>CM077009.1:110927943-112177943 GCA_039090855.1 Macrothele yani
ACCCAAACAGTGCCACATGTATGAAACCACCACCAGCTTGCACAGTGCCTTGTTGACATATTGGGTCAATGGCCTGGTGTGGTCTGTGTGCCACACCAGAACCCTACCATCACCTCGTAACAACTGGAAGTATGACTCATCAGACCAAGCCACATGTTGCCAGTCTTCCAGGGTCCAATTACCGTGTTCACAAACCCAGGTGAAGCGCTGTGTCCAATGTCGTTTTGTTAAGAAAGGCACTCTGGTGGGTCTTGTGCTCCCATACCCCAAGGATGCTAAATTATGCTGCACTGACCTGATGGATATGTCTGGTACCTCCTGCATTGAATGTAGATGTTTTTGAGCTAGTGTCGCTTGTCTATTAGCATGGACAATCTCGGTCAGGCTCCGCTAGTCACGGTCATTCAGCACTTGTGATCTGCTCCGTTCATGGTGGGTGTTAATGTCTTCCATGAGGTATTCTTGGTACACACATGACACCGTTGATCAAGGAATGTTGAATGTTTGCGCAACTTCGGAAACTTAATGCCTCATCCGTCTGGCTCCCATTACCATGCCTCATTCAAACTCTGATAATTCACATTGGCTTACCGTAATCCTACTAGTGGTTGTTCAACCTGACTCAAGAGATTACACCTCACAACTGAAACAAATTGTGATCCGTGTCAAAGCCTTTATATGACGACAGCACCAGTTAAAAATTTGCATATTGCTGTCCCATGACTTTTGATACTTCAGTGTAGATACATGAGGTGCAGAATACAGATTTGCTTCTTAACAAAAGTTGAACAAAAGGAATTTGTCATACAGATAATTAATTACAATATTTCTGAATTATTATTTTTTTGTATTCTGATTTACTTTGATTAATTCTTGAAAGGAATGTTAACTCTGCGTTCAGCACCAATTCTGAAACCAAAATTTTATGGCCTGTCTGTCAAATGTTCCAACTTAAAAGCACAGTTGTATAAAGGTAAAATGTATCTGTGCAGTATTGGAAGCTTTTCATTAGGGCTGTTGCACAGGAATAAGGAATTGCAATGTCACAGGTGCTCCTTGCACTTATAAAGAAAAACATGGTGTCTAGCAGTCTTGATAGGTTATTGTGTTCAATTTTAGAGTTTGCATATTTCTTTATACCTAACACTGCTTGTAATCTTTCAGAATATGAGTACACTACTTTCTACAAATTGTGATCAACCATTCCATCCATTTTTGGCATTTGTCTCTGTGAAACAGGTATTTCTAACAGCAAAAAATGTTTTTTTCATTTTCAAATATACGCTATCTACCAACAAGTAATTGGACACCTGTGATAGCAAATGAAAACGAAGTTTATTCACCTTCAATAGTTGTTGGAGCCTCCACAAGCGGCGGTTACAGCTGCGACCCTCCAGGGCATATTCTCAACCAGGCGTATGACGGCTAGCAGTATTTTCTTCCACTCGGCTTGGAGAAGACAGGTCAGTTCCTTCACCGATTTCGGACGGTAGGGGCACCCTTAAGTCGACGCTCCAACTCGTCCCAGAGGTGCTCGATAGGGTTAAGGTCCGGGCTATGCGCAGGCCAGTCCATTCGATTAACCCCATTGTCACCATACCAAGCCATGGTGGACCTCGCAACATGACAGGTGGCATTGTCCTCCTGAAAGTAACATGGGTCCACCCCGTAAAACTGCCACAAAGTAGGAAGCGCATGGTCATCCAAAATGGTGCACTAGGTCTTTGTGTTGAGTCTACCAGGTTCCGTGCCATACCAGGAGAAACATCCCCATAGCATAATTCCACTGCCGCCGAACTTCACAGTTGGCACAATACATTCCGGCAGGAGGCGTTCTCCAGGCAGACGCCAAACCCAGACCCTGCCATACGAATGGTAGAAGGTGAACCTTGATTCGTCGCTCCAGAGAACCTGTTTTCACTGTTCAACGGTCCACTGTCGACGTTCTGTGCACCGCGTTAGCCGAGCAGCACTATTGGACTTGGTGATCAAAGGCTTGTGGGCGGTAGCACGTTCATGATAACCGAGCAGATGGGCTTTCTTACGAATGGTATTCATCGAAAGAACACTCGCGGATGTGGCCCATCGATTTGGTTTGGTTCTTCCGAAATTCGGTGGCCAGCATCCGTCAGTTTCTAACTCCCAGTTTTTTGGGTCTGCCGGGTCGGGGCACATTCCGACAGTCACCTCTCATCTTCCACTTGCCAATCACGTAGGCCACTGTCGATTTTGGGTACTTCAACTCGCTGGATATGTCATCGGCCATTTCTGTGATACCCGACGATTACACCTTCCTCAAAATCGGAGAGCTCCGAACTGCGTGGCATCTTGCATGGGACTGGTTGCGTTGTTGTTTCCCACACGATATTTAATGGTGGCGGCCATGACATGTGTCAGGACCGCAGATATCGTCGATTGTAGGGGTGTCCAATTACTTGTTGGTAGATAGTGGATATGCATGTAGTGCATACACACTATTATGTTTTTGTTGTATTTGTCATCAATGTGTTGAGCAGAAGTATAATAGTATATATATACCCTGAAATTCGAAAGTATGCAGGGGTGACATGGAGGAGACTGGCACAAGACAGACCGTTGTGGAGGAAACTTGGGAGACCTTCGTCCAGCAGTGGATTGATAATGGTTGACAATGATGATGATGATATCCTATGTATGTATCTGAACCATCTAAGCTACACAATACAATGGTATACCATATAACAGTTTGCAGAAATGAGCTCAACAAAAATATTTCAAATTGCTTTTTTCTTTTCTGATATCACTGCATTTCAAATATCTGTGACATTTCTTTTTGCCAATATTTAGTGTGTATTTTGTAACTATCATGTGCAATAGTTATGTTCCATAGATGCACTCTTTGATGGGATGGGGCAAGTGCAAGTATGCTGCAATGGATAAAAGGTTGCAAAACCATCAAAATTCCCTTTTGACTACTTTAGACGTGTTGTTGTACTTGTTATTTCTTCAGTCAGCCATGTTAAGCTTGGCTAACATTCATATGTTTTGTAGGAAAAGCGGCCACTTCCTGTATTTATTGTTACAAACTTTGCGATAATGTCCTTACCGTAGTTAAATCAGGGGTACATCTCCTCCTCGCCTCCTTGTCCTGCATCGGTGGGTGCAGTGCTGTTTTCCCTGAATAAACTGCATTTGTGATCTCTATGGTTCTTAACGGTGGCATATTATAGTGGTTTTGATATTTGCATAAACAATATATTGGTTTTTAGCGTGAAACTTAAACAGATGTTTATAATGAAGCTATGTTGAATTAAAAAAAGCCTAATATTCTTTTAGCCATTAGCGAATCAAAACGGAATGCCAAAATGAATGAACTGGGTTGTAGTAAGTGCATTCATCTTTTGAAGGATTACTGCATTATTTGATTCAGTACTTTGAGTCATTATATGTATAGGTATATGAGGAGTGAAATGTCAGAAAAACCGCTTATTGAAGATTGTATGCTGCCAGTTGCAAAAAATCAGGACTGTCAGCACCTGCAAATTTCTCAAAGATCTGTAATGGCAATGTCACATTCTCCATATTAAAAAAAGAAAAAGAAAACGTAGTTCAGCAGAAACCTGGTGACCTGTGAGAAAGTAAAAAATTGCATCTGTTGCTGGTTAGTGGGGGGGGGAATCAGCTTCTTTACAACACCTACCAGCTGGAAATCTATCAGGGCTGGTAGGATTATAGGCTGTTGTGTTTGACAGCTCGGTATCAGCACTAGGTCTCAGAAAACCTTTATATTGTTCTTGAGGATGTGTGTGGGGCAAAATGTAAAAAAAAACTGCTTATTGAATATGTACGCTGCCAGTTGCAAAAATTCAGGACTGTCAGCACCTGCAAATTTCTCAAAGATCTGTAATGGCAATGTCACATTCTCCATATTAAAAAAAGAAAAAGAAAACGTAGTTCAGCAGAAACCTGGTGACCTGTGAGAAAGTAAAAAATTGCATCTGTTGCTGGTTAGTGGGGGAATCAGCTTCTTTACAACACCTACCAGCTGGAAATCTATCAGGGCTGGTAGGATTATAGGCTGTTGTGTTTGACAGCTCGGTATCAGCACTAGGTCTCAGAAAACCTTTATATTGTTCTTGAGGATGTGTGTGGGGCAAAATGTAAAAAAAAAACTGCTTATTGAATATGTACGCTGCCAGTTGCAAAAAATCAGGACTGTCAGCACCTGCAAATTTCTCAAAGATCAGTAATGGCAATGTCACATTCTCCATATTAAAAAAAGAAAAAGAAAACGTAGTTCAGCAGAAACCTGGTGACCTGTGAGAAAGTAAAAAATTGCATCTGTTGCTGGTTAGTGGGGGGGGAATCAGCTTCTTTACAACACCTACCAGCTGGAAATCTATCAGGGCTGGTAGGATTATAGGCTGTTGTGTTTGACAGCTCGGTATCAGCACTAAGTCTCAGAAACCTTTATATCATTTGTGTGAGGCAAAATATCACAACAGACACTTGTCAAAACTTCAAAAAAGCCGCCCCGGTGGTGCAGTGGTCTAAGCGATGGCCTCTGATCATTTGTCCGTAAGGGGTCCGGGTTCGAATCCCGTTGAGGCATGGATGTTGTGTTTGTCTTACGGCACTGGCTCTCTCCCTTCCCTGGATCCAGTGACCCTAAATTAGGGACGGGCGACTGCTTATAGCCCATTGAGTTGCTCACGGTGGTCGTTAAAACCTCCAATCAAAAAAAAAAAACCTTAAAAAAGATTTTAATTTTTGTGTTCATATTTTCCTGCTTATTGAATATTTCAGAAACACCATACAGGGGTTGCGCTGGCTTTTCTAAAAGTTTTCACCAATTTAGTCGCCAAATTCAATTTTTTTTCACCAAAGTGTTATAACACTGTGAAAAGGTAATTGGCAAAGCTTTTTTCCATTGCCAAAATTATTTCTTTTGCTCAAATTGCGAAAATTGTGATCGGCAGCGCGCCCCCTGCTATATATTTGTTAAATATTTGTGTTAATTGACTTTGTTCAAGGGTTCCGACTCAGCTCAAAATGACCTCTTTTGAACTGGGAAGCCTCCCTTAATAAGAAACACTTTTTCTCTGTTAAGGTAGTGCGGATAAAGGAGTAAATTCTGTTTTTCAGTCTCATGGTACTTGAATTTTTTTTTAGAAATAATGACAACATGGGACCTCAAATTATTAATCACAGTGAAAGAAATTTTTAATTACGAGTTTTATACAGGTAAGTTTTAATACATTTAGTGGTCATATTTTAGAACTGAAACGTAGTTCATCATGAAGAACCTAGTTTATTCAGAGTGACACATCTGAGAATCAACTATATTCTAGTTTGAAAATGTGACTACCAAATGCATTAAAATTTTCCTTTTTAAAACCCGTAATTAACATTTTTTGTTGATTATTTTTCAAGTGCTTGCCACTGTTGAAATATAAAAAGATTTTTCTCCTTGCATATATATAAACAAAATTTCCAAAGTGTTTCTTATGAAGAAAAAAAAAGGCCACTCCGCTGATGACATCATGCCTTGACGTGGCAGCGGAGCTTTAAACTAAATGATGTCGAGGTCTGCTGTTTTTGCATATAGGCTTTAATTAAACAAATGAAATTGTTCTACTGAAATTACTTGTAAAAGATACAACTCTATATATTTTTTAAAGTTTAATACAGTGAGTTTAGTAGCTTTGCTCTTTCACCTTCAGCCTGCTGTGCTCCAAATAATTGCTCTTTGCATTTAAAAAAAAGTATGTATCATTCATATCATTAAACTGGTCTCTGATATTCAGTGATTAGCTTACAAAGAAAGTCCATCTGCCAGATTAGTATTTAACTGATGGAACTAGAATATATTTACTGTTGCTGTATCAAACATCTTCATTTACAGAGATATCGGCACACAGATTGAGCTTCACTGACCTCCGTCACATGGCGCATATAAGACCTTTTGTACTTCATACTCATAATCTTTTTCTCATGCAGACATTCCTGAATCGGGTCCTCCCAAGGTTTCCTTGGACTTCCTCTACCTTTCTTTCTTTCCACATGGCCAAACCACTTATACTTCGATTCACCCTAAGATGACACTGCAGTTTAAGGTACAAGAGTCTATTAACTCACCGAGCCTAAGGGGATGGCCGATAGTTATGTTCATCTGCGTCACTCCCCACTGTGTCCTGCTGTTAGCAGCTGTCAATCACCCCTCCCCCCACCCACAATCAACTCATTGGCATCCTTGTCTCCCAAACACTGCATATCTACGCATGCATGTGTTGGTCTAATTTTAAAACTTAATTTTTCTTAATTTCTGAAAATAGATCATTTTTAGATTTGTCTAAAATAACTAAATGTACTTATAAGTAAACAGTTAGGACAATATAAAGTATGATTCTGGGCAATAAATGTGTTGGTTTTCACGGAAATTGTTGGGTACTTTTAGTCGCGGTGCTAGGTTTCAGGTACCTTTCCCTTCAGTGTCATCTCAGGGTGAATCAAAGTATAAGAATGCTTGTTTCCACTTTACTAATAACATTTTGCTTCATATTACATAACTGCAACACATCTTCATTCCTTAGATGTAAAAAAATAAATAGCAACTGGAAACACTCTGAACAGCCATTTTTGAACTCTTATAATTCCTATTCCTATTTTAAACCTGAAATGAGGTATACCATATTTCCTGAAGCAAGTTTCTTTATCGCTAGCTTAAAATGCTTGCATTGAGGAATGCAAATGTAATATCTGGTAAATGTTTATTTTATGCTGCATATAATCTAAAGCTTCTGTTCAAATTCAATTTTGATGTTTTGAGTGTCATTCACAATTTTGTTTAATTATGTAGTGCATTATTCACAATAGGGAATTAATGATTTTAATATGAGAAAGCTAATACACATGAAACAAGGTAATCTGTTACTAGTTGAAGCAGAAGTTATTCCTCATCTTTTGTGTAAACTGTTGTTGGCTGTCCAATAAATATGTGGAATCATTTCCTTATGTTTTGAATGTGTGTGAATTTCATTGTTTAGTGTTTTCAGTTTTTTGAAGAAATACTTTTGGTTGAATAAAAATTAAATAGCACTTGCATTTCAGTGAGGAAATATGCAGAATCTTTGTTAGCATTCTACATATACAGGTAAAGCAATTGTGATGCCAAACATTAATAGACTAGCCAAAAAGAAAGAAAAGGGAAATACTGCATAATCAAAATGTAAGAGCTGTTGTGGTTCAGTTGGGTACTCTGGGATGGGAGTATTTCACTGTGAAATATGGTGAAGGCCAATGGTTTTGTGTGACAAAATATGTTACACAGCGATGTAATAAGATTAGGACAATTGATGAATCACAGATGCGCCGCCCCGGTGGCGCAGTGGTCTAAGCGATGGCCTCTGATCATTAGTCAGAACGGGGTCCGGGTTCGAATCCCGGTGAGGCATGGATGTTGTGTTTGTCTTACGGCACTGGCTCTCTCCCTTCCCTGGAACCAGTGACCCTAAATTAGGGACGGGCGACTGCTTATAGCCCATTGAGTTGTTCACCCGGACACCATTTCTTATACTTGGCGGAATTCTCCAGCACAAGGTTCGGCGGCAGCACGTCTCGATCGCATATATGTCATCCCAGCGCTGCTTCCAGCGATCACTGCGGCGAGACATCATCCATCTACCTCTTCCGACCATTCTGCTGTGGCGCTTACCATCTGCGTTTCCTCTTTCCCGCCTTCCAGACAACGCTCCTGGACCTTCAATGATTCTTTACTCTTGGATGTGGCGTTTTGCGCCGACGTCCGCCGTTTTCTTGCTGATAGACAACATCTCATCAGTACCGCTTCCAGTACCCTTCGTCTATGGTTAAACATCAAGCACGATCTTCGTCTGCTCGTACGCCGTCTTTCGTTTGCTATTCGTAACGAACGTGCGAAGGAAATTTGTAATCTCCGTTGCTCCTTGGCTGCAATCCCCTTACAGGATCCCGCTTACCTTGTTGTTCCGGATGCTTTCCGAGCGAAACTCCATCCGCTCGCCGTGGAGGCTACTCGCAGGCTGAAGATGCTTCATCTTTCTTCACCGGAGATTTCCTACGAGGAGCTCTCACGTACCGAAAGAACACACCGTACGTCGCAGACGCTACGCCACCTTCACCCACCTGATGGTACTATCTCATCTGACCCTTCATGTCTCTGCACGGAAGTTCGGCGCTTTTTCCAGGACAAATTTCGTGCGGTGGTGCCTACTGATGCTATCTCTTCCTCCCCATGAGTGCGTACTTACAGCATTTGCAGATGACGCAACTTTCTGTCTCCGCCAGGACGTCCAGTTCGACAATCTTCTCTCCACCTACCATCTTTACGCTACTGTTTCTGGCGCTTCGCTTAATGTCACCAAAAGTACTGGTTTGTGGTGTGGGTCGTGGATGGGCCGGACCGATACCCCTGGGGTGCGGTCTGGTCCTCCTCGACTCAGAAGATCCTTGGAGCCCATATCGATCACCCCTATACTGCGAGCCTTTTGACATGGACCAGTTTGCAGTCTAGGTTACGTCATCAAGCAGCGTTTTGGAGATTTGCGATTCCCATTACTTCTTACTGTCAGCGAGCTCACATTGTTCGACGATACTTACTTTCTCTCTGCACCTATTCCTGGACCTCCACCGTCTTCTTGTCAACCCGCCTGACGGAACTCAACAGCATCTTTACTTCAGTAATCTGGGCCTCCAAGCACTGGTCAGCTGCTCCGACGCTATATCTCCCTGTCAAGCATGGGGGCATTAATCTTATAGATGTTCACTGTTACTATCGTGCATACCGCATCGCCTCCTTCCTTCGTCTCGTCACTTCGTCTTCTTCTCTTACACTTTCTCTTGACGTTATTCTTTCTCTTCGCGATCCATCCTTCACTTTTTTTCTTTTCCTCGGGATGGACTACTTTACTATTCCCTCTTCAAACTTTCCTCCTATTTTATCTGAGGCTCTAGCGCTTTTCCGTTCCCTCGCTCTCCTCCTACCACCACCCTGGATCTCCTTGCAGAACCACTCTTTTTCTCTACCCTGGTTCACCCCCCCCCCGATCAACCTTTCTTTCTTTTTTTCTCATGGTTCCGTGCCGGCATCCTAACCGTGCAGGCCCTCATTAATCCCGATTTTTCCTGGAAACCCCTCGACTTACTCTTTTCCACCCCAACTCCTTCCCTTGAGGACGACTATACCCTTCTCCGTTTCTCTCTTCAGCTTCTCTATCCTTCTCTTGTTTCTGACAACTGCCTCCTCGTCGTCCCCGGCCCCAGCCTCCTTCTCCCTTTCTTTCTTCCTTTTCGTGACTCTGTCGCCCCTGTCCTTTCTTTTACTACCGCTGCCCTGTACCGTTTCCTTCGAGCTCCCTCTGAGTCCCCCCATCCCATTTCCGGGGTTTTTCCTTCCTCCTCCCTGGCCGCTTGGTCTGCTTCTTCTTCCCCCTTTCTTCTCCGCTGGAACGTAACACCCACTGGCGGTTCCTTCATCGCCGGCTCACCGTCCCCCATCTTCTCTATCGCATGTCTCTTATCTCTTTTCCTCTCTGTCCTTTCTGTGGCGTTGACGGAGACGTCGCTCATATGTACTGCCACTGCCCTATCTTGCTGCCACTTCTTCATAGTGTTTTCCGGTTAGCTGACATAATTTGCTCCAAGGACTTGCCGTTTCAAGCATATCCGTGGCTGTTGCTCACAAAACATCCGCCCACCCGCCTTCCGGATGCCTGCTGCTTTCTTTTCGTACTTACCAAGCAAGTGATTCACTGATTTCATCAATCTCTCAGGAATTCTCCTGAACTTCCATCCCTTCTGTCGGCCGGTGGGCGGCTGCGGGCTTCGGGGAACTGTTTTGTGATCTTCTGATGTGTCAATGTGCACCACTCATGTTATATGCACTGTGCTCCTATGTAGTGCTGCGTTCGAAAGTTTATCTTCACTGTTTATTTATTGGGCATCCTGTATTTTTAATGTATTTTCAAGCTCTATATATTGTATCACAGGTCATTGACCTAAAGTCTTTTGCGTGTGTTCAGTGTGACAGGTCTGTCCCCAATGTGGGTTTTTAGGGGTTCTCTTCCGGGAAGAAGTACCACAAGTGGTGTTTGTTCACTGTATGAAAAAGAACGAAAATGCGTTGTGGGAACTCTCAGTATTTTAGCTCAAGTTTTGAAGGAATACAAATTAGCTTTTCATGAGCTGTATAAACTTGCAGTCATTACACTAACAATACCAGTGACTAGTGCATCCTGCTAAAGAACATTCTCATGCACGAGAATATTGAAAACCTATCTCAGAAATCGAATTTCTAACGATCGTCTACGTAATCTCGCTGTCTTAGCTATAGAGTCGACAATTGCAAAATACATTGATTTAAGCGAAGTCGCTGATCGATTTGACGCAACCCATAAAAATCGACGTATGAATCTGCACTGAAAAGAAAAATTTTATATTCGTTTCACCTTGGCATGAATGAAATTATATTAATTGATTTTTGGTTATCAGATTTCAGTCACATTTTGTGGCGCGATGTGGATCCCCAGCTGTAGACTTTACAAATGAGATTCTCTGCCTTTATTATCCTTTATTCTTGCTGTTAGATATGCCAATGCACTGAGACATTTGGAATCAAATTGTGAATGAAATCGGATGTTCAGTTGTTGAAGGTAAATATTTTATATTACACATCATTTCAGAATTCCTCTCTTAATATTTATAGAGAATGAAAAGGCTGAGTATATGTATTCCAATCAAAACCTTAGTAGTCTTGCAGGACATATTTTATTCTAAGGGGTATTTTAAAAGTAATTTTCTTGTAATTCACTAATGCTTTTAGTTCTAGTCTTTATTGCCAGAGAAATGTATTTACTTAAAAACTAAGTACTGCTAAGGTTTCATTTTTGTATTTCGATGCGGAGAATTATTGTAACTGTGTACTAAATCGTCGAGCACGTCGATGAATCTGAAGGTGTTTTGACCTGTAAAGTAGCGCCACATTCTAGTTTTCAACGTGCGATTGAATCTTTCCACAACACTTGCTTTCGTCTCGTTGTTCGTCGTAAAGAAATGCACCTCTTGCTGTTTTAAAAACTTTTGGAATTCTTTGTTCTTAAATTCAGTTCCTTTATCAGTTTGCAGTTTTAAAGGTTTTCTCTGTTCGAAAATTTTGGAAAACGCTTGAACGATATGGGACCCCGACTTTTGCTTTCGGGGAATCACCCACGCATATTTGGAAAATATATATCAATACACGTCAACAAGTAACGAAATCCATCGTTATGCCGACTCAAACTGGGGAGGTCAACCAAGACTGCTTGAAACTGTTGGCCTATTTTATTCACCATAACTCTCTTTCTCGGGAAACGACGTCTCGTTGGTTTGTGGAGGGTGTACGTTTTCTCCCCTTTCGGCCATTTTTCTACGTCTTTTTTCTTGACGCCTTCTTTCTTGACAGCACGGAATAAAGCCTTCACATCACCAAAACTTCCTTCTTTTATGGCTGTAAGATACAGTGACGTCCATATGAGTACTTTTACGGTGGGGGAGGGTAAGCAACATTCTTACCTCCTTCAAGGTTGTCAAACATTTTACTAAATGTACAAGATATTAAATACAAGAAAAATAATTTAAACAATCAATCATTAATATCTTATTATTTCTAAAAATGCTCTAAAAAAAGGTTTTGTCTGTTTTACATCGAAATAATAAAATTCCAAAAAGCACCGCAAGGGGGCAGCACATCAACCAAACACACTAGCGCCACCTACATACCGCACATCCTCACCCCGAACAAGCTCCATCTTCCTCCTACTTGCTGTATCATGCCACGTCCCCCTGGTGCGACTGCCGGACCGGTCCTTTTATACTACTCGGCGGCGACGAAAGGCCAAATATCACCATACGACATAGTTTGAACGGGGACGAATAAGTGGTCTGCGTGGAGCATTTTCGTGCCGCGACATTGCGGCTTGGAAGGGAGATAACGCCACGGCAGCGATGTCCATGTGGCGACAGTGGACCGAGGAGAACCAGGTGCAGCGACAGTCCGGCAGTGGACTGAAAGATGTAACGACACTTCGTCCGCATGGCAGTGACGAACTGTATCACATCTTTGCACCTGTTAGCACAACAGTGGAGCACTGCAACAGGTGCGCGATTGTCTGCCTCAACAGTTCAACGCCGTCTACTGCACAGAGGACTGCTTGCAAGCATCCCTCTGCGGCGGATTCCTTTGACCCTGAACCATGGGCGCCTCAGGCTAGAATGGGGTTTTCAATGCAGACAATGGCGTGTTGATTGGCAAAATGTCGTGTTTTCGGACGAGTCCCGATTCAATTTGGACGATTCTTTACAAGTCAAAATACGTTCCGATAGAACAGCTTGGCAAAACATTTTGGGGGACATTCTTGGAAATAGTTTCTCCGAAAATGTTCCTGTTCAATTGCCATTAGTACCATAACCCTGGTAACACAACCACGTAGAATTTACATTGAAATTACGTTCCTTATAAATTTGAATTCACGGCGAAAAGTGTGGTAAAACTTACGTTGGAAATGTCCAAACCATCCACGCAAATTCAACCCTATGGTTTCAACTGCATTTCTACCTGATTTCAACTACCAAATGTCAACCACTATTCTTCCTCATTGCACCGTGTTTTATTTCTGCGTAAATTCCCCCATCACTACTTATTCTGCCGTACAAATTTTCACGTACAATCATTTAAGACTTTCCGCTAGGACGCATAAATTACGTTTTGTACTCCGATTTGAAAAATTCTTCCTGATCTGATGAAACAATATTTTTTCACATAATTTCTAATGTTTTTTAAAGAATGGTTTGGTCACCAGGGGGTGTTAATTACTGCTGTAGCAAAATCTGGGCTCCTGAAAAACTAGACTAAAAATTTTTTTTTCTTGGACCGCTCATATGGATAAACCTTTTTTGTGAATATTTTATTCCTAAAATAATGCATGGTTTTTACAATCAGGGGAGTCACATCTTATTTTTTTGTTGATATCTCTGTTGTTCGTAAGCTTAAGATGCATCTGAGGGATTAAAGACCCCGATTGAAAAACTTCCGTCAGAGTTTTCCGTACCGGTTCCATTGCCTTTGAATAGCTTTGATAAATTTAATTTGTGTTAGAACGGATTCAAAATACCCGAACATTCGGTGTTATCTTTCTTGTTGTTGTTTTTTTTTTTTTTAACCTCATTTATTTTTAATCGTCTTCATTCTTGCCCTGATTTTCAGTAGCAACAAATAATGGATTGTCTGCCCCCGTCTCTCTATGAATTAATGGGCACCGTATAACCAATGGTGTCCTAGAAAAATAGTAATTATAGCACGGTGGTCTAGTGAGAAGCTGCCAGTAGATGATGCCTTTTGCTTATAGTGGCCTTCAAGATTATCCAGACCTTTTGGACGTTTACGGCCGTCTAGACAAATATTTATTCAGACTGACGTACAAAAGGTCCCCCAGCTATCAGTAGATGATCACGTAGGCGTGGCTACGAGCATAAAAAGAGGAACAGACTCAGTCGCTTTAGCCGATCGCCATGGACCATCTTCTATCGTTGAAACCGAAAGAGTTTTTTGACCGGTGCCACGGAGAGATCCATCGTTGGCGCGAATTGATGGACAAATACGAGGACCAGACGGCAAAGCATCTCGACAAAGTATGCATGGTGGTCGAGATGCACGGCTTCTGGCTCCAGAGCCAGAAGCGGTTCGTGCCGAGGGAAATGAGTATCGTTCCTGTTTTTGTCAACGAGCCGGGCTATCATTACTCGTTCGATCTGGGCACGCATCAACCGGCGGATAAGCGCCAAATTGAATACGTAAAGAGGCACATACACGGACTTCCTTTTTATCCTTCCATGGGAGAGCAATGTTTGGATCTGAAGGAGCTCGACACTTTGATCAGAGACGCTCTCCGACAATTCAAAGACAGAAGGCATACACTCATCGCCTTCAGAGGGAGTCAAAAGGAAGTCTTCCTTAACGGTTTCCACACGTTGCACCTGGACAGTGTCCGTTGTCCGTCCAGCGATCGGCTCGTACCCACCTCCGACATAGGGTGGAACTGCCAGTTACATGGAACGACGATGGACCACACGTGCTCGTATGTTCGCGCCAAAGCAATTAAAAAGTGGATACTGCAACAGTTGGAAGCTCCACCAAAAGGAAGTTTCACCCCGTGTCCAGATACGTGGATTCCTGCGCCCATTCCCCGTTCCGACACGTGGATCGCCGAGAACTCGAAACCGTCAGCCATTCCCCGTCCGGAAGTGGACACATGGATCGCTGAAGAATGGAAACTGTCAGCCATTCCCCGTCCCGACACATGGATCGCTGAAGACGGGAAACTGTCAGCCATTCCTGAAGTGGAGGACTTGAAACCGTCAGCCGACTGCATAGAGATGGAGCTGATAGCACGATTCCTGGCCGCCATGGGCTATCACAAAGTGTCCGATTCAACGCCATTTGTCTATGTTGTGTAAATATAAAAAGAAAATACATCATATCTTCCTAATCGTCTGATGAAAATTCATAGTGTCTTCTAATAATTTTGTGAACATCGTGTAATTTAACGTGCTTAATAATTAAAGGTGGAAGCTTTTCTTCATATTTGTTCTGTTTTAACAATACTTGACAACATAAACATTCGAGTGATTGTCCATTGAAAGGTATGTTTGACAAAGGATTATAATATATAATTTTTTCTAAGGCTGTAGGTTCTTTTCTTAAATCTCCATTATCATCATAAGCTACTACTGGATGACACGACATGAGAGAAATTTGGTATTCATATGGTAAATATCCAAAATTTGCTATCATTTTTTGACACATGTAAACATAAGCGTCCGGGTCGTTAGAAATGTAAGCTAAACGAAAAGCTAATATAAATATATTTTTGTTAAAATATAAAGCTGGCTCATCGATGATATCATGTATAATGTTTTTCTTATCATAAAATGCTTAATATAGTTTTTTAAGTAGAACAACCGGATGGCTTTCATTTTCTAGACGGTATTCAAGAAGCTCTGGAAGACTATTAGGAAATAAGCGCTTGAGATAATATAAAAATTCTGATTTATGTCTTTGAGCGGCTCTATGTTGTTCCAAGTTGCACTTGTACACGTCAATAACATCATTTGAGGGAAACAAAGGGAGAAATAATCTATTTTTAAGATAAAAAGCAGAAGTACGACCTTCAAGATCGCAAATGTCTGGATCTGCACCACTACTGAGTATCAATTGTACATCTTCTTCGCTGGTATCAAAATTTTTCAATGCCATCATTAAAGGGTCTGCCCTTTTTTGTTGGTATTATTCACGTTTTTTTTTTTTTTTTGATTGGAAGTTTAACGACCACCGTGAGCAACTCAATGGGCTATAAGCAGTCGCCCGTCCCTAATTTAGGGTCACTGGTTCCAGGGAAGGGAGAGAGACAGTGCCGTAAGACAAACACAACATCCATGCCTCACCGGGATTCGAACCCGGACCCCGTTCGGACGAATGATCAGTAGGCCATCGCTTAGACCACTGTGCCACCGGGGCGGCGTATTATTCACGTTAACACCCATAGTGAGAAGTCTGCTAAGTATTTGAGAATTTCTTTCTGATTTTTTATCAAAGTACGCCGATAAAGCGTTGTCACCTTTGTGATTTTGAACGTGTGGGTTAAATCCAGGAATACTAACCATCCAATTGAAGTATGCTACATTATGTAAACAAGAAAATAACGGTCTACAATGATTAACACCGTTTATATATGCACCAACATCAATCAGATATTTTAGTTCCGTATTACGTGAAAAGACTTCCGTTAGTTGATCTTTGGATGGTTTGCACAATTTAATCCAGATTTTTAAAACAGGAAGATTGGCATCATCCAAATAGATTATCTTTGGATTTAAGAACAGTTCATTCAATAACAATGGATGATCCTGTGGGCAGATATGAGATGAAAAATGTTTAAAGTCACGTAATATTCTCAATAATGTTAATCGAACTTGACCATCTATTTTCGCGAAATCCAATTCGCGAGATTCAAATGTGGTCATGTATGAAGAATATCCAGACATTATGCAACTTGTAGTGTATGCAACGTACAATAAATAATGTTTCAACCTATTACCTTTATTAATATATTTATTAATTCAGCCAAATAAACGACGCATCTTTGCTGCATTAAAAAAAAGAGCCCCCTTTAATAAAGTAATTGTTTTGGGTAAAATCAAGAACTATCTGCATCCTCAGAGGGGGAGCTAAAGAAGTAGGCGATCGATTTGAAAGTTGCTTTAGGAGTCGATTTTAGTACAATAAACAAACTCCGCCAAACGCAACTTTTTCCGGTGTTCCCCCCATTCTATTGATGATCCTCATCAATAGGCGAATTCATTGAAAGTTGCTTTAGGAGTCGACTTTAGAGATTCATGAGCTCAACAGAATAAACAAACTCCGGTCAAAAGAGGGCGCCAAGCGCTAAAATTCTCTGGCTTCACGGCTGTGAGCCATTGGTGTCATTTGTTAATAGAGATTTATTGACGCCTTTACTTTGCAACATAAAAGGTCAACCCCCCTTTTTTTAACAAGTTTTATAACGAGGTTGAACCATTGGTGTTATATAATGATCTCACGCTAAAAAAAAAAAAAAAAAAAAAAAAAAAAACTTTTACATTGGTGTTATATAATGATCTCACGCTAAAAAAAAAAACAAACTCTTCAGATCAGCAATGTTGTGTGGCCTTCCCTTCTAGTAACGCTTTAGATGGGTTACCTTCTCTTTTAGCGATTATAACGGGGTTGCCTTCTTTTTCCGGATGAAACTATACATCACGTGATCTGGAATTTTTAAAATCGTTCGGATTATACTGGAGGGACTGTACCACCTGGGCCTATTGTGCTGGCTGACTCTCAATTAAGGACTCGACACTCTACCTCACCTACTAGGTGGACTTTCCTTATCTCCCTTATGCTCTCCGAGCTCACGTTCCCGTTACTGCTCCAGTTCTCTCCGTATACCCTGCCTACCAGCTGGTTCACGTGTTTCATCCGTTGTTTCCTGGGTGAGACTCCCTTGCATTTGTACATATCCTTCGTGGAATTTACTTGACCTTGCTTTCGGCACCTAGATGGGGTCCCGATTTATTTAGTGTGCCCATGTACTTGTGTATGTCTGTGCTATTCCATCCCTTCCCTGGAACCAGTGACCCTAAATTAGGGACGGGCGGCTGCTTATAGCCCATTGAGTTGCGTTCGACTGCTTATAGCCCATTGAGTGATCGTTAAACCTACACTATCTCTCTCTGGAGTCAGGTCCGCCTAACCTCAGAGAGGTTTCACGTGCATTTATCAGTATTCCTTAGTCCTGAGTGGAATTATCTTCAGCATATGATCATATACCATCATGTTCCTTCACTATCCTCTTTTTCGTGCTCGGCGGCCCCATGTATTGTCTACTGAGTATCTATAAGCTTGGTTCCTGTTTTACAATGTATGTATGGCCTTTAGGCATGTGTCATTTCACCTGTTGCACCCCTATCTTTACGTTTTCTAGGAAACGTGGCCTTGTGCTTGGTCATTATTAGTCCAGGCCAAGGAGGTTATATTACTGGAGACACCAATGGGTCTGCCGCCATCACAAATAATCTGTGGTGTGACGTCACAAACAGGCAAAAACGAACTGAAACATACCGTTGATAAAACAGTAAGGTTGTGTACCATTGATCAGAATTATTGAATTACTCATCTTTCTGCGGCTGCGTCGTGCCTGCTCATGACGTCATTTGCAGCACGGACGGTGACTTATGGCGGCCAATGCTGCGTGCATAGGAGTGGTGTCTCCAGTAATATAACCTCCTTGGTCCAGGCCCGTAGCCAGACAAGCAAGTTGGGAGGGGCGTCTGATGATTGAATTCGGGCGAAGGATATAAAGTGGTCGAGCTCAGCCCGGCCTGGCCCTCCCCTGCCTACGGCCCTGTATTAGTCCTGTATGCTGCGCGTTTTCACTCTTGCATCTGTTGTACTTCGTTACTGTTGCACCTGAGCAATATTGCCTCTGTCAAGGCGTTACTTGTTTTTATCAGTTTGTATTACTTTATGCTGATGTTGACCAGCTATTGTACATAACAGTTTTCTCGCTATTTCTTTTGGCGTCACATGGCGTCCTGTAAATATGTTTCCCCGAATAAAGAACTTCTGAACTCATGCAGTCACCTGATGATGAAAACTGTCATCAGACGACTGTATGCTATTGTGCATTTGCTCACTATGGCGTAGCATTGTTCCCTTGGTGTATGCCAGACTTTATAACATTTCAGAGGTGAACTAGTTATTTTTTTTCCACATTTTGAAGGGGGGCGCCTCCCGACGCTAAGCCTATGGTCGGAATTTCTTCCCCTGTGTGTTGTTTTCTCTGAAGTAAGTAACGATGCTGCAGTGAAGTCCCAATGTGCAGATGTTTTTGAAAAGCCGAACAGAAAGCTTTTCTTTATTTTTAAAGGACAAGACTGTCCGCCCCTGAAGCCATCAATTGCCATATGCAGCAGAAGTTCTGAGCACAAATGTGGATTTCAGCTGTCATGGTCTTACAAGTTTTGCTATGACCACTTATCAGTGATCACAGTCAAACTTTAAGAACTCAAGAAGCGAGTTGTTTCAGCCAGTTCTTTTACAGCCAAAGGTACTTTAGAGCTTTTGTTGTTTTTCCCTATGAACAAAGGAAATGAAAATTTTGATTTATTGTGCAGTCATTGTTTCTCCTCAAAAGTTTAAAAATAAACGCTGGTGATGCATTGAAGATCTGTGTCATGCAGGCACATGGCACAGATATTCAATTTTGAGGAATAGTAGAACTTGATTGCTGGTTCGGAAGCAACAATTACAATATAACTTCTTTTTGAGCCACTACTAAACTGCCGGCAAGTCTCCATGAAAATAATTGATAGTCAGTGTGATATATTACGCATGATTTGAATGCAGTTGCTATGCATTAAGCAAATGCAGCAGCTCTATACAATTAAGAAATAAAAATAGCATTTACATAGGTACAATGTAGCAGGTAATGTAAGCCATGTTTTGTGGTAATCAATGTTGACTTCCATACTGAAAAACTTTTAAAGATCATTAGTAATTGTACTGATAGATTTGTGGTGAATTACATTTTACATATACTGTTTTGTGATCGTGAAAACTTGGAACTGTACACACCCCAGGATTTCATTGTGACATTAATTTCATAAATTTTGGAAGATCTGTATGTCTATAAATGGAACTACATTCCAGACAAACATTCTTTCACAGTTAAACAATCAAGGAACTACTGGACATAAAAGGGATACTTTAATGGTTTTAATTATCTATGTAGCCAGTTGTTTATCCAGGACTAGGAAACAGTGGCTGACAAGTCCTATTCACCTCAACCAGTGTTGTCAGGAATTTCAAGAAATCTCACAATACAGAGGCACATTTAGCCAACGTTCCCCTTAAAGTTAAAGAAAAGGCATTCAAATGGTATAAAAACAGACCTAAATTGCAAAACAAATATAATACAATCCGTATTTATTGGTGTAGGAAAATATATATATAATCTTCCCGCAACCTTTCCATCAACGGACGGCTTCTTCAGGCGGTTGACTAACATCCACGTCATATTTACACCAATAAACGGATTCACATATTTCAAACTTGAGTTGAATTTAGTTGATATTTTCCCGTATGTTGACACATGCATCAGGATTTTGTTTTTTTAACAATACCAATTCCCAACTGTTCAAGCGAACGCTCGTTTTTGGTTCTGAAAAGAAGTGAGCATAGACTTACAGCAAGTTTAACAGAAGTTTCAAATGATGCTCTTGGAATACTGTCCATTGAAAAAGTGATGTAACAGCAGATTTCAGTTTTGAAGATATAATTGACGATTTTCAAGCCAGAAAAGTTTGAAAAAAGCTATTTTTTAATGTCCAGCTGCCAATACAACAGTTAAAAATTAGCAGGCATTTTTTTAAACGATTTGATTTATACATTTCTAATGATTTGTTTAAAAACGGAGTGTAACTTATAATCATGCTCCTACAATAACATGTAGGTAAGTTGTTTTTTTTCTTGAGAACTCATATCACAAGTGAAGCCTATATTCAGAGTAATACAGTATATTATGCATGAAAAGCATTTCAGCAAAACATGTATAATTTACTAAAAAAATTTTATTAATATTATTTGTGAGAGCAAGATTTGTGAATCAATATTCATAATTATGTAGGGTTTATTTTTATATATATAAAAATACATAAAAAGTTTAATTGACAGTACTTTATTTAAAGACTGAAAATAATTTACATGGACTGTTGCAATAACTTATCCACAATGTATGTAGTCAGCTCTAACATTTTGTGAGGGATTACTTCTTACAGCTTAAACTACCATCAGTTCATCATTTCCATTTAAATTTATGGTAAACTAGAAGTGTTAAAACAGCTCTGCAGGTGCAGAGAAGAATAAAGTGGTGTGAATGCTCCTCTATTACAAGCCACATTGGCTATAAAGTTGACTAGCATGTGGGATTTGTTTTAATGTTTTACTACAAAAAACTTTGGAAAAAAAAAAAAACAACAACGGAAGAGTCCTTTGCAATGGTAATCTTAGATGTGCTGTGCTACGTAATGAATCAGCCGTCAATTTGCATTAAGTCACATAATGCATGAAATTCATTGTTTCTGCAGATTTTACACATTTCCTGTGTAATTAATCTATTACAGCTTCAATACGTGATGTTGAACTTCTTTTCCTTTTAGTTATTCTGTTCTGAGAACGTTTTTAGGGTGATGTTGCTCCTGCAACTTCTTCAGAGGCCTCTGAGACAAAAACATTAGCACAAACTTAAGAAGGCACATAATCTTCATCATTTTATTGTTAGTATTTAATAGCTAAATGTGGAAAAATACATTTGAAATACAATCATAACAATTAAATGAAAATAACATATTGCAGGCATCTAATGAATCATTTCAAATGATTATTAATTCACTGACAAGCTGAATTTAAAAATTTTTTGCAGTGGCCATAGCTGTGGCCACGGCAGTGACACTGAAAGCAGAAACCTGTATGACAGGCCTGGTATTCCCAACTGCCTTCAGGCACCAGTTCCCTGCCGAACACCAGCCTCAGTTCGTACCGGATTAGCCGGCAAAGGACTGCACCTCCAGCCCAACTGGTATGCAGTCCATCCACGGCTAACTTTTTTTTCAAATTTCTCCCTGCAAAGGCTGCCTGAAATTCGAGAATGTCATAGATACAGACAAGCCAACAACATGACACAAACTTTTCAAAATGACAAGTAAAAGAAAGATATTTTTAAATTTGCTATTTGTTTTCCATGATATAGTCAATCATATCACACAAAAAGTGGAATTACAGTGACTTTTTTAAACACATAGATGCAAGATATGGCAGTTAGTACATATTTCTTTCACAAACACAGAAATGCACATAATCACAACCACAGTGCTAATTTCAGAAAAGGACTTTTTTTTTTTTTTGTTCTACTTATTCCGCTAGTAAACTGTTTTTGGCCGTGCATCGTTTTCACTTGTAAATAAAAAAAGCTTTTTATTATTTTTTAATTTTCCTGTCTTTTGTTTGCTTTGGGGGTCTCGTTATAGTTAATCAACCTGTTACTGTACAGTTTTGTCTCATTTTCACTTGTGTAACAGAAAAGGTTATGTAAATTTTTATTTTTGAATCAAAATATCTTCTCATCTTCAATGGTTATCTTTTAGTGTGGGAATGCTGAAATCCTTTGCCCAGTTAAGAAAAACGTAATATTCTTAAATTACTTTAATTTTTTTAATGTTTCAGCCTAAGAGCTCTCCAGGACTAAGTTTTTTTGCTGGAGCCCCCATTCAAAAGCTTGGTTTTTTTATATTTACTTTTAATTTTATTTCTTATTTTATGCATTTTGCTCGGTAATGTTAATATTTTATTCTGTCGATGAAGTCAAAATCTATGTCATTAAATTAAGGCAAAAACCCAAATTCTAGGTTGTGGTGTTAAATAAAGGAGTGTTTGTTCTGCATGCATTGACCTTGAAAACACCATGTAAAATGTCCGCTTCATTTTTCAGCCTTGTTTAATTTCTTCTCTCACCTCCTTTTTGGTTTTAACTCATTTCTTTTTCCATGTTGGTTTCCTTTTTTATTCTTCTCCTTATATATATATATATAATCTTCCATACTACTAAAGGGGCAATTCTTGTATCCATGTAAATTTTATTTTGAAAATGGTTCTAAGGATTTTGATGAAAGTGGTTAACCTACCATTTTCTGGTCCTAGAAATTGATTTAGCTTGATCTCGACTTTGTAAAAATTTGTTTAGTGGGTTAAATGACCACCCCGAGTTACCACGTTTTTAGTGTTATGGTGTTGTCCTATTAATGTTTCCCGTGCTTATAAATCATATAACGTCACACTCTTGCAATTGAGATGTTGGCGTGCGGTCACGCCACCTGCCTCACTAAATCACATGGTGCGTGTGGATCCTCGTAAAGTTTTATGCCATCACACTCTCGCGAACAACTGGCCCATTACGTCATGCGTTGTTTGTGTATTGTGCATTACTTTTAATTTCTTCTAGAACAAAAAGTTAGTTGTGCCAGCTGCTTGGAGTTCGTGCGTAGTACAGTATAAGCAGCGGAATGCTGATTTTGCATGTTTTTCCCTTCAAAAGGGAAACTGTTAATACAGCATTTTTTTTGTTTCATTTTTTAATAGTCATTTGACGACGAGCGTATCCGCTGTGTTAAAATATGATTAGTTAGTTCATTTTTATTAATTACTATTAACAGAGTGTCACGTAAATGGTAAACTTGACTATCAAGAAAGCTCTTCAAATTATCCTGACAACATGGAGGACTTAAGCACCTCAGCCAAATATTTACAAAATATAATTGGATGAAGAACCCCATGGTAACATTTATTGTTTGGTGTTTCATGTTCGGAAATAATAAAAACAATTTAAAAACATTTCTTACTGTAACACAATTACAAAATTATCATTCATCTTTGTGTTGATGTTTATTCTAAATTAATTTGTCCCTAATTCGTCTATCATTATTAATCATGATGGTTTAGAATTAGCATTACAATACTTGGAAATAACATAACAAAATAGAAATTTTTTTGTGCCCTCCTCCCCCCTTTACCCAAGCAATGCTCGGTGTTCCTGAAAATATATATACAGTATTTGCAGTGGTACCTTGGTTGTAATTTTTTTAGGGGTTGGAAAAACATAAATACAATTGCAAGATGTAAAATTTTAACATATTCTGAAATCTAGTGGGCAGCTGAATTTTTTGTGCCCAGATATTGGACGACTGGGTGGGGGCATGGGAAGAGATATGCACATAATCATGAAAGAAATACTGGATTACGCCATATAACACAAATTATGAAGATGACAATCCGATTTTTGGCATAAATGTGACAAGGATGGTAAGTCAGATAATATCTGAAAACTTGAAAATTTTCATCGTCCTGGAGCGTGACTCGAACCCGCGTCTCCCAGAAAACGGCCAGGTATGCTAACCCACTACACCACCCAGAACGACCAAGTTTCAAGTTTCCGATCAATTTGAATATAACCATCACAGGATTTGCTGGTCGAAGCAACTGGCATTCATGTTTAGCGAATCTGGAGGTTAAGAATCTTATCCCGTGTTTGCCCGGAGAAGCAGATAAATCATGAAAGAAATATGGGAGTACCGAAAGAGCACGTAACGATTTTTCAAGCGACACAAACATAGATGAAATTATTATGAAAATGTTACAGCAGTACCGAAAGCAAACGTAACGATTTTTCAAGGGCACAAACACAGACGAAATGAATATGCAAATCTTACTGCAGTACCGAAAGAGCACATAACGATATTTTCAAGCAGTAGAGATGGGGAAATATTATGCAAATGTTACCACAGTACCGAAAGAGCACGTAACGATTTTTCATGCGGATACATAGACGGAAAGAATATGCAATCATAACAACACTACCGAAAGAGCACGTAACGATTTTTCAAGCTACACAAACATAAACGGAAAGAATATGCAAATGTTACTGCAGTAAGTACCGAAAGAGCATGTAACGATTTTTCAAGCAGCACAAACATAAATGAAAATATTATGTAAATGTTACAGCAGTACCGAAAGCAAACGTAACGATTTTTCATGCGGCACAAACACAGACGAAATGAATATGCAAATGTTACCGCAGTAAGTACCGAAAGAGCACGTAACGATTTTTCAAGCGACACAAACATAGATGAAATTATTATGAAAATGTTACAGCAGTACCGAAAGCAAACGTAACGATTTTTCATGCGGCACAAACACAGACGAAATGAATATGCAAATCTTACTGCAGTACCGAAAGAGCACATAACGATATTTTCAAGCAGTAGAGATGGGGAAATATTATGCAAATGTTACCGCAGTACCGAAAGAGCACGTAACGATTTTTCATGCGGATACATAGACGGAAAGAATATGCAATCATAACCACACTACCGAAAGAGCACGTAACGACTTTTCAAGCTACACAAACATAAACGGAAAGAATATGCAAATGTTACTGCAGTAAGTACCGAAAGAGCATGTAACGATTTTTCAAGCAGCACAAACATAAATGAAAATATTATGTAAATCTTACCGTTCAAGGGCACAAACACAACGAAATGAATATGGAAATCTTACCGCAGTGCCGAAAGGATCGTGACGAGTTACAAAACCAAAATAATTAAACGGAGCACGCTTAGGTTTATGGCGAGTACAAAGACGTGTAATAGCACGCGGGTTAAACACATGTCATAATAAGAATGCATGAAGAAAAAAAAAAAGTGATCGCCACAGTGCAGGAATTTCGCCTTGAAAGTACAATATGAGCACAATATGGTGTAAAGCTGGCTCGTGACGAGTTATAAAAGCAAAATAATTAAAAGGAGCATGCTCAGATATGTGAGAAACAAACACGTGTAATAGCACGTGGGTTAGACATATTTGTCATAATAGGAATGCATAAAAAAAAATTGATCGTAAAGTAAAATATCAGCATAACATGGTGTAAAGAATACATGCAAAACTTACTGGGAAAAGGAAATTATTGTTACTGGGAAAAGGAAATAATCAGCCTCACTTTACAAATACAACGACTAGCACGGACCCAAAACACACGTCAGAGAGAGGGGAAAATGAGTCTATGAGACCAGTGGGAATATTCACGTTGCACGTGAGACGAAGCTTCACGTAAAATTAGTGACGTAGGGAGAACAGCTTAGAGGGCAGCCATGATTGTTAGGGACTACGTGCCTACTTCCGGCCACGCCCAAATCGTTAGCTGCGTTTTCGGTATTCTTAACGTTACCTCAGACACCAGACAGGCAGAAAAAAAAGAAAAGGTACGTATTTCATCAGTTACTTAGATATTTGAGAGGATTGAAATTTGAGAGGTGCAACATTTTGCTGTTGAATTATGGTTGCATTAATTGAGGTTTCTGCATTACCTGTAAAATTTTTAGTTTTACCAGTCAGAAGTGCTACTAAGATTCACAAATCCGGAAAAGATGTGAAGTGCATTGTGAATGAGATCCATACGTCTCAGTTTTGACCTCACATGGACGCAAATAAAAAGAAAACATGAGACATATAATATTTGACCAGAGTGTTCTGTGAAAACAGATGTTATGTTCCAAAAGAAATACCTCTCAGATTTTTTGTATGTGTCTTGGGATCTTTTAGGAATTTTTTTTGCAATGCATGATTACACAACTCATTCCCTGATATCATTTTATTCAACATATGTTGCAATGCTGATTTCAAAGTTTCTATTTGCATTCTCTGCCTTTCTTGACTGACCATACATGTACAATGCTTTTTTTTTTTTTTTTTTTTTTCAAAGACAATTGATTCACTAATTTAGGAAATTGTTCAAGATATACATTAGTACTTACAGTCATTGTTATAAGTAAAATCTTACACCAAAATCCAATAAATATACTTTCAAAAACATCATAGGAACCTTCACTGTGTGATCATAAGTACTAATGTTCACCAAAAATATTCGGTTCTACAATCACAAAAATGCCAGAAAAATAATTAAGAAGTTAAAATTTTCGTCTTTTAAAAATTGCTAATGGGAAACTTCATTTTTTAGTAACGAGTGGGTAATGCATACCAAGTAAGCAAAAGTAGAATCAGGTCATCTGAGCAGTGTGCATCATTTTCTATTCTGATCATCTATAATGAAGGCTTTCTGTCTAGTCAAAGCTGCTTTATTATGATCATGCATACCAAAATTCATTAAAAAATGAAACCTCTTGTAAAGTGGTAATTTGTATTGGTAGTGATAAAAATGCAGGAATCACTATGTATCCTCTTGCAGAATCAGTTGCATATGTGCAGTTGTTGGGGCACATTTCTGCCTAGCAGGCTAAGGAAATGGATGTTTTTTTATTTGCCAAATACTTTTCACTTCAGTATAGCTCTCAGTATAACTGCAAATGGCTGTGTATGATAAAACAGTGCTAATTGCCAAAATCTGAGTTCCATTATTGCTTATTACTTTATTCTAGAAGGTAACTATTGTTTTTTAAACATGAATTCTAAGTCAATTGCAGGAGATAATATTTCTTGAACATTTTTAGGCCTGGCAAGGGAAGAAAGTGCAATATGAGCACAGCATGTTACATATTTATAATGTGTTGAATATTCATGAGGCAAAAAAAGATAAATGAAACTGAGGAAATGTGATTACTCGCATAACAAGGTATGAGAACCCATGGAAGCTGTTAGGGAGCTCTTGTGCTGTTAAATCTTTTTGTGTTAAACAGCAGTGTAATGCATTATGGGATGTCGTAACTCCCACTGAAGAGAGGTGAAACATTTTAATTTTGAAAAAGTCTGAAGGAGTGTTTTCTCTTTATATATTATATATACAGGTAAAACAATGTGTTTGGGTGAAAAGTGCCTTACCGTATATCACACAATTCCATGATCTATTGTGTTTAGTGGCTTCTGCTAGTGGAAAGCAATATGAGCATGTAACATGCTGTTCACAAAAGAAAGTTCCATTTCATCACATATGCACACCCATGCTGGTGAACAGGACCACGAGTGTGAAATATGCCTCTTGAGATGCACCACAGAGCAAGAGCTTTCAATGCATATTCAGACTCATAAAGGTAAACGACACCATGAATGTGAAATCTGCCACAAGAAATTCAAGCGAGGTGATAATCGTCCGGTGCATATGCTCACCCATACAGGTGAAAAGCCACACGAGTGTAAAATCTGCCACAAGAAATTCACACGAAGTAATGATCTTTCAGTTCATATGCTCACTCATACAAATGAAAAGCCACACGAGTGTGATGTTTGCCACAAAAAATTCAAACGAATCAGTCATCTTTCAGTGCACATGTACACTCATACTGGTGAAAAACCTCACGAGTGCGAGATCTGTCATAAGAAGTTCACACGACGTGGTCAACTTTCTGTGCATATGCTCATACATACTGGTGAAAAGCCCCACGAGTGTGAAATCTGCCACAAGAAATTCAAGCAAAGCAGTCATCTTTCAGTTCACATAAACACTCATTCAGGTGAAAAGTGTCACGAATGTGAAATATGTCGCAAGAGATTCACACGACGTAGTAATCTCTTGGTGCATGTGCTTGCTCATACAGGTGAAAAGACCCACGAATGTGAAATCTGCCACAAGAAATTTATGCGGAGTGATAATCTTTCGATACATATGATCAGTCATACGGATGCAAAGCCCCACGAGTGTGAAATCTGCCACAAAAAATTCAAACGAAATAGTCATCTTTCAGCACACATGCTCACTCATGCAGCTAAAGAATCCCATGAGTGTAAAATTTGCCACAGAAGATGCTCAACAAAAAGTAAGCTATCAGCACATATGCATACTCATACAGCTGAACGAGTGTGAAATCTGTCATAACAAATTTACAAGAAGTGATGTACTCTCAGCACATTTGCATATTCATACGGGAGAAAAGCTCCACGAGTGTGAAATCTGTCATAAAAAATTCACACGGAGTAATAGTCTTTTACGGCATATGCTAACTCATACAGGTGAAAGGCGCCATGAGTGTGAAATCTGCCGCAAGAAATTTACAAGAAGTGACAAACTCTCAACCCATATGCACACTCATGTTAATGCCAACTTCTTTTCAAATACAATATCATAATTTTAAATATTACGGAGCCTGTGGAATATTCCTCGAGGTTTTGTAAAATTGTGAGCTTGCTACATGCTTATTGAGACAGAAAGAGCATTTTGAATATGATTTTCCATGGAAGGAATTTTATTTTTAAAAATAGTCATCCATGATATAGATGCGATTGGATTACATCTTTATTTAAGTTATGGTTTTTAAATTTGTATTTAGCTAAACTTTCTGCATTTTGTTAAATTCTGTGCTTTCGGCACATAAAGTAAAAAGACAAATGCCAAACCAAAATTTGGTAATGAGGAACAGTATACTAACTATGAAAAAAATAGTAAAACTACACTAGTGATCTGATTTATTGGTGTAGGAATATATAAATAAGCATTTCGAAGCTTTCACACATCAAGCAGATGGCTTTTTCATGGAAGTTAGACAGAAACTGCAGTTTCTGTCTAACTTCCTTGAAAAAACAGGTTCTGCCTAATTTCCTTGAAAAAGCAGTTTCTGTCTGTCTTCCTTAAAGAAGCCATCTGGTTGATTTTTGAAAGCTTGGAAATGCTTATTTATATATTCCTACCCCAATAAATCAGATCACTAGTATAGTTTTATTATTTTTCCAAAATTTGGTGTTGCAGTGTTTTACATTGGTATTTTTTTTCTGATAACTTCATTTAACTACAATGATGAGTTTTTTATTTGAAATGATAAACTAGAGATGCTCGTAAAGTTTCTGCTGTAAGTCGGCAACTTCAGATATATCATCATCATCATCATTGTCAACCATTATCAATCTACTGCTGGACGAAGGTCTCCCCAAGTTTCCTCCACAACGGTCTGTCTTGTGCCAGTCTCCTCCATGTCACTCCCGCACACTTTCGAATTTCATCCACCCATCTTCCATGTGGTCTTCTTCTGGGTCTTTTCCTGTCCCTTGGAATCCAATCTAAAATTTCGGCTGTCCATCGATGGTCTGTTCTTCTGGCAGTATGTCCAGCCCATTGCCATTTCAGGGATTTAACTCTGATCATGATGTCTTCCACTCTTGTCATTTTTCGGATCCACGTGTTCCTCTTCTTATCTCTCCTGGTTACACCAAGCATGCACCTCTCCATGCTACTTTGAGTTGTCTGCAGCCTTTGTATGTCTCTTTTAGCTAAGGTCCACGTCTCTGCACCATACGTAATCACTGGAAGGATGCATTGATCAAACACTTTTCTTTTAAGACATAATGGCATATTGCTCTTGAAAATTATGCTGTTTCTTCCAAAAGCTCTCCAGGCAAGTTTTGTACGCCGATTAATTTCTTCACTAATGTGACCCTCACTTGATATCTGCTGTCTAAGATAAACGTACGTGTCTGTTATCTCCAGCTTTTCTCCATCAATCGATAAATCTTCATTTCTTGTAAAAGCATTGAACATCACTTTTGTCTTCTGAAAGTTCATTTTTAATCCCACTTCTTTACTTTTGTCAGCAAGTTCCTGCATCATACTCTGTAGCTCCGATGGGGTAGTTGCAAAAATGACTATGTCATCAGCAAAACGAAGGTGGGTTAGATAATCTCCATTAATCTTTATCCCTTTGTTTTCCCAGTTCAGTGATTGAAAGACATTTTCCAATGTAGCATTAAAGAGCTTCGGAGATATGGTGTCACCTTGTCTCACTCCTTTTCCAATTTTTATGTGTGTTGTATTACCAAATAGCAGAATCTTTGCACTTGCATTTTCATAGATGTTATTAATAATATTAATGTATGCATCTTCAATACCGCAGGATTTCAAAGCCATTGCAACTGCTGATGGTTTCACCGAATCAAAGGCTTTTTCATAATCGAAGAAAGCCATGCACAATGGAAGTTCATATTCCCTCGCTCTTTCAATTAGTTCTCTCAGTACGTGGATATGATCTATTGTGCTGTAGCCACTCCTGAATCCAGCTTGTTCTCTCGGTTGAGCCATGTCCAGTGTTACCTTCAAACGGTGTGAAAGAACTTTAGTGAAGATTTTATAAACCACTGATAGGAGGCTGATAGGTCTGTAGTTCCTGAGATCCTCAATGTCACCTTTTTTATGTAGCAAGATCATTGTAGCGTTGTTCCAATCCTCAGGAATTTTCCCTTCATTAAGGCATCGAGTGAAAATTTGGGCGAGTACTGTTTTGATTTCTCCACTTGCTTCTTGTATGATGTCTACAGTAATTCCATCTTCTCCTGGAGCTTTTCCCCGCTTCATGTTCTTGATTGCATGTGCAACTTCTGCTGGAAGGACTGGAAGAACTCTGGTACTGGTACCTTTCATGATGCCTGGAGTACATGTATCATCCCTTTCATATAATTTGGAGTAGAAATCTTTCACTCTTGTCAAAATTTCTGCCTCTATTTCTTGTTACAGAACCATCTTCTTTTCTCAGTGCCATAATCTGTTTTCTTCCCTTACTGAGATGTCCCTTTGCTATCTTTAGGCTTTGGTTGTTTTCAATTGCTTTCCTTACTAGTTCACAGTTGAATTTCCTTACGTCTTCAGTGATACTTTTTCGTACTGTCTTGCATAGCTCTATATATTCCACTTTGGAAGTCACATCTTCTTTAGTTGTCCTAATCTCTCTTCTTTTTTGCATCAAAATTTTGGTTTTTCCTGATAATTTGTTCACATGCAATTTGTTCTTAGACCCAGCTAATTTTGTTGCTGTTTCCATAAGAGCTTTGGTTACTTTTCTGTTAACTTCAGAAATATCCACTTCTTCCGATGTTAGGCCTTCTAAAGCAGAGAATCTGTTCTTCAGTTCCAATTTGAAGGTATTATGGTGTTTTTTAAGGTTGGTTATGTCAATACATTTTGTTTGTCTTATGAGCTTGTTACGTTCGAGTTTAGTGTTGAGGTGCATCTTACATCTCACCAATCTATGGTCACTGCCTGTGTTGAACTTGTTTAGCACACTGCAGTCTTCTATGACGAATTTTTTGTTACACATAATAAAATCAATTTCCCTTGTTCTTGAAAAAGGAGTTCAAGATGAAAAACCCTTCTGCCTCTGCAAACTCTACGAGAGTATTTCCACGCTGGTTTCTGTTGCCGTGACCGAATTTACCTACTGAAGTTTCATTCTGTTGCCGTTGCCCTATTTTTGCATTGAAATCTCCCATAATTATCTTCAAGTGCTGCTTACCTTTATTATTTAGATCACGAATTTCCTCATAAAATTCTTCAATTTCTTCTTCAGCATGACTTGTGGTGGGTGCATAAGTTTGAATTATCTGAGCCTGGTATCTTCTCGAGAGTTGGATAACGAGTCGTGCAGCTGTGTCAGAGGAACTTTCAACTTCTACAACTTTATCCTTCAGTTTCTTGTTTATTATAAATCCAACACCACTAGTTCTGCCAGTATCTGTCCCACGATAGTAGAAGAGATGTCCACTTTTCAGTTCAATGAGATCTTCTCCTTTTTCCTTACCTCACTTAGCTCGACGATGTCCCACTTGATCCTTTGTAGTTCCTCTTCCAATTCAAGAAGCCTTGAATCAGAAGATAGGGAGCGTCCATTGTGCGTAGCCAAGGTCAGCATCAGATGGCAGCCTAGTCCAGTCCTCCGGGGATTCTTAGCACCCTCTGCCTTCATGTCGCACTGGCCGCTGCCTTGGCCAGGTACATTCCAGCTGCCGGAGACTGAGGGCCAAGATTTAAGTTGTGGAGTCATTTTGGAGGGGTTTGGCCATAACTCACCACGCTGGCCAAGCGGGTTGGTGAGTGTGGGATAGCATTTCCTCTAATCCCGATGGTATATTTGAAAGTACTTGCTGTACGCATTAAGATAACTGTCCCATTGATGAACAAGGTTGAAGATGCCATTGTGGTAAGTCTGTTGTCTATTGTGTACAAAAGTCCAATATAGCCTGCTTCACATTATCGTCTGACTGGAACCTACATCCTTTCAGTGTCTTTTTCAGCAAATCAAAGATGTGGAAATTGCAAGGGTACAGATCTGGACTGTAAGGAGGGTGCTCCAGTGTCTGCCATTTAAGGTCTTGCAATTTGTTCTTTATGACATTGGCAACATGAGAGTGCATGTTGTCGTACAATAAGATTATCCCTTTACTGAGGTTATTGGTGTGTTTATTCTTAATGGCATGACTCAAACACTCGAGTGTCTCGCAATACCGTACTGCATTGATATTGACACCTACCAGCAATGGGTCTCTGTGGTCGAAGAACACTGTTGCCATCATTTTTCCAGCAGATGCTTGCCTCTTGAATTTCTTCAGATGGGGAGAGGACAGATGCAGCCATTGCATGCTCTCAGACTTCGATTCTGGTTGGAAGTTGAAGCTCAAGCTTTCATTGCTGACCACAATGCACTCCAAGAATGCATTACCCTCCATGTTGAAACACAAGTGTTGCAGAGAGACTGCCATATGATATGTTTCTTGATTACTATTGAGGGCTCATGAGATCCATTGACAGCACATTTTATGTGGTACCCTAGACCAGGGATGGCAAACCTTTTCCATCTAGTATGCCACTTAAAGTTTGGTTTACTGCTTTCGAGTGTCTAGCGTGCCACCTCTTATTTGCGTCTTTCTTTTTTTTTTTTTAATTAACATTTTTTTCATGAAACTTCTTTTGTGAATAGCTTAAAAATGACATTAACAGAATAGGTAAGTAGGTGAGTTTTAAGACTAAGACAATTTCAATTTGAACTTGATTTAATTTGTAAGAAGACAATAAAAAAATCATACATAATCACATTAGAGTACACTTCAAGAGACTTGATCGACCGAAAATACACTTTCAAAGGACTTCAGACTTGCTTTCGCACACAGTGCTTCCTTGTGCAAATTGCAATGGAACTGCACAATAGGGTGCTGAACTTCTTTGCCAAGGAATTTTATAAACCCATTATGTTTACTCACCATATTTGGGTTGCCATCAATATTCACAGACACTATTTTACTTAAGTCAATCCCCTTTTTTACTTCAAATTCTTGCTTCACTTCACACAATATATCTTTCCCTGTGGTTGTAGTTGACAAACTCAGCAATTTAATTCATTCCACCCTCATTACATTTCCACAAGAAATTTTAACAAAAAACAGCTAACCTTGCTTGTGATGCCTCATCAGTGCTTTCATCAAGACATATTGAAAACATATTGACGTTGTCCAAATCAGATTTGATTTGGTACAAAACATCATCACTCACTCTTGTTATTCTGTCTTTGACAATGTTTGTGTTGCCTGGCATTTCCTCAATTCTATTCAAATTTGTTGCTTAATAAAATCTTCAAATGATGTGTCGGACGTGGCTAAGAAAGTCTATTTCAAAAGATCACCATCATAAAGCGGTTTTCCATGCTGTGCTATACAGTTAGATAGATGAAAACTAACCGCGGTGATATTAATTCTTGGCCTACAAGAAGACACGAATCAATTTGATTGTTTTTCATATGGTTTCATTTTTTTATAAAATGTACTCCCTTCTTAACTTCATTTGACATGGAATAAACATTTTTATGATTCCTCTCAAAATGACATTTTGCATTGAATGTGAGAGACAAACTGTTTCTGTACACAGGCAACAAAAAGCTTTGTTTTTTCAACAACTCTGATGTCTACTACTAGTCAAATACTCAGCCACAATCTTTGTTAAGTTTGTTTTTATGGCACCAAAGTCATGCTTGCATGTTTCAGATAGAAAAACACCAGCAAAGAAAAATAAAAATTCCAATACACAAAAGGAATAAACAGCAACTATAAACAAATCAACTTTCACTGACAAACTGAAGCTCTAGACTGGTGTCACAGTGTTGCCAAGTTATGAATCTGAAATCTCTCCATTCATTGTTCAAAATTACTTTCAGTTCTCATGGGAACTTGCCGCCTCGTGCATGTCTTCCTGCCTGACTGATTTTCTCCTCCTCCTGTAAAGGTTGGGGGAAGGGGGCTGAGAGTGGGATGCTTGAACCAAAATAGTGTGGATGTCTCGTGGTGGAAGTCCATAGGAGCGGAATGATAAAATGAGAAATAATAATTATATGTGCATGACACTTGTCTTTTGGGAATTAATGCATAAGGTGATTTAATAAAGTGAGGTTGATTTACAGTCATTTTCAAAAATTTAAGACTACCTGTCAATTTATTGAAAATTAAGATTATCAAAGAAACAACAAATTACTAGTCAGAGATATTTGAAAAAATTACACCACAGATGAATACTTACATTTTTTAGAACACAAAAAGACTGAAATCAGTACTTTGTGTGGGCACCTTTGTTTTTAATAAGTGACAGAATACGATGTGGCATACTCTCAATGAGGGATTTGCAGTAATCACTTGAAATGTCTTAGCATCACACATATTTTATCGCATCAATCAAAGCTTGGGAATTTGATGGCTGTTTTTCTGCTACCTTGTCTTTTAAAATGGCCCTCAAATTTTCGATTTGGTTAAGGTCAAAACTATTACTGGGCCAGTCAAGCACAGTTATGTTTTTGCTCTGCAGGTAGTTCTTTACTGTCTTTGATCTGTGGCATGGAGCATCATCATGCATAAAGTTTGTGCATCTGTGCACTTGCATATGAATTAACAGCTTCTTGCATAACATTTCCACTTAAAAAGAGTCAGTCATGGTTATGTCTGTCGGCAAAAAAGGATAATGAAGCAGTGTTGGATGCTGACATAGCACCCCGTATCATCTGACTAGGTGGATGTCTCATGGTGCTAATGGTGTATTTCTCATCAAGCCTTTTGGTTGTTGAGCATGTGCTTCATGTAATTCAAATTGATGCACAGTTGATTCATCGGAAAACAGACATGGCTCTAATTTTCAGCAGTCTACGACTGATGACGCTTCACAAACTACAATAGTGTCTTCTTTTTTTCTTTTTCATGACAAAGGTTAGTCTAGGTTTATGTGCAGGTTTATAAGACTTTTGCTAAGATGTCAGGAAACAGTGTTTATACTAATATCAGACCTTTTTGAATGTAGAATGGCCTTGATTTTCTTGCAAGAACTCCTTGGAGAATGCATAACTATTTGACTTATGGTATTGTGATCATGTGGGGTTGTTTTCCTTGGATATCCACTTCTCTTATGGTCGCTAAATTCAACTGTATCTTGATATTTCATGATTGTATTATGAATAGCAGTGTTGCTCACATTCACCTTTCTGCTTATGTCACGTTCGGAGTATCCTTCATGATATAAAGTCACTATTTGTAGCCCTTAATGATGCTTTTTGCTCCCCTCCCCCCCCCCAAAAAAGCATCATTAAGTAACATATGATGCTTTTTTTGCTATGTAGAAAATACATACAAAACCTCTCAACACAAAAACCAGAAAAAAATTAATGCTCTCATCTTCCCCCAACTCTATCAATAGCTGCTACTGTAGTATGATGCAACCCTGACTGGAAGTTGAGTAATACAGACAGTAGCTGATGCAATAGCCAGAAGTCTCATAATGCAGACAGATGGTCTTAAACTTTTGCAAATGACTGTACTTCCTCTTTGGAGGACACTTCTTGGCTAGATTTTCTTGTCAGAGCTTGGTTATTTGCAAGAGCACTACAGACCTGCTGTCAGAAAGTAGTTTACAAAAAAACCTAAATTTTTATTTAATGTTAATGTTTTCATAACTGCATGCCAGCCAAATCATGTTTGCCTGCCATCTAGTGACACATGTGTCAAAGGTTCGCCATCCCTAGACCCTGTATGATACTATGGGCACTTCCGTAGCTCATGTTGAAGTCACTGGCCATTTGACGTCAATTATTGAGAATAGTGGCTTTCACATTCTCAATGTTATCTAGCGTGTTTGATGTGGATGAATGCCCAGACCACTGTAAATCGTGTGTCATACTATGACCACAGCATTTTCGACACCATTCCACAACAGAGGTCTTTGACAAGCATGCATCAGCAAACAATACTACCATCCTGCAATGAATTTCTGCAGGTTTCTTTCCTTTGGCAGACAGAATCGCAGTTCTTTGACCTGCTTCGAATGCACTTGGTAACAATGATGTGTACGATATGTCAACAACCACACCACAATTTGACTGTTACTTTCACATATTACTAACCGCCTTTATATAGCCTGACTTTTGTGGATGTTTCTGTCATACACTTTATTGTAGTGACCTTGAATAGAAACTTTGATCATCCTTTATATTTTTCATTTTAATGTAAAGAAACACCATTTACAAAAGCACTTATGTATAACTTAACATCTACTATAATTTCACTTAGAACTATGGTCCAGCTTCCTCGGGACTGTGCCGTTCATTTCTTGCTGCAACGATTGTATGTGTCAAATGGCGGTTATCAGATTTGGCAAGTCCTCGGCGGTAAAGATGAATCATTCACCAGGGAAGGATGATTTTGAAAAATGTGATAAATATTTCAATTTACTTCCGATATTGGAGGTTATATTATTTAACGTGCATTAATGCATTTGCATTTTTGAACTTCACTTTTAGTTGGTTAAGTTCGATGAACACTTACCGCACGTGGGGCTTGGCTTTCAATTCCTATTTCTGTTATGTGGATGCAGCACGGGGTTTTTCATTTGGCCACGGGTCCGCTTCTTTTTTCCCATTGGAATTTATTTTGTCTCATCACCAAATGAGTTTTCCTTTGCTGCATCCTCATTTACTTCAATATTTATTCATACCCGAGTACTTTCAGTAAAATTCCTTTACCGTCTTCGAGGGGACGTTTTGCTCCGACTAGCACGGACCGTGTCAGCTGGGCATTTCGGTGGTTCTCGCGGGCTGCTTCTGTCATCGGCTATCGCTTCTTCTTGGGCGTTGTGGCGCCATCTCTTGTTGGTCAGTGATCTCACTTTTCGAACTTTTTCATTTTTTTGCTCAATTTTAATTAAATTTTTCCAGCTGTTTCTCAAATTATTAGGGTCATTGTGGTTGCAAACTTTTGTCCTATTTTTCAATCATTACCGACTCTGCTATTCTGAGGTGTTTTCGGATTTACAGCTTTTGATGATTTTTATATTTTCGAATTTAGGATATTTTTGGTTATCCAGACAGTATTGGATAAGTGCTGTTTTTTCTTCTTTTTTCTGCCAGTTTTTTACGTGTTGTTTTAATCTGTGTTTAAGCTTATTTTTGGTACTTCCTATATAAGCCATTGGAGGATTTTCAGTAATAGGAATTGAGTAAATACCTGCTTTTTCTAACATTTTTATTTTTTCAGTTTTTATTACTATATTTTTGATGGTATTTACTTTTCCTCCAATTTGAATGTTATGTTTTTTACAAATGTTATTAATTTCATTGGTAGTACCTTTTACGTAAGGAAAACCATTTAAATATTTGACATCTTTTTTATTTACTACAGCATTATTTTTTATTTTCTTTATTACTTCAGTGTCCCATTTTTTTATTAAATGGTTAGGATAACCAAAGCTGCCTGCAATTTTTTTATGAATTTGATTTCTTCATTGATGAACTGACTATTTTCAGAATGCGTATATGCTCTTTTAATTAAGGTTTTTATACTATTGCATTTTTGAGGATAAGGATGTGCTGAATTGTACGGGATTAGGACCGGAACGAATTAACTTTTCCGATAAACCCTGTATAATAACTTATCTGTGGATTTGATAACCTGTACATCCAAAAAGGCTAATGCATTATTTTTTTCTATTTTTCTATTTCAACAGTGAGTTCTATATTCTATAGTTGGTTCTATAGTTGGATATAAAGCGCTGTACAAAATGTGTACAGCGCTTTATATCCAACTATAGAACCAACTATAGAATATAGAACTCACTGTTGAAATAGAAAAATAGAAAAAAATAATGCATTAGCCTTTTTGGATGTACAGGTTATCAAATCCACAGATAAGTTATTATACAGGGTTTATCGGAAAAGTTAATTCGTTCCGGTCCTAATCCCGTACAATTCAGCACATCCTTATCCTCAAAAATGCAATAGTATAAAAACCTTAATTAAAAGAGCATATACGCATTCTGAAAATAGTCAGTTCATCAATGAAGAAATCAAATTCATAAAAAAATTGCAGGCAGCTTTGGTTATCCTAACCATTTAATAAAAAAATGGGACACTGAAGTAATAAAGAAAATAAAAAATAATGCTGTAGTAAATAAAAAAGATGTCAAATATTTAAATGGTTTTCCTTACGTAAAAGGTACTACCAATGAAATTAATAACATTTGTAAAAAACATAACATTCAAATTGGAGGAAAAGTAAATACCATCAAAAATATAGTAATAAAAACTGAAAAAATAAAAATGTTAGAAAAAGCAGGTATTTACTCAATTCCTATTACTGAAAATCCTCCAATGGCTTATATAGGAAGTACCAAAAATAAGCTTAAACACAGATTAAAACAACACGTAAAAAACTGGCAGAAAAAAGAAGAAAACAGCACTTATCCAATACTGTCTGGATAACCAAAAATGTCCTAAATTCGAAAATATAAAAATCATCAAAAGCTGTAAATCCGAAAAACACCTCAGAATAGCAGAGTCGGTAATGATTGAAAAAAATAGGACAAAAGTTTGCAACCACAATGACCCTAATAATTTGAGAAACAGCTGGAAAAATTTAATTAAAATTGAGCAAAAAAATGAAAAAGTTCGAAAAGTGAGATCACTGACCAACAAGAGATGGCGCCACAACGCCCAAGAAGAAGCGATAGCCGATGACAGAAGCAGCCCGCGAGAACCACCGAAATGCCCAGCTGACACGGTCCGTGCTAGTCGGAGCAAAACGTCCCCTCGAAGACGGTAAAGGAATTTTACTGAAAGTACTCGGGTATGAATAAATATTGAAGTAAATGAGGATGCAGCAAAGGAAAAACTCATTTGGTGATGAGACAAAATAAATTCCAATGGGAAAAAAAGAAGCGGACCCGTGGCCAAATGAAAAACCCCGTGCTGCATCCACATAACAGAAATAGGAATTGAAAGCCAAGCCCCACGTGCGGTAAGTGTTCATCGAACTTAACCAACTAAAAGTGAAGTTCAAAAATGCAAATGTGATAAATAAATAATTTTTAGAAGTATTTCACATTTTTCAAAACTGCCCTTCCCTAGTGAATGGCTCATCCTTATTGCTGTATCTGTCTCTCTCTGTAGTGCTTGGAAAGCACTTGTCAAAACCAATAACCACCACGTGACACAAACAACCATTGTCGCAAGAAATCAACATGCCATAGTCCTGACAAAGCTGGACGCTGTTCCAAGTGAAATTATACAGTAAGTAGATCTTAAGTTATGAAAACTTGCATTTATAAATGTTGTTTCTTTATATTAAAAAAATTAATATAATCATTGTTGTACTTAAATGAAGTCAGAAAAATCAAAAATGCCAATGTAATACATTTTGCATTTTTTATCCTTGTAAAAGCATTTTCATAAATAACCGGTAGTGAATCTGATTTTTAATAACTTTGTCATAAATCAGAATTTTATTAAATGTTGTGCAACATAAACTAGATTTAGTTTAATTTTATTAAATGTTGTGCAAAATCAACTAGAGTTGGACCGAGCATTAAGTTCGGGGGGGGGGGGGGGCTGAGCTTAACTTTTACTTCTTCTTTTTTTTTCTTTTCTTTTGAGCATGTGTGTGTCTGTGTGTGAAATGGTAGTGTATGAAAAAATGGGGGAAATGCCCTTCGAGTATTGTAATTTGGGACTATGAGTGACGATGACCATCACAGTACAGTATTTGTACAATTAAGGACAAAAAAAAAAAAAAATAGTTATTTTTGGCGTTGACCTTCAGATCAGTTCCTACGAGTATTTATTTGTATTGTACACCTTTGATTCAACACACATATGGGACATCAACCAGTTTTGTAACACTTTACTACTTCTTTTTTTTTTTTTTTTGAGCGTGTGTGTGTGTGTGTGAAATGGTAGTGTATGAAAAAAGGGGGGAAATGCCCTTCGAGTATTATAATTTGGGACTATGAGTGACGATGACCATCACAGTACAGTATTTTTACAATTAAGAATAAAAAAAACAAAAAAACAGTTATTTTTGGCGTTGACCTTGAGATCAGTTCCTACGAGTATTTATTTGTATTGTACACCTTTGATTCAACACACATATAGGACATCAACCAGTTTTGTAACACCGGGCACCACAAATGCTAAAACTTGCCCTCTTTGCAACCCTGGTTCTCGGTTAAGTTTCAGCACATCAAGCAACAAAATAAACAGCTAGACGTGTCCCAGGAATTAAGCCACCCTGGTGGCACAGTTGTTTAAGCGCTGGCCATTCATCTTAGAAAGGTCTAGGTTCAAATCCCAGTGAGGCATGGATGGTTCAAATCCCAGTGAGGCAGCTAGCTCCATTACTCAATATCAGTTTGAGATAAAAACATTGATTTGTACTCATCCCACTCTAATAGTAAATCATCTTCATTTAGGTTGGAGTACTCAGCCAGCTCTGTTACTCAATATCAGTTTGAGATAGAAACATTTTTTTGTACTCATCCCACTCTAATAGTAAATCATCTTCATTTAGGTTAAAGTACTCATCCAGCTCCATTACTTCAGCAATGCCATGAAGGCTACTCTCAATATCAATTTGAGATAGAAACATTGATTTGTACTCATCCGACTCTAATAGTAAATCATCATCTAAGTTGAAGCACTCAACCAGGTCCATTACTCAATATCAGTTTGAGATAGAAACATTGATTTGTACTCATCCCACTCTAATAGTAAATCATCTTAATCTAGGTTGAAGTACTCAGCCAGCTCCATTACTCAATATCAGTTAGAGATAGAAACATTGATTTGTACTCATCCCACTCTAATAGTAAATTGTCTTCATTTAGGTTGAAGTACTCTGCCAGCTCCATTACTTCAGCAAAGCCATGAAGGCTACTCTCAGAATAAGTTTGAGATAGAAACGTTGATTTGTACTCATCCCACTCTAATAGTAAATCATCTTCATCTAAGTTGAAGCACTCAACCAGCTCCATTACTCAATATCAGTTTGAGATAGAATCATTGATTTGTACTCATCGCACTCTAATAGTAAATCATCTTCATTTAGGTTGAAGTATTCAGCCAGCTCCATTACTCAATATATGTTTGAGATGGAAACATTGATTTGTACTCATCCCACTGTAATACACTGATGGAAAAAAAAATCCCAACACCACGAAAAAATAGTTGTTGAGGAATGAAATGGCGGCAATACATTTGTATAGGTAACATATTTAATCGATTAAGGTTTCAAGATCATAGCTTAATGTAAGCGCGAGAAAAGCCATTTTAAATGTGAAATGCTGGTACATTAATAACCGGTGTAACCGCCAAAATGTTGAATGCAAGCAAGCAAACGTTCATTCATTGTGTCGTACAGGTGCTGGATGTCAGTTTGTGGGATGGAGTTCCATGCCTGTTGCACTTGGTCGGTCAATACAGGGACGGTTAATGCTGGTTGGGGGTGACGCTGGAGTTGTAGTCCAATGATGTCCCATACGAGCTCGATTGGAGAAAGATCTGGTGATCTAGCAGGCCACGGCAACATGTCGACACTCTGTAGAGCATGTTGGGTTACAACAGCGGTATGCGGGCGAGCGTTATCCTGTTGGAAAACACCCCCTGGAATGCTGTTCATGAATGGCAGCACAACAGGTTGAATCACCAGTCCGACGTACAACTGTGCCGTCAGGGTGCGTGGGATAACCACAAGAGTGCTCTTGCTGTCCTAGGAAATTGCTCCCCAGACCATAACTCCAGGTGTAGGTCCAGTGTGTCTCGGCCGCAGAAAGGTTGGTTGCAGGTGCTCACCTGGCCTCCTTCTAACCAACACACGGCCATCACTGGCACCCAGGCAGAACCGGCTTTCATCAGAAAACACAACAGATCTCCACTCCGTCCTCCAATGAGCTCTAGCTTGACACCACTGACGTCGCAAACGGCAGTAGTTTGGAGTAAGTGCAATGCACGCTACAGGGCGTCTGGCTCGGAGCTGTACTTCAAGTAGCCGATTTGTAACAGTTCATTGTGTCACTGTGGTGGCAACTGCAGCTCGAATTGCTGCCGCAGACGCGGTACGATGCGCCACGGCCATACGCCGTACACGGCGGTCTTCCCTCTCAGTAGTGCCACGTGGCCGGCCAGAACCAGGCCTTCTTGAGGCAGTACCTTCCCTTGACCACCGCTGCCAACAATTATGCACAGTGGCTACATTCCTGCCAAGTGTTCGGTAAAATTGCGGAACGAAAATCCACCTTCTCGTAGCCCTATTACACGACCTCGTTCAAACTCCGTGAGCTGTTAATAATGGCTTCTTCATCTTCTTAAAGACATTATTGACTAACATCAACACACTACGTCGAATCTCCACGATAACTAATGCTCACGAACGTTACAGCGCGTATTTACAGCAAACCTGCTTTGCATGTTCCGAGGGGCGCTGCTAGCGTCACACGTATGCGCCGAGTGCGAAATTTGCATATACGTCATCTTATAGATGTACTCTCTCGACGCCTACCAACTGTTGTTTATCTAACACAACCCCTTCTTGGTGTTGAGATTTTTTTCCGTCAGTGTAGTAAATCATCTTAATCTAGGTTGAAGTACTCGGCCAGCTCCATTACTTCAGCAATGCCATATAGGCTTAGAGTGGTTTCTGACCCTACTTTTCTAAGATAGCAAGATTTATAATAATAGACTGGTTTTCTAACCATCTAGAAATGGTTTCGTGTAAGTGATCAATAAATGCATGTTCATCTCTTTCAAATGGACTGTTAGGGGTAGGGTTATTTTAGGCTCAAGAACAGGTAGGGTGTGATTTATTTAATTAAAGGGATAGCAGGGTGCATCACCCTTCTAAAATCAGCTAGAACAAACCCTGTGATTGATTAGAGTCACATGCTTTTTCTGTAAAAATTTCAGTTTTGGCAGTCTGGAGTACTTGTACGTGTTTTTAGATGTCTGGAATCCAGAAAAATTATGAATGAGGTACTTGATAAATCAGATTCCAAAATTTCAGTTTTGACCCTTCATGAGCAGCCCTTGCAAAACTGCTGAAATTTCTACTAGCCAATGTGGCTAGCAGAATAAAAATTTTACTAGCCGAATGACAAAATCTACTGGCCATGTAAAGTTAAAAAAAAATAATAATTCAGTAACTTCTCTATTTACATTTCTATGAAATAAAATGGGTAAATGTTTTTTTTTTTTCTTTCTAATGAGAGACCCCTCCCCGTTAACTTCATAAAAACAGATGCAGAGCAGTTACTGCATAGGATCATTAGATTGACTGCAAATATTGCATATGCTTTTGTTCCAAAATGATTGATTTTTTGAGTGCTGTAATATCATTACTCTTACTATCTTAATTTATACACACATAATTTATTTTCGAGAGGCCATTGAAGTTAGATGTCTAATTTCTTTAATAATGTTTAAAACAAAGAGACAAAAGTTAGGATATATATGCATAAAGTGACATTAATAATGTTGATACAATTTACCCCTGATACAGTATGTGCTGTGTCTGATCTTCCCATCAGATGCATCTTCCTATCACAATTGAATGGTATTTTGAGGATCAAAATCTTCAATTGAAGGGCCGTTGCATCTAATCATCATTAAGTCATTGAAGTGTCATTATTCGGACATTCCTGATCACTCCTTTTTATGAGGTTCATTGCTCAAAAGCCATGCTCACGAAGAGCAGTGCTACATGACATTAGATGTAGCAGGTGCATCATCTTAAAAACATTGCCATAATAGTTTGTTTCTTTTTGTTCAGCATATATGCAGCTAAACAGAGATTCAAAGACAATTTTTTTACCTCTAGATGACATTATACTTTGTGCAAGGTATACCATGGCAAAGATCAAATATACCATGGCAAAGATACATTATATCATGGCAAAAATACATTATACCATGGCAAAGGTTGCTTTAGTAACCTTGACCCTTTGGTCGCTCCAGGCTGATCCGTCAACAGATTAAGTTTCTCTCAAAGCCCACTTTCACTTCGGTTCATTTTTGAAGCAGCTGCAGGAACATGGGCGAGAACACTGAACTCGATATTCATTCACAAATATGTGGGGGGTGGGATGAAATAGTTGCTCACTTGGGACAAAAAATCTACTGGCCATCATTGGCTACTATATTAAAAAATTGACTAGTAACTACAAAATATCTGGTCCCCATTTGGCCACTGGCTACTGACATTCGCAAGGGTTGTTCATGAAGCCAAACAAACAAACAAACAAAAAATTGACATGGGACATATAATATTCATTCAGGATAAGGATATGCTATATTCCAAAAGAAATACATCTCATCCAGTCTCAGATTTTATTTTATGTTATGATGTGGCATGATGTTTTAAATTATTTTGCAATGCATAGTACACAATTCACGGCCAGATGTACTTATATTCAGCATGTACTGTAATACTGACTTCAAAGTTATATATATTTTATTTATGTTTTTAACTGACCATACTTGTACAACTCAGTGTTTTCTTTTCCAAAGGCACACCTGCAAAGACATTCACTAATTTAGGTAACTGTCGATTATCCAAGATATAGGTATGCTTGCAGTCATTATAAATAAGTTACATCTGAAACCAAATGCTACTACACTGTAAAACACACTTCAGAAGACTTCACTGTCTGATCATAGGCATTATTGCTCACTCAAGTCATTATTCTGCAACCACAAGCATGCCAATAAATTTTTTCAGAAATTGAAATTTTTATATCCTACAGAAATTGGTGATGGAAAACTGACATCACTGTGTAGTGGTAATTAAATAAGCCACAGCAAGTAGGCAAGTGTATATGTGGTCACATTCCGAGTCTTCTGTCATTCGCTATTCCAAAGTTTTGTGTTGACGTTTTTATGTATAATCAAAGGTGTTTACTGTAATTGTGTACACCAAAAGCCGTAAAAGAAAAATTGATTGTTCAATATAGTAATTTTTACAGATTGCCATGTAGTATGAAAAACATAGAATTCACTATGTATCTTCCTTTAGAATCATTTGTGTGTAGTGAATTTGGCTTTGCTACTTCCCATCAGACCAAGGAAGTAAATGGCTTACCTTTGTCCAAACTCCATTTTCTTCAGTGTAGCCCAAAACATAACCTCAGATGATAGGTATCACAACATTGTTGCCAAAATCTGCAAGTTTCATGATTACATTACCACAAGTTGTGAGATGTGGATATTGTTGATTTTTAAGCATAGATACTGAGTCGCTTGTGGAAGAACATGTCCTGAAGGAAGCTTTGAGGTCGTGAAATTAAAAATAGTGTAATACAGCATGTCTGACGAAATACTTATAATGTGTTGAGCATTGATGAAGCAGAAAACAATAGATGAAACTCAAAAAATGTGAATATTACCACATCACATCAGGAGGATCCGTGGAAACTGTTCATAGGTGTGAAGTCAGCCTTCTTGAAATTAACACATCACATCAGGAGGATCCATGGAAACTGTTCATAGGTGTGAAGTCAGCCTGCTTGAAATATGGACAGGAGTATAGATGTGCTAATTCTCACTCAAAAGACTTCCAAAAGGAGTTGAAGATATTGTAGAGAATTAACATTGAACAAGGCTGAAAAGGCATCTTCTCATATGTGTGAATGAAACGTGAATTTGTAAACAATGCCTCACCGTACATCACACATTACAGTCATCTGAAGGGTTTATATGAGTGTTTTAACATGCAGTTTGTGAGAGAAAGTTCCATTTCAGTGCACATGCACACTCATACCAATGAAAAGACCCATGTATGTGAAATATGCCACTTGAGATGCTTATCAGAGTCAGCTTTCAGTGCATATTCATACAGGTGAATGGCCCCATGAGTGTAGTAAAATGTGTCATAAAAAATTCAAAGTGGTCAGCTTTCAATGCACATGCGAGCTCATACAGGTAAACAGTCACAAGTATGAAATTTGTAATAAAAATCTCATATGAAATAATAATCTTTCAGTGCATATGTGCACCCATACAGGTGAAGAGCCCTATGAATGTGAAATCTGCCACAAAAAAATTCAAAGTTGTTGTCTTTCAGAGAATATGCACAGTGCACACTCATACAGGTGAAAAGCTCCATGAATGTAAAATATGCCCACGGAATTCGCACAGCGTGATAACCTCTTAGTGCATGTGATCACTCATACAGATAAAAACCCACATGGGTGTGAAATCTGCCGCAAGAAATTCAAATGAATTTATCTTTTAGTGCATATGCTCACTCATACTGATGAAAAGTCCCATGAGTGTGAAGTTTGCCACAAGAAATTCAAAAGAGGTAATCATCTTTCACTACACAAGCTCACTCATACAGCTGAAAAAATCCCACAAGTGTAAGAGTTGCCACAGAAGGTACTTGATAAGAAATCAGCCTTTAGTGCATATTCTTACTCAAATAGATGAACGATCAAATGAGTGACATCTGTCATAAGAAATTCAAACAAAGTGGTAATCTTGCAGTGCATATGGTCACACATACAGCTGAAAAACTATACAAATGTGCAATTTATCACAAGAAATTCAAGCAAAGTTGTCATGTTTGAATATATATATGCACACTCATACAGGTTAAAAGCCCCACAAATGTGAAATATGCCACAAGAAATTCACACAAATTCATAATCTTTCAGTGCATGCATGAATTCCTACAGGTGAGCAGCCCCATGAATGTGAAATTTGTCATAAGAAATTCATGCGAAGTGACATACTTTCGCCTCACTTACATCATCATAATTGTCAACCATTATCAATCCACTGCTGGACAAAGGTCTCTCCAAGCCTCTTCCACAACGGTATGTCTTGTGCCAGTCTCCTCCATGTTACTCCCGCATACTTTCAAATTTTATTCACCCATCTTCCATGTGGTCTTCTTCTGGGTCTTTTCCTTGTGCCTTGGAATCCAATCTAAAATTTTGGCTGTCCATCGATGGTCTGTCCTTCTGGCAGTATGTCCAGCCCATTGCCATTTCAGGGATTTAACTCTGATCATGATGTCTTCCACTCTTGTCATTTTTTGGATCCACGAGTTCCTCTTCTTATCTCTCCTGGTTACCCAAAGCATGCACCTGTCCATGCTTCTTTGAGTTGTCTGCAGCCTTTGTATGTCTCTTTTAGTTAAGGTCCACGTCTCTGCACCATACGTAAGCAGTGGAAAGATGCATTGATCAAACACTTTTCTTTTAAGACATAATGGCATATTGCTCTTAAAAATTATGCTGTTTCTTCCAAAAGCTCTCCAGGCAAGTTTTGTACGCCGATTAATTTCTTCATCAATGTGACCCTTACTTGATATCTGCTGTCCAAGATAAACGTACGTGTCTGTTATCTCCAGCTTTTTTCCATCAATCGATAAATCTTCATTTCTTGTAAAAACATTGAACATCACTTTTGTCTTCTGTAAGTTCATTTTTAATCCCACTTCTTTACTCTTGTCAGCAAGTTCCTGGATCATACTCTGTAGCTCTGATGGGGCAGTTGCAAAAATCAGCAAAACGAAGGTGGGTTAGATAATCTCCATTATTCTTTATCCTTTTGTTTTCCCAGTTCAGTGATTGAAAGACATTTTCCAATGTGGCATTAAAGAGCTTCGGAGATATGGTGGCACCTTGTCTCACTCCTTTTCCAATTTTTATGTGTGTTGTATTTTCAAACAGCCGAATCTTTGCACTTGCATTTTCATAGATGTTATTAATAATATTAATGTATGCATCTTCAATACCGCAGGATTTCAGAGCCATTGTAACTGCTGATAGTTTCACTGAATCAAAGGCTTTTTCATAATCGATAAAAGCCATGCACAATGGAAGTTCATATTCCCTTGCTCTTTCAATTAGTTCTCTCAGTACGTGGATATGATCTATTGTGCTGTAGCCACTCCTGAATCCAGCTTGTTCTCTCGGTTGAGCCATGTCCAGTGTCACCTTCAAGCGGTGTGAAAGAACTTTAGTGAAGATTTTATAAACCACTGATAGGAGGCTGATAGGTCTGTAGTTCCTGAGATCCTCAATGTCACCTTTGTTATGTAGCAAGATCATTGTAGCGTTGTTCTAATCCTCAGGAATCTTCCCTTCATTAAGGCATCGAGTGAAAATTTGGGCGAGTACTGTTTCGATTTCTCCACTTGCTTCTTGTATGATATCTACAGTTATTCCATTTCTCCTGGAGTTTTCCCCTGCTTCATGTTCTTGATTGCATGTGCAACTTCTGCTGGAAGGACTGGAAGAACTCTGGTACTGGTACCTTTCATGATGTCTGGAGCACACGTATCATCCCTTTCGTATAATTTGGAGTAGAAATCTTTCACTCTTGTCAAAATTTCGCCTCTATTTCTTGTTACAGAACCATCTTCTTTTCTCAGTGCCATAATCTGTTTTCTTCCCTTACTGAGATGTCTCTGCTATCTTTAGGCTTTGGTTGTTTTCAATTGCTTTCCTTACTAGTTCACAGCTGAATTTCCTTACGTCTTCAGTGATACTTTTTCGTACTATCTTGCATAGCTCTATATATTCCACTTTGGAAGTCACATCTTCTTTAGTTGTCCTCATCTCTCTTTTTTGCATCAACATTTTGGTTTTTCCTGATAATTTGTTCACATGCAACTTGTTCTTAGACCCAGCTAATTTTGTTGCTGTTTCCATAACAGCTTTGGTTATTTTTCTGTTAACTTCAGAAATATTCACTTCTTCCGATGTTACACAGATAGAGCTGTCAAAAAATGAAGTTTGATTTGCATAGGATTTAGATTTTTGCAATGTGATAAAATATTTGTAAGTTGTATTTTTATAAATTTAAATGAGTGCATAACAATTTTTTTGTTATGCATTACTCTTTAGCCACTGCTGATAATGAACAATGAACAGTCCACTGTATTTTTGACAAGATGCTACATTTTCTGCAAATAAAGCCATCTTTTTTAATATAAATTCCTTTAAATATCACAAATCGTTTTGCTGATACATGAATAATGTTATGTAATGAGTTTGCTTATACATTGGTAGCATTTGACCATGGTTTTACTATCTCACTAAAACGAATCATAGCCAAATCTGAAAGATAAGTGTAATAAATAATATCAAAAGGTATTCTCTACCTATTATTGAAAAAGTATTTCGCACATTTGTTGCTCCGTGAGGCATGAGCTCCTGTCTCGAGAGAGATCAATTTCTGTTAAGGGTTTTTTGTTATTTTGAAAAAAATTATAAATAAAACATTTTAGTTAAATATTTTCAGTTAAAAATTCATTCATTAGTACAATTAAACATTTAAAAAATGTTCTATTAATTAAAACATGCATAAGGAAAGGTTATACTCATCGGGTGGGGGGGGGGCACGCAGCTCACGAAAAAGCTCTTCTTCTACGATATTACAGCAAGCGCTTTCCGTGCTCCTAGAGCACCGTCTTCAGGCCTTCTATTATCTACGGGAGGGTTCTTCACGTGTGTAGCCGCTGGCATAGGTGTGTTTATAAAGCTCTTGGTTTTTCCTCTGGAAACTTTGTAAGGATTCCATTAAGCCTCTTACACAAACTATCAGATGTCCTCTGCCATGCTTTATTGTGAGACTTGCTCTCATATTTAGATTTTCTAAAGTTGGGCCATGTGCCCCTCTATGCATTCCCACCCCAGACATGCTATGCCTGTTACCATGAACAATCTTATAACTTAACAAGAATTACGAAAATTGTGTCTAATTTAAAATATCATTTGAAAGTTTCATGCACTCAATTTAAAAATAAATAAATAATTGCCAACCAATGTTGTAGTTCGTGTTATTTGCTACATTGGTGGCTCAGGGAAACAAATTTCACAATTATTGGAAAAGAGTTTTTTCTTGAAGTGAAATGATATCCAATATCAGCATAAAGTGATACTTCTACGATGCCAGGAAAAGTTGTTATGTCGAACAGGCCCAATTAGCTGTTCAGTCAACCAGATTCACTTCCTACCAGCAATGCTGTACCTAGCCCATGTTGCCCCGAGGCAAGTTAACCATTTTACTCCCCCCAGACAATCATTGAGCTGTGCGGCTTTTGCTCCTCCTGTGACCTTGCGCCTAGTGCGTGTGCACTGATGGCACCGTTGTTGTCATGCGACCATAACTGGTCCAAAGTATAAAATCTGACACAGAAGTTTGCCAAACAGTCAAATGCACTTGCACATCGGTAGGTGATAGATGGCAAGCGATACTGCATTGATTCAACACTGCATTCGTTACGAATTTCATCAAGGAAAAAGTGCTGCAAAAGCATGTGCATCGATTTGTTCCATTCTGGGGAAGAATATGGTATTAAAAAGCACGTGGGAGTTTTGGTTTAGACGGTTTAAAGCAGGTGATTTTGGTGTTAGCTATCGAGAACGTAGCAGCGCCCCACAGAAGGTTGCACGTGAGGAACTTTCCGTGCTCCTAGAGCACCGTCTTCAGGCCTTCTATTATCTACGCGAGAGTGAAGATTCGTCTCAAACACAAAAAGAACTAGCCGAACAACTGGGGGTAACTCAACAAACCATTCCAATCATTTTCACGCAGTGTGAAAGATTCAGAAGGTAGGAAAATGGGTGCCACATGACCTGAGGCAGAGGAACAAGGATGAGCGTGTCAGGAAGTATTTGAATCTGTTCAATAAACAACACAGAAAGTCTTTTCTGTTGAAAATCATTATGGGTGATGAAAAGTGGATATGGTAAGACAATCCCAAAGGCAAGAAACACTGGGTAGACCCAGATGAAGCAACGACTTTTGACACCGAAACGTAATATTCACTCCATGAAAGTTCTGCTGTGCATCTGGTGGAATATGAAGGGTGTGCTCTGTTATGAACTATTGGAACAGGGTTGCTCTGTTACTGCTGATCGCTACAAGCAACAATTGCTGCGATTGAACCAGGAAATCTGTCGGAAACGTCCATTCACAGACAAAGGATTGTGTCCCATGAAATTACTGCATGACAACGCTAGGCCGCATGTTGCAAAATTGGTCAAGGAAACATTATTGACGCTTGACTAGGAAGTTTTGGAGCATCCGGCATATAGTCTCGACATAGCTCTTTCAGACTATCATTTATTCTGATCGATGCAACATGGTTTGTCTGCTGTATGGTTCCAGACATGTGACGAAGTGCAAAAATGGGTTGACGACTTCATTGCGTCACATGACGAAGTATTCTTCATGGCTGGAATCCATCAGCTGCCCAACCAATGGTGGAAGGCGATAGATAATGACGGCGCATATTTTGATTCGTAAAGGCATTGTTATTTTCTCTCAAATTTACATGTTGCGTTGTCTTAAAACACTTTAAAACTTATTTGTACACATGATATATATGCATTTCCGTATGAAATACAGTATTTCTAAATGTTAGTCTCCTTACAGTAGAAGAAAATAAAAAGGCAATTCAACTTAGTAAGATTAGCTGGCCTTCGAATTATCAGAGCATCAAATAGTTCCATGTATTTTGTGCAAATTTTTGCTTTAATTGGAAAGCTAATAAGTAGCAATTTTATAAAGAAAATAAGATTTTGATGCTTGAACTGTAATCAGGAGATGCGGGTTTGATTCCCGCTTCAGGGTGATGAAATTTTCAAGTTTTCTGATGTGAGTGATTTTACGTGGGAACAGTAAATACAGTCAATTCAGAGATGTCTGATTGCTGTGTTAATTGTCATGACATATTTTCCACCAATTGTGAGAAGAATATTTCTTCCACACTATATACCTGAATGACTGGTGATGCACTTAACAACGCTAGATGGTAGCACAGTTTGCTTCGGTTAAGAATGCAGTCGGAGAATATTACGATACTGTTAACACTCAGATACTTGGGACTTTGTCGTCCCTAGTGGTGTAACGGTTAGCATGCTCAAATGGTAATTGGGAGATGCGGGTTAGATTCCTGCTTTACAGTGATGTTTTCTGATGTAATTGGTATTACATGAGAACAGTAAATACAGTCTATTCAAAGATGTCTGATTTCTGTGTTAAATATCATAAAAAAAGATTTGTTGTACAGAAATGAAATGTTGAATAACAAATAATAGAATTATTTATTGCTAGTTTCTGTGCCTTATCCTTGATGCGCCGATAATTTCTGTTCGTTTTGTGCAAATTTTTGTTTGAGTTAGAATGCTAATGAGTAGCAGTTTTGTAAAGGAAAATAGCATTCGTTTTTTTAGAAATAAAATGTTGGATAATCAAATAATGTAATCGTTTAAATGACAACAAAATTTCTTTGCCCTATTAATGGAACTACTTGATGAGCTGATAATCGGAAGGCTACCCAATATATTTAATCAAATAACAGTGGTAATAAAACGTGTCAGTGGCCTTAAAATTAAATCTGAAAGAATGTTAATAGTTATGGGGCAATTGTTCACTTACTGATTAGAAGATCAGAGAATGGAGAGCCCATCAAATGACTCACGTGCCATAAAATAAGAAACACAGAAAATGCAATAAGCCAAAGCTTCAAATTTGACCACTTCTAAAGAGAGTGAAAATGGCTGCTGCTGCGTAAGGTCTTTCTCACCGTGGTTAACAGTGAGATCATCATCGAATGGAGAATATAATTGAATTATATCCGTAAAACAGGAGGGGTTTTGTGGGTCTGTAGATTATGTAAGACATCCATAGCAAGAAAGGAGGATTAGGAAAAGTACAATACTGGAGGGCAGTGGCACAAACCTAGGACCATGCCCTGCCCACCCACGTCATTCAGCAAATCTCGTTCCCATGTAATTACATTACACACATTGGTATGGAGACTGAAATAACCTCACAATTATACATTTGTTATTACAAAAACATACTTAATTACTCTGAATTTTAATATAAATTCTAGAAATAACTTCTGAAATTCACAAAATTAGAGGTGCATAGTACGAGGTGTGACAATTTTATTCTCAGAACAGTAGTGTAGTATTGCCGTTGTGGAGATGACGGCAGAATAATGTGTGTCTAGACATGTTTCAAGTAGGGTATGCATTTGCCGAAGACCAGTAGCGCCATTGACGAGTAAGCAGTTGCAAAAGCAATGCAAGCCTGTGTGCAAGTTTTGACGTAAAAATGAGTCATAGAAATTTAGAGCAGCGCATTAACATCAGATTCTGCGTAGGGATCGGCAGAAGTGCTACTAAAACATATTGAAAGTGGCTCACAGTGAGGATGCTGTGTAAAAGTCAAGTGTCTTTGAGTGGCTTGAGCCAAAAATAGCACATCATGTTCACAGTTTAAGACAATGCTTGTTTTTTTTTTATCAAAAGAGGATAGTTCATAATGTATTCATTGAACAGGGACAAATAGTCAAACAACAATGTTATTTAGAGGTGTTGAAAAAGGTTATGGGGTTCTGTTTGAAGGAAAAGAACTTAACTGTGGCCTGAGAAGTGGATCATCAATCATGACGATGCCCCAAGCCCTGATGCGTTCAGCGTTTGAGACTTCCTGGCTAAGAAATCAATTACTAAATTGGATCTTCCACCCTATTTACCTGACTTGGCCCCTTTTGATTTCTCGCTGTTCTTTTTTTACAGGTGCGTTCTGGGAATTAAATTGTCACACCTCGTATGTTGGGTGACAAACTAAAGCCAAAAGTTGAGGGGGATAGTCTCTACTTAAGAAAAAGTTGGGCAGGACATATTCCCATACTATTATACACTCATGATGTATTGCCTCAAACCACATGCAACACCACACAGTTTTTCATTTGCATGAAGGAACAGGAAGATCAGCTTTCTATGCAAATTGTTTGGAACTTTTATCACTACTAAGTTTGTGACGTGAGTGAAGAAGCATGCGCTTTGAAAGGTTACTTATGAATGAATTGCTTCAAGCGTAAATATTAAAGTGTTTTGGCCTTGTGATGGAGCATATGTTTTGAAAGATTACCTTTCTCGGTGAACTTCTTAGACTTAGAGCATACAACACATTGGTAACATTTTTCACCTATGCGAAGGAGTTTATGACGTGCAAGATGTGATCTCCGTGTGAATTGCTTAGAACATACACCACATTCAGTACGGTTTGAGGTTTTTCACCTGTGTGAAGAAACTGATGATGTGACAGATGTGATCTTGATGTGAATTCCTTGGAACATACGTCACACTGATAAGGTTTTACACCAGTGTGAAGGAGCATATGTTCTGAAAGTTGAGTTCTGTCAGTGAACTTCTTAGAGCATACATTAGTGAGGTTTTTCACCTGAGCGAAGGAGCTTATGGCGTGAAAGAACAAATCTCCATGCAAATTTCTCAGAACATATATCAAATTGATAAGGCTTTTTGCTAGTGTAAAAGAGCATATATTTTGAAAGATCATCTTTCAGAGAGTACTTTTTAGGGCACAGAACACATTGGTGAGGTTTTTCACCTGTGTGAATAAGCTTATGATTTAAAGACCAGATTATCATGTAAATTGCTTGGAACATACATTACAATGATAAGGTTTTTCAGCAGTGTGGAAGAGCATATGTTCTGAAAGATCACCTTTCTGAGTACTTCTTGGAGCAATGAACACATTGGTAAGGTTTCTCTCCTGTGTGAACGAGCTTATGACGTGAAAGATGAGATCTTCGTGTAAACTGCTTGGAACATACATCACACTAGTAAGGCTTTTCCCGAGTATGAAAAAGCATGTGTTTTGAGAAATTACTTCTCTGAGTGTATTTTTTAGAGCAGATAATGCATTGGTAAGGTTTTTCACCTGTATGAACAAGCTTATGACCTGAAAGGTCAGATCTTCGTGTAAATTGCTTGGAACATACATTGCATTGGTAAGACTTTTCACCAGTGTGATAGAGCATATGTTTGGAAAGTTCACTTCTGTGAGTGAACTTCTAAAGCATTGAACACACTGATGAGGTTTTTCACCTGTGTAAGAAGCTTATGACGTGAGAGTTTCAAACTTGGTGTAAATTGCTTGGAACACACATCACATTGGTAAGGGTTTTTGTCAGTGTGAAGAAGCATGTGATTTGCAATATCTTTTCGCTGAATGAAATGCTTAGAGCATACCTCACATCGGTGAGGTTTCTCACGTGTGTGAACCAACATATGCTTTAAAAGATGAATTTTCTGAATAAACTGCTTGGAGTTTATTCATTAAAATGCATCACACTGGTGATGCATTTTACCACTGTGCGGGAACAGATACCTTGAAAGGTATTTCTTATAACATACATCACATTGATGGGTTTTTTTTTCAGTATGAAGGAGCATAATCCTCGAGATGCTAGACTTTTCAGTAATGTCTTAAAACATGTTCCACACTGGAAAGGCTGTTCACCAGTGTGAACTTTTGCATGCCTTAACAGACTGCCTTTCGTACATCTTTTGAAACATACATTACACTGGAAAAAATTTTTCACTTGTGTGTAGTTCTGTATGTTTCATGAAGAAAGATTTATTTGTGAATTTCTGGAAGCATATTTCACACTCCCAAAGATTGCTTATATCTGGAAGAATATGCGAAGAGGATTCAGCTTCTTTTTTTTTTTTTTTTTACTTCCTCTGTTATAATTTGGCTTTCTTTAGAACTGTAGGACAAAACATCGAACAAGTTAAATCATTTCGCTATTTGGGTCAAATTATTACTGCAGATGCGAGATGTGAAAAGGAAATTAGAATGAGACTGGGGATTGCCAAAACGGCTTTTAGAAAGAATCAAAGACTACTGACATCCAAAAATATTGATCTAAAACTGAGGAAGATAATTTTAAAGGCATATGTTTGGCCAGTAGCTCTCTACAGTTCTGAGACATGGGCATTGCCTAAGAGGGAAGTGAAAAGGCTGGAGGCTTTTGAGATATGGAGCTGTAGAAGAATGGAGAGAATAAGTTGGCTTGATAGAAAGACTAATGAGGAGGTTCTGAAGAGACTGGGAAAACCCAGGAATCTGATCAACATGTTAAAGAGAAGAAGAATGTTATGGATAGGACACACATTGTGCCATGGAGGAATGATTCAGAAAGTTTTGGAAGGAAAAATTCAAGGCAAGAGAGGAAGAGGATGGCCAAGGAATAGTTTTTGGTACAGTTACTCCAAGACACTAATACTAAGATATACTATGACTTGAAGAGAATGGCAGAGAACAGAGAGGAATGGAGAGACCGAGTTCATCTACTGAACAACCAGTCCTTGGACTGAGTAACCGAGAAGAAGTAGTTATAAATTGTTGAACGATTTCCTCTGAAGGGTGTTTGAGCAGTGACTCCATGTTGAACAACTTTCATTTATTCACTTGACATCAAATCTAATAATTTCTTTTTATGATAATTTTAACCTGATGCAATCATGAGAAGAAACATACCCCTTTGCTTTGCACTGTGTTACTGACATGTACAAAGCAAACTTTACCATGTTTTTCCTGACATCTAAGGGGTCATTAGGAATGCTTTAAAGCGTATCAATTCAAATATGCAGTCAGGCAAATAGAAATTACACCCTGCTGGATTTGAAATCATATTTTCAGAAATGGATGAACTAACTATGAAGAGATGTAAGAATACAGGCAGAAAAATAACTTTGTTGATTTTATAATTTTGACACTTGCCCAATAACAGGGCTATTTCCTCATCAAAGCAAATAAAAATGGGTGTTTGCCCCTGTAGCAAGCTGTGTGCTGGAACATATGGTTGCAGAAAAATAAAATATGCATGCAAACTCATTCATAGTCCATATTAATTAGAAATATTATAATAATATATTGTCAAATTTTCTTACATACGTTTAAAAAAAAAGCCATATGTAAAAACCAAAGCTATATCCTTGCATAAACTCCAGTTTCCTTAAATTTAAAAGTTTATACTCATAAGTATATAAATTTATACTCGGCTGCCCCAGTGGCACAGTGGTCTAAGTGTTAGCTTCTGACCATTCGTCCGAGATGGGTCCGGGTTTGAATCCCGGTGAGGCATGGATGTTGTGTTTGTCTTACGGCACTGGCCCTCTCCCTTCCCTGGAATCAGTGACCCTATTACGGATGGGCCACTGCTTATAGCCTATTGAGTTGCTCACAGTGGTCGTTAAATCTTCAATCAAGAAAAAAATATATAATCGAAGTATATAAAATCAAATATTTCCCATAGCGAGAGAAATACTTATCCAGAAGAAGAAGAAAAAAAAATTTAATTTCCTTCCACTTCACTGGAACGTAGAAATACTGTAAAAACTAGTTTGCATGCTGTTATATTAAGTTTGTCTAGTTTGTCTATAAGAAGTCATAAAGCACGGGGGGTGGGGAGTACTTAGCAAGGTAAAAAAAGGTTTCTAACAACGCTTCTCATTGGTCGAATAGGAGACGCCACATAAGGGAACATATATGCGATTACCACTGAATGCCGTGCAACCGTCCGACCACAGAGGAGGAGATACAGATTTCCAACTCTTGTGTTGAAGACAGCGCTGCAGTGGTCGGACATGAAACTATGATAGCGTCTGTTACTTGATGCGGTACCAGTTGTTATATAAGTAGCACCGCGGAGAAAGTTGCAAACTCAGATCAGATCATTTGTAGAGGATTTTAAGAAGGGAGTGTCTGACCCCAGGTCTTAAACAACCCTTAGAAATAGGAAGCTAGGGGATTTGGGCTAGAGTGCCCGATAGGAAAGTGACACGGAAGCGAGGTAGAAAGGAGGAGGAAGACGCCCTTATTTATTACCGAGGGGCAGTACCCGGGGTCCGACGGCTTAACGTGCCCATCCGACGCAGGGCGGATATTTAGTGGTTCGAGCGTTCGTACCTGCCTGGGATCGAACCTGAGGTTTCTCCTGGGCCCCGGATGGCTTAGTGGTCAACGTTCGTGACTGCCACTAAGGAATATCAGGTTCGAACCACTAAATATCCGACGTGCGTCGGGTATGTACGTTAAGCCGTCGGACTCCGTGTACCCCCCCCCCCCTCGTAATAAATAAGGTCGTCTTTCTACCTCGCTTCCATGTCACATTCCTATCGGGCACTTTAGCCCAAATCTTCTAGCTTCCTATTTCTAAGGTTTGTTCAAGACCTGGGGTCAGACATTCCCTCCTCTACATATTACATGATCTGATCTGAGTCGTAAACTCTTGAAAAAAAAAAAAAAAGATAGACGGTTACCGTTGGAGGTTTTAGTTCCATGTCCGTCCACTGGCGCGCTGTTCCATTGAGATCGTCGGGGCCAAATTGTTGCTATATGTCTTTATGAAAGATAAATCTCTGAGTCTCCTGCTCTGTGCGTCCAACATTAAAGATGACCAAGATCTTTCTGCACTTCTAAATTCCTTGGTGCTGCCACGACCCGACTCCATCAAACGTGAAGAGACGCTATCTACAGTCTATGCATTGAGAAGTCTAGTAACGCTGTTAGCCTACTGCTGTTATTCTGAGCGGGTAATGTGAATGTATCTCGTAGAATAAGTTGCTGAAGTCCCGAATTCTTGAGGACAGTCTTTGGATTTACACTCCGCCATTAGCTCGTTAGATTTCTAATGAAAAATGTTTTTAAAAATAGTTTTCGTTGTACTAATTTTCCAACATGCTTCTTGTGAAAACAAATGTTCACTGCCCCCCCCTTCTTTCCGAGCTTTTTTTTTTTTTTTTTTTTTTGAGATTTAACGACCACCGTGAGCAACTCAATGGGCTATAAGCAGTCGCCCGTCCCTAATTTAGAGTCACTGGTTCCAGGGAAGGGAGAGAGCCAGTGCCGTAAGACAAACACAACATCCATGCCTCACCGGGATTCGAACCCGGACCCCTTCCGACGAATGATCAGAGGCCAACGCCTTAGACCACTGCGCCACCGGGGCGGCCTTTCCGAGCTTAACAACCACCATAAGCAATTCTAAAGACTCTTAAGTAATCACCTGTCCCATTTGAAGACATTCGTGCTAGGGAAGGGAGAGATCAACTGCTGTAAGACAAACATACCACCCATGCCTCGTTCGGGATTCGAAACCCGTACCAACTTGTACGAATGGTCAGTGGCTAACACTAAGAACACTGGACCACTTGGGTGGTCAAATTTCGACTGTATTTGTTCTGAGTTCTTCCAAAACCTTTCGCAAAATTAAAAATACCCCATGCAATTCGTTCATTAGTGTGCAGCTTGGTCTTAACTCGGCACATATACCTAAGGTAAAGCATATCAGTTTTGCTGATATGTTCTCGTCACCATAACTCTGCTTTATCAGTATAAATTACCAATATTCTACAAGATATATCCTTTTAAGACAAATTTTCTTCAGTAATATCACATTTATAGAAGCAACACAGTTTTGTGACAAAAAGATGTGCATATTTATTTTGAGTATGTATGCGTCCCCAAACGACCTGCTGATTTAGTGAGACCACGCCATTTTGTCCACAACAGTGTTCCAATATCAGGTCACCTTATCGTACATGGATTTCTAAGCTTTCTTCCGCATACTCAAGTTATCGTCTCTAATTGAGCAACTTTATTCTGGCATTCTCTGTTTAAATTTCAGATTTTGTGGACTTTTTTTATTTCGTTCAAGTAGATATTTTTTTTCATTTGGTAATTGTGTAGAATAGCAGAAACAAAATTTTCCTCAGCTTCCAGACCTTTAAGTGGGCTATTTTATAAACAGCAAATTTAAAGCGGCGGTCAGTAGTTTTTTTTCACCGTAGATCTTTTTACCTACGCGTGTTTGCCAATGTTTCAAGCGCGGTTCCATTTGCAATTCCGAAACGTAAATATTTAGCACTTGCACAATTTTATAGTTTTCTATGCAAAAATGTCAAAATGCCGCCCCAGTGGTCTAAGCGATGGCCTCTGATCATTCGTCCAAAAGGGGTCCGGGTTCGAATCCCGGTCAGGCATGGATGCTGTGTTTGTCTTACGGCACTGGCTCTCTCCCTTCCCTGGAACCAGTGACCCTAAATTAGGGACGGGCGACTGCTTATAGCCCATTGAGTTGCTCACGGTGGTCGTTAAACCTTCAATAAAAAAAAATGTCAACTTTCTATGTAATAAATTATGTAAACGGATGGCATTTGTGAATAACAGATGACACGTTGCAGTAATATTTTAACTCCGGCAGTGTAAAATGTTTACTTTTCGAAATTCCAAATTTCGCCGCGCATGAAGCGTTAACAAAGACACCTAGGTAATTTTTTTTTCTTTGTTGTTTAAAAACTTTTAAATGGGCCGTATTATTGAATGCAAAGTCGTATTTTCATTTCATTGAAATTCATTTGGGGAAATCACTTGCTTTCAAAAATTCCTTATATCCAACATTTTGATTTCCGTAACTATTCACGCCACTCTCATACATTGTTTCAATGACTGACGTAATTTAGTATCTTCTATTCGGTGACTCATTCAGATTAACTTTCCAGCTCTAACATTATTCCATTCGTTACCCCATGGGTTGCCCATAAAAAGGGGCAGGAGGTGGATGTTGCTCTCCCTGGAAATCTAACTGTCATTTCAGTTCTTGTGAGGCACAACAAGGATTTTCGCCGTATCATTCATTCTGATTGATAATTTTTATGTCTAACTTCTGGAAGTTTGTGTTCGTTTAGTAAACACATTGGAAATTTGTAATAGAAAGTAATGATATTGAAATTCGCCACTGTACGTTAGAGCACATTATACATAAGTGCAGTGTAGGGAACACGGAAGTTTAAAAAAAGAAAAAGAAATGAAAACCATCATCTTCTATAACGGCAGTTTGCTACTGACACAGTTTCGCAAGTTTTTTTTTCAGAATTTTGTCTTGGGAATATTTTATTCCATCTTGATGATCAATTAAATGATCACTGGAGTTTTGTGGTGTATGGGACACAAATGGCCAAAAGGCGCAAAGCCCAAAAGAACAACAAATTAATGTTTTGTATTGTCCCAACATGCAGTTGAGCTTCATGTCTTTTTTTTATGCAGTTTTTGGGTCGTCTGGTTTTTAATTAAATTTATCTAGGTGTGTGTGGTAAAACTGGTTAGAGGACACAGACGGCAAAGTGGACGTTTACGTTCTTTATGCAATTTGTGTTTACAGTTTGTATTTTTGCTCTCTCTTCAAATTTAAGCAATGGGCGCCCATGCAGGGCCGTAGCTAGGTCCCGGAACTAGGGGAGTCTCGGGGCTCATCTGGGGATGGGGGCTCAAATTTTTGCTAGGCGTGGGCAAAGAGGGCAGTCGCTCACGCAGTTTTGCCGACTTCAGGGACATTCACTAAATTCGGGAGATTTCAGAATGGAGTTAGTGGCAAACATATTGTTTTTCGGATTTATGACTTTTTTCAGCGGATTTTTTAATGTTTTGAACGATTTCAGTAACTTTTCATATTTATGGTTTCAAACATTTAAAATGTTGTATTTGAAACTTCTTCAGTTCCGTAGTTTCCATAACCGTGATTTTTAATTCTTATAATATGCAATCCCTTCCCCTTTCCGCTTTTATTTTTGATAGGCACAGAAAGTTTGCCTGTGCCAACTGAGTTACACTAGAAGAAAGAAAAAAGTATGTGATCCCTTAGGCCGTAAATATGATAGTGGTGCGATGAATACTCCCTTCGGTGGCGCAGTGGTCTAAGGCGTTAGCCTCTGACCATTCGTCCGTAAGAGGTCCGGGTTCGAATCCCGGTCAGGCATGGATGTTGTGTTTGTCTTACGGCACTGGCTTTCTCCCTTCCATGGAACCAGTTACCCTAAATTAGGGACGGGCGACTGCTTATAGCCCATTGAGTTGCTCACGGTGGTCGTTAAACCTCCAATCAAAAAAAAAAAAAAAAAGAAGAATACTCCCTTCTCGTTTGCTCGGAATGTAAGAGAGGCCGAGAGAGTAACAACGAACAGTGGACTGAATGCTTTGAAGATGTAAATGGAGAAATTGAAGAATTTGCGTGTTTGCGAATTACTGTGTATTTTTCCATATAAAAATAGCTCACACTACAAATTCGAAATAAAAATAATTCAGCCGAATCCTTAAGATAACAACTAACGGAAAAAGCAACTACACTAAGCACTGTGTACAAAGATTCTAGTCTGTCCGGCAGACGGCAGTTACAAGCAACATGGGCGAGGAGACTTTGTTGATGAGAAAACTTCCCATGAGAAAACTACTGAAGTCAGTAGAACTATCAGATTTTATTTTGTATGCTTTAGAATTCCAGAACTTCTCACCTTTAATTGTTTCCGTCTTTGGAGCCCCTTAGCGTCAACATATGTGTTAGCAAGTGTCACGCCAAGAAAAGCTAAAACAAATGTACAAATTTGTTACCTCCAGCATAATGAGGGACTTTCCCTTTGAGGGCACGGAACAGACCCAACGGCAATAGGATTCCATGTGGTCTTAAAGTGCTTCGTTCGCCATCAAGGGCAACAATCAGTTGTCTCCTCAAAACTACAAAGGATGCAGCCGGGGTCCTAAGCCCCCAAAGCTTTCCACCTACCTTTAATCCGGTCCCGAGTGCAAGTACGCCTCCACCCTTGATTACTTTCTTTTAGCTTGTTGTTCTAAATTTAACGCCCCCCCCTTCCTAAAATGCGTTTCTTGTTCCTTATAACTCCTACCGCTAGTAGAGTATCACTAAAATTACTAATACAGCCGTTACAACTAATTCACAATTCAAAAAGTCGAAATTTCCTTTTTCTTTTGAGTTACATTCATACTGCGACGTTTTACTGTTACTTAACTTTTTAAAAAGTCCAGTATACGAATAAAGTATTTATGCCTGTGATGAAATATCAAAGTAATTTACGTAAACCATCGAAATAAAAGTTTAAGTCATCTTTGACAGCGCCAATTTTCCGGGGGGGGCTCGCTAGCCTTGTAGGGGGAGTTGAGCCCCCGCTAGCTACGGCCCTGCGCCCATGCCTTACTCCCTATGGGCGCCCATGCCTTACTCCCTATGGGCGACCATGCCTTACTCCCTTTTTGTTCTTACTCCCTATGGGCGCGCATGCCTTACTCCCTATGGGCGCTCATGCCTTACTACCTATGGGCGCCCATGCCTTACTCCCTTTATGTTCTTACTCCCTATGGGTGCCCATGCCTTACTCCCTTTTTGTTCTTACTCCTTATGGGCGCCCATGCCTTACTCCCTTTTTGTTCTTGCTCCCTATGGGCGCCCATGCCTTACTCCCTTTTTGTTCTTTCTCCCTATGGGCACCCATGCCTTACTCCCTTTTTTGTTTTTAGTACGAAACCAATTCGTGATGGGACAGCTAGAGAGTTACTTTGATGACTAGGTAATTACACAGCTTGTTACGCGTTTTTCTCTCTTTCTCTTTTTTGTTGCAGTTGTTAGGTTCTTCAGTATAATGTTCCAGACGAATGTACCGAAAAAGGTCTGGCTTCTGAAAAATAAAACCCAATAAGAAATTACTGTTATTGATCGCTATATGCCTTTTGGAATGCAACCCAGGTAGTACATACAATCAAAGACCTTTAAGATTCAGTCGCCTCGGTGGCGCAGTGGTCTAAGGCGCTGGCCTATGATCATTCGTCCTTAAGGGGTCCGGGTTCGAATCCCGGTCAGGCATGGATGTTGTGTTTGTCTTACGGCACTGGCTCTCTCCCTTCTCTGGAACCAGTGACCCTAAATTAGGGACGGGCGACTGCTTATATCCCATTGAGTTGCTCACGGTAGTCGTTAAACCTCCAATCAAAAAAAAAAATTCATAGACTGGAAAACCGTTAGTTAACCGTGCGCATTTGAAGTTCAGCCTTGTACTGCAAGAATCTGTCACATCGGTTTGGTTACTAAAAGCGTTCGCGTGTTTATATCAGTTACATCCATTTTTTTATATATATAACCAATAATATTTATTATATTTTGTTTTTATAATAGTATGTATATATTGGAAAACATTTCAGAAAATAATATAGCAAGGTTTAATGAGCTGAACAAATTTTCAATTAAACAGAACTTCTTATTGAGCTACAAATTTTTCAATTTAAACAATTCTCTTTTCCGAGATTTGAAATTGTCTAAACTTTTCTATCATACTTAGTTTCATTTTTTTTCTCCCGTTGAGTAGCTATTACAAACTCATAACACTGCCGGAAAACCTTCCAAGTAAAAGTTTTGTTCTCGGCAACGTCTCCTCAGAATAAACAAATGGACACATTAAAATGATTTCTGACATTTCTTAGAGAGTGAAATGCGAATTTCGTGCAACTAGATCACGCAGTTTGCGAGAAACAGAAGAGAAAATATATGTTACACGTAGGACAAAAAAAATTAATACGCGGTATTATAACAACGTAAAATTCCTTCTTTCTCACAGGTAAAAGAGCTTAATTAACGTTGTTTACATAGGAAACATGCCGTTTTGCCATAAAAGATGTGCGATCAAAATGTCGCCAACTGCTGCCACTCATTTACACAAGAACTTCCAGTCTATGTATCTTAAATAAGGTGACAAGATATTGGAACACTGATTTGAGGACAGAAGGGCGTGGCGTCCCTAAATCAGCAGTTCATTTGGGGACACATACGTATTCCATATAAATATGCAAATCTTTTTGTCACAAAACTGCATTGCTTCAATAAGTGGGATTTGTATATGAAAATGTGTGTCTTAAAAGGATATATCTTGTAGAATGTTGGTAATTTTTATTGACAAAGTAGAACTATGATGACGAGAACATATTAGCAAAAGTAAAATACCTTAAGTATATGTGCAGAATCAAAATCAAGCTGCACACCAAAAAATTTTTCATTTTGCCAAAGTTCTTCGGGGAGCTCAAAACTGTGCAGTCGAAATTTGACTGTGACAGTGGTGCAGTGTCTTAGTGCTGGTCACTGACGATGATTCGTATAAGTTGGCACCGGTTCCAGTCCCGAATGAGGATGGGTGGTGTGTTTGTCTTACAGCACTTTCTCTCTCCCTTTCCTAGAACGAATGTCTCTAAATTAGAGCCCGGTGACTGCTTATAGTCCTCTGAGTAGCTCGCGGTGGTCGTTAAACTCGGAAAGAAGAAAAACAATAATAGGCAAAATTTGTTTTCAGAAGAAGCATGTAGGAAAACTAGTACAACAAAACTACTTTTAAGAACATTTTTCATTAGAAATCTAACGAACTAATGAGGAAGTGTAAATTCGAAGACACTGGAAAACAAACATCAAAATTTGAGGACAATTTGCTTTCCCAAAGGCATGAGGCCTTTTTGGGGACAGTAAACCAAATTCGAGGACTGTCCTCAAGAATTGGGGACTTCTGGTCAGCTTATTCTTAAAGGTATTTGCATACAATAGGTAATAAGCGCCTCCTTGCGTTTGGTGGAAATATTTAGAACTCTTTAAGGTTCTTTCCCCCTAAAATCTCTGTCTTATGTTTCCAATGGTAAAACTTCTGTACATGTTTTCTTCGCAATTAAAGTATTTCCAAGGACGAAAATTTGCACATCGATAAAACTAACTCTATGGGATATTTAATACTTGCTAAAACATACCCATAATTATATTAAAAATCAATCATTTTTCTTTCAGTAATGTTCGGACCTGTTAATAGATGGCGTGACCTGTACATTGATGACGTCAGTAGGCAAACAAAATGTTGGATTACTTAATTATGTTTTTGTTTTAGCAAGCATTAAGGTGGACGTCAAGTAATTTTGCTTCCTATACTTCCAATAGAAAAACTTCTGTACATATTGTCTTCACAATTAATGCGTTCCCAAGGATGAAAATTTGTACATCGATTAAACTAACTTCATTATATAACTTGGAATAGCTAATATTTTCTAAAATATAACCATAATTTTATAAAAAATCAAGAACTTTTCCTTTGGTGGTGTTGAAACCAGAAAAAAGATGGCACGACCTGTACTTTGATGGCGTCAGTAGACAAACAAACGTTGGATTGCATAATTATGGTTATGTTTTAGAAAATATTAAGTATTCCAATTTATAAAATGGAGCTATTTTAATCGATGTCGAAATTTTCATCCTCGGGAACGCATTAATTGTGAAGAAAATGTGTACAGAAGTTTTTCCATTGGAAGTATAGGAAACAAAATTACTTGACGTCCACCTTAAGTATCCCATGCTATAACTTAGAGTTAGTTTTATCGATGTGGAAATTTTTGTCCTTGGGAATACACTAATTGTGGAGAAAATATGTACAGAAGTTTTACCATTGGAAACGTAAGGTAGAGGTTTTAGGTGGAACCACCTTAAGTCAAAAATATCAGTGAAATTATTTTCTGCTTGTAATCTAATGGGAAAATCAACCAAAAGTACATAGGACATTAAAAGAAAAATTCTGAGATGCGGGCATAAGACAATAGTGTAGAAGTAAAGCGCTGATGGCTAGTGTACTCAAAACTTCGGATTGCGTATATTATTTTTGCTGCAAACTTGAATAGGAAGTACATGTTTTCGCTATTGGAAAAACAAGTAATCGTTTAAGGGAGCAACAAAAGCCACTGATCACATGACATGTTATTGTGTTTGGATGGAAATAGAGGTAAGACCGGTTAAGTAAAGGAGTGGATGCTTTACAATAGCAAATGATAAACCAAGGAATTATTCCTTGTAGATGTGTTCTATAAAGACTTGTGTGAATTATTTTATTTTCAATAACACGATTTGGCTTTTAGGAGATCATTTGATACGTTTTTACGGCGAATAATGGCTATTGCTTAGGATTAGTTCAATTATTTGGCAAGTTTGTGCTAAGGTTAGAACAAATCATTATCTGGATAAAAAACCGTACAGAATGAAATAACCTCTTTTTTAGAAAACCAATTGCTCAGTGTTTTTTGGTTATCTCGAGGCTTGAGGCCAAGGAGTATGTTTATGGAAAAAAAGTGCGGACCAGCCAGGCAATAGTTATCTAGACAAAATATAGATATTATTTTAGGCTATGAAGTATCACAGCTATATTTGACTGATATGTTGTCTTAATCTCCATTAGTGACTGCTTATGGCCCATTGAGTTGCTCATGGTGGTCGTTAAACCTCCGATAAAAAAATCTGCATTACCCATATAAATTCCACTTACTCGTATTTGAAAATGACGCTCGTATGTTATTAATTTATATTGCACATTTTTCATACATCGCCAAAAAGCCATACAATCCAATACGCAAAAAAAAAAAAAAAAAAAAAGTTTGGGGCGGGGTCGTCAACGCATTCTGTCCCACCGGGCGACACGAACGCTAAATCCAGCCCTGAAAAAAACACACATATGTATATATATATATCGAATATTTGATTACACCCCACGTAATAAGCCCAAAAATGTATGTTTGCGAAGCTTTCCAGGTTGTTTTTAATTCCAAGCAAAATAGCATTGGTGAAAAATGAATGCTTCTGTCCCTACCTTTCATAAGAATACATAGGGTCTCTCGAATCATCGGGCCACACGTTTGTTGCACCGTCTAGTGACAAGTGATGATGTATCACCGGTCCGTTATCACAACAGATACATTTAAAATGGTTTAAATCACAGAGAAGAGTGATATAACTATTTCAGTCAGCCTGTACACAAGAAGGAGTACTAAGCACCCTGTCTTGCTGATGTTCTAAAATGTGTTTGTGCCTTGCAGATATAACATAACAAAAGTCTCTGTTTGTCTCGACACGAGCAGAGTAAATGTAGAGATGTGAATATTTCCATAGTTACGTTCTCAAAATCTGTGACAGAATTGTTTAGAATATGTACACACCTTCTAATGCTGCACACCTTCCTCTTTTACAAAATCCAGTGGTGTGACTAATGCATTTTAGCAGGTGGGGATATTTAAAAAAAGTACTCGTACTACACTGGAGTCGCTTATATCACGGTGTATGATAAGTCAGGTGATACAACTCTCCGTGGCCGCCCCGGTGGCGCAGTGGTCTAAGCGGTGGCCTCTGACCATTCGTCCGTAAGGGGTCCGGGTTCGAATCCCGGTGAGGCATGGATTTTGTGCTTGTCTTACGGCACTGGCTCTTTCCCTTCCCTGGAACCAGTGACCCTAAATTAGGAACGGGCGACTGCTTATGGCCCATTGAGTTGCTCACGGTAGTCGTTAAACCTCCAATAAAAAAAAAAAAACTCCGTGCTGTCAACAATTTGAAAAACGAGCTGTTAATGTCACTGCTCGCCAGAGGGCGTTCAAGAGTTGTGGGCCGATCGTTCAAGCTAACCATCATAGGATTACATGGAGTTTATGATTACATCAGTGCAAAATAGGTATTTATCTTGAGTACTTTTTATTTATTACTTTGTGTAATTATATTGTATGGAGTTCCAGAAAATTTGAAGTTTCTATACAGAAGGTAAAGAACGTTAACTCTGTTTTCACTTAACGGGAGATAAATTTATAGTGTGGCTAAATGTCGGAATAGAATCTTTTCAGTTCTGTTTTAGGTATGGGCGAAAGTGTTTCGTACCCAACTATAGGTTATCGGTCAGGTTATGCAGCATATAAAGAACTTGTATCAAACTTTATTGACCCAACTGTAGCATAATAAAGAATTACTAGGGACATTGGGGGTTGTGGCAAGGAGGTATGCATGATAATGGCGGAGTTGTTATGAGGCGGACGAATGATTGTCATTATGAAATAAAAGTTTATGTTCTCGAATGGAGTTTATTAAGGCTTAATATGTAACACCAACATAGTTGGAAAAATGGCGGCAAGCATTAGGATGTGATGCATTTTTCCACAGCTTACAATGTGGACAATTTTAACATTAAGAGCATTAATAGTTGTTTAAATGTAGGATCACAAATTTTATCCCTTGACATCAAATATGTTTATCGTACTGTATGTACGCAGGTCGGGAAAATCTTCGCCGAGAAAAAGCAGAAATTTTGCCAACGATGCACTTTAATTGCCGTTATCGCCTGCACAGATCGATATTTTTTTTTTCGGATTAGAGGTTTAACGACCACCGTGAGCAACTCAATGGGCTATAAGCAGTTGCCCGTCCCTAATTTATGGTCACTGGTTCCAGGGAAGGCAGAGAGCCAGTGCCATAAGACAAACACAACATCCATGCCTTACCGGGATTCGAACCCGGACCCCGTTCGGACGAATGATCAGAGGCCATCGCTTAGACCACTGCGCCACCGGGGCGGCGATGGATATTCAATAGTATGATAGATACTTATATACTATCCATTAGATACTATTCACAGATACTTATTCATTAGTGTGATTAGGTAAAAAATAAAACAAATATGTAAGATATATTATTTATTACTAACTGAAAACATCAATAGTGAATGATTTATCGAGCTAAAGATTAATCAAAATTATTTTTTGCGAAAATTTCGGTAAGTTTTCAAAACCATCAGTTTTCGTTAACGATGCTCCAATGCCTTACGCAAAAACTGATATTCCATGTTAAAATTGCTCCTCCGAATGTACAGCACCATCTCATTTTATAAGAAGTACAATTTTTTTTTTTTTACGATAAAGGGTCTATCCTCTGTTGCCTCAGTAAAAAAACTCAGCATCATCTGCTCAGAAATCTTCACGTTAGAGTACTCACTCTGCGGCCAAAAATATATATATAACGTTTATTTGACGAGTTCCATGTGATACGCACAAAAGTGCATGTTTGCGAAGCGTTCCAGGTTATTGCTTTTTTTAATTCCAAGCAAAATAGCATTCGTAAAATACGAATGTTTCTGCCCCTTCCTCCCATAAGAAGGCATAGGTTGTATCAAATCATCGGCCCACACGTTCCTTGCGCCATCTAGTGACAACGGACGATTTTTTCCCGTAGTCGGATCACCTGACTATCATACACCGTGCTTATATTTAAACAAGGAGGTTAGAGGCAAGGAGGTTATATTACTGGAGACACCACTGGCTCTGCCGCCATAGGTCACTGCTAATCTTTGGCGTGTCGTCATGGACAGGCAAAAACCGAACTAAATTATACCGTTGATGAAATAGTAAGCTTGTGTATCATTGATAAAGATTATTGAATTACTCATTTTATCTGTTTATACGCTTGGAAGCTTTTGTTCCATTGGTTTCAAAGCAGCTTCTTTACTGCGGCTGCGTCGTGCCTGCTCATGTCGTCATTTGCAGCACGGACGGTGACTTATGGCGGCCAATGCTGCGTGGATAGGAGTGGTGTCTCCAGTAATATAACCTCATTGGTTAGAATAGATGGAGTAAGGGGGACGTCACAAACTTGAGGCACTTTGAGCAGACGACGCGGAGCTGATGACCACGCCCAGTGAGACGTTACTAGTACTTTTCCACCATTGCGGTAATAAAGAATAAGACCGTTTTTCATCAAAAAATATATACTTCTTTTACAATGGGATTGTGCTGTGCCTTTGGATGTGTCAACCCATCAAATAAAGCACCTGCTGGTGTAACTTTTCATGGGTAATTGTGCATAGAATAATAATTGTTCTCTAAATTAAAAATTGTTTGGCAAGCCATTGTAGTTTAATTTAGAAACTGCTGGTTCTCAAAACTGACCAGATTTTATGCAAATCAGAATTTAGAATAATGTTCCCTTCGAGAAATTGTCCACAGTAATGTTCTCCTTTACTAATGATTGATATTTTTTTACATTTTTGAGTTATTTTTATGCTTAATCATATTAATGTATGGGGTTTCAGATCTGTGCGTCGCGGCAGAACAATTGAATTTTATTGGCGAAGCTTTCTCAGACATGCGTGTATATAATACGATGAATGCATGTTTCATATAAATACGTCGGAGATATTTATTTGAAACATGAATGTATGTTTCAAATATCTCCGACTTATTTAAAGTGAAAATATATATTCAAAAACACATACAATTATATTTAAAAATAAGCAGCCAATGCAAAGAACGAAAGATCAAGTGTTACCTCATGGGAAGGTCCGGGCCCCTGGGCAAACCCCACTGAATTCCAGTAAACGTTTAAACGAAATTTTAATTATGAAAACTTTAAAATGCAAACAAATTAATTCGACAGCTTATTTTTCATACTAAGCGCCTCCTTAAAAGTTCGATTTTGCAAGGGTAGGACTCATAAACTTATACGTAAAAAAATATTCTCAAGCGTAATTTATGCGTATCTGATGATCTAAGGAAATTTTCCACGCAAACACACACACACACACACACAAATCACTAACTGTAATGTTAAGTACTTGTATCAAGAGGAACTCGTAAAAAATAATGTACTGTTATTTATAGTCAGTTCTTTATGTTTGCGAGTAAACAGGAACTTCTAAGATCCCATAGAATTGCGTTACTAACAATATTAACTAATTCAGTTTGGTTCTGTTAAACACGATAAGTAGAAAATATTAGGTTAGCTATTTATGGCCTCGGTGACGAAAGCATATAATCTTCTGCAGTTGTTAAAAAACTAAAACAAAGTTCGAAAAATATCAATAAAATTGTATCATAGCCAGCCTAAAACATTTATTATATGTTACCTAAGAATCGCTAGGTTTTTTGACTGATTCCCATACTGAAATATAAAGATATAGATCGAAAAAGGCAGCCACATCATCACTCAGTGTTATGTTATAACTATAACTGTTACGATCTCAATCGCCTCACCTTGCCGCCCCGGTGGCGCAGTGGTCTAAGCGATGGCCTCCGATCATTCGTCCGAACGGGGTCCGGGTTCGAATCCCGGTGAGGCATGGATGTTGTGTTTGTCTTACGGCACTGTCTCTCTCCCTTCCCTGGAACCAGTGACCCTAAATACTGCTTATAGCCCATTGAGTTGCTCACGGTGGTCGTTAAACCTCCAATCAAAAAAAAAAACGCCTCACCAACATGGCGGCAATGACTGTGACGTCACAGTCGTGACGTTTCACTGGTTTCATGTTGATCACACTGTTCTAGGGGAACGGTGGACCATCTATTCTAACCTCCTTGTATTTAGATATGCTCAAATCATGGCTCAAATGCTCAGTTGTACTTTTTATCAACTCACTTCAATTCAACTGAAGGGTAAAAGAACTAAAGAAGTAGCTTTGTGAAAAACTCGTAGCTGCTTATGCTTGAAGACACTTGCGTGACTTTAAATCCATGCAGTGCGTTAAATTTTATCTAATAAACACAGAATTGTTCTTCGAAATTTGAAATTAAGTCACTTATATTTGAATACGCTTAGTTGCAGTTTCTATCAACTCACTTCAACTGAACTGATGGCTAAAGAAGTCACAGAGACTGGGGACACAGAGCGTGCACAAGCCAGAGTTATGGAAGTTGGTGGGCGGGGAAAAGAACGATAGCAGAGCACCGTCGGCGCTTTATGGAACTTAAACCCCACGTGCTCTCTGACGTAACGTCCCTACTGTAACGCTCATAATTCGAAATTGGTTACTTTGCTTGTTATTACTACCGTTACCACTGTGTGATTCTGTGATTATAACAACGCTTTTCGTTATTTCGTAGAAGTTATTTTCGGCGGATAATTATTTCATCTTTTATATGTAGGAAATCTTTGTCTATTTTTTAACTGTTAAAAATCGATATAAGTAAAATTTATATCAGAGTAGAGCCCTTACTGTATTTTGTTTTTCGTAATTCCATTTGATCCTTCGGGCAGATGTTTACAGATGTTTGATTCGTGATACAATTATGTCAGTTTGTTACTTTTTATTTGCCATTGCTTTGATATTTTTCCGTTGTTTATTTTCAAATTCCGGCAGTAGTATGTTGCGTTGACGAAGGTCTGCATTTTGAGAACGAAAGCTGCTACAGATTTATTAGTTTCTTTTAAGTCAGAGTTAGTACTTTATTTCTCAGTATAATTCCCGACTGCAAAGTGCTGTTCTTACGATTAAGAATATACGCCTAATTCCGTTACACCTACCGCAAAATTCCTCGGTCAATCACGCTACAGTGAACCTAACCAACTCGGGAAGTAAGGAAAATGGCGGCTCTCGCAGGGAAGGAAAGTCGAGAGAGACATTTGTAAACAAGTGGGAGGAGCGTAGTTGTGATGTCACTTTTAGTTCTCATTAACAGGCCGTGGGGCCGCCAACGTCTATGTGAGTTTAACATTATGCTGTTGCCATCGGACAAAGTGGAGAATTTCCTTTACGATCTTCTAGAGTGCACACTCTGTACCTCTCTTCTCTGTGAAAGAAGTAGCTTTGTGAAAACGAGCTGGTAAATAAAATTTCCTTTCATAAGTAATGGGAGCAGTAGGGTTTTCTTGCATCTTTCTGAATATTTTGTCAGAAATTGTGCTCATTCTCTATTCAAATGTATATATAAGGACTTGATCAGAGGCGCTGGCCTCTGATCATTCGTCCGTAAGGGGTCCGGGTTCGAATCCCGGTCAGGCATGGATGTTGTGTTTGTCTTACGGCACTGGCTCTCTCCCTTCCCTGGAACCAGTGACCCTAAATTAGGGACGGGCGACTGCTTATAGCCCATTGAGTTGCTCACGGTGGTCGTTAAACCTCCAACCAAAAAAAAAAAAAAAAAAAAAAAACTGGCCAGGGCCCAGGATTGCTTCTTACTTAGCTGCTAAATGAATTTCGGAGAGAGTTTCGTGTCTGCTGACCGGAAATTAATTATGCGAAAATACGTTTTGTGGACGATAAAATGAAATGAAATCGCGTAGAATTTAAGTGAGGATAAAAAAATGACTTAAAGTTTCAACAGAGGAAAAACAACGATGTAGAACACTATAAATGTAGAAGCGTAAATTAAATGAGTACGATATATATACAGGTTGAAGTTAAGAGATAGAGTAACGTTTGTCAGCCATCATTGTGCATGTGCCAAGAAAGTTCATATTAGTTTATTATTATTGATTATATCATGTAGATGTCAAATTAATCGTATTCGTCTTCAACGTTGGTCGATATGAGCATTTTCCACGGTAATGGAATGTGGCATAGTTGATCATCATTGCAGCATATTTGTTTATGGTTGTCAATATATAGACTTGCTGTAAATAATGTTAAAAATTTCATGTTTGCGGTGGCCAAGATGGTAATATTATTCCAATCAGGACGGTATGTGATAGTGCTGTGGCTGTTAATCCTGCTTTTAAATTGCAATGATGTTCTTGCAGTTGTATTTTCAGATTCCGAATTGTAGATCAGATGTATATCCGATCTATGTTGTCTGGATCAACTTCCTTCAATGGTATGCTATAAATACCATGCCTGTCATCCGTTTTAACCATTGCTCGATCGTTCTTGATTATGGAAATAATATTTCTGGTTTTTAAACCAAAACTTACATTATGCTTAGATATACATTATACTGAGATGAATTAGGAGGATCCACAGAAATTTTCGTGGGCGGTCATAGATGTTAAATCTGCTTCAGATTTGCACAGGAGCATAGTGTGTTACAGAATGTGTCAATTTGTGCTTAAAAGCCCTTCAAAATTATGTATATTATGTTACTGGGAATTAACACTGAATTACTCATTCATACAGATAATATAAACTGAGTGAGAAAAGTGCACTTTATTGCAAAAGGTTTAATGGCTGCATTAGGTGAAAAACGATCGGAGTGTTCAGTGTATACTGTGCAGCAGGGGAGTTCTATTTCAATCCACATGAACACGCATACCAATGAAAGGACCCATGAGTGTGAAATCTGCCATAAGAAATTCACAAGAAGCGATGTACTCTCGGAGCACATTCGTACCCATACAGGTGAAAGGCCCCATGAGTGTAATATCTGCCATAAGAAATTCACAAAAAATGGTAGTCTTTCAATGCATATGCGCACCCACACAGGTGAAAAGCCTCACAAATGTGAAACCTGCCATAAGAAATTCACTCGAAGATATAGCCTTTCACTGCATATGCATACTCACACGGGTGAAAAGCCATTTCAGTGTGAACTTTGCCACAAGCAAATTTAAACAAAGATGCAATCTTTCAGTTCATATGTACACCCATACTGGTGAAAAGTTCCACGAGTGTGAAATATGCCATAAAAGATGCTCAACAAAAGGTAAGCTTTCAGCGCACATGATTAGCCACACAAGTGAAAAGCACCAGGAGTGTGAAATCTGCCATAAGAAATTCACACGAAGACACGTACTCCGAGAGCACATGCGTATTCATACTGGTGAAAAGCCCCATGAATGTGAAATTTGTCTTAAGAAATTCACACAAAGTGCTAGTCTTTCAGCACATATGCGAACTCATACAGGTGAAAAGCCCCACGAATGTAAAATCTGCCACAAGAAATTCACCCAAAGGACTAGCCTCTCAGTGCATATGCTTACTCATACAGAGGAAAAGCGACATAAGTGTGAAATCTGCAATAAGACGTTCAAGCGAAATGGTCATCTTTCAGTGCATATGCTTACTCATACAGGTGAAAAGCCATACCAGTGTGAAACGTGCCATAAGAAATTCACCCATAGTTCCAAGCTTTTTCTGCATATTCGTACTCATACCGGTGAAAAGCCCCACAAATGTGAAATCTGCCATAAGAAATTCACACAAAGTAGCCATCTTTCAGTGCATATGCGCACTCATACTGGTATAAAGCCCTATGTGTGTGAAATGTGTCACACAAGGTGCTCAACAAGTGGTCACCTATCATTGCACATGCGCACTCATACAGGTGAAAAGCCCTACCAGTGTGAAATGTGTAACGTGAGATGCTCGACAAAAGCTAACCTTTCAGTTCATATGAAAACGCATACAGGTGAAAGGCCCTACGCATGTGAAGTGTGTGAAAAGAAATTCATACGAAATAGTGATCTTACAGCACATCTGCGCATGCATTCTGGCGAAAAACCCTATCAGTGTGAAATGTGTCACAAGAAGTGCTCAACAGGCAGTCTGCTTTCAGTACATATGCGAACTCATACAGGTGAGAGACCCTATGAGTGTGAAGTATGTGAAAAGAAGTTCACACGAAGTACCTATCTTTCAGCGCATTTGCACACACATTCTGGTGAAAAGATGTAGAGTGTGAAATGTGTCATATGAGTCACATAACAAGTAGTTACCTATCAGTGCATATGTGCACTTGTTTAGGTAACAGCCCTACAATGGTGAAATTAGAAGAGCAGGTTATATCAATTAATGAGCCCATCCTTTTGTAAAGAAAACTTTTGATCAAATGTAATGGATTGGATTTCTGACTCTCGGCACTTCAACCAGTTCTGTGTATGCCGCCCTGGTGGCGCAGTGGTTTGAGCGATGGTCTCTGATCATTCGTCCGCAAGGGGTCCAGGTTCGAATCCCGGTGAGGCATGGATATTGTGTTTGTCTTACGGCACTGGCTCTCTCCCTTCCCTGGAACCAGTGACCCTAAATTAGGGACAGGCTACTGCTTATAGCTTATTGAGTTGCTCACGGTGATCGTTAAACCTCCAATAAAAAAAAAAAAAGTTCTGTGTAGCACTCCACCTTGCTTGCGTAAGGCCTGCACACACCCATCGTCACAGGCAGCTAATAAGTTTCATGTAGAGCATTTGTTAAAAGAATAATCATTTAGATGTCCTAATAGTATGGAACTTTTTGTATGAAAACTCTGCTTTCTTTTATATAAAGGATGTGTAGAAGAATGATTGAATGGTATTTATTTTTCTTCAGGGAATTGTTGGTTAGCTCAAAAGATTGTGTATGGTTTTAATGAGAAGCGATTAAAATTGCGTAATTTCTAAATATGTAATAGGTCAAATAGATTCTGATTGCAAAAATTGTTTCCTTTAAAATATAGAATTTGGTAATTTTGGGAACTTATGTCAGATCACGCCTTGATTTTTTTTTTTTTTTTTTTTTTTTTTTTAGCAGTAGCAACATTTGCTAGTGGTCTTATTTTTTACTAGCAAATTTCATTATCTACTAGCTAAAGTTTATTAGCATTATACAAAAGAAACTTTAACATGTCCCTGTTTATTAGTCAACCATGAAAAATTTTGACTTTACCCCTGTAACTGCCACATTGTAATGCTGAAAAGATTACAAATATTTAGATATAACTCACCTTTTTATAACCTGACAGATTAATTCTAACAATTTAATTCAAATGCAAATATTTTAAAAACATTTTTTTATGTAATTTTATTCACAAAATTCAAGAACACTGCTCAGAATCTTAAGTTATTTTTCGTATGGTTTGCGATCTGTGTTTCGGGTCTTTTCATCATACCACTTTAAAACAGCTGGCCTGGGATCAAATTTGTCTTCGGATAGACCTTCAACCTCAGTACTCATGAGAGCATTCAATGTTTGTAAGTTTACGTGAAACTGAACTCAACCTTACATGCAGAAGTAGATAAGGGAAATATACCGGATATTTCTGCTAGTGCCAAAAAGCTTTTATAATGTTTGTACTTTTTAAGAAATGTTCGTTTCCAGAAAGCAGTTGTTCCTTTTTGTATGTGTCTAAAATATTCCACATGCACAATGCAGTGGCACTTCACAGTTCACACTAAAACATTCAAAATTTTTCCACTAGCAACTTTTGTTAGAACCACATTTTATCACTAGCAAAATGCATTTGCTTGCTAGCAATTTGCTACTAACTACCAGTCAAAATCAAGCCCTGTGTAAGATAAGGCTTTAGTTACTTAGATTCTCATTAAAGAAAGCAGAAGCAAAAGTTGAGAATCCGCACTTCTGCGCCAAAACATGTAGCTGGGAGGAATTCTTGCTATAAAGTAGGTGCCGAATGCAGCATTCTGATGAGCCCTTGTGAATGTCAGTAGCCAGTAGCCAAATGGTGACCAGATATTTTGTAGTGGCTAGTAATTTTTTTTAATAATGACGGCTAGTAGATTATTTTCCCCAAATGAGCAACTATTTTGTCTCCAACTTTTTCCCCTACTTGTGAATGAATAGCGAGTTCAGTTTTCTTTGCCCGAGTTCCTACAGCTGCTTCAAAAATGAATGGAAGTGAAGGTGAGCTTCAAGAGAAACTTAGTCTGCTGACAGATCAGCCTGGAGCGACCAAAGGGTCAAGGTTACTAAAGCAACCGTTGTATCTTTGCCATGGTATACCTTGCACACAGTATAATGTCATCCACATGTAAAAGAATTATCTTTGAATCTCGTGAATTAATAAAGACATGGCAAATCCTAGTGAAGAATTATTGTAGTTAATTGTGCATTACGGGGATTACTAGGATATAAGTTTTCACTTTTTCAAATTTTTGGGTTGTACCCCAACCCTTCTTCAGGACTGACTAAGATAGAAGGTGCTGCCACTCAAGTGGTAATGTCGTACTGCTATGTTCGTTAATCGTGGAACCTCTTCTTCTCTCAATGTGTAGACTTTCTTCAAGTTTTCGTTTTAGATAGTGTTGTTGGTGTACAAGAATTTTGAAAGATTTCCAGTTCATTGAATATCCAGTATTTTGTACATGCTTATCTAGGCCTGTTGTGCTTGTAATGTTCTTAATTGTGGCTTTGTGCTCAGCTACACGGGTTGCGGAGTTGTCTTCCAGTTTCTCCTACATATATGTTACCACAATTGCAGTTTACACTGTAGATAACTCCTTCTTGTAACCTGATAAAAACATTAAACTCACTAGAAAAATAACTTACCATAAAGGGTTGTTTGAAAGGCTGCAGAGAATTAGCCTTAACTTTCATATTCGTCTTGCTCCTCACTTACACAATAAAATAAAATAAAAAATTCCTCAGTTTAAATAAAAAGAAAATAACTTGCTGCTACAAGAAGGAGTTGTATACAGTGTAAACTGCAATTGTGGTAACATATACTTATGTAGGAGAAACTGGAAGACAACTCCGCACCCATGTAGCTTGAACACAAAGCCACAATTAAGAACATTACAAGCAAAACACGCCTAGATAAGCATGTACATGTACTGGACATTCAATGAACTGGGAATCTTTCAAAATTCTTGCACACCAACAAAACTATCTAAAATGTAAACTTGAAGAAAGTCTACACATTGAAAGAAGAATAGGTTCCACGATTAACGAACATAGCGGTATGACATTACCACTCCAGTGGCAGCACCTTCTATCTTAGTCAGTCCTGAAGAAGGGTTGGGGTACAATCCGAAAATTTGACAAAGTGAAAACTTATATCCTAGTAATCTCCATAATGCAAAATTAACTACAATTTGAATCTCTGTTTAGCTGCATATATCCTGAACAAAAAGAAACAACTGTTGTGGCAATGTTTTTAAAATGATGCAGCTGCTACATCTAATGCCATGTATTATTGCTCCTTGTGAGCTTGGCTTTTTAGCAATGAACCTCATAAAAACGAGTAATTGGACATGTCCGAATAGTGACACTTTTAACGACTTGAGATGATTAATGATTTGATGCAGTGGGCCTTTAATTGAAGATTTTGATCCTCAAAATGCTATTCAATTGTGGTGGGCAGATACCTCTGATGGGAAGATCAGACACAGTCTGTATCGTGTAAACTGTATCAACATTATTAGTGCCACTTTATGTATATATATATCTTAGCCTTTGTCCCTTTGTTTTAAATATTATTAAAGAAATTAGACATCTAATTTCAATGGCTTCTTGAAAATTAAATTATGCATGTGCAAATTAAGATAGTAAGAGTAATGATATTGGAGCACTGAAAATAAATTGTCAAAAAATCAATCATTTTGGAACAAAAGCATATAATATTTGTAGTCAATCTAATGACCCTATGTAGTAACTGCTTTGTATCTGTTTTTATGAAGTTAATGGAAGAGGGGTCTCTCATTAGAAAGAAAAAAACAACAACATTCACCCATTTAATTTCATAGGAATGTAAGTAGAGAAGTTACTGAATTATTATTATTTTTTTTAAACTTTGCATAGCTAGTAGATTTTATCATTTGGCTAGTAAATTTTTTATTCCACTAGCTACATTGGCTAGCAGAAATTTCAGCAGTTTTGCAAGGGCTGATTCTGATCCCTTTCAGGAATTAATCATGGTAATTCAGTCAGCAGAATGGAAGAAATCATTCATGAGCAACTAGTTAGCATCGTTTCTGACTTCAAGTGTCTCAATTCTCTGAAGGTGCTCAGAATTCCATTTGTCCAAGCATTTAGGATGCAGATAAAGTGACCTACAGTGCATGTCCTGTTCTTTTTGTCTTTAGTAATGGGTTAAATGTGCATTAGGCGGCACATTAAATTTGACAGTAAACAGTTTCATGGCTATGTCAATATGGCTGTAAAGTTAAATGATGATGCTCTTCCTTTAGATGAAGAAGCACTTGTTTTCACGAGAGTATGCATAAATGACAAATGGAAAGCTCCAGTAGGTTATTTTCTTGTTGATGGCATAACGTCAGCACAGAAAGCCGATCTTCTACAGCAGTCACAATTATTAACACAGCACTCAGACATCTCTTAATTGCCTGTATTTACTGTTTTTCGTGTAACATTAATCACGCCAGAAAACTTGAAAATTGGTGCAACAGAGATCATGCTTGAATGGAAATCGGGAGATGTGGGTTCGATTCCCCACTCCAGAGTGATGTAACTTTCAAGTTTTCTCCTGTGATTAATGTTACACGAGAAACAATAAATACAGGCAATTCAGTGATGTCTGAGTGCTGTGTTAATAACCGTGATGCATTTTCACATATTATGAGAATATTTCTTCCACACAACTTGTACATCACAGCCTTACTTTATTGCATGCTGCAAGAGTTAAAGTTGTTTTCTTCACATTTGATGGTTTGCCATCTAATTTGGCCATCCATGGCAAAAATTTTAAGATGCTCACTAGACTCTAAAGCTTTGAAAACTGATTTCAAGCATCCAGAGACTAAAAAAAACATTTATACAAATTTTGAAGATGACAATCCGATTTTTTGGTGAATATACAAAAACATGAAAATTTCATCGTCCTGGAGCAGGACTCAAACCCGCGTCTCCCAGATAGTGCCCGGATATGTTAACCACTACACCACCCAGAACAACCAAGTCTCAAGTTTCCGATTAATTTGAATATAACTTGAGACTTGGTCATTCTGGGTGGTATAGTGGTTAGCATACCCAGGCGCTATCTGGAAGACACAGGGTTCAAGTCCCGCTCCAGGATGATGAAATTTTCAAGTTTTCGGATATTATATCTGACTTACCATCCTTGTCACATTTGCACCAAAAATCGGATTGTCATCTTCAAAATTTGTATTATATGGTGTAATCCCGTATTTCTTTCATAAAAACATTTATGTTATGTTAGATTCATGTCATATGATGAAATTGGTGCAAAATACTTTGGGGGGATGAAAAGAGTTTGTTGATAATGAAGATAACTTCATTGAGTGGAAGTACATTTCATCACTTCATGAGCTACAGGAAGAAGAGCTGAGTTTAGGCAATAAACTCAAGGAATTACATGTGAAGTTTTTGTAAACAAAAGATAAAAGTTAAACTAGCATTACAGCTTCTCAGCAAGTCCATAGTTGATGCAATAGTTTTGTGCAGAAGCCAGAGGCATGTTTAGATGAGGACCGAATGCAACTTACATTGCAAAATAATGCTTTAATTTTTTCTTCCATTTTTCAATAACTTTTATTTGATCTTGATGGATTTCAAATACTCCCATTTTTTTGTTGCCCCCCCCCCTCTTGAAAAAAATTCTATATACGCCCCTAACAGAAGCATTTTATCTTCCACAGTTTGAAGGTTCTAAAGCCACAGTCACCTTCATCAACAAACTTAATAATCTGTTTGTTACATTAAATTCTAAAAGTTTGAAGCAGTATGGCCTAAAAAATCCACTAAATAGAAATGATTTACAAGAAGTACTTAAAGTTCTGACTGAAACTTTTGAGTACATAATTTCTTCATTGAAGGTAAGCCGAAATGATGGCAAAATCACAGCTTCAAACAGGAAGACAGGGTTTGTTGGCTTCCTTGTATGGATACAGAGCTACAAATCTTTGACAGAAAATGTAAGTGGGAGTTTGCAATACTTGCCCATATATAAGCTCAGCCAAGACCATATTGAACTGTTCTTTTTTTTTTTTTTAATTTCAGTGTTAGAACATCTATAGCACTAGCCACAACTGTTCGTAGTTTACGTGCATACAATTATAATTATAATAGGTTGCTTACCTTTTGTACACATTTCCCTGCACGTTTTTGTTCCTTTGGTTGTCTTACTTGGTTCAAGCCTCTGGTGCGGTGTTCCATTTTCGTCTTCAGGTTCATTCAAATGCCCGGCAAATGCTCAAGTCCACAAAGTGCACTGCATTAATGACTCTAGGTTCCCAACAGCATCTTCCTCCCCTCCTACCCTTCCCACCAACATGTAAAACCCAACCTTCATTGGTTGATTGACATTTATAAAAAAAAACCCCAATTCTTGAACTCACAACCTTTTGATATAACCAACAAACTTAAACTGCCTATTTACATACATACAAAATGCCGAACAAAAACATTAAAAACATATATAGAACTATTTACTCACAACTCATCTTATTCCTTCAACTCCCCTTCCCAACACCTCAAGATAACTAGAACATTCAGTCACCACACCCAAAGCCATTCCCATGCAGACTGCCCCTAGTACTTTCTACCCCCTCCGGGTCATTCTCAGGAGGCATTCTAGATGTTTTCTCTCCTGCTACCGCAGTGAGAGTGAGCGACACGTTCGTCTTCCTCGCCCCCGCTTCAATGTTACTTACAAAAACTTCCACTGTGGCTCTATCTTTTATTAACTTTAGTAAACTCTTCATTTTCTTCTTCTGTGTTTTTGGTTTTTGTGTTCAATTTTTATTAATTCTTTCCATTTTTCATTAAGGATACTTGGGTCATTATTATTATTACAAATTCAATCTCTATTTTTTTCAATCAATACAGACTCTGCAGTGCGTAGGTGTCTCTCTTTGTGACATGATTTTATTATTTTAATCTCTTCAAAATTAGGGTATGTGTGGTTATCCAGACAGTTTTTGTTCAGCATTGTGTATGTATGTAAATAGGGAGTTTATGTTCATTGGTTATATCAAAAGGTTTTGAGTTCAAGAATTAGGGGTTTTTTATAAATGTCAATCAACCAACGAAGGTTGGGTTTTACACACTGGTTGGAAGGGTAGGAGGGGAGGAAGATGCTGTTGGGACCTAGAGTCATTAATGCAGTGCACTTTGTGGACTTGAGCATTCGCCGGGCATTTGTATGAACCTGAAGATGAAAATGGAACACCGCACCAGAGGCTTGAACCAAGCAAGACAGCCAAAGGAATAAAACGTGCAGGGAAATGTGTACAAAAGGTAAGCAACCTATTATAATTGTTCTTTTTTTGTTTTGTTTTGCCTTTTCAAACAATAAAGTCTCACTGTGGACTAACAATAATCCCACTGCTAAGCAATTTAGAGTAGCATATAAGAAGCTGCTCATAAGATCACAGATAAAAAAATTGTATACACCCACTGGCAGTTGTGTACCTTTTGATGAAAACTAAGTATTTTTATTGTGTTCAATGTACATTCTTCAGAGAATGTGATTAACTTCTCAACAAATGGCTACCGCATAGAGAATGTTCATGTGGCTGCTTCAGAAAGTGTAGAAAAATCTGGACAAGATTATCACTTTGATGATGGTCAACTAAGTGTCTGCTCTGCGTATGTAGTGTATTAGATCACAGTTCATGCGGTAAAAAGTGGCATCCCATTTAAAGTGCATATCAATGCATTTCATTCTGTTGAACCACTTTTTCTACATTCCTTGGTTTTTTACAAAAGCAGGGGGAAATTGATTCATCTTTCAAAAGATATGTTCATGTTATGCAAAAAATGTGAATCAGTTTTTTGACGCAGAACAAACTTTTTCTCAAGCTGTGGGAAACATTTGAAAAAGGAACACGGAACACTGAAACAGAAATCCTGTATTCTGTAACTGGTCTGCCACTTCATAACTACACACGTGCATGACACCTCTCTCCTCAATAATCATGTTGCACACCTAATAATAGCAGTAGTAAAAATTACCTACTTATCAGATATATGTATTGGACAAAAATTGTGGTGAATAAGTCTAGTTTAGTGCATCAGTTATAATCCAAAAGTATTTTATATTTAAGGGACAGTAAGGAATTGTCCCATGTTAAACGAAATGCAAATTTTTATCATTTGGCTTCATTATGTGATATTTTTTTAATATTTTAAAAAGATCAAATAGCACTGATTCATATTTTTTAGGAATAAAATCCAGTTTTAAATGTATGCAGCATACAGACTTTGCAGTAGTGTTCAAAAATTACTGCCAAATTTAATGAATTATTTCACTATTGGGATGAACTGCCCTGCCAGGGGACAAAGTCAGTACAAGGTAGGTTTGTTTTCTTACTCTTGTTTCAAAATTCACAGCCTTGTTCATATGAAATAACCTTATATAGGTGTTTAACTAAACAACTGAGTATAAGTAGATGCTGTGGTGGTTCTTCCAAAAATTGAATCACATGAGTATGTATACTTTACCCACCATTTTTCAGAGAATTCTATTAGATTAACAAAAAGATTTAATTTAAAAAAAGTTTTGTTAGTGTGAAAATTACATTGAAAACATACTGAATTAATAATATGTTATTATGTGTCCTGAAAAGCACTATTACGACAGTGAAACTACCTTGCAGTTCAACATTCAAGGTTTTCCACCCACGGCTCATGTACAGCGTTGAATGCACTTCCCATGGGAACAATCTCCTACTGCTCTGGCTCAGGGGTATACGAACATGCGCAATTAAGCTCTCTGCTGAAAGCTGAGCTTGGTAAGAAAAGCATCTCCTGCTGCTCTGGATCAGGAGTATACGAACATGCACAATTAAGCACTTTGCTGGAAGCTGAGCTTGATAAAAAAAAAGCATCTCCTGCTGCTCTGGCTCAGGGGTATACGAACATGCGCAATTAAGCTCTCTGCTGGAAGCTGAGCTTGGTAAGAAAAGCATCTCCTGCTGCTCTGGATCAGGAGTATACGAACATGCACAATTAAGCACTTTGCTGAAAGCTGAGCTTGGTAAAAAAAAAGCATCTCCTGCTGCTCTGAATCAGGGGTATACGAACATGTGCAATTAAGCACTCTGCTGGAAGCTGGGCTTGGTAAAAAAGCATCTCCTGCTGCTCTGGCTTAGGGGTATATGAACATGCGCAATTAAGCACTCTGCTAGAAACTGAGCTTGGTAAAAAAAAAAAAAAAAAAAAAAAGCATCGGAGCTCACTTTCACTGTGCCAATTCTCATTTTCTAACTGAGAGAAATTGCAGTTGCTCTGTGTTGCATAAGTCACTGGATTATTTTATAGTGCCATTCTTCTGTTTGATAGGTGAGACAGTGTCAGTGATATCTTAATATCCTTATATGGATAACAAAATGTGAGAAGCAAAATGCTTGTCATCTTAATCGTGAATATTGTTGATTTGCTGAAACATTAGTTTTTCTCAAATTTCTTGGAACAGAAATTGCAAAAGACAGAATACACCTATGCCAGATCTTAAATTACAGATAAAATTCAAAGATAAAAATATTGCATGAATTAGGGTCTGTTATTAAACATGCAAAAGAGTGAATGAATATGCAGCAATGACATAAAATGTGATACTTTGCTTCCGTTGTTTATGACGTTTTGCCGGTAAATTCAGAAATGTGATGTGTCATCTTTGCACAAGGATAACATACTGATTTTCGGTGCACTTGGTGGGGCAAACCTAAGGTTACCACTAGATTCTAGTTATAGGTAGGAAATTCAACAATAAAATGAAAAAGTAAAAAACAAATCTACTTTTCACTTGTCATATCATATAAACTTTTTTCATTTTCGTAGCACATTTGAACTTGTTCTATGAGAACATGATAAATTGGACTTGGCCTCCAAACAACCCAGATTTTTTTTATATTGTTTCATGAGGTACCTTTAATACAGTTGTCAAACATATAAAATATTAATATCAGTTCTCATTATGTGTGCTCTACCTATTAGCTAAACTGCAAGCCGTTGCTGAGTAATGTATATAAAGATATCAAGAGCAGTCACTTTAGACATATTCCTTGGCTATAACAGGCATTAATGAGTTACATTAAGGTGCTGCAGATTTTTTTTTAATATTTGGGCTTTAATGAACACCATGAGCAACAATATGGGCCATGAGCAGTAACTCATCCCTAACTTAGGGTTACTGGTTCCAGGGCCATGAGAAAGCCAGTGTCATAACACAAACACCCCCCATGCTTTACTCAGAACTGGAACTCGGACACATCTCCAATGAATGGTTAGAAGCCAGGGATTACACTGCTGGGGTAGCATTTCAGTTTAATTGGATAGCTGTTCTGACTGAAAACATATAGATTCCAGTTAATTGGACACATTGGGGATAGTACACTTTAGCCCAATTAAGTAGCTGCCACAATTATGGAAAGCTCTATCCCAAAGAACTACTTTGAGATGTTCTTCAATAATTGTCCCAATAAACAGCTGTCCCAATTAATCAATGGTTCGATTAACAAGAATCTACTGTATAAGTTAGAAAGATTCAAAAGGCTTACAAGTGGGGTGTTGGAAATATAAAGTACGTTTCACAGTAGTTTTTCCTTCACAGTAGGAAAAGAGTTGTTTAGAAATTCTCCTTGCATCGAGTGTGTGGCACATCATGTGAACTTACGCAAGTTAAGTGGTGACCGTGCAGAGAAGGTGTCAGTTTTTTCAGCTGCATTGTTTTAATGCAATCCATTTGTGAGTGTCTTCTAAACCAATGTGAATCTTCATTTATTCCATGTGTTATGTATATAGAGAGCTCATCTCATGTTTTTAATTAAATAGCTTCTTATTCAATGGATATCCTTATTCAAGGCGAGTTTTTTTGCATGCATACTATAATTCTTTTCTGAAGTTTTAAGTCCGCCATTGGAACACTGCACTTCTAGTATTCTGAAGGCAGAAGTCTTGTAATGGGACTGGGTCATATGACAGTCTTGTATCTTTGGCATTAGTTCTTGACCATGCACATTTTTCATTCATCACAGACAGTCTCTCCAGACTTGCAACATTTTTCCTTGAAACATAATTTTGAAGAAAAAGCAAGTAAGGAAATTGATCTCATATTTCATAACAAGAAAAACACAGAAATGTTGAAAAATATATAATGGCTGCTTAGCCCAAAAGTGGTTGATAAACACATTGTAAGTTTAAGGAATTTTAAGATTGTACAGAAAATAAAAAATAACACAAGGCAATTAATTATGTATAGCCAATTCAGTGGGATACCATCTTGCACTGTTTATGAAGCCATTTGAAGGAAACATATGGGTACAGCATACTCTAAATTCCCTGCACCACAAGTGTTGTCTTCAAGTGGCCCATTTCTCATCAAAGAACAGACTTGCATCTCTACCCATCAAGTCATAACACCATATTTTAAGCAGAAAATGCTACAATATCATATTTTAGAACTCAGTGCTGATTCAACAACTTTTTAATGATGAAATATGTACCATCACATATTGCGGATAAACTATTATTTTGCCTGAATCAGTACAACATGATTGTACTGAGTAGAATCATAGGACGACTATTTTTAACACTGTGCACTGAAAGCACATATGTTTATAAGAATTTTGAGTTCTAATTGCATTGCAATTCAACAGGAATGCTTAACTTGAATTAATTGGCAAATACATTCCAGGACATAGGAATGAGTTTTCTGACAGCTCCTACTAATAGAAAACAAATTAACGGATATAAATGCTGAATTTAATACAGTACAAACAGATCTGCAGTGGAAGCTAGGTAAAATTATTCTAGCTGGTACTTCAAAACTCAGAAAATAATCAGAGCTCTTCCAAAATTTGATAATTTTATAATAATCTGTAGCACAGATATTCTAAAACCCAGGCATCATACACAATGGCCAAAATAGATATTGGGCCACATTTTGAAATTAACAAAAACATGTCTCAGATTTTCCACCCAACAGGTCTACTTTACTTGTGTTGGGAGAGCTACAGTTTATTAAAATGTTTTCGATTGCAGATTAACCAGACCAAAATAATAACTGGACAATTTAAATTACACCTAGAAACTATAAATAATCTTACAATGTGTCAATGATCCAACATTATATGGTTTAAACAAAAATATAGGCAAATATATCACTATGTGACAAACATTAATAAAAAATGATACTTGCCTCTACCATGCTGATTTTCAGTGACTTAAAATTTTGCACCATCTGGAGTTATTGATATAATTCCTGGCTTTGAATTATATGAATCTATGTATACTGCATTAGCTTGTTTTAAATTGCCAGATTGTTCAGACTCTAATTTTTTCGTGAATGTAATCTTTTAATATTTATATTGTTACATGAATTTATCGAATCTTCCAGATCCCCCCTTATACCAGTTTCTTTATATGAGCACTTCAAACGTACATCTTACTGCATAATGGTCCTATTGCTTTCTTTCACTTTACAGATCCAATTGTTTTGTCTAATTTACAGACGGAAAAAACAAAACTAATCTGCCAGTATACCTACCAGTGGTGTGGCGGGTGAAGGAGGACACCAAAATGTGACTTTCCCAGGGTCCCGCTAATTCTTGCCACACCCCTGTCGGTATTACTATATCACTTGCCTGAAAATGTAAAAATAAAAATTATCTTTTACAGTAAAGCCTTACTGCTACACAGTGCTTACACGTTCCACTTCTGCCTGCTTTACAAGAGCAATCAAATGACTTTATAGACATTTCACTGTTATTTGTATCTAAAACACCGTTGATGGAGTGAGGCGACAACGTTATTGCCGTGGACTGAATGCAGTGCAAAACTATGAGGATTTCTCTTCCATCTTCCTCCACATGAAATTATATGGCCTGCGTTAACGATCACTTCCCCTTCTTTAATGCATCTTGAATTTTTGGAAGCGTCCACAAATTTCAATATTTCAAGGATTGAAAGTGTCAAACCAGCCATTCTTACTTTATGGAAACACGTGCGGCGTTACCCGTACTAGAGAAGTTTCTTTACGTTTGCGCTGCGCCCCCTATTGTTCGTTGAGGTTCCCAATCCCTGGAGTTGCCGAAGATTATAATTACAAATATCAGGCATGGATAAATTTTCTCGTATTTTAGAATAGCAGAGTCAATAAAAACTATGAGATCTGAACACGGCTAGGTTAATCCAAATGCATAGAAAGTCATCCGTGGTGCCGCATGACACCTTGTGGTGTCTCGGGAGATTTGCTCAAGTTTCTTACTGGCACCACGTGCTTGCCGTTGAATTAGCACAGTGGCGGAAAACATGTTAAGCTCAGTAGGCTCAAAGTTGAATTAGCACAGTGGCGGAAAACATGTTAAGCTCAGTAGGCTCAAAGTTGAATTAGCACAGCGGCAGAAAACATGTTAAGCTCAGTAGGCTCAAAGTTGAATTAGCACAGCGGCAGAAAACATGTTAAGCTCAGTAGGCTCAAAGTTGAATTAGCACAGGGGCAGCAAACATGTTAAGCTCAGTAGGCTCAAAGTTGAATTAACACAGCGGCAGAAAACATGTTAAGCTCAGTAGGCTCAAAGCATAATCAAGTTAAAATACAGTGAACAGTATAGTCAAAATTAAATGTTCATACGTGTAAACAGTAAAATAATTCTATGGTTGCAGGATCTGCAACTTCGAGTCTTTATGAAATAATACAACTAATGGATAACCTAACTTGATGTTGAATGTAATTATATATATTTAATGTGGAGTTAAAGTAATGCACACTCATACTTTACTTACAGTTAAACACACAGTGAAATCTGGAAGATAAAATCTTCATTATATGCTGTAACAGAATCCTTAAGGTTAAAAATATTCACAAAATTATATTAATTCATCAAATATTTCAATTTGTTGAATTCTTTACGTGGTTAAAATTCATGTTATACATGACATGTCAACAATTCTTTTGTTGCATAATTTACTGTTTCTCACATTATCATTGAAATGTTTTCGGGAAACGCCTATAATATAAATATATAATAAAAGTTTCAGAATGTTACTCACATTTTGTCATGGAGTTTCCAGGATATTGCAGGGTTTTCTGTAGTCGAAGTCTTCAAATGGATAGGTACGAAGTCTTCAAATGGATAGGTAAAAAGCTGCATAAATGTGACGAAGTCTTCAAATGGATGTGACGAAGTCTTCAAATGGGTAGGTGAAAAGCTGCAATTGATTATCACTATTTTTGAGTCGTTATTTAAAAGATGATTTATGAACGTTAAAATAACTAAAAATTCAGAACCTTAAGTTGAAGGTGAGTCGAATTAGTAAGAAATATCTTGCATTGACGTCGGAAGGTGAGTCGAATTGGTAAGAAATACCTTGCATCGACGTCGGTTCAATCCACGTTTCCCGTAGCATAAGTTCCCATACTATTCACAAGTTGGTGGGCTAATTGCAAAATGGGGAAATAATCATTTAGTTTACCGTTTTTATTACAGTAGTAGTTACTGAAAAAACAACAGGTTGTTTTTAGCAACTAGCACATAATTCAGTAAAACAGTCAGCTTGACTTAATTTAGGAGCTGAGATAACAGAAAAGTATGCACACAAATTAAGAAAATGTCTAAGAATTCTTTGAATTCCCCCTTTTTGTGTGTGTGTGTGAGAGAGAGAGAGAGCTTTACAGTTGAATGGTGTTTCTCAAAGACTGGTTTAGGAAGATATTTAGTAAACAAGCCTGCTGGCATTTCCTATCAAGAACAGTTAAGTTATCTACACAAAGCTTTCCACTTTGCAGATCTTGAATATAAGGATGCATGATTTCATGTTTAATTTTTGGATCCTAATTGTATACATTTATTAGTGACTTGGTTGTCTTTATTTAGAACAACTGAATATTTTTGCTGCATGGTTTTAGTGTCCATATAATTTCTTTCATGGCTTCTGTTAGTAACACATATTCATCTTCTGTTGATGGAAGTTCCATGCAATTTTGTATTCATACATATCACAATAAGCAGTTCCCTGAGATTCAGATCTACCCAAAGAAAGCTCATCTGCTAAATTGAAGTTACTGATGGAGCTAGTTTCCATTTACAGCAGTTTTGGCACACACTAGCTACAATGGCATTCATCACATGTCTCGCACAAGACCTTTTGCACTCCACACTCATCTTGTTCTTATGCAGACATTTCCGAATCTGGTCTTTCCACAATTTCCTTGGCATTCCTCTGCCACTTGAGATGAATAAATTGTCTTAGTAAGCATCTTACCACTTATTCTTTCAACATGTCCAAACCCAACTGAGAATATTTCGCTTCACATTACATAGCTGCAACACATCTTTGTTCCTCAGATGATCAGGATGTGTTTTGTCACATACCACTGTAAGTAGGGCATATATCCAGCACACAAACAGCTCCTGCATCTCTTCCACGGTACCTACATATCACTACTGTACACAAGAGTAGCAGCAATTACCTTTTTATACACAGCCATTTAGCTTTTATGAGAACCCACCGTTCCTGTGAAATGCTTCTAAAGCAGACATGACTTTGAAAGATGAATTCACTCATCTACTAATCTCACCATCTAAACCAAGCTGTCAGAAACTGGTACCAAACTGGTCCTTCCACGATTTCTTTAGCCTTCCTGTACCTTTAATCTGGTCCTTCCATGATTTTCTTGGCCTTCTTCATTTCCTTCCTGCCACTTGAGATGAATAAATTTTCATAGTAAGCATCTCGCCTGTCATTCTTTCAACATGGCCAAACGCACCACAGAATATTTCCCTCCATCCTACTAACAACATTTTGCCTCACATTAGATATCTGCAACACATCTTTGTTACTCAGATGTGTCTTGTCGCATACCACTGTAACACATCTCTTCAGCACACAAACAGCTCCTGTGTCTCTTCTGCAGTACCCAGGTATCACTACTGTACATCAGAGTAGGAACAATTTCACTTTTCTGTTCCGTTTTATATTATTCCAAAAATGAAATAAAATTTTTATGGGGGGGGGGGGGTTATGCCTCCCTCTTGTGAAAAGCAAAATCGTAATGACTTCGAACGAAGTCATTATTTTTCCATCCCTGGAAGAGGGAATGACGTCACCTCTTCCAGGGATGGAAATTCTGCGCCAAAGTGTGCCAAAACAAAAGTCTTGCGCCGTCTTGCTACAAAAGGCAGGTTTTGCGCCACTGGGCCAGAACCTCTGTTTCCCCGTCGTCATCGTCGGGACTTCGGTATAGTAAATTCTCCGTGCTCACTCTTGCGCTTGACGCTGAGTAAGTCCATGCGGTGGGAAGAACGATTCAGCGACTCCAAGTACTAGGAATTTTATGTAGTTACTATGAAAATCATCGACGGAAGCCGTCGGGTGGGTCCGCTACGGACGACGGAAAGCATCGAGTGCGCTATGGAGACGTAGGTCCGCTATGGACGACGGAAAACGCCGAGCATGCAACGGAAATAGAAAATCTCAGTGAAATAACGTTATTAAACATCTGTGTAAAGTTTATTTTCGTGTTTTCAAGATTCTAACACTTGCTAAATATTTTCGGGAATGTTTCTTGGGTGTTGAGAATGTCACGTCGTTTTCCGTTTCCTCATATTAAATTTTTCAACTTCTCTCTCTCTCTCTCTGCCTGATTATATTTTTATTTTTGATGTTTTCTTGTCATAGTCCTCGTTCTTAATATCTTCGTAATAGTAAAAAGGAGCGACTTCGTTTTTTTTTTTTTTTTTTTTTTTAAATTTTTCTAATGAAATGCATGCTACCCTATTTCTAATACATACTTCTTCAAAACTAATCAATAGAGAGCAATCGTTTTCGCCGCTTTCCCGTTTATTAAACGAAATTAAATTTCTAGATCGGCATTTATTCCGTCCGTGGCGGAATCCTCGCCGTTTCCGTGTCCCGTAAAATTGTTTCACGGCAGAGTGAGCAACGCAGTATCGATTTTCACTTTCATTTTCCATAAAATTCGTGTTTTTCCATTTCTTAGTTACTCCTTACTCATACATGATATTATTTCGTGGATTCGCGGAATTCCGCTTTTTCTGTCATCATTTGGGTCATTCTCGAGATCGATGTAAAACTGAAAAGAAGCTGTGTTTTTTGGGGAGGGGAAGGGAGGGGTCTTTTCCATCTGGGGACGGTAATTCATCTTTCAAAACTTTCGAAAACGGAAGTTAAACGGAGTGAAGATCCCTCCCCCCTTTCCCCTAATCCTAATTTATTTTTCTTGCGATGTTTCTTCTGCTCAGTATTGTTATTTAATTTCATTTTAATGCATAAATATTTGTATTTTAGCTTGAAAAACGGAGGGAAAATGTCCGAAAACGGAAGTCGGACGGAGCGAAGATTTCGCCGGCAATCGTAATCCCCCACTCGCGCGACGTTCCCTCTACCCTGTGTTGTTGTTAAATGTCAGTAATTTTATACTTTGGATGCAGTGATGTGCTCCAGTTTAATATTTACATAAATAAATTTCAGTGAATCCCAAAACATGCACTTTTTAAGTTAAACAAATTCAGTGCCCTCTCAAAAATAATGAAGGCATTATTGAGTTGTTTTCCTGGCTCTCAAGTGGAAAATTCCTTTAGTATGATGGGGGATGTACTTGATAAAGAATCCATCAACATGAAAATTGAAACATTTTCATCTGTTCAAACCATGAATATATAAGCTACTGAATCAGGATATAAGGATTTTTTTTTTTTAATTTTTAGCCTTGGAATTTTTTAAGAAAAACTATTATTTGCAACCCTCTAAATAGAGATTTATGCCAAAATATGAAACCATATTCAGAATATAAGAAAGAATTACAAGATAAGGAAGAAGAAATTAAAGAAAGATGAAAGGAGCTAAATATCTCTAATAACTTACGCAGCAATTTAAAATCAAATGAATTGGTTCAAGAGAAAGAAAACTGTAGCCGGCTAATTCATAAAAGAAGGTTAGAACAAATTGTTAGACAGAAACAACTTAAGAAAATGGAATTTCATTAGTTGTGAATGACTTATTATTTATCTACAAAATGCCTAATGTTTTCACAAGCATTTATCATATTTCTTCATTAATAATTTTGTGTCAAATCAAGAATGAACATTTATTCTTCATCAAACTTTTATTACTTATCAACAAACATGTCTGAAGTTTTTCAAACCTTCAAGATTTCCAAGATTTCATTTCCATACAACATATAATAATATTTCCATATAATCTTATAAAGACATTTTATTAATTTTCTCATTTGATTAAAGACATTGTTCTGTACTAAGGTGAGTGATTTTCTATGCATATGACCTCGTCAGCAATTTTCCCCATTACATTATATTGTACTATATATTTAAGTTTCTTGAAACAAAATACATACATTAAATCTATTTAGTTGCCAGGCATGTGACCAATACCTAAATGTCATGGTTGTATACATTAGAGAGTGAAATGCAAGATTCAACACTTTGTTGCCCCCCCCGCCCGCGCGTGCGTGGAAGTTCAGCTTTTTCTATCACTGCCCACTTTCATGCCTGTTATATGCATGCATTAGGGACTGTTTTGAGAACACATCACTCCTGTGAAATCCTCCTAAAGCAGCCGTGACTTTCAAAGAATGACTCACTCACCTACTAATTTTACCATCTATACCAAGCAGTCAAAAACTTGGAAGATAAATTGAAACAACTTGGATTAATGAGAAAGAAGCAAATTTAATTTTTTATTCATTAAATCAGAGCAAAATGTTAACATATATCTCATTCTGATGATATTTTGATAAACTGTTGGGTTATCTCCATTTTCTGAGGGAAAAGGTAATTATATGGCTCCCAGTTTGGAATAAACACAAGATGAGAAGTTGTGGCCATAACATAAAGTATGTCGATCATGGGTCTAAAGTTGTGGTAGAAAAAGGAAACAGCATTTTATAAGTGTAAAAATGCCATATCATTTTCAATTTCCATTTGCAGGTTTTTTAAGTATTGAGAAAACTAAGAAACCATAGTGAGAGAAGATTACTAATTTCGACTTGTAAAAGTGGAAAGATATAATGCAAAAAGGCATCATGTATCCTAACATTCTGTGAGTGATCCAGGCCAGTATTTCAAGGAGGTGATCTGCACATTCCTTGCCCACCCATTGTGTTGAAGAATGTATGAATGTACCTTAAGACTGGGACTGGAAGGACCAGGTTCACAGGAAGAAAATGAATGTACAGTATATCAATCCCCAGAGTAAGTCATTCCATCCCACAGTCAGTTACTCAGCAGAACTTAATGATATGGTGAAAGATTTGAACTTACTCAAAGAATCTGTACAAGTAAAATCAGTGGCATATTGTATAGACATTTGAGGACTGGTGAACTATAGCAGTAGTGCTTACAGTTTTTCCAACTAGAAGTTATTTATTCACTCTGCCAAAACAAGTATTTGTTTCAAAATGGACACATTTGCTCATGTACTTGTTATCCATTCTGTCTTTTGGAAGGAAACATATGAGCCTAAAGGTGGAAGTAGCATAGGCATAAAGTGGGTGGTGTGTGCCCCCCCCCCCAACTTTAGATGATTTAAATGTGGGGGCAAGCTTATGACACAGCAGCTATGAATGTGAGGTTTAATGAAGTCAGTACAAAGTTCAAAGAGGAAAAACCAAAAGCTTTATACACAGACACTGTGTGTTTGTTATGCAGTATTCTTCAACCACTGCTGATAACGAATGATGATGAATTGTTCAGCGTATTTTTGACAAGATGCTAAGTTTTCTAAAAATAAAGTGCTCTCTTTTAAAAAAAAAATCTTTTAAATATTACAAATCTTTTTTCAGATACATGAATAATGTTATATAATGAGTTTTCTACATTAATAGCATTTTACCATGGTTTAACATCCTCACAAAAATAAATCACAGCCTAATCTAAATGGTGAGGATAACACACACACATTTTTTTAGAAAGACAGGACTATTTGCAGAAAACTTATTAGCATCTTGTCAAAAATATGCTGAACTGTTCATCATCATTCGTTATCAGCAGTGGTTGAAGAGTACTGCAAAACAAAAAATCCTAGTTGTAAATGCATTTATGGCACCTCTATTCATAGTGATTGTGGAATAACTTTTTTACGGGTCTTTTAGAGGTTATTTTTAATGAAAGTTGGTTGTCAAATTTTCGAACTAAAGCCTAGTTCGTCATCAGGACTATGTCACTGGAGTAGTTGCTGCCACTCAATTGGAAGAGACCATCCGCACTATCGTTAATTGTGGTACTTCTTCTTCTTGCTATTTCGATCCCTTCTTCTAGTTTTCTCTTTACTAAGTTTGACTGGTGGGCGATTATTTTCACTGAGTCCCACTTATGGAGTGTCCACTTGCTTGTACATGTCTGTCTAGCCCTGTTTTGTTCCCAATGTTCCTAATAGCTGCTTGGTGTTCTTTCATTCGGACCTTAATACTTCTCCTGTTTCTCCTATAGCTGAGTCCGCAGTTACAGTCAATGCAGTAAATTACCCTTCTTGCAATTGGATGTCCAATTCTTTCTGCTTTAAAGCTGGCAGGAATTTCTTTATTTTGTTATTAAGATCTGGAGCTAGCCTGATATTATATTTTGCTCCGATCCTTTTCAGTTTCTCGAAAAGTCCCTTGTGGTACGTAATTTTGCTGGTGAATTTGAAGTTGGTTTTTTCCTGCTTCTTTTTTGGCACTTGTTTAAATATTTTCTCAACATATGGGGAGGGGTAATTGTTTTCTGCCAACATTTCCTTTAATTCTTCTTTGTGAAGATCTTTTGAGAAGCTTGAAGAGACCAGGATTTCAATTTTTTCCAAAAATTGTCTCGCTGTATTCGATTTAATATAATCAGGGTGGAATGAGCAGAAGTCTAACATCTTCCCTGTGTTGGTGGGTTTTCTAAAAAGCTGAGTGAATATTTTCCCTTCTCTTGAGGTCAAGGTTAAATCCAGGTAATTGATGCTATGGTCTTTTTCCTGTTCCAGGGTGTACTTCAAGGTATTCTCTAGTAAGTTAAATTCTTTCCAGAATCTGAGAGGGTAGAGATTGGTCCACAGTATCTACTATAATTAGGACATCATCCATGTACCTTACATAGAGAGCAAACAAGGAGGGTTGTATAAGGATTTTTGCCTCTAGTTTACTTATATAATAATTTGCTAGCAGAGGTGCTAGTGGAGAACCCATTGCAAGTCCTGAAGTTTGCCTGTAATATTTCTTTCCAAACTGGAAGAAATTATTCTTGAAGGAAAATAGGAGCAGTTCATATATGCCAAGTAGTATTTCTTATTGTGATTATGGAATACTATTTTTTCTGCCAGGTCATCTGCAATGAATTCCCAGTAGGAGGTCCAGGTTAATGTTGGTATACATAGAGACTATATCCAGGCTTGCCATTACTGGATGAATTAATTCTGGCAAGTTGTCCAGTTTTCTTTTTAGCTGCATGGAATTTTTTAGTAGGTAGGGAGGAGAAGGAAATATATCCCTTATTGAGGAGATTTCTCCTCAATAAGGGATATAATTACAACCTTTCCTCCGCAACACTTGATAAAAACGTATACTGATTGATTTAGAAAGCATCTGTAGTAAGGTAGAAAGAGAAGATGAAAATACAGCAGTTACTTTAAGGAAAGAATTCTCAGACTGCGTCTCAAAATTTGTAAAAAAGCCAGTAAAAGTTGATTACAATTTTAATAGAAATGCCATTACTGACCTTAAAAAATTCAAAGCCAATGATAAAGTAGTAGCACTGAGAGCAGATAAGAGCAAAGTTTTGGTATTGGTAGAAAAAGAGAAGTATTACAATAAAATGGAAGCTGAATTGAGCAAGCCTTATTATGAAGAACTCAATGGTAATCCTATAGATCAAACTGTAAAAAATCTTAAGAAATTAATCAGCTCTTTAAGAAATAAAAAACAGCTTAATGAGCTCTTCAAAAACTTCTCCAAAATTCAGTCAAGAATTCCACAGATCTATGGTACGATAAAAGTTCACAAAGAAGGCCATCCAATAAGACCTATAATAGACACTAGAAATTCGCCACTCTCCAACATTAATTATTATTTGCTTGGTCACCTCAGAGATATTTTCCCTTCTCCTCCCTACCTACTAAAAAATTCCATGCAGCTAAAAAGAAAACTGGACAACTTGCCAGAATTAATTCATCCAGTAATGGCAAGCCTGGATATAGTCTCTATGTATACCAACATTAACCTGGACCTCCTACTGGAATTCATTGCAGATGACCTGGCAGAAAAATAGTATTCCATAATCACAATAGAGAAATACTACTTGGCATATATGAACTGCTCCTATTTTCCTTCAAGAATAATTTCTTCCAGTTTGGAAAGAAATATTACAGGCAAACTTCAGGACTTGCAATGGGTTCTCCACTAGCACCTCTGCTAGCAAATTATTATATAAGTAAACTAGAGGCAAAAATCCTTATACAACCCTCCTTGTTTGCTCTCTATGTAAGGTACATGGATGATGTCCTAATTATAGTAGATACTGTGGACCAATCTCTACCCTCTCAGATTCTGGAAGAATTTAACTTACTAGAGAATACCTTGAAGTACACCCTGGAACAGGAAAAAGACCATAGCATCAATTACCTGGATTTAACCTTGACCTCAAGAGAAGGGAAAATATTCACTCAGCTTTTTAGAAAACCCACCAACACAGGGAAGATGTTAGACTTCTGCTCATTCCACCCTGATTATATTAAATCGAATACAGCGAGACAATTTTTGGAAAAAATTGAAATCCCGGTCTCTTCAGCTTCTCAAAAAGATCTTCACAAAGAAGAATTAAAGGAAATGTTGGCAGAAAACAATTACCCCTCCCCATATGTTGAGAAAATATTTAAACAAGTGCCAAAAAAGAAGCAGGAAAAAACCAACTTCAAATTCACCAGCAAAATTACGTACTCACAAGGGACTTTTCGAGAAACTGAAAAGGATCGGAGCAAAATATAATATCAGGCTAGCTCCAGATCTTAATAACAAAATAAAGAAATTCCTGCCAGCTTTAAAGCAGAAAGAATTGGACATCCAATTGCAAGAAGGAGTAATTTACTGCATCGACTGTAACTGCGGACTCAGCTATATAGGAGAAACAGGGAGAAGTATTAAGGTCCGAATGAAAGAACACCAAGCAGCTATTAGGAACATTGGGAACAAAACAGGGCTAGACAGACATGTACAAGCAAGTGGACACTCCATAAATTGGGACTCAGTGAAAATAATCGCCCACCAGTCAAACTTAGTAAAGAGAAAACTAGAAGAAGGGATCGAAATAGCAAGAAGAAGAAGTACCACAATTAACGATAATTGGTGGATGGTCTCTTCCAATTGAGTGGCAGCAACTACTCCAGTGACATAGTCCTGATGACGAACTAGGCTTTAGTTCGAAAATTTGACAACCAACTTTCATTAAAAATAACCTCTAAAAGACCCGTAAAAAAAGTTATTCCACAAAAACAAAAAAATGTTTGTTATCCACTCAAGACCCACATTTTGGGACATTTACAGGGAAACTGTTTCCAAGAATGACCTCCCCCACAGGGAAAACAACAGCTTACACTTACTTATGCCTCCCCCTCCGCATTTTTTGGCTATGCTATGTTTGTGGAGAATACATAGGCCTACCGGTAATTTCCTGGTGGACCACTTGAGAAGTGACCCACTTTCTCCTATTCTTTTTCCTGGATTGTTTGGAATGAATAGATATTTTTGGTACTTTTATGAATAGCAGTCATTCATTTTATTTGAACTTCGCGTATATCTTCTGTATATGGAAAAATATACATTATACGTGGCTGAGATATACAAATAAAATTGATATAACATATCTATATACTCACGTCAAATTTTGTGGCCGTGAGCTTCGTTATGCACAGTTATGTAATGATATATACAATGTAATAACACTGCTGCAAGGTAAAAGATGTTACTTACTTAGCACTCGTTCTGCAGTCGTTCCATTGTTCACTACCGCAAGTCAACAACATGGCGGCGATAATTTTGTGTAATCATCTTTGTTATCTGCTGCAGTCCAAATGCAGAACAGCCTCATTTCACGGCATTGTGAATGTATGCTGATCACATGAAGTAGCATTTGTTCTTACATTGCAAGGTAAGGATTAATTTTATTTCTGTCTTACAAGTTTTTTCCTTAAGAAAAAAAAAAACGAAAAACCTACCTGCATTTGCCCTTAAATGACATAACAGAAACCTCTGTTTTTACATGAGAAAAGCACCCTTGTACCAAGCACCCTTTGTAAATTAATTAAACTGAAGCTAACTTCAGTTAGACTTAGGCTTATAGTCCCAGGATCATTGGTGTGCTCTACCCTCCTTTTGTAATTATGAAAGAGACATTAGTACCCAGAGGCGAAACAAGGGAGGGGCAGCCGAAGAAAGGGCACAAATTTACTGCTTACAATCTGATTAAAATTGGAATTGAATATTTTGCATCAGTTTGTGGTATAATTTTTTCTCACCATGCTTTACCATTTGTAGAATTATACTTGTAATATCCTACACCAGTTTCAGTAGCCTATGCATCTTAAAATTTACATTTCCCCCTCAAAATGTGCTGGATATGTTAATTTTTCACATTAAAAAATGAAGTAACATTTGTTCTTACATTGCAAGGAAAGGATGTTGTTCATATCACTGAAGATTCTCTGTGGGTCATTTGCTCATTACTGTGTCTGTGAACTACTACAACGAGCTGCATTCATTAATGTGGTATCGAAGAACCAAACTCTGAAGGAGTTCAGAATCACTACCCAGAACATTTTTGATGTAAGGTTTAGGGAAAGATATGAAATCCTTAATTCCCCCCAATTTCCTAACTTCTTCTGGTGCAAGTATAGAGACTAAAGTGTCTTTACTGTTTGGGATAAGGAATGGTATCTTGCTTCATCATACCCTATTTACTGTATCACATGCCAATAAAAATTTTGAAACATTAAGTTGTTAAGCTACAATAAACATGGCAATCAGGGTAGTGTAAAATTTGTAAAAGCCACCCTCTGGACTGCCAAAATGCTAACTGTTTCTTAAAACGTATTGCACAACCTTCAAAGATTATTAATCATCAATGAAGTACAAGAGAACATGATAAGAAAAGGAAATATGAAATTCTGTGGCAGCAAAATGTCGGAGACAACTCCCTGTGGCCATGTTTTTTTATTTTGAAAAATCATATTTGTATGTGATACTAAGTAATGCAAATTTTTGTATTTTCAACACACAGAACTAGTTTTACTTTGCCAATAACTCATGCATAATTATTTGAAGGCTGCCCCGGTGGCGCAGTGGTCTAAGGCGTTGGCCTCTGATCATTCGTCCGTAAGGGGTCCGGGTTCGAATCCCGGTCAGGCATGGATGTTGTGTTTGTCTTTCGGCACTGGCTCTCTCCCTTCCCTGGAACCAGTGACCCTAAATTAGGGACGGGCGACTGCTTATAGCCCATTTGAGTTGCTCACGGTGGTCGTTAAACCTCCAATCAAAAAAAAAAAAAAAAAAAAAAAAAAATTATTTGAAGCATCTATACATCACTGACACCAAATTCTTTTTGTAGGATTTGGTATTGTTTCTTAGTTCTTAATGAAACCAGTCCCTAATGTTACCCTCTTTTGGAAGGAACATTCAAACTGCACTGTTGAGGGTGCAGTGTTTTGCCCTAGATGCAGAAATGCCTAGTTACTGCCTCTGCTGGTACCCATTGCAATGACCCATTATTCCCAAACCAGGCACACAGCCAGTGTGCTTCTGGGAAGGGGGCAGGAGGTAGCCAGTGGGTAGGGCTCCCAATTAGATGTCTGCACCGGCCTTATTTAGTTAATAAGGCAGACATCTAATAAGATTCTTTTAGATCTTATTAGATGTCTGCCTTATTTAGTGAGCCCGGCTCTGCTCGAGCTCATGTGTTTAAGGCCTGGCCTGTGATGTGCCATTTTGTATTATTTTGTCTTTCTATTGTATTTTCTTAAATTGTGAAAAATTAAATAATGAAATGAGATATTATTGGAAGTATTTAGTTGAATGTAAGCCTAAAAATATTAACTAAACTCTGACAATTATCAAAAAATACAGTATAACCTTTAAAGAAAGAGAGAGAAAACAAGAAGACTGAATGTGCATTCAAAATCTTTTTCTCTGAACTAGCAAGGGGCAACACTACAAAAGTCAACCTCTATACAGATTAAGGACAGGAGAAACAATGGATGTCATCCCACTCTCTCCTACAAACGTACACCCCTACCCCAGACATCCCCCAGTCGCCCAGCCCAATCCACACACACACTCGCTCAGGGTCAAATCTTTTTGTCAACAAGCCCTTAAAGTTTTTTGCCGTCTTAATACCTACAGATGGTAAAACCACCATGACTGCCTCTCCTCGCCTCTGTGGTTATGCCATGGGCTATTCCATGGAAGTAAGTAAAACCAGCAAAACAGTTAAACAGACCAGCAAATCGGGAAACACGATTTTGTTTCTTTTGTTAGCATTGCGATGAAAAGAATGGGAAAGCTGTCTTGTGGTATCTGGTACCAACACATTACCAGCAGATCCTTTAACTCTTGTAAAGCTTGGACTCTACAAGATCTCTAAAGGTGTCTTGTGGTATCTGGTACCAACACATTACCAGCAGATCCTTTAACTCTTGTAAAGCTTGGACTCTACAAGATCTCTAAAGGTGTCTTGTGGTATCTGTTACCAACACGTTATCAGCAGACCCTTTAACTCTTGTAAGGCTTGGACTCTACAAGATCTCTAAAGGTGTCTTGTGGTATCTGGTACCAACACATTACCAGCAGATCCTTTAACTCTTGTAAGTTACGTGATTGAGCCACCACACATCAGATTTGCTGTTCCAACACAAATCACAGATGCCAGAGTGGATTTATGTCTGAGAGATTTAGAGGCCAAGGCAATCCTAAGAAATCTTCCTCATGTTCTGCAAACCATTCTTGAACAATCTGAGTAGTGTTGCATGGTGGCATTATCCTGCTGAAAGAAGGCATCACTAGAGGGAAATACTGTGGCCATGAAAGGATGTACCTGGTCTGCAACAACATTTAGGTAGGTGGTTGACATCAGTTTCCTGCATATGAATGACTGGACCCAGGGTTTTCCAGCAGAACATTGCCCAAAGCATTACACTTGTTCCACTGCTTTGGTTTCATTGCTTGGTGCCAACACTTCCCCAGGTAAACAATAAACACATGCCCAGATGTCCAAGTGGTGCAAGACGAAACAAGATTCATCGGACGACTCTGCAGTCCTCTTCTGATTATTCATGGTCCAGCTCTGATGCTTGTGTGCTCATTGTAGGCACTTTCAATGGTGAACCAAGATTAGCATGGGCACTTGGAGTGGCATGCAGTTGTGCAACCCAAGTTTATGCATGGTTGAATGTACTGCATGCTGTGACAGATTAATCCCATCACTAGCATTCAAATTACTGGCAAGTTACACCACAGTATCCCTTCTGTTGGCCCATACCATGTAGGATAGCCTTTGCTTACCCCTAGCGTTGATGAGCTGTGGTTGGCACACGTCTTGTCAGTGATTCATGGTTTTTAGCACGTCTTTTGTGAAAAAAGATCGTGCTTATGTTATCGGTTTGTCCGTCCGTCTGTAGACACGATATCTCTGCAAGAAGATGGTTCTGTAACAAGAAATAGAGGCGAAATTTTGACAAGAGTGAAATATTTCTACTCCAAATTATATGAAAGGGATGATATATGCACTCCAGACATCATGAAAGATACCAGTACCAGAGTTCCTCCAGTCCTTCCAGCAGAAGTTGCACATGCAATCAAGAACATGAAGCGAGGAAAAGCTCCAGGAGAAGATGGAATTACTGTAGACATCATACAAGAAGCAAGTGGAAAAATCGAAACAGTACTCGCCCAAATTTTCACTCGATGCCTTAATGAAGGAAAGATTCCTGAGGATTGGAACACCGCTACAATGATCCTGCTACATAAGAAAGGTGACATTGAGGATCTCGGAAACTACAGACCTATCAGCCTCCTATCAGTAGTTTATAAAATCTTCACTAAAGTTCTTTCACACCGCTTGAAGGTAACACTGGACATGGCTCAACCGAGAGAACAAGCTGGATTCAGGAGTGGCTACAGCACAATAGATCATATCCACGTGCTGAGAGAACTAATTGAAAGAGCGAGGGAATATGAACTTCCATTGTGCATGGCTTTTATCGATTATGAAAAAGCTTTTGATTCGGTGAAACCATCAGCAGTTACAATGGCTCTGAAAACCTGCGGTATTGAAGATGCATACATTAATATTATTAATAACATCTATGAAAATGCAAGTGCAAAGATTAGGCTGTTTGAAAATACAACACACGTAAAAATTGGAAAGGGAGTGAGACAAGGTGACACCATATCTCCGAAGCTCTTTAATGCCACATTGGAGGGTGTTTTTCAGTCGCTGAGCTGGGAAAACAAGGGGATAAAGATAAATGGAGATTATCTAACCCACCTTCGCTTTGCTGATGACGTAGTCATTTTTGCTACTACCCCATCAGAGCTACAGAGTATGATCCAGGAACTTGCTGACAAGAGTAAAGAAGTGGGATTAAAAATGAACTTTCAGAAGACAAAAGTGATGTTCAATGCTTTTACAAGAAATGAAGATTTATCGATTGATGGAGAAAAGCTGGAGATAACAGACACGTACGTTTATCTTGGACAGCAGATATCAAGTGAGGGTTACATTGATGAAGAAATTAATCGGCGTACAAAACTTGCCTGGAGAGCTTTTGGAAGAAACAGCATAATTTTCAAGAGCAATATGCCATTATGTCTTAAAAGAAAAGTGTTTGATCAATGCATCCTTCCAGTGCTTACGTATGGTGCAGAGACGTGGACCTTAACTAAAAGAGACATACAAAGGCTGCAGACAACTCAAAGTAGCATGGAGAGGTGCATGCTTGGTGTAACCAGGAGAGATAAGAAGAGGAACTCGTGGATCCGAAAAATGACAAGAGTGGAAGACATCATGATCAGAGTTAAATCCCTGAAATGGCAATGGGCTGGACATACTGCCAGAAGGACAGATCATCGATGGACAGCCGAAATTTTAGATTGGATTCCAAGGGACAGGAAAAGACCCAGAAGAAGACCACATGGGAGATGGGTGGATGAAATTCGAAAGTATGCAGGGGTGACATGGAGGAGACTGGCACAAGACAGACCGTTGTGGAGGAAACTTGGGGAGACCTTCGTCCAGCAGTGGATTGATAATGGTTGACAATGATGATGATGATGATGATTAGTCCAATTTGAAAAATTCTTTTGCATTGGGAAGCTTGAAATATGCGAATGATGATCCTTCATTTCGTTTTTTTTTTTTTTTTAAGGTGTGCAATTTCGCCACTAGAGAGCGTAAATGCAGATGATGTTGAATTCAAAAATACCTTTTATTCCACATATTTGCTTCTAAACATCCGATTAAAAAATTCTTCTATTTTTCGATTCCATTTATGTCGAAGAGTATTTTAGATGTAGTTACGTTTCCAAATTACCTATAGATTTTCCGCTAGGGGGAGTAAAAGTAAAGTACATTTTTCCCGATAACTCTTCTTCTAAAACTCTGATTTGAAATTTTTTTCTTCAGCGGATACAGCTCCTGATAGAAAATCTTTTGCATATAATTTCTAATTTTGGGTAAAGCATACTTTGGCCACCAGGGGGCGTATGGGTTAATTTTTGCTTCCGATGTATTTGCCATAAAATCTGAGCTTCTAAATTATCGTTTGAAAAATTCTTTCGTGGCCACTCACATCGATAAACCTTTTCGGAACATTTTCTTTTTAAAATATTCCACAGTTTCTCCGCCAGGGAGCGTAGATGTATATCTTATTTTTGTGAATATCTCTACTTCTAGGAGTCTGATTTGAAAAATTCCTTCTTTGTTGAACAGTGTTTTCAGTGTGACATGTTTTTTATATAATTTCAAAATTTTCAAGTAATTCATAGACTTTTTGCTAGGGGGTGTAAAGGTAAATTGCTTTCCCTATATCTCTGCTTCTAAATCTCTGATTTGAAAATTTCTTTCTGCACTTAATACAGCTCCTGATGGGGAAAATCCTTTGCACATAATTTCTAATTTTTGTAAAAAATGGTTTGGCCACCAGGTGGCACAAGTCTTAGTTTTTACTTCTGATGTATTTGCAGCAAAATGTGAGCTTCTAAAATCTCGATTGAAAAAAAAGTCGTTTGTAGACCAATACTACTCATGTCGACAAACCTTTTAGAAACATTTTCTTCTTAAAATAATGCACGGTTTCTACGCCAGGGGTGTAGAGGTATATCTTATTTTTGTCAATATGTCTACTTCTAATAGTCCGATTTGAATAATTCCTTCTTTGTTGGATAGTGTTTCCGATGTGAAATGTTTTTAATATAAATTCAAAATTTTCAAGCAAATCATAGACTTTCCGCTAGGGGGTGCGAAGGTAAATTGCGTTTTGGCGTTATTTCTGCTTCTAAAACTCCGATTTGAAAAATTCTTCCTCTATCGTATACAGCACCTGATGGAAAATATTTTTCATATAATTTCTAATGTTTGGTAAAGAATGTTTTGGCCACCAGGGGGGCATAAGTGTTAATTTCTGATTCTAATGTATTTGTAGCAAAATCTGGGCTCCTGAAAATTCGACTAAACATTTTTTTTTTTTTTTCTTAGGCCGATACCGCTCATATTGAAAAACCTTTTGAGAATACTTTCTTCCTAAAACAATGCATGGTTTTCCCGACAGGGGACGTAAAGTCACATCTTATTTTTGTTGATATCTCTGTTTCTAAGAGTCCGATTTGAAAAATTATTTCTGTGTTGGAGAGCGTTTCTGGTGCAAAATGTTTGTCATATAAATTCATATTTTTCTTAATGCACAAATCTGCAACCAGAGGGCGTAAGCTCACGATTCCGTTTACAGCAATATCTGAGAGATTAAAAACTCGATTGAAAAACTTCTTTCTTCCGTCAGATACTATTGTTTTCCATACCGGTTCCATTGACTTTGAATAGCTTTGATAAATTTAATTTGCATCAGAATGGATTCAAAAGACATGCTTATTACACCCGAAAATTCGGTGTCATCTTTCTTGTTTCCTCTGCAAACCACTTTGTAAAGGTACTAACCATGGCTGACTGTGAGCAAGCACCTCACAAGCCTTGCCATCTCCGAAATGTTCTGACCCAGTCATCTGGCCATTACACTTTGGCCTTTGTCAGACTTGCTTAAGTCAGCTGCCTTTCCCCATCTGAAGAACACAAATGACACTGATTAGCCAAGCTCAGTAACAGGTATTATTTACACTGTTTCATGACCTTCACAAACGATGCAGTTTATCTGTCGTTGCTTCTTTTTACATAAGACTTACTGATCAAAATGTTTTGACTTTTTGGTGTATTTGAAATTTACACCATCCTCATCCAAGATCTTCACAGATTGCTTGATTAACCCAAGTTCAAGACTAGTATCACTAAATATTCGTGCAGACAAGGATACACAAGATAATAGGGTAGCCAACACCCACAGCATAATGTATTAAATCCAACTAGCATAAAAACACACACTTAATTCAGGCATATTTTTATTATGCCTGTATATAGCTAAGCTGTCTGTGAATACAAGCTTTAAAATGATGGAGGCTTAAAAGCATTCTATATATACAAATTGAAATGAAGGTTTAAAAAACATGAGACCTTTTAGGTCCACTATGGACCTATCCTCAGATGAATGAAATGACAACAAGGGAGAGAATAACATAAATATACAAGTATAATAGGCTTGTAACTTAACACATGTGCAAATGGAACTGAGTCACAGACTGATAATAGCAGGAGTGACATTTTTTATATAATATATAAGAAATGAGGTTAACTTCCACATTCCAGTCTTAATCATCTAAATAAGATAATTGCAAACATATGCATTACACATGGTAAAAGAGTAAAGCAGTAATTTGTGTTCATAAAAATAACATCTCATAAGTTAAACTGGGTAATTAACATCTGACTGCAAATAAATAGTACATAAAGTCTGTAGTGTCAGTCGTTAAGTGCAAAATCACTTCAAATGTAGTAGTTCAATAGGGCAAAGGTCCAATAGTATACACATAGTTAGCAAAATGCAATGTAACATATTTGTAAATTATAACACTTAAATCTTAATTCCTCAGAGCACTTGGATTGTTCGATTTAATTCCACAGAGTGCTTGTCTGTCTGTTCGATCTTTTAGTATAAATCACGGGAAAGTCGTGTTTTTCGGTTTTGGTTATGAAGTCATTTCTTTAAAAGATGTAGCAAGGAATGGCGTAAATTAATATGTCTCATGGTTTCCATCAGCATCACCCGATGCTCTGTTAGAGTGTTTATGAGTAACTGTAGACAGCAAACCCCTCCACGGTAAGGGAATCTGCAGTGGAGGATTGTTATTGCGGCACTTTCGGCCGCATTTATAAATAGCTAAGCTGTCTGTGAACAACAATGAAAATTTAGCTGTGAGGGTTAAAATAATTGCGGCTTCATCCCACACCAGGAAATACATATCTTCATTCAATAGTTGTGAAAGTGATGTCTTCTATGAACTCTTTTTAACATCATATTTGTGTTCACGAATCCTTTTTCCTAACGTGCACCGAGTACAGCCGATGTACACACTATTAGGTTCATTTTCATCCAAACTTTTCAAGGGAATGCTATATACACTACTTCTATTTTTGCTTGACATACGGTCGTGATCCTTCTTGACGAGTGTGAAGATATTAGTTGTCTGGAGTCCAAATCAAAGTGCCTGCAAATGTTTTTGAGAATTGGGGTAACATAAGGATGGTAAGTCACAAATCCAACAAATGTGTGTTGCTCGAAGTCCTCTGCACCATTGTATGGTCATAATGATGTCATTTTTTGAGGACATTTTTCATTGTGAAGTCAAAATACCCGTGGGGGCTGAAGTAATTAAAAAAATTTGCTAATTTCTATTTGTAGGTGCTGTTCATCAGAGGAGTGAATTTTAACTCTTTGCAACACAAATCTGTTAGCTGAAAGTTTGTATTTTGGGGGTGGGCTGAAGAAGCTGGTATGATAGAAGTAGAGGCCGAAGGCTTTCAATACACAGAATAATGTAAACCAGTGTTATCAGTATATCCTTTTAGCAAAAAATCAAGAAAGGATAGCAAACTATTGTTTTCCAGTTGAATAGTAAATTTTATGGTGTTATACTGGAATGAAAGGTTCTCTGCTAATGCTTCTAGATCCTGCAGTGAATGAGGCCAAAACAAGAGAACGTCATCAACGTATCTGATGTAAAAGGGTATGGGCTGGCTGGAAGTTGCAAAGAATGATGTCTTCTATTTTCTGTAAGACAATTTTGGCTAAGTTATCTGAAGGGGGTCCCATGGGGCCTCCCTCGGTCTGATGGTAAATAATATTATCAAACAGGAATTAGGAACGGTTATGGACTAACTTCAGGGCTGCAATAACAGATTTAATTTCTTGGGGAATAGCAAGATCCAGACATGTTAGCTTATCTCTAATAATTTCATGGACCAATTACACAGGGACATTAGGGAAAAGCGATATGATGTCCAGTGACACCAGCTGGATGGTACACCCTTTAAGCTGGTGTCACTGGGCATCATATCCCTTTTTCCCTAAAGACCATGTGCCATTGGTCTATGAAATTATTAGAGATAAGCTAACATGTCTGGATCTTGCTATTCCCCAAGAAATTCAATCTGTTATTGCAGTCCTGAAGTTAGTCCATAACCGTTCCTATTTGATATTATTTACCATCAGACCGAGGGAGGCCCCATGGGATCCCCCCACCTCTTCCAGGTAACTTAGCCGAAATTGTCCTACAGAAAATAGAAGACATCGTTCTTTGCAACTTCCAGCCAACCCCTACCCTTTTACATCAGATATGTTGATGACGTTTTCTTGTTTTGGCCTCATTCACTCCAGGATCTAGAAGCATTAGCAGAGAACCTTTCATTCCAGTATAACACCATAAAATTTACTATTCAACTGGAAAACAATGGTTTGCTACCCTTTCTTGATTTTTTGCTAAAAAGATATACGGATAACACTGGTTTACATTATTCTGTGTATCGAAAGCCTTCGGCCTCTACTTCTATCATACCAGCTTCTTCAGCCCACCCCCCCAAAATACAAACTTTCAGCTAACAGATTTGTGTTGCAAAGAGTTAAAATTCACTACTCTGACGAACAGTGCCTACAAATAGAAATAAGCAAAATTTTTGAAATTACTTCAGCTCCCACGGGTACTTTGACTTCACAATGAAAAATGTCCTCAAAAATGACATCATTATGACCATACAATGGTGCAGAGGGACTTCGAGCAACACACATTTGTTGGATTTATGACTTACCATCCTTATGTTACCCCAATTCTCAAAAACATTTGCAGGCACTTTGATTTAGACTCCAGACAACTAATATCTTCACACTCATCAAGAAGGATCACAACCGTATGTCAAGCAAAAATAGAAGTAGTGTATATAGCATTCCCTTGAAAAGTTTGGATGAAAATGAACCTAATAGTGTGTACATCGGCTCCACTCGATGCACATTAGGAACAAGGATTCAAGAACACAAATATGATGTTAAAACAGTTCACAGAAAACATAACTTTCACAACTAGTGAATGAAGATATGTATTTTCTGTTGTGGGATATTATTGTTTAGCAACTTTTCTATATAATGAGAATTCAGTATATTCGCTGAGCTTCACAGTTGGAAGATGTGTCTAACCTTTTGATTTTCAAGCCCAAGCTTAACTGCTTTGTTTTAAAGGCATAGGTTTGTGTTACAATAATTTAATTTAACATGCTGGTTTACCCAGAGTAGACCAGAAATAAATAATTCACTCAGAAATAATATACTATAAATTATTCTTTATCTCTGGGTTGTTTTGTTTTGTGTACAGATGTTTTAAGTCCTTTGTTGTTTTCCAGGGCACGTTATCAATGCTTTACTGGTGTTATTTTCAGTTTCTAAAAATTAAAAGTATGGTATGTTTTTCTATGAATTTTTTTGTTACATTATCAATTGATTTATTTGTTGAATATGTAGCTGATATGTTTTGTTGGTTGGTTTTAATAATTTCTCTCTTTTGGATGTAGAATGCTTTCCTTAATGAGCCTTTTATTCCAGAGTCTTTTCCCAATCAAACACTTGTACATTATCCCATTTTGGTCTATCCAGAGATAAAGAATAGTTTATAGAGAATTATTAATGTTGTGGGAAGATTTATGGAGCATTGCAAAATGCTATACATTGCACAGTGAGAGAGTCGCCAAACTAAAGAAATGATTGTGTAGTTAAATCTATTGTTTATTAACATTATAAAAATCATAAGAAGTTTTAAACATTTAAACTAATAATAGAACACACGACTATGACTACTGACTTCAACCTTATGCCTCGAAGGCAACAACAGCTCTGAAGATACATTTTGCCGTTACAGCACGTATATCAATAGTGCTTGTCACGAGAACAATGCTTGACGTGATATATACAAATCTCACTTGACTTGAATAAACAAAACATAATAGCATATGAACAATTACGTCATTACATGAGATTATACAGCAAAATAAGGATTGATTTCCTACAAATGTATCTTACAGTATTTATGGATAAAAATAATATTCATCCTGTCATAAGTCTTATTAATGTAGATACCAGTATCAATATACATATTGTAGGTTACTCACCTTGCTTAACGAGCTCGAGAGTTCTACTTTAATTAGACATTTCTAACACATATTAACAAATGTGTGTTAGAAATGTCAAATTGAAGTAGAAATTCCAGGCTCGTTAAGCAAGGGAGTAACCTACAATATGCATAGTGAATTATTTATTTCAGGTTTTTCTTAGATCTCTGCTTTGAAATTAAAGTTTTGTAGTGGTTTTAAATATATATTTTTAAAAATTTCTGTTGTCTGTTGTATATGGGCTCATTAATTTACCCTTTTCCAGTATAAGTTATGCATCTTTGAAAAGCCATTGCAGCTCAGATTGTTGCATTTCATCCCATAAGTTTGCGTTTGCATTTTTCTCCATTTTGTTGCTCCGCCTTTGTTTTTTTCATAAAATGCTGACTATTTGTTAATTAGGATGTATGATCATTTTCTAAAGTATCCTGATTTCATAAAGTTCTATTGTTTAATATGTGCAATACTACATTTTTTTTTTTTTTTGCTTTCTTTCATTAATTTCACTAATTTGTTTTGACTTGTAGTTGCAATTTCTAATTATAACTTCTTTAAATGTTTGTTTATATGATACTGCAGTTTTCATGACATATCAAGTCAGTACTTGATTGATTTTCTCACTCTGGGGCTTTAAGCTTTGCCATTTCTCTCTTTTCATATTTTTAATATTTTAGAAAAAATTCAGCAGTTGATATTACAACTGCGATTTAAATTTCCTGAGTAATTTTTGTTAAGGACTATCTAAAATTATTTTGAAAAAAACTTCATTCTCCTGGAGTACCTTTCTCCTCACCCTAATCAAAGAATGCAAATTATAGACAACTTTAAATTAAAGAAGTTGTCTATGTGTGGCCATTCATGATTTAGCAGCACAATAATTTTACAGTTTTGTTCCAAACGTCTTCAAGACACTGTTTGAATGGCAATCTGAGGTTCAGAGCCATCAGAAGGATTGAAGTGATTTAAAGTCATGCCATCTAGAAAATTACAAGGCCATGGCATCAAAGAGATGAGTTCCCTCTTTTAGTGATGTCGAGCAAAAACCAAGGCATCTGATTGGTTTCTAACACTGTCATGTATGACGTCAACACAACACCGATGCATCAGTACATGTAACACGAGAGTGATGTCACAAACAGAGGAAACTCATCTCTCTAATGTCATGACCTTGTACTTTCTAGATGGCCTTGGTTCAAGTCACGCAGAAGTTTATGAATATGTTTAAAAGTGTCACATCAAGGCTATGGCAACAGTTCCAAGATACAGGAACATGCACTATAGATGGACACTCCAAGATCAACCATAGTCTATAACAGTTAGGAATGACTGATATATAGCCCTAACTGCAGAGTGCAACAGACACATGATAGTTCATCCACTCTCCATGGAGACTGCCTCATCATAGGGAGATTAATATCAAGATGGACTGTATTTGGGAGGCTTTATGAAAGAAAACTCTTACATAGCTTTACCTGTGGCCACAAAAGAGCTTGTTTAGAATGGAGTAGGCAGCATTACAATTGGACACCAGAAAAGAAGGGACATCTACTCTTCACTGATCAGTGAAGATTTTTGCTAACAAGTAGTTCTTGATCAATCAGTACAGAGTTATCATCGTAAATGTGGAAAATTTATGTATATAAAAAAACAAGTAATTGAAACATGAATATACATTTTATTGAACCAAAATCTTGTACAATAGTTGATGCATAAACACACTTTGTAATTATTCAATGAACCCACTGTTGGCAGTGATGACAGCCTTGATCCTTGAGCGGAATTGGTCGCAGACCTTGGCGACCTGATTCAGTCTTTCAAATAGCGCAATTTTTTTTAGATTTACTGTTCTGGCCTCTTTTCCTTGGAACCACACAATAGCATTGGGGATTTACTGATGTCATACTTCAACTTTTTCTACTCTTCTTCTTCGGTTCCATCTTTAAAGGAGAATACTTGATTAATTAATCAAGCATTCTTCTTTAGCCACTTCTTACAATACACACACACACAAACACACATATATCCCCTCTTCCCTCTCAAAAGAATCCTTCACCAGAATCCTGCCAAAAAAACCCTCTTCTTCAGCGCAAACATTGTATAACTACTCGTACTGGACGAAAAGGTTAAATATATTTCTCTCTAGTGTGCACATGAGAATTTCTTTTTAGCATTACTTTCCAAAATGTAGAGGGATACACTTAATTAAAATGTCCCCACGATAGCACTTCTTTGCAGGCAACAATCAACCTGGAAGCTTTTAAACAACAGTTCATCATCTCATAGTAATTAAAATGAATAAACATTTAATAAAGAATAACATAAAAGTAGCCACTACAGCAGAAAACAAAATAGCATATTTAGCTAATAAAGAAACATACAGAAATACAATAGACAAGTTGGAAAGAAAAAATTTATATCAAATTCCACTTAATTGCAACAGTAATTATATTGGACAAACATCTCGAAAATTGTAAATCAGAATTAAAGAACATAAATGGCTTTTAATAACAAAGATCAAAACAGTGCATTAGCAAATCATATGCAGTTTTGCAAATGTGAGCCTTTATGGGAAGAAATTAAAATATTGGACTATGAATCTCATAAAAACAAGAGACTAATTAAAGAAAGTTATTACATCCAAAAAAAATAGTGCCATCAATGAGCCTTCAAAACTAACAAGTGGTGTTTTAAACAACTTGATCACAGCAACAGAACTACAAAATTCACAGTGAAAACATTTCAGTTTGGTAACTGGCCACAGTTTGAGGAACTTGGAATCAGTTTGAGGAACCTGGCAACAACATTTAAATTCTTCAAAAGTAAACACAACTTTTGTTAATCCTTCTATACATTGAGAACAGGCCTTGACCAACATCAAGAGGCCAGAAATGTCTGTAAAAATCAAAAAGAACTCAGAGGGAAGGAAGATTTAACAAAATTTCTTCAAATGGAACTAGAACCAAAGGAATATATCTGGGTAAAGCCTTAAGTACGTGATTTATCTCATAGTCACTTACCAAATGATGAACAGGGGTTTAGCCTTCTGTCCAACTATACTTCCACCTTCGTCACTCTTTCTTTCTATCCTTTCTTTTCTTTTTCTTTTTTTGGTAAGGTTTTCTGAAATTTTGCGTTTCTCCGAAAAATGGGCATTTCTGTCTTTCCTGCCCCAAAACACCAACAAACCTTGTCACCATGTGGCAGATAATCATTGGCGCAACTGCTCCTACTGATTCAACTTTAAAAGTAATTTCTCTGAGTTATTCATCGTTTGTGCTGTATCACTTCAATTTTCCTTGTTCGTAAAAAATGTAATGCATGACAAAATAAGGAAAATCATTTATGCTTATAAAGAAATAATGCCAGTCATTTTCATAAACCAATGAAAATAAAAGTTCAAGGAGTTTACAACAATGTGTATTATCTATAAAGTTTGTTTGCTTTGCAGGGTGGATGAGCACCCTGCTAACTACGGCCCTGGCGAGATCACGGGCAACCTCGGAGCAGGGGTCCCAGGAATCTGTTCACTTTCCACCCTCGTGGTTGGGGACTGTATGCTTGCATTCGACTGTCCTGTGGTCTGCATTGTGAACAGACAATAGAGAAAAGGGGGAAGGGGGTAAACAAGTTTCATGTTCAACTGGAAAAAAATGTCATGGAAAACTGTCAAAAGTCAAGGGAAGTGTAGAAAAAGAAATGCCAGCAGCATCATTCATGTACTTTCGGGTAGCATACCCCCTCCTCCTAGAAAAGGATCAGTGGGAGACCAAGAACATTCTGGACAAGAAAAAATGGTTCGAGCACCATACTTGATTAAAATGGTTTAAAAAAATTATTTCCAATGACTGGAGAGAAACACTGAATGATTTTTGATGCTATGCATAAAAAATCATTCAAAGCTGTAAAGTAAATACCAAGTAAAAAGATGTTGATGTAACAAAAATTGGTAATGGAAGTAGCCAAAACCATTGCTAAAATCTGATTTTTGAATGACATCCCATGAAGTGATGCAACAATAGTTAATTTCATTGTCACACAACAATATATTTTACTATATTACTGAATACCACATTGTTACACTCCGCGGGTTGCCTGACTACACACACGCACACACAAGAAAACACAAATTATTACTTTAAAAATTCAGATTGGTAGCGGGACTGATATTGGGTGAGACCCTGGAGGTAAGCATTAAAACTTATCAAAGATAATTACTAATTGGAGGGTTCATTCAATGCCAAAACCTAGCGTCTTACGAGAGAGATTAACCAACAAAAATTTTACCAATTAAAAGCAAATTATCATGATACTCAAAATAACACACTCAACTGAGGGGTTGGCACAAGACAGACACATTTAATTTAAACCATAAGAAAAACAATAAAATTTAAGATAATGTAAAGGTGTCACTTGTAAATGCAAAAATGAGTTATCTATCGAGCAGCCTCGATTTTCACCATAACCCATAAGCAGCGTTCGAATTACCCAGTGGTCCGCTAGCCATTGGCCAGTAAAATTTCTGTCGGACCACTGAGCTACTGATTTTACTGGTCCTGATGGCTAGCGGTGGCACCCATATGAGTACTTGGGGGGGGGGGGCTAAGAAAAATCCTTACCTCCTTCAAGGCTGTCAAACATTTTAGTAAATGCACAAGATACTAAAATACAACAAAAATAATTGATACAATCAATCATTAATATCTTATTATTTTTAAAAATGCTTTAAAAAAAAGGTTTCTTGTGTTTTAGTGTTTTAAATTTATCAAAAATTTGGCTATACCAATGGCGGGGGGGGGGGTCGAGCCCTCCCTATTGGTGCCCTTGATGGCTAGTAAGTTTTTTTTTTTTTTTTTGCTTTTGTTTTTCTAATTTGTCACAAGTTAAAAAATGAATTTTTATTTCTTTTACCTTGCTGTATGGTTTTTTTAGGCTGCAAACTAATGATAGATACTGTAGATAATTCCATTAAAATGATATATTATTTTTTTACATATATTGTAAATGTCTTTAAGTTTATTATTATTATTTTATGGACCAGTGGGCATTTTGGTGGACCAGTGGTTTGCAAATTCTAGTGGTCCGCTGGGCAAGTAGATTTATTTCTAATTCTAACACTGCCAATAAGTTACTACTTATTGCAGATTATACCTGCAAACTACTGTCTGATTACATACATGAATTGGATTTAGTTTGGTCAGCAGACTGCATAGGCTTGCATTCTACTACAGTTTGAACAAATGTTCTTTAACCAGCCGAAGAGTTCAATAAATAAAAGTACTTATTGATTCTTACATTATATATTCCAGTTTGAAAGGTTAGTGCAGTGACACAACACTGAAGAGTGAGGGCACTAATTCACTGCTGCTCTCACTATGAATACACATGTGCACAAAACACTGTAGCAGAAGACACAACGATGGATGACTTTATTAGACAACACACACACACACTATGGACGTAGCTATTTCACTGAGCTACGTGCATTCGTCGAATTTCTGATTCTCACTCTAAACAAGGCTGCCGTCTCCTCCTTCGCCGGTGAGGGGAGGAGGAGGAGGAAGAGGGTTTTGCTCTCTTCTTTAGATGCAGATTGTTGTGGCTGCTGTTCCAGGTCTGGCCATAATGCACTATTTGTTCTTCTGTGCACTCCATCCCCGGTTTCACTTTCGTTTCATCGTCATTCCGGCAGGTTTAGCTTTGGGGATCCAGCAATTGTACCTACGCTGGTATGCAGAAGATTAGTTTTCAATCTTTACTTTGCTGCAAAGAGGCGACACTTTCCTTCATTTTTACATAGAGAAGTATGCTAGCCCCCTCTTTTCTGTAGCTAAGTATATCCTCATTTCATTGGAGTGCAAACCATAGAACTTTTCCGGTCTCGACCATATATTCCAGGTCCTCGCAGTATCTCGCCAGCGCAATGACCACTCAGCTATTCAGTTTACTCTGAGCTTGAAACTAATCGGCTCCTCTCCTCCTTGCTTTCTGAACAAAACTGCCTGCTTTTTTCTCCCCTATGTTTTTGATGTGCCAGATATTTGCACGTGTGTGAAATTCATGGCAAAATGCTTTTTACTGACAAGTGAAACCCATTAGCATGCTGCCTTTGCCAGTTTTAGTATTTTGGGTGCTTGATCCTTTTAAGCAAAATAGCAGTAGATTCCGCCCTGACTCCATCATCTTGCCACAACCACATATTTTTATTGCCTCGTTTAATGTCCTAGCAAGGCTTGTGTTTACATCATCTGCACGTTGTGCTTCTCACTTCCTTTCATGGTTTACAAAAAGGGAGAAATTCTAGACCAGAGTGTCAATGCTCGTTCAAAACCTTTTTGAGTGCTTGAAAAGGCATTCAGCACCGCCAACCCCCTTTTTCTCACGGTGTCACTGCTCTGCGTGCTGTTTGAAATCTTTCCCAAGAGGTCTGGCCTAGAGAGGGCCTCTGCTTATTTCTATCTCTTTTTCTCTTTCAAGACACTTACATTCTTCGTGATTCCCCATGCCCACTATTAACCTCGCAATTAATCTTCCCCTATATACAAACACATAAGTTGCCCAATTAATGCCAACATGTACTTTATTTTATTTCCATTTAACTATGTACACGGTTTTTTGGCTCCATCTCTTGGATAATTGATTTAAACACCACCAAAATTATGCATCAATATCATCCCATTTTACATAAAACTAACAATATCTCATTGCAAGCTGCATGAATTACGAGAACCTGATTCTAACTGTGATAAAAGCCATTACAAAAATGTATTTTGATGTTATGCATCTTTCCTGACAGTAGTAAAATATGCATCATAGTGAAAATTGGCTTCCTTTCAACTCTCCCAAGGGGGATAATCTGCTATTGACAAGAACTTTAAAATGATGTATAACAGGATGGGGTGTAACCTGTAAATATCCTATACCAAAAGTTACCAATCTCCTTCACTAACACACTTGCCATTCAGCTTTTCTTTCTATCTTGAAGTCAATTTCAGTTTTTACATGTGCAGATGGACTTTTGTAGTTGCATCACATTTCATCGGTGTTAGGGTCCTATCTTACATTCATCTAAATCTGAATAATATATAATAATAAATATTGTTTCTGAAACACTAAACAATCAAAATATTTACTATTGTTGATGTCATACTTTAGTAAATATTTACTTTTATGACTCGCATATCTTTCGTTGGTTTTTTGACAATAACATTCACTGATCCACCTACCTAAGTACTGCTCAATGTCAGAATTATTAGACAACAGTCTTGTTTTCTGATTGTCGTGCTGCATATAAAACGAAAAAGCTGAAATGCTCATGCACAATATAGTGTTCACAAACTTTCTATTTTTTTTATTTTATTTATAGACATGTGGCAGTCTTTTGAGAGAAGAACACAGCATACAATAGAAAATTTGCACAAATATTAGAATAGAATAATTTTCTATCTAACCAGTAGCAACAAAATGTAACTCAGAAAACACAAAAATAGACCATGTACAGTATTTTATATCAGTGCTACATAAAATCATTGCTATTTTTTTGGGCATTCTAATTTTCTTTTTTTGTTAATTAGTTCAGAGAAAGCATTTATGTTTCAACAATAATTTTTCAATACTGTTTTGGTTGATGCTCAAATAATGTTTCTTAAATTGATATCTGAAGAATGTCTGTCAGCTTATGAATCAAAATTTATTAAACTTCCTTCCTGAATAAGAATGTGAAGAGTTAAATGTTGTACTCTTGCATTTGTTATAGTACAACTAAACATCTATGATCCTGTGCTGACAATACCGATTTTTAAAGTCCAATTCTATTAAACATCAAAGCACTAAATTGTGAGTAATCTGAAAATATAGATAGTACAGCATTTCTCTTCAGTCACTTCTATCTCGTGTTACGTAATTATCAGAATGAAAAGGTGAAAATGTTTACCACAAACAACACTTTATGGTGACTTGTCACTTGGTTGAAATCCTGCTAAGATATTGCTTTGAACCAAAGTTGCAAGCAAGGTTCTGATCTGGGGATCAGGGGTGTTCTGATAAGCCTTGGTTAAGGCTTCTTGCCTTAGAAAAAACAGAAAATTAAAAAAATTTGGAGAAACTCTGTATGAAATTGATTGAAGAAATACCTCAGAATTTTTGTTGGAGTATTTGAATAAAATATTAAAAACAAAAGCAATTTTTGGTTGTTTTATTTTAATAGATAAGTAAAACTTGAGTGGATTTTGAGGAGTTTTTTTTTTTTTAAGCAGATGACTGGTAAGCAGCTATACCAGAGGACTTGAAGCCCCTTTTAACAGTCATAGCAATAGTTCTTATGTAGCATGTGATATATTCACAAATTTTCTGATGTCGGAAATCAAATCCTTCCACTTCTGAGCCGAATGCTCTACCAATTACACTACATCGACAAAATTTATCACTCCAAATTTGTCATTTTAACATGTGCTTCACCTCTGTAGTACTTTCCCCATTCGTTTGTTTTTTGAAACGAAGAAATGTTCATCAATTCCAGGCGATGTGTGTAACAAACATCACACATTTTTTGAAGAACCCAAGGTACAGTAGATCCATTTCCACAATCGGGCACCGAATTGGTGAAAGCACAAATCTGCCACTAGTGGGATTTGAAGTCATGTCTCCTTGCTCTGGAGCCAGTTGTTCTACCAACTAAACTACACTGATGGAATTTATCACTGTAACTTAACTGTTTTAACACGTTTCACCTCTTGTAGTACATCATACATGCACATATATTAACAAGAGAATGTAAAAGAATGAAATTTTTGCACTGGCAAAGATGTATTACAGTTGTTTGCACATAACTATGCATGATTCAGAATATAATGTATTAAGAGGTGTTCTTTGCAGGGACAAAAAAACGAGATATGTCATGTTTTTATAATAAGTCAAGAGAAAAAAAATACTATGTGAAAATTATTGTGGTATTATGTCAAGGGTTTTTGTTTTCTTTTACTTCTGATTTTGCAATAAATAACATAATTTCTGTTGTATAATTTGCAGATTATCTTATAAAGAGTTATAAGTTTAGATAACAAAGAAAGGTAACTTGATCACGCTAGTTACGTTAACTGAAAACTTTACAAAAGTTCGTAAGTTGGAAGCTTTCGACCTTATCTTAAGTCTTCATCACGCCAATGGAGGACTAAGATTGTTGCCAGATTCTACATTTCAATTTTTCCTATTTTTGTTGCCAAAACTTAGAATTGATCTCCAGATCAACGGAATGTAGAGAGGAGATTCAGATTCAGCGAAGCAAAACGAATTGCTTCTTTTGACAATCGTTTTGCCCTCCGTTACCGTGAAAGCATAGAAATTATTTTCAACTCAATGTCTTGCAACTCTGAATCTCCTCTCTACATTCCGTTGATCTGGAGATCAATTCTAAGTTTTGGCAACAAAAATAGGAAAAATTCAAATGTAGAATCTGGCAACAATCTTAGTCCTCCATTGGCGTGATGAAGACCTAAGATAAGGTCGAAAGCTTCCAACTTACGAACTTTTTGTAAAGTTTTCAGTTAACGTAACTAGCGTGATCAAGTTACCTTTCTTTGTTAATATTGTTACGTGTTTTGCCCATAATCGTCATAAGTTTAGATACTGCGGATACCGGTAAAGGAAAAAGAAAAAAACAAATATTGGTGTGGCGTTTCAAAAAATCAGTGGGGTAATTGTCAGGAGAGGTGGTATTATTGGAAAGTGCAGAAAAAATGTAACACAATATGGAGATAGAGGACCACAAAGTGATGGTTAATTTTTTTTTAATTACAAGCATTCTGAAAGAAAATATGATGCAACAAAAGCGGCACTATTTGAGCACATGGAAGCCTACATGCTGTGAGAAGCCCGCAGAGCTATTGCATGGCATGTTAACCATTTCACAAATAGCATTCACTAGTTTTTCTGTGATAATCATATTAGTTATGGTTGGGGTTTTTTTTCACTATTCGGTTGAAGTATATTCAGAAAAGAGGAATACTACAGATTGTCTGTAATTTCTATGGATTTTTTTAGGTCTAACTGATGAACTATGGCAATGTTGCAAAAGCTAGGGATTTTAGTTCTTTCTTTACTTAAAAGTAACACAAAAGTACTTAAAAAATAACATATCACATGGACAGACTTCCAAGTCTGTCATCCTGTGAATCTTAGCTTTTCTGTCAGAAATTATGGTTCGCAATTAACACGACAAATGTGGATTACACAGCCTTTTATTTTTCTCTTCTGAATTTCACATTCTCCAACATGCCGATGTGAATTATGTGAAAGGAAAAAAACAGTTTTTCTCAGAATTTCATGATCTACGGATTATGTGCCATCACGGTTATAATGTCTGATTTTTTTTTCACTGCTTGTGGATATACGCTCCCGCACATCTAAGGAAGAATTTTTTATTTTCTGAATTTTATGGTCTGCAGATTATATGAAGGGAAATATGGTACTTTGAATTAATATGTACAAAATATAACTTCAGCAAATAGTGTTTTAATAAAATCAAAATCTACACGGCTGGCCACCCAAAATGCAACACCAAGAAGGACACGAGACAGCAAAGCCAGATTTACTGGACACATAACAACAGATACAAAGATGAAACGATTGAACTTACAGACCTGTGTGACTTGCGGAACACGCAGACATCAATAGTTCGTGTGGCCCCCATGGCTGGCAATAACGGCATCATCGAACGAAAGAGGCTTTGGATGTGGGCTTGGGGTATGTCTGTCCAGGCTGCTTCCACACGTTGCCACAGTTCATCAGGCGTAGCCATGTGTGGTGCTGTGGTGCTTGCTGGGCCACTCGGTTGCCGATCAGCGACCAGACATGTTCGATGGGCGACATATAGGGAGAACAGGCAGGCCATGGCAGCAGTGACACCTGGTGGGCCGTGAAGAATTGTTGCACGATGCCCGCCACATGCGGCAGCGCATTATCCTGTTGAAACGTGACCGCTGGCAGGTCCTACAGGTAAGGGAGGACTACAGGCTCCAAAACGTCGGAGATGTAGTGGTGGCTGTTGAGTGTACCGGCGATGTGTACCAGAGGAGTGCAGGTGTCATATCCAATTGCGCCCCAAACCATAATGCCAGGCGACGGACCGATATGGCGATGCATTATGCAGGCGTCATACAGTCTCTCGTCGTGGTGCCGTCACACGCGGATCCGACCATCGTGGTGTTGCAGGCAAAAGTGGGATTCGTCGGAGAAGACAATGTCGTGCCATTCCGTAGTCCAGGTGCGGCGTTCAACAGCCCATTGCCGCAGAACTCACCGGTGGTGTAACGTCAATGGTAATCGGAGCAATGGGTGCAGTGCAACAAGTCTCCGCTCTTGCAGACGACGTCGAAAGGTACGTGCTGACACAGGTTGTTGCGCAACACACCCTAATTCCTGCACTAACATTCGTGATGTGGCGGTGTGAGCCGTCAATGCCTGGCGCACAACATGCCGGTCCTCTCATTCGGTGGTGTGCAGCGGGCGGCAATTGCTCATGTCGGTCCGTACGCCCATCCCTCCTGCACCCACCGAATCCATACTCGCCTCACTGTGGCTGGATGTTGTCCCACACGGGCGCCAATGTCTCGGTACAATAAACCGCTGTCGCGATAAGCCACTATTCATCCTCTGTCAAACTCCAAAATGTGCTGGAATGACTGCCGCATTCTGCGATGAGAACATTAACTTGGGGTTACATAAAATAATTATACTGTTCCATTGTCTTTTATTGAGTATAAGTATAAACTTTTTATTTTATTTTTTGGTAGACATTGATCTTTTTTATCTTTTTATACCCTCTTCAATTTTCTATTTCTTGCACTTTAGAAGAGCTACAATTGAATAAAAACTGCAAACATCTTGAGTTTTGTCCAAATCTATAAATCATATTTTGAATGAGTTCATGTTTATTCTCAAAAACCTTTTCTCGATGAACACTCGTCATGCACAGTCCAGATAAATATTCATCTGCCATTGTTGACCTTAATCAGGTTTTTACCTTCTCATAGTGCTGAAGGACCTCTCCACTGTGCTGGTAATGTTAGAGCAATAAGAATAGCCTGTCAAACAGAAGGAAATAGATCAGAATGTTTGAGCAAGCCTTGAAGTCCATCTTCACATCCATCATCTTATTTCTTCCTTCCTGACCACATTTCAAACCAAGTGACTGCTTCTGCCTCTAAGTTCTCAATTTTGTATAGCTTAATGATCTTTGCAAGATGCTTCACAAATTCTTCCTTTATAAGCTTTGCCATTTGTAGTGGATGAAGTGAAAAGAGGCTACAAGCTTGCAATTTTTCAGCAGTAAATTGGATTTCCAATGATGATATGATGGAGTCTAAATATAGCACATAGACTGATCTACGAAAATATTCTTTTATCGTTGAGACACCAACATTGGAACAGAATTTTTGTTGGACACACTGTCTGGGAAGGATTAGCTGAATGTCCAATTTTTCTGCCAGTTGTTCAACTTTTGAAAAAAATTCTTTGAATTCTTGTTCTGCTTTTTGTGTGTGGCCATGTAATACACTTGAGTTTCTGTACATGATTATACACTTTCATTACATCAAGCTGAACAGCTTGGAGAGCTTGTGTTACAGATTCCAGTCATGCTGAATTTATAATCAGACAGACAAGAAATGTTGTTGTACTTGAAGCAGATTCCAACTGATGAGCTTCTTGGCATGTTTTACCTGAAGCTGTAGTTTTACATAGTGTTGGCACACTTGGAATAAGACATCTTCTCTTTGGACTCTCGTGAAAAAACTTAATGATAGCTTTGGCTGTGCCAATAGAATTCCTTATTTCAGGAACTGCATTAAAGTCATTCACAACAAGATTTAGCTTATGGGCAACACAATGAACAAATGCAGCTTTTGGATGTTTGCTCTTTATTTTAGCTTGCACTCCACCTTCCTTTGCTGCCATTGTAGAGCAACCATCATATCTTTGGTCAAGTAGTTTTTCTAGATTTAACCCAAATTTTGTAAACTGATCAATGATTGCATTGGCAATGGAGACAGCATCTAGTTCAGTTAGTGTTGTAAAGCCAAGAAATTCCTCTGAAATGATATTATCAGATTTAGTGTCAACAAACCATACACCAAGAGACAATTGCTCTTTTTCAGTATGTCAGCACTTTCATCAGCTATTATTGAAAATCCAGGTAAAACATTTACAGCAGAAATAATATCCTTCCTTATAATTTCTTCCCACAATTTGATGAGTTCATTTTCCACCTGGACAGAAGTATAATAATCAACTGAAGAATTTTCAACCTGTTAAAGTGGCCTGATCCGTGGAGGGGGCAAGTGACCTGTTTGCCCCCCCCTAGCGGACGCCCATGATTTTGGCTGACGCTTTTTTAACCACACCTGGCCAACACATGAAATCCGTTATGTTCCTTAAATTTCCCATATGAACCCGATTAATACTCGCATACTGTTGATATGCCTAGCTGCTCGCAGTTTGTTTGTTTTTTCTTTTGCCTGACCATAATGAAAGAACAAGTAAATGGGAACTTTTCACTGCGATGCTGCCAAACCATCAACACTTTGTCTAGGAAAATATTCTTTGCTTGATGTAGTGTTTTCCTTGCTGCCATTAACTTTGGTGCATCACTATCACTGTAAAACTTCAACAATTTTTCTTCTTGCTTCTTCAAATCAATAATGACGGATAAGCCGTCCCGGTGGTGCACTGATCTAAGTGCTGGCTTATGACCATTTTTTCGAGAAAGATCTGTATTTGAATCCCCATTAGGCATGGATGTTGTGTTTGTCTTATGGCAAATGGCACTCTCCCTTCCCTGGAACCAGTTACCCTAAATTTGGGACGGGCAACTGCTTATAGCCCATTAAGTTGCTCACAGTGGTCATTAAACCCCCAATTAAAAACAATACAGGTAAGCTCAGTTCTGATTGAGCCATCAGTTTGGAATGTAGGACAATGACTTGCAGGTCAGAGATTTGAAATGAGCAAGTAGAGTATGGTTTCAAAGCATTTATTTAATTTGTTATAGCCAACACAGGTCTATGATATGAAAAGTAGCTTACATAATTTTTACAGATAATGCTGGATACATTGCGAACACAAAGCAGAGTTCAAGATGGGCCGGGTACGAGTTCGATTGGTGTGTTGGATTTTTGTTTGGCAGCGGCTGCTTTCAGGCATTCTCGATACTCTCTAGTTCGTTGGGCTGCAGTCTTCTTGGGCTTCTCACGTTCCTCATCACTTGCTCTTGCCTGTCGTTTTGATTTTCTCCACTTTTGCTTGCGTTTATTCTGCAAATTCTACGGCATTGTCGAAAATGTTAACCCGTTCGCACGAAAACAATTTTTTTAAATTTTTGTTTAAACCACTGCAATATATTCTTTATATATTTGAATAGATCTCGTTGAGAGCTTTAAAACAATACCATGCATAGTCATTTTGCACTCATGGTTGTCCAGATAAACCACGATACTCTCAAAAGTGTTCACTGGTTCACAAGGAAACAATTTTTAAAACGTTCAGTTCAAACCACTGCGAAATGTTCTTCGTATATTTGAATAGATCTTGTTGAGAGCTTTAAAATAGTAACGTGCACAGCCATGCTGTGTTCATGGTTGCTGAGATAGATTGAGTCAAACGTGGCATCACACTCATAAATATTGCATCATCATATTACCAGAGCACAGGGAGCATTGCACGCACGATGTACTGTCCAGTGTGCGAATTGGACTCCATGCTGTTTACGAATATGCTAGCATGATTAGTGTGATTAGTGTAGTACATGGAAAAAGTGTGACGTACAGATTTTAGAGTATAGAAATTAATGGCAAATGGTGCAGAAATTTCATACTTGAAATGTCTTTTAAAGATTTTTATCGTAATATTTACCTGCAAGTGCGCTGCTGTGAAGAGACGCAGTGGTAGGCCTAACGCATTGCTACAGCGATGATCTAAAGCTTTGCTCCGTTGAAAGGAAGATTCGCTGCTGCGTGTAATTCATGCGCGAATGACTACAAGTGCAACTGTGTATGTTCTTGCCAGGACAGCAAACCATGTTGTACTCATATGCTACAGAATATAGTTCGTTCATGTTTTGTCATTGTTTTTAAAGCAGATGTTGAGAAATTTTCGTTCTTTCGCATAGGATTCCCTGATTTGAAATAGAAGATACGAATATGCTTTCTTATACAAATTTTGAAGATGACAATCGGTTTGTTGGTGTAAATGGGACAAGGATGGTAAGTTGGATAATATCAGAAAACTTGAAAATTTCATCATCCTGGAGCTGGAAATTCTTCAAAATTGAAATTTTTTTTAAAAATTTGTGTTATATGGTGTAATGCCATATTTCTTTCATGATATACCTTTCTATGTTGCACAGAAAACTGGGGAAGTATAACTTTCGGTTATGCTTTGAACGACTTCCATTTGTAGCTGATTTGCTGTGCCAGTGCAATTTTCGTTCTCCCATTAATACCTTGTTCGCAGGTCAGTTTCTATCTCACCGATACGTATCTTTTGCAAATCAAAGAGGTTTTATCTGGTTTTTCCTGCCACCAACGTACAGGGTACAACAAAATAAAGGGTGGATAATGTGGACCTATTTTCTGTAGCGTATCACTACAACATTTATTACTCTCCAGCCAACAACGTAACCAACTGCTTTCTCTAGTACTCTTCCACCCATCATTTTGGTACAGCAACGAACCTTCCTTTTAACGGAGCAAAGCTTCACATTGTCGCCGGAGCAATGCGTTAAGCCTACCGCTGCTTCTCTTCACAGCACCATACTTACAGGTAAATATTACGATAAAAATATTTAAAAAGACATTTCAAATATGAAATTTCTGCACCATTTGTTCATTATTTTCCATACTCTAAGGTCTGTATGTCGCACTTTTTCCAGGTACTAACATTTTTCCAACGAAATAATTTAGAAGGCTAATCTACACATTTACCAAGATTTGAATTGGGACCTATTTTTGTCACAGGAGGTCGGCCATAAGTCTCCCCATACTATCCGCGGAGTAAGACATCGTCCTATGCCAGAAAAAAAAAAAAAAAAAAAAGGTGGATAGATCCATTCTACATTCACCACACAATGACTTTATGGAAGCACCATTATCTGGTTGCTTTAATAGCTGAACTTTGTGCTATATGCTGGGTGGCACACATTTCCTTTTTCGCATGTTTGCATCTGCTGACATTCCTAGGATCAGTTTTTACACTGTGTAGGTTTAGGTAAGCAAAAATCTGCACAAAAATAAAAGCGCAATCCTCACACAGAAAAGAGGCCCAAATCACATGAAACGCATATAGCGTATTAAATCTGTTTATTTTTGTGGTGTAGTTAGCACAAAGATTTGCCAAGCTTTCGCACTCCACCTCCACTGGGAGGTGTTTTCAAGGCAATGATAGGCATGAGACTGCCATCAGGGAAACAGTGGAAATCCTATCCAGCAAAGTGGCATGCAATGATATAGTCTCTACGGAACTACCAACACTTTGGCAGGCATTATTAAAAGATGGAAACACATCGCAGCGCACCGAATAATTGTGTGATAAAAATTCATGTAACATGCTCGTGATGTCACACACATTATTTTCAAAAATCATCTTCGTTCTTTACGTGTTTGAATTCCCTGCATTTTTATGTCTACCATTGCTTTGAAAAAGCCTTCCAGTGGAGTGTGAAATCTTGGATAATCTTTGTGCTGACTACACCACAGAAATAAATGAATATGCTTTATGCGTTTCATGATTATTCAAGTCTGGTGTATTTAAAATAAGTCATAAAAATTAAACACTACCAGAAAGTGGCACCTGTGGCTATGGGTATTTAGTGCCATTGATCTACATGGATGTCACTTTTCTTCCATGTTAACTTTAGTGTGTCGGTCTCTGGGAATACTGTTTCCCAGCCTCCTGCATGTGGAATGCTGTCAAATTGTCTCTCTCCCTGTCTTCATGGAAGCAAGACCTGGGTGACCGACCCTGTACGAAATTGGCAGAATACAGTAAGAGAGTTATTAATCATCATGGTCATTTTTGAAAAAGGCTTCTGAATTACTCTTGTAGTGAAATTTGGAAGAAGACTTCTGAAAATAGTCTTGTAGTGAACAACAATAGCTGCATGTGACACTCATATAGCTATTGTTGTTAGATAAAAGATTATCTTCAGACAATGTGTGAAACATTGTTTAAAAATAATCTTATTTTCAGGCAATATGATTGCATTCATGACATCATGCATGACATTTCAGTTAAACTGAAAGCATGACATTTATTTCATCATGCATGACATTTCAGTCAAACTGAAAGCATGACATTTCATCATGCATGACATTTCAGTCAAAGCAGCATCATGAAAGCATTACAGCCAACTGAGCCGCAGGTAATTTTGACAAAAAACATACACTCATTGTCATAAAAATCCACATACCAAGAAGGAGGCATCAGATTGAAATGAGATAATGTAGTGAGATGGTACATACCAAGGACAGAAGTGATTACAATTTCACAGCAGTAGGACCATTTCTCACAGACATACAAGACACATTTCAGTCAGCGTTAGTGCTGCATTGGACTGCCTCGTGCGCGGATACATGAGGTGACACTGTCCGGCATGGAGTCAAAGAGATGCCGTATGTTATCTTGGGACAGATTGTCCACACTTTTTGCAACTGACGCTCTAAATCACAAACACTGGGACATGGAAAAAGCTGGAGTCCCATCTGGTCCCACACGTGCTTGATGGGCGAGAGATCAGGTAATCTGGAAGGCCATGGAAGTGTTGAAGCATGACGTAAACAGCCCTGGGAAACCCAAGCCGTGTGCGGATAGGCGTTATCTTAGAAAATGGGTCCTGACCTCGTCGCCACGAAAGGCAGGGGCCACAGAATCTCCTGTACATAGTGCTGGGCTGTCAACAGCCCTCAGATCAGTGAGAGGGAAGTTCGACTGTCATATGCAATGGCTCCCCAGACCATCATGCTGGCAGTTTGGAATGTGTGCCACTGTACAGTGAGGTTGGCTTTGTAGCGCTCACCTGCAGTCCACACTCTGACACGGTGGTCGTCCGTTCCCATACAGAAGCCGGATTCGTTGCTGAACACCACTGCAATCGACGCCAATGATGGTCAGGTGTTAATAACAGAAAATGTAAGGATCGTCGAGAGTGCAGATTCACCTCCGTCAGATGTCTGGGAACGGTTCTAGCAGACACAGGAGTCCCTTGTATAGCTGCCACGCCTCTGGATATTAGACAAGGATGTCGTTGCATCTGTGCATGCCGCTCTCATGATTCCACGGTCCTCTCTGCTGGTGGTGTATCTGGGTCATCCAGAGCCAGTCCGCCGTGTCTGGGTGCCTTCCCGTGTCCATTGCTCACAACACGATCACACCGCACTGTCCAACCAGCCTAAATGGCAGCTGATTGAGTGCGCCGGCCACTCTGTCTCTTTCATCCCGATGATACAGCCTCGTTCATCCCGATGATACAGCCTCGTTCACTATGTCAGTTGCCTGTACACACCTCTATGGCGGCTCCTCTGCATGTCTATCGCTCAGTGATCTCACCCGACTCTTACTGTACACTTCAGCATGAATGTGGAGTCCCCTGTGCAACGCCTTATAAGCCCCAAGGATTGTGATTGCAGCGCCGGTCTTCGACGCACAGAACTTTAATAATTTGCATATCTGCCCTCCCCATAGCTATTTGCCCAGTTTCGCGTTAATTACATTTTTTTTTTTTTGGTGCACGGATTTTTATGACAACGAGTGTATTATTGTACAAATTTTCTTTTCTTGTGCAATAAATTAACATTTGAAACTGTTCGAATAATTGGCACCACAAACTGCAGTTTTATAATTTTGAACGTGAAAATTTTTTACTCAGCACTACTTTCAAATTCAATGGTTCTGCAATATAGCTGTTTTTTCGTGGAGCATTCCTGATACTGGATAAACAATCCTATGCTGTATTAAATCCAAGTAAATAAAAAAAAAAAAAACACTTTTGCTGAAGCACAGTCTGTTTCTCTTTTTTGATTTTGTGTCACAACATTTGGCAAATACATAATCACATAAATATATCATCACAAATGGTAAAAAAGACATCCTGATGGCCGAGCGGTTTGGCATGTTGGATTATCTGTCCCACTACGGCATGGTTGGTGTGTCTGTTTTGTGGTGCTGGATATCTCCCTTTCCAGGAACCAAGTGGCCCTAAATTAAAGATGGATAACAGAGACAACTTATGGCCCAAGAAGTTGCTTATGGTAACGGATAAAAAAAGGAATGAAAAAAAAAAAAAAAAAAAAAAAGTAAAAGTAAACAACTGCTTTGTCCAATATTTTAGAAAGAATCTTACACAGCAAACAAAGAAACAAACGTGCTTCCGAGTCAAAAGTAATATTCTTACCAGCTATTTATGAACATTTATTTTTCATGAATTTCAGCTATGACTGAGACGTTTTCTTCACATCTTACACCGATGGGGATTTCATCTGTACTAAAACATTTATGCAATGAGAAATTATCACTGTCTATGAAATTCTTGTGGCAGATTTCACACTCGTGAGGCTTTTTATCTGTATGAGTGTGCATATGGACTGAAAGACGACCACTTCGTGTGAACTTCTTGTGGCAGATTTCACACTGATAGGGCTTTTCACCTGTATGAGTGCGTGTATGTGCTACTAAATATCTACTTTCCTGAAATTTCTTGTGGCAGATTTCACACTCATAAGGCTTTTCCCCCGAGTGGCTGCGTATATGTACTGACAAATTCTCACTTCGTGTGAATGTCTTGTGACAGATTTCACATTTGTATGGCTTTTCCCCAGTGTGTGTACGCATATGACAGGAAAGCTGACTACTTAGTATGAATTTCTTGTGGCAGATTTCACACTCATATGGCTTTTCACCTGTATGGGTGTACATATGAACTGAAAGACCATTACTTTGTGTGAATCTCTTGTGACAAATTTTACATTCAAATGGCTCTTCACCACTATGCATGCGCAAATGCACCAGTAAATGACTACTTTGCTTGAACTTCTTGTGGCAGATTTCACACTCGTGGCGCTTTTCATCTGAATGACTGTGCATATGCACTGAAAGATGGCTTCCTTGTTTAAATTTCTTACGGCAGATTTTACACTCATATGGTTTATCACCTGTATGAGTACGCATATGCACTGAAAGACTGAATCTTTGCGTGAATTTCTTGTGGCAGACTTCACACTCATGGGGTTTTGCGCCTGTATGTGTGTTCATATGAACTGAAAGATAATCACTTCGTGTGAATTTCTTGTGGCAAATTTCACATTCGGGATTTTCTCCTGTATGAGTGAGCATATGTAGTGAAAGACGATTACTTCGTGAGAATCTCTTGTGGCAAATTTTACATTCATACGCCTCTTCACCAGTATGTATACGCAAATGCCCTAATAAGTGACTATTTTGCTTGAATTTCCTATGGCAGATTTCACATTCATGTAGCTTTTCACCTGTATGGCTGCGCATATGCACTGAAAGATGACTTCCTTGTTTAAATTTCTTAGAGCAGATTTTACACTCGTAGGGTTTTTCACCCGTATGAGTACGCATGTGGACTGAAAGACTGAATCTTTGAGTAAATTTCTTGTGACAGATTTCACACTCGTGAGGCTTTTCTCCTGTATGAGTGAGCATATGAACTGAAAGATTATCATTTCGCGTGAATATCTTGTGACAAATTTCACACTCGTGGCGATTTTCACCAGTAAGGATATCCATTTTTACTGAAATGGAACTTGGGTTTCTTGAGCTTCTTGTAAATTAAATGCTTACATTGTTCTTAACATGAAGAAGCAATTAAAATTTTTTTATGATCGCACTGTGTATGCTATGGCACTATTAGAACTTGCGTTGTTTTATCCGTGTATGTGAGCAAATGCTTTTCACTCTTGTTTAGTGTTAATTCTCCATAACATTCTACACATCCTATTTTGCTTGTTTTGTTTCAGGTATTAACAACCCTCCAACCCTTTGGAAGTCTTTTTCAGTGGAATAAGCACATTTTATAATGCACTATGTTCCTGTTTAAATTCTATGCAGACTTCATACCTGTGAGACCTCTCTCAACAGTTCCTGTGGATTATCTAATAATTGTATAAGGGTAATTGCATTTTCTCAGTTGTATTTCTTTTTTGCCTCATTAACATGCAACAGATGTTATATGCTGACAGATACGCTGTGCCATACTAGTTTTTTCTCTCCTGATCTCTCAATGTTTCTTCAAGACACATCTTTCTCCTGCATTAGATTTGGTGTCCATGTCTAAAAATTTACCAAAAACACACCAACCTTTGCAACAGTAATGTTGTTGAACACAATTGTCTGTGGTTATGTTGGGAACTATACTGAAGAGAAAAGTGGTGGTAGGCCTTTTGGTTTTACTTGGTGGGTGATAATGAAGCCCATACAACAATACATATATAATCCTACAGCAACATACAGAGCAATACCTGTGTTTTTAGTACACTAAAGTATCAATTAAACTGACCACATTAAAGGATTAGTTTTGCTTTAATGGTTTTTGCCATATATGGCTACAATTAAGTATCTTTGGCTAGAAAAATCATCCATTCAGCACTGTCAATGACTTACCACTTGGAAGACTAGACATTCCTTTTCTTACGCGGTATACATAACTCACAATTAAACAATGAAGATGGTATTTCATTGGCAATATCTAGTGAACATACAGAAATTCAATTTTCGAATTGCTTTTCTGACATTTTATGACTGCAGGATTACGTCCTTAGTATCCATTAGCACCATGGGGATTCATCCCTAAGTTGTATATTACAGAATATTAGTATTTGTTTTAAATTTTGCAATGACTGTAAGTGATGTATTGTAGACTATCAGCAACAATCTGCAGTAGTGAATAACTGTCTCTAATCTGTCTTTGGAGTAGAAAACACGGGTTATTCAAGAATGTCCCATCAAGGAAGGGGGAGAATGTGCATACCAACCAACCTTCAAGTGTTACAATACATACTGAATATATCTGGGCATGAACTGCGTAATTATGAACTGCAAAATAATTTCATAAAGATGCCCAGGTTTAAGACAAATGGAAAATTCGCGATTGAATGACACGTATTTCCTTCAGATTATTTTAAATGATTGCCAGAACACTGAGGGCAATTATTTATTCTTTTTCTTTCAGTTCGCGGAATCTCATTTACATGTTTTCTCGCTTTGTGAATCAAAAATTTTCGAATTACAGGTTACTTTCATGAACACAAACTTCTTTCACCCGGGAAGGCCATCATTTAAATTTTGCCAAAAGTGATGGTAACTGTTAAAATGCGTACTTTCCGTTGATTCCCCAGTCGGCCAGTTCCCATTGCGAAAACTTACGTAGCGGACCGAATGCTGTTGCCATTTTCTCGCTAAAATCCCGCACAATTCCTTTCCTCATTTATTCGCCCACTAAATTAGCTTATTTTAACGGCTTCATAAAATTTACCGGATTGTCTTTACAATCTTTTTTTTTTACTTTACTGAAATTCGAGTTTGAAAATAGCTGCTGTAAAGACAAATTAGTCGCCATTTGCAGTAACACTTCCGGTTGCAGGCAAGAAGTATAGAATTTTTTTTTAATAAGACGATGAGGCCTATAAACTAAGTTTGTGCCTCACAGCAACTAGTTGGCCATGCGGAAATAGCTAAAATATCTCCTGATCACTAAGACTCTTGAAGATGCACGACCAGCCACGGAGGAGAACCTCCTTGCGACCAGCACGTGAAGTCACAGTAGCAGCACAAAAGTCCATCAAAGGGGCACGCTTATGAGAAGGAAGGTTAGAAATGGAGCGTCCTCACGGAGAAACGTCTTGAGAGAGTAATACATTTCTCCAAGGCCCGAACTTTACGTTTTGCCACGGAAGCGTCCCGAAAGTCCTACAAAGAATACATTTGAGCAGAGACTGAAGTTGAGGAAGGAGGGGTTGTCACTCCAAAACAAACCCTCCGATATGCACTGTACGCAGGGCAGGAGAGGAGGAAGTGAGGAACAGTCTCAGGCCCGGAGCCACAGAAGCACATCGGGGAAGAACGTTTTCGAATCAGAAAGAGGTAGCTGTTTAAAGGTGCCGTGTCCGTGCGTAATTTTTGAATTATGATTGCTGAGGAACTTCGATAACGGTGTTCGCTAGGCCATCTGTGACGGAAGCTGATGAACGGATAAAGCTTCCCACCCGGACGAAAGCCAGGCTGAATCAGAAGCGGAGATGAGCATATTACCACTGTGCCGAGCAGCGTCAGAGGCTGTAACTGGGGGAAGGGGAGGCCAGGCCCTTAGCATGGCCCCGTCGGGCGGCAGCGTCAGCGGCCTCATTCGTCGAAGACCAACATGAGCCGGGCACCAAACGAGCGCAATGTCCTCGTAGAAAGAACGATAATGTCTTGAGATTTGCGATTTAATGCCAACAAGGCCTGTAGAACAGAACGACTATCCGTAAGCAGCAAGAGGCCACTGCACGGGCCTGGAGCAAATTCAAGCGCTGATATTAGGGCCCATGCTTCAGCCGAGAACACTGAGGAAATAGTCGAGAAAGAGAACGAACGGCTGGATTTGTTCCGTGGAAAAAAATGTCCGATCGCCACCGAGGAGTTAATCTTCGAAGAAGCGTCAGTAGCAATGATGTGGTGCGACGCTGAGAACTGGGCCAAGAACACCCCAAAGCAATGTCTGAGAAGCATCGGATGCAGATATCGTTGCTGAAAAGAGAGACCCGAGCAAATAATTGAGTAGCAGGGTGCACACGAAACAGGAGGAGCCGGCAGAGCCTGAAGAAGATCGCTGTTGACGAAAAACGGCTCCTGTCGGAAGCGACTGAGCACGATTCCAAGGGGGAAACCATGGGATCTCCAAGCGTAGAATGATAAGGCGTCCTCTTCCAGAAGAAGATGAGCGATAGGCGAACGCTGACCCATCGACAAGTGGCGGTACAAAAATCGGGATGTCGGGAGGGTGATTAGAGAACGCACGCTAGCGATTCCACATTCGGCACACCAGGCCGCCACAGGCGTCGAACGAGGGAGGTGAATGGCTGCACGGAGTGCATGGTTGAGCAGAACTTCTAGAGTGTCGTAGAGATAGGTGGGAGAGGCTAACAGGACCGGAGCCGCATATTCCAGAATAGGCCGAATCACAGCAACGACAAAGGCTAGAGCGTTGGGGAAGCCAAGACCCCACCGGCGATGACAAACAACTTTAACAGCAGACAATGTTCGGAAGGCTGACTTCTTGACCTGCGTGAGGTGTGAAGACCAGGTCAGGGAGGTGTTAAACCAGACCCCTAAAATCTTGATGGAGGACTGCCAAGTCACTGAGTCAGAGCCCAGCAGGAAAGGTGTGGCAGGCGACCGGCGCTTACGAGAAAAGTCAACCGCAAAGCTTTTAGAAGGAGAGAGACGTAAATCCCCGGAAGATGCCCACTGAACAATGGAATCCAAAGAGGATTGCATATAGCTAAGTGCCGCCGCCCGGTTGGGACTATAGGAAACAATAAAAATATCGTTTGCAAATAAGAACATATGCGCATTCGGATGACAGCAATCAACCACATCATCAATGTATAAGTTAAAAAGGATAGGTGAAATGGAGCTACCCTGAGGAACGCCTCGACACTGCGGAAAGGAGGAAGACACCGTTACCCGCCAACGAACACGAAATCTGCGCCGAGCAAGGTAGTCAGCCAGCCAATGGAGAAGACTACCACGAACACCCAGAGACGCCAATTTACCTAGGAGAGCAGGATGACAGACCGAATGATATGCCGCCTGAAGGTCCAAAGACACCAGAAAAACATAATTATGTCTAGCTCGAGCCACCAGAAGATGACGTTGGATCGACAGAAGGCACGCCGATGTGGAACGTCCTGGCAAAAATGTAAATTGCAGCTTGCTGATCCGTTGATGAGAGAGAATGAAGTCTGTTAGGCGAGAGACCAGGACTTTCTCCAAGATCTTCGAAAAAACTGAAGTGAGAGTGATCATTCGGTACGATGATAAGTCAAGAGCAGGTTTGTTAGGCTTCTTTATTGGAATCACCCAGGACTCTTTCCAGCATGAACGCCGGCAGACCAAAAGAGGTTAAGGAGGTCAACCAGCCATGACGAATTCCACCTCCATATACGTCTCACCAGTTCGTAAGTACATCCATCAGGGCCGGGTGCAGAGCGTCGGGGCGATCCATTAATAGCCCAGGCAACTTCACAGGCAGTAAGTAACGCATCCATCTCAAGAGAAGAGTCATCGTGGTCAATAGAAAAGGAGTGCACCGAACAGCCAGAGCCTGTGGAAAAGAGTTCACCAAACGCCGAAGCCTGCTCCGCCTGATCAGCAACAAGGGAATCGTCAATCCGAAGCAGCAGGTGATCCGGGCTCAAACCAACATGAGATTTCAGACGGCGCAAGAGGGAGAAAACGAAGCCTGGCCTCGAGGTGTCGTTGCATTGTGACTTCCAGTAGGCACGTCTCTTAAGAGTGAGGAGGTGGCGAAGATTCCGTTCTTCCTGCTGATATAATGACCAAGCGAAGAGGCAGCCGGATGACTTGGTATAGCGAAGGAGGCGGCGTTTCTTGCGAAGCCGCTGAGCACAATCAAATTCCCACCAGGGAGACCAACGTCGACGCTGACCATTGGACCGACGAGAAGCGTGGATAATCAGGGAAATGCGGTCCAGGATCAGAGCGGCACCGTCAGGAATGGAAGGAAGTTCACCACGGATAATCTTCTGGATAGAAGGCCAAGCCACGGACCAAACAACTGGTTGCAGACCCAGTGAAGGAGGGGGAGGAGAGCCAAACATCCCTGCCTCCAATGTTGTTATGACAGGATGATGGGTGCTACCGTAGAGGTCACTATCCACAGACCAGGAGCAGTAGGGAACTAGCTGAGGAGAGCACATGGTGAGGTCAAAAACAGAACAACTTGACCCCCTACAAAAGGTAGAAGCCTAGGTATGAACAACTTGACCCCCTGCAAAAGGTAGAAGCCCCCTGCAAAAGGTAGAAGTTTAGGACACAAAGATCCTGCGAGCAAAGCCAGTCCACGAACTCAGCACCTCCCCGGCTCGGAGAAGCAGAACCCAGCTAGGGTGATGAATATTGAAATCCCCAACCACCATACAACAATCAGTGAGCAGTTGTTCGATCCTTCCAAGCAACAGCGCCGAGAGGGGAGGAGAGGGAATGTATAATTTAATAATCCTGAGCGTGGTGTCGCCAGAGAAAATATGCGTCACAAGAAGCTGCTCGTTCGAATCCGAGCTGAAGATGTCCACCAATCTGGAAGAGATATCCGACCTAATTGCAGTTAAGAAGCCCCCCCCCCCGATCACCCCTATTCACCGTACGGGCTGGGAGGGAAAAAGAGAGACCAGGAGATAGCCAGGATTCTTGGGTAGTCAAGATCGTGGCTGTAGAAAAAATAGAACTGTCGGTGAAATTAGGTCTTTTGGAGCAAAGGGACTGCGCATTCCATTGGACCAGCGACCAACTATTCATGAAGAGAAAAGTGATCCGCTAGGCCAGATGCCGTCTTGAACCGCATGGAACAGAGGCCAAAAAGAAACTTACCGTCGCAACGATGAGCTTTCAGGTGTGACAGCAAGGCTGGACGAGAAGAGAAGGGCATGGCGCATGGAGGACACGAGAAGGTTCTGGAGTGAGAAAGTTTGACGGATTCCGCAGCAGACTCCACATAGGGAACCACAGATTCTTCGCATGACAGGAATTCATCGGCACTTAGGCCAGTGTCAGGAGGTTGCTCAGTAGGCACTGAAGAAGCTGGGCACGCTGCAACTGTAGTAGGAGGATTCTGCAAAATTTCAGCCTGTGGCACCTGTGCAACGGATGATGTGGGGCCAGCATGTAGGGAAGGAGGTGAAAGAAGATTCGTGAGAGAGTCCAATCTACTGGTGAGTCAGAGATAATGTCCAGAAGCTGAGGGAAGGTACAGGAGCAAGCACACGGAGGTTTTTTTTTGTTTTTTTTTTATTGGAGGTTTAACGACCACCGTGAGCAACTCAATGGGCTATAAGCAATCGCCCGTCCCTAATTTAGGGTCGCTGGAAGGGAGAGAGCCAGTGTCGTAAGACAAACACAACATCCATGCCTGCCCGTTATTCGAACCCGGACCCCTTACGGACGAATGATCAGAGGCCAACGCCTTAGACCACTGCGCCACCGGGGCGGCCCACACGGAGGTTGAGCATGAGTCGCCGACGCCGCCGCGTATGAGGCCTGGTGGACTTGACGCACAGAGTCCCGAGCTTCTGGATAGCTGAGATGCTTCGTTCGAAGTCATAATATCTAGGATCCGCTTTTCTTGGAGGTAAATTGGGCAGTTCGTGTCAGAAGCAGGATGAGAGCCCTTGCATAATATGCACTGGAAGTTCGACGCCGGGCATACCGAAGAGTCGTGTCCTTCACCACAACGAGAACAGCGAGCGGCACTACGACAGGTTTACAGCAGATGTCCATAACGCTGACAATTTTTACACTGCCGAGGCGAATCCAAGAAGGGTCTGACCGCACATCTGGAATACCACAGATAGATAGTGTCACGGTTAGTAAAGCCCAGTTCTTCCACTAGGACCGAAGAAGTAGGGATCCTCGAGGAATTTACCGAACAACACGAAGACAGTTCACACCACGGTCCAACAATTCCGAAGCAATTTCATCAACAGGGGCTTCAATGTCCACATCTCGAACTAAAAACTTTGTTGTCATAAGCTTAGTAAGGACCTGAGTTTTGACAGGTACCTGAAGAAAATTAGAAAGTTGACACATTTCCAGCAAGCAAATGAGATTCGAGGAACGCACCAATAAGTCACCCGAACGTAAAAACTGAACGTCTGAAATCGAGTCATGCATTGAAATATTGTCCACGAAGAATCTCTTCAACAACATGGGACGGACTCTGGGTAGCTTCCCGGAAGTCGCGGAAATAAGTATTTCACCACGAGTCACTCCGCTCGCAAATGCCCTACGCAGCAATTCCTGATGAAACCATTGAATCTAACAAAAAAAATCATTAACTGGAACTAGCAAACCAAGCAGCTGAGGAAGCTCATCACCCGGTGAAGAACGCATTCTTTTAGCCGGAGTCGAGGAATGAGAGTCCCCCATCACCGCCGGACCCACCGGCGGCAGCTAGGGCCCACCCCGAATCAACAGACCACAACAGACAAGAGCATGCAAAGACAAATATCCTACCTTGGATAAGGGAAGAACCAACCGCCTGCAAAACTTTAGCAGGCAAAGAAACGAAAATAGAAGAGGAAACAGCAAGCCGCTGTTTCAAAAATGCAACGAAACAAGAACGCTTTCGCCAACGACGACATACCAAAAAAAAAACAGTATCCTACGGGGTTCACCGATTAGAAACAGGAGAGCCAACTTCACACCAGCCAACCGTTGCCAATCACTCTCAGTATAGAATTGTCAACCTAAATGAACTATAGGGGGCACTGCGCAAACGTAAACAAACTTCTTTTAGTATGGACAAGGAAAAGTTGAGTTGGGATGCAGCGCCATCTATTGACGTTGTTCGCATTAACAAACTGATTCCGTATCATTATTTACATTTGAGATTTTATTTATATTCACTTTCACATTAACTGATGGATATTTGTATTCTGAATTCCTAGTACTTGGGCAAGAGAATTTTTCTGTAGGAACTGGTGTAATTCATGTGTAAATCTCATTCCTCCTTTATTCTTCAACGATCTAGGGCTGAGATTTTAGTAAATGTGTAAATTAGCGTCTTAAATTATTTCGTCGGAAAAATGTTAGTACCTGGAAAAAGTGCGACGTACAGATTTTAGAGTATGGAAATTAATGGCAAATGGTGCAGAAATTTTGTATTTTAAATGTCTTTTAAAGATTTTTATCGTAACATTTACCTGCAAGTTCGATGCTGTGAAGAGACGCTGCCGTAGGCCTAACGTATCGAACGTACAAGCAAATGTTACGATAAAAATATTTAAAATACATTTGAAACAGAAAATTTCTGCACCATTTGCCATTAATTTTCACAATCTGAAACCTGTACGTCGCACGTTTCCCAAGTACTAATATTTTTCCGACGAAATAATTTAAAACGCAAATCTACACATTTACCTACTATTTTACTTAATATGAGTTTACATAGCTGAGGTTTTTTTCTAAAATTGAATTAGGTACTTAATTATCAGAATGAAAATGCTTACCACAAACAACAGTTGAAAGTAACTTGTCATTTGGAGCAAAATCCAGACGAGATATTTCTTTCAGCAACAGTTGCTTTAGGTTCTGATTTGAGGGAAACTCATGGAATGAAAATCCCACGTTTTTCTTCTCAGAAGATATGCATATCGGCACACAATAGTAAACCATTTTTAAAATGGGTTAGATTTAGTTGTGAAAACAACAGTTTTGTTTTAAAACTGTAAGGTTTTTTAAAAAGAAACAAGAAAAAACGACGAACATACACAATCCAGCTATTCAAACAACGTGAAAACAGAGATGTTTATACCTTGGAACGCAGTGCCCTCTAACGGCTGAAATCGTCCCTACCGCCCACTGGCCAACCACCAAAAGTCTATTGTCTTCAACGCTAATGTCATAGCCTTTTCTTCATTCAGTTCAGCCTTGGTACGGATAACGTCGCACGTGTTTCCGTAAAGTCGTATATAAGAATAGCTGGTTTAACACTCTCAATCCTTGAGATAATGAAATTTATGGACGCTACAAAAAATTCACGATGCGTCAAAGAAGGGAAAGTGGTTCCTAATGCGGGTCATATAATTTCATGTGGAATTAAGAAGTAAGACAGGAAAGAAATCCACATACATTTATTAATAGTTTCGCATTGCATTCAATTCACCGCAATAATGTAGTCACCATCAACGGTGTTTTAGACAGAAATAATTGTGAAATTTCTGTAGTCTTTTGAGTGCTCTTGTAAAGCAGACAGAAGTGGAACATGTAAGCACTGTGTTGCAGTAATGCTTTATTGTAACAGGTAATTTTTATTTTTAGATTTTCAGACAAATAATATAGTAATACCGACAGGATAACAGCAATTACTTGTTTTCAAAAGCATGTAAAAGTACGGAATTTTAAAATATTATTATGCAATAAAAACGTTGTATTGTTATTATTTATTCAAATACGTTAGTAGCATTTCACTGGAAGGATTTCAAATGCAAGGCACAAACGTTTATGCTAACTTGTGAAAAACATAGCTGGGACCTTGGGAACTACACTGCAGGAAGCAACAATATGAATTGTTCTTCTTCACGGAATTCTCCATTATACTTAAGCTGACCAGAAGTCCCCAATTCTTGAGGGCAGTCCTCGAATTTAGTTTACTGTCCCCAAAAACTCCCGATGCCTTTGGGGACGCAAATTGTCCTCAAGTGTCTTCGAATTTACACTTCCTCATTAGCTCAGATTTCTAAAGAAAAATGTTCTTAAAAGTAGTTTTTGTTGTATTTAGTTTTCCTACATGCTTCTTCTGAAAACGAATTTTACATATTTTTGTTTTTCTTCTGTCCGAGTTGAACGACCACCGCGAACAACTCAAAGGACTATAAGCAGTCACCTGTCTCTAATTTAGAGACGTTCGTTCTAGGGAAGGGAGAGAGCAAGGGCTGTAAGACAAACACACCACCCATGCCTCCTTCAGGACTCTAACCCGTGCCAACTTGTACAAATTCCAGTCAGTGACTGCACCATTGGCACGGTCAAATTTCGACTGCACTTGTTTTGAGTACTTCGAAGAGCTTTGGCAAAATGAAAAATTTCCCATGCAATTACTTTGGTGTGCAGCTTGATTTAAATTTGGCACATATACCTAAGGTAAAGCATTTTACCTTATGTTCTCGTCATCATAGTTCTACTTTGTTAATTACCAACATTCTACAAGATATATCCTTTTAAGACACAAATTTTCATATGCAAAACACACTTATTGAAGCAATGCAGTTTTGTGACAAAAAGATTTGCATATTTATATTGAATACGTCTCCAAATGAACTGCCGATTTGCGGACGCCACACATTTTTGTTCTCAAATCGGTGTTCCAATATCTGGTCACCTTATTTAACGACCACCGTGAGCAACTCAATGGGCTATAAGCAGTCGCCCGTCCCTAATTTAGGGTCACTGGTTCCAGGGAAGGGAGAGAGCCAGTGCCGTAAGACAAACACAACACCCATGCCTCACCGGGATTCGAACCCGGACCCCTTACGGACGAATGATCAGAGGCCATCGTTTGGACCACTGCGCCACCGGGGCGGCAGTTTACAATTTTTTTGATTGGAGGTTTAGCGACCACCGTGAGCAACTCAATGGGCTATAAGCAGTCACCCGTCCCTAATTTAGGGTCACTGGTTCCAGGGAAGGGAGAGAGCCAGTGCCGTAAGACAAACACAACATCCATCCCTGACCGGGATTCGAACCCGGACCCCTTACGGACGAATGATCAGAGGCCAGCGCCTTAGACCACCGGGGCGGCAGTTTACAATTTAGAACCATCAAATTTAGTATTGTATTGAGTGAGTGAGTGAGTGTTCCGTTTATTGTCATTTGGATACACACATAGTTTTGTGAGGTAGGTATTTTTATATTTCTAAGATAAGGTTAATTCTTAGTAAACATTTTATTTAGTTTTAGTGATATAGGTTTAATGAGTAGATCTTAGTTTCACACGTGTTGAAATCTGTTTGTCTCATGAATAGAAAAGCATAAAGAAGTGAGTTATTTTGTGGTGTTGAATTCTTATATCAAATAGACAAATAGAATAATTAATATACTTTGCCAATGCCGATTCTTTTTTTTTTTTTTTTTTTTTTTTTATTGGAGGTTTAACGACCACCGTGAGCAACTCAATGGGCTATAAGCAGTCGCCCGTCCCTAATTTAGGGTCACTGGTTCCAGGGAAGGGAGAGAGAGAGCCAGCACCGTAAGACAAACACAACATCCATGCCTGACCGGGATTCGAACCCGGACCCCTTACGGACGAATGATCAGAGGCCAGCGCCTTAGACCACTGCGCCACCGGGGCGGCTTTTCATAACTTAATGCAACTGTGATATAGCATTTGTCTGAATGAATTTACTAAAGCTGTCTTAACAGTGTGGACAGATTATGTTGAAAAACTGCACGATCAACTTTATTCTAACTGTACAAAACATAGGGAACTACTTTCGATTAAAAATTTTAGATCTAGTTCTTCACTTGTATTAAAAGGTATAATTATTTTTACAGGAATTGCCAAAATTTGCCATACCAAAGTAATGTATGCAGAAGATTTTGTATAAGACAAACTGGTCTGTCTTATACAAAATCTGCTGCATACATTTAAACAGACAAAGTTCTGATTTTAGATTTTCTTGTTCATTTTCTGTTGAATGTTTGTGTATGAGTAGCTTGAAAACAAAATAGGAAAACATAACTCTCCTCAGCTGCAAAATACTCTTGAACAACTTAGTAAAAGCCAAACATTTTTTTTAACCGAAATGATTTGAAATCACGTGAAAGAAAAATTAAGAAGTTGAAAGTCTGAACTCTTAGTTTTGTGTGCCTCTCATTAGTGCATAGTGTGCACAGAGTAAGTCCTAAGATAGGAAGAAGAGTTCAAACTAATCAAATATTTTATATGCATGTAAAGTGTATAGCCAGGTTGGTTAAAGCATTGAAATGTATTTTTCGTCTGTAGTAAATGAAGATAACATTTCTGAAAAGTTATCTTTGAAACTAGAAAGTAAAGATCCATCATATTTGGTTTCATTTTATTTGAAACTTGTATACCAGGAAGCAGTACTTCAGTTAGCGTCTCGTAACATTTCCAATCTTTTTTTCTGCTTCATTACATATTATTCACATAGTGATGCTGAGTGGTGGTGGCATTATGTACTGGAGAATTGTATTTAATTTTTTTTTTTTTTTTTTCCAGATTGGAACTAATACTGTTTGTGCAGTGGTTGCCCGTCTTACACAATGTGCCTGTGATACACCTTTTTTATATTCTCCTATCCCAAGATATGCATCTTAATTTGCCAAGCTGTTTCACAGCAAAATGGACCAGAGGCCCTCATTTAATAGCAGTTGTGATTTCATCAGTCCAAATTCATTTGAAAATCTATGGACTATTTTCTTTCCGTGGAAGATGATGCTGTACTCCTTCGAGTCATGGGGTCTGGCTAGTTCCTCAACGACACCATACCCATACGAGTTCCATGTCACTTATTTCCAGATTAATAAATGTTAGCAGTAACATTGTAGCATTTTTGTTTACGTTTCAATACTGTACTAAAAAATTCCAGGAAATTTCTCTTATTTTTCGTACTTGCCATAAAATTTTTGATAAAAACACCTGTGAGAAGTTACTGTGTGTGTGTGTGTCAGAACTGAGTTGAGCCCGAGCCTGAAGTATGTCAGCCCGAAAACTATGATTAACGTGTATAGGCATTAAAAAAAGTCTTCTAGACTTCCACTCTTCTTTCCTACCCATGCAATTATTAACCGATGTCTTTCTCAACTGTGGAGTGGGGAAGGGATGTCTATCTATTTCTATAGTTTCTTTATCCATTCATTTCTTCCTGAAACTTGTGGGGGTGGGGGGGTGTATCAGAAAAAATCTTTTGGAGGCACAACAAACTACGTCGTATGTTGCTCAATAGAATTAGCAGGTAGCCCTTTTGAGGTAGGGAGCAAAATTCCGTCAGCTTGCTATCTACTATCTATACTTCTTAAAACTTGTCCTTGGCAGAAATCCTGTATTTCATGGCCTATGGTATTTTGTTATCCAAGCCCGGAATGGATAGCCCTGCAGAATTCCTACTCCCCGTTTAGACCCAGTTGCTGAAGAATTCTCTTTAGCAACTAGAAAGTGTAAAAAAGCCTTGTGTGCTAAATCATATAAAATCACATTAAAAGGAAGAAAATTCTTCACCTCTCTCCAAGCCAGAACTCCAGTAAGTATTACGCAGCCAGCGCCCGGTTCGGGCTCGGCCCGTCTCAGCACTGGTGTGTGTGTATACTAGTGCTTAGCTTGACATTTAATAGTAGGTATATTGAAAGTAAAAATTTAATTTTACCATAATGAGCAAATTTGGCTTCTAGTAAAGAATGTTGGTAAAATGTATAAATTCCCTAGTGTTATGAAAAACTACTAACCAATTCTGCTTAAGAGTGATTCCGTATCCACTCAACACAATTTGAAGGCATTTTTTACCTCACCATCTCGGATTTTAATGTAATTTGGTACATAGGTAGCCTCTATATAGATAAAAATACCAAATTTCATAGTCATATATCCACCAGTTTTGAAAATACAGCTTTATAAAATGTCCCAAAACACCCCAAAATCAGAAGATTTATATGTTTTTAAATTGTGATTGCAGCTCCCCTAATTAAGATAGAGAGATGGGAGAGGCATCTTTTTGTAGTTTTTTATGCTCTTTTATTTGATGTACAACACCATAGAGGTTAAGATTTAAAAAAAAATCAAATTTTAAAATTAAAATTTTGAATTTTTCAAAATGCGACGCTCCAAAAAATTCGAATTTTTTTACAACAATCTTTATATGTTTGGTATTTGATTGTGTGAGTTGTAACTTGGGATGATAATGGGTTTACTTAAAAAGCTATATTCAAATTTAGCCTAACACAAGAGTTTAATGAAAAAAAAAACATGTAAACTGAAAATAAATGTGGTCTAAATTTTAAAAAAGTTTCATTAATAATGTTAAATAGATATAGTATTTTTGTTATTTAAAACCATTTATTTAAACAATGTTTTAGTTTTAATTGATTAGTTTAAAATCTGAGACTACATGGGTTTAAAATTTTTATTAATTTCATTATTCAGAATTTGTAATAATTCACAATACAATATAAAAAAGTAATTTCAATTACTACTCAAGAAACACATCAAAATAATAATAACATGTGGCATTGAATTGCTTACATTTATGCAAATTATATTTCTAATCTTAAACTTAGATCGTCACTTAAAGCAGAATCTCTTAAAATTAAAAAAAAAAAAGAGTTGCATCATTGTTTTGAAGTGAAATCACACCTGTAGATCCTCGATATATTCTTTAAAAGCTTCAGTAGTTTGGAGTCTTCCTGTCAGAATCACAGGATTTACTTTACACAAGACGTAACTTACAGGAAGCCATAATACATCTTGTGGGCTAGGGTAGGAAAAGGATGTAGATGGACCAGCTGGATGTAAAAAAAGAGACCTTAACTTCATTCTCACTCTCTTCTTTTGCTAGAACATACGCTACCCACCAGTTGTTTTCATAGATTACGTAATCACTAATTTCTGTTATTTGCAGTCTGTCACTCTGTCTTATAATGCTGATACTTTTTCAGTAGCTAACTCGTTTGATTCTGAGAACATCTTCACTTTTATTTTTGAATTACTCAATGGGATAGGAATTAAAGCATGACGTTCCTGTGTACCTTGTATTGTTAGAGACTTGCGTTGGCAATTTTCCAAAAATTGGTCTGTTTCTATGTATTCTTCTTGACTTACATATGTAAAGTTTGCCACAAAAATGTTCTGAATTGCCCATTCGTACAACTGAAATGGTGTTTGAATTTGATTCTCGTAAGGGCGTTGTAAGATGGCTCGGGCAGCTAACCTTTTCACCGTTCCACCAACGCCATCACATGGACCCTTCCTGTGTGCTGTTGCTGAAAAATGCCATTCAGCATCAATGTTGAAGTCATCTTGATGGAAACATAAGTTTGTGAAATTTTTTAGATTTTTGTACTGGGCTGCAGACCCGTCAGAAAAATAGTAAATTTTTTTGACGCTGTTGTTACCAAACTTACTTTTCAAGAAGTTAATAAGTTTTTTTAGAAGCAGTACAGTGCAATTGTGTTGTGCTCTAAACATTCAGAAATTACTACAAAACTTACATGTTCAGGCTTTTCTGTTTTATAATAGATGACAAATGGATGGACTGTGGCTTGCCCACTGGTCCAGTGATAGCTCTGGGCTTCATCTTGAAAAAGAAAACTATAATTTTTGGCAAAATCACAAATGACGAGAAAGTCCGAGTCCTTGAGGTTTTCCTTAGTACTACTATTCATAAAAGAGCTTTGCTGCTTAGCAATGAAGTCATGTCTGACCAAAGCAGACAGTTTTTTGCAAAACAAATCAATAAAAATCTGAAGTTGATTTTTCTAATGTCTTGAAGTTGCATCTATCAACTGTAATCCATTGGCAAAAAATTAGTTTTTCAACCAAGTTCTCCTCAAAACCGTGTTCCTTTACATTTCTTATTTCCTCATTCCCAGGGCAGGCAGGACATTTCCCCAAATGACAATCTATGGAAGCAGGGTTGCACAATACTCTTGCAAGACAATGTTTGTAGGAAGATAATTGTCCATTTGTTAGTGAACCAATTCTTGTATTTTCCATCGTCAGTTTTCCATTTTGGTGTGTGGTGCATACACATACTGTAGGAGTACCACTAGACCCTGCCAGGACACAGTTTTTTGGTCTGAACTCTGCAAATTTGGAAAAACTGACTTTCGTGCCTGCAAATTTATTTTTGAATGACTTATAAGCTTCTGTCAAATTACATAAAATCAGCCTCTTTGACAATTTAACTTTATCTCCGTTTTCAGTCCTAACAGAAACACAATCTTTCATTCCAGGTAAAACTTGACTAATTTCATCATTTTGGTAAAATAATTGTACTACTTCAACTACTTCAGAAGAGAGTGACTTACCTGGTTTTCTATTAAGGCTTTCCAAAATTCCTTTCTCCTTCAGAATTTTTTTTTTATTGTCTTACCATATAATTAGGAGCATTGAACTCTTGCATGATTTTCCTAACACTCCATGACTCTGGTAAGCAAGTCAAAATCATCAACTGTTTATCTCTAGTGCAGTTAGAAAAATTACTTTTAAGAGAGTCATGAAGTATTTTATCCTTGTCATCAGATGACTCTTGAATATTTGTAAAAAGCTTCCGTTTCATAGCAGAACTGATTTTTTGAAATTTGGTTGAAGCATAACATTTAGATTTTAGTTTTTTCTTATTATTGACACCCAATTCATGGAGCAAAGTATTCAGTGTTTCAATTACTTCTGACGTAGATGCAAAATTTTCGTCCATTTTCTCATCAGCACAGGTTTCATTTGCTCCTTGAAGTTTTCATCTGCTTTCTGCAAGAATCACAAATTTTAGTCTCTTTTGATAAGTCATCAAAATTTTCCAACATCCAGCCTGTCACATTTCTTAGCTTTTTTTTTATCCCTTAATCTATGGTCATTTTTTTTAAATGGATTGAAACATTGTATTACTCCATATCTTGTACTTTCCATTGTTGATTATTTGTGCATAAAATGTAAAATTCAAATAGTAAAATAACTGCCTCCGATTACCCGTTCTTTTTATTTTTCCTAAAAAAATCCTGCACAGCTTCAATTTATAAAAGTCTAGTTTCAAAACTGAAAAGGATATACTTTATTCAATTTAAAGTTTTCAAACACATATCACTTTCACTGCATGAAACACATATGATCATCATCAAAACCTAAAGCAGACTGAAAAACACATCTGATCACCATCAAAACCTAAAGCAGACTGAGGTCTGCAAGGTAGGAATGCAAGTTGCTGCTTGTTGGGTCTTGTTACCAATGATCTAAACAACAGAATCAGTTTTTCAAGTCAGAACATGCAGAGTTTTGTCCAAAACAAAACGTAGCCTACAGTACAAGTGCAGTCTTATTATTTTTATATTGTATTGTGAATTATTACAAATTCTGAATAATGAAATTAATAAAATTTTTAAACCCATGTAGTCTCAGATTTAAAAAATCAATTAAAACTAAAACATTGTTTAAATAACAAAAATACTATATCTATTGTTATTAATGAAACTTTTTCAAGATTTAGCCCACATTTATTTTCAGTTTACATGTTTTTTTCATTTTTTTTTTTCATTAAACTCTTGTATGTTAGGCTAAATTTGAATATAGCTTTTTAAGTACACCCATTATCATCCCAAGTTACAACTCACACAATTAAATACCAAACATATAAAGATTGTTTTAAAAAAATTTCGAATTGTTTGGAGCGTCGCATTTTGAAAAATTCAAAATTTTAAAATTTGAATTTTTTAAAATCTTAACCCCTATGGTGTTGTACATCAAATAAAAGCGCATAAAAGTACTACAAAAAGATACCTTTCCCATCTCTCTATCTTAATTAGGGGAGCTGTAATCACAATTTAAAAACATATAAATCTTCTGATTTTGGGGTGTTTTTGGACATTTTGTATAGCTGTATTTTCAAAACCAATGGATATATGACGATGAAATTTGGTATTTTTCTTAATTTATATAGAGGCCACCTATGTACCAAATTTCATTAAAATCAGAGATGGTCAAGTCAAGTTGCTGTGTTGAGTTGATACGGAATTGCCCCTAATTCCTTTAGAAATGTGTGGAAATAACTTTTTATACTGTTGAAATGTTGTCTAATCCAAAAAGTGATAACAAATATGTTTTATAAAAAGGTAGATCACAGTTAGGTATGAACATTACAAAAGTAGATTTTAGGTAAAGAAAATAATGGACACAACTCATACATAAAATATTCAGATGGTAACACATACTAGAGGAACTAAAGCTGAGATAATTTTGATGTAACTTGTGATGATTCAAACTATTTGAAACATGTCTTAATTTCTGCCATTGGTTAGCAAGTATTCCTTATTTATTTTGTTGGGTGTATCTATAACTTTGTTGCAGATGCTATCACATAAGGAAAGTTGTAGTAAACAATCTGAAGCTGAATACCGTTGCAGCTTGTAATGACTTCCTTCTTTCAAACTATTTGAAACAAACATTTGAGGTACATTTATGTAAAAAAAATGGACCCATTTGTTTATTTTTAATGGTATTTTTTACTTCGTTCTGCTTGAAGATACAAGACAAATTGATAGTCAATAGGTAAGTTGATACTTTTTCCAAATGTAGTATTTATGCTAATTTTTAAAACAAACTAAAAATTTAATTTCTGAATTGCAGCAAAGTGCTTTAATAATATGAGGGTGGATCAAAAAGTTAGTTACACTGTTGAATAAAAACAAAGTTATACTCAGGGGATGTATGTTGGTTTAAAGGTACAACATTAATTCATTTTTCGACATAGTCGCCTAAGGACTGTAAACATTTATCGGAACGTGCGATTAACTTTACCATACCTGTACAGAAAAAGTCCAGTTTGGTGCAACTAGTTAAGGACTGCAATTTTCACAGCCTTATCGGTTGGGAATCGTTGTCCACTAAGGTCCTGTTTCATTTTAACGAACAAATGGTAGCTGCATGGGGATAAGTTGGGGCTGTAAGGTGGATGTTGCCACACCTCCGACTTGAATGACTGCAGCAATTCCCTTTGTTTTCCGTGCTGTGTAGCATTGTTGAGCGGCAGAGTGACACCTTCGCTCAACTTACCCCAGCATCCGTCCTAACTGAATTTTGCAAATTTAATAGTGTTTGGCAGTATGAGTCACTATTGATGGTCGGCCGTCTCTTTTGACAGAAATTCTGTGTAAACAACAGATTCCAAGTCGCCATGACCTCTCCCGCAGACAGAGACAGTTGGACTTTTCATGTCTTCCTTGTTGGTGAGGTGACATGTTTCCATTCCATGTACGATTGTTTGATTTCAGTTACGCAACAGTAAATATGTGACTTCAGATTGCTTATAGAGTTATATTTCCCACGTATCATAAGAAGAAATATTTCTTCCACAATGTTTACCTGAATAACTGGGAATTTGCTAAGCATCAACCTGACTCTAAATATCTGAGCTATGATGAAGCAGGGCTCACTTTGACTGGCGAAAATCTGAGATTATTCAGATTAAATCACTCGGATGTTTGGGACTTCCTCATCCTGGATGGTGTAACGGTAGCATGCTCGATTGGAAATCGGGAAATGCAGGTTCGCTTCCTGCTCCACGGCGATGAATTTTTCAAATTTTCATTTCTGGTATGACAGAGTTGTTAGTCAGTAGCTCTAAATCTGCAATTTCGGATTGTTTATTGGCTCATAATGCAATTAAATTTCTGTGACTGGTGAGCAAGAATTCTGTTTACTGAGCTATAGTTTGAATTAAATTCTAGTATGGAAATAGTTTTTTCAATTTTTGGCTTACCTAACAGTGTTCAATTATAGTAATTGTAAATTTACAAATACAAATGAAAGGAAAATTTAATAGTGACAAAAATGAATAATTTTATGAAAAAAAGTTCTTGCATTAATTTTTCACAAAACAATGAGAACATTTTTTGTGACAGTGTCCTTCATTCGACTTTTTTTTTTCAATTACCAAAAAAATAGCTTGTGCCAGAATGTGTTGTCACATAATTTTAAAGTGTTGAAATATATACAGATAAGGATTAATTTTTTTTCTTCCCCCAAGTAGAAATAAGTAAATAAACTCTAATGCACAGACAGATGATTTGTATTAAAAGGGATCCTAAGCATTTTTTTTAAGAAGGAATTATTTCCAAATTATGTACTTTTAGTGTACAGAAGCATTGTCTTAGAAATAACCCCATTAAACAAAATACATGCAATGAATAATATCCAATTTATTTTTTTTCCAGAACAAGAAAAAATATAACTTTTTTTAATTTAGTAAGGAACGTTTTAGCTAGAGATATGTATATGAGGGAACACTTTTCTTCGACCTCAATATGATTTTGCTTGACGTTTTCCATTTGCTATTAATATTCTGTATGCTATTTATTAAGTGAATTTGCTTTTCAGTGTTGCTAGAAAATCATGAAGACAAAAATAAAAATAAAATGAACTACACAGACAACGAAGAAAATATAGTTAATTTCATTAAAACGAGCAACAAAACTTTCGAATGTGTCTCTTGATATGACTTTGCTAAAAGAACGGCTAAGCGCGATAATCCACATTACACGGAAAACAGTCTGAAATTCATATATACTGTTGTCCAAAAGTTAAGGACAGATCACATTTTTTAATGTAAAAATGAAAAAATTATGTCTATAATTAAATTTGGCAGTAGATTTGTTGCCATTCCTGAAGCAGAATCTTTTTCAGGAGTCTGCAATTCAGAAAGGAAAAGCTAAAAACTGTCTGCAAGATAAAGGGAAGCCTAAATATTATTTTTTTAAATAAAATTTATAATCAAACTAGCTTTGCCCTGATAAGAAAAAAAGAAAGATTTTATTTTATGCAGAATTTAAACATCATCCCTGAAATGCTTTTGAATTTTTAAAAATAATAATCTGGAAGTACAATTAATAGTAAATAATTTGAAATTCATATTTTTTTTTGCGTTTAGTTAATCGATTAAACTTTCAACTGCCTCCTTTAAAGGATGATACACATTGTGCATTTATTAGTTCCTGCAGCAATTATGTTTTATTGGGGGGCCTCATCATCAGCTGATGATTCAGACAGCTGTGTATGATCATGTCAAAAATTGGAAATGATAGTAAATATATATATCACATTTCATTTGTTTGTAAAACTGGTGCCCATATAGGATTTTTGTTTGGAATCTTTTTGTGCACTGACTACAGGTTTTGAGAAAAATTTACTGAATTTGTGAAAATGTGGTGGGAGCATTTTCATTGATACAATTAAATCCCAAAAAATTATGAAATTAAAGTGAGAAACAAGGCAAGACTTTTTGTAAAGCGAAAAAAAAATCCTGACATCAATGTAAAATAAAATTATCTGGGAGTAAATAAAAAAGTAAAAAATTGTGACTATCAGCTACTGGAATGCTACATAATCAGTGTTTGAAGTGGGCTGGTATGCCATACTGGTAGTTAACAAACATGGAAGTGAGCATACTGCCAGTTAAAAAAACATTATTTACCATTCTGGTATGTAATAAATTATAAACCTGTCATAAACTACGTAAAGAAATTAGGATGAAAGCACAAATTTTAACGCAAAAATCGTCAAATGACATTTTTAACGGATAAAATTGATAAATGATTAGCAGCTAGGACTGAAAAGACGTTAAAGTGCTCTGCTGCTACACTACAGTTTTAGTGTAGCAACAGAGCACTTAACATACTGAAGCAGAATGGCTTACGATTTAGAATCTTGGTGTCGACCATACCGGCAGTAGCTCTGTGCCACTTCGACCACTGTACACAATACATATATCAAACTGACTATAGGAGAAAAAAGCTGAACTTTTTACCCAGGTGAAAAATCAGAACCTGCAACAAGAAACTGAATATAACACAGCAAGTTGGAATTGTTCACTGTAATTTATTTATGTATGAGCAGATATTAAACTGGTACACACCACTGTATTCACAAAATCAAATTACTGAATTCAAAATCAAATAAAATTGTATTAAAAGGTATTGCTTCAAACACAGCTTTTTTTTTTTTTTTTTTTTTTATGTACTTGCTAGAACATCAGCTCAATTTTCCTCTTGTGTTGCTTTCTTCTCAGAAAGTTTCACAGCCATATTTGTCTTTTGTTAACTCTGCAGCTGCCCAACAGTCTTTGCTTAGTTTTTCCTGCTGTTGATGTCATTCCCTTCCCATTTCTTCATTCTCACTGTTTTTAATTCTTTTACTTTTTCAGACAACAATAATTTACCCATCATGCTGAAAGAACTTTTAGCCTGACGACCTTGAATGCACGATATCAAAACAGTCACCACTTTAGATAAATGGATAAATTGATAAATGAATACTTTTGAACACCATTTTCAGAATATGAATTCTTTTGAACACCATGCATCAATTCGAACAAATTTTCAAACTTCGTCACTTCCGTTTTTGGAAAATTTCCCCTCTCTCATCAAGCTTAAGTGCAGACATTTATGGGGGGGGGGAGTAACATTTAACAACAACACACGATAGTGAGAAATTGCAGGAAGAAAAATTATGTTTACGGGAGAAATCTTCGCTTCGACAGACTTCCGTTATCAGAGACTTTCCTTGTTTTTGAGCTGAAATGCAGTATTTGTGGAATAAAATGATATTTAAGAACACTAATGGGCAAAAGGAACAGTGCACGAAAGGAGAAATCTCTGCTGCGTCTAACTTCAGCTTACGAAAGTTTCAAAGGACGGAATTCCGTCCTCAAACGTAAAGCCCCATTCCCCTCAAACTTTCTGTTCAGTTGTGTATTGATCTCGAGAATGCCCAAAAATGATAACGGCAATGATGGAATTCTTCCAATCCACGGAAGAATCTCGTGCCTGAAGACTACAGGAAAATCTTCGCGTGGTCTCAACTTCAGTTTTCGGAAATCGTTGCCCAGTTTCTTGCTGAAATACAAACATTTATGAAATAACATGATACTTTACAACAATACTGGACATAGACAACATCGTGAGAAAAAAGAAATTACGATTACAGAAAAAATCTCCACTCAGTTTAACTTCTGTTTTCGAAAGTTTTGAAAGACAAAATACCTTCCCCAGACAGAAGACGCCCCCCCCCCCATTGACCTTCTGTTCTGCATCGATTTCGAGAATGACCCAAATAATGACAAAAAAAAAGCGGGATGCCTCGGGGAATATCTCGTGTGTGACAATACAGCTGTGGAAATGCAACAGGGGAGGTAAAAAATGCGTAGAAGTACGATTTTACTAAAAAAAAAAAAAAATGTTTTTTTTTTTTCACCTGAATTTAACTAAGATGAAGTTATCTGGAAGGGGAAAAAAAAACTGACGGTCAACTTCCGGAATGCCACGGAAACGGAGAATGAAACGTTGCCAACGCTAAAAAATATGGCTCTTGGGAAAAAAAAAAAAAACTCCCAGCTTTAATATAACTAAAACAAAGCTATCTGGAAGCCAAAAAAGGAAAATTTGAACATTTGCAATTATCAGTTCCTGGAATGCCGCAGCATGATATGCCCATAAAAACAGAGTAGGGGTGATAAAAAATATGCGAAAGTGATTGGAAGGGGGGGGGGATGAAAAAAAACTTTATAAATCTAAATGAAATGAAGCCATCTGGAAGAGCAAAAAGAAAAAAATTTGGATGTCAACTTCCGAAACACCGACAGCCGCAAAAATGGAGGGAACGTTGAAAAGGCTTAAAAAATATTGCTCTTGTAAAAAATTAAAAAAAATTGATCACATATATATAACTTACACGATGTTATACGGACGCTAAAAAAGAAAAATTGCAGCCACGTTTCCAGAATGCTGCGCAAGACGAAAGTGGTAGAAACGGAGACGCAGTTAAAGAGTACGCAAAAGTATCGCTTCCTAGCTTCATTATTGGAAGAAAGCAATATTGTTAAGCCAAATAACTTTACTTGTTTGTAAAACAAAGAAGAAAATTAAAATAAAATGAAATAAAACTGAACAAGCGTTACTTCATCATCGTTCTGTGTGGTGTAGTGGCTAACATACTCGGGCGCTATCCGGGACAGTGGGTTCGATTCCCACTCCAGGCAGGATGACGAAATTTTAAAATTTTCAGATGTTATTTGACTTACCATCCATGTCATATTTACACCAAAAAACGGATTCATATTTTCAAAATTCAATTGTTACTTGATCTATCGACCTAACTTCACGTCAGGAAGCAGGATCCAACGTTAAAATTGCGCAAAAATTTCCCTTCTTTTGCTTTAAAATTGAAAGGAATGCTAGAAACCATGAATGTTAAAGAAATATGTAGTCAGAAAAAACAGTCAGCACACCTTTCCAAAAAACTGCGACGGGCGTAACCGTGTTGCGCTGTGTCTGTTCCTAGGGTTGAGTTGATCGAGTAAATAGTTAATGAAATAAATAATATAAACTTTTGAAACTTGGTGAAAGCAATCTACGAGGGTTAAAGAAATCTGCGGCACCCGCCGTATTGACTGAAGGTTATAATTAGAATACTGATACTAACTTCGAGAGGTTTTTAGGATCGTACAAATTTCCTGTAGGCAGGCTGGGAAGCTGAACACGAAGGGTGGGAGCGCTTAAGAGTGAATGCAGAGGGGAGGGGAGAATAGAGGGAGCAAATACTGGTCACCTCTTTTGTCAGTAATTTGTACAAACTCGTTCCTCCCCCAGTAGTTCAGAGGGCAGGTCCTTTTGTCTTAAACCTCATGCTTCCTTCCTTCCTTCCCTGCCGGCATAGAGAAACAAACACTAAGTGGTTTTTATCTTATTGGTTCCCATCTTGAAAGTCATAATGACCCCCATTTAGTAGGATCCCGCTTATAGAAATCCTAACCAACGGGGATCATTATGACTTTCCAAACGAGAGGCTAATATGGAGTTGGTGCACTATTTTGGTTTCACAGCAGTGTAGGATTGATTAGGGCAGGTCAGCGCGCATTTTGCAGTTTCCATTTTAGGGCGGCCAGGATAGGATTTTTTTTTTTTTAATTTAAAGGGCAGTAGGGCACATAATTTTAGCGTGAGGGCGGAATTTTTCAAACCTGAAGGTAGGCAGGGCGCGCCGTCCCCACGAAAAATGCCTAGAATGAACCCTGCGAAAAGCATGACATTTCAGTCAAAGCAGCATCATGAAAGCATTACAGCCAACTGAGCCGCAGGTAATTTTGACAAAAAACATACACTCATTGTCATAAAAATCCACGCACCAAGAAGGAGGCATAAGATTGAAATGAGATAATGTAGTGAGATGGTACATACCAAGGACAGAAGTGATTATACACTGCTGGACAATTGCTAAGGACGGATCATAAACGGCTATATAGCGCATAAAAAAGTAAGTGTGGTTGGATACCAAGTGAAATAAAATAATATCAGAATGCCAGGACATTACAAGAAAGACAATTTATTGTGCTCTGAAATCCAGAAGGCTTTCGAACGTGTTCAAGGGACAAACAGGCCATTTTGTGCAGAATACGTAAACGTGAAAAAATGCAATTACCGTCTGCAGGCGTTCCGGCGTAAGATGTCATTACGGGATATGGCCACCATGGAGGGCGATGCAAGATTCCACACGTCGTGTCATGCTTTGCACAACATTATCAAGCAGCTGTTGGGGTAATTTATCCCATTCCTCTGTCAGTGCACGGATGAGGGTGCCCTTGTTTATTGGAGGGCATTGGCGACCAGCAAGACTCCTCCCCAAAGCATCCCACACATTTTCAATGGGATTCAGATCTGGAGAACGTGCTGGCCATACGAGGCGTTGAATATCCTCGCTCTCAAGACACTCCTGGACAGCGACTGTTCGATGACATGTTGCGTTGTCGTCCATGAAAATGAATCTATCACCGACAGCACCACGGAACATGCGAACATGAGGTAGCAGAACAACATTAATGTATCGTTGGCCAGTCATAGTCCCCGTTGGAAGCACATAGAGGGACGTACGGCCATTGATCATGATGCCAGCTCATACCATGACACTACATGTCGGATATCGGTCCCTTTCCTGTATGTTCGCTGGACAATATGCAGTACCACTATCACGCCAGATCAGTTGTCGTTGACAATCAGACGATAGACGGTATCTACTCTCATCTGAGAAGAGGACAGCAGACCAGTCGTTATCAGGCCAATTGCGATGTTGATGGCACCATTGCAAACGGGCGGTACGGTGACGTCTGGACAACGGGATGCACACAACAGGACGGCGGGTGTATAGTCCTCCTTCATGCAAACGTCTGGCGACAGTTTTTCGGGAGATCCGCTTGCCAGTAGCAGCCATAAACTGATTTGCTACCTCACTAGCTGTGCTGCGCCGGTGTCTTTTTGTTGATAGCACTATGTACCGATCTTCTGAAGGTGTCGTACTGCGAAAACGACCTCCCCGTGACGTTTGCTACACTCTCCATTTGTTTGAAATGATTTCCAAAGCTTTGAAACAACACTGTGTCTGATGTCGAACTCCCTGGCAACATCTGTTATTTTTCGCCCTTCTTCGATCTTGCCAATAATACGGCCACGCGTAAAATCATGTAGGTGATGTCGGGAAGACATACTGAAAATTGCAAGTTCGTCAATTGATTATTTCTCTTTCAACTTTGCGTTTGAACAACAACGGTCAATACGCGTCAAATCCTTTATATCTCTTATAAGCGCTATGACGTCACGAACAAGTTCGGCAATCCAAAATTTGCATACGCACAACACGTCTTACTGTATCCCGCACTTATGCTAATTTCCACATTTTCCTGCCTTCAATTTTATGGTTGCTATCGTCGCTATTGTTATCCGTCCTTAGCAATTGTCCGGCAGTGTAATATCACACCAGCAGGACTATTTCCCATGGACACACGGTACACATTCCAGTCAGCGTTACTATTGCGTCAGACCGCCTCGTGCTCGGATACATGCGGTCATACTGACCGGCATGGAGTCAAAGAGATGCTGCATGTTATCCTGGGACAGATTGTCCACACTTCTTACAACTGACGTTCTAAATCACGAACACTGGGACATGGAAAAAGCTGGAGTCCCATCTGGTCCTACGCGTGCTCGATGGGCGAGAGATCTGGCAAGCCACAGAAGTGCAGCATGACGTAAACAGCCCTGGGAAACCCAAGCCGTGTGCGGACAGGCATTATCTTAGAAAATGGCTCCTGGCCTCGTCGCCAGGAAAGGCCAGAGGCCACAGAATCTCTTGTACATAGTGCTGGGCTGTCAACGGCCCTCAGATCAGTGAGAGGGAAGTCCGGCTGTCATATGTGATGGCTCCCCATACCATCATGCTGGCAGTTTGGGACGTGTGCCGCTGTACAGTGAGGGGATTGTAGCACTCACCTGCAGTCCTCCACACTCTGACACTGTGATTGTCCGTTCCCATACAGAAGCCGGATTCCTTGCTGAACACCACTGCAATCGACGCCTATGATGGTCAGATGTTAATGACAGATAATGTAAGGATCGTCGAGAGTGCAAATTCACCTTCGTCAGATATCTGGAAATGGTTCTGGCGGACACAGGGGTCCCTTGTACAGCTGCCATGCCTCTGTATATTGGACAAGGACGTTGAATGCATCTGTGCATGCCGCTCTCATGATCCCACGGTCCTCTCTGCTGGTGGTGTATCTCGGTCGTCCAGAGCCAGTCCGCCGTGTCTGGGTGCCTTCCCGTGTCCATTGCTCACAACACAATCACACCGTACTGTCCAACCAGCCCACATGGCAGCCAATTCAATGTGCCGGCCACCCTGCCTCTTTCATCCTAACGATACAGCCTCGTTCACTATGTCAGTTGCCTGTACGCACATCTACGGTGACTCCTCCGCAGGCTTATCGCTCAGTGATCTCACCTGTTCTCACACTTCAGCATCAATGTGGAGTCCCCTGTGCAATGCCTTATAAGCCTTAAGGATTGTGATTGCAGCGCCGGTCTTCGACGCACAGAACTTTAATAATTTGCATGTCTGCCCTCCCTGTAGCTATTTGCCAAGTTTCACATTAATTACATGTTTTTTTCTTGGTGCACGGATTTTTATGACAATGAGTGTATTATTGTACAAATTTTATTTTCTCGTGCAATTAATTTACATTTGAAACTGTTGGAATAATTAGCACCACAAACTGCAGTTTTATAATTTTGAATGTGAAAATTTTTTACTTAGTGCAACTTTCAAATTCAATGGTTCTGCAATATAGCTGGTTTTTTTTTTTTTTTTTTGGAGCATTCCCGATGCTGGATAAACAATCCTATGCTGTATTAAATCCAAATAAATAAAAAAAAAACACTTTTGCTGAAGCACAGTCTGTTTCTCTTTTTGATTTTGTGTCACAACATTTGGCAAATACACAATCACATAAATATATCATCACAAATGGTAAAAAAGACACCCTCATGGCCGAGCGGTTTGGCATGTTGGATTATCTGTCCCACTACGGCATGGTTGGTGTGTCTGTTTTGTGGTGCTGGATATCTCCCTTTCCAGGAACCAAGTGGCCCTAAATTAAAGATGGATAACAGAGACAACTTATGGCCCAAGAAGTTGCTTATGGTAACGGATAAAAAAGGAATGAAACAAAAAAAAAAAAAAAGTAAAAAGTAAACAACTGCTTTGTCCAATATTTTAGAAAGAATCTTACACAGCAAACAAAGAAACAAACGTGCTTCCGAGTCAAAAGTAATATTCTTACCAGCTATTTATGAACATTTATTTTTCATGAATTTCAGCTATGACTGAGACGTTTTCTTCACATCTTACCCCGATGGGGATTTCATCTGTACTAAAACATTTATGCAATGAGAAATTATCACTGTCTATGAAATTCTTGTGGCAGATTTCACACTCGTGAGGCTTTTTATCTGTATGAGTGTGCATATGGACTGAAAGACGACCACTTCGTGTGAACTTCTTGTGGCAGATTTCACACTGATAGGGCTTTTCACCTGTATGAGTGCGTGTATGTGCTACTAAATATCTACTTTCCTGAAATTTCTTGTGGCAGATTTCACACTCATAAGGCTTTTCCCCCGAGTGGCTGCGTATATGTACTGACAAATTTTCACTTCGTGTGAATGTCTTGTCGCAGATTTCACATTTGTATGGCTTTTCCCCGGTATGTGTACGCACATGACAGGAAAGCTGACTACTTAGTATGAATTTCTTGTGGCAGACTTCACACTCATGGGTCTTTGCACCTGCATGTGTGTTCATGTGAACTGAAAGATAATCACTTCGTGTGAATTTCTTGTGGCAGACTTCACACTCATGGGGCTTTGCACCTGTATGTGTGTTCATATGAACTGAAAGATAATCATTTCGTGTGAATTTCTTGTGGCAGACTTCACACTCATGGGGCTTTGCACCTGTATGTGTCTTCATATGAACTGAAAGACGATTACTTCGTGAGAATTTCTTGCGGCAAATTTTACATTCATAGGGCTCTTCACCAGTATGTGTACGCAAATGCTCTAATAAGTGATTATTTTGCTTGAATTTCCTATGGCAGATTTCACACTCATGCTGCTTTTCACCTGTATGGCTGTGCATATGCACTGAAAGATGACTTCCTTGTTTAAATTTCTTAGAGCAGATTTTACACTCGTAGGGTTTTTCACCCGTATGAGTACGCATGTGGACTGAAAGACTGAATCTTTGAGTAAATTTCTTGTGGCAGATTTCACACTTGTGGGGCTTTTCACCTGTATGAGTGAGCATATGAACCGAAAGATTATCATTTCGCGTGAATATCTTGTGACAAATTTCACACTCGTGGCGATTTTCACCAGTAGGGATATCCATTTTTACTGAAATGGAACTTGGGTTTCTTGAGCTTCTTGTAAATTAAATGCTTACATTGTTCTTCACATGAAGAAGCAATTAAAAATTTTTTATGATCGCACTGTGTATGCTATGGCACTATTAGAACGTGCGTTGTTTTAACCGTGCATGTGAGCAAATGCTTTTCACTCTTGTTTAGTGTTAATTCTCCATAACATTCTACACATCCTATTTTGCTTGTTTTGTTTCAGGTATTAACAACCCTCCAACCCTTTGGAAGTCTTTTCAGTGGAATAAGCACATTTTATAATGCACTATATTCCTGTTTAAATTCTATGCAGACTTCACACCTGTGAGACCTCTCTCAACAGTTCCTGTGGATTATCTAATAATTGTATAAGGGTAATTGCATTTTCTCAGGTGTATTTCTTTTTTGCCTCATTAACATGCAACAGATGTTATATGCTGACAGATACGCTGTGCCATACTAGTTTTTTTCTCTCCTGATCTCTCAATGTTTCTTCAAGACACATCTTTCTCCTGCATTAGATTTGGTGTCCATGTCTAAAAATTTACTAAAACACACCAACCTTTGCAACAGTAATGTTGTTGCACACAATTGTCTGTGGTTATGTTGGGAACTATACTAAAGAGAAAAGTTATGGTAAGCCTTTTGGTTTTACTTGGTGGGCGATAATGAAGCCCATGCAACAATACATAAATAATCCTACAGCATGATACAGAGCAATTCCTGTGTTTTTAGTACACTAAAGTATCAATTAAACTGACCACATTAAAGGATTAGTTTTGCTTTAATGGTTTTTGCCATATATGGCTACAATTAAGTATCTTTGGCTAGAAAAATCGTCCATTCAGCACTGTCAATGACTAACCACTTGGAAGACTAGACATTCCCTTTCTTATGTGGTACACATAACTCACTATCAAACAATGAAGATGGTTTTTCATTGGCAATATCTAGTGAACATACAGAAATTCAATTTTCGAATTGCTTTTCTGACATTTTATGACTGCAGGATTACGTCCTTAGTATCCATTAGCACCATGGAGATTCATCCCTAAGTTGTATATTACAGAATATTAGTATTTGTTTTAAATTTTGCAATGACTGTAAGTGATGTATCATAGACTATCAGCAATAACCTGCAGTAGTGAATAACTGTCTCTAATCTGTCTTTGGAGTAGAAAACACGGGTTATTCAAGAATGTCCCATCAAGGAAGGGGGAGAATGTACATACCAACCAACCTTCAGGTGTTACAATACATACTGAATATATCTGGTCATGAACTGTGTAATTATGAACTGCAAAATAATTTCATAAAGATGCCCAGGTTTAAGACAAATGGAAAATTCGCGATTGAAGGACACTTATTTCCTTCAGATTATTTTAAATGCTTGCCAGAACACTGTGGGCAATTATTTATTCTTTTTTCTTTCAGTTCTCGGAATCTCATTTACATGTTTTCTCGCTTTGTGAATCAAAAATTTTCGAATAAAAATAGAAAATTTTTAGCAAACTGAAAAATTTTCGAATTACAGGTTACTTTCATGAACACAAACTTCTCTCACCCGGGAAGGCCATCATTTCAATCTTGCCAAAAGTGATCTTAACTGTTAAAATGCGTACCTTCTGTTGAATCCCCAGTCACCACTGTGAAAATTTACGTAGCGGATCGAATGCTATTTCCATTTTCTGGCTAAAATCTCACACAATTCCTTTCATTTATTCGCCCATTAAATTAGCTTACTTTAGCAGCTTCATATAATTTACCGGATTTTCTTTACAAACTTTTTTTTACACTTTTTTACTTTACTGAAATTCGAGTTTGAAAATTAGTGCTACCACTATTCCTATACAAAGACAAATTAGTCGCCATTTGCAATGATACTTCCGGTTGCAGCCAAGAAGGATAGAATAAGGGGAGACATCAAGTGCTCTTACCAGGGAAGCCAGCGGAGTTACTCGGCCGCCATTTTCTGTTACCCTCACATGCTCATCAGAGCATTCTAAGTTATGGGAGTGAACGTTAGCTTAGTTCCAGTTCAGTGAATTTGTTACTTTTCTGAGTTGCTTTTCCGTGTTAAAAACTACTTAGAAATCCCAGCACACGCAGCCCTAGGCCAAAGAATATAAACGCTTCGCGTGAAGAAGCTCAACTCTCGTAGAGATAATGTAAAACAGGCGACAGCAGCGCCACCATGTAATGCGGCCGTAGATGCTCTGCGGGAAAGTTAACATTCAGGCGCAAAAAGCGTGGGAGACACGGGACGGGAAGCCTATTTCACGGAAAGGAAGCTAAGCTTTGATCTGCGACTGTTTCCTTCGGTCTCATTGGGTCTACTAAAGCATTTTCTTTTTTGTTCTTTTCTGAGTATCCCTCCTGTCCCTTCTTTTGGTGAAACAAATATATACATTAGCAATTAATATTATTTTAAGGACATTTTAGCAGTTTTATTCTCACTTTAAGCACCGTAGTAATACCAGGTTGCTTGGCATGAATTTCACATTTACAATATATCTTAAATGTCAAAAATGCTGAGGCTGGTTTTGAATTTCCATGGGATTCGTGGTACTTCGTATTAAAAATTGTTTGCATGGAATTTTCAGTAGCAAAACAAAGGAATGGGTTCCCACAAAACGTAAACATTAGGTACCCAGCAAAATCAGTCTTGCTGGGCCAGCACTGTCCGCCAATTTCCCAGTAGTAGCCATAATAATAATAAAAAAAAAAAAACAAGGACAACAGCAGTTTCCCAAAGCTACATTTTTTTTTTCTACCCTTCCGAAGTTTGTAAATTAAACTGAAAAACATTCGCTCGTATCTGAGTAGGTTCGAACCTTTGGCCGTTAGCGTGATAGCTGAGCTCTCTACCGACCGGACTAATTCCTCACGTCCAAGTGCATCCTTAAAGCTGTCTGTTTGGTATGCAATGTGTAATCGAATGCTTCCCTCTTTCATTTTACAATATTACGAGGTATTTTTCATAAAAGTCAGTTTCATATAATTGATAAATTAATTTTTTCAACGTAACGATAGCTTTTTTTTTTTCAGCAAACGTTGTTTTAATGGTTTTCCAGGATATTTGTTTCAAACGGTTTCAAATTTGTTCTTGTTATTCATCCACTCCATTCCATGAATTGTTATTCATCGGAATGGAGTGGGTGTATTTCATGGCTGTAATATAAACGCAGATCTAGATGAGAACAACAAAACCTTTGAACAAAACGCCAACACAAACAAGCGTTTATATTCTTTGAACACAAACACGCATGCTCAGTCTAACTCAGTCTGCTCGGCATCCTGCGGCATCAGCCTGTAATGTTGGCTTCTGTGTAGTAATTCTTTGCCGCATAATATAGTGGCGCTAGTTACGTCTCGCTGAGCCTTACCTTCTTATCAGTTAGATATTCTTTGCCTAGGCTGCACCAATAACGCAAATATAAAAAACTGCCAACGATCACGTGTCATAGGCCAGTTTAAACGTGTGGCCATGGTCTATAGCTCTATAGTCTATACGTAAGGTGACCAGATATCGGGACACCGATTTGAGGACAAAAGGGCGTGGCGTCCCCAAATCGGCAATTCATTTGGGGACACATACGTACTCAAAATAAATATCCAAATTTTTTATCACAAAAATGCATTGCTTCAATAAGTGTGAAATTATATATGAAAATTTGTGTCTTAAAAGGATATATCTTGTTGATTGTTGATAACTTGTATTGACAAAGCAGAACTATGCTGGGGAGAACATATTAGCAAAAGTGAAATGCTTTACCTTAGGTACAGTGACTCCAATATGTATCCGAACAAAATTAAAATTGATAGATCACGTGATTCTAAAAGGGGAAGACAACTCGTCTAAATGTTAAGATCCCGTTACCAGCACATCTTCCCACCATTTAAAAGGTGACAGCAACCCGTGTAATTTGAAAAGTTCCGCTATTCCCACAATTTAAAAGGTGACGGCAACCCGTCTAAGTTGAAAAGTCCCGTTATTCCCACCATTTAAAAGGTGACGGCAACCCATCTAAATGTTAAGATCCCGTTATTCTCATAATAATGCATTATACAGAAGGTGAAGGCAACTCTTCTAACGTGAAAAGTCCCGTTATTCCCACCATTTAAAAGGTGACGGCAACCCGTCTAAATATTAAGATCCCGTTATTCTCATAATATTACATTATATAGAAGGTGAAGGCAACTCTTCTAACGTGAAAAGTATCGTTATTCCCACCATTTTATAGGTGACGGCAACCCGTCTAAATGTTAACATCCCGTTATTCTCATAATGTTACATTATATAGAAGGTGAAGGCAACCCTTCTAACGCGAAAAGTCCCGTTATCCTCACAATTTCAAGGGGAAGAAAACCCGCCTAACGTGAAAAGTCTCGTTATTCTCACAATTTCAAGGGGAAGAAAACCCGTTTAACATGAAAAGTCCCGTTATTCTCACAATTTAAAGGTGAAGGCAACTCGTCTAACGTGAAAAGTCCCGTTATTATCACAATTTAAAGGTGAAGTCAACCCATCTGAGCGTTTCCAATGGCGTTGTCACAATTATCCATCATAATGTAACACCAAAGGCTGAGAATGTGAGAAATGACACTATGATTATAGAAAATATGACACCAAAGGTTGAGAATGTGAGAAATGACACTATGATTATAGAAAATATGACACCAAAGGTTGAGAATGTGAGAAATGACTCTATATAATTACTCATATTGTTCATGGATTTGTAAAAAGACTCTACGAGATATGTCACAATGATTGAAAAAACTATCCCCATACCCTTAATATACATCACAAATTACTCGTAACGTGTAAAATCGCCCTTGTTATATACATAATATGTCACCTATGGTTAAAAGACTTGTAAAAACTCAAAAACATGAACCAATGGTCAGAAACTTTGACAAAAAAAATGGGGAAAGGGGACCAAAGTCCTCTTTCCCCATTTTTTTATTTTTATTTAAGAATAATAGTATATACAACAAGATATAATTCATATAAATGTAATATATGTATAAATGAAATATTTACAATGAAGGTTGTATAATAAAAGTTAATGATGAAGGGTCACCATTTTTAATATAGGAAACTTCAATGTGATACCGTCCTCTACATCAGATGTTTCCAGCACCGGAGTGATGGGATTTCCAACAGCCACCAAGGGAACAGTTATTCTCAGAGGGGGAACTGTAAAAATTGGTAATGACTCATCTGGTGCAGACTCCGGTGCTGGTTCTTGTTGTTTTGATGACTCACATTGTTTTGATAATTGCTTTGCTGATGTTGAAGGCTCTGCTGATGTTATGGCTCGGCTGATGGCTCTGGCTGTTCTGGTAACGGCTCCGTTGACGAATATTCCAATGATGACTCCGTAGACGGCTCCGTTGACAAATATTCCGTAGACGGCTCCGTTGACAAATATTCCGTAGACGGCTCCGTTGACAAATATTCCGTAGACCGGTCCGTTGACGAATATTCCGTAGACGGCTCCGTTTACGAATATTCCGGCTCTGGAGGCGGCGAGTCCTCAAGTCTTTTACCCGTCGTTAGGACAACTTTTACACCACGGAGGCAGCGTCCTTTGATCCGGCTCTTCCTCCTGGTTCTCCTCCTCTTCTTCATACCCTTTTTTTCTTTGGTACAAATTTCTTGTCGTATTCATAAGTTCCCCGCTTTGCAGGGAGCCCATCATCCATATTTTGATAACATTTACGTTTCAATTGTCTCAACGCATACATATTATTGGCAGAGTGAAATGAAGGCGCGCGCTCACTCCTTTTATATTCTCTCGACAGGATATCCTTCACGTGCACATCTCATGTTACTCATGATGGTGAAGCGGAAAACAAAACAACAACAAGTTAGCTCTATAGAACACGGGATATGTAATAGGATACGATTAAACCATTGGGATGAATGTTTTTTCAGTAGCACCCTTAGGAAGGAAATATTTTGTATGAATGATATGATGTCGCATATCAAATGTGATATGATAAAAATAGACTCACCTAAATGACGTCAACAGGAAGTTATGAAACCCGATAACTATAAAACTGGAGGTGTGATCCAACATTCTCTCTCATTCTCTCTCTCTTTCTCTCTCATCTTGACAGAAAACCATCGTGCGACAACAAAAGAATATTCTGCTACAGGAATCCAATCGGCTCATGGATGAAATAATTGCGTTGCAGCAAAGTGATATTTTCGAAATAATATATCCGCTACCCAATGACCTGATACAGAGATTTAATCAATTATTGCAAGAGATATTAACGCTACAAGAAGAACCGAATGAGATTATAGACACTCTGGACAGAATGGTGAGGGAGTTGGACGGTCTAGACGAAGAGCAATTCCTTTGCGACAAGAGACAACTCAAAGATGTAACACAGGAAGAGATTGAACAACTATTGGAGGAGCCGCCCCGGTGGCGCAGTGTTCTAAGGCGCTGGCCTCTGATCATTCGTCCGTCTGGGGTCCGGGTTCGAATCCCGGTGAGGCATGGATGTTGTGTTTGTCTTACGGCACTGGCTCTCTCCCTTCCCTGGAACCAGTGACCCTAAATTAGGGACGGGCGACTGCTTATAGCCCATTGAGTTGCTCACGGTGGTCGTTAAACCTCCAATAAAAAAAAAAAAAACTATTGGAGGAACCAAAAAAAGATTTAATACCAGATGAGATAGTTCAAACTGTGGAATCTTTGGAGAGGGACTATCCCATTATGAAATAAAATATGAAATAAACCCTAAGGGAATAGGAAAAGGAAACTCATGTTGGAAATTCTCAGAAATGGGATATAAATGGATCATGATGCAAAAATATCAGCATCCTGTTTCATAACAGGATATGGTTTGTGTATAAAAGAGAAACAAATGTTCATTTCTCACCATTTTGGTAGCCAACCTTGCCACTGTTCTGATCTCTTGCCAGACTCCAGCTAAGCCAACCAACCTCGTTAATCTCCGGAGCTCTCTCGCCAGCCATCTAAGCCAGCCAGCTAAGCTAATCTCCGGAGCTCTCTCGCCAGCCATCTAAGCCAACCAGCTAAGCTAATCTCCGCATCTCTCTCGGCAGCCAAGATAAGCCAGCCAGCTAAACTAATCTCCGCATCTCTCTCGGTAGGCAACTTTACCAGCCAACCTCTTCAGTTTCCACGCCAAGTTTCCACTTCTCTCCCGCCAGCCATCTAAGCCAACCCCACCAAATTTCATCATGTGCTTCTCCTTAGTAAAGAAAAACGGAGCAATCTGCACGTTCCAGTGCAGCATCACGGAAAGCTCCCACCTAAACATCGTGCGCATTGAAAAATTCGGTGAAAAGGTGTTCCATCAAGGAGAGAGTGACCCCGATCACTTAAACGCATCCTTCCAGACCGGGTCACATCTGTTCTCCTGAATGATGTACCCGCAGACAGCTTCGGCCACGAGCAAGCTCAGCTCAGTTTTGCTCCGAATTCCCTCAGCAAAGGAGAAGCCATACAGGGACTATTAGATGGGACTCTCTTAATGGCCAAGTATACCGTTACTTAAGAAAACCCCGTTCCCCAACACAACAGATACCTTGACGTGGTGTCGGTGGAAAAAGAAGTGCTCCCGTGCTTAAGAAACCTGGACGACGACTGCATTTTGCAGATTTAGAGACTGTTTTTCATTCATATTGTACATATTTTGTAAATAAGTATTGTAAATAACTTTGTAAATAAGTGTTGTATGTATAAATAATTGTTTTAAACCTGTTTTGTAATGTATATATTTTGAAAATAGCAATAAAGACTGAAAAAATGGGGAAGAGAATCTCGTATTTGAGATTCTCTTCCCCATTTTTTACAAGTCCAGCTAACCTTTCGTCCGGTTTGTATGTTGGCACTTGGGATAACTTGATCCTGACGAAAAAAAGCCCATATTTGGATATTTTTAAAAGTATTGCTGACCATTGGTTTAGTTTGTGTGAATCAAGACAGGGAAGAGTGTAGGAAGTATAAAAAATGGAATAAACATCCGGTTATGAAATCGGATGTGACTTGTTACATAAAAGAGCGTGACATTTCTTGTCTTCTCATTTGGCTAAATCAACGTCCAACCAGTAACTTTGAAAGCCAACTCAGTCTTAGCTTCAGCCTAAGTTTCGCCAAAGTTGTCAACTTAGCCCCAGCTACTCAGTGTTGCCAGCCAACCCAGCTACTCAGTTTTGCCAGCCAACCAACTCTGCAAAGATGTGCTTCTTTCTCCCTCATTAAAAGAAATGGAGTGATATGCTCACTTAAATGTGGCCTAGGAGATACAAAGCATCTAAACTTCATTTATATCTGCAAACTGGAAGAAAAAATGCTAACACAGGGACAAAATGATCCGGAGTACTTCAAGAGCATCCTGGAGGACAGGGTGTATTGCGTTATGCTTAATGATGTTCCTCCAAAAAGCTCAGGAGAGGTGCAAGTCCTTGTGAGTTACGGATCTGAAACAATATTCAAGGAACAAGCTGTCCAAGGTCTGATTAACGGGACATTTTTAATGGCTGAATACTTAGTAAGCTGCCGTCGCCCGGTTACCGTCTATTCAAGATGCTTGGGCGCCGTTTCCATCCAAGATGAAGTGCTCCCGCTGCTGAGGAAAATTAAAAAGGACTGCCAGGTATACATGTAAAAAAAAACTGATGTGTGTCAAAACGTATTGTGTGTTGTGTAAATATCGCTGTGTGTTGTCCAATATCGTAATCTTTTGTTAAATCATATTATATTTTATATTTTAACCTCACATTTCATATTGTAAGAATCAAATCACATTTGTAAATATATTGTTGGCAATAAAAATAAGAAAATGAAGAAGAGAATCCCGTATTTTGGGATTCTCTTCTCCATTTTTAAAAGTCATGTTAACCATTGGTTTCGTTGCATGTATCATGTTGTATCCCAACCATTGGACAAAAGTTGTCACGATGCCTTATTTTTCTTCAAAACGGATATGTTGCACAACATTTTGAAATTCATTCTCGATAAAAATAACTATAACGTCATTTGTCGATAACAACAGAATGCGGGTAAGTAACAACAGAAACGGAGGAACAGGATAACAACAGAAACGGACTAACAGGATAACAACAGAAACGGAGGAAGATATTATTTTTTTACACTTGACTACCTTCTCTTTCTGGATTTCATTTTCTGCGTTATCATATATCATGTGCCGACCAAAGTATATGGAAGAAGAAGTTGAAGGAGTAGATATTTGGTCTTTTCCAGATAATCAATTAGATGAAGAAGAAGAACCAAGTGATGATGATCTACCAGATAATAATAATACCTGGGATGAGTTTCCTCCAGAGTGTTATATTCTAAATGAAGAGCATGAACCTTACTGGGATTACGATTTTTATCCTCCGTATAACTTGCCTCGTGAGTAATCCATCTTCAGGAATCTTTTCTCGCTGTGATTGAACTCAGAAGTAAATATTTGATCTTGTTTACTCATTTTAGAAAAGGATGCTGCAAAAATTCTGTACTGTATAATGTGAATGTGAGAAAACTAAATTAACTTTTCATTCTTTATCATACGATCTCTCAATATTGAAGGAATCACGGAAATTCATCAAGATATTCGTTATCTGACACCGAAAGAGGAAGTCCTTTTAACAAAAACTTTTTAAAATATGGTCTTGATTGCGGTCTTGATCCTGTTGCACAAAAATTAGGATCCACAACAGGACTTAGAAAAATACTTTTCAAATAATCTGGAGTGATCATCTATTCAGTCGTCTTTCGCACTTTAGTCTGAATGTTAGCTTCTTGAGAATCTTCCTTAAGGTCCTGTATTACACTCAATATCTTACAAATAATAGCCTTATTTATACTGTTAATCAAGTGTTGCTGATTAAATTCATCCTTAGCATAACGAGTGCTTGACATTTCTTGTAATATAAAACGCACATTAGTGTCATAATCCAATTTCGTATCGGCAATATCCTTGCTCGTCATCATTTGTGACGTGCTGCTGGCGATGAATTGACATTTTCGTCTACTTCTGCTGAATTTAGTTGAACACGGAGTTCCATGACACCTGTAAAAAAAAAAGAAAAAAGAAATAATAATTTTACATGTGATTTATTAAAAAATACACACTATAAAAGAAATATATAACTTAAATCGGTTTCCACGCCACCCAAAAGGTGCGATTTACGACGCGTTTCTCCCTTTCAAATCAAATAGGCAGAGTTCCCCTACGAATAAATCATAAGGCCTACTTACTCCATATCCAATTTTTGGATAAAAATAACCCCATGTAAGGGTGATATTGCATAAAATGACCCCATGTAAGGGTGATATTGCATAAAATGACCCCATGCAAAGGTGATAGTACATAAAATGACCCCATAAAAGGGTGATATTGCATAAAATAACCCCATAAAAGGGTGATATTACATAAAATGACACCATGAAGGGGTGATATCACATAAAATGACCCCACGAAGGGGTGATATTACATAAAATGACCCCATGCAAGGGTGATATTGCATAAAAATGACCCCATGCAAGGGTGATATTACATAAAATGACCGCACAAAAGGGTGATATTACATAAAATGACCCCATGAAAGTGTGATATCACATAAAATGACCCCATGATGGGGCGATATTGCATAAAATGACTCCATGAAAGGGTGATATTAGATAAAATGACCCCATGCAAAGGTGATATTGCATAAAATGACCCCACGAAATGGTGATATTACATAAAATGACCCCACAAAAGGGTGATATTACATAAAATGACCCCATGAAAGGGTGATATCACATGAAATGACCCCATGATGGGGCGATATTACATAAAATGACCCCATGCAAGGGTGATATTGCATAAAATGACCCCATGCAAAGGTGATATTACATAAAATGACCCCATAAAAGGGTGATATTACATAAAATGACTCCATGCAAGGGTGATATTACATAAAATGACCGAACGAAAGGCTGATATTACATAAAATGACCTCATGAAAGGGTGATACGACATAAAATGACCCCATGAAAGGGTGATATTACATAAAATGACCCCATGAAAGGTTGATATCACATAAAATGACCCCACGAAGGGGTGATATTACATAAAATGACCCCATGCAAGGGTGATATTACATAAAATGACCCCACAAAAGGGTGATATTACATAAAATGACCCCATGAAAGGGTGATATCACATAAAATGATCCCATGATGGGGCGATATTACATAAAATGACTCTATGAAAGGATGATATTACATGAAATGACCCTATGCAAAGGTGATATTGCATAAAATGACCCCATGAAAGGGTGATATTGGATAAAATGACCCCACGAAGGGGTGATATTACATAAAATGACCCCATGAAAGGGTGATATTACATAAAATGACCCCATGAAGGAGTGATATACATGGTAACAACTCATGGATAACTTTTAGAAATCTATCTAGATACAGTGACATGTTGACTTTTTCAACAACGGGTCATCGTTCGCAGCGTACTATGAACACAATGGTCCTTTCTAGCACTTTGGAAACACTCACCCTTCTTGCAAGCTTGTTCATCCCGAATTGTACTATGACCATAGGACTGTTTAGCGAGCGTTCGAGTGAGTGCACACTAGCTGCTACCGTCTTACGACATGAAAAATATTCAACATCGGTATCTTCTCTGAATGGGTTCAGAGTCTTCCGCGAATTAACCAAACGCAGAAGATTATGATATGATCAACTAAAGAAATCCATGAGACGTTATCAAACATAAAAAAATATATATACTTACCAACAGAAGCGATGAAAGGTAGTAATCCAAAAGGCACACCACAGGTTGAGTATATATATTATCCAACACAATCGAGGAAATATATAGCAAAAAATAATAAATAAATATTTTTTTTTTAGGCAACCGATAACAATTAATCATGTTAGCGTATTCGTACAGTCCAGCCGTCTATGTTGAGAAGCGATGACAGGTAGTAATCCAATAGGCACACCACAGGTTGATTTTTTTTGACAGTCAATCAGAAAATTTTATTGGGACGTCATCACAGCTGGAGATGCGAGTCGCCACTGACAGATGGCTGTCAAAATATATATATATATATATTTTTAGAGAGAGAGCCAATCAGAAAAGTTTATTACCAACAAATAGGAATCAGTCACCTCAAGGCATTTGTAGAGGCCAGACGTCTGTTGGGAGCTCCTGGTCCCAAGCGATAATGTACTGGCAGGCGCAGACTTTAGGGCGTCATCACAGCTGGAGATGTCTGTCATCACTGTAGACACGGCCAATCAGGAAAGTTTATTACCAACCAATAGGAATCAGGTCACCTAAACGCATCCGTAGGGTCGAGACGTCTGTAGCGAGCGCCTGGTCTTCAGTGATAAAGATCTGGCCGGCGCAGCAGACTTTAGGGCGTCATCGCAGCTGCAGATGTCCGTCGCCAATGTAGAAATAGCCCTTGGAAAAAAATAATAATAACTGGCGAATCAGAAATTTTTAGTACCAACCAATAGGAATCAATTACCCGGAAGATTTAACAGAGTACAGACGTGTCTAAGGAGCTCCGGGTCTCAAGTTATAATGTGTCTGCTGGTTATGAATAGGTGACAAATGGTACACTAGGGATCTTTTAAGATAACCCCATGGGCTTATACCAATTTTATACAAAAATTGGGAAATGACAAGACGCTTTTAAATATGAATTCTACGTACACTAGGGATATTTTAAGATAGCCCCATGGGCTTATACCAATTTTATACAAAAATATGGAAATGACAAGACGCTTTTAAAAATGAATTCTACGTATACTAAGGGATCCCTTAAGATATCCCCATGGGCTTATTCAAATGTTATACAAAAATATGGAAATGACAAGACGCTTTTAAAAATGAATTCTACGTACACTGGTGGATCTCTTAAGATATCCCCATGGGCGTATACCAATTTTATACAAAAATTAGTAAATGACAAGACGCTTTTAAAAATGAATTCTACGTACACTAGTGGATCTTTTAAGATAGCCCCATGGGCTTATACCAATTGTATACAAAAATTATGGAAATGACAAGACGCTTTTAAAAATGAATTCTACGTACACTAGGGACCTTTTAAGATAGCCCTATGGGCTTATACCAATTTTATACAAAAATATCAGTCAGCCCCATGGCTTACACCAATTTTATACAAAAATATCTGTTAGCCCCGTGGGCGTATACCAATTTTATACAAAAATATCTGTTAGCACCCATGGGCGTATACTAATTTTATATACAAATACCTGGTAGCTCCATGGGCTTCTACTAATTTTATACAAAAATTTCTATTAGCCCCGTGGGCTGCTACTAATTTTATACAAAAATATATGTTAGCCCCATGGGCTTCTACTAATTTTAAACAAAAATATCAAAATGACAGGTTCGTCCGAACGGGGTCCGGGTTCGAATCCCGGTGAGGCATGGATGTTGTGTTTGTCTTACGGCAGTGGCTCCTTCCCTTCCCTGGAACCAGTGACCCTAAATTAGGGACGGGCGACTGCTTATAGCCCATTGAGTTGCTCACGGTGGTCGTTAAACCTCCAATCAAAAAAAAAAAAAAAAAAAAAATGGATGTTGTGATTGTCTTACGGCACTGGCTCTCTCCCTTCCCTGAAACCAGTGACCCTAAATTAGGGACGGGCGACTGCTTATAGCCCATTGAGTTGCTCACGGTGGTCGTTAAACCTCCAATCAAAAAAAAATGACAGGAATCTTTTAAAAATGAATTCTACGTACACTAGGCGATCTCTTAAGATAGCCCCATGGGCTTACCCTAATTTAATAAAAAATATCTGCTAGCACCCTGGGCTTATACTAATTTTATTATTTTACACAAAATATCAAAATGACAGGAATCTTTTAAAAATGAATTCTTTTTTTTTTTATATAGATTTGAGGAGAGGATCCTTCAACTTATATATTTAAATTTGTAAGTTCCAAATGGATATAAAATATAGTTCAAGTTATGTAATCATGATATCGCAGAATAAAATAAACAAATCATGTCACAAAACGAACAAATGTCGCATCCCAAGACCCTTCAACGTAGATATTTAATTTATTGTTCTTAACCCACTAAATGTCTTTCTCAGCCATTATTTTTATCTTTTCAGTCACTATTTTCATTATTAACGTCGTTAACAACGTAATATTATCCTTTTAGTCCAGACTTTATCAAACAATTTGTTTAAAAATAAAAAGTAAATGTCAAATTTAATATTTTATTGTCACATCATGATATATTTTGAAACACCCGTTACATACTTGATACAGTGGAGTAATACCTACACCTTGACCCCATTTTAATAATATTGCTCATATTTTATTTTTTAAGAACGAAAGATTTGTTGGGCAGATTTTAGGAGAGGAACCTCAAACTTGAAAGTTCCAAATGGATATAAAACATAGTTTCCAGTTATGTGATCAAGATATCGTAGAATAAAATAAACAAATCATGTCACAAAAATTGAAATCTCACATCCTTTAAAATAAAACAAATAAATGTCGCATAACTCTATTACAACAACCTTCAACGTAGATATTTAATTTTTTTTTACAATTTATACCGTTCAAGCCTAGATGCAGCTAAAATTTTAACCAATAATACTCATACTAGTAATGACGATGCGTGAGAGTACAGGTACTTTTGAAAAGTACTCCAACCGTACATTTCGTGTACGATTCTATTCATTATCCTTCTCAGTTATCCTTTTTATCTCTCTATCCATATTTGATCCAACATGGGATCAAGTATGCTCTGGAGAGCATACTTGATCCCCCCAAAAAATAATGTCCAAAAAGCAAATAATACAGCAGATATTACGTTGGTAACCATGTTAATGGATAAAATAATGGTTCAAGAGATATTTGGTTGGTAGAAAAGTCATTTATCATAATTTAGTTGTTAAAAGACGCCATTTATCGTAAAATATGAGTAAAATTACGTGAAATAATTTTTGGGATCAAGTATGTTCTGGAGAGCATGCTTGATCCCCCAAAAAATAATGTTCTTTGGTTGCCAAAAAAGTCATTTATCAGCTGTGATGACGTCCTAAAGTTATCACTGTAGACCAGGAGCTCGCTACAGAATTCTCGACCCTACGGATGCGTTTAGGTGACTGATTCCTATTGGTTGGTAATAAACTTTCCTGATTGGCCGTGTCTACAGTGATGACAGACATCTCCAGCTGTGATGACGCCCTAAAGTCTGCGCCTGCCAGTACATTATCGCTTGGGACCAGGAGCTCCCAACAGACGTCTGGACTCTACAAATGCCTTGAGGTGACTGATTCATATTGGTTGGTAATAAACTTTTCTGATTGGCTCTCTCTCTAAAAAAAAAAAAAAATATATATATATATATTGACAGCCATCTGTCAGTGGCGACTCGCATCTCCAGCTGTGATGACGTCCCAATAAAATTTTCTGATTGACTGTCAAAAAAAATCAACCTGTGGTGTGCCTATTGGATTACTACCTGTCATCGCTTCTCAACATAGACGGCTGGACTGTACGAATACGCTAACATGATTAATTGTTATCGGTTGCCTAAAAAAAAAATATTTATTTATTATTTTTTGCTATATATTTCCTCGATTGTGTTGGATAATATGCTCAACCTGTGGTGTGCCTTTTGGATTACTACCTTTCATCGCTTCTGTTGGTAAGTATATATATTTTTTTATGTTTGTAACGTCTCATGGATTTCTTTAGTTGATCATATCATAATCTTCTGCGTTTGGTTAATTCGCGGAAGACTCTGAACCCATTCAGAGAAGATACCGATGTTGAATATTTTTCATGTCGTAAGACGGTAGCAGCTAGTGTGCACTCACTCGAACGCTCGCTAAACAGTCCTATGGTCATAGTACAATTCGGGATGAACAAGCTTGCAAGAAGGGTGAGTGTTTCCAAAGTGCTAGAAAGGACCATTGTGTTCATAGTACGCTGCGAACGATGACCCGTTGTTGAAAAAGTCAACATGTCACTGTATCTAGATAGATTTCTAAAAGTTATCCATGAGTTGTTACCATGTATACCACCCCTTCATGGGGTCATTTTATGTAATGTCACCCCTTCATGGTGTCATTTTATGTAATATCACCCCTTCATGGGGTCATTTTATGTAATATTACCCCTTCATGGGGTCATTTTATGTGATATCACCCCTTCATGGGGTCATTTTATGTAATTTCCCCCATTCATGGGGTCATTTTATGCAATATCACCCTTTCATGGGGTCATTTTATGCAATATCACCCTTTCGTGGGGTCATTTTATGCAATATCACCCTTTTGTGGGGTCATTTTATGTAATATCACCCTTTCATGGGGTCATTTTATGTAATATCACCCCTTCATGTGGTCATTTTATGCAATATCACCCTTTCGTGGGGTCATTTTATGCAATATCACCCTTTCGTGGTGTCATTTTATGCAATATCACATTTGCATGGGGGTCATTTTATGTAATATCACCCTTTCATGGGTTCATTTTATGTAATATCACCCCTTCATGTGGTCATTTTATGTGATATCACCCTTTCATGGGGTCATTTTATGTAATATCACCCTTTTGTGGGGTCATTTTATGTAATATCACGCTTTCATGGGGTCATTTTATGTAATATTACCCCTTCATGGTGTCATTTTATGTGATATCACCCTTTCATGGGGTCATTTTTTGTAATAACACCCTTTCGTGGGGCCATTTTATGTAATATCACCGTTCCATGGGGTCATTTTATGTAATATCACCCTTTCGTTCGGTCATTTTATGTAATATCACCCTTTCGTTCGGTCATTTTATGTAATATCACCCTTTCGTTCGGTCATTTTATGTAATATCACCCTTTCGTTCGGTCATTTTATGTAATATCACCCTTTCGTTCGGTCATTTTATGTAATATCACCCTTTCGTTCGGTCATTTTATGTAATATCACCCTTGCATGGGGTCATTTTATGTAATATCACCCTTTTATGGGGTCATTTTATGCAATATCACCCTTCTATGGGGTCATTTTATGTAATATCACCCTTACATGGGGTCATTTTATGCAATATCACCCTTACATGGAGTTATTTTTATCCAAAAATTGGATATGGAATAAATAGGCCTTATGATTTATTCATAGGGGAACTCTGCCCATTTGAAAGGGAGAAACGTGCTGTAAATCGTACCTCTTGGGTGGCGTGGAAACCGATTTAAGTTATATATTTCTTTTATAATGTGTATTTTTTAATAAATCACATGTAAAATTATTATTTCTTTTTCTTTTTTTTTTTACAGGTGTCATGGAACTCCGTGTTCAACTAAATTCAGCAGAAGTAGACGAAAATGTCAATTCATCGCCAGCAGCACGTCACAAATGATGACGAGCAAGGATATTGCCGATACGAAATTGGATTATGACACTAATGTGCGTTTTATATTACAAGAAATGTCAAGCACTCGTTATGCTAAGGATAAATTTAATCAGCAAAACTTGATTAACAGTATAAATAAGTCTGTTATTTGTAAGATATTGAGCGTAATACAGGACCTTAAGGAAGATTCTCAAGAAGCTAACATTCAGACTACAGTGCGAAAAACGATTGAATAGATGATCACTCCAGATTATTTGAAAAGTATTTTTCCAAGTCCTGTTGTGAATCCTAATTGTTGTGCAACAGGATCAAGACCACAATCAAGACCATATTTTAAAAAGTTTTGGTTAAAAGGACTTCCTCTTTCGGTGTCAGATAATGAATGTCTTGATGCGTTGAACGTTTGCGGAATCGAATGTGTTCGCGTCTTTAGAATGCGGCATCCTTTGAAGAGATATTTAACTAAATTTTTTTGTTACACTGTGATTCAGTTCGTCAAGTCACTTAACTTTTGAATTATGATGTTAGAATGGAAAAGTTTTCAAAACCTTATTGGAGAGAAACTTTTTGTAGAAAATGTACATCATCATCATGTGATGAGAATGTAACAAAACGTGTAAAGGCTGATAATAAAATAATATACATTTGTTCACTTGGAAAAAGCGTGTTATTTTCTTATTTTTGTTTAAATACCCGCGTTCTGTTTATCGAGAAAAGACGTTAGAGTTATTTTATTTTTATCGAGAATGATACCTTTGCTTATGTTATAAAGATATTTTCCTGTTAAAGGTACCTTTGCTTATGTTATGGTTTGTTTATTTTATTTGATTCTGCAAGATGTATCGAGAGTCAATAGATCACACGATAAAGAATGAAAAATCAATATAGCTGTTCAAATTAGTTTACTGATTACTAGATTTCACGAGCCAATTTCCATGATTCCTTCAATATTGAGAGATCGTATGATAAAGAATGAAAAGTTAATTTAGTTTTCTCACATTCACATTATACAGTACAGAAGTTTTGCAGCACCCTTTCCTAAAATGAGTAAACAAGATCAAATATTCACTTCTGAGTTCAATCACAGCGAGAAAAGATTCCTGAAGATGGATTACTCACGAGGCAAGTTATACGGAGGATAAAAATCGTAATCCCAGTAAGGTTCATGTTCTCCATTTAGAATATAACACTCTGAAATAAACTCATCCCAGGTATTATTATTATCTGGTAGATCATCATCACTTGGTTCTTCTTCTTCATCTAACTGATTATCTGGAAAAGACCAAACATCTGCTCCTTCAACTTCTTCTTCCATATACTTTGGTCGGCACATGATATATGATAACGCAGAAAATGAAATCCAGAAAGAGAAGGTAGTCAAGTGTAGAAAAATAATATCTTCCTCCGTTTAAATACCCGCATTCTGTTGTTATCGACAAATGACGTTATAGTTATTTTTTATCGAGAATGAATTTCAAAATGTTGTGCAACATATCCGTTTTGAAGAAAAATAAGGCATCGTGACAACTTTTGTCCAATTGGTTGGGATACAACATGATACATGCAACGAAACCAATGGTTAACATGACTTTTAAAAAAATGGAGAAGAGAATCCCAAAATACGGAATTCTCTTCTCCATTTTCTTATTTTTATTGCCAACAAAATATTTACAAATGTGATTTGATTCATACAATATGAGATGTGAGGTTAAAATATAAAATATAATATGATTTAACAAAAGATTATGATATTTGACAACACACACACACAGCGATATTTACACAACACACAATACGTTTTGACACATTTCAGTTTTTTTTACATGTATACCTGGCAATCCTTTTTAATTTTCCTCAGCAGCGGGAGCACTTCATCTTGAATGGAAACGACGCCCAAGCATCTTGAATAGACGGTAACCGGGCGACGGCAGCTCACTAAGTATTCAGCCATTAAAAATGTCCCGTCCATCAGACCTTGGACAGCTTGTTCCTTGGATATTGTTTCAGATCCGTAACTCACAAGGACTTGCACCTCTCCTGAGCTTTTTGGAGGAACATCATTAAGCATAACGCAATACACCCTGTCCTCCAGGATGCTCTTGAAGTACTCCGGATCATTTTGTCCCTGTGTTAGCATTTTTCTTCCAGTTTGCAGATATAAATGAAGTTTAGATGCTTTGTATCTCCTAGGCCACATTTAAGTGAGCATATCACTCCATTTCTTTTAATGAGGGAGAAGCACATCTTTGCAGAGTTGGTTGGCTGGCGAAACTGAGTTGCTGGGTTGGCTGGCAAAACTGAGTAGCTGGGGCTAAGTTGACAACTTTGGCGAAACTTAGGCTGAAGCTAAGACTGAGTTGGCTTTCAAAGTTACTGGTTGGACGTTGATTTAGCCAAGTGAGAAGACAAGAAATGTCACGCTCTTTTATATAACAAGTCACATCCGGTTTCATAACCGGATGTTTATTCCATTTTTTATACTTCCTACACTCTTTCCTGTCTTGATTCTCACAAACTAAACCAATGGTCAGCAATACTTTTAAAAATATCCAAATATGGGCTTTTTTTCGACAGGATCAAGTTATCCCAAGTGCCAACATACAAACTGAACGAAAGGTTAGCTGGACTTGTAAAAAAATGGGGAAGAGAATCTCAAATACGAGATTCTCTTCCCCATTTTTCAGTCTTAATTGCTATTTTCAAAATATATACATTACAAAACAGGTTTAAAACAATTGTTTACATATACAACACTTATTTACAAAGTTATTTACAATACTTATTTACAAAATATGTACAATATGAATGAAAAACAGTTTGTACATCTGCAAAATGCAGTCGTCGTCCAGGTTTCTTAAGCACGGGAGCACTTCTTTTTCCACCGACACCCCGCCAAGGTATCTGTTGTGTTGGGGAACGGGGTTTTCTTAAGTAATGGTATACTTGGCCATTAAGAGAGTCCCATCTAATAGTCCCTGTATGGCTTCTCCTTTGCTGAGGGAATTCGGAGCAAAACTGAGCTGAGCTTGCTCGTGGCCGAAGCTGTCTGCGGGTACATCATTCAGGAGAAGAGATGTGACCCGGTCTGGAAGGATGTTGTTTCAGTGATCGGGGTCACTCTCTCCTTGATGGAACACCTTTTCACCGAATTTTTCAATGCGCACGATGTTTAGGTGGGAGCTTTCCGTGATGCTGCACTGGAACGTGCAGATTGCTCCGTTTTCCTTTACTAAGGAGAAGCACATGATGAAATTTGGTAGGGTTGGCTTAGATGGCTGGCGAGAGGAAGTGAAAACTTGGCATGAAAACTGAAGAGGTTGGCTGGCAAAGTTGGCTACCAAGAGAGATGCGGGAATTAGCTTAGCTGGCTGGCTTATCTTGGCTGCCGAGAGAGATGCGGAGATTAGCTTAGCTGGCTGGCGAGAAAGCTCCGGAGATTAGCTTAGCTGGCTGGCTTAGATGGCTGGCAAGAGAGCTCCGGAGATTAACGAGGTTGGTTGGCTTAGCTGGAGTCTGGCAAGAGATCTGGACAGTGGGGAGGTTGGCTAGCAAAGTGGTGAGAAATGAACATTTCTCTCTCTTTTATACACAAACCATATCCTGTTATGAAACAGGATGCTGATATTTTGCATCATGATCTATTTATATCCCATTTCTGAGAATTTCCAACATGAGTTTCCTTTTCTATTCCCTTAGGATTTATTTCACATTTTATTTCATAATGGGATAGTCCCTCTCCAAAGATTCCACAATTTCAACTTTCTCATCTGGTATTAAATCTTTTTTGGTTCCTCCAATAGTTGTTCAATCTCTTCCTGTGTTACATCTTCGAGTTGTCTCTTGTAGCAAAGGAATTGCTCTTCGTCTAGACCGTCCAACTCCCTCACCATTCTGTCCAGAGTGTCTATAATCTCATTCGGTTCTTCTTGTAGCGTTAATATCTCTTGCAATAATTGATTAAATCTCTGTATCAGGTCATTGGGTAGCGGATATATTATTTCGAAAATATCACTTTGCTGCAACGCAATTATTTCATCCATGAGCCGATTGGATTCCTGTAGCAGAATATTCTTTTGTTGTCGCACGATGGTTTTCTGTCAAGATGAGAGAGAAAGAGAGAGAGAATAAGAGAGAATGTTGGATCACACCTCCAGTTTTATAGTTATCGGGTTTCATAACTTCCTGTTGACGTCATTTAGGTGAGTCTATTTTTATCATATCACATTTGATATGCGACATCATATCATTCATACAAAATATTTCCTTCCTAAGGGTGCTACTGAAAAAACATTCATCCCAATGGTTTAATCGTATCCTATTACATATCCCGTGTTCTATAGAGCTAACTTGTTGTTGTTTTGTTTTCCGCTTCACCATCATGAGTAACATGAGATGTGCACGTGAAGGATATCCTGTCGAGAGAATATAAAAGGAGTGAGCGCGCGCCTTCATTTCACTCTGCCAATAATATGTATGCGTTGAGACAATTGAAACGTAAATGTTATCAAAATATGGATGATGGGCTCCCTGCAAAGCGGGGAACTTATGAATACGACAAGAAATTTGTAGCAAAGAAAAAAAGGTATGAAGAAGAGGAGGAGAACGAGGTGGAAGAGCCGGATCAAAGGACGCTGCCTCCGTGGTGTAAAAGTTGTCCTAACGACGGATAAAAGACTTGAGGACTCGCCGCCTCCAGAGCCGGAATATTCGTCAACGGAGCCGTCTACGGAATATTCGTCAACGGACCGGTCTACGGAATATTTGTCAACGGAGCCGTCTACGGAGTCATCATTGGAATATTCGTCAACGGAGCCGTTAGCAGAACAGCCAGAGCCATCAGCCGAGCCATCAACATCAGCAGAGCCTTCAACATTAGCAGAGCCATCAACATCAGCAGGCCGCCCCGGTGGGGCAGTGGTCTAAGGCGCTGGCCTCTGATCATTCGTCCGTAAGGGGTCCGGGTTCGAATCCCGGTCAGGCATGGATGTTGTGCTTGTCTTACGGCACTGGCTCTTTCCCTTCCCTGGAACCAGTGACCCAAAATTAGGGACGGGCGACTGCTTATAGCCCATTTGAGTTGCTCACGGTGGTCGTTAAACCTCCAATCAAAAAAAAAAAAAATAAAAAACATCAGCAGAGCCTTCAACATCAGCAAACCAATTATCAAAACAATGTGAGTCATCAAAACAACAAGAACCAGCACCAGAGTCTGCACCAGATGAGTCATTACCAATTTTTACAGTTCCCCCTCTGAGAATAACTGTTCCCTTGGTGGCTGTTGGAAATCCCATACTCCGGTGCTGGAAACATCTGATGTAGAGGACGGTATCACATTGAAGTTTCCTATATTAAAAATGGTGACCCTTCATCATTAACTTTTATTATACAACCTTCATTGTTAATATAATTCAATTATACATATATTACATTTATATGAATTATATCTTGTTGTATATACTATTATTCTTAAATAAAAATAAAAAAATGGGGAAAGAGGACTTTGGTTCTTTTTCCTCATTTTTTTTGTCAAAGTTTCTGACCATTGGTTCATGTTTTTGAGTTTTTAGAAGTCTTTTAACCATAGGTGACATATTATGTATATAACAAGGGAGATTTTACACGTTACGAGTCATTTGTGATTTATAATAAGGGTATGGGGATAGTTTTTTCGATCATTGTGACATATCTCGTAGAGTCTTTTTACAAATCCATGAACAATATGAGTAGTTATATAGAGTCATTTCTCACATTCTTCACCTTTGGTGTCATATTTTCTATAATCATAGTGTCATTTCTCACATTCTCAGCTTTTGGTGTTACATAATGATGGGTAATTGTGACAACGCCATTGGAAACGTTCAGATGGGTTGCCTTCACCTTTAAATTGTGAGAATAACGGGACTTCTCACGTTAGAAGGGTTGCTTTCACCATCTATATAAAGTAATGTTATGAGAATAACGGGATATTAACATTTAGACGGGTTGCCGTCACCTTTTAAATGGTGGGAATAACGGGACTTTTCACGTTAGACGGGTTGCCTTCACCTTCTATATAATGTAATATTATGAGAATAACGGGATCTTAACATTTAGACGGGTTGCCGTCACCTTTTAAATAGTGGAATGATGTGCTAGTAGCCGCCTCGGTGGCGCAGTGGTCTAAGATATGGCCTCTGATCATTCGTCCGAACGGGGTCCGGGTTCGAATCCCGGTGAGCCGCCCCGGTGGCGCAGTGGTCTAAGGCGTTGGCCATTGATCATTCGTCCGTAAGGGGTCCGGGTTCGAATCCCGGTCAGGCATGGATGTTGTGTTTGTCTTACGGCACTGGCTCTCTCCCTTCCCTGGAACCAGTGACCTTAAATTAGGGACGGGCGACTGCTTATAGCCCATTGAGTTGCTCACGGTGGTCGTTAAACCTCCAAATAAAAAAAATGTGCTAGTAACGGGATCTTAACATTTAGGCGAGTTGCCTTCCCCTTTTAAAATCACTTGATCTGTCATTTTTAATTTTGTTCGGATGTATACTGGAGTGACTGTACATGCGCTGAATTAAATTGTTTTTTTTTTGATTGGAGGTTTAACGACCACCGTGAGCAACTCAATGGGCTATAAGCAGTCGCCCATCCCTAATTTAGGGCCACTGGCTCCAGGGAAGGGAGAGACCCAGTGCCGTAAGACAAACACAACATCCATGCCTCACCGGGATTCGAACCTGGACCCATTGCGGACGAATGATCAGAGGCCATCGCCTTAGACCACTGCGCCACCAGGGCGGCTGAATTAAAATTAAGCTGAACACCATAGTTATTGCATTGCGAATTTTTTATTTCGCCAAAGTTTTTTTTGAGAAACTCAGAACAAGTACAGTCCAAATTTGAAAGCGCCAGTGGTGCATTGACCTGGTGCTGGCTACTGACAGTTCGTACAGATGGGTACGGGTTCGAGTCCCGAATGTGGCATGGGTGGTGTGTTTGTTTTACAGCACTTGCTCTATCTCTCTCTCTTCCCTAGAGCGAATGTCTCCAAATTAGAGACAGTTAACTGCTTATAGTCCTTGGAGTCGCTCGTAATGGTCGTTAAACCCAGAAAGGCCGCCCCGGTGGCGCAGTGGTCTAAGGCGCTGGCCTCTGATCATTCGTCCGTAAGGGGTCCGGGTTCGAATCCCGGTCAGGCATGGATGTTGTGTTTGTCTTACGGTACTGGCTCTCTCCCTTCCATGGAACCAGTGACCCTAAATTAGGGACGGGCGACTGCTTATAGCCCATTGAGTTGCTCACGGTGGTCGTTAAACCTCCAATAAAAAAAAAACCAGGAAGAAGAAAAAAATAAAAGTCAAAATTTGTTTTCGCAAGAAGCATGTTGGAAAATTAGAACGCCGCCCCGGTGGCGCAGTGATCTAAGCGATGACCTCTGATCATTCGACCGAAAAAGGTCTGGGTTCGAATCCCGTGAATCATGGATGTTGTGTTTGTCTTACGGCACTTCTCTGTCCCTTCCCTGGAACCAGTGACCCTAAATTAGGGACGGGCGACTGCTTATATCCCATTGAGTTGCTCACGGTGGTCGTTAAACCTCCAATCAAAAAAAAAAAAATTTAGCACAACGGAAACTACTTTTAAGAACATTTTTATTGGAAATCTAAAGGGTTGATGAGGAAGTGTAAATTCGAGGACATTTGGGGACAAACATTAAAATTTGAGGACAATGGACCTTATTCAGCTCGCATTGCATCATGTGAAAGCCTTTCCGTGGCCAAGGACCAACAAGAGTTTGTATACATACGTTTTCCCATTGCTTAACATGGCGTTACGTTGCAAGGGTTCTGGAAAAACGCGATTTTCGTAAATTTATTAACGACATGTATAACTTTTGCTCATCGTATGGTTGTGCTAATAAATCCTGCAACCTAAATTGTGTAGACGAAGGAAAAACATTCTTTAGTTTTCCGCTGAAAAAGACGAAATTATTAAGGGAATGGCTGTGTAAAATGAAACGCGGTGATTTCCATTCCGATCTGCACTCCCCAATATGTTCTGTCCACTTTATCGAAAAAGCTTTTGGATATTATTACACTACGAATCAAAGGCAGTTGAAACCTCGTAGTATTCCTTCGAATTTCAATTTCAAAATAGAAAAAAGAAAATGAAGGTAGGCGAAAATTGATGGAATATTTGGATCGGTAAATTACAATTTAAGTTCTACCTTCCTCAAAGAATAAAACAAACATATCTATAATTTCTCTTTATTTAATGTTACGCATTCATTTAATTTTTAAACAGATTGCCTAGCGTGCGAACCCTAGTTTGTTTCCTTATTACGTATTTGTCTGAGCTTTTAAATGTTTTTGTTTTACAAAACAAGGTACTAAATTTTATGTTACAGATATTTCGCCAATGTCTGGCAATAAGAACATGAAAATTTAATATAGCGTGTACGAGAAATGCTACATTAAAAACTTCATGATGACTAACGGTGATGCTCTACTTCGTCATACGAGATAAACATCGAACACAAAATTGTCTTGGCATATTTTAGCAACCTTGATTTGTTCTTCTAAGAAATTAATTTCTTCTTCTTCGCCCTGTAGCTCTATTAATTCCTCGGCAGAATCCATGACGTTAGGATTGTAAAAATTAGGCAAGAGTAAGGGATAATCAAATAGCGAAAACATTGAATCAGCAGCCATGTTGGTACGCAGAAATCCACTTCTGACGTCACATGAATAAGGTCCATTTGCGTCCCTAAAGGCTTCGGACGTTTTTGGGGACAGTGAACTAAATTCGAGGACTGTCCTCAAGAATTGGGGACGTCTGGTCAGCTTATCCATACACTTAATATTATATTTTCAAGTTCAAAAACTTATGATGGAACAGCTAGCAATTCGCCGCCCCGGTGGCGCAGTGGTCTAAGGCGCTGTCCTCTGATCATTCGTCCGTAAGGGGTCCGGGTTCGAATCCCGGTCAGGCATGGATGTTGTGTTTGTCTTACGGCACTGGCTCCCTCCCTTCCCTGGAACCAGTGACCCTAAATTAGGGACGGGCGACTGCTTATAGCCCATTGAGTTGCTCACGGTGGTCGTTAAACCTCCAATCAAAAAAAAAAAAAAAAAAGCTAGCAATTCCTATTACAAACTAGAAAGTTACTCTGTTTTCAGTAATTCCAGATCAAAAACCACATTCCGGAAAACGTTCTATTAAATTTTTGTGAAATTCAAATTCGTTTTCAGAGCATAATGAAATTCGTTACTCTTTGTTGTTGTTTTTAAATTTTTGTTTAATTTGTTTTATTGGAGGTTTAACGACCACCGTGAGCAACTCAATGGGCTATAAGCAGTCGCCCGTCCCTAATTTAGGGTCACTGGTTCCAGGGAAGGGAGAGAGCCAGTTCCGTAAGACAAACACAACATCCATGCCTCACCGGGATTCGAACCCGTACCCCTTTCGGACAAATGATCAGAGGCCATCGCTTTAGACCACTGCGCCACCGGGGCCGCTTTTGTTTAATTATCGCGTTTATTATTAGTGTACAGCACGGTGTATGATAGTCAGGTGATACGACTCTGGAAACAAAAATCGCCCGTTATTGTCACTTGTCACTAGTTGGCGCGATGAACGTGTGGGCAGATGATTTGATACAACCTATGCCTATTTATGGGAGGAAGCGGCAGAAACATTCGTATTTTACGAATGCTATTTATTTGGAATTAAAAAAACAACAAGCTAGAACGCTTCGCAAACATGCACTTTGTGCCTATCACATAGAATTCGTCAAATAAGCGTTATATATATATATATATATTGGACACAGAGTGAGACTCTACCGTGAAGATTTCTGAGTGGACGATGTTAAGTTTTTTACTGAGACAATAGGGAATAGACCAGTGGCGTAGGGTGATTTCAGACAGTGGGTAATCTCATCTCACATTTTTGACCCCCTCCCCTCCCCCCAAAACAAGAAATCACAATTTTTATATCACAATTTATATATAATCATCATCATCATCATTGTCAACCATTATCAATCCACTGCTGGACGAAGGTCTCCCGAAATTTCCTCCACAACGGTTTGTCTTGTGCCAGTCTCCTCCATGTCACTCCCGCATACTTTCGAATTTCATCCACCCATCTCCCATGTGGTCTTCTTCTGGGTCTTTTCCTGTCCCTTGGAATCCAATCTAAAGTTTCGGCTGTCCATCGATGGTCTGTCCTTCTGGCAGTATACCCAGCCCATTGCCATTTCAGGGATTTAACTCTGTCTTCCACTCTTGTCATTTTTCGGATCCACGAGTTCCTCTTCTTATCTCTCCTGGTTACACCAAGCATGCACCTGTCCATGCTTCTTTGAGTTATCTGCAGCCTTTGTATGTCTCTTTTAGTTAAGGTCGACGTCTCTGCACCATACGTAGGCACTGGAAGGATGCATTGATCAAACACTTTTCTTTTCAGACATAATGGCATATTGCTCTTGAAAATTATGCTGTTTTTTCCAAAAGCTGTCCAGGCAAGTTTTGTACGCCGATTAATTTCTTCATCAATGTGACCCTCACTTGATATCTGCTGTCCAAGTACGTGTCTGTTATCTCCAGCTTTTCTCCATCAATCGATAAATCTCCATTTCTTGTAAAAGCATTGAACATCACTTTTGTCTTCAGAAAGTTCATTTTTAATCCCACTTCTTTACTCTTGTCAGCAAGTTCTTGGATCATACTCTGCAGCTCTGATGGGGTAGTTGCAAAAATGACTACGTCATCAGCAAAACGAAGGTGGGTTAGATAATCTCCATTAATCCTTATCCCTTTGTTTTCCCACTTCAGTATATATATATATACTAAAGAGCAAAGCCGAAATATATATTAATTTCGTTAATAAAATTATTCCACAATGAAAAGTTTCTTCAAACAAAGGTCTTCGCTATTTAAACGTTCATAAGTGAGTCACGGAAAAATTCTCATTGGCCGCCACCGGAAGTCGAACCCAGGGTCTTCCAGTTACGCGCCGGATATGCTTCCGCTACACCACAGCGGCCTCCAATTCCTCCAGACTCACACACGCTAACTGCCAAGCCAAGTTGGCAGTTTGCTTCTTGGAGCCCCGCACAATGCTGGGGATTCACCAAAGATGGTAAGCAGCAACTGAAGAAATAATTAGAAGGCGAATGAATAATTTATACAGACATTTAACGTGCTTACCATCTTTGGTGAATCCCCAGCATTGTGCGGGGCTCCAAGAAGCAAGCTGACAACTTGGCTTGGCAGTCAGCGTGTGTGAGTCGGAGGAATTCGAGGCCGCTGTGGTGTAGCGGAAGCACATCCGGCGCGTAACTGGAAGACTCTGGGTTCGACTCCCGGTGGCGGCCAATGAGAATTTTTCCGTGACTCACTTATGAACGTGGAAAGAGCGAGGACCTTTGTTTGAATTTCCTGGTCCACGTTAAATGTCTGTATTAATTGAAAAGTTTCTTGTTTATGAATTCATGGTTTTTAAAACTACGTTCAAAGTTGAAATATAATTACTAATGCTCAACTTACTACGCCGCCCCGGTGGCGCAGTGGTCTAAGCGATGGCCTCTGATCATTCGTCCGAAAGGGGTCCGGGTTTGAATCCCGGTGAGGCATGGATGTTATGTTTGTCTTACGGCACTGGCTCCCTCCTTTCCCTGTAACCAGTGACCCTAAATTAGGGACGGGCGACTCCTTATAGCCCATTGAGTTGCTCACGGTGGTCGTTAAACCTTCAATTAAAAAAAACTTACTTCATTTAAATATAAAATCCATTCGTCTTGTCTGTAAACAAAAATTTTCTATTGCCATTTCCGTAAAATTGTATTTGGGATACTGTCTGAGTCTTTCTAAAAGGTGCTTTTCTATTGACAGCAGAGTAAATCCAGTAAGTGTTTTCTGCCTCTGAGTAGATCTTGTAAAAGTCTTGATCCTCTTCAAAGTTGAAAATGTACGTTCTACTGTTGCAGTTGTTTTTGGTATTGTAAGAATAAGTAATAAGAGCCTATAGGTTTCAGACATCACTAGATTCAGTTTTTTTAATCATATACTTCAACATGAGATGAAAGGGTTTGTTGCACATTTCGTTGTCAGGGGCTGAGTATAACACAATAAGTTCATTTCGTAGGCGTACTGAATCGAAATGTCTGTTATAAGTCTGTAAAAGGGAACTAAATGCTGTCTCAGGAAATTTTTCTTTCATCTGTGGAAACCTGTGTCTCTCCAAAAGAGTTTTGAATTCAAGATTTTTGTAATTTCCAAATCGGTCTGTTAGTTGTACAATTAGATTGTCCAAGATTTCATAGAACAAACTTCTGTAAAATACTTCTGGGTCTTCATTTCTTCTTTTCCTGGGCTGTTCAGTGGAATTTTCCAAAACGTTTTTCCAGAAATTGTCAAAGGAATTTTGGCGTTTTTCTTTTATTACATTTTTCACATCTTCAATTTTTTTGCAGCAATATGCTACATCCAAACTTTTGTTTTGCAGGACATCAAACAAAATATCTGTATGTGAAAAAATTGAGGAAATCACGTGCAACAAGAAACATGCTTTGAAACTATTCAAAAACGAAGCACATCCCTAGCCTGTAGAATACTTTCAGAATCCCACTCATCTGAACTATCTACAATACTTTCAAAAAAGTCTGTCAAGTGGACTCTGTTTTCTCTCACAGTATTCACAAAGCGAGATGAAAAATTCCACCTGGTAGGGGCCAATTTGGGCAGTTTTTTATTCATAAAAAGACTCAGAGCATTTGTTCTTTTAGGCGATTTGGAGAAAAATGAATTAATTCCAGATAGTGTAGTAAAAAATTTACCACATTCTGAAATATTGCGCACAGATTGTTGGAGAACTAAATTCAAGACATGACTGTAGCAGTGGACAAATAAAGCCTCTGGATATTTTTCTTTAATTTTCGCCTGCAAACTTCCAACCCCTCCCGACTTGATAGGAGCTCCATCATAAGTTTGTCCTATGATTTTATTTGACACTTCATATTCACAAATATCTTGATCCACAAGCTGAAAAAGTGTCCCAGCAGTCTTATCGGCACTCACGTCAGTGAACTTCAAAAATCTCTCTTGTATTTCGCCTTCCTCGTCAAAATAACGGAAACAAGTCCACAATTGAAATTTGTTTGCTACATCAGATGTTTCATCCAAAAGGATAGAAACGAACTCAATTTTATTAATCTCCCCCCGAACAACATTTTTCAAAACACTGCTGATTGCAGCAATTTGGTCGTTTTGTATTTGAGATGTACCTCTGCAAACAGTTGATGTTTTTAAATGTTCTTTCAGCTGAGAGTCATATTGGGCTGTGTAGTTTAAAAGTTCCACGTAATTTCCTTTATTTAGGGAATCATCTGCCTCACTGTGTCCACGGAAAGCCAGTTCTTGTTTTGCTAAAAAACAAACGGCTTTTTTTAAATATGATAAAATGTGCATGTTCTTCTTCACCTGTTCGTTGTGCCTGGTGATTTCTAGAGCTCTCTGATGATCCAATTGAAGGTCAATCCTGCTGCTTGAATCTGCAGAAGTTTGTAACTTAAAAAAACAAGTTATGTGAGCTCTGGTTTTTTCATGTTTTGCCACAGCTTTGCACAAATTATTCAGGTCACAGAATCCGCCATTTGACCACACAGACTTCTTGGTACTAAACAATAGGCAAGGGCAGCAAAATAATCTATTCAAATTTAAGCAGCCTGCTAACCATAATGTTTTCTCATAGTTTGCTTTAGTAAAATGCCGCGTGTAAGAACGGTTTTTGTCCTTGTATATTGCAGAGAGATTTGGAAGTTTAGGAACTATTCACCCTTTTTTTATTAATGCCAATTTTTCTTGAGATGGTTTGCTTCCGAATGATGTCTTCAACAATTCATCTATAACACCCGGACACGCCATACAGGTCTTGATAAAGAAAAGTCATGAAACAAAAACAGGCGAATAAATAAAGTAACAGAATTAGTAACGAAACAGTCTCAAGCAAACACTCTACAGTCTGTACTCTGTAACACGGTGAAATCTTCCCCCTCTCCCTGAAATGAGATGGCCTTCCTTGCCTGCACGGCGATTCAACCTTGAAGTAGCGCGTGCGCATTAACGCTTCTTTCTATGCAAGGCAGGGAAACCACACTTTGAGCAGGAGCGAGAGGTGTTCGTTCTTGGGCCACTTGGTCACTTACGCCCTGCCTTCTCTCCGAAATGAGACGGCCTTTGGAGCAACGCGCCCTCATTGACGCTTCTTTCTCTCCGCGTATTGAGGCTTCTGACAGCAGGTTGAATGAAGGACTTCCCTTTTTGATTAAAGCGCGTTGTGAATTTTTTTCTTGAATACATAACTACGCTCTGCATGAATTGTTCTAAGAAAAACATTTGCGAAAAATTCCAGATATTGTTAAAAAGTAAAAAATAATTTGTCCATCTGCGATTACCTAGATCCCCTTGAATATACGCCACTGTAATAGACCCTTTATCGTAAAAAAAAAAAATTGTACTTCTTGTAAAATGAGATGATAATGTACATTCGGAGAAGCAATTTTAACATGGAATATCAGTTTTTGCGTAAGTCATTGGAGCATCGTTAACGGAAACTGCTGGTTTTGAAAACTTACCGAATTTTTCACGCAAAAATAATTTTGATTAAACTTCCGATCGAGAAATCATGCATTTTTCATGTTTTCATTTAGTAATAAACAATATATCTTTCACATTTGCACATTTGTTTTATTTTTGTAATTAATCGTACTAATGAATAAGGCATTGCCGCGATGCACTTTCTCTGACGGCAGAGAAAGTGCATCGCGGCAAAATGGCTGCATTTTCTCGGCGGTTTTCCGGACCTGCGTACATATACGTAATACGATGAACATATTTGATATCAAGGGATAAAATTTGTGATCCTACATTTAAGCAACGGTTAATGCTCTTAACGCAAATTTTTTACACATTGTAAGCTGTGGAAAAATGTATCATATCCTAACGCTTGCCGCCATTTTCCCAACTCTGTTGGATCATTAAAGGTTGATATAAGTTCTTAATATGCCGCATAACCTGTCCGATAACAGATGGTTCGGTACAAAACACTTTCGCCCATACCTGAAACAGAATTGAACAGAATCTAGTCCGACATTTAGCTACACTATAAATTTATCTCTCGTTAAATAAAAACTAAGTTCACGTACTTTATCTTCTGTACAAAAACTTGAGCGTTTCTGGAACTCCATACAGCATAACTACGCAAAGTAATAAATAAAAAATACTCAAGATAAATACCGATTTTGCACTGATGAAGTTATAAACACCATGTAATCCTATGATGGTTAGAGTGAACGATCGGCCCACAATTCCTGAATGCCCCCTGGCGAGCTGTGACGTTAACAGTCCGTTTTTCAAACTTGACAGAACGGAGAGTCGTATCACCTGACTTATCATGCACCGTGGTGTATAGTAATCAACCGATCAACGCTAATAATCGGGTTTTATTGTGCACTACAAACGCTTTTAAATTTTGTAAACTTCGTGTACTCTTCGTCCAAGTTTTGCAAATTATAACGTTCAGCATGAATTCTCGCATTGGCGTTGCTTGGAATGATAGATTGGGGGGGGGGGGCTAAGCCCATCCGTTACAAATATATAGACGTAGTGTGATAAAAAAGTTCTGAGATTAGATACGTAGTGCGCCAACAGATGGTAGTACGCGGATGCGCGAGCAGCGGTCGAGGGCAGTGACCTTCATGAGTCATTGTGCCGAGTGGCGTCGTTTTGTGAACTTCGGGAGCTGTGCTACACGATGTTTGGTGACCACGTGCAGAACACAGCTCTGATGTCGGTATGGACTGCAAACTAGAGCAGCGAGCGAACATCAAATTCTGCGTCAAGCTTGGCAAATAGGGAACGGACCGTCCACGGGCAAAACCCCGATAATGTGAACAAAATTAGGAATGGTATGAGGATCGTCGGAGAACCATTCAAGACATTGCTACCATCGTCAACGTGTCATACGGAACAGTGCAAGAAATTCTGACGTCGGTTTTGAACATGCACCGCATTGCTGCAAAGTTTGTGCCAAAGATTCTGAACCCCGAACGGAAGGCGCTCCGTATCGAACTCTGTCAAGATCTTCGTCAGAAGGTGGTGAATGAACCAACGTTCCTCTCGAGGGTCATCACTGGGGACGAGATTTGGATCTACGGTTACGACTCGGAGACCAAAAAAACAGTCATCGCAGTGGAAGATCCCGGCATATCCACGACCGAAAAAGGCCAGACAGGTCCGGAGCGCAACCAACAGCATGCTCATCGTGTTCTTCGGCATTCGTGGGGTTGTGCACCGTGAATTCGTCTCCCAGGGCCTGACCGTCACCACCCTTTTTTACTGCGATGTTCTGAGGCGTCTTTCGGAAGACATTCGCCGCAAACGACCAGAAAGGTGGCGCGGGGTTGATTTCCTGCTACATCACGACAATGCTGCAGCTCACAGAGCGTTAGCCACACGCCAGTTTTGCAGCCGCAACAGCATGACTACCCTTCCTAACCCACCTTACTCACCGGATTTAGTCCCCTGCGCCTTCTTTCTGTTCCCGAAGCTGAAGCTCAAGTGTCGCCGTTTTGAAACCGTGGACGAGATCCAGCGCGAATCACAGACGGTGCTTGACACGATTCTTGAACAGGACCTATTTCGCGAACTTACGGCTGATTCTCGGGGTTTTGGCTTTTGTTAGATTGGGACTGACGGGGTACGTGCCTCCACAATACACCCAACACAGTAAATCATTAAGTTCTTTCACGTATTGTTTCCTAATGGCCTCACCCCTGCAATGACCAGATGATGAGATTACCCTAACCTGAGTAATGCTATCTTAATGCTTTTAGTGTGACACCTGAACCCCTCATCGAAAAAAAGGGAATTGAAGGAAGAGTTTTTTTTTTGCTTTGAAAACAAAATGTACTATTGTCGACCATTTACATCATTTCTCGTCATGTTTCTGTTTTGTACCTCATATAGGTGGGGCTTATTTGCCTGTGTTACGTGTGATTACGCACTGATGGTAGGAACGGTTATTTTTTTTTTTTTTTTTTTGATTCGAGGTTTAACGACCACCGTGAGCAACTCAATGGGCTATAAGCAGTCGCCCGTCCCTAATTTAGGGTCACTGGCTCCAGGGAAGGGAGAGAGCCAGTGCCGTAAGACAAACACAACATCCATGCCTGACCGGGATTCGAACCCGGACCCCTTACGGACGAATGATCAGAGGCCAACGCCTTAGACCACTGCGCCACCGGGGCGGCGGAACGGTTATTGCAAACTGACTGGTGTAAATGTTTCTAGGTTTGTAGGCAGGAGATGCTTTTTAAATGTGTTAATGATGTGACATTGGTTGTTTTAGAATATGTTGGTGAGGTGGGGAGGGAAATGTTTTTAACACAGACCTTGTAGAGAGACAGACTGGTAAACGCAATGACAGCGCTTTTTTTTTTTTTTTTTTTTTTAGGTTTAACGACCACCGTGAGCAACTCAATGGGCTATAAGCAGTCGCCCGTCCCTAATTTAGAGTCACTGGTTCCAGGGAAGGGAGAGAGCCAGTGCCGTAAGACAAACACAAAATCCATGCCTCACCGGGATTCGAACCCGGACCCCTTCCGACGAATGATCAGAGGCCAACGCCTTAGACCACTGCGCCACCGGGGCGGCGACAGCGCTTTGGAAGCTACGGAAATCAATTGAAGAGCTCAGTTGATTCTGTACGGTATGAATAGCGCAGAAAGAATATTCGCGTGCAAACCAACAGATTTCTAGACCAAATTTTAATCAATAAGTCCTCAATTTCGGCGAAAATCGGCTATAAAATAAAAAATACGTCGTTACATAGTGCCAACATAAACAAACACGTGAAGTTACAGAAATACAAATTTTGAAAAACCAACCGATTTTTTTGTTCCTCAAATTGTTTTATTGAAAGATGTTTTTTACCCAATGAGCTGATGCAAAATTAATATCCCACAAAATAAATTAAAGAAAGGTGGTCTGTAGTTTGTTTACAGAACTATCACTGCTTCTCCTCAGACATGCAATGCACTTTATTATTAATCGCGAAGCTGCCTTCATACTCAAACTAATTTTAAATGTTTCACCGACATATGACTTGAAAGAACAAAACAGCACTTTTTTTCATTTAAATATTTTAACAAAGCACTTCTGTGCCTCTGTAAATTTTGTGTGTTCTGAAGCAAATCAACAATTAATGCATCACTCCCTCATGCAAATAGAAATACTTTTCTTAACTTAATATTTTCTCTGAGTATAGATCTGCGTGAACTTTTTTTTTTATTTTACAGCACAGGATAAGCACTGAAGGAATGAAACAGTGGTAAACAAGTTTGTTTTTCTGCCTGCAATTATGATTTAGTCTAACGCTAGCTTTGATATGAACTGAAAGTCAACAAATTGAGTTCAGTGTAGTAGCATCAAGAAAGTAAAAAGGAAGCTTTTTCTTCTTGCAATGTAGTTTAATAAATAAGATAAAAAAATCTGTTTGCAGCTATGTGACTGACAATAACCATTATCATAAAATAACACTTTTACAAATTCAGAAATACCTACCTTGATATCCATTTTATGTTATTTTCTGTTTTATTTTTTCAGTGGTGAAATGCCCTTACTCTAAAACAGTTATGCATTGCCACTTTTAGTAAGTTTTTCTAATAGCTTAAATATTAATCATAATGTAAAAACAAGATTTTGTGTGGAAATTCTTCCTATACTGCTTTAAGGAATTTTGTCTGTATATTTTGCTCTTGTGGCATACTGTGCTTTTACCTAGGAGGAAAGGATAGGGTGGAGGTGCTGAGATGTTTAATACCTGAAGCCAGTTTTTCCTGCAACCTCCTCGTGACCTAGGAGCACTAGGTTTTCGGCTCCTAATTCACGAGGAGGTTGCAGGAAACAACCTCCTCGTGACCTATAAGCTGAAAAGGAGTCCAACAGCCTTACAGGAAGCAAGTGCAAGCCGATGCTCATGCTCTTTTCAAACATTTACGTTACTAATTTGTATCTTTTTATTCATCTTAAAGACGCCTTTATTGAACACTATTCGAGCAAGAAGTACCAATAAAATCTTCAAAACTAAAATGTGATTTATTGATAAACATAAAGAATAAGAGGGGTCTAGTTTTTCCTTCAAGTGATACTACACTGGCGGAAAGTAAGTAAAGAACACCACGAAGGAGACGTCTGATACCAACCAAATTTATACAGCATAATAACGGAATACAGAGGATAACGTGATCAAAACATTATGGCAAAATACATCTGTATTTGCTGGTAAACTGAAAAATAACATTTCCATGTAACATGGTTAGTACGAGGTTGAACCACCATGAACTGCGTCACACCGTGCAATTCTGGCATGGAGTCTGTCGTACAGATGTTGGATGTAAGTTTGGGGTATTGAGTTCCAAGCATCCTCAACCTGGACGCGTAAATCGGGGATGGTCGTGGCTGGCCGTGGTGACCGGATAAGTCGTTGTCCCATAAAATCCCACACGTGCTCAATGGGGGACAAATCCAGTGAACGTGCAGACCATGGAAGTTGTCTCACACCCTAAAGTGCATGTTGCGTTGCAAGTGCCGAGTGTGGGCGTATGTTATCTAGCTGGAAAACACCACGATGGACCGACCTTACAAATGGCACAACAACGGGCTGAATGATGTTGATGTAGGAGGTGCTGTTTAACGTACCCGGTACAAACACTAGTTGTGTACGGGAGTGATAGCTGATCGCTCCCCTCACCAGGAGACTAGGTGTAGGCCATGTGTGTCGCTGGCAGATGCAAGAAGGGTGGAGACGCACCCCTGTGCGTCTGCGAACACGCATACGGCCACCGAAAGCACCCAAGCAGAATCTGCTTTCATCGCTGAACACGACAGATCACCATTGCGTTCTCCAGTGCAGACGTTGGCGACACTACTGTAGCCGTCCCTGACGGTGGGCTGGAGTCAAAGGTATACATGACAGAGGCACACGTGCACGTAGTCCTGTATCCAGTAGACGGTTGCGGATTGTTCGCATAGTCACCTCAGGTGCAGTGGCAGCTCGGATTTGCGTCGCAGTGGATGTTCTGCTTGACAACGCCGCTCTTCTTATGCGTCGATCGGTCCGCTCATCAGTCTGTTTGTGACTCCCGCTTCCACGTCTTCTCATGTGAGAATGTTCCTCGGACCATCTACGCCACCATCGTACCACTACCGATACTTCCCGTCCAATTCGCTCCGCAATACGACGATACGACCACCCGGCCTCGCGGAGTCCGACTAGACGACCTCCCTCAAAGTCCGATAACTGCTGAAATCGTACACGTCTTCCATGTCCAGGGATTGCAGCTTCTTCAGGGTCTTCGCACGTGTCCGTACGCCGACGACTGATTACATTCACTTCGCCGTACTCCTTAAATACCACCGACGATAATTTGCATATTATGACTTGCTGTGGCGTCCAGTAATTATTACTGTTTGAAAGGAAGGATTTGAAAGAATGTTAATTTAAGCTTCCTTTAAAATTCCTCGGTACCAATTTCCAACCATTTGTTTGTGAATCATTCTCCAAAATTCTGTTTTAGTAATGGAATCTGTAACACTAACGAAAGGGTTCATTAGATCGACATCTTCAAAGCATGATGTTTTCTTATAATGAAGATATTTGAATGTTATCAAAGGTTCAGTCCCACATTCGTGAATGAGAACTGCACAAAAAAGAAAAAGGCTGATTTACATACTTCAAAAAATAAATTTTAAACATCATTTGACGTAATACAACTAAGAAATTCCTTTGATTTGTTTTATTATACCAATGCATCATTAAAAAAATTATCTCGAATGCAATAGTCATACATATATGGAATGAAAGCAAAATATTAACATCATGTTGTTGATAGTAAAATGATATGAAACGTAGTTTTCAAATACACTGGCGGAAAGTGAAAAAAGAACAAGAAGGAGACGTCTGATACCAACGAAATTTATAGAGCATAATAACGGAATACAGAGGATAACGTGATCAAAACATTATGGCAAAATGCAGCTGTATTTGCTGGTAAACTAAAAAATAACTTTCCATGTAAGAGGTTGAACCGCCATGAACAGCACGAGGTTGAATCGCCATGAACAGCGTCACACTTTGCAATTCTGGCATGGAGTCTGTCGTACAGATGTTGGATGTAAGTTTGGGGTATTGAGTTCCAAGCATCCTCAACCTGGACGCGTAAATCGGGGATGATCGTGGTGACCGGAAATGTCGTTGTCCCATAAAATCCTACACTTGCTCAATAGGGGACAAATCCGGTGAACGTGCAAGCCATGGAAGTTGTCTCACACCCTGAAGAGCATGTTGCATTGCACGTGCCGTGTGTGGGCGTACGTTACCTTGCTGGAAAACACCACGATGGACCGACCTTACAAATGGCACAACAACGGGCTGAATGATGTTGATGTAGGAGGTAATGTTTAACGCACCCGGTACAAACACAAGTTGTGTACGGGAGTGATAGCTGATCGCTCCCCACACCAGGAGACCATGTGTAGGCCCTGTATGTCGCTGGCGGATGCAAGAAGGGTGGAGACGTTCCCCTGTGCGTCTGCGAACACGCATACTGCCATCGGAGGCTGCCAAGCAGAATCTGCTTTCATCGCTGAACACGACAGATCACCATTGCGTTCTCCAGTGCAGACGTTAGCGACACCACTGCAGCCGGTTCCTGACGGTGGGATGGAGTCAGAAATACACATGCCAGAGACACACGTGCACGTAGTCCTGCATCCAGTAGACGGTTGCGGATTGTTCGCACAGTCACCTCAGGTGCAACGGCAGCTCGGATTTGCGTCGCAGTGGATGTTCTGCTTGACGACGCCACTCTTCTTATGCGTCGATCGGTCCGCTCATCAGTCCGTCTGTGACTCCCGGTTCCACGTCTTCTCGTGTGGGAATGTTTCTCGGACCATCTACGCCACCATCGTACCACCACCACCGATACTTCCCGTCCAATTCGCTCCTCAATACGACGATACGACCACCCGGCCTCGCGGAGTCCGACTAGACGACCTCGCTCAAAGTCCGATGACTGCTGAAATCGTACACGTCTTCCATGTCCAGGCATTGCAGCTTCTTCAGGGTCTTCGCACGTGCCCGTACGCCGAAGACTGATTACATTCACTTCGCCGTACTCCTTAAATACCACCGACGATAATTTGCATATTATGCCGTGCTGTGGTGTAAGCGCTCACCGGTTGGTCCCGAAATTAACATCACAGCTACGTAAACTCGACCCCATTAACATATGTAAATTTCATGATCGTCCGCCAATTCCTTCTTGGTGTTCTTTTTTCACTTTCCGCCAGTGTATATTAATAAGAACCTGTGTGTCAACACATGCATATATGTCAACGGTGTTAAACCTGTAGAAGTACAGATGTTATGCGTCAGGTATATACAGTTCTGTTACATAAGACTGATCAGAAAGTTTATACAACTGCAAATTAACATTATTGAAATGAATCAAGCGTTGTGTGTGAACAAAAAGCAATAATAGCAAAACGGATTTGAGAAAACATTGCTACAAACTTTTTGCCATATTTACCAGAAGGAATATGAACATCACAAATGTCCTAACATTAATTTCATTTTCGTAGCGAAAAAGTGTCCAAAGAACTTAACATTTACCCCGTCATCCTCAATAAATATTTTATCACAAAACGAACTTAACGAAATTTTGTTTTGTAGTATTGTCTTTAACTCGTGCTTTTTGCTTGCGATTTGATACTGGGAGTGACGTAATAACTTATTACTGAAGAGTACCTCTTTATAAATGCCATGAGTGAAATTTGCAACTATACTTTTTTATTCCTTTAGCAGGTTTTTTATTTTGACTGTCAAAAACGTATGAATACATTTTAGGTTTCAAAACGCAAATTTGTTTTATTGGTTTCGAGTTCGTTTCGTCTTTAAAACACCCTAACTTCCCTTCATTTTCTCTGCTGTGTAAAACACGAGATTTAGGGTACTGACTTGTGTCCATTATAGAGTTAAAGTTATGTCCTAAATCGATGTAGATATCATTTGTTTCTACATGCATGATGAGGGAATCGGTATACAATAAATTACAACGATTTCCATAGACTGCTTTAAAGTAATTATAAAATACTTCATACATGTGGAGTTTAGAGAGTTCTAACACACAAAATCCTATATAAAGGGGTTTATTTAAAAGAAGATTAGTCTTCTTCATTTTAAAAACGACAAAATCATTGTTTACGCATTCAAAGTAGTCTAAAGATGCACTAGACCTATATTTTTGACACTGTGATTTAGATAGAGCAGTCTTTACATTGATACGTTTTCTAACATTTTTCACACGTTTTGCCATAAAATGAGTTATTGAGAAGCTTGAAAAATGATTTGTCAAACTCGTTGGAACATTCTTTTCGTCTATCATTGTTAAATGAGATGTAATCTCTTAACCATGGCATTTGTTTAAAAGACAAGATTCTGTGCACTTTCTTTAGAATTTAATCCCTGTTTTAAATAATATTTTAAATTTTGGTAGCGAACAATATATTTTTCCTTGTCAAACAAATTTGGAACTAATTTTTTTATTCCACTTTGAAATTTTATATTTAAACTTTCTAAGACTGTTCTTTGATACTTTGACATCTCGTATGATACACATAGATGTTCAGGTGCTAAAGGTAGTTTATCCGTTTTTTCATGGATTCTCTCAGGATAAGTCAAATCAACTTCAAGAATATATCCAACATTTGAATCATCCATAACTATTTTTACATCAAAATCTGAAACTTCCGTACGTGATAACCATTTAAATCCTCCCACAGGTAGGAAAGAAGACAAAACAAATCCAAATAAATTTACTGCGTCTATTGATAAAATATAACTTATAGGTTTTGTTGAATCAAAGCCTGGTATGTAAGGATTATTTGCTTTTGCATATCGCTTATTAACATAACTTATTCCACCACGAATTCCTGATTCGATAAACAAATACATATTTATATCTGTAAAAAGTTCTAACTTCACATTTGTTTTTTTTAATCCTGCGTTCCACGAAAGATCAGGTGCAGTCAGAAAATGCACTGGGTCTAACTGATAGTAATTCAAAGAAAATTTTCGGAAGTTATAAAAAACATCAGCTAAAAGTAAAACGTCAGTATATTGATAAATACGTAGATAATCCTCAAATGTTTTGCAGTTAAAAGCTTTCCAAACAAGTTGTGCATGACTGTACTCTTCATCTGATATGTGAGAATTCGTTAAATTGTTAAAACAACATGACTTAGGTTAGGTGGCTTCAAACAAAACAGATTCTGAACTGAAATAAGAATACGGAAAAATTCCTTTTTGTCTCAAAAGGTACTTGTGTTTGTTGTTCTTGAAAAATGCATTGAATATGGGAAAATCATGTCTAGCTTTAATCAAATTTTCAACTAAATTGATAACGAAGTTCCCAAGAAATTATAGCTATCGATAAATTTTATTTTGTCCATAGTAAAAGTTGAAAATTTTTCCGTGCTTATAGGAATAATATTAATCTCTTTCGCAACGTTCTTTGAAATATTTCTTAGAATTAAGTGGCTGTCATATCTTGATAAATTGTGGATCACAACGGGAACAAAATAAGTGTTTTTAAAAGAAGATTGCAAGTTTGATGTGCAAAGCCACGAAAATGTCCCCGATAGTGATCATGATCAAACAATTTTTTGTCACCAGTACGAAAGGGCTTTTTACATATATGACATAATGCGCTTCCATCATTATTATGTACAGTTCCTTCATTTAATGGAATATTGTGTTTCAATTGTTTTAAGATACACTGAGAAACTTTTTTCAAAACATGAAGAAAAGTTTTTACTGTTTGACGACCTACGTACTAATACAAATACATGAAACTAATGAAAAATAATTCACTGCTTTATATATTCGAAATTTATGACGTTAAATAATTTGCTTCTGTTTAGTACACCAGAGTATTACCGTTGTCGAGTGTTTCTGCTTTTCCTGGTGTACTACATATCAAGAATTCTGGAGTTGATTAAATTAATTCTTCCTACTACAGGAATTAATTTTACTATTAATTATTGAAACTTTATATAATTTAATCGAACTGCATGTGAAAGCTGTATTTCTAAGTTTTAAATCACTCACTGTTGCATCACTCGCTATGAATTAGTTATTATAATTGATGGCAAAATCAATGCTTTGCTAAGAAAATTTGAAAATTCCTTTAATCACACGCTCCTGAAGTATAACTACTTTTTATAAGCTTAATCTAACAACAAGGTTAGGAAATAAAAGCTAACCTGCAAAAGACATCTTGCAAATCGCACTAAGCCCTTTCGTCAATGAGAACTGAGGTCCACGTCTCAGTGATCTCTACATCATTGGTGCTATATATACTCAGTTGTAAACGGAATTATAATTTTTTCAATTTCAAAGTTTAGTAGTTTAAAAAAGAAGTTCAGTGTCTTTGCTCAAATCAAAGTGCATTGACCTGATAGTGTTAATCGACGCAAGTTGAGTATCACATTACATTTTCTAGAAGGATCTAACTGTATTTTTCATGTGAAAGTCGTTAACCTTTAACGCCACAAAACTGAAACAAGTTAGTAAAATCATGCAATGCATTGATTATGATACGCTTTCCAACATACCAGAAATTATTACTCAAGTTATGAGGATAATGGCTGTGGAATAAATCTCACTCCTGTGTCCTTACTTTTGACCCCATTTCGATGATATTCAACAGAACCGGTTCGGTACACCTGAAGAATAACATACTAAAGTTTTGTCGCAATAGAAGCAGTTTTACGCAAGTTATGGGAATAATGGCTGCGGAATAAATCTTGCTTTTGTGCAATCACCTTTGACCCCATTTCGTTGATATTCAACAGAACCGGTTCACTATACCTCAGGAACAACATGATAACGTTTTGTCGCAATCGAAACATTTTTAGGTAAGTTATGATGCACAAGGGCAATGGAATGGTTCCCACTCCAGTGTCCTGACCTTTGACCCCATTTCACCCATTTTCAACAGAGTTCGTCCCCAGGTGGTTCCTTACCAAATACTAAAATTTCATCGAAATCGAACCATTTTTACTCAAGTTATGACGCATAAAGGCAACGGAACAAATCCCGCTCTTATGTCCTGCCTGACCTTTGACCCCATTTACAATAAGGTTCGTGCCCAGGTGGTTCCCTACCACATACTAAAATTTCATCGAAATCGAACCACATTTACGCATGTTATGACGCATAAAGGCAATGAAATGAATCCCGATTTTATGTCCTGACCTTTGACCCCATTCCGCCCATTTTCAATAGGTTTCGTTCCCAGGTGGTTCCTTACCACATACTAAAATTCCATCGAAATCGAATCATTTTTACGCAAGTTATGACGCATAAGAGCAATGGAATGGTTCCCGCTCCTATGTCCTGACCTTTGACCCTGTTTCGCCCATTTTCAATAGCGTTCGTCCCCAGGTGGTCCCCTAACCACATACTAAAATTTCGTCGAAATCGAACCATTTTCATGTGAGTTATCGTGCGGACGGAAGGACAAAGCTGGAGCACATACGCTTCTTCAACCTACGGTTGGAAAGCGTAAAAAAGAATAAGTGCAATAACGGCATATAGTAAAGTGTGAATATTTAAACATAGAAAGGCTCAGATGTCTTCTGGAATAAAACTTTTTACTTATAATGCATTAAGATTTCTTCACGAGGTTATTTCCAGTGGCGGCTCATGGTGTAAAATGCTGGTGAGGCGAACGGTCTTGATGTAAATGTAAAACAGTAAAACATATGTTATTGAAAAATATATAAATTCGTATAACGTTATACGAATATATATATATATATATATATATATATATATATATATATATATCAGTGGCGTAGCAGGGGGGGGGGGTCGTGGTTTGCACCCCCCTTATTAAGCGAGACAGTTAGCTTTTTCTAAGTACGTTTTATAGATAATTTCCCTATTTAAATTCTTTGATTCTTATATAACTCGGAAAGCAATGTAATTTCTTGATAATAGAAGAGAAAGTAAAGCAAAGCGGCCAAAGAAGTTGCTTTATTAAATTTTTATTAAAACAACAATAATTTATTGCATTTTCATTTTATTAAATTAGCTTCGTTTTGTATTAATGTTCAAGATGTGCGTACGTACCAATAGAAAAATATTTGTCGAAGCGCCCCCCTCAAATTGTTACATGTACTTATGCACAGTTATACAGCAGAAGTGCAGACCCCCCGCCCCCATCAAAAAGTTTCATGTCAAAGGCAGTATCACCCATCGGATATCTTTGAAGTCCTGGGTTCGAGTCGGCTGAATCATTAAAATCCGCTGAGATTCGGAAGTCTCGTTAAGCCATTGGTCTCGGGTAGGCGCTTTGTTATAAACAGGTGTAAACCCCATCCCTTAGGGCTTCAGCCCATGCCATTTAGCCCTTATATACAAATATTATTCAACAGTAATGGAATAAAATTATAGAAATATATGAAACACGGCGTGGGGAGTCTTTCTTCACGAAAAAATCCAAAAATTTTAGAGGAAAAATGTACATATACCTCTCTATATATGTGTGTGTGTAATATACGCTACTTTTGCAACAATATTTTTATGAAAACAATTATTCGATAATTTTACAACAAAGAAAGAAATATTTCACCAGTATTCTTTTATGTAATACACTTGAGCGAAAATACGCAATTGGCGCGGTTTCTTTAGCTAGTCAATGCGTCACTCACATCCCAACGCCAATCGGAGATCCACTTCTTAAAAAATTCAAAGTAAATCATTTGAATATAATTTTTTTTTCTCACGAAGTGTTTCTTGAGCTTGAATAAAAGTCACAGTTCGATTGGCATATTGGTGAAGGTGCATTTAGCACGGGTCACAAACTGAAGTCCAGGCTCGTGATAACTATGTACAGGAGAAGTCAAGCTAAGGAAGCACATTTCTATATAAAAAAAGTATAAAATAATTTAAACCTGGAATTAAAAACAGAGGAATACGATATTAATTTGCTTTGGTCTCGAACAGAATGCTTTCAGTTTATTTTTTTATAAATAAGTTCAATTCTGCGATCCTTTTTGGCTGCAAATTTGTCTATGATCAGATCATAAAATGGTTGAGTGGACATTAAATGGTTCAGCAATTCTTTCTCGATTGAAATTTTAGCGAGTGAAGACAAACGATCTTGTGCCGTTGTATTACGGAGGTAAGTCTTAATTCTCTTCAAACAAGAAAAAATTCCTTTCAGCAGGAGAACTTGTTGACGCCAGTGTCAATACAAGAGAAAATAATTTGTAGGCTTCTGGTAACACATCTTTAAGCTCGTTTTCTTTCATTGTTTTCAAGGTTCTCTGAAAACTGAGTTCCCTGAAGTTGTGATCATTATATAAAAAATCTAATTCGTTTTTTAGTCGTTGTGTGTCTGTAAAAATGTTTGGATAAATTTTTTTGAGAGTGTTAAGGGCACTGGATGGAAATGACTCTGAATAACTATGGTATTTTGAGCTGTCAACTAGCTGCAGAAACTCGAGCTTTCCCATATCTTCAAATCTGGTATTTATTTGGACTTTTATATATTCATGAATACACTCCATTAAATCATTCTGTATCGTTTTAGATTGTCCAGAAAATAAGCTTCGTATTTCTTCAAAATGTGCTTTTAATTCTGGGGTGCTCCTACGAAGTAACAAATGGAACATCTCCTTGAAATTACCTTTATTTAATGAGGAAATAGTTTCATCATGTCCTCGAAAAGGCAGTTCTTGCTTGCTTAGAACGACAACTAAATCGATTATATGTTCCATAAAAAGCCTATTTAGTCTGACCTTTTCATTAAACTTGACTTTATGAAGAGCAGCATTTTCTTTGAGCATATCAGAAATAGTGTTTGTTTTTTTCCATTCGTTTTAGACCTACGTGATTAGTTCTATGCTCTTTAGAGCTTTCGTGCAATTTTGCACTACGAGAAAAGTTTTTCAGATCAAAATAACCCGTTGTATTCCACACATTTTTCTTATTGCTCAAAAGTAAACATGGCCAGCAAAAGAGAGTTTGCTTGTAATAGCACCAGAAAGCCAGGGAAAAATCTCGTACTATGATTTATTGAAAGACCTAAAAAACGATTTGCCGCACTTCTTATCTTTAGATATTGAACTTATTATAGGTGTCGGTCTTCCAGATATGAGAACATCCTTGTTATCGTAATCTTTCCAGTGTTTAAAAGGAATTTCTTCCAGAACACAAATCACGTCGTTTGTTGGGCCATTCATATTTTCCAACCAAAATCAAAATATGCTGTTTAGTAACAATAACAAAATAAAAAAAGAAAAACTCAACATTACTATGAACTAGCAAACACCCGCAGAAGAGAGGATTGAAAACACACTACAAAAAGTTAGATTCAAATACACTCTGACGAATAGTTAAAGCTACGTAGAAATCTTCGTACTCCAAAGCCTATAGAGGCGAACGGCGTCATCGCCTGTGAAACCACTTTTCACAAGGGTCATCTGCTCATTTTCCCGCGCCCATTGGATACACAATCCTTGGGTTCTCCAATAACAGCGGAGATGCGATTCCAGTTTAAGCGAAATGGAGGGTCGCCTCAGAAATTTCCTTTCTCTTACTGGAAGTCCGGCACCTCTTTAGGTAGACCTCGGACCGTGTTGGGGGGGGGGGGGGTTCAGTCTGTAGGGCTCTTCTCTGATCCCCAGTTCCCAAAACCGGCTTCTCATGGAGACGATTCAGCCGGTCGCCTCTAAGCGCTTAAAACATGCAGCTGCTTTGCAAAAATAATGATTCATTCCTCTTCTCGAAAGCCTTTCTTTAACCTAATTCATGAATCACAATGTGAATTTCAGTGTTTCATTTATCCTGCAAAGTTCTTATATCTTTGTTACTGACAGAAGGTTTTTTTTTTTTTTTTTCTTTCACTTCTCATTCTGCGGAATTTCAGGTGAGACGGCGCCTCACTTGCCTCATCTGACGGGCCGCCACTGATTATTTCCTATTCATTGCATTGAACTTTAACCTCAGAATTTTTCTCCAACATATCACTGAAAGTCATTAAACCCTAAATGATGTGAAACAAAAGAGAAAAGGCACAGACGGCAACACAGTACGAACTTCGAATAATTAACAACATTTCTGTTTTTGTGATATACTCACTCACAACAGAATATCACACATTTTAGTTTTGCTTCCAAGTGAAATATCTCCAGATGTTCTTACAAGAACAGAAGCAAGCTGCAATCCCGCTTTTCCTCATCAAAGGTCATTCACTCACCATGTGCTTTACGAATGGTAGGAACTAAAACAAATGTCATATGCACGTCATACAGACCACGCTTGGGACCGAAACAAAATCAATTTCTCTGATTAATGGGATCGAACCAACAAGAAACCAAATTCGGAATTTCAAAATACCTATTACAGTGCAATAACTTTTACTCTAACCTACTGCACTGTAATGGGTACAATTTTCTTTGCAAGAACTGGAATAAGCGTAGTATTGACAAATTAAGTCATATTTATGACAGCTTCGCAGCGAATGGTTATCACTGAGAAATCTTCATTTATACCACCAAAAACCTAGCTCGAACTAACGAATAATTAAATTCGAAATATGAAAAAATACCTTTTACAGTGCAATATAGTTTTTGGTCTAACCTACCATTCTGTAATAGACATAATTTTCTTTTCAAGAATCGGAATAAGCATAGTAATATCGAGATAAATTATTTTCTGATCTGGGATTTTACTGCAGAGAGGTCTGTTTAGCCCAGACGGGATCAACCCTATACCACTACTCTCATGCCATTGATCCTGTTAAGAATCAGGGAGCATCGGTCTTTGAGATATCGAAGGTGAGGGAGCTCAGAAAGCCTCGTATCTAAGATGACGCCTAGATATCGCATCTCCGTCACAGGTTTCACCGTGTGCCCATTGAAGCGACACTTTGGGGGAGTGACCATCTCTCCCTTTTTCGCTATCGCCATAAGAGTCGTTTTTTTAGGAGCAAAGCATAGCTTGCACTCCTTACTCCAAGTATCCAGTTTAGCAAGAGCGGTGGGTACCTTCCGCTCAATCACGTCTACCTGTTGCACACACTACTAGGACCAGGTCATCCGCGCATGCCTGCAGTTGCACTCCATCTTCCAACGGGAGTGAAAGCGCCGTGTCGGCTACTACATACCGCCACAGGGGGCCCGAGCATGAACCTTGCGGGCACCCCTTTGTGTATTCTCTGCTAAACACTCTATCACCCACAGTAAATTCGACCCTCCTGTTAAGAAGGAAGTCGCTAACTAACAGATTCCTGGGCAAGCCCAGTGTTTTAAGACGGTCCAACACTAAAGGCCACCAGACACTACTGAACGCACCCTGCACATCCAGAGAGACGAGGCAGGTGTGCATACCCATATCTCTATTCAGCTTTTTTTTTTTTTTTTTTGATTGGAGGTTTAACGACCACCGTTGAGCAACTCAATGGGCTATAAGCAGTCGCCCGTCCCTAATTTAGGGTCACTGGTTCCAGGGAAGGAGAGAGCCAGTGCCGTAAGACAAACACAACATCCATGCCTGACCGGGATTCGAGACCCGGACCCCTTACGGACGAATGATCAGAGGCCAACGCCTTAGACCACTGCGCCACCGGGGCGGCCTATTCAACTTCACCTGCTGAGTAAGGTTAGCGTAGCGCTTGGCTAGTACATCTCTCTGGTGTGAAACCAAATTGAGGGCTGGAGAGCTTACCTAGACCAACCAGGTAATGGGTTGCTTGGATCACAAGGACCTTTTCCAGCACCTTACTCCATGCGGAGAGCAGGCAAATCGGCCTGGAAGCCGTGGGATCTGCTCGGCTCTTATTTTCTTTGCTGAAGAGGACGAGCACCGCGGTTTTCCACAAAGGGAAACAACCTTGCTCTAGGCACTTGTTGAGCAAGCAAACGAAGTACCGTGGATTGGCCGCGAAGACTTCGCGAATAACTGCCAAATCCAGCCCGTCCTTACCCGGAGCTTTCCCCGAGTTAAGGCTACTGAGCGCCGCCCCAACCTCGGCCTCCGTGAACGGGGGGCCGATCTTAGTGTCCGGCGGGTGCCTACATCGATCTCTTATCACACGTTGCTCAGGGGTGTCATCTAACTCCTCGTCTGCCTGGAAGTGACGGTGGAGGTTCTCCTCAACCGTCTCTTACACCACCACCCTGGAAGAGACGGTTGAGGAGAACCTCTACCGTCTCTTCCAGGGTGGTGGTGTGGGTGCCACCCTCTGTCCTGACGGATGCCAGTAACAGTGAACCGGAGACTGACCCCTTGGTAACCCTGTACGGGATTCCAAATGGGTTGCCTTGCACAGTTGTCGCCAGTACTCTCTCTTAGATGCGATCATAGCACGTCTGTATTTACCTGCGGATTGGTTATATATTCCCTTTTCAGGCGTTCCCTCCTGACCGGGTCAAACCGTTCCCTTGGCATCCTACGTCTGCATAGCCTGGCCTTGCCGCGAAGCAGGCTCAGGTTTTCCGACCACCAGGGAAGCGTCGGCCTTTGCCCGTCCCTCGCTTTCCTGCAACCTTCACAAATCGCGACTATCTCATCAGTGAGATGACTGATAAAATTATTCCGGTAATCCACATCGTGTAGATCTGACGCTTTCCTTTCGCCAAGCAGATCGGCTAGCCTGGCTTTGAGATCCGGTCAGCTGAGATTCCGGGCGGTGAATCTCTTTCTGGGTGTCTTCTCAATTTTTTCCCTACCAAGTTTGAAGGTTATTTCTAAGTGGTCGCTACAGCTCACATCGTCCAGCACCTGCCAGTCCTGGAGATGCGAGAGGACCGTGGTCGGGGTGAGGTTGAGGTCGATCCACGACTTTCCAGGCGCACCTTGGAACGTAGGGACACTGTCGGGATAATTAGTTCTGAGGAACTGACAAAGTCCAGAAGAACACTATCTCTCCCATCTTCCTCCTGATTGCCCTAGAGAGGGCTTCTTGCGTTGAAATCACCTGAAATGATTACCTCGTGCTGCTGGTGATCCGATCTAGCACATCCGAGAGAGCACCTGTAGGAGGACTATACGCGTTGATGAGAAGATACCTTCCCCCGCCACTCTCGAGCCCCACAGCTACCACGTTGGGCGTAGATTCCAGCTCCAGAATGGCTAAGTCCGGGCTTAGAACGACCGTAGCAACCCGGGGTCGGTCACAGCAGGAGTAATACCTTCTCGAGGAGTTAGGGAACCCTGCGATTCTACCATGGGAATGGTAGAGTTCCTGCAGGAGCAGGATTTTTGCAGCGATTTCGTTGGCCGTCTTAAGAATTTGCCCTGTTGCATCTCGTGCGTGATGTGTATTCAGCTGGAGAACCCTAATTCCAGTTTTATTACACCTGTCAGCCATAGTTGATGCGGCTTTCCAGAATTTCACGTTCCCTGGCTAGAGTGAGACACGTTTTGCTGAAGCTGGAATGACCTGTATCCAGCTTCAGCTTGAATTGGCTGCCGTGTAGTTACTGCACTTGGCTGTGGTAACGCAATCCTTGTGCAGGTGACACACCTCACCTCACAGGCCGCACCTATCTTCAACCTCTTGGCAACTGCTCCTGAAATGGCCGAAGCCATCACATCGGAAGCAGCGTACCTCCCTCAAAAACTCTTTAAACCTTAGGATTGACCATCCCTGGTTGACTTTATCCCTTTTGAGAAGGGTCTTAAACGCTAGGGGCTCAGCCTCCAACACCCAGTGGGCCTTGCCCCCTTTGTTGTTTGGAGGTTTAACGACCACCGCGAGCAACTCACTGGGCTATAAGCAGTCGCCTGTCCCTAATTTAGGGCCACTGGTTCCAGGGAAGGGAGAGAGCCAGTGCCGTAAGACAAACACAACATCCATGCCTGACTGGGATTCGAACCCGGACCCCTTACGGACGAATGATCAGAGGCCAGCGCTTCAGACCACTGCGCCACAAGGGCGGCTGCCCCTTTGCCTTGATGGGGAACCAAGCTTTAAGTTCCTCTTCAATGCCGGGATTTTGCTCTTTTATCCCGTCTTCGAAAGCCTGTTGGGAGAGCTCCCCGTCGACTCCGTACACAATGAGTCGGGGAGTCTCCTCACTGGGGTCTTTGGAAGAGTACAATCCTTGGTTAATGGATTGTTTTTCAACTCCTCTTCGAAACGGTTGACGTCGCTTAAGCTCGAGCACCCAACCGCTACCCCACCCTTTCGTACTTTACGTACGCCTTTAAAATAGACATTCCGTACTTTGATATATCTAATTACTGCAAATGTAAAAGCAGTTATTGCAACATTTAAGCAACACTTTAGTAATTATTGTAACTCAATTTGTAATAACCAATGACGATCGTAATTTACGTAAAATGGGGCTGATTTTCATTAGTACACTGCTGGACAATTGCTAAGGACGGATCTAAACGGCTATATAGCGCGTAAAAAAGTAAGTGTGGTTGGATGCCAAGTGAAATAAAATAATGTCAGAATGCCAGGACATTACAAGAAAGACAATTTATTGTGCTCTGAAATCCAGAAGGCTTTGGAACGTGTTCAAGGGACAAACAGGCCATTTTGTGCAGAATACGTAAACGTGAAAAAATGCAATTACCGTCCGCAGGCGTTCCGGCGTAAGATGTCAATACGGGATATGGCCACCATGGAGGGCGTTGCAAGATTCCACACGTTGTTTCATGCTTTGCACAACATTATCAAGCAGCTGTTGGGGTAATTTATCCCATTCCTCTGTCAGTGCACGGATGAGGGTGTCCTTGTTTATTGGAGGGCATTGGCGACCAGCAAGACTCCTCCCCAAAGCATCCCACACATTTTCAATGAGATTCAGATCTGGAGAACGTGCTGGCCATACGAGGCGTTGAATATCCTCGCTCTCAAGACACTCCTGGACAGCGACTGTTCGATGACATGTTGCGTTGTCGTCCATGAAAATGAATCTATCACCGACAGCACCACGGAACATGCGAACATGAGGTAGAAGAACATCATTAACGTATCGTTGGCCAGTCATAGTCCCAGTTAGAAGCACATAGAGGGACGTACGGCCATTGATCATGATGCCAGCCCATACCATGACACTACATGTCGGATATCGGTCCCTTTCCTGTATGTTTGCTGGACAATATGCAGTACCACTATCACGCCAGATCAGTTGTCGTCGACAATCAGACGATAGACTGTATCTACTCTCATCTGAGAAGAGGACAGCAGACCAGTCGTTATCAGTCCAATTGCGATGTTGATGGCACCATTGCAAACGGGCGGTACGGTGACGTCTGGACAATGGGATGCACACAACAGGACGGCGGGCGTATAGTCCTCCTTCACAGGGCCCGATTTACTACATGCGAGGCCCAGGGCACAAAACATTTCCGGGGCCCCCCTCCTTATTCTCTATCGACCAAATAATAGTCACTGTGCAGAGTAGCAGAATGTCGACGTACATGTGTACGCTGATAGTTTCCAAATCATTAGCAGGTTTGCAGATAGTTTTTACATGTAGATTAAAAAAATAAAAATGTTAGGCCTATATACAGCAATTAAAACACTTACTCAACACTTTACTCCGATTAATATACTTAATTCTATTTTAACTGAAGAAAATTATTTCTCACATCTTCTGAGTTCTTTTTGTTTTTACAGACATTTCTGGCCTCTAGATTTTATCAAGCCCTGTTCTCAATGTATACGAACTGTATTAAAAGTTTTGTTTACACAGAATTTAAATTTTATTGCCAGGTTCCCCTTTCAGTTGCCAATTAAATAAAAATAATTTCCTTATGCATTTTGTAAGTCCAGTATTTTTTAATTAACTTGTTGAAAATCATATTTATAATTTTTAAAGGTTCACTGATAGAACTGCTTTTCTGAATATAAAAACTTTCTTTAATTAATCTCTTGTTTTTATGAGGTTTGTCATCCAATATTTTAATATTTTGCCATAAAAGTCCATTTTACACACATTGCTGCACATTCAATTGGAATGTACTTATTTTGTCCTCATTGGAATCTGTAATGTTCTAATAATTATTTGTTTTATTAATTTTCCTTTAAATTATCTAATTCTATTGTTATCATGGTTTGTGGGTTGGCAGCGAATTTTCTGTTTCAATAGCTGTGTACGCAGATACATTTTATTTTTATACAACTCTGGCTGTGCGGGGACAACTGGTTGATCAGTAGTTTGTGGTGTTAATGACCCCCATAGACTCTAACTATAACAATATATCTATGACAAAATGGATGGACATCTTAATTTTAGTGAATATTGTGGTCTTGCAATGTACTGATTCTTGCGTCTAGAACATGAGAACAATGCATCCAACAAAAAATGTGAACTAAAACAAGAAAAAAAATCCATGGTGACCTCCACTGGACTTCCTCATAAATAGAGATGTGAAGCTGCATAAAAAATTGAAAAAGTGCCACGGGAACTCCTACTTCCAGCTTCCCGGTTTCTACCAAGATCAAATCAGCGCATCATGATCAATATATCAGAAAACTGCAAAACATAAAATTTTGTGTTGATGGGGAAGAGTGAGTTATACAAAAACAAAACAAAAAAACATAATAATAATAATCTGAAAAGCTGAGGGGAACACCTAGTCCGGTTCAATTTTTGGTAAAAGTGTTGTACTTCGGCGTCATAAATTATTTGGTCAGAAAAGTTGTAAAATTAAAAAAAAAGCATATTAAAGATGTTTACTGAAAAAATTACCTCCAAGTAGTCCAAGTAGGATGAGTAAACACACGCTGCGACGACGACCTGAAGCTTTGCTCCGTTGAAAGGAAGGTTTGCTGCAGCGGGGAATTCATGGACAGAAGAGTACAACAGGAATCAGGTACGCTCTTGTCAGGAAAGAGTAACAGAATATATTGCTACGCTAAAGAATGTAGTTTGTAATTTCTATCTCATTTTTTAAAGAAGCATGCAGAGATTGTCTTCGTTCTTTGGCATGTAATTCCGTGATACGAAATAGTAAGTATGCACGTGCCTTTCTTGTTTCTAGAAAAGCGTTGTGTCGCATTCTCTCTAACAGAAGTTAGATGGCAAGTCTCAAAGTGAAACTTTGATTACTAAATAAAAAAAAAAAAAAAGCTTCCACAGAAAAATGAGTTTATACATTCAGCATCGAAGAATCCCATGCGAAAAAAACAAGAAACTGTCCGATTACACGGAGAAATGAGTTCATACATTCAGCATCAAAGAATCCCATGTGAAAAAAAAACAAGAAACTGTCCGATTGCGATGTCAAGAACTGACACCGAAATTAACTATTTTCTGTAGCGTAGCACTACACTCTTTCCTGACAACAGCGTACCCGGTTCCTGTTGTACTATTCCGCCCATGAATATCCTGGCTGCAACGATCCTTCCTTTCAACGGAGCACAGCTTCATGTCAACGCCGCAGGGTTAATTAAAGCCTCCCACAGCGTCTGCTGACTCGTCATACTTGGAGTTCAAGTATTTCGGTAAACATCTTTAATATTCATTCTAACGACGAAATTTTTTCACCATTTCCCCTTAAATTGAACATTTTAGAATCTGTACGACACACTTTTTAGAAATTTTACAATTTTCCGACCAAATAATTTAGAATGCTAAACTACACATTTACCCAATTTTTACCAAAATCAAATGAGCACATAATGACATGTATAATTTTTTTTTTGATTGGAGGTTTAACGACCACCGTGAGCAACTCAATGGGCTATAAGCAGTCGCCCGTCCCTAATTTAGGGTCACTGGTTCCAGGGAAGGGAGAGAGCCAGTGCCGTAAGACAAACACAACATCCATGCCTCACCGGGATTCGAACCCGGACCCCTTACGGACGAATGATCAGAGGCCAACGCCTTAGACCACTGCGCCACCGGGGCGGCCATGTATAAATTGTCCAGTGCCGAACAAAACTGACAATATGATGACAAAGTGCTGTTTTGGGGCACCAGATCTTTTTATTTGTAATAACTCAGTTACTATTCTTTATTTTTAGGAATGAATAAAAAGAATGGAAATTTTACCTCCTATATCAGGAAGAAACAGTTGGGTTGAATATTTTTCTTCTACATGTCCTAGATGCAAAGTCATGTATTAGAGAATCATAGTTTAAAGACTGCGTCACATCACTTTCCAAAGACAGCAGAGCTAATGATGCCAGTTTCGTTTGTTGCATGGTTGATCGTAAGGGATTTTTAAGTCTTTTTAGCAAAGAAAATGATCTCTCACTTTTTTTTTTTTGATTGGAGGTTTAACGACCACCGTGAGCAAGTCAATGGGTTATAAGCAGTCGCCCGTCCCTAATTTAGGGTCACTGGTTCCAGGGAAGGGAGAGAGCCAGTGCCGTAAGACAAACACAACATCCATGCCAGACCGGGATTCGAACCCGGACCCCTTACGGACGAATGATCAGAGACCAGCGCCTTAGACCACTGCGCCACCGGGGCGGCGATCTCTCACTTGCACAATTTGAAATCGGTAATGTCATGAACATTCTAAGTGCAGTCTCAGTGTTCGAAAATGTGGCTTCAAAGTTTGCAGCATCTGGGGAATGGTTGCATGCTCCCCCATCATTGAGGAGAATTGCAAAAACTCATCTGCAAACTGGTCGTCAAGGTCATTGTTATAGTATTCCTGCAATGCTTTTGCCCCTTCAAAAAATTCAGATCTTGATTTTTTTTTGTACAAAATTCAAATTTTCTCATTATATTTTCATAAGCACTTTTTCTGCTTGAAAGCTGAGTGACTAAAGCATCACAAAGCACATAATGAACCTGAGTTCTAAATATATCCCTTGCACTGAGTTCTATATGTTTACTGTTACATTCATCTAGGTGTTTATTCTTGGGCACTTTCTTTCTTCGGGAATCATGACCATGGTATTGCACATTTTCAGACACTAATCTTTTAGCTTCCTCTTCATAGACTTCAAAAATTTCCCTCACGAACTGAATAAAGTTCAATTAACGACTGGAAAATTTTAGGTACTTCAGAAATATTTCCTTTTGGATTCTGGCAAGTTTGGTTTGCACAGTTTAATCTCTGAAGTATTGTGTCCCAAAATACTGTGCTGATCGATATTTCCATTGTTCGCATTTTCTTCAGCAGTGATTTTGCTTCATCTCTTGTCTGTGGAGAATCATCTACATTTTCTGACAGAAATACTAAAACTTTCTCTATTTCACGATAATTTTCCCTCACTGATCGTGTAGCTGCAGCATCTGCACACCATTTGGTAACTGACCGACTCTTCAGTGTGAGTGATGAATTTCCATGTGCTTCCTGGACTTTCTCCTGAAGCGTCTTCCAACGGTGAGTTGATGCAGAAAAAAAAGTATAAAGTTTTTGCAAAAATGTGAAAAAAGAAAGAACTTTTCCACAACTATCTATGCTATTCACATCAATTAAATTTAAAGTGTGAGCAGAACATGGCACATATTCCGCTAGTGGATTGATTTCCCTAATGCGTATTTGAACACCAGAATACTTCCCAGACATGTTGCTGGAATTGTCGTAGCTTAGGCTTTTGACATTCATAATATCCAGGCCAGCCTCCTGTAGAAAAGATATCATGGTATTTGCAATGTTTTCTGCAGTATGTCCATGGAATGGAATAAATGTGAAAACCCGTTCTTTTGCTTCACAATCTTTGTTGACATACCTTATGATAAAAGCCAGTTGATCTATGTGTGTAATGCGTGGAGTAGAGTCAACTATGACAGAAAAATATTTTGACATTTTTATTTCATCAGTGATGGCATTAAAAACACGTACAGCCATTAATTCACCAAATTCCTCCACACATGTTGAAGATAAGTAACTGGTGTTACCACTTCCTGGATTCCCACATTTTTCCAAGTGTTGAGCTAAGAATGGATCAAATTCTGCAATTAATTCTAAGCAGCCCAGGAAATTTCCATTCTGAACTGATCCAATTGTTTCATCATCACCATACATTGGCAACCCACGAACTGAGAAATACTTAACTGTTGCGACAACTCTATGCAAAACATCTTGCCAGTACTTGGATTCATTCCGATACTGCATAACTATCTGACAGTCAATGCGTGCAGAAACATTCATGCGTAATGAATAGTCACACACTGCTTGCCTGTGTATGTGTGAATTTTCATGTTCTGTAAGACGTTCACTTGTATGCTTTTAGTCAGAAAAACCTGTGGATCCTAATGCTGTAGTGCTCCTAACATACAATTTGCATACCCAGCAGAATAGTAAACAAGTTGATGGGGATAAAAGAAGCCAGTCGCGTTTTACCTTCTCATTATTTTATTTTTATTCTGAAAAAATTACCTTCTGTTAGGAAACGTTTTTTACCACAGATATCCTTCCCTGTGAATGCCAGCAACTTAAAATCTTGGACTGGTGGATTGCTCAAAAAGCATTCGCGCATTTCTTCTGTAATTTCTCCCCAAAAGGCAGGATCCACTGCATTCATTGTGGAACTTGTGCTCTCTTCATTAGACGAATTCAAAAGATTTCCCAAATTAGGAGCATCTGTGATGTTAGATGATTCTGAAGTCAGATTACTGGCTTCCAAAGACAAATTACAATCAAGAGACTCACAAGTAGTAAAATTCAACAACTAACTAAATTTGATTATATATAAAATTAACATATATTCAACATTCCATCAGACTACAACCAAGCAAGGGCCGCACCGGTGGCGCAGTGGTTTAAGGCGCTGGCCTCTGATCATTCGTCCGTAAGGAGTCCGGGTTCGAATCCCGGTCTGGCATGGATGTTGTGTTTGTCTTACGGCACTGGCTCTCTCCCTTCCCTGGAACAAGTGACCCTAAATTAGGGACGGGCGACTGCTTATAGCCCATTGAGTTGCTCACGGTGGTCGTTAGACCTCCAATAAAAAAAAATAAATAAATAAAAACCAAGCAAGGAGGTTTTTTTGCCACCAAAACATCGCGTTCGCGGTTACAGTTACGACAACGACAAGCCGTGTGCAGGAAGTTGAAGGATCCGTTGAGTTTAGGTGCGTTCGGAGAAGCAAGAAAAGGTCACGTGAATCAATGGAAGCGATCCTCCTCCTCAATAGCCACCTTAATTTAAACCACTGAAACTTATTAATGGCCACGTGTTTACGTGAAACTCGAACTCACTGCGTGTAAGTACCACATTTATAAACACATGATTCATTAACATGCAAAAGTAAAAAATAAATTTTAAATATACACACACAAAATTTCCATTAACTAAGTACACATTTAATTGAAATTTGGGGGCCCCTCAAAATCGGGGGCACTGGGCACGTGCCCCGTGTGCCCTCCCGTAAATCAGGGCCTGCTCCTTCATGCAAACGTCTGGCGACAGTTTTTCGGGAGATCCGCTTGCCAGTAGCAGCCATAAACTGATTTGCTACCTCACTAGCTGTGCTGCGCCAGTGTCTTTTTGTTGATAGCACTATGTACCGATCTTCTGCAGGTGTCGTACTGCGAACACGACCTCCCCTGCGACGTTTGCTGCACTCTCCATTTGTTTGAAATGATTTCCAAAGCCTTGAAACAACACTGTGGCTGACGTCAAACTCCCTGGCAACATCTGTTATTTTTCGCCCTTCTTCAATCTTGCCAATAATATGGCCACGCATAAAATCATCTAGGTGATGTCGGGAAGACATACTGAAAATTGCAAGTTCGTCAATTGATTCTTTCCCTTTCAACTTTGCGTTTGAACAACAACGGTCAATACGCGTCAAATCCTTTATATCTCTTATCAGCCCTATGACGTCACGAACAAGTTCGGCAATCCAAAATTTGCATACGCATAACACGTCTTACTGTATCCCGCACTTATGCTAATTTCCACATTTTCCTGCCTTCCATTTTATGGTTGCTATCGTTGCTATTTTCAGCCGTCCTTAGCAATTGTCCGACAGTGTATTTGAGCGTAATGAAAAAATGTACTTCGTGATAATTCTTAGTTTTGTTTTCTCTTTTTTCCTTCCTTTAATAGTTAAATAAAGGTATGAAATATTTCAGATTTCTGATGATATTTAGGTAAATCAGAATATTAAGTTCTCGTTTTTGTACTATCAAATCTATCGTGTTTTGTAGATGGTGTAATCGGGAGTGTTGCAACTTTGAATGTTTGCGTTCATTCATAGATCTTTTTTTCAGAACGATAAAGTTCGGGTAGCATTTGGGAATAAATTAATGCCCAAAAAATAAATATTTTCTGAAGCAAACGTGTAAATACCCTGCTGACCACCCAAAATGTAACACCAAGAAGGACACGAGGTAGCAAAGCCAGATTTACTGGACACATAACAACAGACACAAAGATGAAACGATGGAGCTTACAGGCCCGTGCGACTTGCGGAACATGCAGCAGACATCAATAGTTCGTGTGACCCCCATGGCTGGCAATAACGGTCGCTACACGCCGCGGTATCGAACGAAAGACGCTTTGGATGTGGGCTTGGGATATGTCGGTCCAGGCTGCTTCCACACGTTGCCACAGTTCATCAAGCGTAGCCACGGGTGGTGCTTGCCGTGCCACCCGGTTGCCGATCAGCGACCAGACGTGTTGGATGGGCGACATATCGGGAGAACGGGGGGGGGCATGAAGAATTGTTGCACGATGCGTGCCACATGCGGGCGCGCATTGTCCTGTTGAAACGTGGCCGCTGGCAGGACCTGTAGGTAAAGGAGGACTACAGACTCCAAAGCGTCGTAGATGTAGCGGTGGTTGTCGAGTGTACCGGGTGTTATAACCAATTGCGCCCCAAACCATAACGCCAGGCGACGGACCGGTAGGGCGATGCATAATGCAGGCGTCATACAGTCTCTCGCCGAGGTGCCGCCACACGTGGAACCGACCATCGTGGTGTTGCAGGCAGAAGCCGGATTCGTCGAAGACAACGTCGTGCCATTCCGTAGACCAGGTGCGGCGTTCAACGGCCCACTGCCGCCGCACTCGCCGTTGGTGTAACGTCAATGGTAATCGGAGCAATGGGGGCCGTGCGACAAGTCCCCGCTCCTGCAGACGACGTCGAACGGTACGTGCTGATACAGGTTGTTGCGCAACACACCCTAATTCCTGCGCTAACGTTCGTGATATGGCGGTGCGAGTCGTCAATGCCCGCCGCACAACATGCCGGTCCTCTCGTTCGGTGGTGTGCCGCGGCTGCGGCAATCGCTCACGTCGGTCCACCCGCCACTCCCGCACCCACCGAATCCATACTCGCCTCACTGTGGCTGGATGTCGTTCCACACGGGTGCCGATGTCTCGGTATGATAAACCGCTGTCGCGGTAAGCCACTATTCGTCCTCTGTTGAACTCCGGAACGTGCTGGAATGACTGCCGTATTCTGCGACGAGGCATCAGAAAGCTTCTCACGCACAGGTCCGGCAGCACAACACACTTCCACTACTTACACCCCGCCTTCTGTGCACCTTTCTTATAGTGCTTCTTGGTGGCGTGCCGGGCGCATATGATTTGCATGTACTCTCGCGGGCGACGCAGGCTGCGAATTTCAGGCCAATCGGATACTTCCTTCTTTGTGTTGCATTTTGGGTGGCCAGCAGTGTATATGGAAGATCCTTTTAAAATAATTACATCTTTTCTTTCTGTTTCACAACATACTTCTCAAAGCAGTCTTCAAAAATAAGGGGGAGTTGCGGGAATTAGGATGTACTTTTAGAAGGAGTGTTGTCAAAAATCGGACAAAATGTGACCTGGAGGGGGGGGTCTAAAAATCGTAAAAAATCACGGATGGCCCCTTATACACTATCGATCAGAATTTCTTTCATGTGTCAGGAAAAATATAACAGCTGAATATGCACGATACATTATGAATGCAAACTGACTGTCGTCGCAGCCAGGAAGAGAGATCTATCTCGGCTACTGGCTAATGTATAAATGGAATGCACAAATATGTTTTTTACTTACGAAAGTGTTAATCTCCTTATTAGGCACTCAGTTTTTCGTAACTTTCCCAAAATGTGTATGTATGTGAGCGCACATCTTTCTTTCTTTTTTTTTTTTCCAAAAACTGCAACTTTTTTTTCTGCTTACAAAAAATGTTATTGCTTACATGTTATGCAAGCAAATGATCAAACGTAGTAGCTAAATTCTACCTGCATACCATACAAACAAGAATGCATAAGTAAAACTTTGGCAGTTGTACATTAGATATATTAACCATATATATTGGTTAATATATCTAATAACCATATATACATTAGATATATTAACCATATATATTGTACATTAGAGAAATGAACAATATTATTTATTCACATGCTGATGGCTGTCGAAAGTTCATTTTTCAAGCATCATTTTTCAAAAGTCATTTTTTTTTGCTTATACATATTGTGTTAAAGTTTGCATGCATCTACATTTGTTTCATTTCTGCTTGTATAATTAATACAAATACAAATTTTGGAGGGGTAAATAGAACTATTGTTTTGAGCTGTGATTGCGAGCCCAACAAACCAGCTCATTCAGTTCACTTTCAATGTCATAATCACAACTCAAACAAAGATATACCTAATAATAATAATAATAAAAAAACTTCTAGCCACACATATCATTAAAAATAACATAGTTTTTTGCTCTTGTGGGCAGTGCTTGTGGTCAATAAATTGCATCACCTCAAATGCATAGTGAAATCACTGATTCGCTTCCTTCCACAACCATAACGTTATGCTAAGCCGATAACACTTATTCCTTTTCCACTGTTTTCTGCTAATGTCAAAAACTTTCTCTTTCATTTTTCACTCATTTTCATGAAAGTGAAAAAAAAAACTCACGAGTTTCAACAGCAGAAAAATGTGTTTTTTTGCAAATGTCGAAAAGTTGTCCTGAATACTGCAGATCTTCACGTGTGTGTGAAACCAGCTTTCTGTGAAATGATTGAGAAAAGAGGCAAGTCCATGGGCAAATAATTTTTATATGCCAAACAATTCATCAATAAGTTGGGTTGAGCATATCCTGAAAGTCAAAACAGAATTAGAGACAGATATGCTCTGCGCCTGTATTGATGCGAGGATGAGAATGCAATTACTTGTCTACAAAAAAAAAAAACTGAACTTAGTCCAAGAGTGACATTATCCAGATTCAGAACAGTAAAACAATTGCTTATTTAGAGCTGATTTTTTTAAGCAGGGAAAGGAATAACGAGAATGACTTGCAGTGTAAATACACAATCATTATGGTTACTAAAATTGGACTGCCCAAGCAAAGCTTTTACAATCATTCTGAACAAAAAATGTCACAGACAGTGAAATGTAACTGCAGAGTTTTTCTGACTATAATGGAAAGCAGGAACAAGACCCACAGGGACAAAACTATTGACACCGTCGCCAACAGGCGACATTTAAGGTACGATTTTGCCTAATGCAGGGACAGGGAGATATGGAGTTCGCCTTAAGTAATTACTGCTGTACGTCGAATTAAAGTTTAACTCCCTTATATGTGCTTAAGAATTTTACTGTACCTGCCATAATGCATGAATAGCAACATTCCTTGCCCCCCCTCTCCCCTCTTATTACGGCAGACAAAGTACCAAAGGAACTGCGTGAAATCCCCATGGGCAAAGTGTCCATTAGACCTTCAAGGATGTTCATTGACTGTTGTTAAGAGGTCTCATTGTTTGGAGTTTAAGCATTTCAGGACCGACCAACACTTGCAATTGTTCGGAGGTGTTCATTAACAGAGGTTTTACTGTATTACATAAAATTATTTATAACACCATCACCAAACATAGTACATGTTTCTTTTTATGCTGCTGGTTGGGCTAGATTATAAAGCTTCTCTAATGATCAGTAGAACGTGCTTATTTTAGTCATATGGTAAATTTAACAAATCCTTGTAACTTTTGATGCCCTTAATTGCCCCCCTTAAATTTATAAAATATCACCATGCCATGTAATTTCACATATTTTCTTTAAAAAATCAAAAATATAACTTTTCGAAAAATTCAAGGTCAAATTTGAAATTGTGACACTGAAATTAAAAATTTTAAATCTTGCATTAGTAATATATCACTTTTAAGCCAGTGAAAAAAGGTTTTTAAAAAAACTCATCACTTTATGATATAAAGAAATTTAATTTTGTACTTTTATGACATACAAAACACTGAAACTTGTCAAATTCTTGAATTTTATTATCTACCACAGGAAATTTCAAAGCTGTTGTGCTGAAAGTTGGCAAACATTCATTCCTTGTGTATGTCAACAAATCTACAAAGTTTCATAAAAATCCGAAAGGGTCAGGTTGAAAATGCTATTTTTCTATGTAAGATTGACATGGAATGACCCATTTTGAAAAATTCAGGGATCCTTCTGATTAAATTTAAGCAAGCTGGTTCACGGAGACAAGGGTGATGCATGTGGTACCAGTGTCATTTTGCACTACAGTTTTACTTGAGCTGCTGTGTAAATGCAATAAAATTTCTGCTTAAATTAGGTCAGTAATAACAAAACAATTTTTTAACTGGCCTCAGCTGAAACTAGCTTGGTTCATTTTCCACAATGAAATAATTTTGCTACAGTAAATTACATCCACAATGTAAAACTAAATATATTTAGACTACAGGCTTCCACAACTGTTTTCAAAAGGACATGTGGGAATGAGAAATGCCTAATAAAATTGTTCAGTATTGTTTAAATAATGAACTATCCTTTTTGGTTTATCTTGAATATCGTAACATACTATCACTAATAAATAACATTGAAGCTATTCAGGCTTCCTAAGCCTTCATAAAGGGCCAAGGGGTTGGACATTACGAATTGAATGATTATATACACATTAATTATACAAGCAGCAATGAAACAAATGTAGATGCATGCGAACTTTAACACAATATTTATAAGCAAAAAACCGACTTACCTTCGAAAAATTGTAATCCTTGAGAAATGAAGCACTTTTGACAAAGTTCACACCAGCTAACGCCGCGTTAGAATAGCCATTCCGTACATTGATATACGAGTGAGTCACGTAACATAGAAGGTTTGTTGTGATCACGTGACTCTACTGAAGCTCTGCGCCTAAGCTGTTCAAAAGTACGCCTGTCATTGGCTAGAATTTTGCCTCACATATATCAATGTACGGAATGCCTATACGCAACTCGGACCTATCTCGGACAAATGATCAGCAGCCATCGCTTAGACCACTGCGCCACCGGGGCAGCAAAGATTTTGATTAGCTTGCTTGGACGGAAGCAGGGTGCTTTTCCCTCTCCAACATTGAAACATCAGCCATGTGGTGCACAACCTCCAACTTCTGACGCCACATAAATAAGACCCATTGTATAGGAGCAAACAATTCAGTGGACGACGCGCACGAAGTGCTACCTCCACCAGTTTTTGGAATCGGATCTGTCTTGCGGTGGGATGCCTAAAGCAACATTTGCGGCTCTTCTGATGGCGGATAGTAGCCGTAAGGCCGGAGGGAACTATCGCCGGATTGCAATCTTCTCGTGGTGTGGCCGTCCTACGTGTTCCAGTTCCAGGCTAATGAGAAATCTATCCAATGTCAAATGCACTCGGATATTAACCTAGTTGGTGAATTTGGTGTCTAGGCATTCTGTATAAAGTTTAGTTGGTGAATTTGGTGTCTTGGCATTATGTTAATTGTGGCGTAACAGCAAAAAAAAAAAAAAAAGGGGGGGGGCGAGCTTTGAGTGCTTATGGCCAAAAACGCGCTTTAATGGAAAACAATAATTTAAAATGCAATTATCATAAAATAATATAATAAAATTTAACTACGAAAAATAATACTAATGCAGAAAATCATAAGCACAGTTTTCTCTTATAAACAATATTGGTATAGTATTTGACCATGAAAATACTTTAGTACTACAGTATTTTTATTATACATTACAGAAACAAATGGCTGCATAGCCTATCTAAGGATTAAGTTCACCTGACTTTTCGTGCTTTTAACTTTTCAGATTCGGCAATAACATCTTCAAAATCTATTTTAATATGCAGGTCATTTGGAGGACGATTCAAAAACTTTGCTTCTATCTCTGTCATGAGCATAACTCGCGTCATGTCCATGAATCATTTAGGTTGACCGCAAGCCACGTCAAGAAATACAAAATACAGCTCATGCTCGCTCCCTGATATAGCTCTTGTAATCTGGGGCTATGTCAGCTTTGTTGGACAGTAAAGAAAATGATTAGAACTTCACTCTGGCCTTTTGACCGAAAGACTTGGGTCAACTTGTGGAAAATAGCATCAGTTCATGATTCCACTGAAATGCAAAATTGAAACATACATAAAAATATTGAAAATATCCAAATGTATACAGAAAGTTTGTGCTCTTGCAGTTTTAAACCTGAAAGTTATTAATATATATTCAACCATTATCAATCCACTGCTGGATGAAGGTCTCCCCAAGTTTCTTCCACAACGGTCTGTCTTGTGCCAGTCTCCTCCATGTTATTCCTGCATACTTTCGAATTTCATCCACCCATCTTCCATGTGGTCTTCTGTTTGAAAATACAACACACATAAAAATTGGAAAGGGAGTGAGACAAAGTGACACCATATCTCCGAAGCTCTTTAATGCCACATTGGAAAATGTCTTTCAATCACTGAACTGGGAAAACAAAGGGATAAAGATTAATGGGAGATTATTTAACCCACCTTCGTTTTGCTGATGTAGTCATTTTTGCAACTATCCCATCAGAGCTGCAGAGTATGATCCAGGAACTTGCTGACAAGAGTAAAGAAGTGGGATTAAAAATGAACTTTCAGAAGACAAAAGTGATGTACAATGCTTTTACGAGAAATGAAGATTTATCGATTGATGGAGAAAAGCTGGAGATAACAGAAACGTATGTTTATCTTGGACAGCAGATATCAAGTGAGGGTCACATTGATGAAGAAATTAATTGGCGTACAAAACTTGCCTGGAGAGCTTTTGGAAGAAACAGCATAATTTTCAAGAGCAATATGCCATTATGTCTTAAAAGAAAAGTGTTTGCATCCTTCCAGTGCTTACGTATGGTGCAGAGACGTGGACCTTAACTAAAAGAGACATACAAAGGCTGCAGACAACTCAAAGCAGCACGGAGAGGTGCATGCTTGGTGTAACCAGGAGAGATAAGAAGAAGAACTCGTGGATCCGAAAAATGACAAGAGTGGAAGACATCATGATCAGAGTTAAATCCCTGAAATGACAATGGGCTGGACATACTGCCAGAAGGACAGACCATCGATGGACAGCCGGAATTTTAGATTGGATTCCAAGGGACAGGAAATATATATATATATAGAAATAGGGCAATTTTTTGGCAACTTACTACACAAACAGACTAACCATACAAGAACTATTAAATGACATTATTCCAGTATTTGTTTCAGTATAATGTTGTCAAGTAATACAGGAATATTTTTTGTTTAATATTGTTCGTTTGCAGTAAAACATCATTATGAGTAAAGCATCAAAAATCATGCCAGCCAGCTACATGAAAAAAAAAGAATTTTAAAATTGTACTTACTTTTCTACTTAACAATAATGGGAATTAGCACCAGGGATGTAGCCAGTGGTGACCCAGGTTGAGCAGCAACCAACCTGCATTTCCTTTTGCCAGTCCTAGCAAACTCACAATACAGTCCATTACCCGACCTTTTTATATCATTTGTCTGACATCATTTATATTCTTTGCTCTACCTCAATCACCAGCCACCCCTCCTCCCAGGTTCTCTGTCTAGCTATGGGCCTGAGTAGCACAAGTTTTTGTAACTAGATACAAGGCTTAAAATTGGTTTGGACTACATATGGACACATATCTTAAAAAATAAAATCACCCACCATGAAAAAAAGTTGTAGTGATTTTAGTTTCTTACTTTTAATTTTATGACCAGATATGTGATTCGCAATTAGTTTAAACTATATGTGTTATCAGTTGGAAAATAAAAATGGAAGTTCTGTTTGGAAAAAGCAAAAAGGTCTCGCAAATTGCGACAAAAAGAAATCGAAAAATAATTTTTTTGAGTTTTGTAAAGAATTTGTTGAAGTGGAAGAGACTCCCTTTCGTAAAGGTGAAAACGTGCAAAAAAAAAAAAAAAAAAAAAAAAGAAAAAAAAAAAAAGAATAGTCACAAGTATCCTACAATAGAGCAGTGAAATAGTGATTGTTTATATAATCATACACTAACAAAAATTGTAATTCTTTAAATAAAGCTCATGTTGAGAAATGGCTTCCTAGTTTCTTAATTCAATTACTAATAAAAAAAAAACTATTAAAATTAAACAACTATAACTCCTATAGTAGAGCATAAAGCTGCTATAAAAAATTGCTCCAACAAGACTGGTTTAGATAGGCATGTTAGAGAAACTAGTCACAGCATGGATTGGAATTCCCTTAAAGTCATCAGTTTCCAAAGCAATTTTCAAAAAAGAAAGCTAAAAGAAGGAATAGAGATTGAGAAAAATAAAAATTCCATCATCAATGACTGCAAAGGATTTTCCCTGCCTAACATCTGGCAGGATTTGGTGAAAAATAACCTAAACCGTCAAGGTTAACCGTAACCGTGATAGTGACGGGAATAAGTGACAACAAAAAGGCAGCCTGAAGAAGGAGAAGAGTTTTCTCCAAAAATTTGCAATTTAAATAAATAATTTCCTAGTAAAATTCCCATAATACTTGTTTTTGATTAAAATTTTTAAATTAAATATAGCATGCTTTACAAACCTAATTAATTTAGGTGTTTTTGAATTTTATTTAATTAAAAATTCATTTAATTTCCTGGAACCAGTGTTCCTAAATTAGGGAGGACGACTGCTTATAGCCCATTGAGTTGCTCGCTGACGGTGGTTGTTAAACCTTCAATCTAAAAATAATAATAATAATAATTTAATGCAATAACTGTAACAGCTACTTATGAAAAGACAGTAAGGTTGACTGTTGGATGTGCAGTAGCTTGTGCATAGAATTGTTGTTCACCTTAGAATTGGTATGAAACAAAGGCAAACAGATAAGTCAACACAATAGTTGTCCTCATGTACTGATATCCACTTTCTCACTTCCTTTATTTTTAAGCATGAATGGCAAGTGCTTCACAATTAATTTATCACTGGGTATGATTATTAAGTTCCACATGTCACAAACTTTTAGATTAAGTTATATGTGAATCATTATAAGTGCAATGAGTGTGCTGCAGACACTGAGTTTGTATTCTACACCATTATATTAGAACTAATGCAGGTAATAATGAGAAATATAAGACCAGTGCTAAAACTATTAAATCCACAGATTCCTGCATATTACATAACACAGAGATGATACTTTGAAGGAAGCAGACAGATTGTCCAATGTGCCAGTGGAGGATAAAAATAAGTGAAATGTGACCACAAGTTTCTCTATGATTCACATGAAAAACACATTGCTCTTCAGAGATCTGAAACAACCTGACAATAATGAAGGTACTTCCTATGATGGTGAGACTGAATTTAAAGCCAGTGGTGGTTGGTTTAGGAAGCTTAGGATCTTTTATAAATTTTGACAGTCTGTGTCTGATAGATGAGATGTCCAAAGTTGTAGAAACAAATTTCCTAGCAAAACTCAAGAAATTTAGTTTCAATGTCAATAAGTCATGATAGTCAAATAGATGTTACAGGCAGATGAATGCCAAATTAATCATGCAAATAAACATGCCTCAGAAAACTTGAAAATTACACCGTTCTGGAACGGGAATTGAACTCACATCTCCGAATTTACATTCAAGTATATTACCGTTACACCACTCAGAACACAAATAACCTCCAAGAGACTGAGATGTGTTTTCGGACCCAGACGTGACACTCCACCGTACGCAAATAGAAGCATGTGTGATCCTCCATCTTAGCAGCACGTGAGCAGAAAGTGAATCCCCTGAAGGAATAGCACTTCAGAAATAAATGATAGACAAATAGATGTTACAGGCAGAGGGATACCAAATTAATCATGCAAGTAGACATGCCTCAGGAAATTTGAAAATTACATCGTCCTGGAACTCGAATCAAACACACATTTGAAACGTTTTGTCAATATTATTTTTTTATATTGGAACACAATTTCATCTTCAGGAATATCTGATAAGCTGTTTACGGAAAATAATAGAAATTTCTTGGGATTAGGATTATAACTATTTGTTAAGTTTGATGATGTGATCTGAGAACATTTGAGGCCTGTTTGTGTCCAGGAGAATACTGATAATTGTCTAGGAAAACACATACAGAATAAAACAAGCAATCGTTTAGCAAACCAAATGCTTAATGATATTATACTTAGTGCTAAGTAAATATTTAAAGAATACTCCAGTTGAATCAAGGCATGGATCCAAGAAATAAAACGGTTAAAAAAAAGGGGGCTTGGTTCAGCCTACAACAATTATCTAGAAAGAATAGGTATATTATTTAACACAGTTATATTTGACTGATGATGTTTTAATCTCATCCCATATAAATCCAGTATTCCATTTATACGTTACTTGTGAACACTTTATGTATAATTAACTTATATTGTATGTTATTTCAAATCTGGCTGAAAAACAACAGTCCAACACACACACACACACACACACACACACACACACACACACACACACACACACACACACACTTGTGGTTGACATCAGCAAATGTTGTTGCACTAGATGCCATGAATGATAAAACCAGCCCTGCTGGAATAACTGCTAAAAATAATCAATTCTGTGCTCTCACTGTGTTTGCTAGCACTACCAAACACAGTGATAATCCTAAATTTGTAGTCACTATGTTCAAGATTCATCTAAGATACTTAATTATGAAGAGAAGTCAAAATTTGGAAGATTCCATCAATTAATTCCACTTCTATGTAATAAACTCACGAAGTGCACACTATTCATTCTCAATAACTGAACACCTCAGAATTACCTTACCAAGTTGAAATACAGTATAAACTTCTTAACAGAGATTAAATACTGATAAAGAGCAAACAATGAGTTTCAAAAAAAAAAAAATATATTGTATAATAAAGCACAAAAGGAAATAAAAGGAAATATTGAAAACTAACACCTAAAATGCTGTAGATCAAATTTACACTTTTTCATATTGTCAGTTACAAGAAAGTACATACAATTTTAGAGGAGACATAGTTCCAAATTAAAAACATATTTTTATTACAGCAGATGAACTGGGGAGTGGAATAAATAATTTAAAAACAGAGAAAGTCACAAGCATGGGTGAAATTAGAGAAGAAATTCTCAAAAACTTAGGATCTAAGAGCAGAATGTTACACATATTTAATAGCATTATGAAAGAAAAGAAGACAAAAACTCAGAGTTCAAAACAAAAATTTAACTAATTTTCAAAGGTAAAGATAAATTTGATTTGGACAGCTATGGACCAACAGCACTTGCACGTGCAACTTACATAATGTGAATTGTTTTATAAATATGAATGGTACACATATTTAATAACATTATGCAAGATGAAACCCAAGAAGGCTAGTTCAAAACAAAATTGAAACGAATTTTCGAAGGCAAAGGTAAAGATAAATTTCATTTGGCCAACAGCACTCCCAAGAGCAATTTACAAAATTTTCATAATTATTATTTTAAAAAATAGGTCTTGCAATTGGTTGGAATGTTGCCGTGGATATTCTTCTAATTTCAGGCACACTGTTTCACGTAAATAAATACCCAAATTCAGGTATTACCTAATTATGTTAATTAATTAGTTATTTGAATTAGAGTAATTCTTGATTGGGTTTGCAGGGGGTATTATCCTGCCGTAGGTTGCATAAAAATTTTGCTGTTTCCTTTCTTTTGCTTCCCCTTCACGTTGGAAGGAAGGAACATTGATGATATGCCAGGTGCAAGGTTCTGAAACGAAATAAAAGATATTTTCATGCCAGGCATTTGCAAAGAAGAAAAGGCATGGCGGTGTAATGTAGGGATTAGATACTATAACCTAAGCTAACAATTGGCCAAGCAGCGATTAAATCTGGCCAAAAAGTAAAACTTATGTATTAGCTCTGTCTGCAGTCTCTGCATCGGGGAATATAAACTCAGGTGGGCCTACGTGCATTCAATTGCACTGAAAGATTTCAAATTGTAACGGTATTACAGAATACCCTGATAATAAAACTCCATAACAGGGTGACACTTAGGACCAAATAATTTTTTAAAGGGCTCAGCTGGGCAGATGTTCAGAGCTAGCCAGAAAAACATCTGCTCAAAATGACCAATGATCATCGTCCCCGGGGCACGAAACAGGAGTGGTTGATGGGAACCCCAGGAGCCAATGGTGGCAAAGGTGACACCTCCAGGAGGTAAGGACACACCTAGGAGTACAGGAGAAAAAAATGATGGGGAATATGAAAACTTGCAGAAATATGGGGTGAAAAAAACCATGAAAAATTGTTAGGAGTGCGGAGGAGTGAAAAACCTTGCAAGATTGTTAGGAGCACAGAGCAAGAAAAATGCAAAGTTGTTGAGAGCAAATAAGAAATTTGGTAGGGGAATTAGTACCAAGGCATCAAAGGCTCCCAGGCTGCATTTTATCCACGGAGGATACCAGTCCCATCTCATGGATGAAGGATGGAAGCAGTTGACTGATGTAGAAGCACCATCACGATAGGAGGGCCAGCGAAGCAGATGACCAAGGGTAAGACATCATCCAAATATTTCAATCCCTTGCATTTTGAAGTAGAATATGAAAATTGAAAATGAAATAATATTGCTCACCCCATATGAGTTGAGTTGGTAGGGAATCGTTCTATGAACCTTAGGCTTAACCAAACCATGTTTGAAATTATGTGATTTAATCAAACTTATATGGTCCCACCATAAATTTGTAAATAAATTAAGCAATATGTCAAAATAAATTTTTTAGTTGTTTTTTAAACAAATGTGTCTTTGTATACACTGCTGGACGGATCATAAACGGCTATATAGCGCATAAAAAAGTAAGTGTGGTTGGATGCCAAGTGAAATAAAATAATGTCAGAATGCCAGGACATTGCAAGAAAGACAATTTATTGTGCTCTGAAATCCAGAAGGCTTTGGAACGTGTTCAAGGGACAAACAGGCCATTTTGTGCAGAATACGTAAACGTGAAAAAAATGCAATTACTGTCTGCAGGCATTCCGGCGTAAGATGTCAATACGGGATATGGCCACCATGGAGGGCGATGCAAGATTCCACACGTCGTGTCATGCTTTGCACAACATTATCAAGCAGCTGTTGGGGTAATTTATCCCATTCCTCTGTCAGTGCACGGATGAGGGTGTCCTTGTTTATTGGAGGGCATTGGCGACCAGCAAGACTCCTCCCCAAAGCATCCCACACATTTTCAATGGGATTCAGATCTGGAGAACGTGCTGGCCATACGAGGCGTTGAATATCCTCGCTCTCAAGACACTCCTGGACAGCGACTGTTCGATGACATGTTGCGTTGTCGTTCATGAAAATGAATCTATCACCGACAGCACCACGGAACATGCGAACATGAGGTAGCAGAACATCATTAATGTATCGTTTGCCAGTCATAGTCCCAGTTGGAAGCACATAGAGGGACGTACGGCCATTGATCATGATGCCAGCCCATATCATGACACTACATGTCGGATATCAGTCCCTTTCCTGTATGTTTGCTGGACAATATGCAGTACCACTATCACGCCAGATCAGTTGTCGTCGACAATCAGATAATAGACTGTATCTACTCTCATCTGAGAAGAGGACAGCAGACCAGTCGTTATCAGTCCAATTGCGATGTTGATGGCACCATTGCAAACGGGCGGTACAGTGACATCTGGACAATGGGATGCACACAACAGGACGGCGGGTGTATAGTCTTCCTTCATGCAAACGTCCGGCGACAGTTTTTCGGGAGATCCGCTTGCCAGCAGCAGCCATAAACTGATTTGCTACCTCACTAGCTGTGCTGCGCCGGTGTCTTTTTGTTGATAGCACTATGTACCGATCTTCTGCAGGTGTCGTACTGCGAACACGACCTACCCCGTGACGTTTGCTACACTCTCCATTTGTTTGAAATGATTTCCAAAGCCTTGAAACAACACTGTGGCTGACGTCGAACTCCCTGGCAACATCTGTTATTTTTCGCCCTTCTTCAATCTTGCCAATAATACGGCCACACGTAAAATCATCTAGGTGATGTCGGGAAGACATACTGAAACTTGCAAGTTTGTCAATTGATTCTTTCCCTTTCAACTTTGCGTTTGAACAACAACGGTCAATACGCGTCAAATCCTTTATATCTCTTATCAGCGCTATGACGTCACGAACAAGTTCCGCAATCCAAAATTTGCATACGCACAACACGTCTTACTGTATCCCGCACTTATGCTAATTTCCACATTTCCCTGCCTTCCTTTTTATGGTTGCTATTGTCATCCGTCCTTAGCAATTGTTCGGCAGTGTATTAAGATAATACAACGTATTTTGTCACAAATATTTATTTTTTTAAGCCGACCATGGTTTCGCTGGGTAAAAAAATTAAAAAAAAATTTGTGACAAAATATGTTGTATTATCTTGATATATATATATACTTGTGTATATATAACGTCACAAGACGGTAGTCTTTGAAATCAAGAAACGTGTCTTTCTTTGCTTGCTGCTCTACAAATGAATATGAGTGTGGAATGCAGGTTTATTTTTAGGTAAACAGTTTTATTTCTTTTGGTAGTACCAAGATAAAATAAACATGATATGGGAATGTTAGTTTTAAACTTAACTTCATTACAACAGATGAGTTCTTGCAACAAAATTGTACGAGTTCATGTGAAGCACAATGCATACAGGTCCCAACGATGAGACTGGGTCACCAAATCTAAGAAACCCAATGTCATTGTTACCACATTTAGATGATCAAAATTAATTAGCAAAATTTATGCCTGCAAGTTCCCAAACAAGGCTTGATACAGTAATAGGAAGAACAGAACAATTTAGAAGAATTACAGTATGACCTTAGAAGTGGGTGATTAATTGAATGCAGTCTGTTTATAATGAATGAGGTCATCCAGTAGTTAAATGACTATAAAAAAACAACAACTTATCATTGAAAGCCTGAGCATCGGAGGCGGATTGGCCCACCGTGACATTACCTGGTAGACCACTCAAAAAATGACCCACTATCTTGATTTATTTTTTTTTGTCTGGATTTTTTGGAACAAATGAATAATTTTTTTATACTAATGAATAATAATCATAAACTTTATTCTAATTTTTATTTCTGCCTGAAAAGTTATTTCCTTTACAAAAAAGTTCCAAAAGTTTCCTTTGATCAATATCTTGGGCTTTTGTTCTGAAATGACGTATCAAAATTCTCTACAGTTATGTAAGAAAAGTGCCAACGGTTCAAGCACGCTGTTATAAATTAATTATGTTGAAGCTAACTAACTATAGTTAGATGTAGGTCATTGCCTTTGGATATAAAACCAGTTGGGATGGCCATCATCACAATCCCCTTATTCACAAGCTGGCACAGAACACACCGTGATTCTTTGGCAGAGGTGTTCTGAAATTCGTGTCCCATCCACATTTATCTTAAAAGAAACAGCGATTTACCAGTACTGGTTCATGGATGAAAATGGTGGTTTGCGATTGAAAAAGGTGTCTACTCAAGGAGCATATACCAATACCATTGCGCAGTAGACAATTAATGACCAAATAAATATAAAAATTAATTACGTAGAAAAATTGCTATGTGGCATGGGAACATTTGAACTTTCAAAACGATCTTCATGTTGATTTAGTTTGAAATGAGGTCTGCTAGGAACATGGTTTTTTGTTTTGTTTTTTTGTTCTTTTTTGTTAAGTCAAAACCATATTTTTCAAAATAAAATAACATCTGGTTCAAAGCTACATTCAATCATGAGCGGAGTTTTAAAGCTCTTTAACCATTAAATTGTTAAAATTTGTTCAGAGCTGAACTCGTTTTACAATGCATATTTCAACAGTTTTCTTTCATTGGTTGGTTGGTTGATTGGAGGTTTAACGACCACTGTGAGCAACTCAATGGGCTATAAGCAGTCGCCCGTCCCTAATTTAGGGCCACTGGCTCCAGGGAAGTTTTCTTTCATTGAGCATCTAAGAGAATTTTTTTCATCAGGGAATTTATAAGGTGTTGTGCTGTAGGTATGTGTGTTTTTGTAGTGGACCGCGAGACTAAATTTCCTGGCCTGGTTTGGTCGACCCAATCCGCCCCTGCTGGGCATTCAAAAAGTATATGATAACATGAATAGACACATTCTTTGTCAGCAGACATATAATCTTAACATTCCCCATGATTGTATCTACTTAATTCAAATAATTTATGTTAAAATTAAATACTAATACAAATTCAGAGACATTATATCTGAAAGAATTGTACCTAATGGAGATCTTAAACAAGGATGTCTGTTATTCCCCCCATTCTCTTCCTTATACATAATTCCTTTGATATTCAGCTAATGAATGTAAAATTAGGCACAACACTCTATGGTAAAAGTTATGCTTTCAGTTACCATATTCCAGGCATCCTATTTGCAGATAATATTGTGTTAATTGGCAATTCAATTAGCAAAACAGAAAAATTGTTAGAAATCATGCACAAATTTGGTGAAGAATCGGAGGTCAGATTTGCAAATGAGAAATGCATATTTACACTGTTTGATAATGTGAAAGATATTACAGATATGGTATTTGGTTGAGGGAAAATGTTTAAAGGAAATACGTTTTCTGAGAATTTCTGTTGCCCCCGACACAATCTACCTTTGGATACATGAAGATAACATCAGTACAAAGATTCAAAAATACCTAGGTATTCTAAAAAAACCCTCAAAAAACAGACTTATTCTTGTAATAAATGGATAAGCCATTACAAGAATTTTGTGGAAATGTGTTGTAGGGCTGTCATTGACCTATGGCAACAGTGTCTTAAAACACCCAGAGAAGGAACACACTAAACCATGTCTGGCTTAATACTGGCCTGTTTTCCCTTTAGAATGGGAAGTTAGTTCTGAACAGCACAAAACAAGGGGAATTAGGTTGGAGTATGTTTGAGGTGAGAGAAGCACAACAAAAATTATTCTACTATGGTCATTTGCAAAATTTAAATAACTAATTATGTCAAAAAATATATAACCAAGAAAATTTGGTGGTTTAGGGTCCCTAAACTTAGGAATTCTAAGTGGTTCAAAAGAGCATTATATTTAAATCACAAGTAACATCCTGAAGACACTGCCTGGAATTTTTATATTAGGACAGTGTTGAAAAACAGAACAACATCCAACATAAGAAAAAAAAAAAGCTCAAAGTATCTGGAAAAAAAGAAGTACTGTACAGAAGTTCACTAAAGAAATAGAAACACTTCCAAAGTGCTATGTGTACACCTATGCAGTGCTCACCTCTGTGTTTCTTGACACTTGAGGTTGTGGCTTTGCCACTGCCATTATGTGATATAAATACTACTGCAATAATTCTCCGGTGGCAATTGCTAGCAGGTTGGTTTACAATTTATACCACAAGTTATTAACTTTGAGATGAATTATATCCTCAGCTGCAGTTGGGGATATAACAAGACAGCATTGGAACAAAACATGTAAAAGTGTTATTTTACAAAGTAAAGACATATATTAATTACCTTCTTATTTCTTCCATTCAGTTGTTTTAATTATATTTATCAATTCATTAAACTGCATAGTAAACTAAAAACTATCCAAACCAATGGACAATGCTATTGGCTAACATTATTCGCTTTACGAAGGTGTGACATCACTGTCCCCTAAATGCAAGCAAGTTTAAAAAGTCAGCTCAACTGTATAATAAAAATCATCCAAACAAATAAAGAATGCCGGTTATTTGACTTTACAAAAGTCTGTAATTATTCTACTCACACGCACTTCTGTGTTTCATTGTGGAACTACAGAATTTATATTGTGTAGAGGCACACAAGGAGTCGCAACGAGAAATGTAAATAAAGTGCCGATACGTAGCACTTCGGAAGTAGAGCCAAAAGAATTACTGCAGTACAACCTCAAAAATTCAGACCTCCATATTCCGGAAACCTCCAAAATTCGGACTTTTTCCGGATTTTTTTTTTTTTTTTTTTTTGAATCTTCCGGACTGTCAAAATCGCAAATTTAAAACAACAGGGTAAGAGTATGCATATAGTGATATTTCAAAAACAAATATACTGATTATTTACTAAAAAGATGCGCTAAAATTTTTACAGAAATTTATAGATATGATGTCGCGTTCCGTTAGACACATCTATTTAAACGATAACTCCGCTGTCCTGATGTTGGTTTAGGAGGGAAAGTGGGGGAGGACAGGCAAATGCTCGCGTAGGTCTTAAGGTTAGGAAGTTTGTTGGTGAAAGGAATGCCCGACTCAAATGCCCTTTGCATGGGGGATGGAATGGGGGCATAAGCACACAGACCAGTAGCGTGACGTCCGAGGCTTCTGTGAATAGCGCGCCCAGGGTATCTCTTTCGTTGGCTGCAGCATACATCATGCAGGAAGGTGCGATGCAACCAAGGAAAGGAACGTTGATTTTCACTGGGGTGGGGAGACCGGTTTGATGGGCACTTCCCTGAACAAAAGCTTAAGAACATGAACAATGCAGTTAATCTGGCATGTGATACAGGTGTTTCTTGGCTCTGTGCTCCTGAGTTTTGCTTTGATTTTAATTTTTTTTATTGACTGACAATAGTGGAAGTTGAAGGCTTCGGCTGGAAATGTTTTCTCACTAATAAGCGCTGTAGCATCATCACCTGATGTTAACAATGGGTAATTAATTTAATACCTGGCTGAAGATAAAATCTTCACAAAACGCAAAAGAAAAAAGAAGGGAGAGTTTTCCCATTCATACATCTAAAATCGGAGCTCAACGGGAAGGCTCAGTGCGCAGTAAATGAAAGTAGGTCAAACCACTGGAAAGAGAGAAAGCATCACTGCCGTTTCCAAGTGTTGGCGGCGAGACCCGTGAACACGTGCGAGGGAGCTGGTAAAAGGAAGCGTAAAGCAACTTATTCTAACAAAAACATCTGTAGATGAGAAAAAAATTCGTAACATAGAAGGAACATATTATTAAAGAAAACATTAATCGAAAGCATTACAAGCGATAATTTATAAGTTAATTACTTCTAAGACGGATTCTATTGCGGTGAACAGAGAACCATCCTGTAGCAGACATCCACATTGAATGGAATTTAGACAATTGTGCGGTTTTACGAGCAATGCGATATTCTAACAAGAGTCTTAAGATTTAACTGTGATTTATATTGATTACATAAATGGTTTTCAGCATTTAGTAAAGGCAAACAAAAAAACACCATTAGCATGATTAATAAAAAATGTATAAATAAAAATATTTGCCAGTATGAAAAAATAAATGCATAAAGCAGATCGACACTGAGTTGCAGAATTAGCCTTTGAAGCACACATATGATCATGTTGGGTGTGAGTTAATTCATGAAAATAAGGAAGATAATTTAGTTTTCTGAGCAGCACCACGACTTCGACACAGGTGCGGACCTTACGGCAACTTTTGCTTCAAAGATTGCAAAATTTCTCACCTGTGGCCCTTACGCCGATGCGGCTCTTAGTCCGAAAATTACAGTAATCTTTTTTTGTATTTTTATATTTTTCTTAAAAATTCTCCTGTTCTATTATTTTATATTAAATAATATTTTTTAATTGGTTAACTTGATTTTTTGTCATTACTTTTACAAAAATAGTGTATTTATTTAATACTAAGTTTGTATTTTATCCAAACTCTCTATAATCCGGAAAATTCCAAAATCCGGAATCGGCAAAGTCCAGACGATTCCGGATTTTCAAGGTTGTACTGTATGACTTCAAAGATAAATATGAAAGAGAAGATTACTTTGATAACAGTATTGGAAGTTACCTACCATGTAAAGTCAGGGTTAGAGCATTAGAAACCAACCATAGAATTACCAAGTTTATTGAAATACAGGACAGGTGTGGACAATGCAAGTCTGGGACAGGTGCCAGGGAACATCTTGGGTTTGACTGCCCGTGTTAGTAGGCCAAAGGAGCTCTTGGAACTGGCTACATTATACCTGCAGTTGGAGCAATGAAAAACAGCTTGCATAGAGACAGTTTTAAAGTTGAGCTTTATTCCATTGGTACAGCTGAACAAAATAAAGTGAAAGTGTTTTCTGACCATGGGCACAGAAAAAGTTTGAAAGAAATAAACTATTAATTGATTACACCCTTCCGAGAAGCAGGAAGAAAATAAAAACTCCGTCAGCATCAATGATGCCTGATGTAAAATAAGACCTTTTCAGTGACCAAAATGTGAACTTTCTACAACAACCAATATACCCTTGTGGATATTGATCACTAGTCACCAATTTGCAATTGGACATTTTGCTGTGGCACATAAATTCTGAAATAAAATTGCAGAGGGTGGCATATGGATTCTGTCACCAGTGTAGCAATTAATTTTACGGAAAGATACACAAAATCATATTTTTCTATTTTGAGTGCACAGCCTTGAATATAAATGACATGGAACCAGATAAATCAGTCACCCCAAAAATTTGCCTATGTAGTCTCCCACATTCCCCTTCTCTGTAGTTTCAGAGGGCGAGTCAAATGTTTTGTAATTTTTGCATAAACGCAAGTGCTGCGGAGGGTATGTCACATGTTTAAATTAGTTCAAGTCGCACACTGCAGTCAGTCGAAAGGGATATAAAGTGGTAGTTGCTGCTGTGAATAGCATTGCATGTCGTCGTTCTGTCTGTGGTTGGGACACCTAAAAGATGAACAGGCACAACTGGCTAATTAAGAAATTTTTGCTTTATGAATTTGAACTCTGCTATAATGCTGCTCAAGCAACACGCAATATTTGTCACACGAAAGGGGAAGGTTCTGTGGACAGCAGCACTGCAACCAGATGGTTCAAGAAATTTTGCTCAGGTGACAGAAACCTCGACGATCAGCCAAGGTCAGGCAGGCTGTGAACCATGGATTTGGAGGTTGTGCACCAGGCCGTAGAGGCAAATCCGACAACCAGCACTTGGATATTATCAGGCGAGCTGGACATATCACAGACCACCATGGTTCATCACCTTCAAGACCTCGGCAAGGTCTACAGGAGCTGTCACAGTGTCCCTCAGGAACTGACGCCAGCTGAAGCAAACTGCCGAGTGGAAGTGTGTACAAAACTCCTAGAAACCCCACACATCAAAAGAATTGTTATGTGCGCTGAAAAGTGGGTCTATTTTCGTAATCCGAACACGCAACGGCAGTGGTTGAGCTGGCCAGCTTCCTGAACCTGTTGCCAACAAACATCGGCACTTTGAACACAAGGTGATGCTCTGCGTCTGGTGGAATTTTGAGGGGATAATCCATTACAAATTTGTTCCAGACGGTCGGACCATCAATACCAACCTCTACTCTGAACAGCTGGAGTGGATGTATGCTGTTTTGGAGGAGAAGTACCCAGCACTAGTGAACAGAAAGTGCACTCTCCTACAGCAAGACAATGCTTGGCCTCATACAGCGTGAACAACCCACGCAAAACTCCAGGAACTTGAGGGCGTCGAACTGATGTCACACCCAGCATATAGTCCAGACCTTGCCTCGTCGGATTATTACTTCTTTCGCTCCATGGGACTTCAAAAACCAGGAGGAGGTGGCAGCTGTGGTGAAGGAGTTTTTCACCTCGAAGGACAAGAACCGGTACCACCGTGGAATCGAAGAACTGGCAGACAGATGGATAAAGAAAATGCAACACGATGGCCTATACTTTGAATGCTAGTCAGCTTTTGTTGTAAAGGTACGATGAAGACATAAAGTGATCCAAATATTGCAAAACTTTCAGCTCACCCTCCATATAAGCATAAAGGATTGTGAACCTACTAAGAATTTCCCCATTCCTCAATGAGGAGGTGCATGTAATCCAGGGTCAAGAATGCCATAATTCGCAGTTCCCAGAGTTGTACTTAAGCCCTGTGGCTATATATGCATAGAACAAAAGGTACAGCTTTGGTCAGGGAAATTGCGGTGATGGCATATTTCAAGTGATGATCGCTGCCAACATTCATTAAATGGAAACTTTTGATCCCACGTCAAGGTCAAGTGTTAAATCAATTAACCTATCATGAAGAGTAAGCCTTTTCTAAACAGGTAGTAGACTAACAGAATCCTACTTTCTGTGTATTGATTCCTTCTTCGTTGTAGCGAGGGTCACGTTGAAGAAGAAATCAATAAGCATAAAACACTTAGTTGGGAGAACATTTGAAAGGAAATAACACATTAAAAGAAACAGCACAATTTTCAAGAGCAATTTACCATTGTGTCTTAAAAGCAATGTTCAATCAGGGCATCCTTCAAATTCTTGCTTATGGATCGCCCCCCAGAAAACCAACCTCAACGTCCTCGTCGTGGAGTGGTGGAAACAGGTGGATTAGGTGCTGTGATTTACAGTAGCTCCTCATTTTTGAGCGTCCGAAACATGCTGGCTAACTGAGGCTGTGGTCTACCTAAGCCAAGGTGTGAGGTATCGTGCTGAGGGCTGAATGATACTGAGGTAGTAAAATATCAGTATCGTTAACGATCCCTTCAGGGCACCAGGCGAAACCCTGTCATAATTAGCCTTCCACCCGGGATAGGAGGATTACCGGGTGGTGACTTTTTATTTTCCTCCAGTTTCGTGGGACCAAATATGGAAACTATTTTGAACACAACAAACCCTGGGTTAGGGTCTGACTTAGTCAGTACCCAACCTAAAAAAGCAGCATCTTCCCAGCCAAGGCTGGGATCTGTTGATCCTGAGGTGAGGCCTAGTTGCTCTGGGAACACCTCTCAGGCTAAGGCGGGGGAAGCTGTTCCGCAAAAGCAAACAAGACATCTGGAGGCAGCAGGTAATACCGGGTTTCCAAAAGAGTCTGTGATTGCTAGCAAGGCTGGTAGCAGCAAGGAAGGGTTGCAACTTAGCAAGACTGCTAAGCGCAACATCAGAAGGAAGTTAGCAAGGCAGATGAAGGGTCAAACTGACAAGGAGTCGAGTTCAGTGGGACCCACATCTGTAGATACTTCTCCACCGATGGTGGACAAGAAAGGCAAGAGGCAGAGATCTGTTCTCTCTACCCCTTCCCCAGATGTGAGGAAGCCGATCAAAAGGAGCAGGGACGAGTCTCGTCCCAGCACTTATGGTGAGGCTGTCTCCACTGTTAGGATGGCAGGCCATCGTGAAGGAAAACTTCCCGAACGAGTGGCTTGATGACAGTGAGGTTGGGGATATTCAGGAGGAGCTTTTGAGGTGGGTGGATGGTTCTCAAGTAGGAGAGCCTCTACCGCGCATCAAGAGCTTTTCCCTGAACTCTGGAGCTCTTGTTTACCTTTGTGAGAACGAGGGAACAGGGCAATGGCTAACATCAGCCTTTGAAAAAAATGATAAGGTTTTGAGGGGCACTGGGCTCAAGGTGATGAGGGCCAGTGATCTTCCAAAACCGATCAAGGTTGCCTTTAGGACAAAAGATATTTGGACCAAGGATCCAAACGTCCTCTGCAGGAGGTTGTGTGCCTATAACAGCAGTTTGCACACAAACCACTGGAGGGTGTTGGATTGGGTACAAGATCCTAAGGCCGTCAGGTGGATTTTCCAGGTAGACAGGGAATCGCCTAAAGCCATTGCTGAAGCCAGGTTCACTGCCTACACTGGGGTTCATGAGGGTCAATTTAAAGTACTACATGACCCTCAGGGCCCTGGCACTTCAAAGGAGGACACAGAAATGGAAGAGCCTCATTCTGCAGTTGTGGAGCCAGAAACAGCTGCATTGTCTTTCCCATGGTCTGGAAGCAGGGAAGGACTCAGGTACAGTTGTGATGGGGGGGCGGGAGAGACTGAGGAAGTGGATGTGATAGGCCTGGGTGGTGTCCATGAAGGTGTGGAGCTAGCTTCCAGCACCCATCGGGTGGATTCTGACCCGGCTGATCCTTCTACCACTTAGTCTCCACGCCTATCTCACAATGGAGAACTGCATGAAATGTATCCAGATCAATCTTCACCATAGTCGGTCTGCATCTGCTGCTTTGTGCTGCAGACTGGCTGCGGAGGATGTTAATCTGGCTTTCATTCAAGAGCCTTGGATACATAATGGGAAGATCCTGGGCTTACAAGGAGCAGGCTTTACCGTCTTCTATAATACATCAAGTAGGAGACCAAGGACCTGTATACTGGTGAGCAAAAGACATCATGCTATGCCACTTCCTGAGTTTACCACAGGTGATACAGCCGTGATTAAACTTTTTATGTCATCTGATAGTGGCAGAGAAGAGCTGTTTGCCATCTCTGCATACTTACCATTTGATGAACCTGAACCACCTCCTTCTCAGGAGGTAAGAGACATTGTCCACTTCTATGAGTCAGGTGGAAGACACCTCATTGTCTGCTGTGATGCCAATGCTCACCATATCATGTGGGGGAGCAGCGACTGCAACAGACAAGGGGACAACCTTTTGGAATATTTGATAAGTACTAAACTTTATATTCTTAATCGAGGCAATGAGCCCACTTTTGTTTCTAATAGAAGTGAAGTCATTGACCTCACCCTCTGTAGTGCTAACATGTTTGACCGCATTATTAAATGGCATGTATCTAGTGAACCTTCATTGTCTGATCATAGATATATTTGCTTTTCGGTTGCCGAAGTAAGACAACAGCTGGTGCAAGTCAGAAATCCCAGAAGGACCAATTGGATTGGCTTCAGGGAAGATCTGGCGGCACGTATTGGAGGCATGGAATTTAACATGCACTCAGTGTTAGATCTCGAGTTAGCCGTTGACCAGTTGCAACGGTCTATTCTCGAATCTTACCACCAAAACTGTCAGGCCAAGACTGCTAGCTTACCAAGGCAAGTTCCTTGGTGGAATAAACAGCTTAGCAGTCTTAGAGGCAAAACTAGAAGGCTTTTTAATAAAGCCAAACGTACTGGTGAGTGGACGGTATATAAGACCACCCTCACACAGTACAACAAAGCAATTAGAGAGTCAAAAAGAGCCTCTTGGAGAGATTTCTGTGGAAGTATTTCAGATACTTCCAGTACTGCCAGATTTATGAAAATCATGGCTAAGGACAACGCAAACTGCCTGAACACCATCAAATTGGTTGATGGGAGCTTCACAAAAACTGATAAAGAAACACTAACAGAAATGCTAGGTGTACACTTTCCAGATTCAACTATAATTGACCCCACTGGCATACACACAGCTGGCCTTGAGCACCAGCATGCAAAAAAGGAGGACTGGAAGGTTGCCAGGGAGGTGGTCAATTATTCTAGGATTAAGTGGTCCATTAATTCTTTTGAACCATTTAAATCACCTGGCTTCGATGGAATTGTTCCCATCTTGATGCAGCAAGGACTGGAGATAATTACTCTACTCTTGTGCAAAATTTATCGGGCCTGCCTTGCTCTTGGTTATATACCAAGTGCTTGGAGACAGGCTAGGGTAATATTTATTCCCAAGCCAGGTAAGTCAAATTACCAGGAGGCAAAGGCCTTTAGACCTATTAGTCTAACATCTTTCTTTCTCAAGGCTCTTGACAGGATGGTGGATAGGCATATTAGAGAGGTGGTTTTACTTCCTAAACCCCTCTCAAATTTTCAGTTTGTCTATCAGCAAGGCAAATCAACAGAAGCAGCTCTCCATGGCATTGTTTGTTGCTAGGAGAAGGCACTAGAATTTAAGGAGGTGGCATTAGTCACTTTCCTTAATATTAAAGGTGCCTTTGACAGTGTCTCTATGGAGACCATTGTGGGAGCTGTGGAAAGACATGGTGTTGATAGAACCTGTTGTCAATGAATTAAGGCCATGCTTACAAGCAGAACGGTTGTGGCCTCGCTTCTCAGGGAGACTGCCGGTCTCCACCTGCCGGGGTTGCCCTCAGGGAGGAGTTTGCTCTCCCCTGTTGTGGTGTCTGGTGGTGGATGAACTACTGGGGATCCTGGAAGGGTCTAGTTGTGACTGTTTCGGCTATGCAGATGACGTGGCCATAATAGTCAAGGGAAAATTTCCTTAAAACAGTCTCGAGCATAATGCAAAGAACACTGGGACTTGTTGAGGATTGGTGCAGGAAGGTTGGTCTATCAGTAAACCCTGACAAAACCACCCTTGTGCCTTTCACTAGAAAGAGGAATCTTGGAGATATTGCTCTCTTTGGGAAAACAGTTCCTCTCAGTACATGGGTTAAGTACCTGGGAGTCATTTTGGACGGAGGCTTAACCTGGAAACAGCACCTAGATTACTGTATTGCCAGAGCCAAGAAAGTGTTCTGGTCATGTAGAGGTGCTATTGGCAAATCCTGGGCCCTCAACCCGAGGATCTTGCACTGGATATATACTACGGTCACCAGACCTATGGTCACTTATGGCTCAACGGTGTGGTGGTGCAGAGTTAACCTCTGCACAGTGCAGGCTGAACTTAACAAGTTACAAAGGCTGGCCTGCATAGGTATATTAGGAGCAATGAGAACTACTCCAACAGCTGCATTGGAACTGCTTCTTGATATTCTGCCACTTCACCTTCATATTGAGGGTGAGGCTATTATGGGGGCATATAGATTATGCTGCAATGGCATGTGGAGACCCTCGTTGTGGGTTGGCAGCCATACCAAGCCTATTCAGGAGTATTTTTGTAAGGAGCCCATCTTTCAAATGGGAACCGACAATATGCTAGTAAAATATCATTTTGATAAAGCATTCAGTGTGAACTTTCCCAGTCGCAGTGAATGGGAAATGTCCTTTGTCCCTGGGTGCAGCAGTGAAACTGTTTGGTTTACTGATGGCTCCAGGACAAACGTAGGAGTTGGAGCAGGGGAATATTGCCTGTCCAGATGTTATTGTTCATGCCAAAGCTTTGGAAGGCATGCTACCGTGTTCCAAGCTGAGGTGTATGCTATTCTAGCATGCGCCTCAGAATGTCTGATCAAAGGGTATCACAATGTGCGTATCCAGATTTGTTCAGACAGCCAGGCAGCTTTACTGGCACTTTGTCAGTGCTGCATTTCATCCAAAATTGTTTGGAACTGCCTCCAGACCCTAACTGAACTGGCAAACCGGAACAAAGTGCAACTGTTCTGGGTTCCAGAACATAGGGGTATTGAAGGTAATGAGAAAGCTGACCTTCTTGCTAAAGAAGGGGCAGAGCAGGCTTTTTATGGTCCAGAGCCTGCATTAGGGCTCGCCTCTGGTGTGGCCAGAGGACTAACTAAAAGGCTGCTGAGGACTAAGCAGCTTGACCCCTGGCAGGCAACGGAACTTAATCAAAGACCCTTCCTTCATAGGGCTAAGGAACTCTTTAAACTGCCAAAAAGGGATATTGGACTGATTGTTGGTCTACTTACAGGACACTGTCGTCTTAACAGGCACCTTAATTTGACTGGGGTGAAAGAGGATCCACTTTGTAGAGGATGCCATCTGGAAGAGGAGACTTCCTTGCATTTTCTTTGCGACTGTGACTTTTTTGCAGCACTCAGGCTTGAATACTTTGGTACTCGCAACTTGAGACCAAGTGATCTCTCCTTAGTACCAGTCAAGAGCATTCTTGCTTTTGCTCGTGCATCTGGTTTCTTTCAAGATTAGGGCTGGGGATGCACAATAGACCTTAGGTTGCGGTGCTGGGTCAATTTAGTACCCCCCCCCCCATTGGTACAAGTACTTATAGATCAAAGACATGGATATGAACTAAAAAAATGCCATCCAGCAAAAAATGCAAACTACTGAATGAAACATGGAGAAGTGCATGTTAGGTATAACCAGGAAGGATAAGAAGAGAAACGCATGTATCAGAATAATGACAGCAGTTGATGACATTGTGATCAAGGTAAAATCACTGAAATGGCAATGAGCTGGACACATTGCTAGAAGAACTGATCACCATTGGATAACTGAAATACTGTACTAGACTGGATTCCAACGGACAGGAAAATATCAGGGAGAAGACTGTGTGGGAGATACGAGGATGAAATTCAAAAGCATGACTTAGTGACATTGGATCAAAAAAGAGAATTGAGGAAGAGACTTGGCGAGACTGCCATCCAACAGTTGATTGACAATGGTGACTTTGATCTTTTGTATGTCTATCTGTTTCCTGGTTGGATTTGGATTTGGTTTCTTGTCTATTTCTGCCTTTTCCATTTGGTCTTGAAGCTATCTATTTACTGAAAATTCTTCTCTGAAATTTCAAGTGCTTAGATTTTCTATACTATTTGTATATTCTGGTGGTCTTTCTAGTGGAGGTTTTTAGCTAGTGTCATGTTATATATAATCCACACCCAAATTTTGATCCTATGGTGTGTTTACATGTATCAATGTGCCTTGTTTGCAAACAGCCTGCTCACAAATACCATGCAGAGGCAAATGAAGTAGCTCCACTGCTAAAGAAAGGTAATAAAACCATAAGGGGGAAAAAAAACTTACATTTTTTAGTTTTTTCTTTAATTGAATATATTTAAAACATGAAATGTTGAACAAATCAACAGATAAGGTATAGAACATAAATTTGCAGCTGAACAAATTTCAAAAGGAAGACATTTAGGTAAATGTGTAGTTTAGCATCATAAATTATTTCGTCGGAAATCGAAGGATTTTGAAAAAGTGAGACGTACAAATTTTAAAGTATGCAATTTCATGGCAAATGGTGAAAAAAATGTCATGTTTATAGTGTGTTTTAAAGATTTTTACCATAATATTTACATGGAAGTATGACGCTGTGAACAGAAGCTGCGACACAACACTGCGGTGACCATGTCAAGCTTTGCTCTGCTGAAACGAAGGTCTCCTTCTGGCAGCCATTTTGCTGCCTGAAGAATACAAGAGGAATGGGGAACATTCTTGCCAAGAAAGCGTTCCAATTTGCAATGCAACCTGACAGAAAATAGTTCTTCACTTCTTTCGCAGTTTTTTTTTTTTTGATTGGAGGTTTAACGACCACCGTGAGCAACTCAATGGGCTATAAGCAGTCGCCCGTCCCTAAATTTAGGGTCACTGGTTCCAGGGAAGGGAGAGAGCCAGTACCGTAAGACAAACACAACATCCATGCCTCACCGGGATTCGAACCCGGACCCCTTACGGACGAATGATCAGAGGCCAGTGCCTTAGACCACTGCGCCACCGGGGCGGCCGCAGTTTTTCAAAACACATGGTGACAATTGCTTCGATCTTACGCATATGATGCCCTGATACGAAACAGGAAGTATGCAGACGCTTTTCTTTCTTCTAGGAAAGTGTTAAAGTACATGTCACATTCTCTGCAATGGAAGTTACATGGCATCGGAAAGTTAACGTTTTGCTCCTCCTATTGACGCATGGTTCACAGGTCACTCAAATTGAAAAAAAAAAGAAGCTCAACGAAGAAGTGATTTCATACATTGTGCATCAAAGGTTCAAATGCGTAAAAACCTAGAAATTGTCAGACTTGGATGGGAAAAATTGAGACAGAAATGATGAGCCATTTTCTGTAGCATAGCTCTACAATATGGAACGCTTTCCTGGCAAGAACATTCCCCCTTTCTCTTGTACTTTTTTGCCAGCAAAATGGCGGCTGAAAGAGAACATCGTTTCAGCGGAGTAAACCTTGACATCGCCACTGCAGCTTCTGTTCACAGCATCGTACTTACATGTAAATATTACAGTAAACATTTTTAAAATGTACTATAAACATAACATTTTTTCACCATTTGCCATGGAATTGCATACTTTAAAATCTGTATGTCTCACTTTTTCGAAATCCTTCAACATTTCCGATGAAATAATTTAGACATTAATAATTTAGACACTAAACTACACATTTACTGACATTTATATTGCATAGATAATTGATAATTTGTTTTTAAATGGTTAATCATAATATTCATAAAACATTTCTTCCATTCTGTTGACCAGATTACTTTGATTAATTCCTAAAAGTAATCGGAATACTATGTTCAGCACATATATCAAAAATCCAGCAAGTCTGTTAGGTAAATATTGCAATGTATAAGTATGGCTCTTCAGCTTTGCTTCAAGGGGGAAAAAAAGCTTCACTTAAAAAAAAAAATCATTCAAATAAAAAAATCCCTACATTTTATTACTATTCTATATTTATAAATGAAGCATTCATTCAGTACTTCCTCACAATATGATAGCATGCTCATATAAATATCAGATGTCCATTTGATACTCATCAGTGAAGCAATTTTCACATTTTCTGAATATTTTTTTCTTTTTTTGATTGGAGGTTTAACAACCACCGTGAGCAACTCAATGGGCTATAAGCGAAAATCCTCCAAATATGTGGCGTCAGTGAATAAACAAGGACATCGCTCTATCCACGTTTCAGCAACACATAGCAACCGAAAAATTGTTATTCGATCACCGGTGGGGAATCGAACCCCAGATCTCTCGATATCTAGCCGAGCACGCTAGTCTTACACAAAAAATCCCTAAAATAAAAAAAAATAATGTAAGGCTAACATGCTCGGCTAGATATTGAGAGTTCTGGGATTTAATTCCCAGCGGGGACCGAATAACAATTTTTCGGTTGCTGTGTGTTGCTAAAACGTGGATAGAGCAATGTCCTTGTTTATTCACTGACATTACATATTTAGAGGATTTTCACTTTGGATCTCACCCTTTGGATTTAACTGCTATAATTAATATATAGCCAGTGCTATTAATGACCACCAGACTGAGACGTCTCAGTAGCTGAGCCCATCATATGGATTTGTCAGAAGCTGACAGAAAAACACACATAGCACCGTGGATTGTTGGGCACCGGTGTGTAAGGCGAACGCGTTCAGTTAGATATCGGGAGATCTGGGATTTGATTCCCCAGCGGTGACCGAATAACAATTTTTCAGTTGCCGTGTGTTGCTAAACCGTTGACAGAGTGATGTCATTGGACTATAAGCAGTCGCCCGTCCCTAATTTAGGGTAACTGGTTCCAGGGAAGGGAGAGAACCAGTGACGTAAGACAAACACAATATCCATGACTCACCGGGATTCCAACCCGGAGGACCTTCCGGACGAATGGTCATAAGCCATTGCTTAGAGCACTGCGTCACCGGAGAGGCCACATTTTCTGAATAGCAGGTTACATGTAAAACAAATGTAATTCTTAGCCAAAAAAAAAAAAAAAAAGCACTTGCAATGTACTTGTGAATTATTATTCATGAATTTCAGTTACAACAGAGAGATTTTTTCTTCACATCTCTCACTGATGGGGGGTTTCACATGTACTAAAACATGTATGCAACGAAAATTTTTCACTTCTTGTGAATTTCTTGCAGCACATTTCACACTTGCGAGGCCTTTTGCTTGTATGGGTGCGCATGTGAACTGAAAGATGCTTACTTTGTCTGAATGCCTTGTGGCAGATTTCACATTCGTAGGGCTTTTCACCTGTATGAGTGCGCATATGAACTGAAAGATTACTTTTTGTTGAACACATGGTGTAGCAAATTTCACACTCATAAGGCTTCTCACCGGTGTGAGTGCGCATGTGGATCGAAAGAAGACCACTTCGTGTCAATTTCTTGTGGCAGATTTCGCACTCGTACAGAACTTTACCTGTGTGTGTCTGCATATGCATTGAAAGACTGAATCGATGTGAGAATTTCTTGTGGCAGACTTTACATTCATAGGGCTTTTCACCTGTATGGGTCCGTGTATGTGCTAATAAATAACTTCTTTCCTTGAACTTCTTGTGACATTTTTCACACTCATGAGGCTTTTCCCATGAATGGCTGCGCATATGCACTGAAAGTTTATCACTTTGTGTGAAGGACTTGTGGCAGGTTTCACATTCATAAGGCTTTTCCCCTGTATGAGTATACTTATGTCTGGTAAGATGCCAGCTTAGTCCAAATTCCTTCTGGCAGATTTCACACTTATAGGGCTTTTTACCAGCATGGGTGCGTATGTGCACTGAAAGTTCACTAGTTCGTATGAATCTTTTGTGACATATTTCACACTCATGAGGCTTTTTCCCTGAGTGGCTGCACATATGCACTGAAAGTGTATCACTTCGTGTGAAGGACTTGTGGCAGGTTTTGCATTCGTAAGGCTTTTCCCCTGAATGGCTGCGCATATGCACTGAAAGTTTATCACTTCGGGTGAAGGACTTGTGGCAGGTTTGGCATTCGTAAGGCTTTTCCCCTGAATGGCTGCGCATATGCACTGAAAGTTTATCACTTCGTGTGAAGGACTTGTGGCAGGTTTCGCATTTGTAAGGCTTTTCCCCCTGAATGGCTGCGCATATGCACTGACAGTTTATCACTTCGTGTGAAGGACTTGTGGCAGGTTTTGCATTCGTAAGGCTTTTCCCCTGAATGGCTGCGCATATGCACTGAAAGTTTATCACTTCGTGTGAAGGACTTGTGGCAGGTTTTGCATTCGTAAGGTTTTTCCCCTGAATGGCTGCGCATATGCACTGAAAGTTTATCACTTCGTGTGAAGGACTTGTGGCAGGTTTTGCATTCGTAAGGCTTTTCCCCTGAATGGCCGCGCATATGCACTGAAAGTTTATCACTTCGTGTGAAGGACTTGTGGCAGGTTTTGCATTCGTAAGGCTTTTCCCCTGAATGGCTGCGCATATGCACTGAAAGTTTATCCCTTCGGGTGAAGGACTTATGGCAGGTTTCGCATTCGGAAGGCTTTTCCCCTGAATGGCTGCGCATATGCACTGAAAGTTTATCACTTCGTGTGAAGGACTTGTGGCAGGTTTTGCATTCGTAAGGCTTTTCCCCTGAATGGCTACGCATATGCACTGAAAGTTTATCACTTCGTGTGAAGGACTTGTGGCAGGTTTTGCATTCATAAGGTTTTTCCCCTGAATGGCTGCGCATATGCACTGAAAGTTTATCACTTCGTGTGAAGGACTTGTGGCAGGTTTTGCATTCATAAGGCTTTTCCCCTGAATGGCTGGGCATATGCACTGAAAGTTTATCGCTTCGTGTGGAGAACTTGTGGCAGGTTTCGCATTCATAAAGCTTTTCCCCTGTATGAGTATACTTATGTCTGGTAAGAAGCCAGTTTAGTCCAAATTTCTTCTGGCAGATTTCACACTTATAGGGATTTTCACTAGCATGGGTGCGCATGTGCACTGAAAGTTCACTAGTTTGTATGAATCTTTTGTGACATATTTCACACTCATGGCTACATATATGAACCAAAAGAGAGCTGCTCTGTTTAAATTTCTTATTGCATATTTCACACTGACAGGGCATTTCAGCTGTATGTGTACACATGTGCACTGAAAGACCGAATCGTCGTTTTAACTTCTTGTGGCAGATTTCACACTCGCTGGGCTTTTCACCTGTATGACTGCGCATACGCACTAAAAGATTGAATCTTTGGGCACATTTATTGCGGCAGATTTCATACTCTTAAGGGTTTTCAACTGTACGAGCGAGCATGTGAACTAAAGGATTATCATTTTGTGTGAATATCTTGGGGCAAATTTCACATTCATGGGGATTTTCACCAGTAGGGACATCCGTTTACACTAAAATGGAACTTTGTTTCCTGAGCTGCTTGTAAATTAAACAATTACATTGTTTTTCACATGAAGAAATAAACAGTTCTGATTATTGCACTGTGTGACATCACATATGCCATGGCACTATTCATACTTACTTTGTTTTACCTGTATATGTGAGTAAATCTTTTTTCACACTTGTTCTGTGCTAATTCATCACATTTCAAATCCTTTTTTTTTTTTTACCCCTGTTTTGTGGTTTAAGACCACCAACACATCTTTGGAGGTCTTTTCAGTGAGAATAACCACATCTCATAATGCACTATGTTCCAGCAAAAATGCTATACAGATTTCATACTTGTGAAAGCACTTAACAGTAACTGGGGGTCTTCTTAATATACAAGAGAAAATGTATTTTCTTAGTTTCATTTATTCGTTTTTGCCTAATCAACATGCAACAAATGTTACAAAATGCTGCCTTGTACTGTTTTTTTTTTTTCTTACCAGTCCTCTCTACATTCCTTCAGGACACGTTCAGCTGCCTTTCATTTGATGTCAATGTCAAAATTTCTACAAAGCTGTTACTTACTATGTATGATGCTATGGTAAATAACAAAACACGAGTTTTTGCAACAGTACTGTTGTCACACACAATCGCCTGTGATTATTTTGAGGGCAATACTGAAGAGAAAGGCATTTAATTAATGGCAAGCCTTCTGGTTTTCACCTAGTGGGCAGTAATAAAGCCCATGGAAATGCCAGGAAATAATTCTATAACAAGAAATATAAAAATTCCTGTTTTTTGGAACACCAAATTATCAATAAAATTGATAATACTGAAATATCAGTTTATTTTAAAAAATGGCTTTCAGTGCAGGCAGTTACAACTGAGCGTCTTTAACTAGACAGAACTTTTGTTACAAAAGTATGATACAGTGAATGACCCACCACTTGGAAGACAGACATACATTCTTTTGTTTACATGATATACATTATAAGTTATTACAAAAAAAAATGATAATAGCTTTCCATTGAAAAATATAAAAATTTAATTTTGGAATTGTTTTCCCGATATTCTATGACTGCAGAGTAACCTTTAGTAAGCACTAGTACCTATAACAAGACAGTGAAAGGTCCAGAGCTGTATTTTACCGAATATTACAATTATTTTAAATTTTACTTATTTATAATGATGATAAGTCATAACTTAGACAATCAGGAATGACCTGAATTAGTAATTGTCTCTAGACGCATGTTTTTAGAAAAGAAAACATGGATTATTCAAGAAAACACAATGCAGAAAGGGAGCAAATATACACAGTAACCTAGGGATCAGTATCACAATATATCCTGAATACATCTCGGCATGAATTGTGCTGTTATGGATTGCAAATAATTTCAAAGCAATGTCAAGTCTTCAGACAAAAGGGAAAGCCTTCGGTTGAAATAACTAATTTCTCAAATAATTATAAATGTATGGGCGATTATGTCATAAGCAGGTTTTTTTACCTTCAGTTCTTTAGGATCAAAACTAAGATCTACTTATCTTTGAAGTTTTTAAGATTTGTGGATATATTTGAAAGCAAATATTTCGCACTGCTAAAATGGAACGTTTCGGTATAGCCACAGTAGTTTTGGGATAATACAGGTAGGTTCCGTGAATACAAACTTTGCTCATCAGAAAAATTCGGTCATTTGAATTCTGACAGAAAGTCATTATAACCGTTAAAATACGTACCATTATGAAACCTTAGTCAAAGACGATGTTTTATTTTCTGGCCTAAATTCAGCAGAATTGTGTTTTTCATTTAAGCTTCTACAAAATTACTTTACTATAGCGGTCTCAGATAATTTATAAGATTTTTCTTACAAAACGCATATTTTCCGGTTTCTTGCGGTCACATGATCCTATACCAATTCACGGAACAAGAACTTTGCCTTTTCTTCTTTGGCGAAATTTTAATATTAGTCGCTTCTGCATTCGTCGCCATTTGCAATTAAATTGGAATTTGTTTTTAACTAGCGTCTGCCGAGAGAGATATGATCAGCTCATGAACACGCATTCCGTTATCTCATTGGTGGGTGCCGTCGCGGCACCAACCAATTGGAGACCGAGGTCATTGTGTTGATGTTTTGATATGTGGACAATCGAGGCTGCTTCGATTCGAAGAGATAAGTTTTTATCTCGTGCTTTTTTTGATCTGCAGAATACACAATCACATTTCTTTTTTGCCTTCACATCGGAACAGTGGAGGACTAAGTCGTTTGAAGGAATAAACATGTATTTGTGGACCACATTGATGCATTCGGTTTGTATCATGATCGTCATTTCGTGCTGTATCGAGTTTTTACCCCCTTCCCATTCAGAGCTTTTGGCTCGGCATCATTTTTTTTTTTTTTTTTTTTTTTTTTTTTGATTGGAGGTTTAACGACCACCGTGAGGAACTCAATGGGCTATAAGCAGTCGCCCGTCCCTAATTTAGGGTCACTGGTTCCAGGGAAGGGAGAGAGCCAGTGCCGTAAGACAAACACAACATCCATGCCTGAACGGGATTCGAACCCGGACCCCTTACGGACGAATGATCAGAGGCCAGCGCCTTAGACCACTGCGCCACCGGGGCGGCACTCGCTCGGCATCATCAGGACGAACGGAGCGTATGCATTCAAATCAAGGAGGTTATATTACTGGAGACCAAGGAGCTGGAGACACCACTCCTATCCAAGCAGCATTGGCCGCCATAAGTCACCGTCCGCCTCCCCGGTGGCGCAGTGGTCTAAGCGGTGGCCTCTGATCATTCGTCCGTAAGGGGTCCGGGTTCGAATCCCAGTGAGGCATGGATGTTGTGTTTGTCTTACGGCACTGGCTCTCTCCCTTCCCTGGAACCAGTGACCCTAAATTAGGGACGGGCGACTGCTTATAGCCCATTGAGTTGCTCACGGTGGTCGTTAAACCTCGAATAAAAAAGAAAAAAAAAAGTCACCGTCCGTGCTGCAAATGACGTCATGAGCAGGCATGACGCAGCCGCAGAAGAGAAGCTCCTTTGAAACCAATGGAACAAAAGCTTCTAAGCGTATAAACAGATAAAATGAGTAATTCAATAATCTTTATCAATGATACACAAGCTTACTGTTTTATCAACGGTATAATTTAGTTACATACATTTTGCCTGCTTGTAACGTCACACCACAGATTAGCTGTGACCTATGGCTATAGCGTCTAACCAGCTTTTTCCCATTCCCATCGAAACAGTGGAGGATTAAACCTTTTGCAAGAATAAAGAATAAACCAATGTATTTCTGGACCGTATCGCATGTGGTCCACATGTCGAAATTTTTATATGATGTTTGTATATGCCATTCGTAGTTACAATTTCTGTTTGCCCCCTCCTGAAAACTAAACAATCGCCACCCTGTTTGTGGTCAAAGGTATCGGAAGGTAAAAATAATGTTTTGAATTGGGTGTTTACAACCAGAAATAAACAACATTGACAGCACTGGCAGTCTTTTATGAACTTCTGGAGATTGGCTAATGTTATACAAAATCGTTAGTAACAGGTATTGGTAAAACTAGACGAAACCCGTCGGAATCGACAGTAGATTTTTCATTCAACCAATTCGGTAAAGACAATAGTCCAGGTTCGGGATTTTTTTTTTTTTTTTTTTTTTTTGGATTGGAGGTTTAACGACCACCGTGAGCAACTCAATGGGCTATAAGCAGTCGCCCGTCCCTAATTTAGGGTCACTGGTTCCAGGGAAGGGAGCGAGCCAGTGCCGTAAGACAAACACAACATCCATGCCTGACCGGGATTCGAACCCGGACCCCTTACGGACGAATGATCAGAGGCCAACGCCTTAGACCACTGCGCCACCGGGGCGGCCGGGATTTTTTTTTTTTGTGTGTGTGACTGAAGATTTAAGGACCACCACCACCATGAGCAACTCAATGGGCTATCCCTAATAAGCCCGTCCCTAATTTAGGGTCATTGGTTCCAGGGAAGGGAGAGAGGCAGTGCTGGAAGGCAAGCAACATCCATGCCTCACCGGGATTTGAACCCGGACCCTTCACGAACGAATAATCATAAGCCAACGCTTGGGATATAAGCAGTTGCCCGTCTCTAATTTAGGAACAGTGGTTCCAGGGAAGGGAGAGAGCCAGTCCCGTAAAACAAAAACAACATCCATGCCTCACGGGATTTGAGCCCTGTAGACGTAACCCATCGGAATTGATGATTAGTTGTTTTTTTTTAAAAAAAGAATAAATTCATGCAACCCGTCCCTAACGCAGAGTCGCTGCTTCCAGGGAGGGGAGAGAGCCAGTGTCATAAGACAAACACAATGTCCATGCCTCACTGGGATTCCAACCCGATACACGAAACCCGTCGGAATCGACGATAAGTTTTTTAAAGAATAAACTCATATAAACCTGTCCCTTATGTAGGGTCACTGGTTCCAGGGAAGGCAGAGAGCCAGTGCCGTAAGACAAACACAACGTCCATGCTTTACTGGTATTTGAACCCGGTAGAAAAAATCCGTTGAAATCGATGATTCGTTTTTTTTTATAAAGAATAAACTCAAATGAAACATTTATTTACATAATGGGAAATGTCTTGCCAATGTAAATAAACTGGATCAAATGAATGTTAAATTGTATGTATACATCACACAGCCCAATGGCATATTGAATCAGGTCTTCGAGTGTTCGCTGTTCCAATAAGAACTTTCATACAAATTCTTGCTAGCCGTGTTTAGCACAACGGTCGCTGAGAAGAGAGACTTTGGACTATCTTAGTTCCTCCATGCTATTGTTGGGCATAATCGATTGAATTTAAGAATCGAAAGGTTGCAATCGAGAGATCTGACAAATCGAGATATTCATTCGAACGATTTCTAATTTTAGAATTTACCGGTAGATGGCGCGATACGCTCAGAGCCGCGGTATGCGTTTGACAAATCCAGATATTCATTCGAAATAACTTTTCGAATGATTTGAAATTGATGCTACACGCCCAGAGTTTTCTTTCGCTGGACTGAATGACGCTAAAGACGCCTGAATGTTTTCAAATAGCATAACCTAGCTTAAGAAGTTAGAAGGAACCCAAAAAGGAACCCAAGCGATTCTTCCTGCGAGAGATAATTCAACCACGTGAAAAGCAAGTACTTCCGAATCTCTCGGATCTCGAGATGTTTTCGGGTAGACGAGCGATTTTGCTTGGAACCTATGTTCTCGAGAAAAGACGAGCGATTTCGCCTTAGAATGCACTCGTTTTAACGAGACAGCGTATGAGCAATCGAGAGTTCTCTCAAGAGGTTTCTTTCATTCGAATGAATTTGGAGTAATTCTGGTTTAAAACCAAAATGTTGGAAATCAAAAAATGAGTGTTACAAATTATAACATATTTTATCACATTGCAGAAAATCATAAAAGTCTGTGAAAAACAAGATTTTCTTTTAATGATTCTCTCGGTCTATAAAAATCCTGATTCTATAGATCAAGTAAAATCCTCACAACTAAAAATCTGAGACTAGTGCTTCAGTATGGAACTCATTAATTAACAGCTTTCTTCTTCTGTGGATCCAAAGTGCATCCATTTTAAAACCAGAATGTTGAAAATTGAAGACACATTCAAGATTCTTTTCTATTATGCTACAGAATAGTGGAGCCACAAGGTTACGTCTCTGGGATTTAACAATTTTTTTTAAATACAGCATATGTGTGTGTGTGTCATGAAACCTATTTTTCATCGAAACCGAATGTTTCGATATGTTGAATGTAAACAACATACTCTTCTCTGATACGACATTAAATAGATAGTTTAACTTTGGCTGCACCAACTCGTCAGCGCTGTCTCAATTCTCTCAAAGTTTTAACACATTTAGTTACATATAAAAGAAACAAAGATCCATGTATTGTTGATAATCTGAAATTCATTTTAACTTATAAACATAAAACATGTATAAATGAATTATGTATAACAGAGTTAAAAGCGATAGAAACTATAGTGAAATATTGGGACTAATGCAGAATGGCGTGTAAAAGAGATAAACATGTAACCAAGGTTCCACTGTACTTTCAATTACTGGTCAGATTGTGTCAATCAAGTAAAATTCAACCCCCAATCATAACATTACGAGTCCCAGCCTATGAAGGTGAGTAGGCCTTCACCCCTCTATTATGATGACAATAGCTTCTATTATGAAAAACATGTGTGCAATAAAAGAAAAAGTATTGTAGCAAAGTCATTTAAGTGGGAAAAATTATTTAATTATGGTTCCGCTACACTGTAATAACACTAAGACATTTTTGCACATTTATCAGCACAGATCAAAAACTATTCCCATGAAAAAAATGAGAACCTCTACAATAAATGCCAATCACCCTTGCTCCCTGTTCACCTGCATAAAGCAATCTTTAATTAGCTTGATTTTAAAAGACTGAAAAATTTCAACTGCACTCAAGCTGCAAAATTTGGAGGGAATATTGATTCTGGTTAAAAACAAATATCTGTTGACCAGTTCTTTGCCAAACTTTTTGGGTATCACTGAAGAAATGCCTACAGTAAAAACATCCACAGAAAAATGCCAAACCTCAAAAATATGCAAAACTCATAATCACATTCCAACATAAAAAAAAATATATATTGCTTAACTTAAATTCTCACCTGGTTTACCATGTGCATCAACTTGGAGTATGTAAATTAATGCCCATTTTTTTTTTTTGATTGGAGGTTTAACGACCACCGTGAGCAACTCAATGGGCTATAAGCAGTCGCCCGTCCCTAATTTAGGGTCACTGGTTCCAGGGAAGGGAGAGAGCCAGTGCCGTAAGACAAACACAACATCCATGCCTCACCGGGATTCGAACCCGGACCCCAGACGGACGAATGATCAGAGGCCAGCGTCTTAGACCACTGCGCCACCGGGGCGGCTTAATGCCCATAGTATTAATTACATTGGTTTTTTGATGTTAAAAGCAATTTTTGATCTGACAAGGGTATAAAACTGGTTTAAATCATCAAAAACTACTAGACAGAAATATAAAGCCTTGCCTACTGTTTTTAAAAAAATTATTAGCATTAAATAGATTTATTAAAAGTTAGAACTCGCCTTGTAGATATTTATTTTTTTCGTTTTGCAAATTTCTTAACACTGAAGAATAAAAGTGTTATTTTTGTTAACATTTTCATTTTTTTTTCAAATGCACAAAATAATTACTTTAACATAACACTCTGCAGAGTTAGAACTAATTACAAGTCTGGCAGATTTTTTTCCTTGTATCACATCACTAATTTTGCACATTTATTAACACCTAAATGAATTTGTAGTTTAGAGTGCATAATGCCAAAGTTAGAAAATATTCTCTCTATTGAGGCAGGACAACAGCAAAATCATTCTATTTGAACAAGTTCGGAAACAAGACCAGTCTTATAATTTTCACATTTGGAAATTCCTTTCCACCAGATCACAGGATTGGTCATCTTTTCACTTCTTATAAAATAGGACGGATGGACTGGTATTTCCTCAACTTCGTAAGAAATTATTGGAGGCAAGCACCACTAATTCTTTCCGCCACCCATATGCGGACTGATCATTTTTGTGTGTTGATTAACTCTTCGTCCATATATTTAGCATGCAAAATGTAAGTCAAATACTAAAATAGGTTCAGAATTTGCTCTATTCATTTTTTCACCTTTTCAATATGTCATATAAGGGAACTTTCAAGAGATTAAACCAAACATAGCATGCACCAACAGTTGTGGATGTATCTAGCTAGAATATGTTGCATAATAGAAAGTTACATTATTTAAAGAACCTTACTACAGGCATTATATTATTCACATGTTAATATCAAATGTTACGTATGTTCATGCTATGTATCTGAAAAGGCTCTCTTCACACTGACTAAGCTGTCGTGTTTAATAAGTTATCTCATCGATTGCTATAGAGTATGTGTGATCATGTGCAATGTACACACTTTTTACTTTAGACATAGGAATTTTATTAGTGACCACCTGATTATTTTGTTGTGACATTATGTTTACAGGAATATTAAAAACTGATGGTACAGCATTATTTCTTAGTATCCTGCGCTGCTGCAGAACTTCGAAATCTGCTGGAAGCCTGGAACAAAATGTTTTAAACACAAGAGAACTGTGTTGGCTTCCAAACAGAGCCTTTCTTTTTGCCTTCTCTTTTTGTTGCAAGAGCCCATTCGTGACTTAATTTCTCATTTTTAGGGAATCTGAAAATATAACATAAAATAGTTTCTGAAAAATAATACTGTAACCAATCAATTTTCTCTAAATACAGCATTAAATATATTAAAAATCTAATGACGCCAAGTATTCATCCGCCATCAGCACTAAACAATATGGCATAAAAAGAAAGTGTTGATTTAAAAATCTACGAAAAATAAGTCAGCTGAACATATGGTTAATGACTTTTTTCACTAAAATAATGAGTATTATACAGCAAAATAAAAACTTTATTTCGTCGTTCTGCTAAAGTGGTACAGAAAATTTATGTTGTTATACTTATCAACTAGACATTATATTTCCTAGCAACCCGCAATTAAATTTACCTAGGAATTTCACCCCATAATGAGCATAGAGTTTTATCAGAGTAGCACAACCCACAAAAAAAAAAAAAACTGCTAGGAGCACATTGGAGCATAGAGAACATTGGTGATGCTTTTCACTTGTGTGAAGAAGCATATACCCTGAAAAATGACCTTCATGAGCAAGTTGTTTGGAGCATACGTCACATTCCTGAAGTTTTTCACCTAGGTGAAGAAGCATATGCGGTGAAAGATCACTTTTATGAACAAATTGTATTGAGCATTCATGCTGATGGGAAGATGTTTTACTTGTGTGAAGTGGCATGTCTTGCATTTAATAAAATAACTGTCAATATTTTGTTCGAACTATTGCAATGTTCATTTACAAACTGTAATTAATATTAATTAACTAGACTTTAACGCTATTTCTAATTAACAGGTGGTATGAGTTATGGCCAAACCCCTCCAAAATGATTCCACAACATAAATCTTGGCCCTCAGTCTCCGGCAGCTGGAATGTACCTGGCCAAGGCAGCGGCCAGTGCGACATGAAGGCAGATTGTGCTAAGAATCCCAGGAGGACCGGACTAGGCTGCCATCTGATGCTGACCTTGGCTACTTACAATGGACGCTCCCTATCTTCTGATTCAAGGCTTCTTGAATTGGAAGAGGAATTACAAAGGATCAAGTGGGACATCGTGGGGCTAAGTGAGGTAAGAAGAAAAGGAGAAGATCTCATCGAACTGAAAAGTGGACATCTCTTCTACTATCGTGGGACAGATACTGGCAGAACTAGTGGTGTTGGATTTATAATAAACAAGAAACTGAAGGATAAAGTTGTAGAAGTTGAAAGTTCCTCTGACAGAGCTGCACGACTCGTTATCCAACTCTCGAAAAGATACCAGGCTCAGATTATTCAAACTTATGCACCCACCACAAGTCATGCTGAAGAAGAAATTGAAGAATTTTATGAGGAAATTTGTCATCTAAATAATAAAGGTAAGCAGCACTTGAAAATAATTATGGGAGATTTCAATGCAAAAATAGGGCAACAGCAACAGAATGAAACTTCAGTAGGTAAATTCGGTCACGGCAACAGAAACCAGCGTGGAAATACTCTCGTTGAGTTTGCAGAGGCAGAAGGGTTTTTCATCTTGAACTCCTTCTTCAAGAAAAAGCCACACAGGAAATGGACATGGAGACATCCAAATGGGACGACAAGTGAAATTGATTTTATTATGTGTAACAAAAAATTTGTCATAGAAGACTGCAGTGTGCTAAACAAGTTCAACACAGGTAGTGACCATAGATTGGTGAGATGTAAGATGCACCTCAACACTAAACTTGAACGTGGCAAGCTCATAAGGCAAACAAAACCTATTGACATAACCAACCTTAAAAAACACCATAATACCTTCAAGTTGGAACTGAAGAACAGGTTCTCTGCTTTGGAAGGCCTAACATCGGAAGAAGTGGACATCTCTGAAGTTAACAGAAAAGTAACCAAAGCTCTTATGGAAACAGCAACAAAATTAGCTGGGTCTAAGAACAAGTTGCATGTAAACAAATTATCAGGAAAAACGAAAATGTTGATGCAAAAAAGAAGAGAGATGAGGACAACTAAAGAAGATGTGACTTCCAAAGTGGAATATATAGAGCTATGCAAGACAGTAAGAAAAAGTATCACTGAAGACGTAAGGAAATTCAACTGTGAACTAGTGAGGAAAGCAATTGAAAACAACCAAAGCCTAAAGATAGCAAAGGGACATCTCAGTAAGGGAAGAAAACAGATTATGGCACTGAGAAAAGAAGATGGTTCTGTAACAAGAAATAGAGGCGAAATTTTGACAAGAGTGAAAGATTTCTACTCCAAATTATATGAAAGGGATGATACATGCACTCCAGACATCATGAAAGATACCAGTACCAGAGTTCCTCCAGTCCTTCCAGCAGAAGTTGCACATGCAATCAAGAACATGAAGCGGGGAAAAGCTCCAGGAGAAGATGGAATTACTGTAGACATCATACAAGAAGCAAGTGGAGAAATCGAAACAGTACTCGCCCAAATTTTCACTCGATGCCTTAATGAAGGAAAGATTCCTGAGGATTGGAACACCGCTACAATGATCCTGCTACATAAGAAAGGTGACATTGAGGATCTCGGAAACTACAGACCTATCCGCCTCCTATCAGTAGTTTATAAAATCTTCACTAAAGTTCTTTCACACCGCTTGAAGGTAACACTGGACATGGCTCAACCGAGAGAACAAGCTGGATTCAGGAGTGGCTACAGCACAATAGATCATATCCATGTGCTGAGAGAACTAATTGAAAGAGCGAGGGAATATGAACTTCCATTGTGCATGGCTTTTATCGATTATGAAAAAGCCTTTGATTCAGTGAAACCATCAGCAGTTGCAATGGCCCTGAAATCCTGCGGTATTGAAGATGCATACATTAATATTATTAATAACATCTATGAAAATGCAAGTGCAAAGATTCGGCTGTTTGAAAATACAACACACATAAAAATTGGAAAGGGAGTGAGACAAGGTGACACCATATCTCCGAAGCTCTTTAATGCCACATTGGAGGGTGTTTTTCGGTCGCTGAGCTGGGAAAACAAAGAGATAAAGATTAATGGAGATTATCTAACCCACCTTCGTTTTGCTGATGACGTAGTCATTTTTGCAACTACCCCATCAGAGCTGCAGAGTATGATCCAGGAACTTGCTGACAAGAGTAAAGAAGTGGGATTAAAAATGAACTTTCAGAAGACAAAAGTGATGTTCAATGCTTTTACAAGAAATGAAGATTTATCGATTGATGGAGAAAAGCTGGAGATAACAGACACGTACGTTTATCTTGGACAGCAGATATCAAGTGAGGGTCACATTGATGAAGAAATTAATCGGCGTACAAAACTTGCCTGGAGACCTTTTGGAAGAAACAGCATAATTTTCAAGAGCAATATGCCATTATGTCTTAAAAGAAAAGTGTTTGATCAATGCATCCTTCCAGTGCTTACGTATGGTGCAGAGACGTGGACCTTAACTAAAAGAGACATACAAAGGCTGCAGACAACTCAAAGCAGCATGGAGAGGTGCATGCTTGGTGTAACCAGGAGAGATAAGAAGAGGAACACGTGGATCCGAAAAATGACTAGAGTGGAAGACATCATGATCAGAGTTAAATCCCTGAAATGGCAATGGGCTGGACATACTGCCAGAAGGACAGATCATCGATGGACAGCTGAATTTTTAGATTGGATTCCAAGGGACAGGAAAAGACCCAGAAGAAGACCACATGGGAGATGGGTGGATGAAATTCGAAAGTATGCAGGGGTGACATGGAGGAGACTGGCACAAGACAGACCGTTGTGGAGGAAACTTGGGGAGACCTTCGTCCAGCAGTGGATTGATAATGGTTGACAATGATGATGATGATGATATTACACTCAGATAAATCTTACACACTACCACTGGGACAACTTCATATGTGACAGACATCTTAAAATTTGTAAAACTGACTACAAAAACTCATCTGTGAAAGGGTATCCCACTTTGTTTGCTCTTTTCATTATCACGAGCACTGCAATTTATCGCCGAACACGCTTTGACCATATTGGATATCTCAATTAACATACATAGGTATCACAGAACCATGCACAGGCCTTTCTCAAACCGCTCAAACTGACCCGCTCAATGTGGCTCGTTGATGCCACATCGTAAGAGTGTTACACAAATAGCGGGCAGCCAATCTAGTCCTTTATATGATATCTGTGATTATGCCCAACTTCTATCTCGTTGGTTTATACCTTGGGACGCAGTGCCATCTAACGGCTGAAGTCGTCCCTAACGCCCACTGGCCAATCACCAAAAGTCTATTGTCTTCAACGCTAATGTTATACAGTGGCGGCTCGTGGTGTAAAATGCTGGTGAGGCGAACGGTCTTGATGTAAATGTAAACCAGTAAATCATATGTTATTGAAAAATATATAAATTCGTATAACGTTTTACGAATATATATCAGTGGCGTAGCCCGGGGGGGGGGGGGGTCGTGGTTTGCACTCCCCTTAGTAGGCGAGACAGTTAGCTTTTTCTAAGTACGTTTTATAGATAATTTCCCTATTTAAATTCATTGATTTTTACATAACTCGGAAAGCAATGTAATTTCTTGATAACAGAAGAGAAAGTAAAGCAAAGCGGCCAAAGAAGTTGCTGCTTTATTAAATTTTTATTAAAACAACAATAATTTATTGCATTTTCATTTTATTAAATTAGCTTCGTTTTGTATTAATGTTCAAGATGTGCGTACGTACCAATAGAAAAATATTTGTCGAAGCGCCCCCCCCTCAAATTGTTACATGTACTTTTGCACAGTTATAAAGCAGAAGTGCAGACCCCCGCCCCCATCAAAAAGTTTCATGTCAAAGGCAGTATCACCCATCGGATATCTTTGAAGTCCTGGGTTCGAGTCGGCTGAATCATTAAAATCCGCTGAGATTCGGAAGTCTCGTTAAGCCATTGGTCCCGGGTAGGCGCCTTGTTATAAGCAGCTGTTAACCCCATCCCTTAGGGCTCCATCCCATGTCATTTAGCCCTTATATACAAATATTATTCAACAGTAATGGAATAAAATTATAGAAATATATGAAACACGGCGTGGGGAGTCTTTCTTCACGAAAAAATCCAAACATTTTAGAGGGAAAATGTACATATACCACTATACATATATATATATATATATATGTGTGTGTAATATACGCTACTTTTGCAACAATATTTTTATGAAAACAATTATTCGATAATTTTACAACAAAGAAAGAAATATTTCACCTGTATTCTTTTATGTAGTACACTTGAGCGAAAATACGCAATTTGCGCGCTTTCTTTAGCTATAGTCAATGCGTCACTCACATCCCAACGCCAGTCGGAGATCCACTTCTTAAAAAATTCAAAGTAAATCATTTGAATAGAAATTTTTTTTTCTCACTAAATGTTTCTAGAGCTTGAATAAAAGTCACAGTTCGATTGGCATATTGGTGAAGGTGCATTTAGCACGGGTCACAAACTGAAGTCCAGGCTCGTGATAACTATGTACAGGAGAAGTCAAGCTAAGGAAGCACATTTCTATATAACAAAAGTATTAGGTAATTTAAACCTGGAATTAAAAACAGAGGAATACGATATTAATTTGCTTTGGTCTCGAACAGAATGCTTTCAGTTTATGTTTTATAAATAAGCTCAATTCTGCGATCCTTTTTGGCTGCAAATTCGTCTATGATCAGATCATAAAATGGTTGAGTGGACATTAGATGGTTCAGCAATTCTTTCTCGATTGAAATTTTAGCGAGTGAAGACAAACGATCTTGTGCCGTTGTATTACGGAGGTAAGTCTTAATTCTCTTCAAACAAGGAAGACTCCTTTCAGCAGAAGAACTTTTTGATGCCAGTGTCAATACAAGAGAAAATAATTTGTAGGCTTCTGGTAACACATCTTTAAGCTCGTTTTCTTTCATTGTTTTCAAGGTTCTCTGAAAACTGAGTTCCCTGAAGTTGTGATCATTATATAAAAAATCTAATTCGTTTTTTAGTCGTTGTGTGTCTGTAAAAATGTTTGGATAAATTTTTTTGAGAGTGTTAAGGGCACTGGATGGAAATGACTCTGAATAACTAAGGTATTTTGAGCTGTCAACTAGCTGCAGAAACTCGAGCTTTCCCATATCTTCAAATCTGGTATTTATTTGGACTATTATGCTGTCAACGATTTCGTAAAACAAAATTTTGTAATAGTTTTCCACTTCTTCTTCAGTCAAATGTTTCTTTTGACGACATTTAGGACCTCCACTCAAACTAATTGCTTCACTGAAATGTTTCAAGTAAGTGGTTACATTCCTTTTTCTTATTTATTCGTTCGCAACATTGTTTAATTTGTCTTTGGCAATAACTGATATCTAAAGTCTTTTTTTTTTGTAAAACATCAAACAGTACATCCGTAATTCCAAAAATGTCATAAAAAATCAGTGAGTGATAAAAAAGCAAATTCAAAATCAGTGAAACTTTTCAAATATCCTATGGCTCCATTGATTGATTCTGCCGTTGATTCCGGGTCATTCATTATGTTTTCAAACACATTCTTTAGTTTGCCCCATTCGCTCACAATTAAACGCAAAATTTGCGAACGTGATGCCCAACGTGTTTCCGCTATTTGAGGAATCCGTTTCCCAACAACTGAATCTGCTACGTGGGTTCTCTTGGCAGATTTATGAAAAAATGAGGGCATGCTGGATACAGTTGCGAAATATATGCGACATTTTACAATACTTTTGCACTACTGTTGTAGGACAAGGTTAAGGCGGTGGGCGAAACAGTGGGTAAACAAAGCTTGCGGTGCTTCTAGCTTGACTCTTTTCTGCAGACCACTCAACTCTCCAGCCATAACGCTTGCCCCATCATAACACTGGCCTACTAACTTTGATTTAAAATCAAACTCCTCCAAAACCGATGCTAGCAGATCATACAGTACCACAGCAGTCCTGTCAGTGCTGATATCATAAAAACCAAGGAAACGCTCAACTACTTCACAATTTGAGTCCAATATGTATCTGACAATTAATTATTGAACACTGTGATTTTTGAGTAATATCAGTAGTATCATCAACTTGCACTGTAAAAAATTCTGACTCATTAATTTCGCTTTCAACACATTCGTTTATATATTCATGAATCATCATCATCATCATTGTCAACCATTATCAATCCACTGCTGGACGAAGGTCTCCCCAAGTTTCCTCCACAACGGTCTGTCTTGTGCCAGTCTCCTCCATGTCACCCCTGCATACTTTCGAATTTCATCCACCCATCTCCCATGTGGTCTTCTTCTGGGTCTTTTCCTGTCCCTTGGAATCCAATCTAAAATTTCGGCTGTCCATCGATGATCTGTCCTTCTGGCAGTATGTCCAGCCCATTGCCATTTCAGGGATTTGACTCTGATCATGATGTCTTCCACTCTTGTCATTTTTCGGATCCACGAGTTCCTCTTCTTATCTCTCCTAGTTACACCAAGTATGCACCTCTCCATGCTGCTTTGAGTTGTCTGCAGCCTTTGTATGTCTCTTTTAGTTAAGGTCCACGTCTCTGCACCATACGTAAGCACTGGAAGGATGCATTGATCAAACACTTTTCTTTTAAGACATAATGGCATATTGCTCTTGAAAATTATGCTGTTTCTTCCAAAAGCTCTCCAGGCAAGTTTTGTACGCCGATTAATTTCTTCATCAATGTGACCCTCACTTGATATCTGCTGTCCAAGATAAACGTACGTGTCTGTTATCTCCAGCTTTTCTCCATCAATCGATAAATCTTCATTTCTTGTAAAAGCATTGAACATCACTTTTGTCTTCTGAAAGTTCATTTTTAATCCCACTTCTTTACTCTTGTCAGCAAGTTCCTGGATCATACTCTGCAGCTCTGATGGGCTAGTTGAAAAAATGACTATGTCATCAGCAAAACGAAGGTGGGTTAGATAATCTCCATTAATCTTTATCCCCTTGTTTTCCCAGCTCAGTGACTGAAAAACACCCTCCAATGTGGCATTAAAGAGCTTCGGAGATATGGTGTCACCTTGTCTCACTCCCTTTCCAATTTTTATGTGTGTTGTATTTTCAAACAGCCTAATCTTTGCACTTGCATTTTCATAGATGTTATTAATAATATTAATGTATGCATCTTCAATACCGCAGGTTTTCAGAGCCATTGTAACTGCTGATGGTTTCACCGAATCAAAGGCTTTTTCATAATCGATAAAAGCCATGCACAATGGAAGTTCATATTCCCTCGCTCTTTCAATTAGTTCTCTCAGCACATGGATATGATCTATTGTGCTGTAGCCACTCCTGAATCTAGCTTGTTCTCTCGGTTGAGCCATGTCCAGTGTTACCTTCAAGCGGTGTGAAAGAACTTTAGTGAAGATTTTATAAACTACTGATAGGAGGCTGATAGGTCTGTAGTTTCCGAGATCCTCAATGTCACCTTTCTTATGTAGCAGGATCATTGTAGCGGTGTTCCAATCCTCAGGAATCTTTCCTTCATTAAGGCATCGAGTGAAAATTTGGGCGAGTACTGTTTCGATTTCTCCACTTGCTTCTTGTATGATGTCTACAGTAATTCCATCTTCTCCTGGAGGTTTTCCCCGCTTCATGTTCTTGATTGCATGTGCAACTTCTGCTGGAAGGACTGGAGGAACTCTGGTACTGGTATCTTTCATGATGTTTGGAGTGCATGTATCATCCCTTTCATATAATTTGGAGTAGAAATCTTTCACTCTTGTCAAAATTTCGCCTCTATTTCTTGTTACAGAACCATCTTTTTTTCTCAGTGCCATAATCTGTTTTGCCGCCCCGGTGGCGCAGTGGTCTAAGGCGTTGGCCTCTGATCATTCGTCCGTAAGGGGTCTGGGTTCGAATCCCGGTGAGGCATGGATGTTGTGTTTGTCTTGCGGCACTGGCTCTGTCCCTTCCCTGGAACCAGTGACCCTAAATTAGGGACGGGCGACTGCTTATAGCCCATTGAGTTGCTCACGGTGGTCGTTAAACCTCCAATCAAAAAAAAAAAAAAATCTGTTTTCTTCCCTTACTGAGATGTCCCTTTGCTATCTTTAGGCTTTGGTTGTTTTCAATTGCTTTCCTCACTAGTTCACAGTTGGATTTTCTTACGTCTTCAGTGATACTTTTTCGTACTGTCTTGCATAGCTCTATGTATTCCACTTTGGAAGTCACATCTTCTTTAGTTGTCCTCATCTCTCTTCTTTTTTGCATCAACATTTTCGTTTTTCCTGATAATTTATTTACATGCAACTTGTTCTTAGACCCAGCTAATTTTGTTGCTGTTTCCATAAGAGCTTTGGTTACTTTTCTGTTAACTTCAGAGATGTCCACTTCTTCCGATGTTAGGCCTTCTAAAGCAGAGAACCTGTTCTTTAGTTCCAAGTTGAAGGTATTATGGTGTTTTTTAAGGTTGGTTATGTCAATAGATTTTGTTTGTCTTATGAGCTTGCCACGTTCAAGTTTAGTGTTGAGGTGCATCTTACATCTCACCAATCTATGGTCACTACCTGTGTTGAACTTGTTTAGCACACTGCAGTCTTCTATGACGAATTTTTTGTTACACATAATAAAATCAATTTCACTTGTCGTCCCATTTGGATGTCTCCATGTCCATTTCCTGTGTGGCTTTTTCTTGAAGAAGGAGTTCAAGATGAAAAACCCTTCTGCCTCTGCAAACTCAACGAGAGTATTTCCACGCTGGTTTCTGTTGCCGTGACCGAATTTACCTACTGAAGTTTCATTCTGTTGCCGTTGCCCTATTTTTGCATTGAAATCTCTCATAATTATTTTCAAGTGCTGCTTACCTTTATTATTTAGATGACAAATTTCCTCATAAAATTCTTCAATTTCTTCTTCAGGATGACTTGTGGTACACTCCATTAAATCATTCTGTATCGTTTTAGATTGTCCAGAAAATAAGCTTAGTATTTCTTCAAAATGTGCTTTTAATTCTGGGGTGCTCCTACGAAGTAACAAATGGAACATCTCCTTGAAATTACCTTTATTTAATGAGGAAATAGATTCATCATGTCCTCGAAAAGGCAGTTCTTGCTTGCTTAGAACGACAACTAAATCGATTATATGTTCCACTATCAGAAATAGTGTTTATATTTTTTTCCATTCGTTTCAGACCTACGCGATTAGTTATATGCTCTTTAGAGCTTTCGTGCAATTTTGCACTACGAGAAAAGTTTTTCAGATCAAAATAACCCGTTGTATTCCACACATTTTTCTTATTGCTCAAAAGTAAACATGGCCAGCAAAAGAGAGTTTGCTTGTAATATCTACCAGAAAGCCAGGGGAAAATTTCGTACCATGATTTATTGAAAGACCTAAAAAACTATTTGCCGCACTTCTTATCTTTAGATGTTGAACTTATTATAGGTGTCGGTCTTTCAGATATGAGAACATCCCTTTTATCATAATCTTTCCAGTGTTTAAAAGGAATTTCTTCCAGAACACAAATCACGTCGTTTGTCGGGTCATTCATATTTTCCAACCAAAATCAAAATATGCTGTTTAGTAACAATAACAAAATAAAAATGAAGAAAAACTCAACATTACTATGAACTAGCCAACACCCGCAGAAGAGAGGATTGAAAACACACTACAAAAAGTTAGACTCAAATACACTCTGGCGAATAGTTAAAGCTACGTAGAAATCATCTTACTCCAAAGCGTATAGAGGCGAACGGCGTCATCGCCTGTAAAACCACTTTTTACCAAGGTCATCTGCTCATTTTCCCGCGCCCATTGGATACACAATCCTTGTGTTCTCCAAAACAGCAGAGATGCGATTCCAGTTTAAGCGAAATGGAGGGTCGCCTCAGAAATTTCCTTTCTCTTACTGGAAGTCCGGCACCTCCTTGGGTAGACCTCGGACCGTGGGGGGGGGGGGGTTCACTCTGTAGGACTCTTCTCTGATCCCAAACTGGCTTCTCATCGAGACGATTCAGCCGGTCGCCTCTAAGCGCTTAAAACATGCAGCTGCTTTGCAAAAAATATGATTCATTCCTCTTCTTGAAAGCCTTTCTTTAACCTAATTCATGAATCACAATGTGAATTTCAGTGTTGCATTTATCCTGCAAAGTTCTTATATCTTTGTTACTGAACGAAGTTTTTTTTTATTTTTTTCACTTCTCATTCTCCGGAATTTCAGGTGAGGCGGCGCCTCACTTGCCTCATCTGACGGGCCGCCACTGATGTTATACCCTTTTGTTCATCCAGTTCCGCCTTGGTTGGACACAACGAGATTAGGGATGGGCACATCGATGATCGACATCGGTGGCTACCAAGGAGGTTATATTACTGGAGACACCACTCCTATCCACGCAGCATTGGTCGCCATAAGTCACCGTCCGTGCTGCAAATGACGTCATGAGCAGGCACGATGCAGCCGCAGAAGAGAAGCTGCTTGGAAACCAATGAAAAAAGCTTCTAAGCGTACAAACAGATAAAATGAGTAATTCAATAATTTTTATCAATGATACACAAGTTTACTCTTTCATCAAAGGTATAATTTAGTTCATTTTTGCCTGCTTGTGACGTCACACCACAGATTAGTCGTGACCTATGGCGGCAGACCCAGTGGTGTCTCCAGTAATATAACCTCCTTGGTGGTTACTCATTCATAAAACATCGATAGTATCGGTGGACATTTTCGATGTATCGGTGAAAACCTCGATGTTTTTGCTAATAAGCCGAAAAATTCGTTGTTTTCAATCTGCAGCGGTGGCGCAGTGGTCTAAGCGATGGCCTCTGATCATTCGTCCGAACGGGGTCCGGGTTCTAATCCCGGTGAGGTATGGATGTTGTGTTTGTCTTACGGCACTGGCTCTCTCCCATCCCTGGAACCAGTGACCCTAAATTAGGGACGGGCGACTGCTTATAGCCTATTGAGTTGCTCACGGTGGTCGTTAAACCTCCAATCAAAAAAAAAATCTCTGTTCAATATAGCAGTGATTACTCACCAATAGCATCGGGCAACTAATAATATATATTAAAATGCTCGATGCATTAGTAGAAAACTCTATTTTTGTTCGATGCATCGGCGTAAACCTTGATGTTTTGCTAATAAACTGAAAAACTCGCGCTTTTTCCATCCTGCAACAGTAAATGGGCCCACGATTTGTAAAATATCTGTTTAATATAACAGTGATACTCGCCAGTTCAACAACCATTAACATAATATTTGTTAAAACGCTCGATGCATCGTGAAAACCTCGATGTTTCTTAAATGCATCGTGAAAACCTTGATGTTTCTTCGATGCGTCGTGAAAACCTGGATGTTTCTTCGATGCATCGTGAAAACCTCGATGTTTCTTCGATGCATCGGTGGGAACCTCGATGTTTCGCTAATAAACTAAAGAATTCGCACTTTTCCATCTGCAGCAATGAATGGGCGATCTATTAGTAAAATCTCCGTTCAATGTAACGGTGATACTCAACAATGCAACATCTAGTAACGTAACTACTAGTTCACAGTTGAATTTCCTTACGTCTTCAGTGATACTTTTTCGTACTGTCTTGCATAGCTCTATATATTCCACTTTGGAAGTCACATCTTCTTTAGTTGTTCTCATCACTCTTCTTTTTTGCATCAACATTTTGGTTTTTCCTGATAATTTGTTCACATGCAATTTGTTCTTAGACCCAGCTAATTTTGTTGCTGTTTCCATAAGAGCTTTGGTTACTTTTCTGTTAACTTCAGAAATATCCGCTTCTTCGGATGTTAGGCCTTCTAAAGCAGAGAATCTGTTCTTCAGTTCCAACTTGAAGGTATTATGGTGTTTTTTAAGGTTGGTTATGTCAATACATTTTGTTTGTCTTATGAGCTTGCTACGTTCGAGTTTAGTGTTGAGGTGCATTTTACATCTCACCAATCTATGGTCACTGCCTGTGTTGAACTTGTTTAGCACACTGCAGTCTTCTATGACGAATTTTTTGTTACACATAATAAAATCAATTTCACTTGTCGTCCCATTTCGATGTCTCCATGTCCATTTCCTGTGTGGCTTTTTCTTGAAAAAGGAGTTCAAGATGAAAAACCCTTCTGCATCTGCAAACTCAACGAGAGTATTTCCACGCTGGTTTCTGTTGCCGTGACCGAATTTACCTACTGAAGTTTCATTCTGTTGCCGTTGCCCTATTTTTGCATTGAAATCTCCCATAATTATTTTCAAGTGCTGCTTACCTTTATTATTTAGATCACGAATTTCCTCATAAAATTCTTCAATTTCTTCTTCAGCATGACTTGTGGTGGGTGCATAAGTTTGAATAATCTGAGCCTGGTATCTTCTCGAGAGTTGGATAACGAGTCGTGCAGCTCTGTCAGAGGAACTTTCAACTTCTACAACTTTATCCTTCAGTTTCTTGTTTATTATAAATCTAACACCACTAGTTCTGCCAGTATCTGTCCCACGATAGTAGAAGAGATGTCCACTTTTCAGTTCAATGAGATCTTCTCCTTTTCTCCTTACCTCACTTAGCCCGACGATGTCCCACTTGATCCTTTGTAGTTCCTCTTCCAATTCAAGAAGTCTTGAATCAGAAGATAGGGAGCGTCCGTTGTACGTAGCCAAGGTCAGCATCGGATGGCAGCCTAGTCCGGTCCTCCGGGGATTCTTAGCACCCTCTGCCTTCATGTCGCACTGGCCGCTGCCTTGGCCAGGTACATTCCAGCTGCCGGAGACTGAGGGCCAAGATTTAAGTTGTGGAGTCATTTTGGAGGGGTTTGGCCGTAACTCACCACGCTGGCCAAGCGGGTTGGTGAGTGTTGGATAGCATTTCCTCTAATCCCGATGGTATAGTTATACCGCTATTGGCCGTCGTCAGAGCCCCTTTAGTGGGAACAGGATGTACCACGAGAAGGCGGGGTTGGCATTTGTCAAGGAGAGGCTGTGATGGTACGCATCACCTGACCTTACATCCCACACACACACATATATATATATATTTTTAAACTATTTTAGGTGGGAATGTTACTTGCATCTATGGCCTTGCAGAAACCCATTTCCAACTAGGTCTTTGTGGAAGTGAGAAAATGCAGAGTTTTTGCTGGTCCTTGATAAAGCCAAGGCTCAGTATTCTCGACACCTTCTACATTCAGTTGTTTTATTTTATTTTTTTATCTTTTCTCCTTTTACTCACACAGGTAGATACATAACCTTTTCTATGTTGTATTAGGTGTGAGTCAAAATTATATATGAATTTTTTGCTTAGGTATCTTCTTTATAGAATATATATATATATATATATATATATATATATATATATATATATATATATATATATATATATGGGATGTAAGGTCAGGTGATGCGTAACATCACAGCCTCTCCTTGACAAATGTCAACCCCGCCTTCTCGTGGTGCATCCTGTTCCCACTAAAGGGGCTCTGACGACCGCCCATAGCGGTATAACTATACCATCGGGATCAGAGGAAATGCTATCCCACACTCACCAACCCGCTTGGCCAGCGTGGTGAGTTATGGCCAAACCCCTCCAAAATGATTCCACAACTTAAATCTTGGCCCTCAGTCTCCGGCAGCTGGAATGTACCTGGCCAAGGCAGCGGCCAGTGCGACATGAAGGCAGAGGGTGCTAAGAATCCCGGAGGGGACCGGACTAGGCTGCCATCTGATGCTGACCTTGGCTACTTACAATGGACGCTCCCTATCTTCTGATTCAAGGCTTCTTGAATTGGAAGAGGAACTACAAAGGATCAAGTGGGACATCGTGGGGCTAAGTGAGGTAAGGAGAAAAGGAGAAGATCTCATCGAACTGAAAAGTGGACATCTCTTCTACTATCGTGGGACAGATACTGGCAGAACTAGTGGTGTTGGATTTATAATAAACAAGAAACTGAAGGATAAAGTTGTAGAAGTTGAAAGTTCCTCTGACAGAGCTGCACGACTTGTTATCCAACTCTCGAAAAGATACCAGGCTCAGATTATTCAAACTTATGCACCCACCACAAGTCATCCTGAAGAAGAAATTGAAGAATTTTATGAGGAAATTTGTCATCTAAATAATAAAGGTAAGCAGCACTTGAAAATAATTATGGGAGATTTCAATGCAAAAATAGGGCAACGGCACAACAGAATGAAACTTCGGTAGGTAAATTCGGTCATGGCAACAGAAACCAGCGTGGAAATACTCTCGTTGAGTTTGCAGAGGCAGAAGGGTTTTTCATCTTGAACTCCTTCTTCAAGAAAAAGCCACACAGGAAATGGACATGGAGACATCCAAATGGGACGACAAGTGAAATTGATTTTATTATGTGTAACAAAAAATTCGTCATAGAAGACTTTTGCAGTGTGCTAAACAAGTTCAACACAGGTAGTGACCATAGATTGGTGAGATGTAAGATGCACCTGAACGCTAAACTTGAACGTGGCAAGCTCATAGGACAAACAAAATCTATTGACATAACCAACCTTAAAAACACCATAATACCTTCAAGTTAGAACTGAAGAACAGGTTCTCTGCTTTAGAAGGCCTAACATCGGAAGAAGTGGACATCTCTGAAGTTAACAGAAAAGTAACCAAAGCTCTTATGGAAACAGCAACAAAATTAGCTGGGTCTAAGAACAAGTTGCATGTGAACAAATTATCAGGAAAAACCAAAATGTTGATGCAAAAGAAGAGAGATGAGGACAACTAAAGAAGATGTGACTTCCAAAGTGGAATATATAGAGCTATGCAAGAGCAGTAAGAAAAAGTATCACTGAAGACGTAAGAAATTCAACTGTGAACTAGTGAGGAAAGCAATTGAAAACAACCAAAGCCTAAAGATAGCAAAGGGACATCTCAGTAAGGGAAGAAAACAGATTATGGCACTGAGAAAAAGAAGATGGTTCTGTAACAAGAAATAGAGGCGAAATTTTGACAAGAGTGAAAGATTTCTACTCCAAATTATATGAAAGGGATGATATATGCACTCCAGACATCATGAAAGATACCAGTACCAGAGTTCCTCCAGTCCTTCCAGCAGAAGTTGCACATGCAATCAAGAACATGAAGCGAGGAGAAAAGCTCCAGGAGAAGATGGAATTACTGTAGACATCATACAAGAAGCAAGTGGAGAAATCGAAACAGTACTCGCCCAAATTTTCACTCGATGCCTTAATGAAGGAAAGATTCCTGAGGATTGGAACACCGCTACAATGATCCTGCTACATAAGAAAGGTGACATTGAGGATCTCGGAAACTACAGACCTATCAGCCTCCTATCAGTAGTTTATAAAATCTTCACTAAAGTTCTTTCACACCGCTTGAAGGTAACACTGGACATGGCTCAACCGAGAGAACAAGCTGGATTCAGGAGTGGCTACAGCACAATAGATCATATCCACGTGCTGAGAGAACTAATTGAAAGAGCGAGGGAATATGAACTTCCATTGTGCATGGCTTTTATCGATTATGAAAAAGCCTTTGATTCGGTGAAACCATCAGCAGTTACAATGGCTCTGAAAACCTGCGGTATTGAAGATGCATACATTAATATTATTAATAACATCTATGAAAGTGCAAGTGCAAAGATTAGGCTGTTTGAAAATACAACACACATAAAAATTGGAAAGGGAGTGAGACAAGGTGACACCATATCTCCGAAGCTCTTTAATGCCACATTGGAGGGTGTTTTTCAGTCACTGAGCTGGGAAAACAAGGGGATAAAGATTAATGGAGATTATCTAACCCACCTTCGTTTTGCTGATGACGTAGTCATTTTTGCAACTACCCCATCAGAGCTGCAGAGTATGATCCAGGAACTTGCTGACAAGAGTAAAGAAGTGGGATTAAAAATGAACTTTCAGAAGACAAAAGTGATGTTCAATGCTTTTACAAGAAATGAAGATTTATCGATTGATGGAGAAAAGCTGGAGATAACAGACACGTACGTTTATCTTGGACAGCAGATATCAAGTGAGGGGTCACATTGATGAAGAAATTAATCGGCGTACAAAACTTGCCTGGAGAGCTTTTGGAAGAAACAGCATAATTTTCAAGAGCAATATGCCATTATGTCTTAAAAGAAAAGTGTTTGATCAATGCATCCTTCCAGTGCTTACGTATGGTGCGGAGACGTGGACCTTAACTAAAAGAGACATACAAAGGCTGCAGACAACTCAAAGAAGCATGGAGAGGTGCATGCTTGGTGTAACCAGGAGAGATAAGAAGAGGAACTCGTGGATCCGAAAAATGACAAGAGTGGAAGACATCATGATCAGAGTTAAATCCCTGAAATGGCAATGGGCTGGACATACTGCCAGAAGGACAGATCATCGATGGACAGCTGAAATTTTAGATTGGATTCCAAGGGACAGGAAAAGACCCAGAAGAAGACCACATGGGAGATGGGTGGATGAAATTCGAAAGTATGCAGGGGTGACATGGAGGAGACTGGCACAAGACAGACCGTTGTGGAGGAAACTTGGGGAGACCTTCGTCCAGCAGTGGATTGATAATGGTTGACAATGATGATGATGATGATATATATATATATATATATATATATATATATCACTCACCAACCCGCTGTGCCAGCGTGGTGAGTTATGGCCAAACCCCCCAAAATGACTCCACAACTTAAATCTTATCTTGGCCCTCAGTTTCCGGCAGCTGGAATGTACCTGGCCAAGGCAGCGGCCAGTGCGACATGAAGGCAGAGGGTGCTAAGAATCCCCGGAGGACCGAACTAGGCTGCCATCTGATGCTGACCTTGGCTACGTACAACGGACGCTCCCTATCTTCTGATTCAAGGCTTCTTGAATTGGAAGAGGAACTACAAAGGATCAAGTGGGACATCGTCGGGCTAAGTGAGGTAAGGAGAAAAGGAGAAGATCTAATTGAACTGAAAAGTGGACATCTCTTCTACTATCGTGGGACAGATACTGGCAGAACTAGTGGTGTTGGATTTATAATAAACAAGAAACTGAAGGATAAAGTTGTAGAAGTTGAAAGTTCCTCTGACAGAGCTGCACGACTCGTTATCCAACTCTCGAGAAGATACCAGGCTCAGATTATTCAAACTTATGCACCCACCACAAGTCATGCTGAAGAAGAAATTGAAGAATTTTATGAGGAAATTCGTGATCTAAATAATAAAGGTAAGCAGCACTTGAAGATAATTATGGGAGATTTCAATGCAAAAATAGGGCAACGGTGACAGAATGAAACTTCAGTAGGTAAATTCGGTCACGGCAACAGAAACCAGCGTGGAAATACTCTCGCAGAGTTTGCAGAGGCAGAAGGGTTTTTCATCTTGAACTCCTTTTTCAAGAAAAAGCCACTAAGGAAATGGACATGGAGACATCCAAATGGGATGACAAGTGAAATTGATTTTATTATGTGTAACAAAAAATTCGTCATAGAAGACTGCAGTGTGCTAAACAAGTTCAACACAGGCAGTGACCATAGATTGGTGAGATGTAAGATGCACCTCAACACTAAACTCGAACGTAGCAAGCTCATAAGCCAAACAAAATGTATTGACATAACCAACCTTAAAAAACACCATAATACCTTCAAATTGGAACTGAAGAACAGATTCTCTGCTTTAGAAGGCCTAACATCGGAAGAAGTGGATATTTCTGAAGTTAACAGAAAAGTAACCAAAGCTCTTATGGAAACAGCAAAAAAATTAGCTGGGTCTAAGAACAAATTACATGTGAACAAATTATCAGGAAAAACCAAAATGTTGATGCAAAAAAGAAGAGAGATGAGGACAACTAAAGAAGATGTGACTTCCAAAGTGGAATATATAGAGCTATGCAAGACAGTACGAAAAAGTATCACTGAAGACGTAAGGAAATTTAACTGTGAACTAGTAAGGAAAGCAATTGAAAACAACCAAAGCCTAAAGATAGCAAAGGGACATCTCAGTAAGGGGAAAAAACAGATTATGGCACTGAGAAAAGAAGATGGTTCTGTAACAAGAAATAGAGGCGAAATTTTGCCAAGAGTGAAATATTTCTACTCCAAATTATATGAAAGGGATGATACATGTACTCCAGACATCATGAAAGGTACCAGTACCAGAGTTCTTCCAGTCCTTCCAGCAGAAGTTGCACATGCAATCAAGAACATGAAGCGGGGAAAAGCTCCAGGAGAAGATGGAATTACTGTAGACATCATACAAGAAGCAAGTGGAGAAATTGAAACAGTACTCGCCCAAATTTTCACTCGATGCCTTAATGAAGGGAAAATTCCTGATAATTGGAACAACGGTACAATGATCTTGCTACATAAAAAAGGTGACATTGAGGATCTCAGGAACTACAGACCTATCCGCCTCCTATCAGTGGTTTATAAAATCTTCACTAAAGTTCTTTCACACCGCTTGAAGGTGACACTGGACATGGCTCAACCGAGAGAACAAGCTGGATTCAGGAATGGCTACAGCACAATAGATCATATCCACGTACTGAGAGAACTAATTGAAAGAGCGAGGGAATATGAGCTTCCATTGTGCATGGCTTTTATCGATTATGAAAAAGCCTTTGATTCGGTGAAACCATCTGCAGCTGCAATGGCTCTGAAATCCTGCGGTATTGAAGATGCATACATTAATATTATTAATAACATCTATGAAAATGCAAGTGCAAAGATTCGGCTGTTTGAAAATACAACACACATAAAAATTGGAAAAGGAGTGAGACAAGGTGACACCATATCTCCGAAGCTCTTTAATGCCACATTGGAAAATGTCTTTCAATCACTGAACTGAGAAAACAAAGGGATAAAGATTAATGGAGATTATCTAACCCACCTTCGTTTTGCTGATGACATAGTCATTTTTGCAACTACCCCATCAGAGCTACAGAGTATGATCCAGGAACTTGCTGACAAGAGTAAAGAAGTGGGATTAAAAATGAACTTTCAGAAGACAAAAGTGATGTACAATGCTTTTACAAGAAATGAAGATTTATCGATTGATGGAGAAAAGCTGGAGATAACAGACACGTAAGTTTATCTTGGACAGCAGATATCAAGTGAGGGTCACATTGGTAAAGAAATTAATCAGCGTACAAAACTTGCCTGGAGAGCTTTTGGAAGAAACAGCATAATTTTCAAGAGCAATATGCCATTATGTCTTAAAAGAAAAGTGTTTGATCAATGCATCCTTCCAGTGCTTACGTATGGTGCAGAGACGTGGACCTTAGCTAAAAGAGACATACAAAGGCTGCAGAGAACTCAAAGCAGCATGGAGAGGTGCATGCTTGGTGTAACCAGGAGAGATAAGAAGAGGAACACGTGGATCCGAAAAATGACAAGAGTGGAAGACATCATGATCAGAGTTAAATCCCTGAAATGGCAATGGGCTGGACATACTGCCAGAAGAACAGACCATCGATGGACAGCCGAAATTTTAGATTGGATTCCAAGGGACAGGAAAAGACCCAGAAGAAGACCACATGGAAGATGGGTGGATGAAATTCGAAAGTATGCGGGAGTGACATGGAGGAGACTAGCACAAGACAGACCGTTGTGGAGGAAACTTGGGGAGACCTTCGTCCAGCAGTGGATTGATAATGGTTGACAATGATGATGATGATGATATATATATATATATATATGTTTTGACGAAAATATTGGCGATTTACCTTTTTGTACTATTTATTGTAAAACTGTTGAAAAAAATTGAATTTGGCGAATGGTAGGCAAAAACTTGAAAAAAGCCAGAGCAACTGCTAGGGCTGGGCGATACATCGCGAAAACCTGATGTGAATTTGACATCAATGTTATGGTTTTTCGACTGACGAAACTACGACACATCACGAAGGCGATTATCATGATCCATAATGATGGCCAATGTAAATGTCCTTACACGATCAAATCTACATACTGCCACCACTAAGCACAGATCATCATCACATGTTTAACACGCATTTCAGTGGTACACACTGATTCATCGCCCCATTCATCCAAATCACTTCAGCATGGCCCAATGAGATGAGGAATTTGAGAAACCTCTCGATGTTACACGTAGGCGCCTATTGGCAATTCGCACGCAGAGATCAGATGATCTTGCGATGTGTTTTAGAGATGGTACATTGAGAGATTTCCATATTTATTGGTGAAACATCGAATGTTCTCACAAAAACAAAATCAGAAAAGTGCCAAATTTCTGATGATGCAGGTTTTCTGGATTCCAGATTTTCGAGGTTTTACTGTAGTAAGATCAGAATTTGTACAATTGTGAATTCTCAACTGCTGCCGAGTCTGAAATGTCTTAACTTTCCCTAAAAACCTGCAACACCTGTGCAGGGCTTGAAAAATATCATGCCCAGGGCACGCTAATTATAGCCTGTGCTGGTAAATAAAAAATCTAGTTGCGTGGTATGGGCAACTAAATTTAAAAATAAAGATCATGTTGTAAACAAAGACTGGTTTAGATGGGTATGTTAGAGAAATTAGTAGAGGGAACTGATTACTTTAAAGTCACCAGTTTCAAGGCCACTTCGAAAAATTAAAAATTAAAAGAAGGAATAGAAATTGAGAAGAATCAGAATTCCATCATCAGTGACTGCAAGGGTTTGTCTCTGCCTAACATCTGGCAAGAATTGATGAAAAATGTGTAACCGTAAACGCTATAGTGATGGAGGAAGAGTTACAACAAGTCTGATGAAGGAGAAGAGTTTTCCTGTAAATTTGTGATTTAAAATAAATATTTCCTAGAAGAAAAAACCCACATTAGAAGTTTAAGTATTTAAAAATATTTCGGAATAGAATTTCCTGCTACAAGAAAAAAGACAGTCATCATATGTTGTGTTTCATTTTACTGCTAATCAAACAAAGTTGTATTACTGTTACAGAGTGACAAGGACAGAAGAATATTACTTCTACATACCTGCCACCTACTACAGAACTCACTGTCAAAACTACGGATTCTACGATTTTTTTTTAATTTTGCTATTATTTTATGATATATGTGAGATTCTTAAGCGGATTCGCGGAATTCCGCTTTTTTGTCATCATTTAGATCATTCTTATGATCGAGGCAAAGCTGAAGAGAATGGGAGGAGGGGATGTTCGTTTGTTCATTTTCCATCTGTGGGTGGTATTTCGAGTTTCAAAACTTTCGACAACGGTAGTTAAACGGAGTAAAATGTTTTGCCGTAATCGTAATCCCCCCCTCCCGTGTTGCCTTTGTGTCCAATATTCTTGTAAAATATAATTTTATTGTATAAATGTTTGTATTTCAGCTTGAAACTGTAGGCTACAGTTTGTGAAAACGGAAGTTAGACAGCGCAAAAATTTCCCCGTAATCTTCAGGCACAAGATTCTTCCGCGAATTCTAGGAATTCCGCCTTTTTCATTATTATTTTGATTTACCGGTAGACCATATTGCTGTCTTAAGCACGAAGAACAAGACGTAACCCATTTCAGCACGAAATAAACCAAGTCGAATCGTTGCAAGTTGTGAAAACATCTTTATTTACGAAAATTAAAACTTGTTTAAAAGGTGAAAATGATTAAAACAATGTGCGAGATCTTTCGGGTCTGTCTTTTACAGACCCATCCTCAGGCACAACAAGAAAACTCACACGGGGCACGCTGGCTTATATACGCACCTCTGTGCATCAGCAAGATACAACACATGCGCCATACCATAAGGTTGGGTATGCTTTACACAGAAAGTAACAAATGAAAATATGTACAAATGCATGAAAAGAAATACAAATGGCAGTAAGTAAGTAATCATAACATATTTACAGTAGAAGTGGGGCTCTCCAACAGGAACCTCCAATAAGCAGGTATGATTTGCGGGGTTTCTTCATTACAACATTGTTCGGCAAAATCATAAATATATAAATTCTCCAAAAAAAGCACTGCAGTTTTAGTTCTGGCCGAGCACAATAATTTAGCATCATTCCATAGTGGGAAATAATCACCTTTGTTGACTGTTCGGGCTAAGGTCGTTGCGGATGAATGGGTGCGAACATTGTATTTATGTTCGGAGATTCTCACCCCGAGTGACCGACAAGTTGATCCGATGTCGGCTGTCATAGGGAAAGAGTCATCAACAGATTGCAGTGGCACGGAATATACACCATATTTTTTCATGATTGAGACATGGTCACGATCAGACTTGACCAAGTTGAAAAGGCGTTCGGAAGAAATGCCGAAACTGTAGTTGAACTTACGACACGTCCTATAGAGTGTGGATATTATGGTGGGGTGGTAAGGAAAAGAGCCAACAAACCTGATGACAGGCAATTCACGTTGGGTTCGGAGTGTGGTGGAGCTATGGCGCTGAAACTTGCGAAGAGTTTTAATGAAATAACGGTGGGGATATCCGGATGACTCGGCCATGGTGGAAATGTGCTGGTTCTAGTGAGAGACCAGAGTTTGATGAGGAGTGTGTATAGGCTCGATGACGAATCAGAGAATGAAGTGAACCGGATTTATAACTGTTAGGAGTAAACGAGTTATATGGGATCATCACTGGAACAAACGTTGGCTTGCGATAAACTGAGGTATGAATGCGACCCCTGGGATGCGTTTCAGTAGTATATCCACGTAAGGCAAGGAATCAGAAGATTCAATTTCTAAGGTGAAGGTAATCAAAGTGAGAACAGAGCAAAGAGATTCTGTAATGGCACGTAAATCAGGAAGGGAGTATTGCCAAAGTAACAAAACATCATCAACGTATCGGGTGTAAAGCAGGGGTTGGAAAGGTCCGTTGGTAAGTACAGTATTTTCAACATGTTGTAAGACAATCTCGGCCAATACGGAAGAAAGAGGTGATCCCATTGGTGTACCATAATCTTGGCGGTAAATGATATTATTAAACTTAAAATAAGTTCGGTTTTTAATAAGAGTATACAATGGCATTGCATTCAGAAGGTTGTAAGGCCAAGCTAGGTAGCTGTGGGGTGATTAAATCTATGGCTGTGTCCACAGAGACGTTGGGAAAAAGGGAAACAACATCAAGGCATTAAGAATGGCAAGTCAGAATGAACAGTATGTATTCTATCTAGGGCTTGGGTAGAACTGTGAATTGAATACCTGGATTGTTGAGTTAGTGGGGTGAGGAGGGATGCAAGTTATTTTTCCAAGTTACGTGTTGGGTTTGCATAGTCAGACACTAAAGGTCGGACTGGTTGATTTGGTTTACGTAGTTTAACTTTTCCGAACAATTCAGGAGTATGTGGTCCAAATGGTGGGTGCATATGATCAGCAATAGTTAGTGGAAGAGACTTGCTGTTTTTAAGTTTACTGAGTGCTGTGACGGTACCAGGTGTTGGGTTACGCGTGATAACAGTATGCGGGATTTGATTAATAGCTTCTGTCCTTTTCGAATGGTAAACAGATTTATCAAGGATAACTATTAGGTGATATTTATCTGCAGAATAAGAATTTTAATCATTTTAACCTTTTAAACAAGTTTTAATTTTCGTAAGTAAAGATGTTTTCACAACTTGCGATGATTCGACTTGGTTTATTTCGTGTTGAAATTTGTTACATCTCGTTCTTAAGACAGCAATATGGTCTACCGGTAAATCTTAATTAGCACGACAAAAACTTCCACTCATCGTCCTTATTATTTTGGTCATTCAAGCGATTGAATCGATCGACGCCCAAGTGATCAGAAATGGAGGGGGAGGGGGTCGGAGAACGGAATTCAATTTTTACGAAACTTCCTAATACGGAAGTTCAGATTTTTTCCGTAATTGTAATTTCTTTTTTCTCGCGATGTGTTACCTCTGTGCAGCATTATTGTTAAATAACCTTTTACTGCATCAGTATTTGTGTTTCAGCTTGAAAATGGGGGGGGGGGGGATCCAAAACCAGAAGTCGGACGGAGCAAAGATTTCTCCTGTAATCGCCCCCTCCCCTCCCGCGATGTTTCCACTCTCCTGTGTCTATGTATGCCGCGTAAAAATACTAATTACTACCGACAAGGCTCTTGCCAATGTTGGCAGGTATGCTTCTATAATTACTCTAAGTCCAGAAAGAGAAACTATATGCGTGCAAAAATTAAGGACGAGACGGTTTTTTGAATGTAGCGTCGCGCAGAAGTGCTTCACATTGACTCAAATCACACGATAAGATCCCCAAGATGTAAGAATATGGGAAAAATGAGCAAAACCGTCCGAACAAGGAATCCAAAGGATACAAAGGCACTTTATTGAAAAGGTAGCTTTGAGCAGAACTGGATAGAAGACATATGTCCACGTGACAGGCGGCTGCCAAGAAAACTCCAGTCTTTAGTAGGGGATATGATCACCCCTGACTGCGTTGCAGGATTTACAACATCTGTCCATGCTGAGGACGAGGTTGTTAAGAAGCTGTTGAGGCATTACGGCCCATTCCTCTTGTAGCGCCAATCGCAGCTGCGGAATCGTTGCTGGCGGCGTGCTGCCAAGCGTCTCCCGAGAAGGTCCCACACGTGTTCGATTGGATTTAGGTCCGGGGACCTTGCGAGCCATTCCATGCATTGAATATCTTCACTCTCCAACAGCCACTGTACGATGAGGTGTACATTGTCGTCCATGAAGAGGAACTCAGGACCCACAGCACCTCAACAGAAGCACGTGAGACAGGAGAACCTCGGTACAATAGCGGACACCAGTGACTGAACTTCCGTGAAAGATGTGGAGGTCAGTACGGCTACCAAGCTTGATACCGCCCCAAACGGGAACTCCGTCACCTCCAAACCGGTCCCTTTCGATGACGTTGGAGGTGTGATTGCGTGTTCCCTGCTCTCTCTAGATGTGTATACGTTCAGAATCGCTCGTCAGACTAAATCGGCTCTCATCCGTAAAGAGAACTCGACCCCATTGCTGATGTGTCCAGTTCTTGTGTTCCTAGCACCACAGAAACAGCAGTCTCCAATGAGCAGGCGTTAATGGCACACACCGTACTGGTCGTCGAGCAAATAGACCACCTTTGTGCAGCCTCCTGGCCATGGTAAAACGCGATAACGGACGTCCAGTTGTCTGTTGCATGTGCCTTGCGATTTCTCCCGCTGTCTGCCGTCTGTCTCTTCTCGCCTGTAGGACAATATACCGGTCATCCGCCGCCGTGGTTGCTCGTGGACGACCACTGCTAAACTCTCGGACAGCTGTTCCTGTCGTTTGAAATGCTCTCCAAGCTCGTGAAACGATGCTGTGAGCGATCCTAAACTCCTCTGCCACACTAGTCACACTTCGACCTTCTTTCAACTTTCCAATGATGCGACCTCGGGTAAAGTCATCCAGATATCGTCTACTGGATTGCCTGTTGGCCATATCACACGGTGGCAGCAACTTGACGTCGTTCAAACCGATGTACACCGTGCAATAGCTTTCATCGAATTGCTGAGCATACACTGTCCTTGTGCTTTATACTCTTCAGACACTCCACCTCCTACGTCATGCTGCATATATGCGCATGCAATACCATACCAGACCCTAGTCTATCTCCTGAGTGGTCTTTCGGCCCGTTCTGCCTGCTCGTTCCGCTGTTATGCTAATTTCTCCTGTTCGTCCTTAATTTTTGCACACCAGTGTAGTTTTGCTCCAAATGTTGTTCATAGTCAGCAATGGGATGTATGCCTCTGATGGAACTAGTGTTTAGTGACAAAGGGCAAAAACTTTGACGAAAGGAGCATGGCAGAATCATTCAATTTCTGAAATACCAAATTTCAGCATCAGCATCTTAAAACTTAAGATACACGCTTTTGTGCATTTAACTATTTTAATACAGACCCTTGAAACGGAAATGCAAACATGTAAAAAAGTTCTTAACTTTTTAACTTAAAAAAATGAGGGTTCAGATTCTTTATCTTAAAAGGTAAATTTTTCTGGGCATCCAGCTTTTACTACCTGGGCAGGTAAATAATTTCTGCACATTCCCAGCTGGGCATGTAACTTTTCAGATATTTTTTCAAACTCCACATGTGTATGTGTTTCTTTAGAAATATTTGGATATTTGGGTTCTACATTGTGTGTAAAGTCAAGATATGGAATCACACAAAATACACTGGGCCATTTTTTTTTTTTTTTGGATATACAACTCTACAGGGATTTGCATGTTTTGCTGAACTTTATTGACCAGGGAATCTTCTGTGCCTTTAATGTGCCCAACAAGTTGACTTCACTAGATGAATATTATCCTTAACGTTCTTTTTTTTTGTTTTCTCTCTTTCAAATGTAGATAATTATCATTTAGATATCATTAGCACATATAAAAGTGCTTTGTAAACATAATAACTCCCTACTTTTGCATATTTGTAAGCAGAAATATAATATATATGTAGATAACAGATAAAAATTTTAGTTTGTGATACCATTTTATGGGTACTTACTCTGTGTAGATAGATATAGAATTAAATGTATCATATTTTTCAGCACATAGATGGGACTTATATTCCACGTTGGCTTATTTATTTATTGGCAATTGAAATTTCTCAAGCCGCCCCGGTGGCGCAGTGGTCTAAGCGATGGCCTCTGATCATTCGTCCGAAAGGGGTCCGGGTTCGAATCTCGGTGAGGCATGGATGTTGTGTTTGTCTTACTGCACTGGCTCTCCCTTCCCTGGAACCAGTGACCCTACATTAGGGACGGGCGACATTAAGGACGGCCCATTGAGTTGCTCACGGTGGTCGTTAAACCTCCAATCAAAAAAAAAAATTCTCGAAAAAAAAAAATATTGTGCCTTAAATTTATTCGTGATTTGAGCACTAGAAAACACGTGTGTGAAAATCTGAAAATATCATTAGATCCCTCACGTCTCCGGATAGGGATCCTACAAGGTATATAAGTTTGTGAAGGATATTAATTAGATCTCTTAAACATAAAAGTTACCAAATGAAGGCAACATCATTGAAGAAAACAAGGAACTTGAGAAATAACCCTAATTTAGCCATTACCACACCCAACAAGTCCTCACAAATTATAATCTTAAACCATTCCAATTATATCTACAAGATGACATACCCCATAAACTTCTCACCTCTGATCCTACAGCTGCAATGATTACCACCATCAGCAGGTTAAAGAATCAAGGGAACCTTCCCAGTTGCATTACTTCTAAAATTCATCCTCCATTAGGCCCACATATTCCAGAAATTTTCAGCAAGATGAAATTACATAAAGAAGGACAACCGATGAGACTACTAGTACCTGGGCACCATAACCCTACCAGACCCTTGGAAAAAGCCATAGCCAATTACTTGAAGCTCCTAATCTCAAACTCAACTTATTCGGTTTCCAGTTCGACCCACGCTCTTAATAAAATCAAGGTTTTTGACAATTTGGGTAACCCTTACTTCATGGCTTCCTTGGATGTTACAGCGTTATTCCCGAATGTTCCTATAGATGTACACTTCTGGACAATTGCTAAGGACGGATGACAATAGCAAGGATAGCAACCATAAAATGGAAGGCAGGAAAATGTGGAAATTAGCATAAGTGAGGGATACAATAAGACGTGTTGTGCGTATGCAAATTTTGGATTGCCGAACTTGTTCGTGACGTCATAGCGCTGATAAGAGATATAAAGGATTTGACGCGTATTGACCGTTGTTGTTCAAACGCAAAGTTGAAAGGAAAAGAATCAATTGACGAACTTGCAATTTTCAGTATGTCTTCCCGACATCACCTAGATGATTTTACGCGTGGCCGTATTATTAGCAAGATTGAAGAAGGGCGAAAAGTAACATATGTTGCCAGGGAGTTCGACGTCAGCCACAGTGTTGTTTCAAGGCTTTGGAAATCATTTCAAACAAATGGAGAGTGTAGCAAACGTCACGGGGGAGGTCGTGTTTGCAGTACGACACCTGCAGAAGATCGGTACATAGTGCTATCAACAAAAAGACACCGGCGCAGAACAGCTAGTGAGGTAGCAAATCAGTTTATGGCTGCTACTGGCAAGTGGATCTCCCGAAAAACTGTCGCCAGACGTTTGCATGAAGGAGGACTATACGCCCGCCGTCCTGTTGTGTGCATCCCATTGTCCAGACGTCACCGTACCGCCCGTTTGCAATGGTGTCATCAACATCGCAATTGGACTGATAACGACTGGTCTGCTGTCCTCTTCTCAGATGAGAGTAGATACAGTCTATCGTCTGATTGTCGACGACAACTGATCTGGCGTGATAGTGGTACCGCATATTGTCCAGCAAACATACAGAAAAGGGACCGATATCCGACATGTAGTGTCATGGTATGGGCTGGCATCATGATCAATGGCCGTACGTCCCTCTATGTACTTCCAACTGGGACTATGACTGGCCAACGATACATTAATGATGTTCTGCTACCTCATGTTCGCATGTTCCGTGGTGCTGTCGGTGATAGATTCATTTTCATGGACGACAACGCAACATGTCATCGAACAGTCGCTGTCCAGGAGTGTCTTGAGAGCGAGGATATTCAACGCATCGTATGGCCAGCACGTTCTCCAGATCAGAATCCCATTGAAAATGTGTGGGATGATTTGGGGAGGAGTTTTGCTGGTCGCCAATGCCCTCCAATAAACAAGGACACCCTCATCCGTGCACTGTCAGAGGAATGGGATAAATTACCCCAACAGCTGCTTGATAATGTTATGCAAAGCATGACACGACGTGTGGAATCTTGCATCGCCCTCCATGGTGGCCATATCCCGTATTGACATCTTACGCCGGAACGCCTGCGGACGGTAATTGCATTTTTTTCACGTTTACGCATTCTGCACAAAATGGCCTGTTTGTCCCTTGAACACGTTCCAAAGCCTTCTGGATTTCAGAGCACAATAAATTGTCTTTCTTGTAATGTCATTCTGGCATTATTTTATTTCACTTGGCATCCAACCACACTTACTTTTTTATGCGCTTTATAGCCGTTTATGATCCGTCCTTAGCAATTGTCCAGCAGTGTAGTTCATGACATTACTTATGAAAACCTCATTACTCAAGATTGTGTACCAAAATCCAAAATTGAAGCTATAATGACTGCCCTACGACTTATTCAAAAAAGATGTTATTTCAGTTTTAACAATAACACCTATCAACAATTGGAGGGAGCCCCTATGGGGTCACCATTATCCCCGATACTTGCTGAACTACTGCTCCAAACATTAGAAGAAAAAGTTTTTGCGCAGTGCAACGTCCTCCCCTCATTGTATTTTCATTATGTAGACGATGTGTTGATATTTTGGGAGTCTTCTATGAGTGAACTGGAAACATCTACACAAATACACTGCCGGACAATTGCTAAGGACGGATGACAATAGCAACGATAGCAACCATAAAATGGAAGGCAGGAAAATGTGGAAATTAGCATAAGTGCGGGATACTGTAAGATGTGTTGTGCGTATGCAAATTTTGGATTGCCGAACTTGTTCGTGACGTCATAGCGCTGATAAGAGATATAAAGGATTTGACGCGTATTGACCGTTGTTGTTGAAACGCAAAGTTGAAAGTGAAAGAATCAATTGACGAACTTGCAAGTTTCAGTATGTCTTCCCGACATCACCTAGATGATTTTACGCGTGGCCGTATTATTGGCAAGATTGAAGAAGGGAGAAAAATAACAGATGTTGCCAGGGAGTTCGACGTCAGCCATAGTGTTGTTTCAAGGCTTTGGAAATCATTTCAAACAAATGGAGAGTGTAGCAAACGTCACGGGGGAGGTCGTGTTCGCAGTACGACACCTGCAGAAGATCGGTACATAGTGCTATCAACAAAAAGACACCGGCGCAGCACAGCTAGTGAGGTAGCAAATCAGTTTATGGCTGCTACTGGCAAGCGGTCCTCCCGAAAAACTGTCGCCAGACGTTTGCATGAAGGAGGACTATACGCCCGCCGTCCTGTTGTGTGCATCCCATTGTCCAGACGTCACCGTACCGCCCGTTTGCAATGGTGCCATCAACATCGCAATTAGACTGATAACGACTGGTCTGCTGTCCTCTTCTCAGATGAGAGTAGATATAGTCTATCGTCTGATTGTCGACGACAACTGATCTGGCGTGATAGTGGTACCGCATATTGTCCAGCAAACATACAGGAAAGGGACCGATATCCGACATGTAGTGTCATGGTATAGGCTGGCATCATGATCAATGGCCGTACGTCCCTCTATGTGCTTCCAACTGGGACTATGACTGGCCAACGATACATTAATGATGTTCTGCTACCTCATGTTCGCATGTTCCGTGGTGCTGTCGGTGATAGATTCATTTTCATGGACGACAACGCAACATGTCATCGAACAGTCGCTGTCCAGGAGTGCCTTGAGAGCGAGGATATTCAACGCCTCGTATGGCCAGCACGTTCTCCAGATCAGAATCCCATTGAAAATGTGTGGGATGCTTTGGGGAGGAGTCTTGCTGGTCGCCAATGCCCTCTAATAAACAAGGACACCCTCATCCGTGCACTGTCAGAGGAATGGGATAAATTACCCCAACAGCTGCTTGATAATGTTATGCAAAGCATGACACGACGTGTGGAATCTTGCATCGCCCTCCATGGTGGCCATATCCCGTATTGACATCTTACGCCGGAACGCCTGCGGACGGTAATTGCATTTTTTCATGTTTACGCATTCTGCACAAAATGGCCTGTTTGTCCCTTGAACACGTTCCAAAGCCTTCTGGATTTCAGAGCACAATAAATTGTCTTTCTTGTAATGTCATTCTGACATTATTTTATTTCACTTGGCATCCAACCACACTTACTTTTTTATGCGCTTTATAGCCGTTTATGATCCGTCCTTAGCAATTGTCCAGCAGTGTAGTTCATGACATTACTTATGAAAACCTCATTACTCAAGATTGTGTACCAAAATCCAAAATTGAAGCTATAATGACTGCCCTACGACTTATTCAAAAAAGATGTTATTTCAGTTTTAACAATAACACCTATCAACAATTGGAGGGAGCCCCTATGAGGTCACCATTATCCCCGATACTTGCTGAACTACTGCTCCAAACATTAGAAGAAAAAGTTTTTCCGCAGTGCAACGTCCTCCCCTCATTGTATTTTCATTATGTAGACGATGTGTTGATATTTTGGGAGTCTTCTATGAGTGAACTGGAAACATCTACACAAATATTATCCACTCAATACCCTTCAATCAAGTTCACTACAGAAAAAGAAAATAACCGCCCCCTACCTTTCCTTGACTTTAAACTACATAGACACCCAGCCACCCAAAAACTGTCCAATGAGGTGTCTACAGAAAACCTTCTAATTGTTCATTAATCAGAGGCATAACTAGGGTGGGGCAGGCAGGGCTGCTGCCTCAAGCGCAACTGAAAAAAGGGCGCAAAAAACGCTGCATACAATTTTATTAAAATTGAAAATCGAAACTTTTGCACAAGTTTCCAGTACAGAGTTACCTATGATTTCTTTCGCCGGTTGTGGTAGCTTGAGAGTTTAAAATTTGCATTTCCCCCTCAAAATGTCTATTTTCACATTTTGAGGGGAAAAATTTTTCTCCTCTGTGACGCATACTCTAAGCGCTGGCTTCTGATCATTCATCCAAGTTGGCTCTGGGTTCGACACCCGGTGAGGCGTGGATGTTGTGTTTGTCTTATGGCACTGGCTCTCTCCCTTTTCTGGAACTAGTTGCCCTAAGTTAGGGATGGGTGACTGCTTAAACCTCCAATTAAAAAAACAAAGCAAAAACTAACTCTTATGCTTACCCCACCCTCCCTCATTTTCTAATTTTTTCTAACTCAGTTCATGAGGGTAAAATGCCTTTCACTTTTGGGATAACAAATGACACCTAATTCTCTAATACCCTATTTTCAGCATCAAACCCTAATAAAAATGTTTAAAAGTTAGGTAGTTAAAGTAAAGTGAAAATGGCAGTGATTGCAGCGGTAACTTCGCAAAAGTCTTCCTCTGGTCCACCGAAAAACTAACCCCTAACCCCTACTTAAAATATATTGAAGAACCGTTATTGATTAATTATTATTATTGTGGCCAGTCTTAGGTTTTCTTTGTTCCTTTTTTTTCTTTCTTTTTTTTTTTTTTCTGAAAAATTGTCTTTGCGTATGGGCACTAAATAATGCACATCTGTACGAATAAACACACAAGACCAGTTTTACTATCTAAAAAACTCGTGCAACAAGCATAATTATAACATTTCACTCAGTAAAACATATTTTTTTAACGACTTCGGTGGGTGGCGCAATATTTTGTGATTTGCCCCGGGTGCAGAAATGGCTAGTTACGCCTCTGCATTAATACCCAGGTCTTCTACACATCCCATAAACTATTGGCATTTTATTTTATGATTCATCGTGCTTATTTGCACGCAATCATCTAATGCAAAGTTTCATCACCTTGAGATCCCCAGATTATGAACTTGCATGGAGATATGGTTACACAAAATCTACAATATCTAAAATAGTTAAGAAGATTCGTAGACAAGCAACACTACAAAGGGAACACACCTAAAAACGCTATGTGGGCTCCATGGACTACTCACCTGAAGTCCTTAATGTTTTAAAAAACTGTTGTCGCAAGAATCAACTAGACATAGGAATCTGAACAAGAAATATCGTATCCACGGTGAAGAACGACAAAGACAGGGTTAGTGAGGATAATAACTATGGGGTTTACCACATTCCCTTAAAATGCATTGATGATCTTTCCCTGATCAAGCATATATTGGTTCCACTGTAAGATCAACCAAGACAAAGCTGTCCAAGCACAGATATGCAATAAAAACTGGTTCTCAATCTACAGCTCTTGCTCGTTGCTCGTACGGTCAGTTGAGGAACCCACCAACCACAGTGGGAAGACACTATGATTTTATCACCACCACCCACAAAATTTCATACACTGTTTACTGTAAGTTTGTACATACATACATTTGTAAATACTGTTTGTAATGATGACATCCCGTTCTTAATTCTGCAACCCTGGAAACAAATTTTCTCTCCTAGTCTTCACCATGTTTTGTATTGTCGTAATTATGAATGGTAGTACTGTTGGTAATATCATATTGTACAATTATCATCTTCTAGTGTTAAGGTATCAATGAAACACTGTGGTTTATAACAAACATTCTTAAATCGGTTTCACATCGAGTCTATTGTGCATGCACTGACACATGATGTGATATCAATTGAACTTTAACTAGACAGTATTTATTTTGTTCCATGTGACTGTGTTAGCTTTAATATCTGATGATGACCCTATAGTACGATTGCCGAAAGATTTCATATATATTGTTTTAATTTGTAAATATGTGGTTTTATGACAGAGGATATGTGGATTCAAGTCATTTAATACATCATGGATTTTAATGTTTTTCATCCACAATCCAATATCGTGCATTTACGGATAATAACTTAATGCATGTACTAGAAAAACACAATATTACATTCATCGGGAACCATTCCAAAAGTGTATAAAAGTAATATCCCGTTTACTAAGAATTTGTTTAAAAGCTGCTGAAACAGATAATTCCATTTCATGAAAACATCATTAAGATCGTTGCCAATTTGGAGTGGCAGCTGCCGTACGCTGATTGCCTTCCCTTGCGATCCCTCCAAGACCCTGTGGGTGACATTAACCCCTGATTCCGCTGAGGTGTCAAAACTACAGTTGATGCACCTCATTTATCTTGAACGATTAAACCTTGATTGGCTGCAGAAAATTGTGCCGACAGCCAGTGGTGCACGCACCATTAAAACAGCAATGACCAGTGACTAGCAAAGACAGTTGTTTTTTGCTTTATCAATCCCAGAATTGTATCTCTCAACCAAAAGTGGATTGAGGTGGAAGATATCAACCAAAAGGGACAGGACTTAAATACGGAAGTCGAGAAAAGAGAGAAGGGGATTTATCAAAAACAGTTTGGCTCATATTGGAGTACAAGTATATATATATCAACATAACATTTGCTACATACTTTTTGTTTTTGTTTTCATCTGAAGCTGTCAAAGTGGCAAACACCGTTTTAGTATAAATCGGTTTTCTTCTACAAAAATATTGGAGTACAAGTATATATATACCGGGTGATCTAAAAGTCTTGCACATTTTGAAAACGTAATAACTCGCGGAGTTTTGAGAGTAGGGCAACGTGGAGAAATGATCAGAATGACATTGGGTTTTTTTATGAAATCACGTAAATTTTTACTCATTTTACTTACATTTTTCATTGGCAGATGGTGCAGCAACCACAGGTTGGAAGTGACGAGAAAAATAGACACCTGATTGTACCAGGTGTTCAATCTGATGGCCGTCCTGTTCCAGCACTGCCTGCAGACGAGAGAAAAACACCATGGACGGCATTGAAGAGCATGTTCGGTGGTACAGCTGCCACATGGTGTCGAATGGCATCTTTCAGCATGGCCAATGAAGTGAGGCGACATCTGTACACTTGTGATTCTAGGTAACCCCAGAGCCAGAAATTGCAGGATGTTAGGTCTGGTGACCGAGAAGGCCAGGCCTTCAAAAAAATGCAATTTGACTTTGCGCCTCCTAGCGGAAAGTCTATGATTTACTTGAAAATTTTGAATTTATATGAAAAACATTTCGCATCAGAAACACTATCTAACAAAGAAGGAATTTTTTTTTTTATTGGAGGTTTAACGACCACCGTGAGCAACTCAATGGGCTATAAGCAGTCGCCCGTCCCTAATTTAGGGTCACTGGTTCCAGGGAAGGGAGAGAGCCAGTGCCGTAAGACAAACACAACATCCATGCCTCACCGGGATTCGAACCCGGACCCCTTACGGACGAATGATCAGAGGCCAGCGCCTTAGACCACTGCGCCACCCGGCAAGGAATTTTTCAAATCAGACTCCTAGAAGTAGAGATATTGACAAAATTAAGATACATCTACGCCTCTGGCGTAGAAACCATGCATTATTTTAAGAAGAAAATATTCCTAAAAGGTTTGTCAAGATGAGTAGTATCGGTACACAAACAAATATTTTTCATTCAAGATTTTAAAAACTCAGATTTTGCTGCAAGTACATCAGAAGCGGAAATTGTAATTTGCGCCCCCTAGTGGCTAAACCATTTTTTACCAAAATTAGAAATTATATGCAAAGGATTTCTTATCAGGAGCTGTATCTGGTGCAGAAAGAATTTTTTAAATCGGAGATTTAGAAGCAGAGATATTGGGGAAATGCAATGTACCTTTATGCCCCCTAGCGGAAAGTCTGAAAATTTTGAAATTATATGAAAAACATGCCACACCAGAAACTTTGTCCAATGAAGAAACAATTTTTCAAATCAGACCATTAGAAGCAGAGATATTGACAAAAATAAGATATACATCTATGCCCCCTGGTACAGAAACCATGCAATATTTAAGAAGAAAATATTCTGAAAAGATTTATCGACGTGAGTGGCTTTGGTTCACAAAATAATTTTTTTTGGAAGCTCAGATTTTATTTCAAATACATCAGAAGCAAAAATTAACACTTACACCCTCTGGTGGCCAAAGTATTATTTACCAAAAATTAGAAATTGCATGCAAAAGATTTTGCAACACAAGCTGTATCCGCTGAAGAAAAAAATTTTCAAGTCGGAGGTTTAGAAAAAGAGATCTTGGGAAAACGTAATTAACTTTTATGCTTCCTGGCGGAAAATCTATGCATTACTTAAAAAGTAACTATACTTGAAATACTCTATGACATAAATGGAATCAAAGGATAAAAAATTTTTTTCAATTGAATGTTTAGAAGCAAATATATGGAATAAAAATGTGTTTTGAATTCGACATCATCTGCATTTGTGGCGAAATTGTACATAGTAAAAGAAAAGCGAAATGAAAGGTCATCATTCACATACTTCAAGCTTCCCAAAGCAAAAAAAAAAAAAAAAAAAATTCAAATCGGACTAATAGTTGCAGAGATATGGTGTCTACAGACGGACGGACAAACCGATAATGTAAGCACGATCTTTTTTTACAAAAGACGTGCTAAAAACTTCAAAATATTAATTACTGACATGAATAACCGACGCATGCATTAAAAAAAAAAAACAACCTCCGATGCCAGGCAACGACACTCAGTTTCGGCACCAAACAATTTTTTTTTTTTTTTTTTTTTTTTGATTGGAGGTTTAACGACCACCGTGAGCAACTCAATAGGCTATAAGCAGTCGCCCGTCCCTAATTTAGGGTCACTGGCTCCAGGGAAGGAGAGAGCCAGTGCCGTAAGACAAACACAAAATCCATGCCTGACCGGGATTCGAACCCGGACCCCTTACGGACGAATGATCAGAGGCCAACGCCTTAGACCACTGCGCCACCGGGGCGGCACACCAAACAATGTTCAAGAGCTCAGAACTGTACCGCGCAAGCACATTCAGATCACTGTGTTCTGACTCAAACTCTGCCCACATCCACCAATGCGAGCTGCGCTCAATGTCCCCAGAATGTTGCATGCTGGGGAGGGAGGGTTTTCACTTAGAATGACTCAGTGCAAGGCCACACACTCATCAAGTGCCGGTCGCACTTAAGATCTCAGCAGGCAGCATCGCAGGCAAGATGAATCGTTAAGTGCCCGCCGTTGCGGGGGGGGGGGGGGTGTGCAAGCAAAATAAAAATTTATAACTTCTGTTAATTTTCCGTAGAAAAATCACGGTTTTCCGTATTCCATAATACAAGAGCTATTTCAGTGGGAACTACGGAGATTCCGTAGGTTGGCATCTCAGCATTCTCATGCCTGCTTATAGTAATCAGAAAAGGGTTTTTATGTTTCAGTGAAGACTCATCCCAATAAAGTCAAATAAATGAATGAATTGGTATAGAAATAAAATTTTAATTTTCTGAGCTTTCGCCAACCAACGGGAGACTTTGTCAGGGCAAGTTACATTAGACGAGTAATAACCTATCTAGAGTTTAAAATTAAAACCCAGAGAACAGAACAAGGTTTGAAATAATAAATATAACACTACAAACATGTGCACCTGCAATGGTCATTATGTGGGTCCAATGTTCACGCAGTATAACAGGTAAAGACATCAAGTCATAGTCTTTGTCTTGAGTTCAGAGCCTGTGGAGAATGGAGGTCCACGGTGATGGCAGTTCAACTGATATATTATCATTGTGTACATCATCTCATGTGACAATTTCAATAGTCTCTCTGATCGTGGTTCTCCTGAAAGTTCTGAATGGGTACACCAGTTTCTTTTCATTCCATAGGGGAATTGCTGCATTGTAAAGTACTTCCTTTGCTAGGCAGTTGCTCTTCTTCCTACTCTTATATTGCACGCATACAGATCTTTTCGTCAAGCCAATGTAGGACATTGAGAAATCTGGGAATTTTAGGGGAATAGCATAGTCTTCATCTGCTTTTTGTTACCTGTGGTTCATATTTTACCAATAGATCTTTGTCGGCAAACTTACAATGACAAAGCATCCAATTGGCAGACAAAAGCTTGGTGAATTAAAATATTCTTTCTACATCAATTTATGTGACTTTACTGTCTTCACAGTTATTATGATGCATTTATTGGGTTGTTGGAAAAGTTATGGCATATTTTGGCACCCGATGGCGGTTGGACGGTTTGGGAAATACTAGCGGCATGCACAGCTCTGTTATCGCTATGGCATTCGACAGGTGCCAGTTCTGGCTGCAGTCTAAAAGGAATAGTGAGTGATTTGGTTGATTTGCGGAGATTTGAGATCAAGTTGAAGATGGAAGACCAAACTGTGCATTTTCGTCATATTTTACTGTTTTACTTCCGTAAAGAGAAGAACGTGTGTCAAGCTTGTGAACAGTTGCATAAAGTGTATGGTGATCATGCTCTACAAGAACGTCACTGCCAGCGGTGGTTCGCAAAATTCCATACTGGTGATTTTGACCTCAATGATGCCCCTCTGTCCGAGAGGCACACCGAGGTTGATGATGACCAAATCAAGGTATTGATCGAGTCAAATCCACATTACACGACACAAGAGATTGCATGCACATTTCACATCCATCATTCAAGCGTTCACGACCACCTGAAAAAGCTGGGATACGTAAGCAAGCTCGATGTGTGGGTTCCTCGTGAACTCAAAGAAGCTCAATTGACGGTGTGTATAAACATCTGCGATATGCTCATTAAACATGAGGAAAACGATCATTTTTGAAGTGACTGATAACTGGTGACGAAAAGTGTATTGTGTACAACAATGTGCTGCGCAAACGGTCTTGGTCCCGGCGTGCTGCTTCGCCTCAAAGGACATCCAAAGCAGACATTCATCAGCGGAAGGTTCTGGTCTCGGTGTGGTGGGATTTTAAAGGTGTCATGTTTTTTGAGCTCCTACCATGGAACCAAACAATCAATTCAAATGTGTACTGTTGCCAATTGGACAGTTTGAACGAATCCATCATCCAGAAATGTCCAGAGCTTGTTCATCGTAAAGGTGTTGGGTTCCATCACAACAATGCGAGACCACACACAAGTTTGATCACCCGGCCAAAAATTATTAGAGCTTGGGTGGGATGTGATGCCACACCCAGCATACTCGCCCGACCTGACACCGTCAGACTTCCACTTGTTTCGCTCTCTTCAAGAGTAATTGCGTGGTATAACGTTCAATTCAGATGAGGCTGTAAATCAGCACCTTGTACAGTTTTTTGCCACAAAAGACAGGTCCTTCTATGAACGAGGCATTCTACAGCTCACTGAAAGATGGCAAAAGGTTATCGAACAAAACGGGCATTATATCACTGATTGATCTTTGTTCTTTCTATCAACAAATGACCTTTGCAAAACATGGCTAAAATAGGTCATGACTTTTTCGACAACCCAATAGTATCTTTTGGACATATCCTTGAGATCTATCTCATCCCAATATTTGAATGCTGTTGTGTTTTTATAGAGCTACACAATGCTCTTCTGTCTCTCTTCCATACACTACAATCCTCTCTTTGCCTATGTGTCATTAACTGAAGTACTCAATGACAGTCTTGTGACTACTGTTCACTAGGAATGCCTATAAGCTGTTGCACAGTCATTTAGCAACAATTCCTACAAAATATATTACGGAGTGGCCAACCCACATACAATACTGGTTGACGAAACCTCTTGTGATACCTCTACCATTAGATTATGTGAGATTGCACAGCAGGAGATTTGTAACAAATAAATATAACTGTGGAAAGAACTATTGTAGCCTCACAGTATTGGGAATAATTGTTACTGCAAAATAAATCCTTTCCAATGGCTAAAAGGTACACTTCTAACAGCAACTAATGCAAGACAACTATTATAAAATCACCCAAAACAATGAAATCAGAAGTCATTTTTTCAAGATCGAATGCATCTAACTTCTGATAACTACCTTATTAAGTTAAGAAAAAAGATCTAATAAGTCCTTGCAGTCTCGGAAAAAAAATTTAAAAAAGGAATTACTTCACTTGCACATTTCATGTTCCAGCTGGCACATAATTTGATGTTACCTGTAACAGAATTGTAGGGGAATGTTTCAAGTTTATTTTAGAGACAGTCACAGATGTTCTATGTGTGCACCCTTAGTCACACGACACACATCAACCCGATAATCCATTTCTTCCCAAACGCGATACACGCGGTCATCCAGCACTTTTAAGTTTGCACAAACAGCCTGTAGTTTCAAATTTTTCATGCCAATCGTTGAGAGATTTTCTGGTTGGAGGTTCTTTTCTGAATCGTGATCGAAAATGCTGTTGCACAACAGTTACAGATTCTGCTTTGCTCAATTCAAGAACACAAAATGCCTTCTCCACTGCAGATGCTGCCATTTTGACTGACTAGTCTCGTGACGCGTGCTATTGCCTACATCACTTCCCTCAGTAGCAGGACACAAACTTTATGAGTACATCTACCTAACGGTTCGCAGTTGTGGTTTGTGTCTTCAACTGTTACTGTTTTACAGCATCTGGAAACTGTATACTTCTTTATGAATCACCCTGTATATACACTGACGGAAAAAAAAAATCCCAACACCACGAAAAAATAGTTGTAGAGGAATGAAATGGCGGCAATACATTTGTATAGGTAACATATTTAATCGATTAAGGTTTCAAGATCACAGCTTATTGTAAGCGCGAGAAGAGCCATTTTAAATGTGAAATGCTGGTACATTAATAACCGGTGTAACCGCCAGAATGTTGAATGCAAGCACGCAAACGTTCATGCATTGTGTCGTACAGGTGCTGGATGTCAGTTTGTGGGATGGAGTTCCATGCCTGTTGCACTTGGTCGGTCAATACAGGGACGGTTAATGCTGGTTGGGGGTGACGCTGGAGTTGTCGTCCAATGATGTCCAATACGTGCTCGATTGGTGAAAGATCTGGTGATCCGGCAGGCCACGGCAACATGTCGACACTCTGTAGAGCATGTTGGGTTACAACAGCGGTATGCGGGCGAGCGTTATCCTGTTGGAAAACACCCCCTGGAGTGCTGTTCATGAATGGAAGCACAACAGGTTGAATCACCAGACCGACGTACAACTGTGCCGTCAGGGTGCGTGGGATAACCACGAGAGTGCTCCTGCTGTCATAGGAAATTGCCCCCAGACCATAACTCCAGGTGTAGGTCCCGTGTGTCTCGGCCGCAGACAGGTTGGTTGCAGGCGCTCACCTGGCCTCCTCCTAACCAACACACGGCCATCACTGGCACCCAGGCAGAACCGGCTTTCATCAGAAGACAGAACAGATCTCCACTCCGTCCTCCAATGAGCTCTAGCTTGACACCACTGACGTCGCAAACGGCAGTGGTTTGGAGTAAGTGGAATGCACGCTACAGGGCGTCTGGCTCAGAGCTGTCCTTCAAGTAACCGATTTGTAGCAGTTCGTTGTGTCACTGTGGTGGCAACTGCAGCTCGAATTGCTGCCGCAGACGCGGCACGATGCGCCACGGCCATACGCCGCACACGGCGGTTTTCCCTCTCAGTAATGCCACGTGGCCGGCCGGAACCCAGTCTTCTTGAGGCAGTACCTTCCCTTGACTACCGCTGCCAACAATCATGCACAGTGGCTACATTCCTGCCAAGTCGTTCTGCGATATTACGGAACGAAAATCCACCTTCTCGTAGCTCTATTACACGACCTCGTTAAAACTCCGTGAGCTGTTGACAATGGCTTCTTCGTGTTCTTAAAGGCATTCTTGATTAACATCAACACAGTACGTCGAATCTCAACGATAACTAACACTCACGAACGTTACAGCGCGTATTTACAGCAAACCTGCTTTGCATGTTCCGAGGGGCGCTACTAGCGCCACACGTATGCACCGAGAGCGAAATTTGCATAGACGTCATCTTACAGATGTACTCTCCCCGCCTACCAACTGTCGTTTATCTAACACAACCCCTTCTTGGTGTTGGGATTTTTTTCTGTCAGTGTATATATATACACTATATTGACAAAAGTCACCAGACACCTAGAAGAAAAATACAACATAGCATTTATTGACATACATTAGTACGGTGTTGGTTCACCTTTGGCCTTAATGTATGCACTGACCTTCATGACATACTTTCGACAAGGTTTTGGAACACAGCGATAGGTATGTATGCCGCTAATTGTTGCTTATTAGTAGACCTTGGTTCCAAATTTCTTATACGGAGCTCTAATTCATTCCATTGGTGCTCTATGGGATTGAGATCAGGGCTCTTTGCTGGCCAGTCCACACACGATACAGAATTATCATCAAACCACGCCGTAACAGTCCTTGCTTTATGGGACGTAAGTCGTGTCTGTTTTGAGCTCCGTGTTTCGCCGTCTACTGAGTGTGTTTTGTGTGCTCTGTCGTTTAATTTTTTGTGCGTGCCTTCAAGACGAAGGTTGTATCTTTCATTTAAGACATCTCCCGAGTCGGTGAGTACTATTTTCAATTAGCTATCAGCACTTTATTTTCTCGACCAGTTGGTCGTTTTTTACTAAATTAGGCCTCGCCATCGGCGATGGCGACTGCTGATAAGAGCAGAATTCCCGCTCTCGTCACAGCTTCTCCTACTACGTCGATCCTTATCTCTGACGGAGCAAACCAATCAGCGTCCGTCCTTGATGATAGGGAATATCGTCCTCCTCCTGATGCCTATTGCTCTTCTTCTTCTTCTACGCTTCAACTCTCTGACTCCACCACCCCTCCTGGTGGTGAGGCTATGACGTTCGTTCCTGATGCTACCGATGACGTAATGGATATCTCTGAGGGCGTTGCTTCTCTGCCCTCGGTAGCCTTGCCAAGCGTTGTGTCAGCTCCTTCATCCAGCGCTGCACCTCTGCCTTCCAATGGAGGATTGCCTTCCCGCTCTTATTCTAGCGTTACCTCAGGTGCGTCCCTACCGACGCAATCGACTCGCCTTCCCCTTGCAGATGCCCATGTCCAGATACATGGTGACTCACTTCAATTGGACGTTCCGCACTTCTCACCCGCTGCGCAGGAACTTCACTCCACCCGCGAGTTGGGAGTGTGCCTAGATGCTCTTCCGAATACACCGCTGAAAGTCTATTGTGATATGCTCCTTGCTTTTCTTCCAGCCGGAGCCATTACTCACCTCACCCGCCGGCCGCGGACGGTGATTGTTTATTTCACATCCAAAGAGCATGCAGACACGCTTTTAAACTTTGGTCTTGACCTGGGAGACCACCACCTGGAAGCTGAGCCGATTTCCAGGCGCCCTGTTCAGGTCTCCTTGCATCCGGTGCCCCCGAAATCTCGGATGCGATGATATGTACTGCACTTAGTAAGTGTGGTAAGATTGTTGGTCCTGTTATCACACATTCAGCTGCGCCCAAGGATCCTGCAAATAAGAATGTTCGTAGTTTTCGCAGGAGTGTTCGACTCATCTTTCCATCAGAGGAGCATCTCCGTAAGTTCCCACGGATCCTAAACGTCCGATGTGGGCAGCTCTCCTACAGAATTGACATGCTAACATCAGAACACTGTGCTAATTGCAAAGAACTTGGGCATCAGCGTGCTCGATGCCCCAACAACCAGTATCCAGCTCCCACGGCTTCTACAGTGCCTACCGCCTCTAAGCAGCTTCCTGCTACATCTCGCTCTCGACCTGCACCGTCTTCAAATGTGCCAACTGCCCCAGGGCCGAGTTACACAAAAAGTACATCTACAGCCTCTCGTCCACGAGCGTCTTTTGATGCTGATCTCACCTCCCACCTTCATTTTCCAGTGCTCACCTCACCTATTACTCCTCATCCCGTGGCAACATCGGGAGACTTCGCCGCTGGTTTCCCACCAGTCTTCACTGTTGGTGTCTCCGGAGTGTGACGGCGGTGCCGATAACTCCTCTGACTCTGCGTCAGCTTCCCGAGCATCGTCGCTCCCTGGAAAACGAATTTCTGGCACTCGTACAGGTACTCCGACGTAAGAGGAAGAAGAAGAAATCTTCCTCTGCGGATGGGCAACCGTTCCGTACTACCAAATCTTCAGGAGATATCTCTCCCTCTCCTGCGCCAACAGAAATTGAAAGGGACACTGATGATGATGGGTCTCCGCCTTCGTTTGAGGTCTTTTCAAGTGTTCTCTCCAAATGTGGTGCTCCTTCAGAACCTCTCAATCTTGGAGATTACTATCAGTTTTGCACCCACACCACGAACCTGGAGTCGATGTATGACTACCTTCGAGAGCGCGAAGACATTCTTCCCGCGCTGCTCCTGCAAGCCGGATGCATTGCTAAGTACCTTCGTGGGTTTGTTCATGACCCCTGCACCACTCATGGACCATTGGCTGCGTAAACCGATTACAACAACTCCTGAAAGTTGCTCCGCGACTCCTCCAACCAACGACTGACCAGTCCATTCAAGGTCACGACCCTTAATTGCAGAGGGTTCGCTAGCCCCCTAGCGAATGCTCTTGTAATGGAAGACCTCTCGCCCCTCGGGGCCGATCTGTTACTACTACAAGAAACAAACTGCCATTCCTCCACTTTGTTTACTCGCTGGCGTGCTAGCGATTATGTGTTCCATCATGCTTTCCGCTACTCATCTCATGGTGGACTTGCTATCGGAATACATCAACATTTCCGATCCACCCTCACTGCACTCTCAGTGCAGAACTTTTGCCGAGATTTACTCCAGCAAGTCTCCTTCACAGTTGGCGGAGCTCGATTTCACATCTTTAATGTGTATATTCCATGCACCTCTATTCATTTATCCATCTTGTTCACCAAACTCCGTAAAGCTCTCTCGAAAGTCTCACCTTCGGATCGTGTGCTCTTGGGTGGAGACTTCAATTGCACCCTTGACCCGGCTCTGAATCGCTCTCCTTCGTCACGAGAGCGTCGGACGGATCTCGTCGCACTACTCCATGACCTTGTTGCTGATTTCTCCTTCACCGATGCTTATAGGCGCCTTCATCCACAAGAGACCTCACACACGTGGCGCTCGCCTGGGAGTCAGCTTCCATCAACTGCACGCTTGGATCGGGTTTACGTTTCCACACCGCTTCTTGCGTCTATTACCGAGTTCCAACATCAACCTACTGCTTCCTCAGACCACTGCACGGTCACCCTCACAGTGTTTGTTGCGGCGTCACTCCTCGGACTGTACGTCCGTGGACATTTGACTCCAATCTTCTCACTGATCCTGAATTTTGTGCCTCTGTCCGTTCTTTTCTCGCTGCTCGTCACGCAGGGTTGCATTCCGCGCCCTGTACCTTGACGTATTGGCTTCGTGTCAAGCATCAGCTCCTCTTACATATCAAGCAACTTTCCTTCACCATGAAGACTTCTAGTCAGATGCGCCTCGATCACGCCAGGCAGATGCTCACAATGATTGGGTTATCAGATCCGCTTTTTCCAGCATATCAGGCGGAGCTCCAGGCTTTGCTGAAACCTCTTGCGCAGCAAGCACTTTTACGTCTGCGCATTAAACATCTCAATCCGGAGGAATGCACCTATGATTTTCTAACATCAATGGAATCTGCACGTAAGTCTTCTACCTCGCTTCGTTATCTTCGCCTCCCCTCTGGCGAAATCACATCCGATTCGGCAGCGATTTGCTCTCACGTTCGTCAGTTCTATACCACCAAGTTCAGTGAAACTCCTCCCCCTTCTCCCTCTGCTCTCCCCCATCTTCTCAATAACCTACCTCAAGTTCCGTCTCATCTTGCTCACACCCTGTCTCTTGCACCCACATCCACGGAGGTGTCCGACACCTTCTCTTCCCTTAACCCCCATGCCGCTCCGGGTCCGGACGGCCTCTCTTTTCCTTTTTACCGTGCCTTCTTGCCTCTTTTGTTGCCTTTTCTCCTCTCCGCTTTTTCTGCTGCATTTAACTGCTCCCCCTTCCCGAGGAGTTTCACGGACGCACATGTGGTCCTATTTCCCAAGAAGGGTGACCCTCTTGACTTGGGAAATTGGCGCCCCATTTCTCTTCTCAATCAAGATTATAAACTCTATACTAAGCTTCTTTCCCGTCGACTAAACTCTATCCTCCCTCACATCCTTGCTGACTCTCAAACCTATACTGTTCCTGGCCGTTCTCTTTCCTCCAATGTTCAACTTCTTCGCGATCTCATTCATCTTGCCAAGACTCATTCTGAACCTCTTGCTCTCCTTTCCTTAGACCTCCGTTCCGCTTTCGATAATATCTCACACGCCTATTTAACACAAACCCTGCTACACTTTGGCTTTCCTCCACAATTTGTCTCCGTTCTTCTCTCCTCTACCGGGACGCCGTTTTCCATGTTAAGACGGCATCTTTTCTCACAGCACATGTTCCCTTCAAGCGGGGAGTTCGTCAGGGCTGCCCGCTTTCTGGTCAACTGTTTGCGATTGCCGTCGAGCCTTTTCTACGCTCTCTGCAAACATCTCTTCTAGCACAACTTCCACCACCAGTTGCCAGCTCACGGCATCACTCAGTCATTTACTCTGCTTATGCAGATGACATCACCGTCTGCATTCGTAGTGACTCACAGTTCCAACTGCTTCGTCGTTTGTTCTCCGCATATGCTTCATGTTCTGCAGCTGAACTGAATACGTCTAAGAGCACTGGATTGTGGTGCGGGTCGTGGTCCAATCGCTTGGATGCTCCATGGGGGCCACATGGTCATCCACTATCCAACGCTTCCTGGGTGTGCACTTAGGTGCACCACAAGCTACATCCAGTGCAACTCGCTCGGAACTCCATCCTCGCCTCCTCCGCACAGCTGCATTCTGGTGTCGTGCGCAGTTCTGTACGTCCTACTACCAGCGTGCAAATCTCACCAGGACATACCTTCTGTCCATCTGCAAGCATTCTTGGATTGCATCTACGACTCCGCTTTTCTGTCTCCAGGAGGTTACACGCTGCCTTACTCGAGTAATGTGGGCGGGTCATCACTGAATTAACGTCCACAAGCTCTGTGCTCCTCCCTCCTATGGTGGTGCTGGCCTACCTGATGTCCCGCTGTGCTACAAAGCAAGCCGAGTGATCAACTTCATTCACCTTTTCACGGCTCCAGTGGCTTCCGCAGTTCAGGTACGTGACGTTCTTGCCTCCTTGCGTAACCCACATTTCTCCTTTCTTTCTTTAGTTCTCATGGATTGCTGTCCTTTCCCCCCTCCAAACTCCCACCTGCATATTCTGAAGCCCTCATTCACCTTCGCTCTCTCCCCCTCATTCGCTCCCCTCCCTCTTCAACTCTAGAGCTTCTTTCTGAACCCCTCTTCTTCAACTCCCTTGTTCATCCCCCCATCTCCCCTGTTTTTCATTCCCCTCTTGGCTCCGAGCAGGTGTAGTAACTGTACAAGATCTCACTAACTCAGATCTATCCTGGCGCCCTTTCTCTGGCCTCCCCCTGCTATTCTCTCATCCCCATCCGCCCATTTGGTCTATGACTCTCTGCTAACTGCACTTCTTTCGCTTTTCCTGATCTTGTCTCCCCCACCGGTCTCGTCTCTGTCTTTTCTGCCCCTCTTCCGCTGCCGTTTTTCCTCCGACTCACAAACTCGGTTCTTCCTCTCTCCTCTCTCTCCTCTAAATCTCTTTATCGTTTTCTAGTGCACCTTGCCACCCCTTCACCGCTTTCTATTCTGGAGGTTCCCCCTGCTTCTCTTCCTCTTGTCTGGGCCGCTGCCCTCTCACCCTTATCTGCCCCTCTTGAAATTAATACCCACTGGCTCTTTTTGCATAATCGCCTCCCTGTTCCGTATTTTCTCTTTCGCATGTCTCTTCTCTCCTCCCCTCTCTGCTCCTTCTGCACAGGAGGCAGACGTTTCTCACGTCTACCTTTACTGTCCCATCCTGATGCCTCTCCTCCACCAGGCTTTCCGGATTGCCAGTCGCTCTTGTTCTCAAGATCTTCCGTTCACTGCCTACAGACATCTTCTTCTGCGGGCTCATCCACCTACAACTCTTCCTTCAGTATGTGCCTATCTTTTCGTGCTGGTTAAACACGTTATTTACGTATACCTTCAACAACTCCGCAGCATTTCCTCGCCGGTCTCTTTACACCAGGCCAGCGCAGCACTTTTGTGCCATTTTCAAGATCGATTGCTTTCTCGACTCCGCCTGGAGTACCAGTCGGCTTCTTCCAGTCGTCGAGAAGCCACCTTCTATGCTACCTGGGCGCCGGCCGCTCCATGGTTTGCGGTTGATTCTGGACTGCTACACCTATCAGTACCCTAGGACTTTCTACACCTCCTTTGCTGAGTTCCGTGGCACCCTGGTGGCCCTCCTCCACTCTACGACTCGTGCAATCCACGCTACCGTTGAATTGTGAATGCTAATGCCATCTCAGTGTATTTTCATGCTTACTCGTGTACATTACTTACTTTCACCCGCCTGTATTATGTTGCTTTGGTGCCCTCGTTAAATAACTTGCACAATTGTGCACGCTGTGTTTTTATCTCATGTATGTAATGTTTTACCTTCACGGCGGTGTTTGTGCTGTTCTTTTTCTAATTGTGTACTATTGTTTCGCCTGTGTTATCCTGTAAATCATGCCCAGCCAATGTCATGTGACACGATGTGTTTCTCTTTGTCACTTCTGCAATTTTTATTCAATAAGCTTTGCTTGCAGCATTTGTTATTCATCCCCATTGTCATTGCAGTGTATATACCATCATGTTTTTAACAGTTTTGTATTATTTCCCAGTGAGACGCCCAATACTGTACGTCTCCCTCTTATGTTTTCTTATGATAAATTAGAATAAAGCGATTTTGAAACCTTGCTTTATGGCTCGGTGCATTATCCTTCTGGTACCAACAAGGCTCGGTTCCACAGTATTGCCACAGAGTTGGTAGGGCATAATTGTCCAGAATATCGAGGTAGACATGCTGGTTAACATGTTTGTCCACGGTAACCAATGAGGCGGGATCATACCATAAAAAAACACCCCCACACGAGTACACTGCCAGCTCCAAACTTGACTGTAAGAACGGTACACTGTGGTAGATAGTGTTCCCCGACTGCTGCCATACCCACACATGGCCATGAGACTGATGGATAATGTATCTGGATTCATCAGTCTATAGGATCCGTTCCCATTGACCTACAGTCCACGATAAATGTTCTTCACGCCATGCGAAACGACGAGTAGCATTCCGAGTGGAGATGCCACAGTAACCCATGGAATAAAGTTCTCTGCAAATGGTAAGTTTACATACCGAGATTCCAGCATTTTTACTCACCTGTACACTGACGTCTTGTGCAGTACTCCGTCGATTAGCTGTAACGACTCTCCTTAGGCTTCGATATCCTCCATCACCGATTTTCTTTAGTCTACCGGTATGCTTTGCTGCTTCAGGCATGCCATGCGTCTTCCACTTATTCAGTACATCAAGTATAGCTGCAGACTTGTTTTTATGCCGTTTGCAGATGTTCTGCACATCTTAACAACACAGCGGATCCGTTCATTTGCTTTTGAAGGGGTGTCTGGTGGCTTTTGTCAATATAGTGTATATATATAGAAGGCACAAAGATAGTAGAGTGGGAAAAAATGTATATAAAAAGAACACAGAAACTACACTGGTATGGGAAAATTAAGGACTAATTAGCATAACAGCGAAACGAGGAGGCAGAATGGACCAAAAGACCACTCGGGAGATAGACTAGGGTCCGGTACGGTAGCGCATACATGCAGCATGACGTGGGGGTGGGGGTTGCATGGGTATAAAGTACACGGGCGGTGTACACTAAGCAATTCGGTTAAGGCTACTGCACGGTGTACATCGGTTTGAACGACGTAGAGTTGCTGCCACCATGTGATATGGCCAACAGGCAATCCAATAGATGACATCTGGATGACTTTACCCAAGGTCGCGTCATTGGGAAGTTGGAAGAAGGTCGACGTGTGACTAGTGTGGCCGAGGAGTTCGGGATTGCTCACAGCATTGTTTCACGAGCTTGGAGAGCATTTCAAACAACAGGAACAGCTGTACGAGAGTTTAGTAGTGGTCGTCCACGAGCAATCACGGTGGCGGACGATCGGTATATTGTCCTACAGGCAAGAAGAGAGAGACGGCAGACAGCGGGAGAAATCGCAAAGTACATGCAACAGACAACTGGACGTCCGTTATGGCGTTTTACCGTGGTCAGGAGACTGCACAAAGGTGGTTTATTTGCACGACAACTAGTATGGTGTGTGCCATTAACGCCTGCTCATCGGAGACTGTGGTTTCTGTGGTGCCAGGAACACAAGAACTGGACACATCAGCAATGGGGTCGAGTTCGCATTACGGATGAGAGCCGATTTAGTCTGACGAGCGATTCTGGACGTATACACATCTGGAGAGAGCAGGGAACACGCAATCACACCTCCAATATCATTAGAAGGGACCGGTTTGGAGGTGGCAGAGTTCTTGTTTGGGGCAGTATCATGCTTGGTAGCTGTACTGACATCCACATCTTCCAAGGAGGTTCAGTCACTGGTGTCTGCTATTGTATTGAGGTTCTCCTGCCTCACGTGAGTCTGTTTAGAGGTGCTGTGGTTCCTGAGTTCCTCTTCATGGAGGACAACGCTACACCTCATTGTACAGTGGCTATCGCAGAGCTTTTGGAGAGTGAAGATATTCAACGCATGGATTGGTCCGCAAGGTTCCCGGACCTAAATCCAATCGAACATGCATGGGACCTTCTCGGGAGATGCTTGGCAGCACGTTACCAGAAATGATTCTGCAGTTGCGATTGGCGCTACAAGAGGAATGGGCCGCGATGCCTTAACAGCTCCTTGACAACCTCGTCCTCAGCATAGACAGACGTTGTAAATCCTGCAACACAGTCAAGTGTGATCCTATCCCCTACTAAAGACTGGATTTTTCTTGGCAGCCGTCTGTCACATAGTTGCTCCCTTGTCCCACATTCTTACATCTTGGGGATCTTATGGTATGATTTGAGTCGATGTGGAGCACTTCTGCACGACGTTACATTCGAAAAACCGTCTCGTCCTTAATTTTTGCACGCCAGTGTACAATTACTCAGAGAAAAATTTCACAGAACTGAAAAGAGGTGTCGCAAAATTGGAGAAATAAGGAAGGATTGAAGAAACCAACAGGAGACAGAAAAAACTAAATAAAACTAAAAATTAAAATAAAATTAAGCCCCACTAACCAAAACCCAACCTAGGTAGTCCACTCATCCTGAACTGCATAAGCAACAAAAATAACCTTAAAGTGGAAAAAAAAAAAAAAAAAAAAAAAAAGGAAGGAAAAATAATTAATAAAAATAAAACATCAAAAAGAATTTAGAAAAAACTACCCTAAAATTCCAGACTGCAAACTGGATGATCCGGGCTCTACTCACACCAAAAATTCTGCAGTAGACTGAATTCAAAGGACGCCATGAAAATTCACAAAAATGACGTAAATTACATTAAAAAAAAATACAGTAAAACCCTTCAAAAATGAAGAGCAAGGAATTAAGCGCTTGTGCTAGGTTACTATATACACAGATATTGCAGTAGATGAGGAGTGAATTTGCTGGAAACAGAACTGCAGCTAATAACGAGAAGATTTCTGTGAAACAATGGACACCTAAATAAAACGTTTAGGAGACTTAAAAAGGGCAAGGCACTATTTTAAACAAACAAAACCCCTAGGATATAAATATACAACATATCCTAACCAAAAGCGAAAAATCAAAAAGCCGAACTTACCCTAAAATCCAAATGCCCCAAAACTTGAGGATGACATGTGTTCAGTTGACAACTTAGCAAACTGTAATAGCCACTGCAGCAGGAGGTGCTGGGAGCTCCATCTGGGAGACAACCTATGAACTAAACCTAAAGCCTTGGGGGGGGGGGGGGTATTCTGTTGCTGCCAGACTAAAAAAGAAATAATTAGGGACTAAGACAAATTTTAAGCTAAAACATAACCAGAATACCAAAACTGCTCCTTGGGATTAGATAGTTCTGCTTCCAACAGGCATTTGAAGTAATGAAGCACCCAGAATTACAGAATCTCTCTCTAACCTTTAAATATTAGGGTTTTTACAATTTTTATTACAGAGATTTTGTTTTTAAATTTTCTATATTTTTTTAAACTTTTTTGTAATATTTTATTTAAATGTTAAACCTTTTTTTAATTAAAGGAATGGGGATATGTAAAGTAATTTAGGTTCTTTTTTTTTTTTTTTTTGAGGGTTAACGACCACCGTGAGCAACTCAATGGGCTATAAGCAGTCGCCCGTCCCTAATTTAGGGTCACTGGTTCCAGGGAAGGGAGAGAGCCAGTGCCGTAAGACAAACACAACATCCATGCCTCACCGGGATTCGAACCCGGACCCCGTTCGGACGAATTATCAGAGGCTATCTAATTTAGGTTCTAAAGAACAAGAGTAAACACATCATCATCTAAACATCTGTAAAATAGCTTTAATTCAGACGATTCATTCGGTCACCAAAGTTATTAAAATTAAGTCTGCTATCCTAACATTATACTTTAGAACTACTTTCTTTAAGGCTTGCATTAAGAAGGCTTTAGGTACTTAGTTTTCAAGGAACTAACATCAAAGTATTTTAACATGTTTTTCAAAATCATACTGCAAACTACAGATCGCAAATCTTAATACTTGGGAAATAAAGACATTTTCTATCACTTTACAGAAGATATTACTGCACCACATTATATATTTTAAAATTTAAAGTTATTTCACTTGTCAAACAGATTAATAACTGGGTTTCCTTCATTAAGGTTTATGGATAAATCTAGGAAATCCAGTTCTTGATTATTGGCATTAGTTTTATTTAGTTTAAGGCAGCCAGGATAGTCAAAAAGTCTTGTTCTAGATTACCTGAATTATTTAAAGAAAGCAAATCATCTATATACTTGTACGTAAATAAGTAGCTATCACATTTTGAAGATTTATACTTAATGAACTGATATTCTTTAAAGAACAGGAAGAGATTACATGTACTGGTTTCCGGAATGGGAGCATTGGGAGCATCCCATAGGAATACCATTAATCTGTTTGTAGAACTTATTTCCAAAAAAGATAGTTATTTTTAATGCAGCAATTTAACAAAATATTCTAAATACTTGTTAAATATCATTTAATGGGAGACTAGTATACAAATTTTAAAAGTCATAGCTATTAATATCAACAGGGTTAACTTTAATGATATCTGAAATTACCTCTGAAGTGCTCTTATTTATTTATCATATGTAGAGGATTTTAGGAAGGGAGTGTCTGACCCTAGGTCTTAAACGACCCTTAGAAATAGGAAGCTAGGAGATTTGGGCTAGAGTGCCCAATAGGAAAGTGACACGGAAGCGAAGTGGAAAGAGGGAGGAAGACGCCCTTATTTATTACCGGGGGCGGTACCCAGGGTCCGACGGTTTAATGTGCCCATCCGACGCACGGTGGATATTTAGTGGATCGAGCGTTCCTACCCGCCTGGGATCAAACCTGAGGTCCTTTCCGTGGCAGTCACGAACGTTGCCCACTGCTGAATTGCTCTTAATAATCTAAAAATCCTTTTGTACAGGATTATTGCAGTTTTTAACTAGTAATAAAACCTGCTTTAAGATTGATTCAAAATACTGGTCTATTTATTTTCTTATGAATTTTAATCCCACTATAGCTATGTACCTAAATTTCACTGGTTCCTTATGAAATTCTGCAGTAGCAACGGACTGGCAACATATAGTATTCAGCGACAAATCCCACTTCTGTATGGGAACGGACAACCACCGTGTCAGAATGTGGAGGACTACAGGTGAGCGCTACAATCCCAACCTCACTGTACAGCGGAACACATCTTGAACTGCAGGCATGATGGTCTGGAGAGCCATCGTGTATGACAGCCAAACTTCCCTCACAGTGATCCGAGGGACGTTGACAGCCTAGCGCTACAAACAGGAGATCCTGCTGCCCCATGTGCTGCCTTTCCTAGTGGGGTGGCTCGGAGCCATTTTCCAATAAGATAACACCTGTCAGCATACGACTCGGGTTTCCTAGGACTGTCTATGCCATGCTTCGACACTTCCATGGTCTGCCAGATCGCCTGATCTTTTGCCCATCGAGCATGTGTGGGACCAGCTTTCTCAATGACCCAGTGTTCAAGATTTAGAGCGTGTCAGTTGCAAGAAGTGTGGGCCAATTTGTCCCAGGATAACATATGGGGTCTCTTTGACGCCATGCCGGACTGTATCACCACATGTATCTGAGCATGAGGCGGTCCCGATGCGGTACTAATACTGACCGGAATGAGTGTCGTACATCCACAGGAAAGCATCCTGCTGCTGTAATATTGTAATAACTTCTATTCTTGGTATGTACCATCTCACTACTAAAATCTCACTTCAATCTGACCCCTCCTTCTTCGTGCGCATATTTTTATGATAATGAGTGTGTGTGTTTACGTGTGCTCAAGCACCAAAAGAAAATCTACCATTGCACAATGCGACAAGTGACCTGCTATGATAATCAATTGCACTTCTTTCAGTACCTTCATTCCTGTCGGCATATAAGGATTTTGTCAAAACACTCTTCTTCAAAATAGCCTGTTCTCTCAATACATAATTTCACACAGGTAACAAAAGATAAATTTCGTTTTCAAACTGGAAACACCAGATCATTCATGCTGCACTGCTTGGCATAGAAAATGCCACTCCAGGAAGTATTTGTTGGAGTCCCCTGAAAAATCATGAATGCCTGTTGACGGTTGGGTTATGTAAATTATTGCAATTATGAACAATCTTGTGATAGGTGCAGTAGCGGCTCATGTTTGGAAAAATAGGTGAAGAGGTACAAGAGCAGTATGAAAAGATATATACTGTCAACAATGAAAATCTTTTAATGAGGACTTACTTATTTTTTGTATATTAAATCAATGTTTCTTCTTCTTAAAGCTGCAAATTTGTCGATTATGTCGTCATAAGATGGTTAGATGGTTGTTTCTTCGTGAGCATCAATAAAATGTCTTCCTGAATAGAAATATTTGCCAGAGAAGCAAGTCTACCTTGGGAACTAGTGTTTCTTGAGCAAGTTTGTATTCTTTTAAGAAAACTTCTTTCCACTGGCACACTTGTAGATGGAATTGTTAAACTGAGGAAAACCAATTTATAATTTTCTGTAAAAATGTCTTTGTCTCCGTGAAACACCTGAAGGAGTTCTTGAGTCAATATATTCCTTAATTTTTCATCGGCATATACAAGACTCAGTTCATTTTTAAGGTGCTGGCGTTTAAGTAAATACGTTTCCGTAAAAATGTAGATTTTCAAGAGAAAGCAAAGTATGCATTCAATTATCCGAATTTGGTTGCGTCAGCAAGTCAGACAAATTGAAGTTTCTTACAGTCTTGGAATCTTATATCCATTTATTTTTTATTGATTTTTTTTGATTAGAGGTTTTAATGACCACCGTGAGCAACTCAATAGGCTATAAGCAGTCACCCGTCCCTAATTTAGGGTCACTGGTTCCAGGGAAGGGAGAGAACCAGTGCCGTAAGACAAACACAACATTCACGCCTCCCGGGATTCGAACCCGGACCCCATTCGGACGAACGATCAGAGGCCATCGCTTAGACCACTGCGCCACCGGGGCGGCGATATCCATTTCCATAAGAATGTGGTCCAAAATTTCAAAATACAATTGTTTATAATTTTGAAAAATTGTTTCCTGTGTAAGAGCAGCATATTCCCGTGCTTATTTCTATGATTTTGCTAGCTTTTCCAAACTGTGTTTCAAATAACTCATCGTTCCTTTTATGGCTCAAAATTTCACAAGGTTTTTTTTTTTTTATTTGAGTTACATAATAGTTTATGTTTAGTTATTTTTTTCTTCTAAAGTTCGAATAATAGATCGGTGGAGCCAAAAATGTAAATTCGAAAGTGTTCATATCATTCAAAAACCCCTGGCAAGATGAACTGATTTTTTGTCTGATTATTCACTATTCGTCAGAAATCCAAACACTTCCTTCAATTTATCCCAATCTTCAACAACTACACTTACTAATTTCGAAGTGGAGGACCATCGAGTTTCTGTTATGGTTGGTCTGCATCTCGTGGTTATTGATATTAGTGTATAAGACCGCTTCGCAGAATGGTGAACAAACGAAGCAATTCCACTGAGGCTTGCAGAAAGTATTCAACACTTAAAAATTTTAGAAAAACTCTGGTGTAATACAAGATTCAAACGATGAACTAAGCATTGAACAAAAACAGCTTGAGAAGCTTTATCCTTGACTTTTTTTCTGTAGCCCATTTAAGTGTCCAGATATTATACTTGCCCCATCGTAACATTGTCCTATTTATTTGTGTTGGTAATCAAACTGTTCCAAAATTTTGTCTAGCATTTTGTATAAAGCTCCTCACGTTCTATCTTCATTCACATCATGGAAACCCAAAAATCCCTCAACCAATACACCTTCCGAATCAACAATAAAAAATTATTTAATTTTTGACGTGATCGTTTATATATTCAGAAATACATTCAATTAATTCATTTTGAATAGTTTTTTTATCCTTTAGTATTGATTTTCAATTTCTAAAGAACTTCTTCTTATCAACAATGAAAGTAATTCAATGAAATTACCACGATTTATCGAGCCCATGCTTTCGTCATGGCCATGGAATGCTAGTTCTTATTTGCTCAAATACAGTATAGACTAATACTGCATCAATCACTGCCTGGAAGAAAAGTCTATTTAAACGAACGTTTTCGTTAAAATGTGTTTCCAAAAGCCTAGCATTCTTCCTCAGGGCATCGGCAATGGTGTTTTGAATTTTTCAATATTCCTTAACATTAATCCGCATTTCAGGTGTTCGCTAGAATCACAATGTTTATGAAGAGACCGTGTTATGCTTAATAAATCTGAGAATCCGTCTTTATTCCAAGCCGAATGTTTATTACTAAAAAGTAAGCAGGGCCCAAAAAAGAAATTAACACAGAAGTGCTGCAAATCCATTTATATTCAGTAAACCAACAATTTTTAAAATTAATATTATTAGATTTACCGCTCTTCTTGATTTCGTGCTTGGCAACATTTGTCAGTGAATCCGTTGGTCGTCCTTGAAGCAAAATGTCTCTTTCATCTTCATCTTTCCACAGAGTAAATGGAGTTTGCAATAAATTACAAATAATGTCATCCACAGGATGTATACTAAAAACTATCACTATCAGTTAAATTGTACACAAACCTAAAATATCAGTTAAAGCTTTCAACAAGTAATCACAAAGCATGAAAGAACAAATTCCTTTCAGAAAATAATGTACCACAGCATTACAAGGAAAAAGCCCTAGCAGATTGCATGGTACCCTGGTAGTCTGCCCACTCTACCGTGATCTCTCACGACTTTATGCTCAAAAACTGAAAGATGCAGAGGTAAGGCGCGTGAAGCTGAAACACTTCACTTGAGTGAGCAGATTGGGGAGGGTGACGTCATGGTTACCATGGCAACTCGGCGGAAAACTGCAGACTTCCAAGCATTCTCGTTTTGGCTCTTCACTTGCACTGTTTTGCGCATAAGGATTTGTTTTCTGTATTGAGCGCGCCATGTGAATTAATATCTAATCAAAATGAGTATTTTGGAACTGAATAAAGGCAAAAAATAATATATTATAAAAAAATACGGAATAAAACTTTATTTTGAGTAAAATAGGTGAAGAGGCACTTCACCTACTTCACCTGAAAAGCCGCCACTGGATAGGGGCGGGAGAAAATGGCAGAACAGCTCAGCTTAGCTACATTTGGCCGTCCTCACCTGGGCATGTAGACCAATGCATCAGTGATCTAAGTGGCAAAAGCATGTGTACCAAGAATACCTATCAATGTCATCAGGAATCCTACCATCACATGGACACCTTTACAAAAGGTTTTATCATAGGGCTATACATATGACTGGTCGGTCTATGCATTACATTACAGTGCAACAACTGTTGGCCAAACATGACGACAATGTATGGAGGAAGCAGTGGCGTATATTTGAGGCTAGCTAAGCCCAGAGAATGCACAAATAAAGCGGAATTAAATATACGCAAATAAAATTCAATTATCAACAGTATTAAAATATGTCTATGCTTTCGGAGCGAAAAAACGCATGCGGATTTGCTTCTTTGACTCAGTCTGGCGAGTGAAAACCAATGACATAACAAAAGCAGCTCTTCGAGTCTTCACGGTTCTGATGCGAAAACTTGCACCATCGCCTGCTAGCATTTCTATGACAACATGAATCGGCTCGTAGAAGGGAATCAGCCATTGCTTTGGGAAACGGTTCGCTCAGAAAAGAGAAGACTTGGACTATCTCAGTCACTCGCATACCCCTGACCATAAAAAGTGTTTCCTGAGAGTTGTTTCAGTTTTTGTGAAGTGTCAATGAAATAAAATCAGAGATATCATATCTTAAATTCGTGGCTTTTTTGGATTCGAACTGTTTTGATAAATTTTGTGAAAGCTTCCCTGAACATCTACGGTCAGAATTTAAAGAGCTCTATGCTTCAAATTTTGATACAGCTCAATTAAAAATGAACTGAAGATGTTTTATTCCCTTGATGAATATTGTTGAACATAGTGTTTAGTGAAGTGTACAAATTAGTAGACCTCATATTAAATTTTCCATCAACAACTGCAACTGCCGAAAGGAGTTTTTCGGCATTAAAAAGAATCAAGATATATCTTGGAGCCACATAAGGACATGCACATTAAAAAAACTTGGCTGTTTTGTCAGTAGAGAAAAACTTTCTTTTTAAACATGAAAAAAGTACTCGGAAGAAACATTTTATGAAAACATTACACTCAAGTTCACACAAAAGGAAAGAAGAATGGAGTTCATGTACAAATAAAATATTCAGAAGAAGAATGGCAAGTACAAATAAGTGTTAAAATCGTGATCCTCATAATTATTTGGTATCATGTTAGCAATGGAATGTACCTAAAATTTAGAAAAAAAGTTACTTCTATTACTTAACAATTAAACTTTGTAATTTAAACAAAAACAGTACTGGGGGAGGGGTGACGGGTGAGACAGCGCAGGTCTCGGACCCAAGATACGCCACTGGGAGGAAGGTAATATGCATATAGGAGGATGTCCAAATGCCTCAAATGCAATATTTGGCAGCAAGCCGTAACAGCCCCACAATCCACAGTAGAATGACATATCGAGATCTACAGGCAGATATGGACATCCCGATATTCACATGGACTATGAATCACCAATTGGCTGAGGTATGATAGTGCTTTTGCCATTCATTACGACAACTGCCACTCACCACAGCATATCACCTCACAAAGTTGATGTGTGCCATAACAGTCGTGTGTGGCAAAACGAATGGAACAATGTCATATCTAATGGCACATTTCACTTCTGTCTGAGCATAAATGATTGGTGATTAACCCCTTATGGATTGCTTAATATTCATGAGAACGATAAAAAAAAAAATTACCTTTTATTCAAGAAATTTAATTTACCAAGTTTCTAAATGAAATACGCAATTATTTTTAATTTTCAGACAAAATTTAAGCTGTTATAGAAAGATATTAAATTTCATGGAAAAGCCAACATGCAGGGATTTAGCCCCTGGATTCTGGCTTTTTGATAAACAGATTAACATAAAAAAGAGGCTACTTTCTAAACTTTTTTATTGGTTCTGAAATTCCTAGAGATAATCTTTCAAGAAATACTATTTTGACACTTATTTGATTAGATTTCAATAATTCCTTTGTTTGTGATATATTTCAAAACATGAAATGTGAAGTCCAACATTACAATGAAGACAAAAGTACCATGAATTCCTACTGGAATTCATTGCAGATGACCTTGCGGAAAAAATAGTATTCCATAATCACAATAGAGAAATACTACTTGGCATATATGAACTGCTCCTATTTTCCTTCAAGAATAATTTCTTCCAGTTTGGAAAGAAATATTACAGGCAAACTTCAGGACTTGCAATGGGTTCTCCACTAGCACCTCTGCTAGCAAATTATTATATAAGTAAACTAGAGGCAAAAATCTTTATACAACCCTCCTTGTTTGCTCTCTATGTAAGGTACATGGATGATGTCCTAATTATAGTAGATACTGTGGACCAATCTCTACCCTCTCAGATTCTGGAAGAATTTAACTTACTAGAGAATACCTTGCAGTACACCCTGGAACAGGAAAAAGACCATAGCATCAATTACCTAGATTTAACCTTGACCCCAAGAGAGGGGAAAATATTCACTCAGCTTTTTAGAAAACCCTCCAACACAGGGAAGATGTTAGACTTCTGCTCATTCCACCCTGATTATATTAAATCGAATACGGCGAGACAATTTTTGGAAAAGATTGAAATCCTGGTCTCTTCAGCTACTCAGAAAGATCTTCACAAAGAAGAATTAAAGGAAATATTGGCAGAAAACAATTACCCCTCCCCATATGTTGAGAAAATATTTAAACAAGTGCCAAAAAAGAAGCAGGAAAAAACCAACTTCAAATTCACCAGCAAAATTACGTACCACAAGGGACTTTTCGAGAAACTGAAAAGGATCGGAGCAAAATATAATATCAGGCTAGCTCCAGATCTTAATAACAAAATAAAGAAATTCCTGCCAGCTTTAAAGCAGAAAGAATTGGACATCCAATTGCAGGAAGGAGTAATTTACTGCATCGACTGTAACTGCGGACTCAGCTATATAGGAGAAACAGGGAGAAGTATTAAGGTCCGAATGAAAGAACACCAAGCAGCTATTAGGAACATTGGGAACAAAACAGGGCTAGACAGACATATACAAGCAAAGTGGACACTCCATAAATTGGGACTCAGTGAAAATAATCGCCCACCAGTCAAACTTAGTAAAGAGGAAACTAGAAGAAGGGATCGAAATAGCAAGAAGAAGAAGTACCACAATTAACGATAATTGCGGATGGACTCTTCCAATTGAGTGGCAGCAACTACTCCAGTGACATAGTCCTGATGACGAACTAGGCTTTAGTTCGAAAATTTGACAACCAACTTTCATGAAAAATAACCTCTATAAGACCCGTAAAAAAGTTATTCCACAAAAGTACCAAGTCTCTTTTCAACACCTCTTATTATTTGCATCTCTTCTCGAGCAACAGATTTTGCATTCGCTAGATGGTTTTTCTTATTTGAGGTAGGTATTTGTTTCAGAACATATCATTCTTCAAGCGGTTGGCGTTGTCAACAAACCACATGTGTTCTGCAAACAAAATAAAAGGATCTGCCGATAATATGCAGAGACGTTCTTTATAATAAAACATATACATGCTGCTATTTAGTTTTCCAATTAAGAATTAAAACATGAGAAACTTTTTCCAGGCATGATAAATCAGTTGTGTTTGCACTATTCAGTATACAACTTCTGCAACACTTCATCCTGGCAATACCACAGGTGTGATAAATAGGGATCGATCAGGCTGTCATATTGACTGGAGCGACCGGTGAGGGGTTAAAGACTCATGACAATGTGGTCACTAGGCTGATTTTTCTGCCATGCATGAGCACAATACTCCTTCTCAGCCTACTATCATGGTTTGGAGTGCTATCCGTTCACTGCTTGTACACATAGTGGTTGCAATGACAATACAACAGTATGTTGACAAGGGCTGCAGAATAATCCACAGCCCCAAAACTCAAATATTTAAGACTAAGAAAGTGGGTTTCAGCAATTCAATGCTTTTTGTTAGTGACCAAATTTGCACATAATGATCTGCCTTCTTCACATAAAGCCTCCAAACATCCACCAGGAAAAGGCAAAGGAAGTAACAGCTCCACTGCTACAGAAAAGACAATAACAACATAGAATAAAAGAGAATTGAACTGTTTGAAGTTGTTTTTCTTTAATGTAATATATGAGGGGCGGTCCAAAAGTTTTTATTATTGCCTAAAGCAAATGGGATTAGCATTAAAATTTTCACTGTGTGGAAGCCACATGACCTTGAGCTATTGGTGTGTGTGAATGATCCTGGGTTGTTATAACAGGGAACACCTTTAGGGCTCCAAAAGCAAAAGGGCGCAGACTGTGGAGCAAGTCGAATTGCACGAGGTAATTCAGTTCCGACAATTGAAGGGGCACAATGCCAAAAAGATTCATGGTGAGCTTGTAAATGTGTAAGGGGAATTTACTATACACTAAGAACAGGCCTTGATAAAATCTAGAGGCCAGAAACGTCTGTAAAAACAAAAGAACTCGAAAGATGTGATACAGTGGTAAAGCGGTGTAGACGCCTTCAATGTAGACAAACAAGTCTGTCAGATGACCCATGAAGCACAAGACCATCTCTCAGTGAAGAACCAGGCATTGCAAAAAGAAGTGGCGGCCTTCGTGCTTGAAGACAGACGCATCACTGTCGCAGTGATCATGCAGAAGTTCAATATTAGTCATGGGTCAGTAGTCAACATCAGTCACAAGATGAAGGTCTCCATCCTCTGAGTTCCGCAACTACCAATGGCATGGCAAAAAAAGTGTTGAAAGGATGCTACAGCGGACATGTGTGGCCGACTTCTTTCAATGGCTTATCACTATGGATGAATACTGGGTGTACCATTATGATCCCATAACGAAGGAACAAATCAAATAGTGGAAGCAAGCTGGGTCTCTGACGCCAAAATAGGCAAAGATGCAAGTCTCCTTGGAAGAAGAAGGTCATGCTCAGCGTTTTCTGGGACTGTCGTGGTGTGATCCTCACAGATTATGCCTGTAAGGGCCAAACAATAATGGGGAAGTATTACTGGGACTAGAGTTGTACAAAAGTAAAATGCATCTGCATACACAACCATTGAAACAGAAAACTTGCTGCAAACCAGCAAAGTGTGAACCATGATAACAATAAAATAAGATAAATTCCAATTAGTAGTTCTAATTCTGACTATTATATAGCTCTAATCATTCTACTATTCTCTTTTACGTGCAATATTTCAAAGTAACTTGTACAAAATTCTAGCGGATAATGCTTACCTTGGCATTCCTTTCTAGCGATGGGAACATTTCACGCACGTGTTTTCCGGTCTTGTTGATGTTATTGTCCTAAAGTCCGTTGTATGCGATGACTGGCTTTACTTCTCACACTTTTCGCTGGGTATACTCATTGGATCTTTGCCTTAGGATTCCAAACACATCAATTTTTACCATTCTTTATACTCGAAATTTTCGCCCATCCTCTGGGCATCCTCAGGAGCGTGGCGACTTTACCACCGATGTTCGTGGTTAACTTCGCGCGAATGGAGTCCGATACTCCTTGTTGCCATTCGTCGGATATACTTTCCTGGATATATTTCATTATCAAGCCCGGCTGGAGCCATCTATGTTTCATTAAAAACAACTACAACTTTTTTTTTTTCTTCTTCTTCTCCTATCCTGGTTTTCTTGTCTTTTTTGCCGGTTTTTCTTTTGTTGTACAACAGGCTAAAAATCAAGAGCTAGAGTTTATCTCGAAAATAGCACAAGAGTATGGGTACCCGAGCAAGCTAATTAATAAATGGATACATGAGAGTAAAAAGCATATGACTCAGAGTAAAGAAGGCCAAGAAGTGCACAACCAAAGGAAGATGAGGAAGAAAAAATTGAAATACATTGGAGCTTTCCTATACTTGGAAGGAGTAAGTAATGAAATCAATAGGCACTGTGCTAAATATGACTTACAACTAGGAAGCTCAGTGCACACCGTGAAAAGTATGACTGTCAACAAAAAAACAGAGGAAAAAATGCTAGAAGAATCAGGAACCTACGAAATTCCAATTGCACACATACCCACAATATCGTACATTGGAAGTACGAAAAACAGATTAAAAATAAGACTTAAACAACACATATCTAATTGGCAAAAAAAAAAAGAAGCCAAAACTGCTTTAGTGCAATTCTGCATGGAAAACCGGACATTCCCAAAATTCGATGAAATTAAAATGCTAAAAAAAGAATAAAAAATCGGAAAGGCAAATGAGGAGGGAAGAAGCAATATTAATCTATAAAAATAAAGCAAGGGTATGTAACCAGAACGACCCTAGCACATTATCGGGCCTGTGGAAAGAACTAATAAGACAAGAAAAACAACAAAAGAAAAACCGGCAAAAAAGACAAGAAAACCAGGATAGGAGAAAAAAAAAATAATAATAATAATAAAAAAGTTGTCTTTAATGAAACATAGATGGCACCAGCCGGGCTTGATAACGAAATATATCCAGGAAAGTATATCCGACGAATGGCAACAAGAAGTATCGGACTCCATCAGCGCGAAGTTAACCACAAACATCGGTGGTAAAGTCGCCACGCTCCTGAGGATGCCCAGAGGATGGGCGAAAATTTCGAGTATAAAGAACGGTAAAAATTGATGTGTTTGGAATCCTAAGGCAAAGATCAATGAGTATACCCAGCGAAAAGTGTGAGAAGTAAAGCCAGTCATCGCATACAACGGACTTTAGGACAATAACATGAACAAAGACCGGAAAACACGTGCGTGAAATGTTTCCGTCGCTAGAAAGGAATGCCAAGGTAAGCATTATACGCTAGAATTTTGTACAAAATGAGATAATTTAAAGAAAAATTAATAAAACGATAAATAATTATTAGAACATTACAGGTTCTAATGAGGGCAAATATATTACAATTGAATGTGCAGCAATCTGTGTGAAGTGGACCTTTATGGCAAAATACTGGACTGAATTATAAATAGCACTTTCAACAACTTAATTCAAAAATAGTAGACACAAAATACATGAGGAAAATATTTTAATTTAATAACTGGCAATTCCAAGATGAACCTAGCAATAAATTTAAATTCTTTGTGCAAATGAAACTTTTGCTACAGTTACTATACACTAAGAACAGGCCTTGATAAAATCTAGAGGCCAGATAAGTCTGTAAAAACAAAAGAGCCGCCCCGGTGGCGCAGTGGTCTAAGCGATGGCTACTGATCATCCGTCCGAGATGGGTCCGGGTTTGAAACCTGGTGAGGCATGGTTGTTGTGTTTGTCTTACGGCACTGGCTCTCTCCCTTCCCTGGAACCAGTGGCCCTAAATTAGGGATGGGCGACTGCTTATAGCCCATTGAGTTGCTCACGGTGAACGTTAAACCTCCAATAATAAAAATAAAAAATAAAAAAAACTCGCAAAACATGAAAAATAATTGAACATTCATGTTAAAATAGAAATAAGTATATTAACCTGAGTAAAGCCTTGAGTACAAGTGTTTTGATTGCTGTAAATAACTTTTTTTTTTTTTAAATCTTCAAGAAAAAACTACCTGCAAAATCTTGGAAACTATCCATGTACAGCATAAGTCAATATTTTGCCATTCTGACTGGGGGCCCCTGCGGAAGTTACGAAATACCATCAAAGGGAAATGCTGCGATAAGCTGATGAAGGGGGTGCAGCTCCTTCATGATATGGCCCCAGTTTATTCTGCTCAAGAGACGGTGACACTTGGGGTTAGTTTGAGTTATGAAATTCAAACCCTTACTCTTCTGACTTGGCACCATCCGATTTCTTCCCGTTTCCTCAGCTAAAGAGCCTAATGTGTGGCAGGATGATGATGAGGAGGAGCACTTCTTGAACGGCCCGACAGAGGACTTCTACAACACGTCTCCCCAGGTCATCCATTGCTGGGAGAAGTGTGTTGCCTGAGATAGGGGATATGTAGAGAAGAACTAGCTCATGTACATAGCTCTGTTTTTTTCTCAGTCATAATAAAAACTTTTTGACTGTCCCTCATATTTAAAACAGGAAATGCAAAACAAATCGACATCTGGGGGTACAGAACAGAAATTTGTGGCTTAACAGAACTAAACAGAAGGCATTCATTCCTGGTTTAAAACTCAGGCTTCATGTGACAATAACACATAAACATAGAAAACGAGCGAAAACACACAGTCACATATGCTAAAGGGTTCGTTTAGCAGTAGCTTTCAGTTGCCCTACAACCTTGATCACCCACAATCAACTGAATGGGCTGGTTGCCAGAACTACAATTTGAAGTTGCGGTGTCGAAAATGTTGCCAGATTTTAGAAGAGAGATCCAAATAAATGGGATTTGGTGAGGATCTCTGAAGTGCAGTTTTTGGTTAACAAAATTTCAATGCTTTCTTGAAAATGCACAGATGCTTTGTTGATGAATGGGGCAACTGTTTTAGTGTCTTTCCAAATGGGAACTGCAGAGGTGTCTTCAAAGGTTAGTGCAGATAAAGCTGTCTTTGGAAGACCATTGGTTGGTTGGTTGGTTAGTGGATTTTAGTGGCGCAAGGGCCAGGTTTGGCCAAAGAGCGCCAGACAAAGAACTATCAGCCACAGAATTTTAAAAGCGTGGAAAATGAGCAAGAGCAGACAGGCTTGGTAAAAGTTGAAAAAGAGTATGATGAAAGCAGGGAAGACAAGGTAGTTAATGAGGTTTATAAAAAAATTTACTAATTGAGATGGACGAACCGTCACTCTCCTCCCCCCCACACTCCTCTGCAATGCTGGCAGAGGGCGGGGACGAACTGTCACTCTCCTCACCCCCATGTTCCTCTGCAATGCTGGTTGAGGCTGGGGACGAACTGTCACTCTCCTCCCCCTATGTTCCTCTATAATGTTGGTTGAGGGTGGGGACCTCGCTGAGGCCGAGACAGTTGGATGGAAACTGCACACCTTTGCGGATTGAGGGCCGGGTCTTCCGCACGTGCAGGCTGTCTGCTGCTGGGAACCGGAAGAGTCGGTCGTCTTCAAAAGAGAAGGCGCAGACTCAGCTGGTCGAATAAGCTGGAGCTCGGTGAAATCCACCTGTGTCGCTTGTTCAACTGTAGATCGCTTGGCAAGTGCGGCGAGAGCTACAGGGCGCGGAACAAAGGGCTGCATGGGTTGCGGCAGAGACTGAACCACTGCGGCAAAAGTACGCTGTCGGTTGTTGGGAATACCCAACTTGGCCTTGGCAGCAGGGTACGAGAGGCCCTCCAGGGTCTTGAGGCGCTGGATCGCCATCTCGTCCTTCCATTTCATACAGTTGCGGGAGTAAGCAGCATGGGCCTCACCACAGTTAACACAGCAGGCCGCAGAAGTGCAACCTTCCCCGTCATGTTCACCGGAGCCACAATTAGCGCAACGAGCGGAACTCTTACAGAATCGTTGTGAATGCCCGTACCTCTGGCACCGGAAACAGCGCAGAGGACTGGGAATGTACGGGCGAACTCCACAGACCAAGTAGCCAGCCTTTATTTCGGTCGGAACTTTCGGGGAGTTAAAAAGTCAAGATCACATTTTTAGACTTAATCAAAGAACCATCGCGCCGGAACATCATACGACGTGCAGCAATAACACCTTGATCTGCAAGTTCAGTCACCAATTCTTCTTCACTGCATGGCAAGAGATCAAACTCTGAAATAACACCCCGAGAGGTGTTAAGAAACGGGTGAGGTGTCACTTTGACAGGAACGCCTTGAAGACTAGTGAGGTGCAGAAAAGTGTTACTCTGAGAAACACTGCAAGTTTGGACAAGCAGGTCCCCAGAGCGAAGCTTCCTCACAGACTTCAAGGGGCCAACCGCAGCGTCCAAAGCTTTAGAAATGAAAAAGGGAGATCTGGTGGACAGTCTCTCATTCGGATCGATGGATTCTACAACTAAATGTGTAGCATGTGTATTCACAGCAATCGAGGGTAGACGACGCTCGGAGTGACTGGTACAGCTGCCGAAGAAGAGGTTTTACATTCTTGGTCCAGGTCATGGTCTAAAGAACGTTTAAGGTTTTGAGACTTGGTAGGTTGAGAAGATGAAGGAGTGTCGTTGGCAACTAGCATTGTCTCAGGTGACTTAAATTTGGAGCGTTTGTTTTTGGGTTTACCCATGGAAAAAAAGAAGGAAGATTCGTCTGCAGACTACTCCACCCACCACCCGAGCCCTACAAGGGAGAACTGGAGGTCCGCAAGCCAAGAAAATGACGCTGGACACAGTTCTGGAGCTTATACGTTGCAGATATAGTCCGTTGGCTGTGATCACACGCACTCGGCGGACACTTCGGCCTCCTGGTACCGTCATGCCAACGCCTTTGGCATGATCCCACAGCCCCCGGGCTTACCCTGCCGTGCTATACGACAAAAAGCCGCTAAAGCCCTGTACACAACTTGGTACAAGACTTCTGACTAGAGGTGGGTTAGTCTCTAGCCTCCCGTTTACAGCGAAGCCGGGGTCGAAGAGGAGTGTTGGTACACAGGAGGCACTGAACCGGTCTCCTGCGACCTCAGCCGCCAGACATCCCATTACTGCCTCACGGGTCTCCGCACGCGGCAAACATGCAGGTAGGTCTAGCACCCAAACCAGCTAAAATGAAAAAATGAAATCCAAAGAAGACAAATCCTGGAAGGGAACCTAAACGGAATCTCAGCAACCTACGAACTGAGCGGTTAATATAAAACAGTTAGTGGTGGAGGGTAACAAAACCACAAGACCGGGGTGTTAGTACATAACGTGGTAGCGATTAAGTAAAGTACACAACACGGGCAACTAGCCAGTGGAGAAAATAAATAAAAACAAAAAGCGAGACACAAGACCAGCTCGGGATCATGGGGCCGCGACTCCCCAACAGCTGGATGAACAGCCGTCCCTGCAAACACCAAAATAAAAAACAAGCGGTGGCATGACATCAGATGTTGACCAGTCACAAGGTCAGCTCGGGCCGTGGGGGCGCCGCTCCCCAAATAACTGGAAAACCAGTTATCCCCGTGCGGGGGAAGACCATTGGAAACATCTTTTTTGTGTTCACCAAATCTTGTATTGATGCTATGGTATGTGCTTCCAATATACACTGAGAGACCAGAGGAAGTTGAAATGGGAATAGCAGAAACTCCAGGGGTGAGACAGGATACCTGTCTTTAGGCAGGCACATTATTGCAGAAGGGTTTGGTTTCACTGTGAGAGTGTAGCCCATAGTTTTGAAAAGTTTACACATCTTATAAGAAAAGGATCCATGTAAAGGGATGGAACCAATGAATGGTGGTTTTTCCATTAGTATTGGTGAGAGAGCAGACAGATTTTTCAAATGGGAATTTTGAAGGTGAAGCTACACTCTCAGAGTGAAACCAAACCTTTCTGCAGTAATGTGCCTGCTTAAAGACAGGGATCCTGTCTCACCCCTGGAGTTTATGCTATTCCCATTTCAACTTCCTCTGGTCTCTCAGTGCAGATTGGAAGCACATACCAAAGCATCAATACAAGACTTGAACACAAAAAAGATGTTTCCAATGGTCTTCCAAAGACAGCTTTATCTGCACTAACCCTTGAAGACACCTCTGCAGTTCCCATTTGGAAAAAAACTAAAAATTTTGCCTCATTCATCAACAAAGCAACTGTGCATTTCGAAAGCATTGAAATTTTGTTCACCAAAAACTGCAATTCAGAGACCCCCTCACCAAATCCCATTTATTTGGATCTCTCTCCTAAAATCTGGAAACATTTCCAACACCCCAACTTCAAATTGTAGTTCTGGCAACCAGCCCATCCAGTCGATCGTGACATTTCATTCCATAGATAGCTAATTATTTGTTCATCAATAGTTAACGATAATGCTCTGGAATCCTTTTTTTACTATTCTTTCAAGCAAATTACTTTCACCAATTTCTGAAATTGGTCTGAATGCTACATTCAGCAAATACGTTGAAACAAAAATTCTACGAGACTATCAGCTGATTGCTGCGACATGTGAAGCTTTTTTCTTAAAGAAAGAATCAGGTAGTTTTGCTTAAAAAAACATCGTTCAAAGCAAAAGCACATTTAGATTTTATTCTATGTTCATAAATGGAGCATTCAATATTGCTGACAGTGAAACAGCAAAGTTAACATGCTCAAACAAATGAGATGTGGATCTAATTAGAATTTCACATTTTCTGAGTAAGTTACCAGTAAAACAAATGTGATTCTAAGCCCAGCTCCACCCCCCCCTCAGAAAATAAGCATGCCGTGCACTTACGAATTCCAGTTATAACTCAAATGTTTTCTTCACACCTCCCACTGACAGTTTTCTCTGTACCAGAACATGTGTGCAATAAAGGATTATCTCCTTCGCTGAATTCCTTGTGGCAGATTTCACACTCTTGAGGCCTTTTGACTGTATGAGTGCGCATATGAACTGAAAGATGACTACTTCGTCTGAATGCCTTGTGGCAGATTTCACACTCGTGGGACTTTTCACCTGTATGAGTGCGCATATGAACTGAAAGATTACTTTTTGTTGAGCATCTAATGTGGCAGATTTCACACTCAAATGGCTTCTCACCTGTGTGAGTTCGTATGTGAATAGTAAGACGGCGGCTTTCTGTGAATTTCTTGTGGCAGATTTCACACTCGTGGGGAGCTTCACCTGTGTGGGTATGCACATGCGTAGAAAGGCTGAATCGATGTGTGAATTTCTTGTGGCAGATTTTACACTCATAGGGCTTTTCACCTGTATGAGTGCGTGTATGTGCTAATAAATAACTTCTTTCTTTGAATTTCTTGTGACATATTTCACACTCGTGAGGCTTTTCCCCTGAATGGCTACGCATATGAATCGAAAGTTTCTCACTTCGAGTGAATGTCTTGTGGCAGACATCACACTCATGTGGCTTTTCCCCTGTATGAGTACGCATATGTCTGGAAATATGTCTACTCAGTCGAAATTTCTTGTGGCAGATTTCACACTCGTAGGGCTTCTCACTTGTATGAGTGCGCATGTGCACTGAAAGTTCACTAGTTTGTGTGAATCTTTTGTGGCATATTTTACAACCATGGCTGTGTGTATGTGCTAAAGCATTACTGCTTAGTTTAAATTTCTTACAGCACGTTTCACACTGGTGGGGCATTTCACCTCCACGAGTATGTACTGAAAGACCAAATCTTTCTGTGAAAACCTTGTGGCATATTTCACATGTCTGGGTATTTCCTCCGGTATGGGTATCCATGTGCAATAAAAAGGGACTTTCTTTCATGAACTTTTTGTTGCACATTAAACGCTTGTATCGTTTCTCACATACAGAAGAAATTAAGGAACTTTAAATTATCGTAATGTGAGATACATAATATGGCATGTTTCACATTTGTGTTGTTTTACTAGTATATGTGAGCAAATGCTTTTTCACATTTTTTAAACTGTTATTTCTCCATAAAAAAACTTCAAATCCTTTTTGTTTGTTTGGTTTTGGGTTGAAGACCTGACACATCTTTGAAGATCAGTGAAGATAATTATATCTCATAATTCACTACGTTCCACAGAAAAAAATATTATGCAGTCTTCATACCTGTGAGAGCATCAAATCAATAAAATTGACTGTATTAAAATGCCATTTTTGCTTTCGGCATATATGGCGATAGCTGAGTATCTATGACTAGATGAAACTTCTGTTACAAAGGACTTGGAAGAACCACCAAGCACTTGGAAGAACCACATGTTCTTTTGCTTATGTTCTCAATTACTACTAAACAACAATAATGGTTTTCCATTGACCATATAAACATTTTATTTCCGTATTTTTTTGACATTCTACAGCTTCAATATAATGCCTTTAGTAACCATTGGTACCTATCATCTGGCAGTGAAATCTCCTGACCTTTATTTTACATATTAAAAGTTATTTTTAATTTTGCTTATTCGTAATGATCGTTAGCCATATATTTTACACAATCAAGAATAATTTGAATTGGTGAATAACTGTCTCTACACACACACGCCTTTTAAGGCAATTTATCATGGATTCCTAAAGACGCAATGACAAGAGAATGTCATAGTCTCAGCCTTAAAATCAGTATAAAGATATATGCGCATTATATCTTGGCATGATCTGTGCAGTCACGAATTGCAAAGTAATATCACAGATACCAAGGTTTAAGACAAAATGGGAAATCAGTGGTTGAATGAGTTGTAATTCCTTCAAATTATGATACAAGCTTTGATGGAACATTATCGGCAATTACGTCCACGCCAATTTTTATTTTGTGCACGGCCTTCTGTTGGGTCAAAACTAAAACTGGGAAACTTATTTAAAAGTTTTTTTTTTTATTTGTGAATACATTTGAAAGCGAGAACTTCGCACTGACGAACGAAATGTTTCGGATTGGATACTGCACTTAAGTTTTATAAATACGAATTTCGCTCACCCGAAAAATTCTGTCGTTTTAATTCTGTCAAAAATCACCATAACTGTTGAAATACGTATTTACGTACATTGCCAATTGTGAATACCTACATAAAGCGAATGTTGTGTTCCTTCTCTAGCTTAAAATCAGCTGAATTGCATTTGTCTACAAATTTGTTAACTTTTGCGACTTTATATAATTTATCCATTTGCCCTTACAAAACACATATTTTCGGGTTTCTTGCAGTCTCATGATCCTTTAACAGTTTATGCAGCACGAATTTTGTTCATTTTTTAATGAAATTTAAGTTTGATAACCGCTATTACAACTACACTTTAAACACAATGTCCGCCATTTGCAATTTATCTGGAATTCAGTGTTGCCACAAAAATAAGGTAGCAGACAGAACTCCAAAAATCAGTGGACACCGAACAACGAGATAAAGCAGACCACCGCCTTCTTTATATACACTGCCTACCCAATCGTGCTCAAACGATATTTTTCTTTTTTTTTTTTTTTGATTGGAGGTTTAACGACCACCGTGAGCAACTCAATGGGCTATAAGCAGTCACCCGTCCCTAATTTAGGGTCACTGGTTCCAGGGAAGGGAGAGAGCCAGTGCCGAAAGACAAACACAACATCCATGCCTCACCGGGATTCGAACCCGGACCCCGTTCGGACAAATGATCAGAGGCCATCGCTTAAACCACTGCGCCACCGGGGCTGCCATATTTTTCGTTTTGACCTAAATGTCCGCAACGTAGAGCTACATTAGTTGACCTCTTTCGTATTTGTTTACGTGCGTAGTTTAACATCAGTAATTTTATTTTAACTGTTTAGATAGTTCATATTAAAATAACTAGGTTTTTGCTCTCCACGAAGTTCATTGAAAGGTTGGAAACTCATTTTCCTGTGGTTTCTTCACAAATTATTCTTCTATTTCGTTTGGGAACAATTTGCTTTGTTGGCAATTGTGTAGATTAGCGTTAAAAATTACTTCGTCGGAAAAATGTTAGTACCTAGCAAAAGTGCGACGCACAGATTATAGAGTATGGAAATTAATGGCAAATGGTGCAGAAATTTCACATTTTAAATGTCTTTTAAAGATTTTTATCGTAATATTTATGTGTGTAAGCGCGATGCTGTGAAGAGACGCCGCGGCAATCCTAACGCATCGCACAACAAAAAGCGGTTACGTTGTTAACAGGAGAGCGATAAATGTTGTAGTGATGCGTTACAGAAAATAGGTCCACATAATCCCTTCCCCCTTTCTTTGTTGCTGTTGTATCCTGTAAGTTGTTGGCAGGAAAAACCGGATAAAACCTCTGATTTGCAAAAGATACGTATCTTTTTTTTTTATTGGAGGTTTAACGACCACCGTGAGCAACTCAATGGGCTATAAGCAGTCGCCCGTCCCTAATTTAGGGTCACTGGTTCCAGGGAAGGGAGAGAGCCAGTGCCGTAAGACAAACACAACATCCATGGCTAACCAGGATTCGAACCCGGACCCCGTTCGGACGAATGATCAGAGGCCATCGCTTAGACCACTGCGCCACCGGGGCGGCAAAGATACGTATCAATGAGGTAAAAAGGGGCCTGCGAAGAAGGTATTAAGAGGATAACCAGAACTTCAGTGGCACAACAAATCAACTACGAATGGAAGCCGTTGAAAGCATAACCTGCCGCCCCGGTGGCGCAGTGGTCTAAGCGATGGCCTCTGATCATTCGCCCAAAAGGGTTCGGGTTCGAATCCCGGTGAGGCATGGATGTTGTGTTTGTCTTACGGCACTGGCTCTCTCCCTTCCCTGGAACCAGTGACCCTAAATTAGGGACGGGCGACTGCTTATAGCCCACTGAGTTGCTCACGGTGGTCGTTAAACCTCCAATTAAAAAAAAAAAAAAAAAGCATAACCAAAAGTTGTACTTCCCCAGTTTTCTGTACAACATCAAAAGGCATAGTTGAACTTTTTATTTAGAATCAGGGGATCATATGCGAAAGAACGAAAAATTTCTAATCATGTGCTTTTTTTATTAGAGGGTTAATGACCGTTGTGAGCAACTCAATAGGCTATAAGCATTCGCCCTACCCTAATTTAGGGTCTACTGACTCCAGGGAAGGGAAAGAGAAAGTGCCGTAATACAAACACAACGTCCATGCCTCACCGGATTCGAACCTGGCCCCATCTCGGACGAGAGATCAGAAGTCATCGCTTAGACCACTGCGCCACCTGGGCGGCCAACATGTGCTTTAAAAGCAATGACGAAACAAGAACTCACTATATTTTGTAGCGTATGAGTACAACATGGTTTTCTTGCCTGGCAAGGACGTACGCGGTTGAACTTGTAGTCGTCCGCGGGTGAAATGCACGCCGCAGCGACTCTTCCTTTTAACGGATAAAAGCTTCATATCGTCGCCGTTGTGCTGCGTTAGGCCTACCGCAGCTTTCTTCACAGCATCGCACTTACACGTAAATATTACGATAAAAGTCTTTAAAATACATTGGCGGAAAGTAAAAAAGAACACCAAGAAGAAATTAGCGGACGATCATGAAATGTACATATGGTAATGGGGTCGAGTTTACGTAGGTGGGATGTTAATTTCGGGACCAACCGGTGAGCGCTTACGCCACAGCACGACATAATATGCAAATTATCGTCAGTGGTATTTAAGGAGTACGGCGAAGTGAATGTAATCAATCGTTGGCGTACGGACACGTGCGAAGACCCTGAAGAAGTTGCAATGCCTGGACATGGAAGACGTGTACGATTTCAGCAGTTATCGGACTTTGAGCGAGGTCGTCTAGTCGGCCTCCGCGAGGCCTGGTGGTCGTATCGTCATATTGCGGAGCGGAAGTATCGGTGGTGGTACGATGGTGGCGTAGATGGTCCGAGGAACATTCCCACGCGAGGAGACGTGGAACCGGGAGTCACAGACGGACTGATGAGCGGACCGATCGACGCATAAGAAGAGCGGCGTTGTCAAGCAGAACATCCACTGCAACGCAAATCCGAGCTGCCGTTGCACCTGAGGTGACTGTGCGAACAATCCGCAACCGTCTACTGGATGCAGGACTACGTGCACGTGTGCCTCTGGCATGTGTACCTCTGACTCCAGCCCACCGTCAGGAACGGCTGCAGTGGTGTCGCCAACGTCTGCACTGGAGAACGCAATGGCGATCTGTCGTGTTCAGCGATGAAAGCAGATTCTGCTTGGGAGTCTCCGATGGCCGTATGCGTGTTCGCAGACGCACAGGGGAGCGTCTCCACCCTTCTTGCATCCGCCAGCGACACACAGGGCCTACACCTGATCTCCTGGTGTGGGGAGCGATCAACTATCACTCCCGTACACAACTAGTGTTTGTACCGGGTACGTTAAACAGCACCTCCTACATCAACAACATCTTTTAGCCCGTTGTTGTGCCATTTGTAAGGTTGGTCCATCGTGGTGTTTTCCAGCAAGATAACGCACGCCCACACACGGCACGTGTAACGCAACATTTCCTTAAGGGTGTGAGACAACTTACATTGCCTGCACATTCACCGGATTTGTCCCCCATTGAGCACGTGTGGGATTTTCTGGGACAACGACTTATCCGGTCTCCACGGCCAGCCACGATCATCCCCGATTTACGCGTCCAGGTTGAGGATGCTTGGAACTGAATACCCTAAACTTACATCCAACATCTGTACGACAGACTCCATGCCAGAACTGCACAGTGTGCAGTTCATGGCGGTTCAACCTCGTACTAACCATGTTACATGGAAATGTTATTTTTCAGTTTACCAGCAAATACAGCTGTATTTTGCCATAATGTTTTGATCACGTTATCCTCTGTATTCCTTTATTATGCTGTATAAATTTCGTTGGTATCAGACGTCTCCTTCTTGGTGTTCTTTTTCACTTTCCGGCAGTGTACAATAAAAAATATCAAATTTCTGCGCCATTTGCCGTTAATTTTCATACTCTAAAATTTATACGTCGCACTTTTTCCAGGTACTAACATTTTTTCAAAGAAATAATTTAGGACACTAATCAACACATTTACCGTTGTGTTCATTCCAGCAATAGAAACTGATTATAGTATAATACACTGCTGGCCACCCAAAATGCAACACCAAGAAGGAAGCATCCGATTGGCCTGAAATTCGGAGCATGCGTCGTACGCGAGAGGACATGCAAACTATTAGCATTGCAGGGCACACCCAAATTATGTGCCCGACACGCCACCGAGAAGCACTATGCGAAGGATGCACAGATGGCGGGGTACTAGTGTTTGGTATTGGAAGTGTGTTGTGCTGCCAGACCTGTGCGTGGGAAGCTTCCTGACGCCTCGTCGCAGAATACGGCAGTCATTCCAACACGTTTTGGAGTTCGACGGAGGACGAATAGTGGCTTATCGCGACAGCGGTTTATCGTACCGAGACAACAGAGCCCGTGTGGAACGACTTCCAGCCACAGTGAAGCGAGTATGGATTCGGTGGGTGCAGGAGCGACGGACGGACCGACGGGGACCGAAAGAGAGGACCAGCATGTTGTGCGGCGGGCATTGACGTCTCGCACCGCCACATAACGAACATTAGCGCAGGAATTAAGGTGTATTTGCGCAACAACCTGCGTCAGCACTTACCGTTCGACGTCGTCTGCAGGAGCGGGGACTTGTCGCACGGCACCCATTGCTCCGATTACCATTGACGTTACACCACCGGCGAGTGCGGCAGCAGTGGGCCGTTGAACGCCGCACCAGGACTACGGAATGGCACATTGTCTTATCCGACGAATCCCGCTTCTGCCTGCAACACCACGACAGTCGGATCCGCGTGTGGCGGCACCGCGGCGAGAGACTGTACGACGCCTGCATTATGCATCGCCTTACCGGTCCGTCTCCTGGCGTTATGGTTTGGGGCGCAATTGGATATGACACTCGCACCTCTCTGGTACGCATCACCGGTACACTCAACAGCCACCGCTACATCTCCGACGTTTCGGAGCCAGTAGTCCTCCCTTACCTGCAGGACCTGCCAGCGGCCACGTTTCAACAGGACAATGCGCGCCCGCACGTGGCACGCATCGTGCAACAATTCTTCACGGCCCACCAGGTGTCACTGCTGTCGTGGCCCGCCTGTTCTCCCGATATGTTGCCCATCGAACATGTTTGGTTGCTGATCGGCAACCGAGTGGTCCGGCAAGCACCACCCGTCTTCCATCAGAAGACGGGGGCGACGGTTACCCCGAAATTACTTTTGAGATTTCAATTTGTAAATATGTCATTTTTAGCATTAAAAATCATTGTGCAAAGACGATGTGCTTCATTGTATTGTTTATCAGACGCCTGTATATGTAATAACGCTGTCTTTGTGTTTCACTTAAAAATGACATTACTTGTCGATCGCTCTTTCGATGTGATGAAAATATGAGATTAGTTGCTCTAAGAAGAAACGACTGTATAGTGCTTATCAATGTCCATAGTTCACGAAACTATTGGTGGCAGTCACCGATAGTTTATAAAGACATGAATAAAGTTAACTCAGATCTTTACTTATTTCATTTAACTCTTCTTTGCTATATTTCTATTTCATTCTCGTCTGCTGTGCCAGTTCTTTAACAAAATGCTGAGAAAACTGGTTGCTTATATTATAATTAGTTTTAAATCGGAAACTTCGTTTTCCTAAGGAACTCTCAACGGAGAGAAAATTTGAATATACAAAATGACACCAATATAAATTAGAAAATAACGCTTCCGTGTGAAAGTGTTCATTTCGAAACACTAGTAATTTGATACGCAAACAAGCTTATGATTGATTATCTTCTGCACATCAGAACGGAGTCAACGTATCTAGCGCCACTTGTGGCTAATGACTGAACGATCGTCAACACGCCTTAGCACTGAAACGAGATCGACTGGGCAAGCAGTGTATATATAGAAGGTGGTAAGCAGACACATGGAGTTTGCATGGAGTATACACAAAGATATCTAGAGATACCCTCGTTAATGAAGTAAACTACAGTATTTCTATCTCATTGGAAACAGTGCTACTTTGCGACGGCGTGAGAAAGCCGGTGATTTTCAAAATTGTTGCAATGCATTTTGTGTTGGCCGAATCGCATTCTTTCGTCGCAAATGTTTTTAATTTTGCATCGTAACTTGCTGCAGATGTGAGAAAAACTGCTGAATTTATAAAATTCTTAATTATTTTGAAGCTCCTTTCCATTTTTATTTTGAATTGAAATACACGAACGTTAGTGCGAATTCTAATCAAAACATAACGTTAAAAGTGAAAACTTCACTCGTGTAAGAAGTATAATTCATTACGATTTGATATTAACACAATTTCTGCTAAAAAAAACACGCTATTCCAAAATACACACAGTAGAAATTACGTAGGTGCCCAGAGCTGGTTTAAGGGTCCGCGGGGCCTGTACAGTACTAACGGATGGGCCTCCTCTCCAGAGATATATAATTTGCAACTTCCTCGGGGAGAGGGAAAATGACTGCTGAATGATGGTAACCTTGGATCAGTGGCGTAACCAGAAATGTCACATTAGGAAGGCTTAGATGGGGCTGAAAGAAAAAATCTCTCATCAGTAGTTGCTCACTGTTCGTACTCTTATTTTCAAGAAATAAATAAAAATTATGCACTCGATCTTTTACTATAATGTGTGTTTGCCAAAATGCGAAAAGTAATGAATATACAGGGGTGACTTGAGGAATATTCGTGCAATTTGATACTTTTGGAATAAACGAGGAGCAAGCCATCGTTGCACGATATATGAAGACAAATGGTCAGAGATGGATAATTTAAAAACATTTATTTACAGTTAAAATAAATGAAATAAAATGACCACATGAGATATTTCGACTACCACTTTGGTGTCATCATCAGATGTTTGACAAAGAGTGGAACGGAGTCCGGCATTAAATAAAGAAATACGTAACATGTGACCAGTACAATTACATAGAGTGATTTACATAAAGAGTCATATGTTCATAACATCCAGAACTGAGTTTTTTCCATGAGGGATTAGTGATCTCCAAGTTTGTGATATATAACTAGGCAAATTATCATTACAGCAAAAGGTAGTGTTAGCTATAATACGTAAGCTTTCGCACAACAGTAAGAAATTATTATTAGTTGCTTTTTGCAGTACAGCTGCTTCCTTCCATTGTGGATAATGCTGTCCTTCCTGAACACAACGGGCTAAAGCCGTAGTTAACTTACCGATTTTGAGATCATACTTGTGTTCATTAAATCTAGTCTTTAATGTCCTTCTGGTAGAACCGATATATAACTTTTTAATTTGCGATGGGTCATGGGGATATCGAGGAATGGAATAAATTCCATGCATGTTTTCCACACTCACCTTGTCACGATCACTTCTGATTAGATGCAAGAGATCAAGAGACTTTGAGCCAAAGTCAATGTCATGATGTCTGCACAGGTTCTTTAACACCGGAGTTAAACTTGGGTGGTAGTCGAGTGAACCTACGTACCTCTTTTTTGGGGTATCACGAGTTAAAGAGCATTTCCGTGAGAACAGGTTTTTATTGTAGAGTCTGTCTACAGTTGTATTATTGAAACCAAAAAGGAGGCCAGTTCTTTGATCTTTAAAAGTTCCGAACATCTGAGAGCGTCATTCGAGCAATGAGTTATTGCCCGTCTAACCATAAACAAAATTGAGGCTGACTTATAGTTACTCGGGTGAAAAGAGTCTTTAGGTATCATCGAAGGCGAAGAGGTTGGTTTACGATAAACTGTAAAGCTGAGTTGATGGGTAACAGGATTGCGTATTAAGCTAAAATCCAGATATGGTAAGGTGTAGTTTTCTTCACACTCCACTGTAAAGGATATGGTAGGATATTGTAGTGACATATGATCCCGCAAAACAATTAGCTCATCGTAAGAGTGAGGCCAAATAACTAAAACGTCATCAACGAACCTTATACACAGGAGTGGCTTGAAGTTGCAAGTCTCCGAGGTGGAATTTTCGAGATGCTGGAGAAAAATCTCGGCTAGACATGCTGACAGGGGGAGCCCATGGCGGCCCCCTCTGTTTGTCTATATATCGAAATTTCCGCCTTGGAGACTTGCAACTACAAGCCACGCCCGTCCCTAATTTAGGGTCACTGGTTCCAGGGAAGGGAGAGAGCCAGCGCCGTAAGACAAACACAACATCCATGCCTGACCGGAATTCGAACCCGGACCCCTTACGGACGAATGATCAGAGGCCAGCGCCTTACTTACACCACTGCGTCACCGGGGCGGCTCTCTAATTCCTTGAGAGACGCCGGAGGAGGATAACGGGATCGCACTTTGTTTTCCAACACAAACCACAGGGGCTCAATGACGTTTAAGTCCAGTGATTGTGCAGATCAAGGAAGGTGTGCAACTTCAACCTCATGTTTCTCAAACCATGATTGAACAGTTCGACTTCTGTGAATCGGGGCATTATCATCTTGAAAAATGCCATCCCCTGACGGAAACAATGCCTGCGCCATTGAATGCACATGGTCGGCCAAAAGAGTGGCATAGTGACCGCTAGTGATACGTCCGTGTGAGGTGATAATGGAACCTGTTGCAAACCACGAGATCATGGCCCAAAACATTACGTAACCGCCCCCATGCTTCACTGTAGGAAGGAGACAGTCTGGGTTGTAGGCTTCTGTGGGGGTTCTCCACACGTAAACCTGTCCTGTGGTGAGGTATAGTGAGAAACTTGATTCATGGGAAAACAAGACATGTTTCCAGTGATCCGTAGTCCACGTTTTATGTTCCTGGCACCACTGTAGTCTCCGCTTCATATTCACCTGTGACACCACGGGTTTTGCAATCACAGCTCTGCCGTAAATATTGTGCTTATGCAATTCCCTTCGCACTGTATTGGTCTACACTGTGTTTTGGAGATGTGCATTAAGCTCAAGAGTCACTTTCGTCGCTGTGGTCTTCCTCCTAGCGGTTACAATCCCCTTTAATGTCCTATCTCTCGCAGTGAGTTTGGTTTTCCTTCCACAGTTGTCTCGCAGATGTTGTGCCGTCAACATTGCATGCTGTCATGACCTCCGACACGGTACCTCTCGATACCCCTAATACCTGTACCACTGTGGTTACCGACATACCAACCAAATAGGTTCCTACAATCTACCCTTTTTGGAACTCCGACAGGTCAGTCATTGTGCCTTCACTTCGAACGAAATTATTTAAACACCGATTTGCACAGACCCTTGAGACTATAAGCAACAGCTTTTTACCAAAAAAATAGTAATGGTGCTACATGTTCGTTTTACTCAAAAAGTAGCACATACCAAGCTCACTGTTACCATTATTTTGGACAACTCCTGTGCGTGAATACGAGAATTCCCTTTGAAGTCGGTGCTGTAGGTATTCTTCCGCTCAATCCCTTGAAATGTTGGCAGAACACAAGTCAGAAAAAGAACACCAGAATACGGAGTGACGTCTCAACGGGAGTCTTGCGTTACTTCGCGGTGTAACTTCAGGAGTTCTAATGAGTTGGCGCCTGGAGGTGCTATTGTTTTATGCTTTATGCGGCTTTCGCAGTTGCAGAGAGTCATTCCATCTGTTCCTGGCATATTCGTCATTTAATTTTACTCTGACGTTATCTTTATGAATTCCTCTCTGAAGTTGCATCGGGATTAAATGGTCTTCTAAGTTATGGTAGGAATGTTTTCTCAGCGGGCTTTTCCATTTTGGAGCCGATTGGACTGTAATCTTCGGAGAAACAGGAGCAAGGAGAAAGAGGCGTAGTCGAGGTTGAGAGGAGTTACATTTCGCACACGAAACAAGAGGGCCTAAGCTGACCAGAAGTCCCGAATTCTTGAGAACAGTCCTAAAATTTAGTTTACTGTCCCCAAAAACGTCTGATGTCTTTGAGAACGCGAATTGCCCCCAAATTTTTATGTTTGTCCTCAAATGTCCTCGAATTTACACTTAGTCATTAGCTCGTTAGATTTCTAACGAAAAATGTTCCTAAAAATAGTTTTCGTTGCACTAATTTTCCATCTCGTTTTTTGTGAAAACAAATTTTGACTGGTTTTGTTTCACCTTTTTCCGACGAACGTTAGCAATTCTAAAGACTATAAGCAGTCACCAGTCCCCAATTTGGGGACATTCGTTCTAGGAAAGGGAGAGAGCAAGAGCTGTAAGACTAACACCCAATCCATGCGTCATTCGGGACTCGAACTAATAGTAAGTTGTACGAATGGTCAGTGCAAGCACTAAGTACTGTACCACAGGGGCGGCTGAATTTCAACTGTACCATTTTTTTTGTTGGAGGTTTAACGACCACCGTGAGCAACTCAATGGGCTATAAGCAGTCGCCCGACCCTAATTTTGGGTAGCTGGTTCCAGGGAAGGGAGAGAGCATGTGCCATAAGACAAACACAACATCCATGCATCACCGGAATTCGATCCCGAACCCCTTTCGGACGAATGATCAGAGGCCATCGCTTAGACCACTGCGCCACCGGGGCGCCTCGACTGTACCTGATCTGAGTTCCTCCAAAAACTTTGGCAAAACGGAAAATTCGCCGTGCAATTACTTCATTAGTGTGCAGCTTGATTTTAATTCAGCGTATAAGGTAAAGCATTTCACTTTTGCCAATATGTTCTGGCCATCATAACTCTGCTTTGTCAGTACAAATTACCAACACTCTGCAAGATATATCATTTTGATACATAAGTTTTCATATATAATATCACACTTATAGAAACAATACAATTTTGTAAGAAAAATATTAGCATATTTATTTTGTGTATGTATGTGTCCCCAAACGAACAGATCATTTGGGGACATCACGCCATTTTCTCCTCAAATCAGGGTTCCAGTATCTGGTCACTATATGCGAGGGAGGTGGACTCATACATAGCACATACGCATCTAGCTGGGGATGATACAAAAATAGGTCAATTATTTTGTCCAATTTAGGTTGCTGTGCATTTTATCAATTTTTAAGATTTTTTTAAATGTATATAAACTTACCGAATACCTGTTTTTTTAGGTGCGCTTTAGGGATGTTTTTGTTTCCAGGGCCCGTAGACGTAAAGACCCGGGGTGCCATCTCATCCACGCACTCTAGGCCTGTTCGTCCCTGGCTCAGTCTCTACTCCAGTCACGTGGCAAGGCAAACAGTATGAATACTTGAAACTAGGGGAAGTCTGACACGAGCTCCTGGAAGGTGAGTGAGACGTGGGGTGGTCAGGGCTGGCTTTTGGCATCGGCGAACAAGTCGGCTGCCTAGGGGCCGGGATTTTAATCATATATCGATTATTTGTCATAATTCAATTTTTAATCTGTATTATCTTTTCAATAAATAAATAAACAGAATCTCTAAAAAAAGATAGAGAGTCGAAGTAGCCTTTTCTCTTGTTCCACATGTTTTTGGGGAGATGCCGCTAAGTGAATGTACATAAAAACAGCTGTTCCCCTTCTTTATGCTTTGCAGTGAAGTTTCTTTTTCCGCCGGCGGTACATACAAAACAGTAATAACAAAGGAGGAAAGTGTAGGCATTAAACAAAACTCCAGACAAAAGTTTCCGGGATTGAGTGAAAAGTAGGACGTCTGAGATTTGTTAATTTAACCGGATTACAGTTTCCACACTTTTGACTACAGTAGATGGTTTGACTAAAGTAAATCTAAATGAGTTCTGTTCCTTATGAGAGAATAAGTGCTATAGAATGAGGGAGGTTTCAATGGGTATCCCATTACAACCTCCTTGGGATGTATCATTTATACTGTTACTCGTTACACAAAGGACAACTAGACGGAAAACTTAAAATGGCCAGGGCAAAAGAGAGAAGTTTTTGGTGGTGAGAAATGACCCTAATTGATTTGTCAATTGTCATAGGGAGATAGCGAGTTCTGTTTTCCTCTCAAGTTGCTGATACAAATTTCCAGCAAACTTTGGAGCAGACCATGTTCCATTCGTGGGAGTTAAAATATCCTCTGGCTATTAAATACTTGTAGCTCCACTGAGGGATTCACGGGGAAGGGCCATAAATTAAAATACTCATTAGCCGAAGTATATAGGAGGCATTTCGTCTCGTCTGCGTCCTCCCGGAAAAGCCTTTTTCTCCTGTTTGTTTATTTATTTTAAGGGGGAGGGTCAGGGTAAGCGTGAAGTAGGTAAACATTGCCAGTTGTCATTGTTGTGTCGCTGGTTACAAAACGTAAAAAAGACCTGCTCATTCATTCAGTAGGAACGTCATGGGGCTTGAATATTTTTAGCAATTTGTTTATTACTCCCAAATGCATTTTTATCGACGACACTACGAAGGGAATCCAGAATTTCATCCACGAGCTTAGCAGAATTAGAAATGGACATAGATGAATCCATTTTCCCGTCTACAGTACGTAGGAAAACAAAAAATCAATTTGATTACGAAACAAAGGATAAAGCAATGCAGGTTCCAGAGGAAAGGTTTCGCATTGAATTTTTTGTGTGCTCTTGGATCAATATCAAATGTCTCTAAATGAAAGGTTTACCCAATCAGAGACTTTGAAGAACATTTTGGCTTCCTTTTTGATGTATCAAAGTTAAAATCTTGGAAAAATGAGGAATTGTAAAAAAGATGCCAAAAAATTGAAAATATTTCTCACAGCAAATGATGGCACAGTGATATAGATAATACATGTCTGCTAAAATAATTAATTAACATTATATCTGAAGGTTTATCTCGAATACAGTTATTACGTTAACCTTTATGAGAGCAGGTTAAAAAATGATATTGCTTCGTCTTTAAATCTATCTCAAGTACTTGCAAATTTTGCTTCTAAACATGTAAGAAAAGTTACTTTTTAAACCATTAAAATTTCTTTCACAATATTTGTATGGCATTGCACACAAAAATATATACTAAAATTCAGATAAGAGTAATTTTTTTTAGCAAATTGTAAAAATGATTACACTCTAGGAAAGCATTTTTTTCTCTTTTGAATTTCCTACAACAGTTGTAAATTAGTGATAAACGTTAAACCTCGTTATGTGCCCAAAAGTTTATGCAGGAAAATCACGAAACATCAAGCTACAGTAACATTTGCAAATCACCATAGCCGCCCTCATGGCGCAGTGGTCTAACCGATGGTTTCTGATTATTCGTCCGAAATTGATCCGGGTTCGAATCCCAGTGAGGCATGGATGTTGTGTTTTTCTTACGGCACTGGCTCTCTCCCTTCCCAGGAACCAGTGGCCCTATATTAGGGACGGGCGACTGCTTATAGCCAATTGAATTGCTCACGTTGGTCGTTAAACCTCCAATAAAAAAAATCAGCGTGTTGTAAAGACTCGTTCATTGTAGGCAACATTCGGAAAAGTTCAGAAATGTTAGGTAAGCCTTAAGTTCACATATTCAATAACAATTTTGCGCCTTTTTTTTTATTTTAGTTTCCTGTCATTGAGAGGAAAATACGTTACTAAAATATGATTGGAAAAACTGATATTTTAACAATTAAGCATCATGCACGTACGTTTTTCAGTAAAAATTACTATTAGGGGACGCCGAAGTAGTAAGGCCGGACCTGGGGGTGGTGGTGTTTGAGAAATGGAAAAAGATAAAGAGTAAACAAACCCCAAAGAAGACCACGTCGGGAGGAACGGTAGGAGGTACACGAATCACGAAAAAGGTAAAACAAAGAATTTAATATTAGTTGTTGCACTGCAGCTCTCTAGTAAACAGGGAAATAAAATGAAGCGTTCTCTAACATCATACAACAGCGTAAATTACAATATACAAATGTTTTTTTTTCATTGCAATTTTTTTATTTCTTTCACATTAAAATTTTTTTAATCTCATTTGTAATGATTTATCTCCCGTGAATTATATGGGGGGGGGGGCTTATTCAGATATTGAGGTTTTTTGACAGCTTAAAATTCGCATTGCATTTATTCCTCAAATCGTTCATAGGATGTTAGTGGATCACTTTCAGAAACAAAGTCGCGATTGTACATAAGTTGCAGAATAAAGATATCGTTCTTGTTGTTGAAGATTCTCTAGGAGCTATTCCAAAAGTTTTAATTTGTTTGCCTGGGTTTTTTCTTTTTTTGATTGGGGTTTAACGACCACCGTGAGCAACTCAATGGGCTATAAGCAGTCACATGTCCCTAATTTAGGGCCACTGGTTCCAGGGAAGGGAGAGAGCCAGTGCCGTAAAGAAAACACATCCCCGCCTCACTGGGATTCGAACCTGGACACATCTCGGACGAGTGGTCACAAGCAAGCGTTTAGACCACTGCGCTACCCCTGGGGTTTAACGACCACCGTGATCAACTTAGTAAGCAGTCGCACGCATCTAATTTAGGAACCCTGGCTCCAGTAAAGGGAGACAGCTAGTGCTCAAGAACAAGCACACCATCCGTATTCGAACCCGGGCACATTTCGATCGCGTGATTAGAAGCCAGTGCCTATAGTAACCTCCGAGGAAGCACAGTATGACTGTGACTCTCACATAGAGATAACGTCGAAGTATATCGTTAATTTTATTTAGTCGAGCAATATATATATATATATACGAGATAAAAAAGACAGATGGGTTTCTGACCGTTCGCTCGAGTTCCAGTCCCGGATGAGGCATGGGTGGTGTGTTTGTCTCTTACGACACTCTCACAATTTCCTGAAACCATAGCCCTAAATTTGAAACGATCGACAGCTTACAGCCCTTTGAATTTCTTACGGTGGTAATTAAATTCTTAAATAGAACCAAAAAAAAAAAAAAAAAAATGGGAGCGCAATATTTTGTGGTTTGCCCCGGGCGTAGAAATGTCTAGTTGCATCTTTGCCTGTAGGTATCATTGTAAAAAATGTCAAATTCCCACACCTTAAGGCTTCACGGTTAAGAGATTCGGGGCATCTCCAAAAGTATTATTATATCCTCTTTGGGTTTCCCCAAGGACGTTAGAATAATAGAGATGCCCCGAGTCTCTTAACCGTAAAGTGTGGGAATTTGACGTTGTTTACATGATACCAGAGGCATAACTAGGCATTTCTGCGCCCGTGGCAGACTGCAAAATTTTGCGTCCCCATATCTTATATATATGCGCATAAAGATGAAATTACAGTTGACATCATACAAGAAACAAGTAGAAACTGAAACAATACTCACCCGTTTTCACTAGATGTCTTAATGAAGGGAAGATTCCTGAGTATTGGAACAATGCTACAATGATCTTGCTACATAAAAAGGGTGACATTGAGGATCTCAGGAACTAAAGACCCATCAGCTTCCTATCAGTGGTTTATAAAATCTTCAGTAAAGTTCTTTCACACTGCTTGAAGGTAACACTGCTCATGGCTTAACCGAGAGAATAAGCTGGATACAAGAGTGGCTACTGCACTATAAATCATATCAACGTACTGAGAGAACTAATTGAAAGAGCGAGGAAATATGAACTCCCATTATGCATGGCTTTTATTGATTATGAAAAGGCCTTTGATTCCGTGAAACCATCAGCAGTTACAATGACTTTGAAATCCTGCGGTATTGAAGATGCATACATTAATATTATTAATAATATCTATGAAAATTTAAGTGTACAGGTCCGGCTATTTGAGAATATAGCACCAATAAAAATTGGAAAGGGAGTGAGACAAGGTGACACCATATCTCCCAAACTCTTTAATAATGGCACATTGCAAAATGTCTTTCAATCACTGAACTGGGAAAACAACAGGATAAAGATTAATGGAGATTATTTAAATCACCTTTGTTTTGCTAACGACATAATTATTTTTGCTACTACCCCTTCAGAGCTGTAGAGTATGATCCCGGAACTTGATGACACGAGTAAAGAAGTGGGATTAAAAATGAACTTTCAGAAGCCAAAACTGATGTACAATACAAATTTTGAAGATGACAATGATTATATTATATGGCGTAATCCCGTATTTCTTTCATGATGTACAATGCTTTTACAAGAAATGAAGATTTATCGATTGATGGGGAAAAGTTGGAGATAACCGATACCTACAGTTACCTTGGACAGCAGATGAGGAAATCAATGGGCATATAAAACTTAGCTGGAGAGCTTTTGGAGGAAACAGTACAATTTTTAAGAGCAATGTGCCATTATGTCTTACAAGAAAAGTGTTTAATCAATGCATCCTGCCAGTTCTTACTTATGGAGCAGAAGCATGGACCTTAACTAAAACGACATACAAAGACTGCAGACAACTGAAAAAAGCATGGCAAGGTGCATGCTTGGTGTAACTGTAAGCAGGAGAGATAAGAAGAACTCGTGGATCAGGAGAATGACTACAGTGGAAGACATCAGGATCAGAGTAAATTCCGTGAAAAGGCAATAGGCTGGACATATTGCCCGAATCACAGACCATCGATGGACAACCAAAATTTTAGACTGGATTCCAAGAGACAGGAAAAGATACATACCACATGGGTGGATGAAATTCGAAAGTAAAGTAGGCGGGCGTAACATGGAAGAGACTGGCACAAGACAGACAGTCGTGGAAGAAACTTAGGGAGACCTTCAATCCAGCAGTGGACTGATTTACTATTTAGGAGTTTGAACCATCGGTGCCCCATCAAATAGATCGAATGTAGCTGGCACTCATGGGTCGCAGCCACAGTAATGGTTAAATAGCCCACAGATAATCTTCCAAGTATATGAACATCAGTACATATATTCAACGTATGTATAGTTCATCCCACTAAAAACAAACCGCAGTGCTGATTGTCATCGAAGGCTATTGTTCTTCTTTAGTTGGATGGATTATAAACCAGCACCTTTCATTTCTGAATGTGAGCAACATCTCTTAAACATTTTGAGGAATCAATGCAAATTTCAAGCTACCGAGGCTACCCAAACTGCAAGCAAATTCTGTAAATAGACAAATGACAAAGTATTACGCTAAAAACTGTATTAGAAACCCGTAGCGCACCCAGAAATTTCCCAAGGTGGGGATGATCCCCCTAAATTTACCGGGAAAAAGAGTCAGGCGCTATAACAATTAGAAAGGAGGTTGAGTTTTGTACATTTATTCTTATCCAGTTATTAGTAACACGTTACAGTACAAGAAAGTTAAATGATTAGAAGCAGTAGATGAAATTCTTTTCCTGGTTAGATTTTTCTAAATTTACTTAACAGAACTACTTCCTTATAATTGCTGTATGTTATAATTATATGGTACATGATCAAGAAGTATATGAAAATCGCGTATCATGACTTTTTGTTTCAAACTTCGACGTAATAATTTTCCGCTCTGTCATCCCGAGGGGGCATAGCCACCCCCCATGGGTGTTCCACTGTCAGAAATTGCTGCAAAAGTTTCAACTCCAATTTTAATCAGACTTTAAGCAGCAGTTTCGGCGCCCGGGCAACCGCCCCGCCCTAGTTACGCCTCTGTACGATAACTGCATGTATTTTGGAATTGTGTGGTTTTTGTTTGTAGAAATTGTGCTAATATCAAACCAGAATGAATTATACTTCTTACACCAGTGAAGTTTTCAATTTTGTTATGCTATGTTTAGAATTCGCACTAACATTCATGTATACTAATCTAAAACAAAAATCGGAAGGAGCCTCAAACTAATTAAGAATTTTATAAATCTAGCATTTTTACACACATCGGCACCAAGTGACAATGCAAAATTATAAACATTTACGACAAAATACTGCAATTTGGCCAACGCAAAATGCATTGCAATAGCCTTGAAAACCATCAGCTTTCACACTCTTGGATGGCTGTAGCTTGGGTTATAAGGCTTCATGCAAAGTGATACTGCTTTAGCAGTATATATCACTGTAGCAGTGATACTGCTCCATTGTAACTTGCTGCAGATGTATATGAAAATGCTAGATTTATAAAATTCTAAATTATTTTGAGGCTCCTCCCCATTCAGATTTTAAATAGAGATACACAAAACGTTAGTGAAAGTTCAAAACAAAATGAACATTAAAATTAAAAACTTGACTCCACTGTGGAAGATAATGCCCTCTGGTTTGGTATTAACTTGGTCTTTGCAACCAAAAACCACGCAATTCAAAAGTATCACACAGCTGAAACTCCATTAAAATTGTTAACAGCCAAATTCCCACACTTTTCGGCTTCACGGTTAAGAGACCCAGGACATCTCTAGAGGTATTATTCTAGCCTCACCTCCTTGGGTAGACTGTAGCCCCTGTAAGTGTATGTGTGCACTCTGGAAGTGTCTACACGTAGCCTACCTTTAAGGAGAATACATGCTTGCTTCCTTGTACAAATCGCAACTCGAAACAGGAAGACCTTTTTCATGAAGCAGCCAAGCTTAGTTGAAAGTTATGACAAAAGCATTCTTGCTTGTGCAGGCAATTGCTGCAATCGGATTGTTCCCATAATTTAAAAATATGCATATCTGTGCTCAACTTAACTCCTTGCTAATTTCTATGCACTTTTGATCATTTCTGCAGGAAGCTGCAATTCTAATAATACAGAACATAATATGGATGTAAAACATATTGAGAATATCGCTGCCATTACGTTTAAAAGGAAAATAAATTTTGCAACTTCCCCAGTAATTAAACATGTAACTAGTGTTGGCAGTGCTCGAAATAGAAATTTTGAAGTGCCGATATGCTCATATTTAACTAAAAAATGATCCGGAAAAAATACCTTCACCAGAAAATCTCCAAAACTGAAAAAGTAAAAAAAAAAAGAAACTTCCCTGGAAGAAAAAATCTTTTGTATGAAAATGTAATTGACAATTCCATGGAATGCTATCGCAGCATAAGCCAGAAATGATGGCGGTTGATTTCAGTTGATTGGTTTATAGATCCAGTGGGCACTACTTATGCTACACCAAGAACTGGGGCTTAGACTTGCTTAGAATGAGAATTCTCTACACCGGGATCAACGGACAAATGAGACTTCTGAACTTCGGCTAATCTTTAATGATTTAGCTGGACTTGAATCCAGAACTTTTAAGGTCCCGAGCCGAGAAGACAGCCACCTTCCAGTACAAACTTTCATGTAGTAGAAAGTCGAGCAATTAGAATATCTGTAGTCAGAATGAATATTCAGTCTAAAATTAACAGCAATCTTGCCACCCTCAAAAAAAAATGTCCAGTATGGAACGGGTTTATAGTCATTGTTGCAAAACTCAAATTTGTGTTTAATCTATTACTCCCAATTCTTCATTCTATGAGGAAGCTCTTGAAACTGAATATATTGATGATATAATAAAAATTACAGAATCTTTAGTGGAATGATCTGAAGCTTGGACAAGATGTGATCATGTGCTATTGGTACCTTCATTTCCATCCTTTGAAATATTGAACATATAGCTCAAGTGACTAGTCTGTTAGCAGTAACAGGATTCCCATAAGACTGCCGCCAAACGCTGAAACGTCTGACAGTAGTCTTAGAGGAATCCTGTTACTACCGACAGACACTAGTAACTTAAGTGCACACCACTACCCTACCTTTCACAGTTCCCACACAGCTATTTCTCAAGGGCATGAGGCACACAAGGTTTTTATGTTTAAGAATACCTGCTTATAAGTCAGGGACACAAAAAAACAAATCATTTCTGCAGTACCCACAACTAAAGTTAGTGGCAGTATGGAAATTCCGGTGGGGGTGCCGGTATGCCCTACCGACGTATATCAGCCCATTTTGAGTGTTGGTATTGCGTATGTACAATTTTAGTGGTGTGGAGGTCACTTATCTGATATTTTTGGACAGAACTAGATTGAAGTAGAAGAACCCTGTTTGTTTTCATACTGAGTGATCCAACACATAACCAATATTAAAACATTTACCGATTATTGTTATTCAGTATCTGAGCAAAACTAACTTGTTAACACACTCACACTGTTAAACTATTTTTCAAATTTTAACTATTTTCAGTAATATGTACTTTGAGATAGCAATGCATAACTGCCTTACATAGAAATGGTAAATTTCTAGGCGACTTACTGCACAAACAGAACCATAGAAGAACTCCCAGCAAAAACACAAGTGCTGGGAAACTGCTGGCCACCAGCTGGCAGTGATGGGTCACTGCTGGCTGAAATCTGCCGCTCACGGCCCGGTAGTGGTCCGTTGGTGGCAGCGCTATCAGTTGGCGAGCCATTGATGGCCCTGCAGCATCGCCGTGAATTGTGGGCCTCCAAGCAAGTGCCACTAGTGGCCCGTTGCTGGCAACCAATGCAACCCCAAACAGCAGGTGGAAGCATCGGGACTGCGCATGCGCAGAAGCAACACTTGCTGTGTCTCTCATGGTACCAGTTAGTTGAAGACGACGCTATCGCCATCGTGTTATTTTAGTGGATGTTAAGAAAAAAATCCATATGTGGAGAGGCGAATTAATTTCCTAATGAAATTTTACGTCGACGAAGATATCAGATTAAGCCGTGAAGTACTAGATTACAGCCATGAAATACACCCACTCCATTCCCATGAATAACAATTTATGGAATGGAGTGGATGAATAACCGTTTGTTGGAAAAAAAAGAATTATACGCGTACAAAATTTATTAATTATTTGAAAGATAAAAAAAAAAAAAAACGCTATGTGGTGTACTCATCCATGGGTTGAATACACAAGACTGGGAGGAATTCACTTCTAAAAATAACGAGAAGTAAAATAAAATATCTTTTACTCTTTAAAACAAATGTAGCTTCGGACAACGGAAAGGAAAGACACAAAGTTAAAAATGTAACAGAATGTGACATGAACCCGGGTAAATATAAATTTATTCAACAATCTCTATTCAAGACAGCAAGGACAGTACAAAACTTTGGAAAGCGACTCTAAGTGTGCACACGCCTTGAAAATGAGTGAAGTTCCCTTAAGGTAAAAAAAAAACTATCGTTACGTTGAAAAAATTAATTTATCAATTATATGAAACTGACTTTTATGAAAAATACCTCGCAATATTGTAAAATGAAAGAGGGAAGCATTCGATTACAAATTGGATACCAAACAGATAGCTTCCAGCACATATCCGAGCGTAGTGAATTAGTCCGGTCGGTAGCGAACGCGGCTTTCACGCAAGCGGGCGTTTTTCCGGTCTGTCGAGAAAATTTCCACGGCGCAGTTTGTTAATTCACAAGCTTCGTAAGGGTAGAAAAAAATTGTAGCTTTAAGAAACTGCGGTTATCATTGCTTTCTTTTTTTTTTATTATTATTATTATGGCTACTACTGGGAAATTGGCGGACAAGATTCGGCAAGCCACCCGTTACATCACGTGGTTGCTGGCTGCCACTAACGGCCCACTAGCGGACCACATTAGGCTAGCCATCATTTCTGGCACGTGCTAGCAAGGCCACTGAAGGGCCACTTGTGGCAGCTACTGCCTGTGATGGACCACTGATGGCCCTGTTGTGGCATATGACAACTGATGGGGTGCCAACTGTTGGCCAGCCGTTGGCCTGAACTGCTGGCCCTTCTGTTGGCCGCCCGGACATTTTATTGACGGTTCGGCAGCGGCAACATAGTGCTGGGCCAGCAAGACTGTTTTTTGCTGGGCTGTCCAATTAACATCATTCTGAACTCTGTTGTTTTAATATAGATTGCTAACTAAAAAGGGAAGTTTTTTTTTTGCTAACTAATAAGGGAACAGTTTTTTGTTCAACATTGTTCCTGTCCAACATAACATTTTGAGTTAAGTGGCAAAAATCCTGCAGCTACATCATAAAATAGGGAATTTCTCAATTTTACTTCTCTATGCTACAATAATGAGACTAGCAAAAAAATTTTATGATTAGGTATAAGATATAAAATTAGTAAACATTATATCATGATTACACTCACACAAACATCCCATTTTTATATTAAAAAAACGCAGTTGTTTTTAATTTCACACTTTTTAATTTTATGACCAGGTAGGTACAAGAATTAAAATTAAATTAGACTATGAGCATTATAAATATATTAGAAACAAAATACAAAATGGAAGTTCTATTTAGGAAAAGCAAAAAATGTTTAGTCACACTAATTGCAGCTGCTTATGAAAAGAAAGGTTGATGCTGGTTGTGTGGTAGCTTACAAATAAGGCTGTTGCTGACCCTTGAGAAAATGTGTTGTAAAAGCAAACAGATAAGTCAGCACACTAATCACCTTCATGTAATAATATTCATTTTCATCATTATTAAACATGAGTAATAAGTACTTCACAATTAATTTATTTGGAAGTGTAATTACCGTGAACACACATAAGTCCAATCCCTTAAAGATTAAGTTAGATGTTGTGAATTATTATAAGTGCTATATTAAGATAGTAACAGCATGTCAATAATACCTATTTTGTATTTAGTACATCCTGTCATTTAAAAATGTAATTTCATGGCAGTTTTCATAATTGACTTTATGATTATTATTTATTTAAAAACTACCACAAAATGTAGGTGGTACTCTGACAGATAATAATAAAATATAATCTAAGAACTGTTCATTGAAACTAATTTAGTTTTTACAACAGGAAACACAGTTTTCAATAAAAGTGAATGGCACTTCATTAAAATGTTCACCTTAGAAAAAAAAAGTATAACCACATTTCTTAACCACAAAATTTAAGCATTTCTTAATGGAAAATACTTTATTTTCTGTCAGGCAATAAAATATGTTCATGTTTTTTACATGAAAAAAATCACATCAGTTTCCCACAGCATGGCAACTTTTATGATGTCAACAATATCTCTAATTGGAAAGAGTGTACATTAAATGGATTAGGAAATTTAAACATTTTTTTTTGAGATTTCCGACAGAGGAAATAATTTTACATAATACTTCTATACAATATACAGCCAAACCTCTTTGTACCACCAACATTTGTTTCATATGTTTTCTTCTGGTGATAAACAAGGGTGAAAGACAATGGCAGTGATTCTTACAAAGCACTGAATGGGGAATCTATTATTTCTTAACATTCATCTTTATATCAGATGGATAAAATAAATTTCATTATAAATTAAAAGCATAATATTTACAAAGGTAGCTTACCTCTTTCTACACTTCCCACACGTTACATTCTTTCAGGCATCATGCTTGGCCTAGGCCCGCGGTGTGGTATTCCATTTTTGGTTCACAGGTTTTCTTGAACGCTTTACCAACTCTTATGTGACATGAAGTGTCCTGTCGTCTTGTAAAAACCTAACCTTCGTTGCTATAGCTACCACACTACCAGCAGTCAACCTTTTTTTTATATAGCAACCTTTCTTTTATATAGCAACGAAGGTTAGGTTTTTACAAGACGACAGGACACTTCATGTCACATATGAGTTGGTAAAGCGTTCAAGAAAACCTGTGAACCAAAAATGGAATACCACACCGCGGGCCTAGGCCAAGCATGATGGCTGAAAGAATGTAACGTGTGGGAAGTGTAGAAAGAGGTAAGCTACCTTTGTAAATATTATATTAGTATGCACGTAAATCTAAGAACAACTGTGGCTTCCGCTATAGATGTTTTTAATCGGAATTCAGAAATTAAAAGTATTTTCAAACAGTAGCTGTATTTTTTCCCTCTTCTAAACTTGAGAGAAACCAGGGAGCAGTGACATAGCCAGAAATTTCTTAAGGGAGAGGGTGGGCTGTGGGTTTGGTTCATTGGTGAAAGCCTCATATATACATAGGGTATACATCGCTTTAAATTCACGTTAAATCTCCCCCTCAATGGGGGCTCCGGACCCAAAGACCACCCCCTTGGCTACGCCTATGCCAACTAGACATGAATTTTCTGAGCATTTCAACGAGAACACATAACTTTGTCCTGATAGATACTGCCACTAACGAGTGATATTTAAAATTCCATTCTTAATCAGAATTTCTAGCTATACTCTATTAAAAATTTCATTATTAGTGACAATTTCCTGCAGTACTCCAAATTGTGGAGCCTTTTCCTAAATAATTTAATCTGTAATAACACCATGCTTGCTGTTTATTTGTTCTATCTGTAATACTAGGGGGTTACTCCAGCTTAGATTGTTTGCCATTTTTTATTTTCTCTCCTGAATGTGATGATTTTTCAAAGCCCATCCACTTGCATTTTTCATTTAGGATATATCCCAGTCTTTGCATGCTAATACATTTCTCAAATTAATTTGAAAAACTATTTACATATAATTGTTGGCTTGAAGGACTATTCTGTCCTTGAACTCGCAAATTAAAGAAATTTCATGGACACTCAAGACAGTTTTTCCCATTCCTGTAGAATCAAGTCAAAAAACGAGACTGAGATATGTAGGAGTCACACTTGTAACAATTTCCCACCTGTGTGATAAAGTACGTCAGGATCCAGTAAATGACCCGGACAGTAAAAGCTATTGTCCAATTGAAAAACACAAGAGTAAGGATGGCTTTGTCCCTTTTGCGCAGGGGGTCAATTCAAAGGACAACTTTCTGCTATCCAATTAAATAGCAGAATGTTATGCTATCCAATTAAATAGCTGATATGACAATTAAAAGTCAATTATCAATGGTATTAAGATACTGTATGTCGATGCTTTCACTCCGAAAAAAACACAAATGAGCATTCACTTTCTTTGACGAAGAATCAGTCAGGTGAGCAAAGACCAACATGGCCTGTAGTGGAGGGATGGTGTCATCGTGACGAAACCAGCTCTAGAAGTCTTTGCAATATGATTCGAAGACTTTGGATATGATAGCCAGCTAGCGTTTCCATAACAACACAAAATACACCATTGCTTTGGACAAGGGTTCACTCACAAAAGAGAAGACGTTGTCCATTAGTAACTCGCATTTCCGGCCCATAACAGCACATGTTCCACGAGAGCTGTTTTAGTTGTGTGATGTGTCAATGAATTAAAATCAGTGATATTATAAGTGTTGTGTGTACTGTCATGAGTACTTAATGTTAGTGAATTAAAATGAGTGATATCATTAATGAACTAGTGGAAAAGACACCATTTTCTTGGCTTAGATATGAAGATAAACTTCAAACAGTGCAGAGTGGAACGCCTCAGTCAGCACTTCCGGAACTTAAAATTTAACACAAGGAAAAGAACTGATCATATACTAGGTGTTTTAATGTAAGTAACTATCAAAAATACTTATGGTTAACCAGATTGAATGACTCAAATAACCTGTAATGTTGGTAGTGTTTACTTTTTTCGACTGAAACAGGGTCTTGGAATAAGACTGGTTTCAGTAGTTTAAATTATTTAGTTATGGCCTGTGATAAATTTAAAAAATCACTTGGTCACGTAACAGCGTTCACTACTTTACAAACATTTGGATCTCAAAGAATCTATTATTCTTTAAATACACAGTGTGCGTTTAGCGGTCATAACGAGTTTGCGGACTCGCCAAAAAAAAAAGGCATGCACATGGAGCTCTTACAATTTTTAACTACTTATGACCCAGTTTTAGCCAACCATTAAAAAAATTTGGCAAGTGTTTTTAGAGGCACGTCGCCTACAATACAAAATAACCTAATTGATGCGGTAGCTAGCGTAATTGCTGATAAAATCAGATCAGAAATAACTAAAACACTTTTGTTGCAATTTTGCTTGATGAAACTGATGTGACAAATAAAAGTCAATTACCAACCAGAGATGGTGCTAGGATTTTTTCGAAAGAGAAAAAATACTTTTTGACATTTTCTGAAGGAGTATTTTTCTTTCCAAGGAAGTAATTTCAGAGAACGAACAATTATCGCATTAAATTTTTAGCTAAATAACATTTAATATAAAAACAACTAATCTATATATAAATATGTCAACATGAATTAGCATGTAATTGAATTTCTTTTATATAAAATAAGTAAATTGTAATTTATCAAAATCTTATCTAATTGTCTTGTTTTATCCACGTGGCTGCAAAAAAATCATTAACGTAAAAAAAAAAACTAAATTCAAAACCAAAAGGACAAAGATAATCTTTATTTGCATCCTATTATAATTCGAACCTTCTTTGGTTTTTGTTTTTCCTTGAAATAACAGCAAGCTCAAAATTAAATGTACATTCAACTTTTCCATTTTTTTTCACAAAAAGTGGACCCAGTTCTGAAAGACTAGTTAAAACATCCACACTTTGCTCACTAAGCCGGTTTCACTTTTGAGTTCTAATTCTATTCTGCATTGAAAATCCTCTCTCACACACAGCAATTGAAAGAGGAATGGCCAATGCTATTTGTGAGAGAATTGAAAACCCTGGGTAAATGGGCATATCATCTACTGTTGAAGACATAATCAGTCTGCAGAACTGATTCATTTTCGTCTCCAAATTTCTGAATACAACGACTGCACCTGGAAAAACTCTTATTTCCTCCTCTGTAACACCCAGGTAAGCATCAGAAAAATAGTGTTTCATCAACTTATTGAAAAAGTCTAATCGAGAAGAATTTGAGGAGAGTAAACTTGGATTTAAGACCTGATCAAAGTCAGAAAGTAAATTCATTTCTATTCTGCAAGTTGAATCATTCTTTTAAGTTTTCCACTAATTTATCCAAAAATTGCACTTTCAAGCTCTTTTGCAGAATTTGTACGAATCGATCATTTAATGCCTCTATAGTAACTACTTTCTGTGGACTTCAGGAATTCCAACAAGCCGCCCCGGTGGCGCAGTGGTCTAAGCGATGGCCTCTGATCATTCGTCCGAACGGGGTTCGGGTTCGAATCCCGGTGAGGCATGGATGTTGTGTTTGTCTTACGGCACTGGCTCTCTCCCTTCCCTGGAACCAGTGACCCTAAATTAGGGACGGGCGACTGCTTATAGCCCATTGAGTTGCTCACGGTGGTCGTTAAACCTCCAATAAAAAAAAATTCCAACAAATGTCTACCACTACAAGACTCATTTTTTCGTTGTCTCGAGGTGGTTTATTGTTAAAAATAGTTCATTGATAACTGTTGAAAAATTTACGTCATTGCTCTGAAAGACTCTACTTACACTGTCAACTATTATGAAAATATCTTTTAAAAACGATAGCACAGCAACAAAGCCATATTCAGTACAGTGTTTTAACACCCAGTCCTTTTTCTGTTGGATTACGATTACTTGGGTTCTGTTCAACATTGACAGTTAATGCAAGTACAAATGCATCATACCCAGGGGCAGCTGAAAGTAAAGTTCGTTGACCGGGCCCGAAATTTTGAATCGTGGTGCACCCCCTTTCTTCCTGCTTTCCAGAACAAACAGAAGAAAAACAATGCCTAAGAAGCTTTGTTGGGAATGACTACTTTCATACTGGAATTCTGGCAGATTTTACAAAGCATACGATTTAGATCAGGGCTGGAAAAATAAGCTCCTGATCTATGAGCCAGCTCCAAAATTTTGGAGCCAGGTGAAACGAAAGCAAATTTCAAAGTATCGTGCACAAACGTAATGCATGGTGATGATGTCAGAACAAAGAGTAATGATATAAGTGTATTAAGCACTGCCTACTACCCAAACTACTTACTGCTAAATGAAATTCAAATTTGGTCTATAAATCTTAGGGTTCTATAGTTTTGATAAAAATCTAAACATAAAAGAGAGTGTTAAAAAAAAAAACTTTTAACCTCATCACTCTGAAATGAAACTATTTGGAAGAAAATAATAGCTAATAAAAATGTGACCATCAGCTACTGGAGTACCGCGTAACACGGCTTTGGAAACTAAGCAGGGGTCGTTAAAAATACATAAAGATGTGGTTTTAGAAAAAAAATCAGAGATAAAGCCATCTGGAAGTAAAACAGATAAATAAAATAAAATGTGACCATCAACTTCCTAAATGCCGCATGGCCGCAGAAATGGAAGGGAATGTTGCAAACGCTTAAGAAATATGGATTTCATAAAAAAAAAAAAAAAAAAAAAAAGACAGCAACACCTAACTGAAATGAAGCTATCTGAAGCCAAAAAATGCAAAAACTGAGATCAACTTCCGCAATGCCTCATAATGCGACCTTGAAAAACGGAAGGCAGATGATAAAAATGTGTAAAAATGTGGCTTTAAAAAAAATAAGGAGGAAGAACTAAAAAAAAAGGCACCTTATCAATCTAACTGAATACTGAAGTGAAGCTATCTGGAAGCAAAAGGCAAAAACAAGTTGTGACATCAACTTATGGAAAGCCAACGGCCGAGGAAACCTGTGAGAAAACGCTTTAAAAATATGGTATGGCTCTCGTAAAAAAAAAAAAAAATGGAAGAAATCACCTTAATTTAACTTTCAGTTAGATTAAAATTTAGGCCTCCATGCAAAAAAAAAAAAAAAAAAAAAAAAAAAGAGGGGGGGGAGAGAAGATGAAAGGAGGAATTGCAACTATTGGCTTCCAAAATGTTTTATGCCCTTTTAACCATCACACACAAACGTGTGTGGTGCATTAAAAGTGCATAAAAATATCGCTTCCGAGATTCAAAGCTCAAGAAAAGCAATTATATCTCGTCAAGTTGAAGTTATCTGTTTGAATAATATGGAAATGAAAGCTGAAATAAGATGAGTAGGGAGGGCATCTAATCGATTATAGTTGTCTGCGTGACCTATCGATTACAGCTTTACATCTTAAACGAGAGCCACCATTAAAAATGCGTGAAATTTTCCCTTCCTTTGTTTTGAAATTTAAAAAAATCTTAAAAACAATTAATGTTAAGAAAATAGAAAAACAGTCTGCAAACCTTTCTGAGAATCTGTGAAGAGTGTTGCCACTGCTCGGTGTTTCTGCTCCCGGGCCGGCAGCTTAAACCAAATAGTGTGATCTTCAATGCTTCCGCGATCCGACAGGTTAGGCATGTGACTCAGAGGATTTCATCGCGTTTCTCTGCTTGAAACACACGGTTCAGGATAAAAGCAGACAGAATTTATAAATGCGATCAAAGCAGAAAATTTCTGAGTTTCATTTTAGTAAATTACAATTTGTTGAAGTTACATTTTGCATCTGTGAACTCAAAGTAATGACTGCAAGTTACGGAATTTGAAGTAAAAATAAGTTGAGAGCCAGGATCAAATTTCTAGGCGCCCGGTAATTTTCCAGCCCTGATTTAGATTCTCATTATAAGTCACCCATGGAAACTCGTGATATCACTTTGCCGAAGTGATAAATTTTTCGTGTTTTACAAAATTTGACTTGCTTAGTCCAGAATCACTTAATTTTCTTTTCTTCATGTCATTATGTTCGGAATTTAAAGGAACAAAAGCATTTGCTTCACATTAATTGTGAACATTCATGCCTTGGCTTGCGTTGCCGTTGTCAGTTTTGTCATCCAAAGGCGGAACTTTTGGTTTAAAGAAATCTTTCATAGTCTTTACGGAACCTCTTGACAACCTTTCCGTAATTAATTTTACTAAATATATACGATGAATTACTAACACCAATTATTAACAATGATAAACGTGAAAATGGCAATTAAACAAACTTCAAAGCACGTCACTTTTTATTCCTCCACACTAAGGCTTAACTGCACCGATGCACTAGCGTCTCAATCATTACCTCCGACACTGCTGATTCCTTGTTCCCTGTAATGCGCATGCCTATCGGTTGAGCTGCTGTTAAGTCCCACTCTTTGCCTTCAAGGTTCTTCAGAATGATTGCCGAAAGCCGATCCCTAGCTGACTAGCTCGGCAATGGGAACCAAATCATGATTTTTCATAAACTGTGACATAAACGTTAACATATAATTTCTTTCAATTTACTTCCGATATTGGAGGTTATTTTTTTAGCGTGCATTAATGCATTGGCATTTTTGAACTTCCCTTTTTGTTGGTAAAGTTCGATTAACACTTACCGCACGTGGGGCTTGGCTTTCAATTCTTATTTCCGTTATGTGGATGCGGCATGGGGGTTTTTCATTTAGTTGCGGGTCCACTTCATTTTTTATCTCGTTGTTATTTATCTGGCCTCGTCATTAAATGAGTTTTTTCCCTTGCTGCCTCCTCATTTACTTCGATAATTTTTCATAACCCTAGTACTTTCGGTAATACTCCATTACCGTCATCGAGGGGACGTTTTGCTCAGACTGGCACGGACCGTGTCAGCTGGGCTTTTCGGTGGTTCTCGCGGGATGCTTCTGTCATCGGCTATCGCTTCTTCTTGGGCGTTGTGGCGCCATCTCTTGTTGTTCACTGATCTCATTTTTCGAACTTTTTCATTGAGCAAAAAAAATGAAAAAGTTCGGTGTTGCTGTCTTTTTTTTTTTTTTTTTTATGAAATCCATATTTCTTAAGCGTTTGCAACATTCCCTTCCATTTCTGCGGCCATGCGGCATTTAGGAAGGGAAGTTCAAAAATGCCAATATAATTTCTTGATAAAAAAAATGGTCATTTTTATGATAAAATCCTGGTGTAATCACTGACTATAAAAAAATTTCATATGGAAAAACAATGCTTAAAAATACGCATTTCTAAATTTTAAAGCGTATTCGGCATTTTTAAGGCAAGAAATATGCATGTAGAGGTGTTATCACGATTTCTGTTACCAACAGTGTTAAGATATGTTGATAATGAAGGAAACTGTCAAGAATGATTTTTACATTTTTCTGATGTCAGTTTGGACTGAACTGCAAAAGGACTATTTTGGCACATTACCAAAGTTGTAGATAATTTAGATTGTTCAAAAACACTTATAGTGCAAACTTTTGATGGAACAGCTGTTATATGTCTGGTCTTCAGATCTTAATGAAAAATGAGTATCCAACAACAACTTTCATTCACTGCTATAATCATAGGCTGAATTTGGTTTTGTCAAAGTCTACAAATTATATACCAGAATGCAAATGATTTTTCATTGCACTATCTGGATTATGTAGCTTTTTTCTCATTCCAGATTCCACTGACCACACAAAAATGCTTTAAAAAACTTTATGGAAAGAAACTTCCACGAATGGCACCAACAAGGTGGAACTTTTCATCACAACTTGTGAAAACACCATTAAAGATTACAGAGGACGTCTTATCAAGTTTTTTTTATCAATTGAAGATGAGCCTAGTGACTGGACAGGTGAAGAAGTGAACATTGCTTCAGGCTTTATTCATTTTCTAAGTTCGACACTAAACTTTTTCTTATTATTTTCCACAAAATGTTCATGTTTTCTGATGTTTTTTTTTTTTTTGACACATTGCAAAATAAAAGCATGGACATTTGTTACTGTACGGAGAAAGTTAATGAGTTCTACGAGACTTTACAAATAATTAGAGATGAAGATTTTGATCAAGTGTGGACAAAAACCAGAAGTCACGATGAAGATGAGGAAAATGAACCAAGACAAAAACGACAGAAATGATGATGATTGTTCCGAATACCTACATATTTTTAATGAAATTCTAGATACCCTAATGCCTCAAACAAAACTGAGGGTTGAGTCTCAAAAATATCTTAAATTCGTGGTTTTGTTGGATTCGAATTGTTTTGATAAATTTTGTGAAAGCTTTCCTGAACATCTACTGTCAGAACTTAAACAACTTAATACTTCAAATTTTGATACAGTTCAATTAAAAAACGAACTGAAGGTGTTTTATTCTCTAGATGAATACAGAAATAAATCAGTAAGAGACATTACTTATATGGAATTGAATGATTTGGACATTGTGTTTAGTGAGGTCTACAAATTAATTAGCAGAATGAATATTAACATTTCCACCAACAACTGCAACTACCGAAAGAAGTTCTTCTGCATTAAAAAGAACCAAGACTTATCTTAGAGCCACACAAGGAGAAGTACACTTGAGCAACTTGGGTGTTTTGTCAATAGAGAAAAACATTATTTTAAATATGAAAAAGTACTTGGAAGAAACATTTGATTAAAATGTAACACGCAAGTTCACACAAAAGAAAAGAATGCCAATGGAGTTCATGTGCAAATAAAATATTCACAAGATAAAGTGTTAAAATCCTAATCCTCATAATTAGTTGGTGTTATGTTAGTAATATCATGTACCTAAAATTTAAAAAAAATAAACTTCGCTATTAAAAAAACAGTGCTGGAGAGGGGGAGTTAGCCTAGGTCTCAGACCCAAGATATGCCACTGCTAAGAACATAACTTTAAACCAAGATCATTAGCTTCTGGAAATTTATTTTCATGAAATTGTATTTACATGCATGAAAACAGAAGACAAAATACACCTTATAAGACACACACAAATATTTTTAACTAGACTGAATAAAAGTGTTAATATAGTTGTTGACATATTACAGTTGCATACCATGGTAATTCAATTTTAAAAAGGATGTGTACAATAAATTTTTTTGATCTGCAAAATGTTCTAACACACTGAACTACCCTGCATTAAAAATAAACTGCAACAACGATAGGAGAGGCTTATTAAAATAATTTACTATTGTTACAATACAAAAAGCTTTGTAAACTTCATTTCCACAGATGAAAATCACTCTGTTAAGGCTTTTTGAATCATCATGAAATGTAAACAACGTCATCACTCTGTATATACACCCAAATTTTCAATAATTTGAAAGTGAATTCCTTGATCTTTGGAATAAACAAAATTCCTGATGTGGTTTACAGAGGGTTACCTCAAAGAAGTCTAACGTGAATGCAGAATAAATTCTGATTACCGTATATACTCGCGTATAAGTCGACACCCCCACTTTCAGAGGAAAAAATCGTAAGAAATCGGAAACTCGCGTATAAGTCGATCCCGGAATGAGAAAAATAAAATTTCAATGAATTTATTCAAAAACATTTGAAAACGAAAAAAATTATATATATAATACTAAATTTAATTTGCATACCCAAAAACTTCATCGGAACCCTTCAAAATCCGATTCCGAGTCAGACTCGCCAAACAGTTCAAAAAAGTCTTTCTCCGTCATCGGCGCGTCACCATAAACATCAGTATTCCCATCTATGCCTGTGTCATCAGAATCACTGTCATCATCACTCATAAAAATCTCATCATCCTCTGTGCCATCAAGTTTGTTACTAATGCAACATTTCTTGAATGATTTCACGACCATTTCCGCAGGTATCGCATCCCAAGCATCCTTGACCCATTGCGCAATCAAAATGATATCCGGCTTCTTTAGATTTCCGCCCTTGGTTTCAGTCGGCAAATCGGAACTTATCCAATCTGCCCAATACCTCCGCACATTGTCCTTGAAGGGCTTATTAAGGCAGACATCTAGTGGTTGAAGAACAGATGTCAACCCACCTGGGATGATAGCAAGAGTTGTTTTGGAATTTTCTGCAGTTTTTTTCACTTCTGCACAACGGTGTGCAACAAACATATCCCACACCAAAAGAGGTTTCCTCAAAAGTGCACCTGGCCTTTTGTTCCACACATTCTTTAACCAGTCAATTGTTCCGGATTCGTTCATCCATCCTTTTTCGTGGGCACGAACGAGCACACCAGACGGAAAGACAACGCTTTTCGGCAGAGTTTTGCGTTTGAAAATAATTACCGGAGGTAGCTTACTGCCGTCGGCCAAACAGGAAAGAACAACCGTGAAACTGGATTTTTCGTGGCCAGTCGTTTTGATCAAGATATTTTTTTCGCCCTTTTGGTTCACCGCCTCATTTCCAGGAAGGTCGAAACACATGGCGGTTTCATCCATGTTCCCTATTTGGGAAAGTTCAAAAGCAGTCTCTTTTCTCTTTTGAATTACATACTTTTGAAATTCCATTATCTTTGCTTCCAGGTCACGAGGTAACTTTTGTGCAATTTTGGTGCGCTGGTGTAGACACAACCCATAGCGGTTCATGAACCTTGTGCACCAACCTGGTGAGGCACGAAAAGTGTTATTTGCGGCTGCAAACTTTTCATGTTTTGCGAGCTTCATTGCTCGCAAACGTATACCAGTTCGCGTTACAATGTAACCATTTTGTCTGCAGCCCACAATCCAATCATTCAAGACACTTTCCAGCTCAGGGAAAGATGTCGTTCCACGGCGCAGCGCCTTTTGCGATTTTGGGATTTTAACCAAGTCCGTTTTTTTTTACGCCAATCTCGAATCAGTTTTTCGTTAATGCCAAATTGACGTGAAGCAGCACAGTTGTTAGTATTTTCTGCAAAAGAAACCACTTTCAACTTGAATCCTGCGTTATAGGACATCCGTTTCTTTACACAATCCGTGTCACCCATAATAGGAGAAGCGAGACACGTGCGATTAAGAACAAGAAAAACACGTGCGATCAAGAACAAGCAACACCTAACACTGGCTGTCGCATGGCTCCGTTACGTTGAAGGTCAGCGCAATCAACTGGTAGTCGGAAGGGCGAAGCTTTCTATGCGTGGCTGTGACTGCGCTGTGGATACGCAAAGCCAGGAGAGAGGAGACTTTTCAAAGCGCGGAGAAATTCGGAGGGTCGCGATTTCGTAATTCTACCACATCGGCGTTTTTTCTTTCTTTCTTTCTTTCGGAGGGTCGCGATTTCGTAATTCTACCACATCGGCATTTTTTCTTTCTTTCTTTCGTAAGGTTGCGATTTCGTAATTAATACCGCATCGGCATTTTTATTTCTTTTGGGATGGATTGCCTTTTGCCTCACGGGAAGAACTTTTGGACTTACGATTTTTTTAGACCCCGCGTATAAGTCGACCCCATTATACTTTGAAGCTCTCATTTTGTCCCAAATTTCTCGACTTATACGCGAGTATATACGGTATCTCTTCTGTTTCTTTCTTTTTTGTTGTTGTTGTTGTTCCAGGGTTTTATGATCATCATGAGCAACTTGTAGGGTTGTACGCAGTTGCCCACTCATAATTTTGGGCCAACAGTCCCAGGGAAGTGGGAGAGCCAGTGCCAAAAGACAAGTCATGCCTCCCCTGGGATTGAAACTGCACCTATCCCAGATTAAGGGTTGGAAACCAGTACCTCAGATCAGTTGGCTACTGGTCTGGCCATCCCCTCTGTGCAAATGAATTATGCTTAATTGTACTACAGAATCAGTACTATTCTGCAAAGTGAAAATATGAGCCAAAAGACAGGTTAAATATCATTTACAAGATTTAAAATGAAAAGAGCAAGATTGAAATATAATAATTAAAAACAAGATGTTCAAATGAAAAGCTCATAAAAAGTGCCTACAATTTACCAAAATACCACATACATTTTGGGCACTTCAGTTGTGCCTGATTTTGAAGAAGTATATAATTTTTATTTTTTTTATTTTCAACATTCCCTTACATTGGTTATTCTAGGAAATTAATTTGGTAGCCATTAGGAAAGGGTTTTATGTTGTACTCAGACATTTCTATCTGAATGCTATGTTTTTGTAGAACTACATTATACTGTTCTGCCTTCTATAAAGCACAAGTGTACAACCCTCCCTTAGTTATGGATCAGCAGCTGGAGCAGAACAACAGCCTTATGGTAACTGTTTCCTATGAAATCCTATCAGCTGCTGCACAACACGAGGTAGTAATCTAAAAATATTAGCTAAGGAGTGACCCTTAACTCACATAACTTTGGGGCAATACTGATTGACAAAGCAGCTTGTAGAACATCTACCATAAGACAACATAGGATGCAACAGTCAAAGATTTGCAGCATCAGAATATATTGAGAATGATTCTTACTGCAAAATAAATCCTTTTAAATAGCTAAAAAGTACCATATCTTCAGAGAAAACAAATGCAGAATAAATCCTTTTCCACAGCTAAAAAATACCATATCTTCAGAGAAAACAAATGCAGAATAAATCCTTTTCCACAGCTAAAAAATACCATATCTTCAGAGAACAAAACTGCAGTTGTATTTATCTCTTTGGTTTGTTATACGGAATAACACCACACCTGGTTAAAAGCTGCTGGTTTTCAAAACTGATACTTCAGAAATTAAATACCAAAAAGGAATTTTTATATGACAAACATTGCTCCCCCCCCAATATGGTAGGAAACTACATTGTATGACTTCAAATGATGTAATGAAGGGAGGTATTAAGAAAACCATGTACAGTAGTAATCTCTATATAACAAGTTCCATTTAATGAAATTTTCTGCAGAACCTTGGTGTTTACATGTAAATTAGTCTCCATATTACAAAAATTAATTTCTATAAAATTAAGTTTTTTTTTTTTTTGACTAAAATTCAATTTTGTGTTGTTTTTTTGTTTCAAAAGTTTTGCTTTACAATTTTTTAGCATGCAGATGGGAGAAAAGCATTCTTAATTATTATTATTTTTTCTATTTAAGATTTAACGACCACTGTGAGCAACTCAATGGGCTATAAGCAGTTGCCCATCCCTAATTTAGGGCCACTGGTTCCAGGGAAGAGAGAGAGCCAGTGCCATAAGACAAACATCCGTTCCTCACCGGGATTCGAACCCAGACCCATCTTGGATGAATGGTCAGAAACCAGTGCTTAGACCACGGCGCCACCACGGCAGCCGTTCTTAATTCCTTATCTTGAAACTTTCGGTTCTTTGAGGTGCTGAGAGTATACACTGTTGACAACTGTTTTCTAAAAATCAGTTTCAAAACTGATACTGCAGAAATTAAATCTGAATCAGACATGAGTCTGACAGAATTGAAGGGAAAATGGGAGCAGCTGAAAGACAAAGGAAGTGTGGAAGAAGGCACAGAGCTCTAAGATTTTCTCAACATTGATGAAAATGTTGTGATTGCAGAATATCCTACAGAGAGTGACATCATGGAAAGTGTTTTAAAATGTAGTGAAGAAACTACAGTGAATGATGATGAAGAGGCTATCAATGGACCTTTACACAAAGAAATACTAAAAGTATTCAATATGATTCGACAAGCATTACAGTTTCAAGAAAATATTACAGACGAAATGTTCTGATGTTTGGAAAAATGTGAAACTTTTTATAGGAAATGTGTTCAGAGCAGAATTATAGAACTTTTCACAGTTCAAAATAAACATTTTCTGAACTGTGAGAAGTTCCATTTTTAGTTAAATGGAACTTTTCACAGTTCAGGACAATGAAGAGGAGAGGTTAGCTTTAGTCTTAGTTTCCTTCTCTTCATTAATTTGTATATTGAGACAATGTAATGTATTCTATTTCTACAAATATATGTATAAAAAAGATCTAAACTCATATACGAAAAGTTTCTACTCAAAAGTTCAATTTACTGCCCAATTTTAACCACATCTTACCATCTTTTTCATTTTATTTGCTCATGTTATTACAATTTAAATTCATTTTTATTTAACAATTTTTTTTTATAACAAAGCTTTTAAGAGGAACGATGAGACTTCATTAAATAAGTACATACTCGACTGTATTTATTTGTAATGCACTTCAAATCACCTGCCCAACTTGCATCTTATATCAAATGCTGTAGACACATGAAAGTTGTATACTAAATGGCAGTCGTCACAACTGTCTCATTATTGCACTTGTGTAACTCTTCCTCCTAATGGGCAAAAGACCTTCTAACCCCATTTATGGAAGAGACAAAAGTGTTTCACAGTGGGGCACTTAATATCAATCCCTGGGAGTCAAATGTCATTTAAGCTTGTGTCTGACACAAATAGTGGTTTACGTCTTTAGAAAATGGGAGACGCCATTTAATTTCTAGTGTGAGGAAGTGTGCAATAGTGGACATGTGTATAATTTTGTGGTTTTCACTGTTGCCGACTCACCAACTGGCTGAAAAGAAATTTACACTTTACCCTCCCTAATGTGAGATAAGAAAAAGCTGACGAATAGAAACAAAGGAGTTAAATCATAATTTAGTAATCCTAAATAAAGATTTTCAAACAGTAAATCACAAATCACTTGCACCCAAAATGAAACACCAGACTGAATTCTTCCCATTTTCCTTTTCGCACTTAAACATGCAGGTTTCAAGATTTCATTTGTGCAACTGCTAGACTTCCATGCTGATAATCAATGAAGAATTGGCACCCTAAATACTTTAAAGCTTAGTGTCTACCATAAACAATTCAACATGTTTTTTAACACTGGGAATCATAGCTAAAATTTATAAAGTTATTGAAAATGGTTACAAGCCTAAGTTAGTTAAATACCGTATTTCAGAGCTACAAGTTTGTAAAATTATGTTTAGCGATACAGCATTATAATCGGAAAATACCATAAACTTTGCACCAATGCAGGAAATAACCTGCATAAACAATAGGAAATGACAAGTACAATAAATTATACACCTTTCAGCACCTATAATTTTTGTCATATTTTAAAGCCAAATAAATTTCCTAGAAACAGCCTTGGATAAAGTTTTTTCAAAATAATCTTCAAATTAGCCTACTTTCACGCTAAATTTCACATAGGTAATGAAATGCAAATTTAATTATTATGGTTCCAAACTGAAAGGTAACTGATTTTTCGTGATGTGTAAATAACACAAAAATGTATGATGAAAACAAGCATGTTACAATAATCAATTTATAAGGCCTGTTCAAGAAAGACTTGTACTTTTTTTTAAATAGTATAGGTACATACTGGAACCAAAATATCATCATAGACTACTGGCCTTGTGGTCAACGTTTGTGACTGCCACGGAGGAACCTCAGGTTCGATCTTGGGTAGGTACGAACGCTCAAACCACTAAACATCGGCCGTATGCAAGTTAAGCTGTCGAACCCAGGTACTGCCCCACATGGTAATAAATGAGGCGTCTTCTTCCACCCCCCCTTTCTGACTCACTTCCGTGTCACTTTCCTATTGAGCACTCTAGCCCAAATCTCCTAGCTTCCTATTTCTAAGGGTTGTTTAAGACCTGGGGTCAGACACTCCCTTCCAAAAAATCCTCTACCTATGATCATATCATAGAATACATCTGACTCCCCTCCATGTGAATGAACCTTTCCAAGCCGTTGTATTGTACATGACCTTAAGTAGAACACTTTTACAAAGTGTTTATACCCACCTCTCAATCGAATCATGGTTATCACATCGGAACATTGAGCAGCTTGTTGAAGTTCTATGTTTGTTTAGGAAAAATGAATTCGAAAGCGTATGAAATGTTGGTGCAGGCATATGGTGAAAGTGTGATGCCACATCGTACAACATAGTGGTGGTTAAAATAATTTTGTGCAGGCCATGAATTATTTCAGAAACAAGGTGGACCTGGGGTGTTGCCAACAGCCATTACTGACCAGATGGAAGGCACTGCATCAGCAATTATTTGTAAAGATCTTCAGCTCACAGTGAGACAAATGGTAGAACATTTACAGATTTTAGTTGGAAGTGCTCACACTATACTCCGTGAAAAACTACACATGACGCAAATCAGTGCAAGATGGATTCATCAGTTATTGATGCCTGAACAAAAACAGGTGCGAGTTGAGGTGTGTGAATTTTTGAAGCAAGAAATTGCTTCAAACAAGGACTATCTGAAATCAATGATTACAGGTGATGAAACTTTTCTTTACCACTACGATCCATAGGGCAAACCACATAGCTCTGTATGGAAAACTTCATCTCCAAAGGCAAGATGTGAAAAGTCTGCTGGGAAAGCAATGGTAATTGCTTTAGCTTTGATTACCAAGAAATGGTGAACCAGAATGTCGTACCGCCGAATACCATGGTTAATGCAGATTATTGCGTGTCTGTTTTAACAAAGCTGATGACACATATCCGTAAGAAGCATCCACACATTCACCAAAATGGTTGGAAACTCCACCATGATAATGCCCGTCCTCACGTGGCACCAAAAGTTACATTCTTGGCTGAAAAAAATATTGGGACAAGTTCCAGACCCTCCATACAATCCAGAATTAGCACCCTGTGACAGGCATGCATCCAAGAATTTTGCTTAGGGGAGGGGAGAGTCTGAGCAAAAACTTACAATAATTTATGCATAGCATATGTAGGTGGCAAGTTGCATTGACCATATGCTGTACAAACCTTCTGCATGCATAATGTCATTTTTACCATGCCACGTCTCTTGTACATAAAAATGTACATTTTACCATGCCACGTCTCTTGTACATTTTACCTCCATGTCTTTTATTTTACCATGCCACGTCTCTCTCAGTTTGAAAATTCTCTTGTACATAATGTACATTTACCATGCCACTTCTCTAGTACATTTTACCTCCACATCTTTTATATTACCATGCCACGTCTCTCCCAGTTTGAGAATTTGTCTCTGTAAGACAGAGACAATCTCTGTAATCTCAGGGTTCCCCTGAGATTACAGAGACACATTTTCAAACTGACATAACAGAAATAAAATAATAAATTAGGGCTGCTACTTGGAATAAATGAAAAGACCAAATGTGAAATTTATAGAAATATATTAAACTGCCGATTTAAATTGTGCAGAAACTTGCCTTGAAGGTCATTCAAAAACAAACTGGTCTATATTCATTCATTAATTTTAATAGACTACGTAAAGAAGCTTAAGAAATTCTTTACTGCTTTTATTTAATGTGTAGGTAGCCATAGGCCCAGGCATGGGTTCAGGTTGGGGGCACGTGCTGAGGGTGCAGATGCTCTTGCACAGTTACAGCTTTATTTATAGGTTCCTATAAAATAATTTTGTGGGCAATTATTAAAAAAATAATTAAAAGATCAACCTTTGGGAGGGGTCCAGAACCCCCTTCCTTGGATATGTGCTTGCCCTGTGACTTTTTTCTTTTCCCAACCCTCAAAAAGAACTTGTGAGGACATTAGTTTACGTCAACAGAAGAGGTAGTCAAAGCTTCAAAGGTGGTTCCGAAAGGGATGTAGAAAGATTGAAAAAACAAACAAACACATCTTTGAGGAGTGGCAGTGATGTTTGTACAGAGAAGCATTGCCTCTGGAGGAGATTACTTTGAAAAATGACCACAGCCTATATGTAGTTCAGGATTGTACATACGTATGTTTATAAACTTCTGTGCAAGTCTTTCTTGAACGTGCCTCATAAATATCTTTTTGCTTATGCATTGCTCTTCTATTCTTGTAAGTAACTGGTAACTCACAGCTTGAAATATATTTGAAAAGTTACATGCCCGACTGGGCACGTGCAGAAATTATTTATCTGCCTAGGTAGTGAAAGCTGGATGCCCAGGAAAATATCTTTTAATTCAAACTACTTAACTTTTTTATGTGATTCACCTAGGTAAAGTCTCAAATTTTTGCAAATTTTTGGAGAGAACTCCTCTTCTTCATCAGGCAGTCTTTCATTTAATCTCCGTCATGGTCTTTGGTAACGGTTAACCTTGACAGTTACGGTGATTCTGCAAAATGTCTTGCCAGATGTTAGGCAGCGAAAATCCCTTACAGTAATTAATGATCAAGTTCTGGTATTTTGCAATTTCAAGTTCTTCTTTCAATTTACGCTTCAGGAAGTTGGATTGATGTCCAATGACAGTCAAAGAGTCCCAGTCCATTTGGTGTCCTGTTTGTCTAATGTGCCTGTCTAATCCTGTCTTCTGATCATTCGTCCGTAAGGGGTCCGGGTTCGAATCCCGGTGAGGCATGGATGTTGTGTTTGTCTTACGGCACTGGCTCTCTCCCTTCCCTGGAACCAGTGACCCTAAATTAGGGACGGGCGACTGCTTATAGCCCATTGAGTTGCTCACGGTGGTCGTTAAACCTCCAATCAAAAAAAAATTAAAAAAAAAAAATAATCCTGTCTTCTTAGAACATTTTTTTATTGCTGCCTTGTGTTCCGCGATGCGAGTTTCCAGCCTATGACCTGTTTCTCCTATGTAGTATTTTCCACAGCTGCAGGTTACTTTATAAATTACTCCTTGCATCTTTAACAAGTTTTCTTCTTTTTGAATCAAGCTAGGGCAAACATTTTTAAGTTTGTTGTCTAAACTAAGAGCTAATCTAACATATTTACTGCTTATTCTCTTTAAAAACAGATTTGAACAAACCCTTTTGATATGTAATTTTTCTTGTGAACCTAAACTTCTGCTTGCTTGTATTTTTTTGTTTATCTTGTTTGAGTAATTTATCCATTTCCTTTTTTGGATAGTTATTTTCTGTTAGCATTACTTTCAGTTCCTCCATGTGGGCTTTTTTCATATCTTTTGAGGAGACTAAATTATTTATTTTTTCTAAAACTTGGTTTTCAACATTTCTCTTCATTGAATATGGATGAGAGGAGTTAAAATCTAGTATTTTGTTTGTATCCAAAGGTTTTTTTGTACGTTTTTGTGAGGAACTTATCTTCCCGGACATAGATGATCAAATTCATTAAAGCACCTAAGAATTTTTTCTGGAAGATTTTCATCCTTGCTATCTATAATGAATAGGATATCATCCATATATCTGTGATAAAGGCAAAAGTATGAGGGCTGAACCAGTACCTTTTCTTCCAGCTTTCCTACATAGTAATTTGCCAAAAGTGGGGAGAGTGGTGAGACCATTGCTAGTCCAGACTTTTGGAGGATAAATCTTTTCTCAAATTGAAAAAAGTTTTTTTTTTTAAGGATAAAAACAGCATTTCAAAAATCCCCACTAGTAAATCTCTTGCTTGATTATGAAAAACAATTTTGTCTGCCAGGTCATCTGCTAAAAATTCTATAAGCTGATCTAAATTTATACTAGTGTACACAGAAACTGTTTCTAGGCTACCAGTAATAGGAGAATCTGGGGTTGGAAGCTGCTCTAATTTACACTTTACCTAGATAAATCCCATAAAAAAGTTAACTAGTTTGAATATAATAATCTAGGAAGCCACATAACAAAGATGAGTTTGATATATCTTTTAAGTTAACAAATTAGATGCCTCATTTCTTTTAAGTTAAAAAATATGATACACTTTTTATTCATCTTTTGCATTGCCATTTTAAGGGTCTGTATTCCAAATGTTCAATACACAAAAGTGTGCATCTTGCTTTGCTCGCTCAAGTTATACCAGAGACCCAACCTCACCAGGGGATGTGTGAATCCCACTGTTGTTCACTCCCCCTATCCCTTCCCATTGCTAACTGCAAATATTTGGAGCAAAACTACATATGGCCCCAATTCCTGGACTTACAGCATAATGTAATTAAGGAAATGATATTCTCCTGTCCTCGGCCCTCCATAACAATGATACCAACTTCCAGTGATTTGTGGTGAAATGAAAAACTATATATGCAATGACAGTCTTTTTTCGTATTGGAGGAAATTCTCCATTCCAAACTTTTTTTAAAAAATCTAGTTGTCCAACCGAGTAACTAAATTTGTTTTTTTACCTGCCCAAGCCAATAATTTACATCCCCAGATATCTTGGGCATGATATTTTTCAAGCCCTTAATAGGACGGTACAAACGATTTGATACCAAATCGAAGAAATGATCTCACGCCGAATGGATGACCGTTGGAACATCACTACTGTGTTAACCCCAGACTACAAGATCAAGCACATTGAGAGGAAAAAAGACAAAAAATCTAACCAAAAAGTATGCAATTTAGTAAAAGGAATTTTAAAATATTTCACCTGTAAACCAGATAACACCAATGATTTTACAATCACATACAAACTGTGATTAGTATAGTGAATTACAAAAAAATGTATACCTATTATTTTCTCCCCGACCATTCGCTTTTTCAGTTATCAAAAGGTTTGGTGCTAAAGGAAATCAGACACAAGTTAAATGCTTCTTTGAACTAAATAGTTTACTGGCATAATACTAGTCTATCAAGCATGCTACTGAAAAAAAAGGGGGGGGCACAGTAGCAACTGTGTCGCAACCACAATGTAGAACTTTGAGACAACTGTCACTATCTCACTAGTTCTATGTCCTTAAAGTATTCAGTGAAGGGCAGTTGACGTAGCCTTACATTGTAGGTTACGGCACAGTTGCTACTGTGCCCCTTTGATTTTTTTTAGATATAAAATTTTTAAGAAATAAAATGAAAAATGTTTTACTTTATTTACTCAAAAGCAACTTATACTACATACAATTCATAGTAACTTATGCTGATTATTATTACTTTTACCGGAGGTTTAACGGCCACCGTGAGCAACTCAGTAGGCTATAAGCAGTTGCCTGTCCCTAATTTAGGGCAACTGGTTCCAGGGGAGGGAGAGAGCCAGTGCTGTAAGACAAACCTGGTATGCTGATTATAAACCTAGTTCTAGAATATAAACAAACGTGTGAATGCCATTTGCAGAAAATTTACTGAATTTGCAGAAAATGTCTTGGGAAAAAAAAATTCCCCTGCAGGAACCAATTACAAAGTAAATATTAAAGACAAAAAGTGTTGCCAGATGTCACTACCTTTGTAAAACATTCAGATTGACGGTAGTAAACATCACATTCACTATGCCAAGGCTAACTGGCAGCTTCGATGGGAGCCAAGATGCGAGATACTTTCGGTGCTAATGGATGTCCGTATTCCAAAACTTATATGAAGTTTGTAACAGAATCGGTTCAAAGTGTTAAGGGCAGTTGGGTGGTAATCCACTGAACCAGCGAAACATCTGGAAACTTGCTCGCGTTGTAATCGTGTGAACGACAGTCGTCGAGTCTGCTGAATTACTTTATTAACACGGTTCGCAGGGTAACCAAATTGCTTCACAGTTTTGACAATGTAATCGAGTTCAATACGTCTTAAACGTATTAGACGAAGAGTGCGTGAATGCTCTTTTGATATTTGAGCGCAACCCAGCAAGTTTATATTGAATGGGGTGAGCTGAAGAGAATGGAATCAGGGTCGGAGTGTGGGTCAGCTTCCACACTAGGTTGAAAAATTACAACAAGCTGCTCAAGCTTTATCGTCCTTCTTTCCATCCATTAAATTTACTATCAAACTCTAAGAACAGTTTTCCTTGCCGTTTCTTGATATTCTTCTTACCAGAGATCCTGTTAAGAATGTCATAACCCATTCCATGTACTGGAAGCCGACCCACATTCCGACCCTGATTCCATTCTCTTCAGCTCACCCCATTCAATCTAAACTTGCTGGGTTGTGCTCAAGTATCAAAAGAGCTTTCACGCACTCTTCGTCTATACGTTTAAGACATATTGAACTCGATTATATTGTCAAAACTGCAAAGCAATTTGGTTACCCTGTGAACTGTGTTAATAAAGTAATGCAGCAGACTCAACGACTGTCGTTCACACGATTACAACGCGAGCAAGTTACCAGATGTTTTGTTGGTCCAGTGGATTACCACCCAACCATCGTTAACACTTTGAACCGATTCTGTAACAAACATCATATAAATTTTGGAATACATACATCAAACATCTTCAAAATGATAAAACAAGACAGTGATCAGGTGTGCATGGAACACAAACATGGTATACACTGTATACCATTGCAACCTGAGCTTCCCAATGACCCACCTCGGACATACATTGTCTCCACACTTCGGACAATAGGTGTCCAGGTTTCGGAACACAAGTACGATATCAAAACAGGAGCAACAACTAGAGCCATTGCACCAGGGCGCGATTTCACCGATTAGCAACTAGCAAATAGCTAGTGAAAAATCAAATTTGCTAGTGAAAATAGTCGTGCATACATCAAATACTGCGCTCTAATGATCAGTGATAAATAAGCAAAAATAATTCCACTTATTCGGATGGTAGACAAAACCGAAAGAAGCAAAACAAAATGTTACTGGAAAATAGCCTGCCAACACTGGCAAAAGTCTTATCCATAGTAACTAGCCTTATTGCGTGACATAGATAGATGCTTTTTTACGAAACCTGTTCGTGGAGGGGGTAAACGATTACGGAAGAGACTTTTGCTTCGTCTGACTTCTGGTTTCGGAAATTTTCCTTGTATTTTCAAGCTGAAATACAAATATTTATCCAGTAAAATGTTAATGAGCAATAATACTTGACAGAGGCAACATCGTGAGAAAAAAATTATGATTACGGAAAAAAATCCGAATTCCGTATACCTTTCGTTTTCTAGTTTCGTAAAGACGGAATTCCAATAATAACGAAAAAAGCTGGAATTCCTTGAATTCGCGGAAGAATCTCATGCCTGAAGATTACAGAAAAATTTTGGAGAAGCCAACTTCCGGTTTTGCAAATTGTTCTCCATAGTTTCAAGCTAAAATGCAAACATTTATGCAATAAAACGATATTTAACAAGAAAAGCGGACACAAAGACAACATTGGGAGAAAAATTTGCGATTACGGCAAAATTTTCTTACTCCGTTTCACTACTGTGTTCGAAAGTTTTGAAGCACGAAATTTCGTCTCCAGATGGAAAACGACCCCCCCCCAAATATCGATCTTCAGAATGATCTAACTGATGACAGAAAAAAAAGCGGGATTCCGCGAATCCCTGTAAGAATCTCGTGTATATCATAAAAATAATAGCAAAAGAAAAATTTGAAACAAAATGAAAATTTGTAGAATCTGTAGTTTTGATAGTGAGTTCCGTAGTCAGACAACTAATTTCGTAGAAACTACGGCATTGTGTGGTAGTTGGCAGATATGAAGTGTGTAGAAGTTTAGCAGAAATTTGTGCGATACTTCCACTTAGTACTGCATGTTGTGAGGTGGGATTCAGTTTTTTAAAAAGAATACAAGGGGATTGGAGGAACAATTTGTCTGTTGAAACTTTAAATGCTCTGATGACAATTGAAATAGAAGGGCCACAAGAAGAGATTTTTAATCCACGGTCAGCAGTTATAAAGTGGTATGATGACAAAGTCAGACACCCTGAGCGTAAACCATATGGGAAGAAATCTGAATTAGAATGTCAGTGATATATATTCATGTGGTATGAGAATTTGTTAGAAATTAATAATAAAGATAGTCCCTAAACTTATCTAAGATTCTAGTCATTATTCAAAAAGGTAAGTCAAAATATTTATACACATATTTAAATTTCTGTGTAACTTTATTAGAAAATAAGTTACGATGTTATTTAGTTTTACTTGCTAGTCATGCAAATGTTTTGCTAGCAAACTATTTGGTCACTAGCAAAATTTGCTAGTGAGCAAAAAAGATGAAATCTTGCCCTGCATTGCACGTTTGGTAGCCGAAGGCAAATACACCCCATGTTGGGAAAACGTGAATCATCTGGCTTTTACCAAAAATAAACGAGAAACATTGTTCATGGAATCATTATTTATCACATGGTTTGATGATCTATGTTGCAATGAAGACCTACCCAGTAATTTACCATTACCTTGGCGTCAATATGTTAGAACATTAAAACCACCGGATACTTAGATTAAATGTCGGGAAAGTTAGTTTCTATTAATACAGCATATGTACGCCTAGATGTTGCTATAGTTACAGATGCATGATGGTAGCTTACTTGTACATATATAGTCTTGTTTACTGCACATTGGGCTGCACTTTGGCTTGATCACTAGACAACAATGAAATTGCTTCCGACGGGAAAGTGTGCAATTCTGTATGAAATTAACCCACTGAACACGAATATCGCCATGAAAAACTTTCATTGGCTCTTGTTTTGGAAATATAGCTAATGGAACCTTAAAAATTTTTGATTTTTAGTAAAAAAGTAGGTATAATGAGTAATAATTTTTTTATGTTACATATTAATAAATTTATTAATAAATACACTGACGGAAAAAAAAATCCCAACACCACGAAAAAATAGTTTTAAAGGAATGAAATGGCGGCAATACATTTGTATAGGTAACATATTTAATCGATTAAGGTTTCAAGATCACAGCTTATTGTAAGCACGAGAAGAGCCATTTTAAATGTGAAATGCTGGTACATTAATAACCGGTGTAACCGCCAGAATGTTGAATGCAAGCACGCAAACGTTCATGCATTGTGTCGTACAGGTGCTGGATGTCAGTTTGTGGGATGGGGTTCCATGCCTGTTGCACTTGGTCGGTCAATACACGGACGGTTAATGCTGGTTGGGGGTGACGCTGGAGTTGTCGTCCAATGATGTCCCATACGTGCTCGATTGGTGAAAGATCTGGTGATTTAGCAGGCCACGGCAACATGTCGACACTCTGTAGAGCATGTTGGGTTACAACAGCGGTATGCGGGCGAGCGTTATAATGTTGGAAAACACCCCTGGAATGCTGTTCATGAATAGCAGCACAACAGGTTGTATCACCAGACCGACGTACAACTGCGCCGTCAGGGTGCGTGGGATAACCACGAGAGTGCTCCTGCTGTCATAGGAAATTGCTCCCCAGACCATAACTCCAGGTGTAGGTCCAGTGTGTCTCGGCCGCAGACAGGTTGGTTGCAGGCGCTCACCTGGCCTCCTTCTAACCAACACACGGCCATCACTGGCACCCAGGCAGAACCGGCTTTCATCAGAAAACACAACAGATCGCCATTCCGTCCTCTAATGAGCTCTAGCTTGACACCACTGACGTCGCAAACGGCAGTGATTTGGAGTAAGTGGAATGCACGCTACAGGGCGTCTGGCTCGGAGCTGTCCTTCAAGTAACTGATTTGTCACAGTTCGTTGTGTCACTGTGGTTGCAACTGCAGCTCGAATTGCTGCCACAGACGCAGTACGATGCGCCACAGCCATACGCCGTACACGGCGGTCTTCCATCTCAGTAGCGCCACGTGGCCGGCCGGAAGCCGGTCTTCTTGAGGCAGTACCTTCCCTTGACCACTGCTGCCAACAATCATGCACAGTGGCTACATTCCTGCCAAGTCGTTCTGCAATATTGCGGAAAGAAAATCCACCTTCTCGTAGCCCTATTACACGACCTCGTTCAAACTCCGTGAGCTGTTGATAATGGCTTCTTCGTCTTCTTAAAGGCATTCTTGACTAACATCAACACACTACGTCGAATCTCAACAATAACTAACGCTCACGAATGTTACAGCGCGTATTTACAGCAAACCTGCTTTGCATGTTCCGAGGGCACTACTAGCGCCACACGTATGCGCCGAGCGCGAAATTTGCATAGACGTAATCTTACAGATGTACTCTCACCGCCTACCAACTGCCGTTTATCTAACACAACCCCTTCTTGGTGTTGGGATTTTTTTTTCCATCAGTGTATAATAAATGTTAGTAAATGTATATTAAAATGGTACTGACAAAAATATAGTAAGAACATCAGGTTCATACGGCGTTTTCCGTACTCTTAGGCACCATCAGACCAGGAAGTATTGCATCATTGGGTGAGAAGTACGGAGTTCCCGCAACATCCGGTGTAGTATTACCCAATGTGATGCAATCCTTTCAGTTTTAACAGCTCAACGGTAAAGAGCTCAGTCCATTTGTTTCGTTCCCTTCATTGATGAGTGTACTCTCGTGATAGCCTGTTAAAGTGATCCTTGTATTGTGACATTACGTAGCTATGCCGCGTGCAAGAGTGAATAAAGCAGATAACTTTTGCTATATATGTGGTAAAGTGACATTTGCTGCACAGAAAAAGTCCATCACTCCAGTTGTTAAAAAGGCTTATTTGTATTTTGGCTGCAGGATAGGTGACGAGGATAAGGACTGGGCTCCACATGTATGTTGCCGCATGTGTGCAACGAATCTGTCACAGTGGCTTAATGGCAAAAGCAAATTGATGGGTTTTGCTGTTCCCATGATTTGGAGGGAGCCCACAAATCACATGACTTATTTCTGTATGGTGCCACCAGTTGCTGAAGGTATCACAAAGAAGAAGAAATGGACTGTAGAATATCCAAATATACCTTCTGCTGTACGACGAACCTCATTCTGAAGAACTCCCCATTCCCAAGCCTCCGACAAATTTTTTTATCGATTTAGATGAGGTCTAGGAAGACGATTTGTGTAATCCGAAACAGTCAACGTCATGGATTAATGAAAGCGATGACAAATATGCATCTTCTGAGTCTATGCCACATAAAATTACATCAGAGGAACTGAACGACCTTGTTCGCGATTTGAATTTAACCAAAGTTAAAGCAGAGCTACTAGCATCAAAGCTTCGTCAATGGAATCTTCCAGAACAAAATGTTCGAGTGAGTTCGTTTCATATTCTTCACCGACAATTCAAGCAATTCTTCCAAAAAAGTGAAAGCTTTGTGTTCTGTTGCAATATTGACAGCCTAATGCAAGTACTAGGAATACAACATGTTACGCAAGAATGGCGTCTATTTATATACTCCTCCAAGTTGAGTCTTAAGGTGGTTTTACTGCATAACGGGAATCAGCTACCGTCCATTCCAGTTGCACATGCGGTGCACATGAAAGAGACCTACAACAACCTTAAACAGCTGTTGGACATACTTAATTACAAAAATTATGGTTGGCTTATCTTTGCTGACCTGAAGGTAGTGTCTCTGTTGGTGGGCCTTCAGCAGGGATACACAAAGCACTGCTGTTTTCTTTGTCACTGGGATAGCCGAGCTACATCGATAGAGACTGGCCTCCTAGGACGTCTTTGACACCTGGACAAATGAATGTTCAGAACCCACCACTGACACATCCTCAGAAAATCATATTACCCCCTCTGCACATAAAACTCGGTCTTGTAAAGCAATTGGTTAAAGCCATGGACAAAACTAAATCAGCGTTCAAGTACTTGCATGACAAATTTCCTCGACTGAGCGAAGCAAAAATAAAAGAGGAAATTTTTTTGGGTCCGCAGATCAGACAGCTCTTTCAAGATTCGCAGTTTGAGGACATGCTTCAGTGTGGTGAAAGAGAAGTGTGGGATGCCTTTTGTCAAGTATCAACAAACTTCCTGGGTAATTCCAGGGCTGAAAATTAAGAAGATCTCATTACTGACCTGCTTGCTCTGTATCAAAAATTTGGCTGCAATATGTCTTTAAAACTCCACTTCCTGGATTCTCACCTGGATTTCTTCCCGGATAACTGTGGCAAATTTAGTGATGAGCATGGTGAATGGTTTCATCAAGATATGGCCGTAATGGAGCAACGATACTAGGGAAAGTGGTCCACTTTGATGCTCGCAGACTACGTTTGGACACTCTTCAGAGATGCCCCTCTGGTGGAATACAACCGAAAGGCAAGAAGTAAAACGACATGAACTGGTAACTGATTTCTATCTATGCATGAAAAACTCATGTACATATCTCAAAACTACATTTAATACAAATGTAAAAAAAAAAAAAAAAAGAATTATATATATATCATCATCATCATCATCATCATTGTCAACCATTATCAATCCACTGCTGGACGAAGGTCTCCCCAAGTTTCCTCCACAACGGTCTGTCTTGTGCCAGTCTCCTCCATGTCACCCCTGCATACTTTCGAATTTCATCCACCCATCTCCTATGTGGTCTTCTTCTGGGTCTTTTCCTGTCCCTTGGAATCCAATCTAAAATTTCGGCTGTCCATCGATGATCTGTCCTTCTGGCAGTATGTCCAGCCCATTGCCATTTCAGGGATTTAACTCTGATCATGATGTCTTCCACTCTTGTCATTTTTCGGATAGACGAGTTCCTCTTCTTATCTCTCCTGGTTACACCAAGCATGCACCTCTCCATGCTACTTTGAGTTGTCTGCAGCCTTTGTATGTCTCTTTTAGTTAAGGTCCACGTCTCTGCACCATACGTAAGCACTGGAAGGATGCATTGATCAAACACTTTTCTTTTAAGACATAATGGCATATTGCTCTTGAAAATAATGCTGTTTCTTCCAAAAGCTCTCCAGGCAAGTTTTGTACGCCGATTAATTTCTTCATCAATGTGACCCTCACTTGATATCTGCTGTCCAAGATAAACGTATGTGTCTGTTATCTCCAGCTTTTCTACATCAATCGATAAATCTTCATTTCTTGTAAAAGCATTGAACATCACTTTTGTCTTCTGAAAGTTCATTTTTAATAGCACTTCTTTACTCTTGTCAGCAAGTTCCTGGATCATACTCTGCAGCTCTGATGGGGTAGTTGCAAAAATGACTACGTCATCAGCAAAACGAAGGTGGGTTAGATAATCTCCATTAATCTTTATCCCCTTGTTTTCCCAGGTCAGCGACTGAAAAACACCCTCTAATGTGGCATTAAAAAGCTTCGGAGATATGGTGTCACCTTGTCTCACTCCCTTTCCAATTTTTACGTGTGTTGTATTTTCAAACAGCCTAATCTTTGCACTTGCATTTTCATAGATGTTATTAATAATATTAATGTATGCATCTTCAATACCGCAGGTTTTCAGAGCCATTGTAACTGCTGATGGTTTCACCGAATCAAAGGCTCTTTCATAATCGATAAAAGCCATGCACAATGGAAGTTCATATTCCCTCGCTCTTTCAATTAGTTCTCTCAGCACGTGGATATGATCTATTGTGCTGTAGCCACTCCTGAATCCAGCTTGTTCTCTCGGTTGAGCCATGTCCAGTGTTACCTTCAAGCGGTGTGAAAGAACTTTAGTGAAGATTTTATAAACTACTGATAGGAGGCTGATAGGTCTGTAGTTTCCGAGATCCTCAATGTCACCTTTCTTATGTAGCAGGATCATTGTAGCGGTGTTCCAATCCTCAGGAATCTTTCCTTCATTAAGGCATCGAGTGAAAATTTGGGCGAGTACTGTTTCGATTTCTCCACTTGCTTCTTGTACGATGTCTACAGTAATTCCATCTTCTCCTGGAACTTTTCCTCGCTTCATGTTCTTGATTGCATGTGCAAAATGAAGGGATGTAAGTTCAGGTGATGCGTAACATCACAGCCTCTCCTTGACAAATGTCAACCCCGCCTCCTCGTGGTGCATCCTGTTCCCACTAAAGGGGCTCTGACGACCGCCAATAGCGGTATAACTATACCATCAGGATTAGAGGAAATTCTATCCCACACTCACCAACCCGCTTGGCCAGCGTGGTGAGTTATGGCCAAACCCCTCCAAAATGATTCACAACTTAAATCTTGGCCCTCAGTCTCCGGCAGCTGGAATGTACCTGGCCAAGGCAGCGGCCAGTGCGACATGAAGGCAGAGGGTGCTAAGAATCCCCGGAGGACCGGACTAGGCTGCCATCTGATGCTGACCTTGGCAACGTACAATGGACGCTCCCTATCTTCTGATTCAAGGCTTCTTGAATTGGAAGAGGAACTACAAAGGATCAAGTGGGACATCGTGGGGCTAAGTGAGGTAAGGAGAAAAGGAGAAGATCTCATCGAACTGAAAAGTGGACATCTCTTCTACTATCGTCGGACAGATACTGGCAGAACTAGTGGTGTTGGATTTATAATAAACAAGAAACTGAAGGATAAAGTGGTAGAAGTTGAAAGTTCCTCTGACAGAGCTGCACGACTCGTTATCCAACTCTCGAGAAGATACCAGGCTCAGATTATTCAAACTTATGCACCCACCACAAGTCATCCTGAAGAAGAAATTGAAGATTTATGAGGAAATTTGTCATCTAAATAATAAAGGTAAGCAGCACTTGAAAATAATTATGGGAGATTTCAATGCAAAAATAGGGCAACGGCAACAGAATGAAACTTCAGTAGGTAAATTCGGTCACGGCAACAGAAACCAGCGTGGAAATACTCTCGTTGAGTTTGCAGAGGCAGAAGGGTTTTTCATCTTGAACTCCTTCTTCAAGAAAAAGCCATACAGGAAATGGACATGGAGACATCCAAATGGGACGACAAGTGAAATTGATTTTATTATGTGTAACAAAAAATTCGTCATAGAAGACTGCAGTGTGCTAAACAAGTTCAACACAGGTAGTGACCATAGATTGGTGAGATGTAAGATGCACCTCAACACTAAACTCGAACGTGGCAAGCTCATAAGACAAACAAAATCTATTGACATAACCAACCTTAAAAAACACCATAATACCTTCAAGTTGGAACTGAAGAACAGGTTCTCTGCTTTAGAAGGCCTAACATCGGAAGAAGTGGACATCTCTGAAGTTAACAGAAAAGTAACCAAAGCTCTTATGGAAACAGCAACAAAATTAGCTGGGTCTAAGAACAAGTTGCATGTAAATAAATTATCAGGAAAAACCAAAATGTTGATGCAAAAAGAAGAGAGATGAGGACAACTAAAGAAGATGTGACTTCCAAAGTGAAATATATAGAGCTATGCAAGACAGTACGAAAAAGTATCACTGAAGACGTAAGAAAATTCAACTGTGAACTAGTGAGGAAAGCAATTGAAAACAACCAAAGCCTAAAGATAGCAAAGGGACATCTCAGTAAGGGAAGAAAACAGATTATGGCACTGAGAAAAGAAGATGGTTCTGTAACAAGAAATAGAGGCGAAATTTTGACAAGAGTGAAAGATTTCTACTCCAAATTATATGAAAGGGATGATACATGCACTCCAGACATCATGAAAGATACCAGTACCAGAGTTCCTCCAGTCCTTCCAGCAGAAGTTGCACATGCAATCAAGAACATGAAGCGGGGAAAAACTCCAGGAGAAGATGGAATTACTGTAGACATCATACAAGAAGCAAGTGGAGAAATCGAAACAGTACTCGCCCAAATTTTCACTCGATGCCTTAATGAAGGAAAGATTCCTGAGGATTGGAACACCGCTACAATGATCCTGCTACATAAGAAAGGTGACATTGAGGATCTCGGAAACTACAGACCTATCAGCCTCCTATCAGTAGTTTATAAAATCTTCACTAAAGTTCTTTCACACCGCTTGAAGGCAACACTGGACATGGCTCAACCGAGAGAACAAGTTGGATTCAGGAGTGGCTACAGCACAATAGATCATATCCATGTGCTGAGAGAACTAATTGAAAGAGCGAGGGAATATGAACTTCCATTGTGCATGGCTTTTATCGATTATGAAAAAGCCTTTGATTCGGTGAAACCATCAGCAGTTACAACGGCTCTGAAAGCCTGCGGTATTGAAGATGCATACATTAATATTATTAATAACATCTATTAAAATGCAAGTTCAAAGATTAGGCTGTTTGAAAATACAACACACATAAAAATTGGAAAGGGAGTGAGACAAGGTAACACCATATCTCCGAAGCTCTTTAATGCCATATTGGAGGGTGTTTTTCAGTCACTGAGCTGGGAAAACAAGGGGATAAAGATTAATGGAGATTATCTAACCCACCTTCGTTTTGCTGATGACGTAGTCATTTTTGCAACTAGCCCATCAGAGCTGCAGAGTATGATCCAGGAACTTGCTGACAAGAGTAAAGAAGTGGGATTAAAAGTGAACTTTCAGAAGGCAAAAGTGATGTTCAATGCTTTTACAAGAAATGAAGATTTATCGATTGATGGAGAAAAGCTGGAGATAACAGATACGTACGTTTATCTTTGACAGCAGATATCAAGTGAGGGTCACATTGATGAAGAAATTAATCGGCGTACAAAACTTGCCTGGAGAGATTTTGGAAGAAACAGCATAATTTTCAAGAGCAATATGCCATTATGTCTTAAAAGAAAAGTGTTTGATCAATGCATCCTTCCAGTGCTTACGTATGGTGCAGAGACGTGGACCTTAACTAAAAGAGACATACAAAGGCTGCAGACAACTCAAAGTAGCATGGAGAGGTGCATGCTTGGTGTAACCAGGAGAGATAAGAAGAGGAACTCGTGGATCCGAAAAATGACAAGAGTGGAAGACATCATGATCAGAGTTAAATCCCTGAAATGGCAATGGGCTGGACATACTGCCAGAAGGACATACTGCCAGATCATCGATGGACAGCCGAAATTTAAGATTGGATTCCAAGGGACAGGAAAAGACCCAGAAGAAGACCACATGGGAGATGGGTGGATGAAATTCGAAAGTATGCAGGGGTGACATGGAGGAGACTGGCACAAGACAGACCGTTGTGGAGGAAACTTGGGGAGACCTTCGTCCAGCAGTGGATTGATAATGGTTGACAATGATGATGATGATATTAATGAAGATGTACATAAACACTGGTTGCAATTGCTAAGGAACACTTGCATGCTATTCCAATGGGAGATATTTGGTATAAAGGTTGGCAGACTGAAATCAAAATGCCCTAAAAACTGATTTAGAATAATAAATTTCCTCATATACACATGGAAAATTTGTTAAAAACACATATTTTGATTATGATTTTTTATTTTGTTAAGTGTTTGAAGCTCTTTAATTAGCAGCATAAACAAATATTTATAAGGGAAGCACATCGAGAGTTGCAGGCAAATTATATGCTTCTCCCCCATTGAAATAGCATGCACGTGTTCCTGATCAATGGTCAACCAGTGTACCTGCATATTACAAACAAACCATAGCCAATTGAACTTTTTTATGGTCATATTCTGTTTCAGCACATCGTATTCATTAAGAAATGGCTATTTTTATCTCGGAAGCATGAACTTCAAAAATTGTTGTCCAGTGTAATGAGTCTTGTGAAGACTCGAAAGATCTTGCCTGTTTTTTAAAGTTGCTTTTATCTGTACATAATGGTTTTAGATGTAAATAAATACTTTATGCTTCTAAGGCTTTTTTTTTTTTTTTGATTGGAGGTTTAACGACCACCGTGAGCAACTCAATGGGCTATAAGCAGTCGCCCGTCCCTAATTTAGGGTCACTGGTTCCAGGGAAGGGAGAGAGCCAGTTCCGTAAGACAAAATCCATGCCTGACCGGGATTCGAACCCGGACCCCTTACGGACGAATGATCAGAGGCCAGCGCCTTAGACCACTGCGCCACCGGGGCGGCCTTCTGAGGCTTGCACGTATTAGATGAAAGTGTTATACATCGTGCCGAGACAGCTGTATGTAGAATTAACTCTATGGTTGCACGAGATATATTGTCTCTTCAACTTATTCATGCCATCTATTTGGGACACCCTGTGATCAAAGTGCACAGCAGTCAAGCTGTGGCAGACAGTGGGGCATAACAAAGGAACAATTTATTGGAGGTAGCTTTGATGGCCAGTATTTTAATTTGGGTGTGCCTAATTATTTAAATCAACATTTTGCAACTACAAAAGAAAATAATAAAAACGTTTTATTATGACTGGGACCCCACAAATAAAGCAGGTCTAGTCGATGATCATATGAGAAAAAAAAAATCACAATTTTCATGGGTTGTGACGATGCCTCAAACAATAACTTAAATTTTCAATGAATTCAATTTTGCGAAAGAATTTGAGAATTTAAAAGATGTCAGTTCCCAATTCAATGTACAAGTTCCTAATAAAGGGCAAGACAAATAAAAAAAACTTGTTTCTTTAGTGAAACAAGGTTTGCAAATCACTGCAAAAAATATTTATAAGAACTTTAGAGGACTTTAAAGCTATTGTAACCATCCTAGAAGAATGACAAGTGGACTCTATTAATGGGAATTCTATTCAAAGAGAGGGCAACAAATGCAGATTCGCAAATGAATGAAATTTTAAATTCTGCCTTCGACTCTCTGGCTATGTGACTTATATGACCAGTTCAGCAAAATTATATGCATTTTGCACAACTCATTTTTTAAAACTCTGGCAGCACAACGTGCAGGGAGTTAAAAGTCATACTTTTTTGAAGATTGAAACTTACAGTACAATGTGCAGCACGTTATATTACAAGACTACAATCATATGTCGAGGAAATAGATATTCTCCCTCAAGACCGATATTACAGCTTTATTCGTAAAATTAATTATTTAAAAGCAATGTCCTCTGCTGCTGATTTAGAGAATTGTCCTTGCAGTAACAGTAAGACTTCAGAAAAATTTGAAGATGAATTTGATCAAGTGGTGTGTTTTTTGGCCCACTTACCATGCAGACTGTATCTTTAGACACTGTTGGAGCATATCAAGATGTCTTTTTTTTTTTTTTTTACAGAGCTTGAAGACTTAAATAATACCTACAGTAAAGCAAAGAAGGCAAAAACCGAGTCTAGTGCCAGTAAATTGGTAGTTGAGAGTGAATTGTGTGATCTTTCTTTGCACACAGCACAAGGACTGTTAACAAATGTGTTAACCGAGGATGATGTAATGATATTTGAACATATAAAAGTTTTGACAGACTTAGGACTCCTAGCTACAAAAATAAAACTGAACGTAGTTCCTTTAACAACTGCATCTCAAAAGAAGTGTTTGATTTCAGCACAAAAACTGGTTTTTATGATTTAAAAAGATGGGTAAATGTGTAGTTTAGCATCCTAAATAATTTTGCTGCAAATGTTGAAGGATTTAGAAAAAGTGATACGTACAGATTTTAAAGTATGCAACTTTGTGGCAAATGATGAAAAAATTTGATATCTGAAATACTTTTTAAAGATTTTTACCGTAAAATTTACCTCCAAATACGACGACGTAAACACCAGCAACAGCAAGCCCAACACAATGCCGCGGCGACCACTTGAAGCCTGGCTCCAGTAAAATGATGGTCTCATTCCGGCTGCCATTTTGCTGGCGGAAGAGTACAAGAAGAATGGGGAACATTCTTGCCAGGAAAGCATTCCATTTTGTAGTGCTATGCTACAGAAATAGCTCACCACTTCTGTCTCCATTTTTCACATCACAATCAGACAATTTCTTGGATGTTTTGAATGCGGATCTTTAATGCGCAATATATCAACTGACTTCTTATTAGAGGGTTTATAAAAAATCACCTTCACAATGCTGTCATTACACAATTTAAAAAGTAGGTCTCATTTGCAATTAAAAAATGAAATTTATTTACATCTAAAACCATCACAAGAAACATGCTAGTACTTTTGGGCCCACACTGGGTCCATCATCGGGTAACATATTGAGCCGAACTCCTGTTTATAAGGAGATGGTTCGTCACCTAAAGTCACTGGTTGGATGAAGTAGTTCCATTTAACGCAAGCGCACTTCAGCATGACATACACATACACAAATGAAAATCACTACAGGTTAATATGATGGTATAAGTTATGAATTGTGATAAAAAGTACAATGATTAAAAATGAAATGTCTCCATGATGATGGTAATATACATGGTGAGTCATCATTACAGCATTGGTTGGAGAACAAGTTGATAAAAATGCTCTCCATAAAAAGTAAATTAGTTTTGTTGGATGCTGTTGCTAAGTATTTAACATTGTTCCAATCCGGTATATGGCAGCCCTGATTAACCACTGTAGATAATACTGTAGCGCACGAACCTTTCCTTACATTGTAGGTATGTTCAGAAATCCTAGTCTACATATTTTGAAGGGTGGATCCTATATATCTGGAGTCATGCACATTAGGGAGAGTAGCCTTTATAGGTATAGAGTACACTCCGTGTCTATGTAAAGGTTTGACTTTGTCACGATCTCTTTTGACCAAAGAAAGTAATTTTTGAGTCTGAATTCCAATATCCATATTTTGCTTGGCACACACTTTTTTCAGGATCTGTACAACATCGGGGATGTAATCAATGGAACTTGCATAGATATTAGCTTCACCACTTCTTTGTAATATAGAGAGTTTAGAATGTTGGCATTTATGAAGTTGTTTACCACGTAATGGCGAGGATAGCCAAACTGGTTAGCCAAATCAAAAACATATTGAATTTCACGGGGTCTTAGGGTGGCAGATGATGAGTGAGTATAAGCTCGGTTAAACAGGAATGCAAAAGCTGCATTCTTGTGTTGTGGAGGACTAAATGAAGAAAAAGGTATCAGAAATGGGGAGAGGAGGGGGGGGGGCTGAAGGTTTACGAAAAACTAGGAAAGAGAATGACCGAGTGGAGGGAAACCGAGTCAAGAATAGATCCAAGAAAGGTAAAGAACCCTGATACTCCAATTCAACAGTAAAATTGATGGTTGAAAAGGGGGCCGAAAAAAAGGGTAGGCGAACACACGTAAATCATCAACAGAATACTGCCAAAATGTCATCAACATATCTCATAAAAAGTAAAGGCTTGAGAGGGCACTGTTGAAGGACATTATTCTCAAGGTGCTGTAAAACTATCTCGGCTAATAATGGCAAGAGGGGTGAACCCATGGGAGTGCCGGCAGTCTGTCGAAACATGATGTTATTGAATCGAAAAAATGTTCGCCGAGCAATTAGTCTTAAAGCTTCAATGAACGCCATACTCTTGGTAGGGGGTTACACCTAAAGTCAGGAGCAAATCTTCACTTTTCGAAATCATTCACTTCTTATTAGAGTTTTTTTTTTTTAATCCAATTTGAATGAACTGCGAACCATGCCGTCAACAGAAGGAGCAAAACTTTCATTTTCCGATGGCATGTAACTTCTGTTGAAGAGAACATGACAATCTACTTTAATACTTTTCTAGAAGAAAGAAAGGCATCTGCATACTTTCTATTTCATATCAGGGAATCATATGCATAAGATCGAAGTAATTGTCACTATGTGTTTTGAATAACTGCAACAGAAATGAACAATTTTTTGTCAGGTAACACTACAAATTGGAGCTCTTTCCTGGCAAGAAAGTTCCCTGTTCCTCTTGTGCTCTTCTGATAGCAAAATAGACACTGGGATGAGATCATCATTTCAGCGGAGCAAAGCTTGACGTAGTCGCTGCGGCATTGTGTTAGGCCAGCCGCATCACTGTTAACGTCTTGGTACTTGGTCAGTTTTACGGTAAAAATCTTTAAAATGCATTTTACAGGGAAATTTTTTCTGCCATTTGCCTGAAATTGCATATTTTAAAATCTGTACATCTCACTTTTTTGAAATCATTCAACATTTGCAGTGAAATAATTTTGGACGCTAAACTACACATTTACCAAAAGATGTATCCCCATCCTTAGGAGCAGAAAGTACTTAAAACTGCGACATACGTTGCAGAACAAGTCCCCCCCCTGCAGAATTTAATCTTAGATTTCAATGCCTTGTGGACTATATATTTTTTTAAATCTTAGATTTCACTTTCCTTGTAGAATATTTTTATTTGTAGAAATTATTTTGTTAAATCTTAAATTTCAATTCCTTGCAGAACATTTTTTTTTATTTTAAATTTGCGAGCAGCGCTCGCTCGCATACCCCGATCTGCCGGTAACTTCTTTTGTCTGCACTACGCCTTCTACCCAGAGCACCAAACAATCCTCCCTCCCCCACACACCCATCCACCCACCCACTCACCCACTCCTACCATTTGAGATGGTATCTGATTGTTCCTCCTCAGCTTCTTGAAAGACTTCCCCTCCTCGCTAGTTTGTTGTGAAAGTGGGAGAAGCCAAGCAGTTCATTTGGGGACACATACGTACTCAAAATAAATATGCAAATCTTTTTGTCACAAAACTGCATTACTTCAATAAGTGTGATATTACATATGAAAATTTGTGTCTTAAAAGGATGTATCGTGTAGAACGTCGGTAATTTGTATTGACAACGTAGATTATGATGACGAGAACATATTAGCAGAAGTGAAATGCTTTACCTTAGGTACATGCGCTGAATTAAAACTAGGCTGCACACCATAGTAATTGCATAGCAATTTTTTTTTTGATTGGAGGTTTTTTTTTTTTTTTTTTTTTGATTGGAGGTTTAACGACAACCGTGAGCAACTCAATGGGCTATAAGCAGTCGCCCGTCCCTAATTTAGGGTCACTGGTTCCAGGGAAGGGAGAGAGCCAGTGCCGTAAGACAAACACAACATCCATGCCTCACCGGGATTCGAACCCGGACCCCAGACGGATGAATGATCAGAGGCCAGCGCCTTAGACCACTGCGCCACCGGGGCGGCGAGCCAAGCAGTGTTAAACCACATATTGCTGGGGAAAGTGTTTGTTAGGTGTCCATCTTGGGAAAAATTACATCAAGTCAACAACAGCAGAACATGCGAGATTCCCCGCTCAAAGTATAAAACTCCCGCCAATGTAATGTTGCTAGGAAGGGGTCGGGTCTTCTGCCTTAAAAGATTTTAAGGGAGAATTTTTTTTTTTTTTTGACCACTCACAAAATTCAAGCTTTAAAAACTTATCCTTCATAAAATTACGCGTGTTAAAAACAAATCCTTCCCTGAGTTACGAAACTGCAGTCGAATACATCATGTTGGGAATATAATCAATTTATCGACGCATGAATCAACTTCCATACCTAGCAGCCTGGACAATTCATTTTGCATATCTCCAACTATTACAAATCAGGCAAGAAATTTTTCAGTGGAATTCCGCGTTTTTGATTATTTGGGATCGATGCAAAACTAAAGAGAATTTGGGAGAGGAGATTAATATGTGCGTTTGTGTGTGTGTGTGTGGGGGGGTCGTTTCCCGTCTGGGAACAGTAATCCGTTCTTCAAAACTCTTAAAATTTTTCCCGTAATCGTTATTTCTTCTTCTTGCGAAGTTGCCTCCGCCCAGTATTGTCGCTAAATATCAGTCTATTGCATAAATGTTTGTATTTCAGCTTGAAACTGCAGGCAACAATTTTCCAAAAACGTAAATTCGACGGAGCAAAAATTTCCCTGTAATCTTTAGGCACAAGTTCCTCTTGCGGATTCGGGAAATTTTGCCTTCGTTTTTTATCATTTACGTCATTCTCGAGTGTAACGAGAATTGGGAAAGGGGGAGGGTGCATTGTCTGGCTGTAAACGGAATTCTGTCTTCCAAAAACGGAAGCTACATGAAGTGACAATTTCTCCCGTAATCGTAATTTTTTATCTCGTGATTCCCCCTGTTTAGTATTAATGTAAAATATGATTTTGTTCACTAAATGATTGTTTCAGCTTCAAAATAGAAGAAAAATTTCTAAAAATGGAAATCGGACTGAGGCGAAGAGTTCGAAAAACTGCACTTCCACTCAGAATAACTCTGGCATAGCTGATCTATTGAATAATAAAGTGTATATTTTGAAAATGGGGCAATTGTTGACATAATTATAAGAACAGCCTGTATTTTATTAAATTTTGAATAATTAACATTTCCAAGAATTCATGTCAGTTCTGAGCACAAGAAAGAATTGGAAGGTCTTTCCAAATTCATTGAATTTGTAAATGTTTTTCTATGTGTTCCACACTCTGAAGGAAAAAAAAAAAGATGTATTCTTTGAGTACACTGTTTTTGTCACTTGGATCTGTAGAGATATGAAGAAAGTAGGACAAGTGGAACATTTTTTCCAGATTAAAGCTATCTTAAAACAAGCTCTAAATGAAATGAAAGCAGAGATCTCAAAATTTATTAAGTAACCTGCTTTTATTCTTTCTCTGCCTGCCTCAGAGGCAATTTGTGAATTCTGGGTTTCAGTAGTTGGCATATCGTATAAGTAAAAGACCCAATACTAATGACAGAGATGATGTTATAGTTGGAACAAATGATAAATGACTGTTTATAATGTCAAACAGAGCAAAGTTTGGACTAAAAATACTGAAAGCAGCCCTAGTTTGAATGTATGGACCAAATTACCACAAACATTTTGTAAATAATTCCTGTGCAACAATGGCACACTATTTAACTTAAACAGTTATTAACAGAATATCAAATTCTAAATACATACCCTGGTTCTAAAAAAAATTATTTCATTTAAGTAACAGGTTTATGTATTGTTATATTTAACAAGGGGTTTCAACTGATGGTAATTTTTTAATGTTTGTTTTACTGTGATTTATTCCCTTACTTTTCTTTTTATGAAATTTGGTCAAAGTGTTTTGCGCTTTGCCTGCAGAACATTTACAATCTTTGGAAGTCATGTTGCAGAACATTGAAAGTAATTCTGCTCCTGGAAAGTATAGAAGTTCTTGTGTACGTTGTGTGATGGATGTCAGTGAAGCCTGAGTTGTGTGTCAAGATTACTGTGAATGAAGAAGTTATATATGACAACACCCCATCTGAGCTGCAGCTTCAGTATAGGAGGTTTCTAGTTAAAATTGAAGATATTGTAAAACACATGCCTGCAAAAGAATTTAAAGAGTTAACCAGCATGGATCTGATAAAAAAAAAAAATTCTCTCCAGCAAGACAGCTCTATATAAAAGTATCGAACTAATAATGCACTCAATATCTGTAGCTTCAATTCCATCATCAGTGGAATCTGTGTGCAAATCTTTAACATCCATCTATGAATATCATAATAATAAAATGCCTGACGTCATAGCAGGGGTCCTAACAAGCCGGACTAGCGTGTCATAAGATTTCAAAAGACACAGCTCACAGTGTTTCTGGTATGTGTGAATCAACGTTGACAAAGTTTTATAATAAATTACAAGTCAAAGCGTGGATTACTTCAAATATATTAATCTAAAGTTCATAAAAGGTAAGTTCTTTTCCTGTTTTAATTCATAGGCTTCGAACACAATTCATGCATTCGTTTCTTAACACGTGGAGAATTTTAACACGTGTAGAATCTTAACACGTGAACACATTCATGTATTCGTTTCTTAACAGGTTTATATATCATCAACTGCATTTTAAACTACAAGGAGTAAATGAGCTGTTACATTTTTGAATACAAAGCCTGGATGGGCTTTATTAGACCATTTTTAAACATTTTTATTGTTTTATTTGATACTTATTTAAGGTTAAGCAGCTATAACTTTGGAAAAGTGTTTGATATTCCATACCTATCCCCAACCAACCAACGAATCCTTGTCATTGGGTTGTTTGTTTTTGTGAAGTGTTTTACTGTTTTTGTATCAGTTTTTTGAGTGTTGGAGTTTTTTTTTTTTTTTTTTATCTTCAGTCTTTTCTATATGGTATTTATCACCCCATTCACCATTTGTTGAGCTTCCAGGATAATTTCTATTCCTTCATTAAGCGATTACATTATTTACCTTCTGCATTCTTTACATCAGGCTCTTCTCCTCCCTGCTCCCCTCCAGGAGGTTTTTTTGGGGGTGTTGAGATTTATTTTTTTTGATGAAAGAAATACTTAGGTCTTAGATCTTCTGATGTTTTTCAGGAGATGTAGAGCATTCTACCTCCTTCTTCACTTGGTCTCAATTATTTCAACTTTTCACTCAAATAAACGTACTTTTGTAACTATTTCGCTGATGGTGTTGGTTTTTTATTTTATTTTATGCTATTTATCATCCAGATCACTGTTTGTTAATGTTCTAGAGCACCAAGATTTTTATTTAAGACCAGCACTTAACTATTGCAGAAAAAAAAAATGTCATTTTTGGCTATGATATGGCCCAAAGTTTACTTTTGGTGCAACAGGTTTTGAATTTAACCAACTCACTTTGAATTTTGTTGCTGTTAGTTTCCAAATGGCAAGAGTAAGAGACCAAATTTTGTATTTGCTAGTTGATTCTGTACCTTCAAATTTCTCTGAATGATGAAACTTTTCATTTCTAAACAATTTAATTAGAGAGTTATAAACCAATATTTCTATTCACTGTCGGATTAATACTTATTAAGATTCAGCCAGTGCTTCCTAATTAGCCTTTCTCTAAATTATGGATTTCTTCTATTATCAATATGTTGAGGGCAACAGATTAAAGGCTAGTTCACATATCTACGCTCTGTGGAAAAGCCATACAAACTCAATTTTATTGTGCCTTCCTGGTAGAGATAACATTGGAGTGTGACATCCCCCCCAGCAATGTATGTATGATATACACTGGTCACACACAGTTAGGGATATTGCATGAAGTGAAGAATGTATGTATCTGACTCAAATAACATACATTGAAATAACATCAGTGAGGCTACGAAACACAAACGATAAAGGGTGTGTTTACAAAAACAATTTAATGTGCAATTTCTGCACACAACTAAGTAGTACTACAATATAGACAAAATTGTACATTCAGAGAATGTCCATACCTCTGGATTTCAGTATCCAGTATCACCACCTCTGTGTCGAAGAACATCTTGACACCTACGAGTATTACCTTATTGGAGTGTCTGAAGTAGCTTGCCCTATATTTTAGGCAAGATGTTACAGAGGTCTGCCAGTGGAATACATGCTCATTTAAGTGATGTTTTGGACATCACAAAATAGGAACATAGTATGAGCGGCTGTGAGTCAAGAAGAAATCCCCTTCCTACTTAACACCGCTGTTACATGCGTTAGCACACATGATATGTATATGTGTGTACCTATCTGTGTCTTTCTGGCTGTCAAATAAATACCACAGATAGAAAAAGTTGAATGCCATGAAGACATAGCTCCTTCAATAGGTTTTATCAGTGGTTTAGCTCTTTTTTTTTTTTTTTTTTTTTTGTGAGATTTTCACTCTTAGCAAATTGCTTTTAACTGCAGCTTGTGCACATTTTGGCTTTTCACTTAACTAGCAACTTGTTTTTCAGTGTTTACATCCCATTTTATTTCTTCTTACTTGATTCTTATCTATATATAAGATCTGTATATAAAGATACATTAAAATTTGGTGGAATATCTTATATTTTTATGAGCTTCATTTTGGAAGTTCTCAAGGAAAATTTTGAAAGCTCTTTGGGCAAGTTTCACGCATGAATTTACATTAACAAATAATTAGGCATTCAAAACAATTGAATTATCTAAAAAAATTACATAACTGCTCGTTTTTTTGTTTGTTTTTTTATTTTACTCAGATTTGGTCATGCATGCATGGCACTGGTTAGGAAAGTTAGGGATGTTATGCAAAACACAGGTGAGTGGGAATCAAGCACAACCTTCTGTAGCTCTAAAACTTGACCTTATATCTCTCCTAGTAGATCCTCTACACGGTGCAACTCGATAATCCAGTGAAAGTCAACTAACTTGGTGAAGTAAATATTGGTGGAATTAGAGGATTAAACCTTGCTTGAAATTATAGAATAAGCAACGTTTATTCACAGTTAAACATTTTACATTAAGATCTACTGTAGTTTTGCTGAGCGTTTGGCTTGGCTTCATCAGGACAAAAGGAGCATAAACATTGAAATCATTGTGACCCCATCAGCTTTCTGACAGTCATGGATTTTGGTGAGTTGTTTCCATGCTATTGAAAGATATGGAGTAGGTGTCATGTCATTGACAAGTCATGAAGAAAAGTCAACAAGAAGTCGGTGCTTTCAATACATACATATATATCGTGCTATACATATATGCTCAACTGAAAATTCCTTTTAGAAAGAACTCAATTTTCTTAAAGGAATTGAATGCATTACACAGAGAATACCTTCCTTCTGTTGTGGCAAAACTGTTCAAAAATTTAGGAAATTCTCAAAAGTTATAATTTTAGTTATTTTCAAATCTGTAGACAAGATGAATATTTACGGATCAAAAGACTATGCTAAAGACACAAATTCCTAGGGAATTTATTAGATCCCTCGGGAATGTGGACTTTCATATATAGGACAGGCCCGTAGGGCTTTTAAATTTTGGTGTGAAGGAACACAAGTGTTACGTATGGAACTGTGAAGTGAAGTAGTCTATAGCCCAGCATTGTCATGAAAACAACCATATATATATATATATTTTTTTTTTGAAAATGCTACGCTTATTGATAAAACTGATTTGACTATCAAGTTTAATATATTAGCTTTCCACATATACTGCAACTCTTTACGGCTTGTCATCGACATGACACATGACACCCACTCCATTTCTTTCAAGCGCATGGAAACAACTCACCAAAATCAGTGACCGTCAGAACCTATGTGACAATGATTTGAACATTTGCACTTCATTTATGTTGATGATGCCAAGCCAAACACTCAGTGAAACTATAGTTGATTTTAAAATAAATATTTATTGTGAAGAAATGACCTTAAAACAAAATATTTAATTGTGAATTCCCACTTTCCACTCCTTGGGGGCTATTGTTGTCGGAGCTCGCACACCATGTGTTGTCATGATGCTAATTTATGCTGATAACTTATCTCCAGTACTCACGAATTTTCATATCACCACGTTTCCCCTTTGAAACCATATTAAACCCTAACTTTTGTGACCACTGTATGTATATATATATATATTTCTTATGATTTAGAATACATGAATTGTGTTCGAAGCCTATGGAAATAACGAAATGAATACATGAAGTGTGTATTTGTTTTGTTAATAACTTTTTGTGACCACCTATGAATTGAAACAGGAAAATAATTTATACCTTTTAGAAATTTCAGTTAATGTTATGTACAAAAATAAACAGACAGAAGAGCACAGCACAGTGTCAGAGCCAAACAAACTAGATCGGAAGGCTCTTTTCATAGCTAATTTGCATACAAATTCCTCAAAAAGGTGTTTCAACATACGTATTTTATACCTACAATAAAATAAAGTACTTACAATTATTTATAGCCTACATACTGCAACGCATTTGGGCACTCAAGGAGAAACTTAAGAATTGCAATTCCTAAGCACAAGAATTAAACTAGAGACATTATGCTAAACAAACTTCCTCTAATACTAAGACAATCATGACCAAAAATTAAGTTTAAATTCACAAAATAGTGAAAAATATGATATACTGCACCCTCAATGTTTAAAGACCAAATACCCAAGTGTTGGAAAAATACAAAGCAACTCACATACCAAAATAAAATAAGGCTCTTCTTGGTAAAAATAGAGTAAAAATTATAGATAAATATAAACTGGGATATAATATGCACAGACTGCATGTGGAACACAGATAGCCTTTAGCTACATTTAAAAGAAAAATTAAAAACAAGGCTCTGAAAGCACTACTTGATTTATCTCCCAGCATTTCACCTCACTTTTCTAATCTATTAGCAAAGTTTCAAACATGTCTGAAAAACTGTTACTAATGACAATACAATTGACCCCATTTTATGTTTCAATACTTTGGATGTTAGTGATATAAAAATACCTACCTTATGTTACCGCCATTTTTCGTCATACCAGTTAAATCTGAGCAACTGAATTCCCAAGAAAATTGCAACAGCCGTGATGAAGTCACTAAAATGAACTTGTCGACTCAAAACATTTTACAAAGTCCTATACCTTGTGAACAATAAAAAATATAAAATGGTTAGAGACTGTGTTGTGATAGAAATATATAATGGTTAGATATTGTAATCACTGCGATAGAAATGCTTTCTTTTTTATAATATTACTCCCCTAACAAAGACAACCCCTTATAATGCTTCGTCAAAAATAAGTGGTAGCAAAATAACTTTTAGGAACAGGAAAAGTTTTGTGAAGGGGTAAATCCTGTTATGAAAATGATTATTTTTTTTAACAACGTGCTATTGCTGGGCTTCTCGGCATATTTCTCCTTTGTTTCTTAATAGTTAACTGAAGTTTTCAGTATCTTAATTAAATTTTATGTAGTTAGGGAGTGGAAATAATTACCTTTCCCAAACAAAATGCCAAAAACTAAGCAGATGTTTACCACCCTGGAACATTTTTTTAACAAGAAAATCTGAACGGAAAGCGAACGCTCAGCGTACTCGAATCTTCAACTTTAGTGAGCCGTTCTGCAGTTGATGAAAGTAATTGTGCTAGTATAAGCAATTAAAGTCTAATCAAAAGCAATGGAATTCAATCGTCCAATTCTCGAGTAGTTGAGGATGCAAATCCGAATTATATTGCTGTATTTTTTAACAAATTACCTACAGGGCCAAAAAAACTTATTAGTTTGTGTGATGTCTGGGTTCTGGAAACTGATTTCAAATTTTCCATCACAGCCATAACAAAAATAATAATTTAAAATTTCAGCATAACTAGCTAAATAAATGGAAATGGTTAGCATATTCAAAGTTGAAAGACTGCACTTTCTGTAAGTATTGTGTTCTGCTTCCAGTAACTGGAGCTGGTGTTGAACATCAGCCATTAGAAAAATTGTTTGTGAAGGAATTTACACAATGGAAGCATGCAATTGAAGAATTCAATTGTCATCAAGAAACCAGATACCACAAGAGATGCGTAGAAGATGTGGAAGCTCTGTCGGATATCATATCTGGAAAAAATAATTCTGTAGTGCTCCAGCTAAATGCAGCTGAAAAAGCAGAAATAGAAGAAAACCGAAAATTAATAGTTCCGGTGATAGAAACCATATTGCTATGCAGGTGACAAGGCTTACCCTTGAGAGGCCATTATGATTGTGGGCCTCTAAACCTTGAAGAGCAAAGTGAAAATTATGGTAATTTTAGAGCACTGTTGCGATTTGGATTGAGGATTGCTTCTACTACTAACAAGGAGTCTGAAGAAGTTCGAGAGCACTGCTGGAGGAATGCATGGTACACAAGTCCAAAGATTCAAAATGAAATTGTCGAAATTTGCAACAAATTACTGCTAAGAAAAATTGTTGACAAAGTCAATGATGCAAAATGTTTCTCTGTTCTTTCAGATGAAACAGCCGATGTAAGCAGTATCGAACAATTTTGTCTAAGTGTTTATTATGTTGACAACAATGAAATGAAGATAAATGAGAAAATTTTGCAGTTTATTCCTGTCAGTGATACAACAGGAAAGACTTTGGCAGAAACTATCATTTCAACATTGACAAAATTTGGCATTAATTAAATTATTTGCACGGCCAGGGTTACGACGGCACAACTGCAATATCAGGAAAATTTAATGGAGTTCAAGCCATAATTTAAAAAACATATGAAAAGGCGCTATTCATCCATTGCAGTGCACATAGTTTGAATTCCGTTATTTCTGGAGCCTGTTAGTTCAGCCCATTTGTAATGCTTTGAGAACAATAGAAAGTGTGTATGCATTCATGAATATGCCCAAAAGGCAATCCCGTTTGCAACAAGAAATAATGGAAGCAGTGCCAGATGCAAAAAGGAAAAACTGAAAAACCTGTGTCCTACTCGATGGGCTGAAAGACATGATGCAGTTCATGCTTTTTTAGAACTTCAGTATGCAGGAACGAGTACTTTGGAACTGATGAAATTCTGGGAAGACAAAGAAACCTCTTCTAAAGCAGCGCAGAAGGTTGATGGCAGTATCAGAAGCTGAGTTTAATGTTAGCGTTCTAGTGCTTAATACAGTCTTCAAATATACCCTGCCACTGTGCAAAGCCCTTCAAAAAGAAAACCTGGATTTAGTGGGAGCTATACAATTAGCAGAGGATGTGTACGATGAAATTAAAGCAGTAAGGCAAAATGCCATCCCTGAATTTCAAAAATTATACACAGAGAAAGAAAAATCAAAAATTTTAGATTTCGATTTAAAGCTAACCCAGAATTGTGAAAAGGCAAATTCACCATTTCAATGTTAAGTCAGACTCTGTCGAAAAATATTATTGGATTTCAATATTTATTCCCTTTCTAGAAACATTTCTGCATGAAATGTAAACTATTTTTGCTATACAAATCCATTCTAAAAGGATTTCAGTGCTTATTGCCGTCCGGACAATTTACCTTTAAAACTATGAAAGACTTTACAGATCTGATACTCCTGTACAGTGATGATCTGGATGACAGTGAAGTCATAATATCAGAAGTCAAACTGTGGCATAGGCATTTATGTAAAATGGAAGCAACAGCAAACCCAAGGAATGCTACTGACTGCCTTATTAACTGCAATCAAGAAATTTATCCAAACGTTTTTACACTTTAAAAAAATCTATGCACTTTGCCAGTTACAACTGCTACTCCAGAATAATCTTAATAATGTCAAAAATGATCAAAGATTTATTTGTCTAACACCTCTGAGGTAAGGCTGAACGGACTGTTACTGTTGAATATTCACCGAAATCTTTCTCTCTGTGTGGATGAAATCATAGACGAATTTACCCTCAGCGCAAGAAGATTGAGATTTAAAACATAAATGTAAGTTCATCATGATATTTAAATTAAGTGGTCACAGGACTTTTGAACCAACTTCTAAGCTTCAAATTTTCATGATTTTGCAATTTAATTTCACTGAAATAACTTTGATCCAAATGATATTTTTACTCTCTCTCGCTGTATAATCATCATTCATATCTACAATACAGTTTTTTTTTTCAAGTTACTGTATTGAATATCTTCCTTTTAAATTGGTGCAACCTATACTAGTGTTTGCCGATTTAACGTCCCTAAATACTTGGTTGTGCGCACAATTTTAGAGATTTGGATAATAACAGTATTTGCAGTAAAATGCTGTTCATAACAGATGGAATTTTATGTAATACACCTAAAAAAGCATTAAAACTTATAATAAAAATTTTGTATGCAAGCACAGTGTTTTCAGATCCCTTTTTTGGAATTGTTTTATGCTTATAATATTTCTATAAGAAAAGTGTTATTGTTTAGGTCCAGTCTTGAGTACTATGTAGGAGCAGTTCGCTTAAAAAATTTCACGATATATTGGGCGAATTTCAAGATATGAAATTTATGTCTATAAATTTGTTGCATTTCTGCATGACAAATATTTGTTTTCAGAAAAATTCAGTGTAAGACCCTTTCTCCCCTTTTCAAAATCCTGGGTACGCCCCTGGCAATTTTATATTTCTCAAGCAATGAATCAATATTTTTGTAACCAGAGTGACTGGCATTTTGTGCGCGATCTTAAGTATCGGGCTACTTCTAAATCACTTGACAAACTAATAGATAAGAATTCATCTCTTCCATTCATGGATTTGTAGCTTTTCTTTTGGCAAGTGAAGTGAGTAATTTTTTAGACCATTTTAAAATCAAATTATTTTTCAAATTATATCAAAATAAATATTTTTTCCGAAATTCGTTTGTCTATGAAAACGCATTTTTGAAGAAAATTTTGGGTCAAATATTTGTGTTCGCAGAAAGTTTTTGGTTTTACACAACTCTGGATTTATAAATTAAAGTTAGTAAAATTAAAATGCGTAGTATCATCGTTGTTAGCAGTTATTTTACCTAAAAAATACATAATCCACTTTATTTCAGTTTATCACATATATCCATTAGCTCTGACAGTCAGCTACAGAATGCAGGGCTGAGGTTATCGCTATCATTATCTATTTACTAGTTATTAATCTTAAAACGTCATGCGATGAAACAAAATCACGCAAAATTTAGCTTCATTTTCTAATGCTATTGTATCAAAGGGTTGAGTGGTGCAGGGTTGAAATGGGAATCTATAAACAATCTAGTGAAATATTATTTATTACTCTACAAATATTAGTTTCAAAGATATAGGCATTCAAAATATGGCATGTTTTCGTTGCATCAGTGCTCTCGAAGTTACCTCCTACCCAAAGTAGAAAAAAACGTAGTTCTATGTAACAAAAAAAAAAAAAAAAAAACTTTGTTAGATCAACTTTTAAAAAATACCCAAGGTTTTTTTGTTTTGTTCAGATTGAAGGTTAATGGCCACTTTAAGCAACTTGATGGGCTATAAGCAGTCACTCGTCCATAATTTAGAGCCACTGGTTCCAGTGAAGGGAGAGAGCCTATTCCGTAAAACAAACACAACATCTACACCACACCAGGATTCAGACTTCGACCTCTCTCGGATGAATGGTCATAAGCCAGCTTTAAACTACTTAACCAGTGGGGCGGCATAGCCAAAAGGAAATTACCAGATTTTACATGGACTTAAAAAACAAAATAGTGTAATCACATCAGCTTAAAAAAAATAACAAGTTAGTAAAATCATGCAATGCATTGATTATGATACACTTTCCAACATACCACAAATCATTACTCAAGTTATGAGGATAATGGCTGTGGAAGAAATCTCGCTCCTGTGCCCTGAGCTTTGACCCCATTTCGATGATATTCAATAGAACCAGTTCAGTATACCTCCGGAACAATACAATAAAGTTTTGTTGCAATCGAAGCATTTTTCCGTAAGTTATGACGCATAAGGGAGATGGAATGGATTCTGCTCCTATGTCCTGACTTTTGACCCCATTTTCAATAGGGTTCGTCCCCAGGTTGTCCCCTTCCACATACTAAAATTTTATCGAAATCAAACCATTTTTACACGAGTTATCATACAGACAGATGGACAAAGCTGGAGCATATACGCTTCCTGAACCTACGGTTGGAAAGCATAAAAAAAAAAAGGGACGTGTGCGCACACTAAGAACTATGAGTGTTGTAAGACAATAATAATTAAGACTGAAACAAGACAGCCGAAAAAAAGTAAATTACGAGATATTCTATAGGCTTAAATAACAATAAAAGAAAATAATTGATCACATTGGCTTAAAAAGAAAAAAAAAGAAGTACAAATAGTAAGAACTGTTTTGAATAATATATGTTCATATAACACATGATGTATATGCAAAACGTGGCCTAAATAACTAAGAGTGGGTTTTAAGTACTTTGTACTAGCAAACACTGTTTCTCACGTTATAATTAACTATATATCAAATAAAGGTAACTTGATCACGCTAGTTACGTTACATGAAAAAACTTTTACAAAAAAAGTTCGTAAGCTGGGAGCTTTCGACCTTATCTTAAGTCTTCATCACGCCAATGGAGGACTAAGATTGTTGCCAGATTCTACATTTGAATTGTTTCTATTTTTGTTGCCAAAACTTAGAATTGATCTCCAGATCAATGGTATGTAGAGAGGAGATTCGGAATTGCAAGTCACCGAGTTGAAAAAAATTTCCAGGCTTTCACGGTAACAGAGAGCAAAACGATTGTCAAAAGAAGCAATTCGTTTTGCTTTGTTCCAGCTGGGAACTGCAGATGTGTCTTCCATTGTCAAAATAGACAAGGCTGTATTATTTGTTTTTCAACTCAATGATTTGCAATTCCGAATCTCCTCTCTACATTCCGTTGATCTGGAGATCAATTCTAAGTTTTGGCAACAAAAATAGAAAAAATTCAAATGTAGAATCTGGCAACTATCTTAGTCCTCCATTGGCATGATGAAGACCTAAGATAAGGTCAAAAGCTCCCAACTTATGAACTTTCTTGTAAAAGTTTTTTCATGTAACGTAACTAGCGTGATCAAGTTACCTTTATTTGTTATTATTGTTACATGTTTTGCCCATCATCGTCATAACTATATATCATCGGGTCAATCCCCCCATTGCATCCCGTCAAGATTTCTAAATATTCATGATAAAAATTCTATTGAAAACTGAATTGGGCGCATATTGCTAAATGACGGATTGGCGAACTTATAATCCTGTTTTGGCAGAAACAGGATTATAAGTTCGCCAACAGCAATATGCACCCGATATAAAACGTAAGTTATGCCTATGATTCAGTTTTCAATAGATTTTTTATGACAACTTATAATTTTTATCATGAATATTTAGAAATCTTGACGGGATGCAATGGGGGGATTGACCCGATGATATATAGTTAATTATAACGTGCGAAACGGTGTATACTAGTACAAAGTACTTAAAACCCACTCTTAGTAAGAACTGTTGCAAGCAATGTCCTTTAAACTGAAACAAAACTTATAAGAAAATACATTACAACATGAACTCTGGATATTTTTGTCCTATATCTGAATCTCACATGACCCAATGTGAAAAAAAAAATCGGGTAAATACATATTCAAACAACATTACCTCAAGAAAAAAAGGCTAAGTTCCAACTTCATCTATAAAGGTAAAATATTTTATTATTTTTTAAATGATTCCTTAAACAGAATATTTAAAACAAAATAGCACCTGTATCAGCCATCTTCTTGGTAAGCACACATTTCCCCAAAATCTTTCTGAGCAATTATTCCCTGTCGCAAAGCCCAAATGATTATGTGCAACTAAAGAATGCTTTGTGAAATAACATTTGGAAAGACATTTACTGCGTAAATGTGAGTGCACATGAACTGTTTTCTTCATATTTCACGTATGTGCATACAGTTCTTACTGAAATCAGTCCACACATGCACTGAAAACTATTGGTGAAAATTCTTGTAGCACATTTCTTCTCTTCAGATACATGAATGTGCATGTGCGCTGAAAGAATACTTTGTGAGTTTTATGTAGCAGATTTTACACTCGTCGGGCCCTGATCTATATGCATACGCATATGCCGTACAACACTATTTCTCCGTGTGAATTTTTTACAGCAGACTTCACATTCATGAGATTTTTCACCTGCATGAGTGTGCACATGCAATGAAAGGTCATTACTTCGTTTAAATTTTTTGTGGCAGATTTCACATTCATAGGGCTTTTCACCTGTATGAACACGCATATGAACTGAAAGGTTATCACATCGTGCAAACTTTTTATGGCAGGTCTTACACTCATGGGGCTTTTGACCAGTGTGAGTGAGCACATGCGATAAAAGCTCCTATTTCGTACAAATTGCTTGCCACAGATCTCACATTCAAATGGCTTTTCACCTGTATGGGTACGTACATGTACTGAAAGATCATAATGACGTGTGAATTTTTTGTGGCATATTTCACACTCATACGGCCTTTCACCTGTGTGAGTGCGCACATGCATTAAAAGAGTACAACTTTGTGAAAATTTCTTGTGGCAGCTTCCACACTCGTAAGGCTTCTCACCTGTATGAGTACGCATATGCAATGAAAGGCCAGTACTTCGTGAGAACTTTTTCTGGCATATTTTACACTCATGGGGCGTTTCATCTGTATGAGTACGCATATGCACTAAAATCTCAGCTTTTGTTGAGCATATGAAGTGGCAGATTTTACACTCTTGTGCATTTTCACTTGCATGTATGGACATATGCTCTGAAAGACCACTGCTTCTTGTGAACTTTTTCTGGCATATTTCACACTCGTGTGGCTTTTCACCTGTATGGGTGTGCACATGCATTAAAAGAGTACACCTTCGTGCAAATCTCTTGAGGCAGGTTTTACATTCATGACACTTCTCATCTATAGTACTCATTTGCACTGAAAGACTACTACTTTGTGTGAATGCTTTCTGGGATATATCACCCTCAACGAGATTTTCACTAGTATGTGCATTTATGTGTAGTGAAATGGATCCTTTTTTGACAAACTGTTTGTTACACACTACAAACTCATATCGATTTTCACCTATAACAGCCATTAAATATGTTTTAGATGACTATACTGTGCTATCTATATATGATATTGCACTTTTTTCAATTTCACTTATTCACAGAGACTGAGTACCAAAAGACATATTTTTGAAAAATTAGAAATAATATCCCTTATAAATCTTTGTTTGTACACGTTGTACGAAAAAAAAAAAGTGAAGGGGGGGATTGTTTAGTGAAGAAACACAACCATGAAGTTGATTTTGCAATATATGCTGAATATAATTACGTCTAGGCATGAATTGCGTAATTACGCATTACTAAATAATTTCAGAAAGATGTAAAGGCATAAGACAATGAGTTGAATGAACTATAGGCAGTCAAAATATTATAAATACGTTGATAGAAGACTACTGTTAATTATTATATATGTCCTCAGTCGATTATTTTCTACTGAGCTCACGTAGGATCTTAAGTGAAAGCTGTGAATTCTGTTTAGGCCTATTTCAAATCTCTGGATTGGTGAATACATTTGAAAACGTGAACATCACACTGACAAAAATTTCGGGAAAATGCTTGTCACTTTTATGAATACAAGCTTTGCTTATGGAAAAGATGTGGTATTTCTTCAGTCCCTTTCGTTGTTTCTCCACTCTGGAAACTTACATGCGTCCTTTCCTCTCACTACGATTCCGCATAATTGTGTTTTGTTTTTGATTACTCACAAAACCTGGAAGTTTATATCCCGATTCCCGGATTAGTGTCCAGCAAAGAACCTTTGAAATTCATGGAGACATTCTCATGGAAGGGTTCATAATGTGCATCCTATACGCTTTCCTCAACAGAAATCTCAAAAAAAAAAAAAGAAGTTCTACATGAATATACCAAGACTTCAGAAACCGCGGAACAAACAACGAGCACAAGCCTTTCTAAATACTTCTTGTTTGAGCGCGAACAACTCTGCGAATTATTTGTTTCTTCCTGAAAACAAAGTTAGCATTCGCACAACCTGCACTCTCCTCTGACGTCACCTTTCACCCTAAAGTTGAGTTGAATTGACTTTAAAATAACACAGATTTGTTTTCTTTTTTAAGATGATGAGGCTCATAGACCAAATACTTTGCCTCACAGCACCTAGTTGGCCGAGCTATTATAGCGAAAATGCCTCGTGATCACGATGAAACACTTAGATGCACGAACAGCACTTGAAGCCACGGCAGCATCACTAAAGTCCATCACGGGTAAGCAGATCAGACGTCCCCAATTCTTGAGGACGGTCCTCGAATTTAGTTTACTGTCCCCAAAAACGTCTGAAGCCTTTGGGGACGCAAATTATCCTCAAATTTTAATGTTTGTCCCCAAATGTCCTCGAATTTACTCTTCCTCATTAACCATTTAGATTTCCAATGAAAATTGTTCTTAAAAGTAATTTCCGTTGCACTAATTTTCCAACATGCTTCTTGTGAAAACAAATTTTGACTTTTTTTCTTCTTTCTGGGTTTAACGACCATTACGAGCAACTCTAAGGACTATTAGCAATCACCTGTATCTAATTGGGAGACATTCGTTCCAGGGAAGAGAGAGAGAGAGAGAGAGAGAGAGAGAGAGAGAGAGAGAGAGAGCAAGTGCTGTAAAACAAACACACCACCCATGCCTCATTTGGGACTCGAACCCGTACCCACTTGTACGAACGGGCACTAGGTCAATGCACCACTGGCGCTGTCAAATTTCGACTGTACTTTTTCTGAGTTTCTCCAAAAACTTTGGCAAGAGGAAAAATTTGCTCGCCGCCCCGGTGGCGCAGTGGTCTAAGGCGCTGGCCTCTAATCATTCGTCCGTAAGGGGTCCGGGTTCGAATCCCGGTCAGGCATGGATGTTGTGTTTGTCTTACGGCACTGGCTCTCTCCCTTCCCTGGAACCAGTGACCCTAAATTAGGGACGGGCGACTGCTTATAGCCCATTGAGTTGCTCACGGTGGTCGTTAAACCTCCAATAAACAAACAAACAAACAAACCAAACAATTTACCTAGAAAAGTAATCTTCTGGGAAACGTCATTTAATGAAACCTCCATAATCTTTAGAGAAACTTCGAAATCGCTAATGGCAGTCCCGTTACTCCATGCGTTCAAGGAGGTTATATTACTGGAGACACCATTCCCATCCACGCAGCATTGGCCACCATAAGTCACTGGCCCCGCAGCGTCTGATGTCACGGGCAGGCAAAAAGCTGCTTTGAAACTACGGAAACCACTGAAGCTACGAGGCGTTTACAGTTAAAAGGGGGATTTAATAATTATCAATTATACAACCTTACTGTTTAATCAACTGTGTAAATAAAAATGATTTTTCTTCTTAATTTCACAAGATTTCTAAAAAGAGAAAAAAAAAAAAAGAAAGAAAGAAAAAACCAGCATTTCGGGAATCTAAACTCGGAGACGTTACGAAACAAAAATCGGAATTCGATTTTTTCACAGAAGGTTAGGTGCTGGAAAAATAAAATTACTTACCTGATATGTGCAGATAATTTAATATTTTCAGTAATCTCACTAATTTAAGTTTTTGAAGTCGAAAATATTTCCTTACTTCAAATATTACGGTAAGTGAAGGGTCGCTATTAAAAGGTCATATTTTTGAGATCAAAACAATTTTTATTAGCTTGTAAAAGCGGGGTACATATCATAAAAATATAATGAAAACAAGATAAAACTCCACTCAGCATGAATGAAGAAATAACAGGCTCCGGAGATTTTCCGGTAGGAGACAACAAAAGTTAGCAGACAAACAAGCAAAAATTGCTCCATACGTGAATATTTCAGTTAAGAGTACAAGACTCACAAAGATTACAGAACATGAGCTATATACATCACAGTGGAGAGTGCTTTGTGTGAAACGCATAACAAGTTCAAAAAGAGCATAGCATGTAAAACTTTTAGAAACAAAATTGAAATAGCATGGTAAGCAAACAATATACATGACTCGCACAGTGGGGTGAAACAAAAACAAAACGTGTAATACAAAATGCAGATAGAAAAAATATACAGCACATTGAACAGGAGTAAACATGGTTCAAACACACAAGACAGTGTTGGACAGTCAAGAGTAAAATGTAGTAAGAAACATCATAAAAACATAGAAAATCCAACAAGAGATAAGGGAAATTTTAACACAAAATGGTGCAGAAAATTGGAGCAAATACAGTGCAAGAACATCAAAATGGTCACCCAGCAATAAGAACGCACAATGATGCAGAAAAATACAGAAGCATCCTCCAAAAGATGATAAAAAAGAGGATGAAAAAATAAATATAAGCAAAAGAACAACACAAAATGCAAGAGATCAAAACAAAACATATGGCAAGCTGACATTTGTAAACAAATAACAATAAATGCAGCACAAAAATGACACAGACTGCACTGTATAATTCCACATAAACACACTTCCCCCTACCCTAGTAGGCGGAAGATGACAAAAAGCCAAAGAAAAAATGACAGAAACATTAGAGAATGAGGTAGGGGGAAGGAATTTTGAATGAGAAACCACCCGGAATGCATGCACATATATTCCCCATACAAAGGTCATTCTTACCTTCAGCTTTCCAAGATATTACCTTATAACACAAAATGCACAGGTGTCATAGCAGGCCACTTATTTTTCATTACATTTAAAATTACATTCAGTATCTAGGAACATAGAATCAAATCTGTTTATGTCCAATGCTATACTTACAATAAATATAAATAAGGAAAACTGTTTTAAAATAAACCAAAAACGATTCAACACTTTTGTGTATACATACGTGACATAAATATAAACTCTACGTTTTCACACACACACAAAAAAAAAAAAAAAAAAAAAAAAAAACACCATCCAAAACACAGCTCCTAACATAAAACAAAATTATGCATGTCACCCCACACTGCTTAATGAGCATATGTACCCATACAGGATACAGTTATTATATATCCAAAAACATAACATTAAATTCCACCACAGTTCAACTACAATAAAAAAATAACATAGCTAGAATTACCCTTTACAAGAAAACCAAATACTAGTAACTATTATACGAAATTATGTTCAATAGTTGGGACAAACTATTGAACTTGTAAGAGTTCGATTCAATATAATTGTCCCCAAGGTAAATATTTACAAATCTCATTCAAGATAGCATTAAGGACATTCTTTGCCCAAGTAACTCCTATTGTAATTACATACAGTTGTAACAGCACTTTCTGTTAATTCAACAATTAAAATAAAATACCAGAAGGTTAATACTGTTAACTATAAAACCTTGTCAAACATATTTACATAAACAGTAATATATCCTCCAGCAAATTTCACAACCACTAAATAAAATACTTAATAAAATGTACAGTAATTAATGATAGGTCACCTTACATTAAGTTCACTGTTAGTTCACTTAGCATTTGAATGTTTTTCATGAGGTCTCTAACCAACAGGCAATTTTTAAGATTTAATACGGCTTGGTATCATGGTATTAACAACATTAGTAAAGAAGTCATTGCAGTAAGTGAGCATTACTGATGACATTTTTGTTAAGGAATTTATTCCGTCATCTGCAGGTAAGTCCCTTTCTACTAAGACTACTGCTCATTGTTAACATCTTCCGAGGATACGGTCTAAAATTTCGGTTGTCCATCGGTGGTCCGTTCTTCTGGCAACATGTCCATACATACTGTATAAGATAGAGTTTGGGACCCCCTACACACACGCAGGTGCAAAGCAGTTGCTAAGGCGCGATCTAACGGGCACGACATAAATGCCTCTATTGGCGCATTGTGGAACTTAGTAAACACAACTGTAAAACTATGATAGAATGATAGACAGGGCAGAAATGTAAATTACGAAGTTGTAGAACTGATTTTGCTTATTAAGAATCGATATCGCTGTTTTATTAAGTACACATCATACATGTGTTTGCATTCTACAAAAAATTACAAGCTTACATTAAATTTAGTTGGTTAACATGTAAAAAGTGTCATATTATATCATTATATTCCCAAAAATTGGGGGTGGGGGTCCGTTACATTGGAGATCCCCGACTGAAAATCTGGGAGGGTCCTACCCCCCTCCCCAGTGTTTCGGCTATGATTCCATGAATACACTCCTGCTAAATTAATAAAAAAAATTAAAAAAAAATCCCGAATCAGTCAAACTGACTTTTCCCTGAAGTTGTTCTTTCTTCATATTGATAAAAAAAGTAAAAGTACAGTATACAGCAATTTACCATTATATCTTAAAAGAAAAATGTTTAATGGATGCATCTTTATGGACCAGAGATAAGACAACTAAAAAGGTCATGGAGATGTTGCGAACAACTCAAAGAAACATGGAGAGATGCTTGCTTGGCAGAATCAGGAACTCATGAATCCGAAAAATGGCAACAAAAGATGACATCAAAATAAGTCCATAAAGTGGCAATGGATGGGACACATTCCTAGAATTGACCACCATTGGACAACTGAAATATTGCACTGGATACCAAGGAGCAGAAAAATATAGAAAAGAAGACCGTGTGGGAGTTGGGTAGATGAAATTTGAAAACTTGCTTAAGTAACAAGAGAAGACTAGCTTATGACTGAAATTTGTGGTAGAAACTTGGGGAGAGCTTCACCCAGCAGTGGACTGATAATGGTTGATGATGATATGCATATAGGGGAGGAAGCATTAACAAAAGAAAAAATCTGATATAAATTAACATGGCCATCATTCCTACCTTTACTGATTTTTGTGCAGTATAAGTTTTGTTAGGTTTGAGCGTACATTCATTCCTATCATTTGCTCTGTAGCTTGTTTAGCTGCATGGTGCAATCTAATAGTTGCATATTCCCTTAAAATTAGTTTTTTTAATGTTGTGACGTGATTATCTAGGGTAATGTCTACCTCATTATCATCTAAATGAGAGTCTAATGCTTTAAGTACAGACATACCTGCCAACCTTCTTAAAACAACACACTGAAGTTTGGTCATAAGATGAGGAATTTTTCTTTTTCCAGCGCTGAACATCCCACTTCTAATGCATTGTTCAGTAGTCTTCGAAATTAGGCATACACTCCGAGATGGTATGGTTAACCCTCCTTTTGACTTCAGATTTATAAGAACAGATATTGAAGATCTAGCCACTTAGAAGTCTACATCAATCAGTGCCAATCTGCAGTCCATGCAAGAAATCTTTTTTATAATTTTTTTGCATACAAAACCTGCAATGTAAACAACAACATTGTCAGTATAAAATCAAAGATTTGGTATGCTGAAGATGTTTGCATAATCATGGTCCAGGACTCCAATGGAAGATTCCTCAAGTGAACAACGCCGCTTTTGAGAAAGGCTCAACTCATCATCAATTACAATAAAATTTTTATCATAAAGTGCATTAACATTAAGAATTTTCATTTCAGCAACTGTAATACAGTTACCAGTCTTTTGCACTCCAATGAGTCTATTCCAAATAAGTTGACGGTATGCACTTCTAAACTGAGCTACATTGGGGTTATTATTGTATCCTTCTTTAGAACGTATAGCACCAAAAAAAAAAAAAAAAAACAATTCTAAATGGTCTTGACTAAGTTTGTAAGTTAAGATACAGTTTAACTTATCTGTTAACAAAGTGTCTGCCAAATAGATAATGCTTTTTATTGTGGTACAAAATCCCAGGATGCATGTATTTCTGCTAGTGTTCAGAAGTTTGGAACCATCTACTCTTCGCAGGTTCAAGAGTACAGCAATAGCAACTTGCAAGTTAGGTTCCCATATAGCTCTTGTTTCCTGCTTTAGTGGTCTTTTAAATTGCTTTCCAAAGGGATTCCTGGAATTCAAATATCAAAAAGCTTGTCAATGATGAAAATAAATTGGGCAGTACTTTCACAGTCTTGGAAACCTGGAATTTTTAAGCGTTTCATGAGTAACAATGCTGTAGCAACGGAACTGCTCAGTGTCTGTGCTGCCAACTTGACCTTCACTTTTTGTTTGTACCATTCCACATGATTTCGCTTCAGTTTGTTGGCAGCATGAATCATTTGTTCTTGAATTTCATACAATTTCTTTATATAATACCAGCATATTCTGATATTGTTGCCATCCAAAAGGACTTTTAAGATCTCCAAGTACATTTCTGAGAACTTTCAGCATGTGGCATGCATCAAATATCACTGCAACTTTTTCTCACTGTCTGCTGGATGACTAAAAATATTATTGATGTTCTCAGAATCAAAGGAAGCTCCCAACTCTTTAAACATTGAAAAATTTGCTCTGAGTCCATCACAGACTACAGCAGCAACATCAATGCCAACATGATGCAGTTTCCTTAATGCCACATTTAAGAAAGCTGCTTTTTGAGACCTTGATAGACCAGCTGTGAGGAAATAGGCTATCAGTACTTTCCAGCTGTCTTCAAGGCACACAATCATGAAGACTAATGCCTCCGATGCTACAGAACAATTTTCATTGCTGACATCAACACCATAGTCTACAAATCCTATTTGAGACTCTCCATCAAACAGAATTTGCTTTTGAATGAAAATTTCATCAATAATTAGTGAGCATGTGTAGCGCTTTTTTGGAATCACTCATACTCTGTAATGCTACAAACACTTCTTCCATAAAACCTGGTGCCTCATCAACCGATTGACACCAACGATGGATTGTTGAAGAGTGAGGCAGATACAGCCTGCCACGTATAAAGGCATACGCTTTAGGCGAGTAAAAGTACAAAGCCATGGCAAATCGTTTAATTTCAGCATTGTAGGATCTAATGTTTGTTCGTTTCGCATTCTTCATTGCATTTCTGAACAAATCAATAGATGTGTCAGTAAGAGTGTCTTCTACTAAATGGAACTCTTCTTCCCTCAAAAAATTGTGCTCAAGAAGCAACTGTAAGATTTCTTTTGCATGAGTTACGCTGCTTGCTTATCTGTAGTTGTTGTACAGAACTTTTTAGTTTTTTAAATAAAGCATCATTACGATCAGTTGCTAAATCCAGTTTTCTTTTTCGTTTTCGAGGGCTTTCGGCAATACAGTAAGTGTGATCACAATTGTTTTCAGCTTGTGTGCTGCTGGTACTTGGCAATGACATTTCTACTTCTGCTGATGGGTTTTCTCTATAAGTTGGTGGTTTTCTTTTTGGTGCATCACGATTTTTACTTGAAAAAGTGAACACAGCAGGCACAGCATCCTCATTTAATCGGGTATTGCTTCCTTGATACACGTTTTTGTAAATAGACTGATTCTTGGGAAAACAATCTTCAGTGAAATGTGCAGAGCAAAGAACACTTCTAATTGACGGTATCCAATGTTTTCTTTGCACGTTGTGTAGCCATATCTTCATCAGCTTTTTATTTTTGTGAGGAAACCTAAATTATAAATAAATAAATAAATATATATATATATATATATACTGAAAATAAGAATGGTTCTACTGATAATTACTGTTCAAAATGATATAATTACAAACATAAACACTTTTGACTTATATTCTTACAGATAACTTTTATATATGCACACGTTTCTCTAACTGTACAGAGGTGCCTTTTATAGCCTCCATAAATCTGGAAAAATTCTGAAAAATGTGCCATAAAACATTTTTCTGGATAGACCCTTGATTTTTGTCTCTATTACTTCCAAACCACAATGGCAGCATCATTCGAATTGCCAGAATACGAGCATTGTTACACTCTTAAGTCAAACTAAGCAGGGGCGGCGGAAAGTGAAATTTGTTGACCCGAATCGTGGTGCGCCCTCTATCTTAACGGAACAAACAGAAGAAAAACTATGTCTAAGCAGTGGCGCTCCCACAGGAGTGGCCGAGCCCCCCTCCCCCGGCTGATAGAGTGGAAAATTATTATGTCGAAGTTTTAAACAAAAAGTCACAATACACGATCTACATATACTTCTTAATCATATACCGTATAATTATAACATATAATAATTATAAGGGAGTGTTAGGAGAACTAAAATTCGAGCAGAAATAGTCCACAGTAATCAAAATGATTCCACAACTTAAATCTTGGCCCTCAGTCTCCGGCAGCTGGAATGTACCTGGCCAAGGCAGCGGCCAGTGCGACATGAAGGCAGAGGGTGCTAAGAATCCCCGGAGGACCGGACTAGGCTGCCATCTGATGCTGACCTTGGCTACTTACAATGGACGCTCCCTATCTTCTGATTCTAGGCTTCTTGAATTGGAAGAGGAACTACAAAGGATCAAGTGGGACATCGTGGGGCTGAGTGAGGTAAGGAGAAAAGGAGAAGATCTCATCGAACTGAAAAGTGGACATCTCTTCTACTATCGTGGGACAGATACTGGCAGAACTAGTGGTGTTGGATTTATAATAAACAAGAAACTGAAGGATAAAGTTGTAGAAGTTGAAAGTTCCTCTGACAGAGCTGCACGACTTGTTATCCAACTCTCGAAAAGATACCAGGCTCAGATTATTCAAACTTATGCACCCACCACAAGTCATCCTGAAGAAGAAATTGAAGAATTTTATGAGGAAATTTGTCATCTAAATAATAAAGGTAAGCAGCACTTGAAAATAATTATGGGAGATTTCAATGCAAAAATAGGGCAACGGCAACAGAATGAAACTTCAGTAGGTAAATTCGGTCATGGCAACAGAAACCAGCGTGGAAATACTCTCGTTGAGTTTGCAGAGGCAGAAGGGTTTTTCATCTTGAACTCCTTCTTCAAGAAAAAGCCACACAGGAAATGGACATGGAGACATCCAAATGGGACGACAGGTGAAATTGATTTTATTATGTGTAACAAAAAATTCGTCATAGAAGACTGCAGTGTGCTAAACAAGTTCAACACAGGCAGTGACCATAGATTGGTGAGATGTAAGATGCACCTCAACACTAAACTCGAACGTAGCAAGCTCATAAGACAAACAAAATGTATTGACATAACCAACCTTAAAAAACACCATAATACCTTCAAGTTAGAACTGAAGAACAGGTTCTCTGCTTTAGAAGGCCTAACATCGGAAGAAGTGGACATCTCTGAAGTTAACAGAAAAGTAACCAAAGCTCTTATGGAAACAGCAACAAAATTAGCTGGGTCTAAGAACAAGTTGCATGTGAACAAATTATCAGGAAAAACCAAAATGTTGATGCAGAAAAGAAGAGAGATGAGGACAACTAAAGAAGATGTGACTTCCAAAGTGGAATATATAGAGCTATGCAAGACAGTAAGAAAAAGTATCACTGAAGACGTAAGGAAATTCAACTGCGAACTAGTGAGGAAAGCAATTGAAAACAACCAAAGCCTAAAGATAGCAAAGGGACATCTCAGTAAGGGAAGAAAACAGATTATGGCACTGTGAAAAGAAGATGGTTCTGTAACAAGAAATAGAGGCGAAATTTTGACAAGAGTGAAAGATTTCTACTCCAAATTATATGAAAGGGATGATATATGCACTCCAGACATCATGAAAGATACCAGTACCAGAGTTCCTCCAGTCCTTCCAGCAGAAGTTGCACATGCAATCAAGAACATGAAGCGAGGAAAAGCTCCAGGAGAAGATGGAATTACTGTAGACATCATACAAGAAGCAAGTGGAGAAATCGAAACAGTACTCGCCCAAATTTTCACTCGATGCCTTAATGAAGGAAAGATTCCTGAGGATTGGAACACCGCTACAATGATCCTGCTACATAAGAAAGGTGACATTGAGGATCTCGGAAACTACAGACCTATCAGCCTCCTATCAGTAGTTTATAAAATCTTCACTAAAGTTCTTTCACACCGCTTGAAGGTAGCACTAGACATGGCTCAACCGAGAGAACAAGCTGGATTCAGGAGTGGCTACAGCACAATAGATCATATCCACGTGCTGAGAGAACTAATTGAAAGAGCGAGGGAATATGAACTTCCATTGTGCATGGCTTTTATCGATTATGAAAAAGCCTTTGATTCGGTGAAACCATCAGCAGTTACAATGGCTCTGAAAACCTGCGGTATTGAAGATGCATACATTAATATTATTAATAACATCTATGAAAATGCAAGTGCAAAGATTCGGCTGTTTGAAAATACAACACACGTAAAAATTGGAAAGGGAGTGAGACAAGGTGACACCATATCTCCGAAGCTCTTTAATGCCACATTGGAGGGTGTTTTTCAGTCGCTGAGCTGGGAAAACAAGGGGATAAAGATTAATGGAGATTATCTAACCCACCTTCGTTTTGCTGATGACGTAGTCATTTTTGCAACTACCCCATCAGAGCTGCAGAGTATGATCCAGGAACTTGATGACAAGAGTAAAGAAGTGGGATTAAAAATGAACTTTCAGAAGACAAAAGTGATGTTCAATGCTTTTACAAGAAATGAAGATTTATCGATTGATGGAGAAAAGCTGGAGATAACAGACACGTACGTTTATCTTGGACAGCAGATATCAAGTGAGGGTCACATTGATGAAGAAATTAATCGGCGTACAAAACTTGCCTGGAGAGCTTTTGGAAGAAACAGCATAATTTTCAAGAGCAATATGCCATTATGTCTTAAAAGAAAAGTGTTTGATGAATGCATCCTTCCAGTGCTTACGTATGGTGCAGAGACGTGGACCTTAACTAAAAGAGACATACAAAGGCTGCAGACAACTCAAAGGAGCATGGAGAGGTGCATGCTTGGTGTAACCAGGAGAGATAAGAAGAGGAACTCGTGGATCCGAAAAATGACAAGAGTGGAAGACATCATGATCAGAGTTAAATCCCTGAAATGGCAATGGGCTGGACATACTGCCAGAAGGACAGATCATCCATGGACAGCCGAAATTTTAGATTGGATTCCAAGGGACAGGAAAAGACCCAGAAGAAGACCACATAGGAGATGGGTGGATGAAATTCGAAAGTATGCAGGGGTGACATGGAGGAGACTGGCACAAGACAGACCGTTGTGGAGGAAACTTGGGGAGACCTTCGTCCAGCAGTGGATTGATAATGGTTGACAATGATGATGATGATGATGAATCGAGGTAGTTGCCTTCAATGCACGATCTTAATAACAAGGGTCACTCACAATACAAATTTAAATTCGTTGGCTGAATTTAAAGATTTTATAGTATAAGAACTTTCGGGTTTCCCTAGAACTCATCATCAGATACAGAACAAGGAATAAGTTTAAATAAAGTGTTACGTGAACAAAATATAGATATCAGATATTAATATGACATAATGTCACTTGGCATCAAATTGTCAAACGACGTGGCATGTCTCATGAAATAAAGAAAATAAAGAAAATAGAATGCAGGTATACATAAAATACTGCATTGTAAAAATAAAGGAAGGTTAGTAGGTAACTAAATTAATTGTGTTGTTCTCATCTAGAGATACAACAAGGAGCACTATAGCAAAAATCGAGATTAAGTGATTTCGTCCTCAGTTTGCCTCGTATTCGGAACTGTAAATAGTTTCCAGATTGTAGGTACAGATACTGGAACATTGTCATTACAGCATAAATGTCTCTGAGTAGCAATTACAAGGCTCTCAGTTAACAGCAATGAAGAGACAGCACTAGGTGTTACGATGATGGAAGCATCATTCCAAATTGGATAGTGCAGGCCATCGCACACGAGTCGAGACAATGCAGAAATTTAAGTACATTCTTTAGGGCGTATTTATGTTCATTCAGTCTTGTTGCTAGTGTACATTTTGTAGATCCTATATATTTACTATCGTGAGTGTCAGCATCAATACATTTTAAGGGGATGCTGTAAACGCCAAATTTGTTTAGCTTTGTTACCTGGTCTCGATCTTTCTTAATTAACTGGAAAATGTATGTAGTACGTATTCCGAATTCCAGGTGAAAGTTTCTGCAAATGGGTTTGAGAACAGGTGTTATGGTTGAATATTAATCTATGGTCCCTATATATCTACGAGCTTGTTGGTCCCTCTGGAGAGTAGTTGAGTTTTCTTGGTGGAGCTTCTTAAGAGCTTTTTTATGATAAAGGTGGGAAAGCCATGGTTAAGGGCGATGTTGAATATTTTGTTAATTTCACATTTACGTCTGCTGAAACTAGATGACTGCGTGATGGCTCTGCGTAGAAGGAAAGAGATTGAGGAGAGTTTATGGCTTTTTGGATGTGCTGAAGAAACCGGGATCAATGTAGGTACAGAAGTTGTTTTCCTATATACGGAGTGTTGCAAGGTGCAAGTGACAGTTAAATAAACTTAGAAAAATTTAACAAGGAAAACATGACGATGATGGGCAAAACATGTAACAATATTAACAAATAAAGGAAACTTGTTTAGGCTAGTTACGTTACATGAAAAAACTGTTACAAGAAAGTTCGTAAGTTGGGAGCTTTCGACCTTATCTTAGGCCTTCATCACGCCAATGGAGGACTAAGATTGTTGCCAGATTCTACATTTGAATGTTTTCTATTTTTGTTGCCAAAACTTAGAACTGATCTCCAGATCATCGGAATGTAGAGAGGAGATTTGGAATTGCAATTCATTGAGTTGAAAATAATTTCCAGGCTTTCACGGCAATGAGAGCAAAACGAATTGCTTCTTTTGATAGTCGTTTTTCCCTCCGTTGCCGTGAAATTATTTTCAACTCATTGAATTGCAATTCCAAATATCCTTCCTACATTCCGATGATCTGGAGATCAGTTCTAAGTTTTGGCAACAAAAATAGAAAAATTCAAATGTAGAATCTGGCAACAACCTCAGTCCTCCATTGGCGTGATGAAGACCTAAGACAATGTCGAAAGCTCCCTACTTACGAACTTTCTTGTAAAAGTTTTTTCATGTAACGTAACTAGCGTGATCAAGTTACCTTTATTTGCAAGAAAAACAATTTCACTGCTTCTTCTAATCATTTAACTTTCTTGTACTGTAACATTTGTAGTTACTGGATAAGAATAAATGCAGAAAAGTCAACCTCCCTAATTGTTACAGCACCTGTCTACTTTTCCCGGTAAATTTAGGAGGGGGTCACCCCCACCTTGGGAAAATTCTGTGTGTCAGGGCGCACAGGTTCCTCCCTTAGGAAATTTCTGGGTGCCAGGGCGCAGGGCTCCTCCCTTGGGAAATTTCTGGGTGCGCTACTGTGCCTAAGGAGCTTTGTTGGGAATTAGGATTACCCAACCACTTACCTAGAGGAACTTTCTAAGGCACATCACAACAATCGCACATATGTCAAATAAAAAAATAATAAAAATAAAAATCTTGGCTGAAATTATTGACCGGGCCCGGACCCTGGGCGGTTCCGCCGCCACTAAAACTAACTGCGTACTACTGTCAAAGGTAGGAGAGCCAAATCACAGTGCCTCCGGGCAAAAACGGAACAACGGTATTGGTTCCAGCCACTCCCTAATAAACCTCTCGCATTTACCTACTTGTAAATTTACTGTCTTTGTGGTGCCACAAATGGGAAAAAGGTTCTCCCTCACTCACCTTGCAGGTTTTGTGCCATCTGGTGAATGGGCTGCCGAGACAACTCACTATGTAAGATGGTCATCAGGTATGCACAGGTGACATGCTCTTCTCATCTCCCCATTTAAGTTACTAAATAAATGTCTCACCTATTTACTTCACTAAAGCAGTGGTAGTGATTACAGGTACCCTAGCAAGTTTGATACCAGTGTGGGCTACATATAGAGGTGTTCGGATATCTGCCTAAGTGCGAAAAGCTGATGACAAACCCAGTAAATAAAGCACAATTAAAGAAATATTGATGAATGATGCTGTAAGCCATGTAATAACAAACATCTTTCTGGTATGAACAGCACTGAGAAATTGCTGAATCAGAATTCCTAACAGTAATCATTGAAAAATAAGAAGATATTCGCACCTAAAACACTGAATAAGGCTGTAAAATTGTCAACAACAGACCACTTTCTCGTCAGCGTACAAGAAATCACAGTGGAAGGAGATACCTTTTCTAACAACGCTTCTCATTGGTCGAATGGGAGACGTCACATAAGGGACCGTATGTGCGATTACCAAGTAGTGTCCTACAGTCGCAAAACATTATACATGACCAACAAAGTGAAGCCGGATTTATAAGCTTCCGCGCTGAAAGTAGTACTAGCCAGCTTTCACGTGGCTACCTCGAGATGCAAAACAGACGATTTTCCGTAGGAAAGCGTTAGTGGAACCTTGTTCGTTTTTTAAGATTTTAGATCATCTCAAATTATAAATGAAGTTGAAATGCAGTGAGATTGATTGAGTGAACCCTTAGTTCGACATGAGAAGGTTTCCAGAAAAAAATAAACAAATGGGATTTTCCGGGGGAAAAGAGACTTAGAAAAACGCCTTCGTAACCACTGGAACTTGTGTTAACTAACGATGTTTTACAATAAAGCGTTTAAAATGCTTCTCTTATAACGTAATTTGCTATCCGTTGTAACTTAGTCCTTACGGTAGTAATTACCTTTTGTAATATTAGAAGTACCCACACTCGTTACAAGAAAGAGGTCAATAGTAATTACAAATACTTTTATTCGCTTGCATGGGTTGATTCCACACTCTCACATGCTTTACTCGCTTAAATATCAGTGACTTAATGTCCAAACAACAGCCTAATAGCACGTCAATCAATATCCAATCGTTACATAACGGCACGTCTCTCAATCATAACATCACTCCCTTTAAAATTTTGTCATTTTCTTGTAGGACTTCCGTCCACAGTGAGTAGAGTTTAAGTCCCAGCCACCTACGGCGAGCTCGCGTTTTGGGCAGGACACAGAAACGGAAGGAATGAGAGCAAGTCTAGCGACTTTGACAGAACAGTTTGTAGTGAGATTAAAGTACAGTAGACGGCGCCACCGTACAAGTACGATGTTGCACATAGAGGGGTGAGAGAATTTCAGGGGGCGCATAGGAAAGGATACCCATTTAACCAGTGGGTCTAGCCTGGGGGCCGTCACTTAACGTGCTCGTCCGATGCACGACGGATATTCAGCGATTGTTAGTAAATCACACCATCTCTGAAAGATCAGCCCAGGTTCGAACCTGAGGACCTTGCATTGATAGTCTGACTCGCTAACCACTAGGCCATCCGCGGCTCTCAAACAAATTTGCTAAGAGAGAGAGAAAGAGAGAGAGATTTCCTATCTGAGGTTGACAGACCCGAACCCACAGCGCTCTGCGCATTTTGGCAGGTGAAAAGGAAGGAGATAGGTTAATTGGGAACAGAATTCCCTGATAGAACAGCATGAAAGAAAAGTACAGAAAAATTAGATCAAAAGGAGTATACGGTTTTCCGTTAAGTATTGAAGTTGTAAGCTACCCTACATACTTACCTGCATCAAATCGTTCAAAGCAATTTATCCCGCAGCCAACGTCAGGCCGCAGGAACAGGGGAAAGGACAGGGAAAAGGGGTGCCTAAAAAAAGAAAACCACACAAGAAAAATCCGACAGATAAACACCCAGTTTTCTCCCAAAACTATGTGTTGCAAGGCACCTTAAACCACACAGCTGTCGCTTGCTCAGCTCCCGTGCAGGAGTCGACTTTTTGCCTCGCTTCTCAGAGAAAATATTTTTTTTCCACTGGCTGGAAGGGAGTTTGGTACTTTTTTTATTTTTTTTAAACCATAGTACCTTGTTTCTGGGCCCGTCTCATATATGTGGACTGAAATATTCCTTTTTGCAAAACAAAAGTTTGGCCCTTAAAAGAGCCGGTTTTTTTTTTTTGTTTTTTTTTAACAAAATTTCTTCACATGTGTGTATTTCGTTTTGCAAAACAGAGTTTGGCCCTTAAAAGAGCCGCTTAAAAACCGCTGCATTGTCTTTTTATCTACCGTTCTTATCCGGCTACGCATACGCCACTTGTTCTGACCTCAGGGAGTTGCCAACATTATTCTCGTTTGAGGGAAAAGACATAACGTTAAAGTTTGAAAATGTTTGAGAGAACAAACTCAAATTTACAGAGAAAAAGTAACTCAAAAGGAAAGTTAAAACAGAATATACGTTACACTCTGTCTTAATGAATTATCATAAGATATTGTTTATTATAGAAATAAAAACAGTGAAACTTCAGAGAATTTGTATGAGTAAAATGTTCAAGCAGAGCCAACTTTACGAAATTACTAGGTAGTCAGGTTCATAGAGATCAGGCTTAAGGGGGACCTCAAGATAAATTTTACTCTATATCTGTAATGCAAATTCTTTTGTACACATTTTCTCGAAGACTATTACTTTGTAGTGTTTGAAATTTTGGGCACAAATAAAAACGACCCATAGCTAATATGTGACACAGTTATTATTCCAAAAATTTTGTCAGATTTTTTTAATTTAATTTATCTGACTCGAAAGTATTCCAATTTGGCACTAGATGGCGCGATAAGTTAGTTTAGCAGTGTTTCTGTCTGAAAAAAACATAATCTCTCATTTGTGTCTGATTTTTCTAATAATATAAGACAAACAGAAATAAATGAATAGCACCACAAGAGAGATTGGAATCTTTTCTTCCATAAGTCACCTTAAATTCTATTGTACGTTCATTTTTTGAAGAGAAAGTGTGTACATTAGCAGAGAACCCCCGAATTTGAGCTATAGGAGCTCCACCCACTTATAACTCCACCTTCTTACAAAGATCCACGCCCAAATAACGTCATTGGTTAAAACGTAACAGCGCGTATTTTGTCTTTTCATTCTCACTCTGTTTCCTGACTTCATTCAGTGCTCACAGAAAATTTGAAAATCCTTGATCAGTTGTGGTTTAAGTAAGTTATTTTTAACTGAAAAGTTCTTATCAGAACTCCCTTTTGGTCAAACTATTAATACTTTGTCATCATGCCACAAAATAACAGAAGAAGAGCAAGGCATCCTGCATACAACAAAGCCTCCAGAGCCCGGCGATTACGACGTTCTAGAAAGCAACAAAATGCCCTGGACATTTTTTTTTTTTGATTGGAGGTTTAACGACCACCGTGAGCAACTCAATGGGCTATAAGCAGTCGTCCGTCCCTAATTTAGGGTCACTGGTTCCAGGGAAGGGAGAGAGCCAGTGCCGTAAGACAAACACAACATCCATGCCTCACCGGGATTCGAACCCGGACCCCTTCGGACGAATGATCAGAGGCCAACGCCTTAGACCACTGCGCCACCGGGGCGGCCCCTGGACATCAATCAGGAGGACGCTATAAGGTAAGTTACTCGTATTTTATATATCAATATCTTTATGTGTATTTTTGAAGTACGTGTTGTTCTATTTTGTGTAAGCTACGTTACTGCAACATGTAGGATCATAAGACGGAAATTTCAGAAAAAATGGGAGGAAGCTAAACAACGAGTTTTTCCGCAATTTTTGTCGCCGATTTGCAGTTGACTGCGAACTACACCACTGTTTTTAGAGCTGCTGGACAGTATGCTTCGACACACTGGGCGACGTCATTCACTTTGTGTCCGTGGGCACGGCCAAACACGATGGCTCTTTTTTGCCACTCAATAACGTCTGTCTTACGAACCATATTGCAGGCTAAATTCAACACGCACACGCTGCTCTTCACCACTGCACGAGAAAGAAATGATCTTGTAGACCACGGCAGTGCTATTTATCTCCCAACAATGCTATCACGGCGCCCTCTGTGCGACCAGTAACTTCCTACTCTCATTTTTGTTAGGGGTGACTAAGTTTTTGTCCGGTGTGCTTATCATCGGCTGTCGAACATTAGGCATTCGTCGTCCAAGATCGGGAGCACGGATGGTTTTACTCACGATGAGATTAACCATTGAAAAGCAATGCATTTTGGAAAACACACACACGCACACACACACACACACACACAGTATTTCACACGCAGTGACTCCAGCTATCGAATAGATTTGAATTTTTAAAGGACTGAAAGTCTGACTTACGAAGTGTTTAACTGTCGAAATGATCGACATTGAAAAAAACCCTGCCAATTGTCATACAACGAGATCAATTATCCAACAGTTCTGAAATTTTAAAACGCTGATAGTTTGCCATAAATGACCATGAGAACGTCAGCTTTCGACTAGTTTAAAATATGATATAGCTGGCACAGCGACCTTAAGTAATCCAATGCTTTTATTCAGAGGCGTAACTAGACACATCTGCGCCCGGACAAACCACAAAATATTGCGCTCCCATTAGGTTTTCTATCTTACATATAAATATACAGTTTTTTCTTGCTTTTCTTTCTGTAGAAAAAGTGCCAGAACTCTTAAACATCAATTGTTTCAAAAGGGGGTGGTGTGATCTAATAAAAAGCTGCTCAGTTTCTTGAATGTTGTTCTTTTTAATCATTATAATTGTTGTATGGCACAAAAATTTAATTAGAGTAAAAAATAGCTAGTAATCCGTAACAGTTTTACAGTAAGTTACGTTATAACCATTAAATAATTATTCCAAAACTGAAAATTCCCCAAATTTTTCTTTCGTTAAAAATGACGCTGGAACGCCGTTCCTGTGATTTCATTATGCGTTTGCTCGACAAAGCAAAATTAGGGTCATATGCTAATGTTATCTCCACGGAAAAGGCACAATCAGACTGACGGTACGGCGTTTCCCAGTGGCTTCGGTAGCACGCGAAACGGAATGAATACAGCTGGAAGTCGTGGCTCTCAGTCGTAGTAACGATCAAATAGCTCCCAGGGAATCTTTAATAATGTGAACAACCTATTTTTTGCAAAGTACAACAGCGCTTTCATTTTTTGAAAATGAGCGACTAATATGCCTTGAGCAGTTTGAAGAAGAAATGGTTATTTTAATTGACCAAGGTTACCGAAATTGGCGAAGGACAAAGTATGGCTCGAAAAAACTTAACCAGAAACTGGTGCAAAATTTCCACTTTTAATCAGACTGTTTGCAATGATTCCTGCGCACTCTTTTGAGTTGCGTCCGGAACACCGAACCCGCCTGCCCTGCCCTAGTTTTACCTCTGCTTTTACTCTGCAAAAGTAGCTATGGTTTCAGACCAAGGAGGTTAGAATAAGATATCTGGAGACGCCCTTGTTAATGGAGCAGTGCCACTTTGCGTGAAGCCTATAACCGCGAGAGACGGCAGTCAAAGTGTTGGAAAGCTGATGGTTTTCAAGGCTATTGCAATGCATTTTGTGTAGGCCGAATCACCTTCTTTCGTCGAAAATGTTTCCAATTTCGCATCGTAACTTGCTGCCGATGTGTGAGAAAATGCTGGATTTATAAAATTATTAGTTATTTTGAGGCTGCTTCCCATTTATATTTTAAATTGAAATACACGAATGTTAGTGCTAACTCTAAACAAAACATAACGTTAAAATTGAAAATTTCACTCGTGTAAGAAGTATAATTCATTCCGGTTTGATATTAACGTAGTTTCTGCAACCAAAAACCACGCAATTCCAAAATACACACAGTTGAAATTGCATAGGTATCATGTAAACAACGTGAAATTCCCACACCTTGCGGCTTCACGGTTAAGAAACTCAGAGCATCTCCAGAAGTGTTATTCTAACCTTCTTGTTTCAGATACAGATCAACTGTTAAAATGCTACTGCATTTCGAAATCACTGGCAGTTTGACAGACACTGAGAGCAGCTATTGAGCTTTATATTTCGGAAACACTAATGACTTGCTTGATGTACAGTGAAATCAACTACTGAATGACCTTACACTCCGAAAATACTGAAATTAGAGAACGAAGTCTAAGACTTGTTCCTTGTCGCTGCGTAGCAGTTCTTCCATCACGTGTACTGTTAAGCAGATTTTGTCCTGAAATTTTTGTGCTGTTAAGGCTGTCTTTGAATGAGTGTAACAGAAATTCTGTCCTATATCTGTAATGCAAATTCTTTTGTGCACATTTTTTCAAAAACTATTACTTTGTAGAGTTTGAAATTTTGAGCACAAAGAAAAACGACCCATATCTAATACGTGTCGCAGTTATTTTTCCGAAAAATTTGTTAGAATTGTTTTTTAAATTCAATTTATCTGACTCGAAAGTATTCCGATTTGGCGCTAGATGGCGCCAGAGGTTAGCTTGGCAGTGTTTCTGTGTGAAAGAAACGAAATCTCTCATTTCTATCTGATTTTTTTAATTATCTAGGCCAAATAGAAATCAAAAAATGGGCACTGAAGTGAGATTGGAATCTTGTCTTCTATAGATCATCTTAAATTCTACTGTACGTTCATAATTTGAAGAGAAAATGTGTACATTAACAGAGAACACTTGAATTTGAGACAGAAACCACGCCTACCTATTGCGCTCCACCCCCAAAGAATGCCATTGGTTAAAACCTAACAGCTCGTATTTTGTCTTTTTATTGTGGAGCCAACGAGAGACCGCTTCCATTCTGAATATGGTAAGGTCTTCAGTCATTCGCTGACGCCAAATTCTGGGACAATCCCTAAAGACCTGAAAGCCTCGCATAAGGAGGGATATTTTGCGCCATCTATCGCAGAAGATGAAGCCTAACACTCATTCAAAGACAGCCTTAAAATAGAGCAAATTCATGTTGTCAATAAACAGTACATCCCGTTCTTTTCTTGCTTCTGCAACGTCATTGTTTCCCTATCGGCGATATTTCGAACTATTTTTTCCCCTGACAAGTCGTGTTCCCACGCCCTCAAAAGCTACCTATTAAGTTTTGTTGTAATATCACCATTTCTTGCTTTTCTAGAGATCCGAGAATATGGATGCCTATTTTATAACCACCAGGTACATGCAATATGAGTATAAATAAATAAATAAATTCCTTTTCCACGATTGCAAATTCATTAAAACGATCAATGATTACATCAGATCTCTACTGACGAGCGACAGTTTCTTTAGTTAGGACAGTTACCAGACCTTGCCAGCTGAAATCACTCTTTTCTTTCATTTTTTTCAGTGTTATTGATTGTTAATGAACGTCACGAGCCTGCAAGATTAGGTCACAGTAGCACAAGGAACATTGCTTCTTTCAGAACATTTCCCCCGCAGTTGGTAAAGGAAATTTATAAGAGGCAGAATACAAATTTTCGTTATGGCCTGATGCTATTTTCTGCACAACGTCAACGTACCCCACGATAGAAGACTCATATAAGCCTGAAAGAAATATCACAGGCGCTTCAATATTTTAAGCAATTTCCAGTTTTCAGAAGGAGAAGCACCTTGTACCTGCAGACACCACTGGAAATTGTCAGAAACAGTAGCAACAAAGCCGTAAACACTCAGGAAAATTCGGCAGAAGAGAACAGCTCCCTGTAAGCGACGAATAAGCAACTGAAATTAACAATTCGTAAAACTTAAAAATTACTAGATCAGTCCACGAAAGAAGTTATTTCACAATTAAAGAATTCATGTCAGCAGAAATTGTTTGTTCTGCGATCAGATTTATCTACGGAAATGGGAAAGTAGTTTCGTTTTATCTGTAGTAAATACACCGCTGTTTGTAGAAAACGCAACACCAGGAAAAAGGTGTGCGATCGGACAGAAACTCGCAGGATAGGTAAGTCACTTGAGGAGGTGCAAATTATTATAATCGCAGGGCACATGCAAATTATTTGTGCCAGCCTCACCCTCGTAGCGGCCCCGCAGGAGATATAAAAGCAGGACGCACTGGGCAAGTTGTTACAGCCAGTTCTCAGGAATTGTGTCAGTAAGGTAGTGGTAGTAACTGAGTGTGCTGCGCCGCAGCAAACGAGACCCGTAAGTACAGCTGACGGACTTCGAGTGAGGCCGATGTGTTAGACAACGGCAAGGCCGCCTTCGAGTGAGGCCGATGTGTTGGACTGCGGCAAGGCGGACTTAGAGGGAGGCCGATGTGTTGGACTACGGCAAGGCGGACTTCGAGCGAGGCCGATGTGTTGGACTACGGCAAGGCGGACTTCGAGTGAGGCCGATGTGTTGGACTGCGGCAAGGCGGACTTAGAGGGAGGCCGATGTGTTGGACTACGGCAAGGCGGACGTCGAGCGAGGCCGATGTGTTGGACTACGGCAAGGCGGACTTCGAGCGAGGCCGATGTGTTGGACTACGGCAAGGCGGACTTCGAGCGAGGCCGATGTGTTGGACTACGGCAAGGCGGACTTTGAGTGAGGCCGATGTGTTGGACTACGGCAAGGCGGACTTCCTTCCGTGTTATGTCCCCTTGTGTTGGACGAAACGCGAGCACAGTGATGCGCATACGGCGTCAGTAGTGGGAAGAGAAAGGTTTGACGCACAGACGTGAACGGTCTCAAGCCCAGTGACGGACAAACGCACGGGAAGACCAACACCGCCACCGTATGACGTGGAGGTCGGTATTACATCAAGAATAGTCTGCAAGCTCTGTCTGACGCCGTTTGCTTCAGACAGGCCTCATCCTTCGCCATCCATTGCTTTGACTTCCGTTGACTTTAACCACAGACGTTATCGGCTCTTATCAGGGCCGGATTAAGGTCTTGGTGAGCCCCTAGGTTAAGACATTTGAGTGGGCCGCAAGGCTAAAACATATGAAAGGGCCCCTCAAAGAATTATTATGGGGAATCATGAAATCCGCACATAACATGAAACTGTTGATAATGCTCCGAGCCAAACGCCTGTAGCGTGCATTCCACTTACTCCAAACCACTGCCGTTTGCGTCGTCGGTGGTGTCAAGCTAGAGCTCATTGGAGGACGGAGTGGAGATCTGTTGTGTTTTTTGATGAAAGCCGGTTCTGCCTGGGTGCCAATGACGACCGTGTGTTGGTTAGAAGGAGGCCAGGTGAGTGCCTGCAACCAATCTGTCTGCGGCCGAGACACACTGGACCTACACCTGGAGTTATGGTCTGGGGAGCAATTTTTTATGACAGCAGGAGCACTCTCGTGGTTATCCCACGCACCCTGACGGCACAGTTGTACGTCGGCCTGGTGATTCAACCTGTTGTGCTGCTATTCATGAAGAGCATTTCAGGGGTGTTTTCCAACAGGATAACGCTCGCCCGCATACAGTTGTTGTAACCCAACATGCTCTACAGAGTGTCGACATGTTGCCGTGGCCTGCTAGAACACCAGATCTTTCTCCAATCGAGCTCGTATGGGACATCATTGGACAACAACTCCAGCGTCACCCCCAACCAGCATTAACCGTCCTTGTATTGACCGACCAAGTGCAACAGGCATAGAACTCCATCCCACAAACTGACATCCAGCACCTGTACGACACAATGCATGAACGTTTGCGTGCTTGCATTCAACATTCTGGCGGTTACACCGGTTATTAATGTACCAGCATTTCACATTTAAAATGGCTCTTCTCGCGCTTACAATAAGCTGTGATCTTGAAACCTTAATCGATTAAATATGTTACCTATACAAATGTATTGCCACCATTTCATTCCTGTACAACTATTTTTTCGTGGTGTTGGAATTTTTTTCCGTCAGTGTATTTTATAAACCTCTATCCCTCTGTATCTGTTATTCGCCCAGGCATGCCTCCTTGGCCCTTGCTCATGGTGGGCCCCAAGGCTAAAGCCCGTGTAGACCCCCTTTAATCCGGCCCTGGCTGCAATGGAGCCAAGAACGTTTACACTGGCGTGATAAATGGCAACGCATAGTGTTTTCCGAGGAGTCGCGGTTCAACCTAATGACCCGTATCGTTGTACGGAGACACAGGCGCAACGCTACAGGTGAGCTGAAGTCCATCCAACTTTTCTTTGAGCCCAGCCTTTAGCAGGGACGCTTGTAGCGCTTGAGGGTAGCTGACTTACTGAACACAACATAAATCAATTCTCCAAACTTCACCGACAGTGAAACAGGAGTCACTCAAATAAAGTTCGAGAAGTAGTTACTTACAGCTAATCCCTTATTGCGGTCAACAGGTATTTGATCATTAGTACTATAAACGCACAAGTTTGTCAGCGCCGGCCATCGATACCGGGTCCCCTTACTCTGGCGTAAGTCGCTCTCCCAACTGGGCTACACAGGCAGAATGTCTCGCTGCTACCTGCCTTTATCTCATGTGCGACCTGCGGGGCAGGCACGTCACATAACTTCAATGCACAGAACACTTGATCGTCGAACTCTCAACGTATCACATTACTAGTACACTTTTCACTAAACAACGTTAACTGGTATAACTCTTAACGAGAAATAGAAGCACAGCACGCAGCCTTTAAATAGCTTAAACGGCAATTAAACAATATCGTATCCACGATTTGCATTAAATTCCAGGCTCAAAACACACACACACACAGACACACACCTGCTGCGTAGCCGTTATACACTGAAGAGCAATTGAATTAGAGACAGCTGGCGTTATGGTTATGCAAATGTGGCGCTGTGGGCGGCCCTGTAAACGGAAACGACATGACGTATGCAGCGATCCGACAATATAAGGAGTGATGCGACGAGAATCAGTAAGAGTCAAACGCAGTATGGGTAAGACGAAGGATCTAAGAGCATTTGATTGTGGGCAAATTGTCGGGGCCGGACGAATAAGTCACTCCATCTCGGAAGTCGTGCAGGCACTGGGATTGTCACGAGCCACGGTGTCACGGGTGCACCGTGAGTATATCGAATCCGGTAAAACTATCCTTGCAAGGGCTAACTGCCGTGGACAACAGCGTGTGGCTGAGCGGGGTAATCGTCGGCTAGCTCGCATTGTAACAGCGGATAGACGGGCCACAGTGCAAGAAATCACTCGGCAATTTAACGCTGGTGCACAAAAACGTGTAAGCAGCCACACCATCTCCTCGCTATGGGGTACAGAAGCCATCGTCCCACGAGGGTGCCGCTGCTGACCGCACATCACAGGGTGCAAAGATTAGCATGGGCGCGGGAACATCGCCACTGGACCCTAGACATGTGGGAAAATGTTGCCTGGACTGATGAGTCGAGATTCACGTTGTACATGCAGATGGCAGGATACGAGTACGGCGCAAACCACATGAAGCGATGGATCCTTCTTGCCAGCAGAGTACTCTTCAAGCTGGTGGGGGTGGCATTCTCGTCTGGGGACTGTTTACGTGGATTGAAATGGGACCCCTGGTGCGTGTGACATCGTCCCTCACAGGTCAAGATTACCGGGATATCCTGGACGACCATTTGCTCCCGTTTGTGCGTCTTCAACATCCCACTGGGGACCTCATCCTGCAAGAAGACAATACACCGTACCATCGCTCCCGAATTGTATCCGAATGGTTGGATGAACACTCCACCGACGTGACCTCGTTTCCTTGGCCAGCTAGGTCACCTGACCTCAATCCCATCGAGCACATCTGGGATGCCATCTAGAGAGATGTTCGAGGCTATGATCCCCCTTCATCAAATCTTCGTGAACTGTGGGAGCTTGTTCAGGGGTCGTGGATCCGCATGGCTTCCCAACGCTTCCGGTGTCTTATTGAGTCCATCCCGAGACGAATCGTCGCCGTCATCAGGGCGAAAGGTGGTGCTACACGTTAGTAGACAGGTATCTATAATTCAATTGCTCTTCAGTGTATATCTCGTCTTGTTCTTACCTCGACAAGCGTACGTCACTATCACAGACCTCAAGTGTTGCCAACCGTATTCGTGTGAGAGAGAAGATATCACGTTAAGGTTGAAAGGTGCTGAAGAGAACAAACTCAAATACAAACTCAATAAAAAAAAAGGAACTAAGAATGGAAGTTGCCACCCCGGTGGCGCAGTGGTCTAAGCGATGGCTTCTGATCACTCGTCGGAGATGGGTCCGGGTTCGAATCCCGTGAGACATGGGTGTTGTGTTTGTCTTACGACGCTGGCTTCCTCTCTTCCCTGGAACCAGTGGCACTAAATTAGGGACGGGCGGCTGCTTATAATGCGTTGAGTTCCTCACAGTGGTCCTTAAACTACAATCAAAAAAAAAAAAAAAAAGAAAGAAAAAAAGAAAGTTAAATTAGATGATATGTCACACGCGTTAAGAACTTCTGAGGCCCCACCCCTTCCATTTCACGTGCACGTACATATGATTCCCTTTTATCATCTAAAATCTAAAAATATTGCTAAGCATATCTTTTCCTTTTAATCTCAAGAAAACATGATAAAAATTTCTTGTAGTGTACTTTAGGATATGTAAAATTACATATATGCATCATAACATAAATACATCATTTACATATGGACGTTTCCATATGTAATTGATACATACTATTACGTGTACGTCAAAAGTCTGTCACATAAATAAGATGGGGAGAGAGAAAATAATTATGTGACATTAATCACGGACCTTGAAGCTGTGTAGGTGAAGTAGAAACACATGGGTTATATACTGGTGTGCAAAAATTAAGGTCGAGACGGTTTTTCGAATGTAACGTCGTGCAGAAGTGTTCCACATTGACTCAAATCATACCATAAGACCCCCAAGATGTACGAATATGGGACAAGTGAGCAAAACCGTCCAAACAAGGAATAAAAATGATACAAAGTCACTTTATTGAAAAGGTATAGCATCGAGCACAACTGGACAGAAGACAGAAACGTCCATGTGACAGGCGGCTGCCAAGAAAATTCCAGTATTTAGTAGGGGATATGATCACCCCTGACTGCGTTGCAGGATTTACATTGTCTGTCCATGCTGAGGATGAGGTTGTCAAGGAGCTGTTGAGGCATCGCGGCCCATTCCTCTTGTAGCGCCAATTGCAGCTGCGGAATCGTTGCTGGCGGCTAGTGACGTGCTGCCAAGCGTCTCCCGAGAAGGTCCCACACGTGTTCGATTGGATTTAGGTCCAGGGACCTTGCTGGCTAATCCATGCGTTGAATATCTTCACTCTCCAACAGCTCTGCGACAGCCACTGTGCGATGAGGTGTAGCGTTGTCGTCCATGAAGAGGAACTCAGGACACACAGCACCTCTAAACAGACTCACGTGAGGCAGGAGAACCTCGGTACAATAGCGGACACCAGTGACTGAACTTCCTTGGAAGATGTGGAGGTCAGTACAGCTACCAAGCATGATACCGCCCCAAACGAGAACTCCGCCACCTCCAAACCAGTCCCTTTCGATGATGTTGGGGGTGTGATTGCGTGTTCCCTGCTCTCTCCAGATGTGTATACGTCCAGAATCGCTCGTCAGACTAAATCGGCTCTCATCTGTAAAGAGAACTCGACCCCATTGCTGATGTGTCCAGTTCTTGTGTTCCTGGCACCACAGAAACCGCCGTCTCCGATGAGCAGGCATTAATGGCACACACCGTACTGGTCGTTGTGCAAATAGACCACCTTTGTGCAGCCTCCTGGCCACGGTAAAATGCGATAACGGACGTCCAATTGTCTGTTGCATGTGCCTTGCGATTTCTCCCGCTGTCTGTCGTCTGTCTCTTCTCGCCTGTAGGGCAATATATCTGTCGTCCGCCATCGTGGTTGCTCGTGGACGACCACTGCTAAACTCTCGGACAGCTGTTCCTGTCGTTTGAAATGCTCTCCAAGCTCGTGAAACGATGGTGTGAGCGATCCCGAACTCCTCGGCCACATTAGTCACACTTCGAACTTCTTCCAACTTCCCAATGACGCGACCTCGGGTAAAGTCATCCAGATGTCGTCTACTGGATTGCCTGTTGGCCATATCACACGGTGGCAGCAACTCGACGTCGTTCAAACCGATGTATACTGTGCAATAGCTTTCACCGAATTGCTGAGCGTATACCACCTGTGCGCTTTATACCCTTCCGACACTCCCCTCCCCCTACGTCATGCTGCATGTATGCGCATGCCCTAACGTACCGGACCCTAGTCTATCTCCTGAGTGGTCGTTCGGTCCGTTCTGCCTGCTCGTTCCGCTGTTATGCTAATTTCCCCTCTTCGTCCTTAATTTTTGCACACCAGTGTGTCAAAGTCAAGTGAAATTCAAGGTATTGGTGCATTTTTCTGATTTTCAGTAGATCCACAGTGAAATAATCAATGTAAGTATTTATTGTAAATAAATCGAATAAAGAAATAAATAATTGAATTTCTAAAAATATATTGAAATAAATAGCTGTTTTCAACACAAGCATGTTAATGTCTTCAAGTATGTGTCCCATCAGCAGCATGATTAATTTAGTGACCCAGACTAAAGCAACGAGGTTTTGAGGAAGGAAGATTTTTCATATTCTTTTCAGAGCCTATGACCTGATCGTCCCCTCCGAAAGGTAGACCCCTCGATGCTAGAAATTAAAGAGAGAGAGAGAGAGAGAGAGAGAGAGAGAGAGAGAGAGAGAGATCTACAACAACCCTTTTACAACTCACAATCAGCCTACCCTTCCCCCTTTACTTTGCTTGCTCGAAGATAGAGGTGGAGATCCCACTTCAGTCTAAATTTCTTGCACTAAACGCCTGTAACGTATATTCTATTTTAACTTTCCTTTTGAGTTTCTTTTTCTATGTAAATTTGAGTTTGTTCTCTTAAACATTTTCAAACCTTAACGTTATGTATTTTTCCTCAAACGAGAATAAAGTTGGCAACACACTGAGGTTGGATAAAGAGTGACGTATGTTTGTGATAATAACGTTAGATAAAAAGACGAGGAAGAGGTTGCTTTGTGTGTGGAGATGTTAGATCGTTAATGAGTTTTGACTGCAAACTTCTTGACTAAGATATGTGAAGTGGTGTGTTTTGGATTTCGTCTAATGTTGCTGGACCAATAAAAAGTTGACGTAAGTTGGATTTCTGTATATGTTTCGTCTGGCCTTTGTAAAAGCCTTAATATAAAGTGAGCTATCCGGTACAATTAGTTGCATCGCATTTACCCTGAGTTTAAAATATTTTCAGCCGGAAATCTTACATAACGTAAAAAGGGTTACGTTATACGTCTTTGGACAATTTCCAGAAGAAGGGTCAAAGGATGAGTACCTTCTGGGGGAAACAAAATCAAGTAGTACGGACACATGCAAATTGTTAACAGTCTGTCCGAATCGCCCACAGACTCACATCACTTTGTGAACAAAGACAACAGACTGGCTCCATGATTCGGCGATTCTTAAAAGAGAAATAGAAAGCACGCTCTCTGGAGTGTGTGAGTCGGTGTGGGAAATTTGTTTTACATAGATATCTTGGGCGACTCAGTCGAAACGGTGTTTGCCCGAGGCCTCCCCATCCCAAACCCTGAAGCTCCCGTGGAACGCCATGTACGCCTTGCAATAAAGCGTCCTTGTCCTTTAGCTTCTTCTCCCCCAAAAATATTTAAGCTCTTAGAACATATGGCTTGTGCAACCGTCAAAGATTTTAAGAAACTTGGATACATGTACTTGAATTTTTCGATTTCACAGAAACTTTGTTATTACATGAAATTAATTTTCTTTTTCATTTAGTGTTTGTACTTCTGGGAAATGGAGGGAGTCTTCTGAACGAATTTCTAAGAGAATAGTAGAAACACACAATTTTTAAAACTTTATACACAATTTTTATAACTATAGAGAGTGAGAAAGAAAGAGTGAAAGAGAGAGAGAGAGAGAGAGAGAGAGAGAGAGAGAGAGAGAGAAAGAGTGAGAGAGAGAGAGAGAGTGAAAGAGACAGAGAGAGAGAGAGAGAGAGAGAGTGAAAGAGAGAGAGAGGGAGAGAGAAAGAGAAAGAGTGAGAGAGAGAGAGAGTGAGAAAGAAAGAGTGAGAGAGAGAGAGAGAGAAAGAGAGAGAGAGAGAGAGAGAGTGAAAGAGACAGAGAGAGAGAGAGAGAGTGAAAGAGAGAGAGAGGGAGAGAGAAAGAGAAAGAGTGAGAGAGAGAGAGTGAGAAAGAAAGAGTGAGAGAGAGAGAGAGAGAGAAAGAGAGAGAGAGAGAGAGAGTGAAAGAGACAGAGAGAGAGAGAGAGAGTGAAAGAGACAGAGAGAGAGAGAGAGTGAAAGAGAGAGAGAGTGAGAAAGAAAGAGTGAGAGAGAGAGAGAGAGAGAGAGAGAGAGAGAGAGAGAGAGAGAGTGAAAGAGACAGAGAGAGAGAGAGAGAGTGAAAGAGAGAGAGAGAGTGAAAGAGACAGAGAGAGAGAGAGAGTGAAAGAGAGAGAGAGGGAGAGAGAAAGAGAAAGAGTGAGAGAGAGAGAGTGAGAAAGAAAGAGTGAGAGAGAGAGAGAGAGTGAAAGAGAGAGAGAGAGAGTGAAAGAGACAGAGAGAGAGAGAGAGAGTGTGAAAGAGAGAGAGAGGGAGAGAGAGAGAGAGTGAGAAAGAAAGAGTGTGAGAGAGAGAGAGAGAGAGAAAGAGAGAGAGAGAGAGAGAGTGAAAGAGACAGAGAGAGAGAGAGAGAGAGTGAAAGAGAGAGAGAGAGAGTGAAAGAGACAGAGAGAGAGAGAGAGTGAAAGAGACAGAGAGAGAGAGAGAGAGTGAAAGAGAGAGAGAGGGAGAGAGAAAGAGAAAGAGTGAGAGAGAGAGAGAGTGAGAAAGAAAGAGTGAGAGAGAGAGAGAGAGAGAGAGAGAGAGAGAGAGAGAGAGAGAGAGAGAGAAAGAGAGAGAGAGAGAGAGAGAGAGAGAGAGAGAGAGAGAGAGAGATTTTTCTTGTCAGGTTATAAACTAAAATTCATAAACAGCCTTATGACAGAAAAAAAGAAAGGAAGGAAGAACGAAAGAAAGAAAGAAAAACTACATAAGTAAGCTAAAATTGCAAAGAAATAGTAACTTGCCATAGAAATTCGTATCCATGGTTCCTATAATAATTCGTTGAAAAAATACTACGTACAGCATGTACCTGAAAACTTTTTTGACATGGGATAACATTATCAACGTCGGGTAAAATCCACATAAATGAAATTTTTTGCCAAATTTTCTGTCTGGCACTTCAAATATTGTGCCTCCCCATTCATGCTTAGCGCCCCTAATAGCCCACCCAGTTCTGAACGATTGGCGTCGCCACTGCGGAGACACCGTGATGAACAGCTGCAGGAGACATAAATTATGCAACATCATACGAGCCCGATACCGGGCTTTCTAGTGTGGGATGTGGGGGGGTTCCATTCACAATTCCGCCTCCTACGTATTGCAGGAATTCTGACCATCCAGTGGTACATCGCGGAAGTTTTGGAGGCTGAAGTTCTGCCAAATCTTTAGACGGTCTCTGGTCACGTCTTTCAATAGGATAATTCCCGACCAAACGTGGCGCGGAAAGTCTTACCACTCCTGGTTGCCCGACATGTGTCAAGTCTTCCTTCGCCTGATTTGTCAATTTGTCACCCACTGAACAAGTGTAGGATAAGGTCGTTCGATGCCAGGCACGTCAAGCTCCGCCGACAGTTATCCAAGATAAACTTTGGCTACGAATCGAGACAGCATGGAATGAATTTCCGTAGTGCGACAACCAGAACCTCTTCCAGTCGACGATACGCCGAGTACGAGCCGTTATTGCCGCTTGTGGTGGGTGTCATTTACAGGTCTGTGCTTCTTCTCACTTACGTCTTGTATAATACAGGTCTGTGCTTCTGCTCACTTACGTCTTGTATAATACAGGTGTGTGCTTCTGCTCACTTACGTCTTGTATAATACAAGTCTGTGCTTCTGCTCACTTACGTCTTGTATAATACAAGTCTGTGCTTCTGCTCACTTACGTCTTGTATAATACAGGTCTGTGCTTCTGCTCACTTACGTCTTGTATAATACAAGTCTGTGCTTCTGCTCACTTACGTCTTGTATAATACAGGTCTGTGCTTCTGCTCACTTACGTCTTGTATAATACAGGTCTGTGTTTCTGCTCACTTACGTCTTGTATAATACAAGTCTGTGCTTCTGCTCACTTACGTCTTGTATAATACAGGTCTGTGCTTCTGCTCACTTACGTCTTGTATAATACAGGTCTGTGCTTCTGCTCACTTACGTCTTGTATAATACAAGTCTGTGCTTCTGCTCACTTACGTCTTGTATAATACAGGTCTCTGCTTCTGCTCACTTACGTCTTGTATAATACAAGTCTGTGCTTCTGCTCACTTACGTCTTGTATAATACAGGTCTGTGCTTCTGCTCACTTACGTCTTGTATAATACAGGTCTGTGTTTCTGCTCACTTACGTCTTGTATAATACAGGTCTGTGCTTCTGCTCACTTAGTCTTGTATAATAAGTAATGTACCCTATAAACCTCACTTCAATATGTCAGGTCTTTCTCGGTGATGCATTTTCAACAGATAGCGGTGTAAAAACCAACCGAACTCAATTTGTTTATTTTTTGAGGTTTGATGATTCTTTTCGTGTCAAAAATTATCGGTATGGTATAAATCTTAAACTCATCTAACTTGGAGAGTTTCTTCTACATTTACCGCGATAACAGAACCCATTGCAAAATTTCTTGATAGGGTGCAGTAAATAGAAGCTCGTCTGATTAACAAGACGGCACTGATTGGTTGTTTTCCATTTTTTTCCTCAAGCAGAAAATTTAAGGTCAGTGCAACTTTTACAGCTACCACCATAAACATTGCCCTTAACGGTTGTCGGCTTTTACCCCAGATGCACTAAATGAACCATTTTTGTTCCCCGTTTTTGATTTCACTAAATGGAACATTTTCTCTTTCCGTTTTCCGTTGCACTACACGAACCATTTTCTCTTTTCGTTTCACTGAATGAACCATTTTCTTTTTCCGTTGCACTAAATGAACCATTTTCTTTTTCCGTTGCTTTAAAGGAATCATTTGCTGTTTCTGTTGCACTTTTATGAGTCTGGAGAATTTCGAGGCCACTGTGGTGCAGTGGAAGCATATTCGGCACATGACTGGAAGACTATGGGTTCGATTCCCGGTGGCCGCCGATGAGACTTTTTCCGTGACTCACTTATAAACGTGGAAAGAGCGACGACTTCTATTTGATGTCCCTGGCCCACGTCTACTGTGTATTTATCATTCATTCGCCTTCTAGTTATTTGTTCAGTTGCTGCTGTTCATCTGTGGTGAATCTCCAGCATTGGGCGGGGTTCCAAAGAAGCAACCCGGCCATGTGGTTTGGCAGTTTGTCGTTTGTGAGTCTGGAGAACTTTGAAGCCGCTGTGGTGAAGTGGAAGCATATCCGGCACGCAACTGGAAGACCCTGGGTTCGATTCCCGGTGGCGGACGATGAGAATTTTTCCGTGACTCACTTATAAACGTGGAAAGAGCGATGGCTTCTATTTGATGTTGATGTGACTATACAAACCATTTACTTTTTCCGTTGCACTAAATGAAAGATTTTTCTGTTGCTTTGAAGGAAACATTTTCTGTTTCTTTTGCATTACATTAACTATTTTTTTTTTCAGTTGCACTACATGAACCATTTTCTTTTTTCGTTGCACTGCGTGAATCATTTTCTTTTCCGGTTGCACTACATGAACTTTTTTTTTTTTCGGTTGCACTAAATGGACTATTGTGACTTTGCACTTATTTAGTGTCCAGCTGAGGCGGTTTTGCAACAGTCACTTTGCATTCATTCCTTTTGCGTCAAAAGTTTGAGAGGTCGCCTCGGTCTGCCATTGGTCTAAGCACTGGCTTTTGATCTTCGTCCAAGATGGGCCCAGGTTCGAGTCCAGGTTGAAGTATGGGTTGTCTGTTTGTTTCGCGGCGGTGACTCTGTCTCTTCCCTGGAATCAGTGGCATCAAACTAGGGACGGACGATTGCTTATAGCTGAAAGAGTTGCTAGCGGTGGTCGTGAAACCTCGAAAAGAAAAAAAACCCAAAGAAAAACAAACAACTTTGAGATTCTTTTCCTGGCTGCCTTCCCTGGAAATTTTTACAAAAGATGGGAGTTTACGAACTCCAGCGCGCGTGCGCGAGCAATTAAAGCTATAAGGAATCGCCCGTCACTAATTTAATACCCCTTGTTTTATGGTGGGGACAGAATAAGACCGCAGGAGAAAGGTAGCATTCACGCCTCATCCGGGTCTCGGGCTTCTGGCAAGCTTGGGCAGATTGCCAGAAGCCCGCACCTCTGATCAGTCCCCCGTGGTGGTAAATTGCGAATTTTAATTATTTACATCAAAAGATAATAAAATATTTTTTAAGAAGTCCACATTTCGAAAAAGAAAAATAATTGTATTAATAAATTACGGTGATTGCTTTTTCTGATCAACATTCATATCCTAGTCTCACCACACACACACACACACACCCCACAAAAAAAAAAAAAAAGGACGTTTAAAAAATCGGTTGGCTTTATTTCATCTTGAGAATGAGAAATGGTTGTTCTGGCTCGTTCGTGCAGTCGGTGGAATTCTTGGACCTTTGTTGACAACCCCTACCCCCTCCACAATGCGTTTCTGTCCTTAGCGGTTGATCTTTAAATAGCCTGGTCTGAGCTCTGGTTTCTGACCATTCTTCCGAGATGGGTCCGGGTGCCATCGCCTATGGGATATACCATCCACATGACAGGATGCACTTGGTCCGCAACGATGTTTAGATATGATGTGCCAGTCAGACGTTGGTCAACACGAATTAAAGGAGCCAAAGCATGCCAGGAAAACATTCCCCAAACCATAACGTTGCCTCAACCAGCTTGAAGGGTTGTAGCAATGCATTTGGGGTCCATGCTTTCGTGCTGTTTCCGCCAAATTCTCACTCTGCCATCGGCGTGGTGCAATTGAAAATATGATTCATCGGACCACATAATTTGTTTCCAATTATCGACTGTCCAATCCTTCTGCTCCTGGAGACGTTTTCTCTTGTTAACTGCAGACAGCAAAGGTGTTCGAACAGGCCTTCGGCTGCCATATCCCATCCGATGCAGTGTACGGCGAACAGTGCGTGCAGAGATCATTTGAGGGGATCCTTGATTAAGATGGTCTGTAATTTGCTGCACTGTTGCCCTTCTGTTGTCTGTTACCAGTCTGGACACTCTCCGTTCAGCCCAAGCAGTCACTAGTCGATGACGACCTAGTGACTGCTCGGGTTGAACAGTTTTTTGGCTGACAGTCCAGTTGCACGCAGAGACCCAGTTTTTTTGGCTGACAGTCCAGTATTTAAACACTTTAACAACAGCTACTCTGGAACATTTCACGAATGCGGCGGTTTCGGTGATACTTGCTCCATGGCTCAGAGCTCCTACAATCATCCCGCGTTGAAAGTCTGTCAAATCGCATTTTTTACCCATCTCGTCACCCAAAAATCACTTCTACTACTGTTGCAAGCACTAAGCTTTCCTTTTTAATACTAGCCTCACCCTCTGGCGGCAAGAGCGTGCAGCCATTGCTCATTTACTTAAAACTGTCAGGTAGTCATAATAAAGCGGCCACTCAGGGTATATAGCCCATCGAGTTGCTCATGGTGGTCGTTCAAAAAAAAAAAAAAAAAAAAGTAGGCTGAGCTGAGGATCCAACTTTAAAATTTGGCAATTACAATGAAGACCATATTTTTCTCTCTGTTCTGTAGTTTCTGAACTTTTTTTTTTTTTTTGAGGTTTAACGACCACCGTGAGCAACTCAATGGGCTATAAGCAGTCGCCCGTCCCTAATTGAGGGTCACTGGTTCCAGGGAAGGGAGAGAGCCAGTGCCGTAAGACAAACACAACATCCATGCCTGACCGGGATTCGAACCCGCACCGCTTACGGACGAATGATCAGAATCCAGCGCCTTAGACCACTGCGCCACCGGGGCGGCGAACTTTTGTTCGTGCCAGTTTTTGCATGAAGCTGTTCATTAATAATTTATTGTGTTATAAAAATATTACTAACTTCATCAATAGCTTGGGTGCGTTGAACATATCATTTAAAGCCCTGTAATATTTGTCCCGAGGTGTTTTTAGACGAATGTGATAAAATAAAGTGAATTGAATTTTAAAAGTGATACCAAGACTGAGAATTAGAAACAGGAAAGTGTTTTAAAATAATGTTTCCGAGATTTTTGTTTTTTTTATTGGAAGTTTAACGACCACCGTGAGCAACTCAATAGACTATAAGTAGTCGCCTGTCCCTAATTTAGGGTCACTGGTTCCTGGGAAGGGAGAGAGCCAGGGCCGTAAGACAAACACAACATCCACGCCTTACCGGGACTCGAACCCGGATCGAAGACATGACCAGAAGCCATCGCTTAGACCACTGCGTTAATGGGGCGGCAAATTATTTTCGAGAAATAATTGGTGTAGTGGTTATGGCAATGCAAATGCTTTCAAAGGAAGACGTTTTTAGGTTAACTGCCGACGATACTGTTTTCATAATTTCTTCAGACCAGCTTTTTCTGCCATTTTACACAGGATATCATTCCCATGAAGAGCTATATGAGAATAAGAAAATAAGTTCGAGAGAGGGGAACTTTTTACGTGGCAGCAAACCTGCCTGATCGCGAGAGTCTCTTTGGGCGTTTTTTCTCTCTTCGGCTGAGAAGAGGGAAAATATTAATTAGTTGTTCAGCGCCAGGTGCATTTTCTCCGAACATCGTGATTTGACGACGCTTATCAACATCTACAGCGTCTACGCGTTACTTGGAACTTTCTACTTAGAAGGGTATTCGGAAAATATGATTCATCCGTACAATACTTTTTGGAATACTTCTTAATTTAACTTTACTACGAAAAAGTGCTGTATTATGACATTATGCGTGATCAGTGTTTTTTTTTTTTTTTTTTTTTTTTGTAAAAAAGGGAATAAGGAATCAGTTTTAAAACGACTTTGAGATTACATCAGCAGAGGTTTTTGATCGATGAAGGATTTGGACTGAACAGGCTAAACGCTGGCGATTTTGGCGACATCAACACGCTCAGAAAGCCTTGAGTCTGACCGAAACTTAAACTGTATGAAACGAAATCTCCTGGTGATTAATGCTACAATACTCGTGGTAGGTACATGCTTGATATTTTTATCTTTCTCGCAAAATTCATTTGCTTCGAAGCAAATTCTGAGGTCTCACCCTCTTAAATTTCATTTATATAACCATCAACATCGTTATTACGTTTTTAACCCCTTTTACTGGCATAGCACTGAAGCATCGTCATAACTTAGGCTGTCTCAGGAGTTCATACCTGATGCCCTCAGGCATTCTACGGCTTTTAATTTTGCTATCTATTTGGAAGTAGTTTACCTAAACACGCAAGTATTTTTCCTGAATAAAAAACAATTTAAAGCTACCAATTTTTTTTAAGCGTTTGGCTCAGAAGAGAAAAACATTTTTCAAAGCTCAAAGAAGAAAAATTTGAAACTTATCTATATTTTTCTAGACACAAATCTTTAAATGCCTTATTATTTTTGTAAACGTTTTTACTTTAACAGTATAGGGATTTTCAATGATGGAATTAAAAAAAATGTCTTCCTCAGCGGCTACTCTAGAATTTTTTGAAACGGAGAGTGGTGGATATTTGCATATACAGATACACTATATTGACAAAAGTCACCGGACACTCATTTAAAAGCAAATGAACGGATCCGCTGCGTTGTTAAGGTGCGCGGTACAGCTGCAAACGGTATAAAAACAAACCTGCAGCTGACCGCGATGATATCACACTGTGAGGTTGGGTGAAAATGTCGCGGCAGGTGCGAACTGACTTTGAGAAAGGAAATATTGTTAGGTGTTATATTAGTGGGTTGTCTATAAGAGAAACCGAGAGGCGTTTAAACATACCCAAGTCAACTGTTTTTGATGTACTGAATAAGTGGAAGACATATGGCGTGCCTGAAGCAGGAAAACGTATCGGCAGACCAAAGAAAATCAGTGATACAGGACGTCGAAGCCTCAGGAGAGTCGTTAAGCTAATCGACGGAGTACTGCACAAGACCTCAATGTACAAGTGAGTAAAAATGCTGGAACCTAGGTATGTACACGTACCATTCTCAGAGAAATTCGTTCCATGGGTTACCGTGGTCGTGCGGCTGTTCATAAGCCTTTCATCTCCACTCGGAATGCTACTCGTAGTTTAGCATGGTGCAAAGAACATCTTGGACCGTAGATCAATGGAAACGGGTCCTATGGACTGATGAATCCTGATACACGATCCATCAGTCTGATGGGCGTGTGTGGGTATGGCGACAGCCGGGGAACGCTGTTTGCCACAGTGCACTGTTCCTACGGTCAAGTTTGGAGCTGGCAGCGTACTCGTGTGAGGGTGTTTTTCGTGGTATGGTCCCGGCTCATTGGTTATCGTGGACAAACCTGTTAACCAGCACGTCTACCTCTATATTCTGGACAATTATGCCCTACTAACTTTGTGGCAATACTATGGAACCGAGCCTTGTTGGTACCAGCAGGATAATGCACCGATCCCTGATTTTAATCACATAGAGCACCTATGTGAAAGCGCCGCATAAGAAGTTTGGAACCAAGGCCTACTACTAAGCAACAGTTAGCGGCAACATTATGTACTGAATGGAAGCGCATGCCTATCGCTGTGTTCCAAAACCTTGTCGAAAGCATGTCGTCAGTGCATGCATTAAGGTCAAAGGTGGATCGACACTGTACTAATATATGTCAATAAATGCTATGTTGTGTTTCTCTTCTAGGTGTCCGGTGGCTTTTGTCAATATAGTGTGTGTGTGTATATATATATATATATATTCTATAAAGAAGATACCTAAGCAAAAAAATACCTATATAATTTTGACTCACACCTAGTACAACATAGAAAAGGTTATGTATCTACCTGTGTGAGTAAAAGGAGAAAAAGATAAAAAAATAAAATAAAACAACTGAATGTAGAAGGTGTCGAGAATACTGAGCCTTGGCTTTATCAAGGACCGGCAAAAACTCTGCATTTTCTCACTTCCACAAAGACCTAGTTGGAAATGGGTTTCTGCAAGGCCATAGATGCAAGTAACATTCCCACCTAAAATAGTTTAACAAATATATATATGTCATGTCCTCCGTAGAGTTGCATGACCTAGCACTAGTTAACAATTTCGCTTGCATCCATTAACCTTCCTGGCCCGACCCATGCTCTTCATCTGTTACTATTAAACAGAGAGAAGAAGATTAAAGAGAACTCAAGCTGTGAGAGTGACATAATAATTAGAAATGATTTTCAGCCATAACGAAATTCCAAGTTCGTTTGAGAGAGAATTTAAACCTGAGAATCGATGCAAAAGAAATCCAAATTTTTAAATTGCAATTAAAAAAGGAAATATTAATTTTTAACGAACAGATTTTTGAAAGAAAACTTGAGTCTAAAACCCCTACTCTACAACTTATGACAGCACGAAAACGAGAATAAGTTAAAGATAATAATTAACTAAAGAAAACTTTGTGAAAGTTATATACCTTAAACAGTTAGTTGCAATATGTACAAAGTATTTCAGCAGTGCTTTAAGTGCATAATTAATTAGTTATTAAGAACTTAACTACTTTGAAAAAACAGCGCATAGACAGCGCATAGAAAAGGAATACCTGCTCGTGTATTTTATAATATTTCTCATGTATTCTGGAGAGTTAATTCTGCTCTTTCTGATCATACAGATCCACAGTCTTAAGTTTATATATTTTTTTTCTCTGGTTAAAATCTCCGCGCGTTGGTTTCTTGCTGCATGAGGAGGCCATCAGCCCCACCCTCACTGCCCCCCAGCGTCTAGGGAGTGGCGGAAGAGGTCAGCCATGTTCTTCTCTTGTGAGGAGAAATGTTTTTGTCACACAAGAGGTAAGCTCTCTTCCCTGTTTTTGGGTTCTAGGTTTTATAAGTTCTATGTTTGTACTTCATGTACTTTTTCTCTGTCGTTTTTTAGCTTTTCAGCTTTTAGGCATTGGTTTGTCTGTTAACATTTTTGCGGGTTTTAACTCTTTCTTTTCTCTGTATCTTTGAGCGTCTTTTGGGGCACCTAGGAACAGAAGATGGCTAAGCTTGTTCCTTTTCTATGCGCTGTCTATGCGCTGTTTTTTCAAAGTAGTTAAGTTCTTAATAACTAATTAATTATGCACTTAAAGCACTGCTGAAATACTTTGTACATATTGCAACTAACTGTTTAAGGTATATAACTTTCACAAAGTTTTTCTTTAGTTAATTATTATCTTTAACTTATTCTCGTTTTCGTGCTGTCATAAGTTGTAGAGTAGGGGGGTTTTAGACTCAAGTTTTCTTTCAAAAATCTGTTCGTTAAAAATTAATATTTCCTTTTTTAATTGCAATTTAAAAATTTGGATTTCTTTTGCATCGATTTTCAGGTTTAAATTCTCTCTCAAACGAACTTGGAATTTCGTTATGGCTGAAAATCATTTCTAATTATTATGTCACTCTCACAGCTTGAGTTCTCTTTAATCTTCTTCTCTCTGTTTAATAGTAACAGATGAAGAGCATGGGTCGGGCCAGGAAGGTTAATGGATGCAAGCGAAATTGTTAACTAGTGCTAGGTCATGCAACTCTACGGAGGACATGACATATATATATTTGTTAAACTATTTTAGGTGGGAATGTTACTTGCATCTATGGCCTTGCAGAAACCCATTTCCAACTAGGTCTTTGTGGAAGTGAGAAAATGCAGAGTTTTTGCCGGTCCTTGATAAAGCCAAGGCTCAGTATTCTCGACACCTTCTACATTCAGTTGTTTTATTTTATTTTTTTATCTTTTCTCCTTTTACTCACACAGGTAGATACATAACCTTTTCTATGTTGTACTAGGTGTGAGTCAAAATTATATATGTATTTTTTTGCTTAGGTATCTTCTTTATAGAATGTGAATTCTGAATTTTCAAAACTGCTGCGTTGCGCGTTTTGATTTTCAGGTTATTTTGCAACCTTCGTTTTAAATTCTAAAGTTTTTCCTTAGTCTTCAGTTTTGCTCTTAAGTATATATATATATATATATATATATATGCCACATTGGAAAATGTCTTTCAATCACTAAACTGGGAAAACAAAGGGATAAAGATTAATGGAGATTATCTAACCCACCTTCCTTTTGCTGATGACATAGTCATTTTTGCAACTACCCCATCAGAGCTACAGAGTATGATCCAGGAACTTGCTGACAAGAGTAAAGAAGTGGGATTAAAAATGAACTTTCAGAAGACAAAAGTGATGTACAATGCTTTTACAAGAAATGAAGATTTATCGATTGATGGAGAAAAGCTGGAGATAACAGACACGTACGTTTATCTTGGACAGCAGATATCAAGTGAGGGTCACATTGGTGAAGAAATTAATCGGCGTACAAAACTTGCCTGGAGAGCTTTTGGAAGAAACAGCATAATTTTCAAGAGCAATATGCCATTATGTCTTAAAAGAAAAGTGTTTGATGAATGCATCCTTCCAGTGCTTACGTATGGTGCAGAGACGTGGACCTTAACTAAAAGAGACATACAAAGGCTGCAGACAACTCAAAGTAGCATGGAGAGGTGCATGCTTGGTGTAACCAGGAGAGATAAGAAGAGGAACACGTGGATCCGAAAAATGACAAGAGTGGAAGACATCATGATCAGAGTTAAATCCCTGAAATGGCAATGGGCTGGACATACTGCCAGAAGAACCGACCATCGATGGACAGCCGAAATATTAGATTGGATTCCAAGGGACAGGAAAAGACCCAGAAGAAGACCACATGGAAGATGGGTGGATGAAATTCGAAAGTATGCAGGAGTGACATGGAGGAGACTGGCACAAGACAGAGCGTTGTGGAGGAAACTTGGGGAGACCTTCGTCCAGCAGTGGATTGATAATGGTTGACAATGATGATGATGATGATGATATATATATATATATATATATATATATATATATATATATATATATATATATATATATATATATATTTATTCCATTGTGCATGACTTTTATCGATTATGAAAAGGCCTTTGATTCGGTGAAACCATCAGCAGTTACAATGGGTTTGAAATCCTGCGGTATTGAAGATGCACACATTAATATTATTAATAACATCTACGAAAATGCAAGTGCAAAGATTCGGCTGTTTGAAAATATAACACACATAAAAATTGGAAAGGGAGTGAGACAAGGTGACACCATATGACCCAAGCTCTTTAATGCCGCATTGGAAAATGTCTTTCAAACACTGAACTGGGAAAACAAAGGGATAAAGATTAATGGAGATTATCTAACTCACCTTTGTTTTGCTGATGACATAGTCATTTTTGCAACTACCCCATCACAGCTGCAGAGTATGATCCAGGAACTTGATGACAAGAGTAAAGAAGTGGGATTAAAAATTAACTTTCAGAAGACAAAAGTGATGTACAATGCTTTTACAAGAAATGGAGAAAAGCTGGAGATAACAGATGCGTACGTTTATCTTGGACAACAGATATCAAGTGAAGGTCACATTGATGAAGAAATTAATCGGTGTGTAAAACTTGCCTGGAGAGCTTTTGGAAGAAACAGGATAATTTTCAAGAGCAATATGCCATTATGTCTTAAAAGAAAAGTGTTTGATCAATGCATCCTTCCAGTGCTTACGTATGGTGCAGAGACGTGGACCTTAGCTAAAAGAGACATACAAAGGCTGCAGCCAACTCAAAGTAGCATGGAGAGGTGCATGCTTGGTGTAACCAGGAGAGATAAGAAGAGGAACTCGTGGATCCGAAAAATGACAAGAGTGGAAGACATCACGATCAGAGTTAAATCCCTGAAATGGCAATGGGCTGGACATACTGCTAGAAGGACAGACCAACGATGGACAGCCGAAATTTTAGATTGGATTCCAAGGGACAGGAAAAGACCCAGAAGAAGACCACATGAGAGATGGGTGGATGAAATTCGAAAGTATGCGGGAGTGACATGAAGGAGACTGGCACAAGACAGACCGTTGTGGAAGAGGCTTGGAGAGACTTTCGTCCAGCAGTGGATTGACAATGGTTCACAATGATGATGATGATGATGATACACAGCGGAACGTCGGTTATATGTTTTTCTACGGAACAGCCCTAAGAACGTATAAATATAAAAACGTATAAGCGAAATTTCAAAATCTTAAATACTATTGTAAAAATTATGCTTTGAATATAAGATATTCCTTAATGATGATTTATTTAAAGTTACTATTGTAAAAATAATGTTTTGAGTATAAGATATTCCTAATATGATGATTAATTTAAAGTTGAATGGCGGCGGAAGGAAAAACAAAGTCCTTCAGTAATGACGGGGGGGGGGAGATAAGATATGTAGAGTAATTTTTAGTTGACAAAATAAAATCCCCAATATTTACACGATTCTTAAAAGCCGTAAAAGTTTAAAAATACTTAAACAACTTCATTTACAATTTAAAAAAAAGACAAGATCTTTCGTAGCAGCGTTGTCCACATCCTCAGGTCTGCACGTCTAGAGGATGTGGCCAACGCATGCTACGAAAGATCTTGTCTTTTTTTTTTTAATTGTAAATAAAGTTGTTTAAGTATTTTTAAACTTTTACGGCCTTTAAGAATCGTGTAAATATTGAGGATTTTATTTTGTGAGTTTGGAAGTGTTAACACGAGTTTATGATGCATGCTTGATTTTTTTTTTTTGTGATGTACAAATGTGAAAGTATGTTTGATGAATATTACAACAATGAAAAAAAGTATGTTAGTTGAGGAAAAGATTTGACAATTAAAATAGGCAAGTGCTCTTTCCATTGCGGCATTGAATTGGAACAAACGTTCATACAAAGGAATTTATATTACAAATGCCGCCCCGGTGGCGCAGTGGTCTAAGCGATGGCTTCTGACCATTCGTCCGAGATGGGTCCGAGTTCGAATCCCGTGAGGCATGGATGTTGCATTTGTCTTACGGCGCTGGCTCTCTCCCTTCCCTGGAACCAGTGCCCTAAATTAGGGATGTGTGACTGCTTATAACCCATTGAGTTGCTCACGGTGGTCTTAAACCTCCAATCAACAAAAAAAATAAAAAATAAAAAATAAAAAAAATTACAAATTTGGAAGATGTGAATCCGTTTACTGGTGCAAATATGACATGGATATTATCTGACTTAATATCCATGTCATATTTACACCAATAAACGGATTCACATCTTCCAAATTTGTATTGCACAATGGTGTAATCCCGTATTTCATTCATGGAATTTATATGGTTTGTGATTTTATTGCATTGCAAAAAATCATTAAGCCTATGAAAATCAAACTTTTCTTCCGACTATTTTATCTGTCTATAAATTTTGTAAGGTATATTCTATTTTAACTTTCCTTTTGAGTTTCTTTTTCTATGTAAATTTGAATTCGTTCTCTTAGACATTTTCAAACCTTAATGTTATGTCTTTTCCCTCAAACGAGAATGACGTTGGCAACAATCTGAGGTCGGAACGATAGTGACGTAGGTAAGTGCTAAGTGAACGTTAAGATAAAAAGACGATGCAGCGGTCGCTTTGTGTGTGGAGACGTTTTTTTTTTTTTTTTTTTTTCTGATTGGAGGTTTAACGACAACCATGAGCAACTCAATGAGCTTATAAACAGTCTCCCGTCCCTAATTTAGGGTCACTGGTTCCAGGGAAGGGAGAGAACCGGTGCCATAAGACAAACGCAACATTTATGCCTCATCGGGATCCGAATGATCAGGGGCCATCTCTTAGACCACTGCGCCACCAGGGCGGCGTGGTGTTGTTCGATCGTTGCTGAGTTTGATTGTAAACTTCTTGACTAAGATATGTGAAGTGGTGTATGTACCTCGCCGTGCTATGTTTTGGATTTTGTCTAAAGTTGCTGGGCCAATAAAGAGTCTACGTAAGTGATCTGACGTTCTGTATATGTTTCGTCTGGCTGTAAAGCCTGAATTTAAAGTGAGCTGCCCAGTACAACTAGTTGCATTGCATTTACCCTTACTTTTAACATCTTTTCAGCCGGACTTTTGGAATTTTAACATAACAAATCTTACATCTCTCTATTCTAAAAGAAAGTAACTGCCGCCGCTGTTTTAGAAATTTCGCGACACTCTTGCTTTCCTAGCTCGCAGCGCAAAACGTATTGAACACAAAAATATGAAATTTACATCGTTTGTAGAGAATTGTTTGAAGAACACGCTGAAATAAATTGTTTTTCGATTATGGCGATACTTCAAGAGTTATTGTATTTCAAAATTAAGGTAAGCAAAAAAGTGCTATCAGGTTGCGTTCCGGACACACTTACAGGAACAAAAGCACGAAACTTTGTAGGCATGTAGTGCCAATGATCGAATTTTTGCACCTCGTCGCCCTGTCTTTGAATTTCGATTTAGATTACGAGAAATTAAATTTTTGAATTTCACCAAATTCTCTATTTTGCGATGGGATCCATTTAAAAAAAACGGATATATGGCAAACTATAAATCATAACGCATTGTAATTTTTACAGCATAAACTTACAACTATCGTCCCTTTTTTTAAAAAAACAAATAAAAATAAGAAAAATTAATTTTCTGATTTTTAAGCATTTTTTAAAGACGCAAAGGAAAGAAAAACACGGCTTGTCTGCCTTCACGATAACCACAGAGGAATGTTCTGGTCCCGTGACCTGCTGCCATGGTGACGCAGAGAATTTGTTATGCATATGTTTTGTTGGTAAAGCTAGCTCATTCGTTTAACGGTTTAGCATAACGGTTTACGGTTTACGGAAATGCTTTTTGGACCGCTTTTATTTTCCTTAGCGGTAAATTTAGTAAGTGCTATAAGTTCAAACGACAAAAGTCCGCTCTTCCAAAAATATAACGACAGTAAAAAAACTCGGAAACTTCGGAAATGGCGGCGGAGCAAAGTCCTTGAATAAATATAGAAGGAAATTGAAAAAAGGTCCGCAAAAATCCAACAGGGAGTTCATCAGGAGCGAAACAAAAACTGTAAACAAGCCGCCATCTTGGAATCGATACAGAGCAAAAAGTATTGAACGAATGGGAGAACATTTTCATTTCGTTGTGATATACTTGAAGATGGGCCCGAGCGCTACTCGGGAAACGAGCGTAGCGAACCTAGAGGCGCAGCCCCTAGTACCGTAAAAAGAGTAACGTTATAATTTCCTGATCATAGTTTAAGTTAAGTCCTCACAATTAAGAATCGGAGGCAGTGAGTGCTTCAACGTGCAACACATGAATCAACAGCTTTTTTTCTTTCGAATCTGAGTGCATCCATTTGAACCCGAAATATCCATATTGATGATACCTCTAAGATTCTGTTCTACTACGGCACGAAATGGAGGAGCCACAAAGTTACGTCCCAGCGATTTATCAATTTTTAAAGAGAGCAGATGTGTGTGAGTCGAGATCATGCGAAGCCAATTTTTCATCCAAATCCAAAGTAAATAACACATTCTTCTCTGATAGGATCAAGGTTCAACTTTGGCTGCACCAAGAAGGAACTCAACAATGCCGTCTCAATTCTCTCGAAGTTGTAACATACCAGGCAACGTATAATTTTTTTTTATTAATTAATTAATTAATTTATTTATTTATTGAATATTCTGCCATTTATCATAATAATACCATGCATAACAGAATTCCACACAACAATATATTATTACAGTAAATATGTGCTAAGTAGTTAAACAAAAAACAAAATACAGTTTCAGTAATGTATCCGTAGTATGTTACAACACAATTACAATAAACATTCCATTAATTATAATTAAATAACTTGCACAGTTAAACCAAAATGTATGAAGAAGATGTTAAGAAATGTAAAAGAATAATCTATGTCTATATACAGTATAGCACTGTATGTGGATGACATGGAGCCAGAGGAAAAGGCTTTTAAGAAAAAGCCTGACAAGCCCCCGGTCCCCAGAAGTGTGTGACAGGCCAAAAACACAGGGCACAGAAATTCACAGTGAGACGCGAATCATCATAATACACTGCTGGACAATTGCTAAGGACGGATCATAAACGGCTATATAGCGAATAAAAAAGTAAGTGTGGTTGGATACCAAGTGAAATAAAATAATGTCAGAATGCCAGGACATTACAAGAAAGACAATTTATTGTGCTCTGAAATCCAGAAAGCTTTGGAACGTGTTCCAGGGACAAACAGGCCATTTTGTGCAGAATAAGTAAACGTGAAAACAATGCAATTACCGTCCGCAGGCGTTCCGGCGTAAGATGTCAATACGGGATATGGTCACCATGGAGGGCGATGAAAGATTCCACACGTCGTGTCATGCTTTGCACAACATTATCAAGCAGCTGTTGGGGTAATTTATCCCATTCCTCTGTCAGTGCACGGATGAGGGTGTCCTTGTTTATTGGAGGGCATTGGCGACCAGCAAGACTCCTCCCCTAAGCATCCCACACATTTTCAATGGGATTCAGATCTGGAGAACGTGCTGGCCATACGAGGCGTTGAATATCCTCGCTCTCAAGACACTCCTGGACAGCGACTGTTCGATGACATGTAGCGTTGTTGTCCATGAAAATGAATCTATCACCAACAGCACCACGGAACATGCTAACATGAGGTAGCAGAACATCATTAATGTATCGTTGGCCAGTCATAATCCCAGTTGGAAGCACATAGAGAGACGTACGGCTATTGATCATAATGCCAGCCCATACTATGACTCTACATGTCGGATATCGGTCTCTTTCCTCTATGTTTGCTGGACAATATGCAGTACCACTATTACGCCAGATCAGTTGTCGCCGACAATGAGACGATAGACTGTATCTACTCTCATCTGAGAAGAGGACAGCAGACCAGTCGTTATCAGTCCAATTGCGATGTTGATGGCACCATTGCAAACGGGCGGTTCGGTGACGTCTACACAATGGGATGCACATAACAGGACGGCGGGCGTATAGTCCTCCTTCATGCAAACGTCTGGCGACAGTTTTTCGGGAGATCCGCTTGCCAGTAGCAGCCATAAACTGGTTTGCTACCTCACTAGCTGTGCTGCGCCGGTGTCTTTTTGTTGATAGCACTATGTACCGATCTTCTGCGGGTGTCGTACTGCGAACACGACCTCCCCGTGACGTTTGCTACACTCTCCATTTGTTTGAAATGATTTCCAAAGCCTTGAAACAACACTGTGGCTGACGTCGAACTCCCTGGCAACATCTGTTATTTTTCGCCCTTCTTCAATCTTGCCAATAATACGGCCACGTGTAAAATCATCTAGGTGATGTCGGGAAGACATACTGAAACTTGCAAGTTCGTCAATTTATTCTTTCCTTTTCAACTTTGCGTTTGAACAACAACGGTCAATACGCGTCAAATCCTTTATATCTCTTATCAGCGCTATGACGTCACGAACAAGTTCGGCAATCCAAAATTTGCATACGCACAACACGTCTTACTGTGTCCCGCACTTATGCTAATTTCAACATTTTGCTGCCTTCCATTTTATGGTTGATATCGTTGCTATTGTCATCCGTCCTTAGCAATTGTCCGGCAGTGTAGTACAGGTAAGGCAAGGAATACATGATGATAATCAACTGTAATTAAAAATTAGGTGGCCTATGGACAGTACAGTTACAATACGTAGTAATCTTAACACGTGACATGCCAACATAACCACTGATAAGCAAAGTATAAAAAAATAATGAATGATTTAGTTAGGACATTTATATATACACTGACGGAAAAAAAAATCCCAACACCACGAAAAAATAGTTGTACAGGAATGAAATGGCGGCAATATATTTGTATAGGTAATATATTTAGTCGATTAAGGTTTCAAGATCACAGCTTATTGTAAGCGCGAGAAGAACCATTTTAAATGTGAAATGCTGGTACACTAATAACCGGTGTAACCACCAGAATGTTGAATGCAAGCACGCAAACGTTCATGCATTGTGTCGTACAGGTGCCGGATGTCAGTTTGTGGGATGGAGTTCCATGCCTGTTGCACTTGGCCGGTCAATACAAGGGCGGTTAATGCTGGTTGGGGGTGACGCTGGAGTTGTTGTCCAATGATGTCCCATACGAGCTCGATTGTTGAAAGATATATACGAGCTCGATTGTTGAAAGACAGGCCACGGCAACATGTCGACACTCTGTAGAGCATGTTGGGTTACAACAGCGCTATGCGGGCGAGCGTTATCCTGTTGGAAAACACCTCCTGGAATGCTATTCAAGAATGGCAGCACAACAGGTTGAATCACCAGACCGACGTACAACTGTGCCGTCAGGGTGCGTGGGATAACCACGAGAGTGCTCCTGCTGTCATAGGAAATTGCTCCCCAGACCATAACTCCAGGTGTAGGTCCAGTGTGTCTCTGCCGCAGACAGGTTGGTTGCAGGCGCTCACCTGGCCTCCTTCTAACCAACACACAGCCATCACTGGCCCCCAGGCAGAGCCGGCTTTCATCAGAAAACACAACAGATCTCCACTCCGTCCTCCAATGAGCTCTAGCTTGACACCACTGACGTCGCAAACGGCAGTGGTTTGGAATAAGTGGAATGCACGCTACAGGGCGTCTGGCTCGGAGCTGTCATTCAAGTAACCGATTTTTAACAGTTCGTTGTGTCACTGTGGTGGCAACTGCAGCTCGAATTGCTGCCGCAGACGCAGTACGATGCGCCACGGCCATATGCCATACACGGCGGTCTTCCCTCTCAGTAGTGCCACAAGGCCGGCCGGAACTCAGTCTTCTTGAGGCAGTACCTTCCCTTCACCACCGCTGCCAAAAATCATGCACAGTGGCTACATTCCTGCCAAGTCGTTCTGCAATATTGCGGAAAGAAAATCCACCTTCTCGTAGCCCTATTACACGACCTCGTTCAAACTCCGTGAGCTGTTGATAATGGTTTCTTCGTCTTCTTAAAGGCATTCTTGACTAACATCAACACCCTATGTCGAATCTCAACGATAACTAACGCTCACGAACGTTACAGCGCGTATTTGCAGCAAACCTGCTTTGCATGTTCCGAGGGGCGCTACTAGCGCACCACGTATGCGCCGAGCGCAAAATTTGCATAGACGTCATCTTACAGATGATGTACTCTCACCGCCTACCAACTATCGTTTATCTAACACAACCCCTACTTGGTGTTGGGATTTTTTTCCGTCAGTGTATATATATACACCAAACCAATGCAACCGGAAAATACACATCCCAAGAATATCTGTATAGCATATTAAACAATCATGCAACAATAAACAAACCAAAATCAACAAGACAAAATAATGTGCCACTATATCCCTGAAAAGAAATCAAGGCATCAATTCAAATCATATCAGCCAGCCAATAATTCAGTAGATCTCCTGAATTATCAGCCAGCCAATAATTCAGTAGTTCTCCTGAATGCCCTGAAGCTAACAACTGATTTAATGTGCAAGGGTAATTCATTCCACTGTCACGGACCGGCTGCAGTAACACTGTAATGTAAAGGATTTAGATGTGCCCTGGGAATAACGAAGTTTGCATTACCCCTGGTATCATGAGAATGTGAAAATTGATGCAATTCCAGAAGACTCATAAACTTATTAGCATAAATTCTATTGTGCATAAAAAGTAATAATAGAAATATATAAAGTTTATTAAATGGGATTATTTTATATGAATAGCAAACAGCAGCCATAGCAGTATTAGTATCCAATAAGCGAATGTATTTCTTTTGTAAAATTCTATTGACATCACCCAACGTGGTCTGACCCCAGGACAGTAGACAATACGAAAGAAGTGGATATATGAACGAGTAACACAATATTAGTTTTAATCTTATCGTCAACATACCCGAAATTCTATAAACCATTCCTATACGTGATCTAAGCTGATTTGCCAAATAATTAATGCAAATATCCCAACGTAGAGACTCCTGAATAAGTACACCCAGAAATTTAACAGTTGTCTTAAATGTATCGGGAACTCCATTCACAAAGATACCAGTTGGGACAGACGAACAATAAGAACGACGTGAAAACAGGATGGCATTAGTTTTATCTTGATTTATAGTTAAATAACTGCAACTGAACCAACGAAAGAACTCCTGAAGATCGCAATGGACCTTATTCACCTCGCATTGCATCATGGGAAAGCCTTTCCGTGGCCGAGGACCAACAAGAGTTTGTTTACATGCGTTTACCCATTGCTTAACATGGCGTTACGTTGCAAGGGTTCAGGAAAAACGCGCTTTCGTAAATTTATTAACGACATGTATAACTTGCTCATCGTGTATGGTTGTGCTAATAAATCCTGCAACCTAAATTGTGTAGACGAAAGAAAAACATTCTTTAATTTTCCGCTGAAGAAGATGAAATTATTAAGGGAATGGCTGTGTAAAATGAAACGCGGTGATTTCCATTCCGATCTGCACTCTCCAATATGTTCTGTCCACTTTAACGAAAAAGCCTTTGGATATTATGACACTACGAATCAAAGGCAGTTGAAACCTTTGAATTTCAGTTTAAAAAAGAAAAAAAGGTAGGCGAAAATCGATGGAATATTTGGATCGGTAAATTACGAATTAAGTTCTACTTTCCTCAAAGAATAAAACAAACATATCTATAATTTCTCTTTTATTTAATGTTAGACATTCATTTAATTTTTAAGCAAGCGTGCGAACCCTAGTTTGTTTCCTTATTACGTATTTGTCTGAGCTTTTAAATGTTTTTGTTTTACAAAACAAGGTACTAAATTTTATGTTTCAGATATTTCGCCATTGTCTGGCAATAAGAACATGAAAATTTAATATAGCGTGTACGAGAAATGCTACATTAAAAACTTCATGATGACTAACGGCGATGCTCTCCTTCGTCATGCGAAATAAACATCGAACACAAAATTGTCTTGGTATATTTTAGTAACCTTGATTTGTTCTTCTAAGAAATTAATTTCTTCTTCTTCGCCCTGTAGCTCTATTAATTCCTCGGCAGAATCCATGACGTTAGGATTGTAAAAATCAGGCAACCGTAAGGGATAATCAAATAGCGAAAACATTGAATCGGCAGCCATGTTGGTACGCAGAAATCCACTTCTGACGTCACATGAATAAGGTCCATTAACTAAAGGTACCAACTCCATTGAAGAATTACCGGAAAAGAATAAACTGGTATCGTCAGCAAACAGCACACGGTGCGCCCCCGAAGTAACATTAAAAATATCATTAATGTATATTAACGAATCAAAAAACGGTGTATTTTTGTTCATCTAAAATTCAAACTTTAACGTATAATCGCAAAAAGCGTATAAATGAATTACTTATAACCGAAATAGAAAAATGATAGAAACTAGAGATGGGAAAAGTCGGTACTTTTTGGTACTCGTTACTTTCTGTATCGGTACTTTTTTGTAACGAGTCCAAAGTAACGAGTTTTTTTTTTTTTTTTTATTGGAGGTTTAACGACCACCGTGAGCAACTCAATGGGCTGTAAGCAGTCGCCCGTCCCTAATTTAGGGTCACTGGTTCCAGGGAAGGGAGAGAATCAGTGCCGTAAGACAAACACAACATCCATGCCTCACCGGGATTCGAACCCGGACCCCGTTCGGACGAATGATCAGAGGCCATCGCTTAGACCACTGCGCCACCGGGGCGGCGTAACGAGTTCAAGAACCGACATCGATTCTTTAGTAGTATATATGAAAATTGTTTATTTATTTATTTATTTTATTAGAGGTTTAGCGACCACCGTGAGCAACTCAATGGGCTATAAGCAGTCGCCCGTCCCTAATTTAGGGTCACTGGTTCCAGGGAAGGGAGAGAACCAGTGCCGTAAGACAAACACAACATCCATGCCTCACGGGATTCGAACCTGGACTCCTTTCGGTCGAATAATCAGCTGACATCCCCATATAACATCCTTTTATTTCTTTAGCGCAAGGAACACGACAACAAAAACACAGGGAACCCTGTACGTTACGCGAACAACAGTTGCCTATCGTCCAGAAATTAATTGGACAGGGAAAGGGGTATGAAGGAGCAGCCATCCACTCTTTCACAAAACATTGTTTCATCTCTTTCGCGATATAACAATATAATGTCACTTTCCCCTTCACCCAGCGTATGCATTCGATTTAAGCAAACGAGTAGATATGTCACTTTTATGTTGTTACAAGTGACAGGCCGTTAAAATTCCCAAAATTCCACAACAAGAAAAGTTACGTATAGTGACAGACCACGTAAACAAATGGCAACCCCTTGTACCCCTTTGGAATGCCATGAAAGTTTTCTAGCCAATAGCGGGTCTGGGAAACAAGGTAACTTCCATTAAAAATTCTCGGTAACACCCAAAAATTTAACCCGCTCCGCTTTGCAGAAGCGAAACTGAGAAATAAGAAAATATAAGGGAATTGTTTTTTGAAAAAAAAGTGTGGGGGGGGGAGAGTTAGGGAGTTTTTGGGACTGCGAGAGATATAACAGAGATGCGGAGAGAATGATGGGTTTGGGAAGCAAACGTGGTTTTTTTTCTTCTAGAAATTAACGGGTGACTATACCCGTTCCGTGAAGACCTCAGAATCGTGGCCGACCTAAAGATTGGGTAAGATGAATTTTCACCCTCTGTTACTTATACTGCATGTTCTATGCGGGGTATCATATCCCTTCTTATCTTAAATGGGAAATTTCTCAATACGTGCACCATGATAAAATTGTAACTGAAAGTTTGCTAGAAGTCAGGCTAGGAATAACTTTAAAAGTAACAACTCTTTAGAAAATGATTTAAATAAATTAATCACTTCCACCGAAAACATGTACTAGTTCTAAGCAGCATTTATCGAGAATAAACATTTTTATTTTAACGTTAACTTTTGTCGTAAATTCTATATCTGCAGTTTTGTCATTTTTGTTGTGCATAATATGTATGAGTATTTACGTTCTATTAGCATGCTACCTGCTAACCTTAACTTAACTTTTGCCGCACCTAAGTTTAGGCGGAATTCTCGCTACGATTTAGGTGAAACGCAACGCGTAATCTGTCCGCAACTCTGAACACGGAATTCCTATAAGGGATAGGAAATCCGACCTCAAAGTTGTCAATTCCCTAGACGCTTTCATTTTTCTTTAACATGTAAACTCCGGAAGCCTTTAACAGTAATAAATATTCCATTGTGGCGAATTGCCGACACAGGGTTCACGCCCACAGTCGAGGGTGTGGTAATATTTAGGTAAACGAGTGATCTGAGCATCTTTTTAAGCAAACGAGTGATCTGAGCAACTTTTTAAGTAAACAAGTGATCTGAGCAACTTTTAACGTGAACGAATGATCTGAGCATCTTTTTAAGTAAACGAGTGATCTGAGGAACTTTTTACGTAAATGAGGGATCTGAGCATCTTTTTAAGCAAACGAGTGATCTGAGTATCTTTTTAAGCAAACGAGTGATCTGAGAATCTTTTTAAGTAAACGAGTGATCTGATTTTTTTACGTAAACGGGTGATCTGAGCATCTTTTTAAGCAAACGAGTGATAAAAAACGAGTGATTGGCTATGCCCTGTTGACGTCAAAAATGGGAGGTGGTTACAATAATGTGACTCGATTGTGTAATATGGTTCACCGACATTGAAAACTGGAATAGCTCACATTCCTTCATAGAGTTCTCGTGTGCTGGAATCAGGGACATATTAGTGCTAAATTCTAGGGAAGACTAGAAAATGTTTAGGTAATTTAATAAATTAATTAATTTATATAAAAAATATTATATTGCATTATTATATTTTAATATTATACTATAGTAGTATTTATGAAAAATTTATAAGCACGGCAATACTGTTACAAGGATATATATGTATATACCGAGCGTACTTCTTTTGACGCCCTTAATGGTATCAAAAGTGAAGCACCTTCGGGTTTATTTTTTTTTTCTCTTTTCTAGTGAAAATCTTCCAAATACGTGGAGACAGTGTAAACAGACAAAGTCTTCGCTCTTTCCACGTTTTTCTTTAATTAACACACAGCAACCGAAAAATTGTAATTTCGACACAGCTGGGATCGAATACCAGATCTTTCGATAACTAGCCGAGTGCGTTCGCCTTACGTTACGGTGCCTACAATCCACGGCGCTACGTGTGTTTATCTGTCAGCGCAGCCCATCCGAAGTCCAACCCAGAGCTACGAATGTGAAGTCGTAGCTCTGGGATGCGCTTGAGCCCATCCCTACGGATTGTGAAGTCAGATGCTGACAGATAAACACACATAGCGCCGTGGATTGTTGGAACCGTAGCGTAAAGCGAACGCACTTGGCTAGTTATCGAGAGATCTGGGGTTCAATCCCAGCGGTGTCGAAATACAATATTTTGGTTGCTGTGTGTTAATTAAAGAAAAACGTGGAAAAAGTAATGACCTTATCTATTTTTCTTTTCTACTCTTTGTTGCTGTTTTGTTTCAGAATGAAATGACTCAAAACTGTTTGACAGATAAAGATGATTTTTGGTATTTCCAAGCTTCGTTAAAGAAATGTTTATAGTCGATTTGGTTGAAATTCGGAAAAAGTATCGTTTACACAATGCGAAACCGTTGTTCGTTTTCTTTACGATAGGCGATTAAAAAAAAAAAAATTCCGATGAAATGTTTTTAAGAACTCCACAGGAAAATCATTCAAAGTCTGCCGAAGATAACATACCGATGAATTTCTATGCGATGAATAGTTAATTAACTACTAACTGAAAGCTATATTAACCAGAAACTCTACAGAATCTAATTTATTCAACGGAGAAACGTATTTACAAGCTGATACAAAGGGTCTGCAAATACCATACATACAGCGGCTGGACATAATAATGTGAACACCACGCTCAAAGACGTAAGTTTTAAAGTGGACGTCAAGTAATTTTGCTTCCTATACTTCCAATGGAAAAACTTTTGTACACATTTCCTTCACAATTAGTGTTCCCAAGGATGAAAATTTGAACATCGATTAAAATAACTTCATATTATAATTTGGAATACTTAATATTTTCTAAAACATAACCATAATTATATTAAAAATCAATAACTTTTCCTTTGGTGGTGTTGAAACCAGAAGAAAGATGGCGCGACCTGTACTTTGATGACGTCAGTTGACAAAGAAATGTTGGATTGCATAATTATGGTGTTATGTTTTTTTTTTTTTTTTTGATTGGAGGTTTAACGACCACCGTGAGCAACTCAATGGGCTATAAGCAGTCGCCCGTCCCTAATTTAGGGTCACTGGTTCCAGGGAAGGGAGAGAGCCAGTGCCGTAAGACAAACACAACATCCATGCCTCACCGGGATTCGAACCCGGACCCCTTCGGACGAATGACCAGGGGCCAACGCCTTAGACCACTGCTCCACCGGGGCGGCGGTTATGTTTTAGAAAATATTTAGTATTCCAAGTTATAAAATGAATATATTTGAATCGATGTTCAAATTTTCATCCTTGGGAACGCATTAATTGTCCAGAAAAAAGATGGCACGACGTGTACTTTGATGACGTCAGTAGACATACAAATGTTGGATTGCATAATTATGGTTATGTTTCAGAAAATATTAAGTATTCCAAGTTATAAAATGAAGCCATTTTAATCAATGTTCAAATTTTCATCCTTGGGAACGCATTAATTGTCCAGAAAAACGATGGCGCTACCTGTTCTTTGATGACGTCAGTAGACAAACAAATGTTGGATTGCATAAATGTGGTTTCTTTTTAGAAAATATTAAGTATTCCAAGTTGTAAAATGAAGATATTTTAATCGATGTACAAATTTTCATCGCCGACCCGGTGGCGCATTGGTCTAAGCGATGGCCTCTGATCATTCGTCCGAACGGGTCTGGGTTCGAATCCCGGTGAGGCATGGATGTTGTGTTTGTCTTACGGCACTGGCTCTCTCCCTTCCCTGGAACCAGTGACCCAAAATTAGGGACGGGCGACTGCTTATAGCCCATTGAGTTGCTCACGGTGGTCGTTAAACCTCCAATAAAAAAAAAACAAAAAAAACGATGGCGCGACCTGTTCTTTGATGACGTCAGTTGACAAACAGATGTTGGATTGCATAATTATGGTCATGTTTTAGAAAATATTAAGTATTCCAAGTTATAAAATGAAGCCATTTTAATCGATGTTCAAATTTTCATCCTTGGGAACGCATTAATTGTCCAGAAAAACGATGGCGCGACCTGTTCTTTGATGACGTCAGTAGACAAACAAATGTTGGATTTTTTTTTTTTTAATTGGAGGTTTAACGACCACCGTGAGCAACTCAATGGGCTATAAGCAGTCGCCCGTCCCTAATTTAGGGTCACTGGTTCCAGGGAAGGGAGAGAGCCAGTGCCGTAAGACAAACACAACATCCATGCCTGACCGGGATTCGAACCCGGACCCCGATCTGACGAATGATCAGAGGCCATCGCTTAGACCACTGCGCCACCGGGGCGGCAATGTTGGATTGTATAAATGTGGTTTCTTTTTAGAAAATATTAAGTACTCCAAGTTGTAAAATGAAGATATTTTAATCGATGTACAAATTTTCATCGCCGACCCGGTGGCGCAGTGGTCTAAGCGATGGCCTCTGGTCATTCGTCCGAACGGGTCTGGGTTCGAATCCCGGTGAGGCATGGATGTTGTGTTTGTCTTACGGCACTGGCTCTCTCCTTTCCCTGGAACCAGTGACCCTAAATTTGGGACGGGCGACTGCTTATAGCCCATTGAGTTGCTCACGGTGGTCGTTAAACCTCCAATAAAAAAAAAAAAAAAACCGATGGCGCGACCTGTTCTTTGATGACGTCAGCAGACAAACAGATGTTGGATTGCATAATTATGCTCATGTTTTAGAAAATATTAAGTATTCCAAGTTATAAAATGAAGCCATTTTAATCGATGTTCAAATTTTCATCCTTGGGAACGCATTAATTGTCAAGAAAATGTGTACAGAGTTTTTCCATTGGAAGTATAGGAAGCAAAATTACTTGACGTCCACCTTAATGTAGCTGCGTATGTCGCAATACACAAAGGTATCCACCACTTTTGATTACAATTGCTTTGTTAAGCGAAAAACAAGAGCAGCCGGAAAACGACCCTGACTGAGAGAAACAGGAGAGCGTTAAAGAGGATTGTTACCCGTAATAAGAAGACCACCGCGCCAAAAAGTAGTGCGGAACTCAATCGGCATCTCCCAGTATCAACGAAAACAGTGCGCAGGGAACTGCATAAGCAAGATATTCATGGCAGAGCTGCTGTTGCAAAACCTCTGGTGACTCAGGTGAATATATAACGACTACGGCATTGGTGCCAGGACCATATAACGCGGACTGCCGATGCATCATATCGCGGATTTCAGCAGGTCCGCTGATCAACTTAAAGATTGACAGAGCGTATGAAACCATTTTAGCCGACCAAGTCCATCCAATGGCTCAGGCATTGTTTCCTGAAGGAGATGCCATACACTGAAGTGCCAGAAAAACTGGTACACTAGTCTATTACTTGGTAGGTCCCCCACGGGAGCGCAGGACTGCAGAAATACGACAGGGCATGGACTCCACTAGCTTCTGGAAATATGCTGTAGGCAATGCACCCCATACTTCCTGCAGAGCGTTCCACAATTCGGGTGTATCCCGAGGTTTCGGATTCCCGTGTTCGATAGCGCGTTGCATGGCATCCTAAATGTGTTCTATCACGTTCAGATCTGGGGACTTGGGTGGAAATGGCAACACCCCAAACTCAGATGAATGCCCCGCTAACCATAATGTGGCGTTCCGACACTTGTGTGGAGGTGTATTGTCCTGTTGGAACAGGCCCAACCCATCAGCGTGAATGCAGGACATGAACGGGTGTACCTCGTCAGAAAGGATGCGCACATAGCTTTGTCCGGTTGCAGACGTTTGTACACGTACCAGGGGTCCCAGTGAAGTCGAGCTAAACTCACCCCATACCATTACGGACCCCCACCAGCCGGTACAGTTCCCTGTTGACAGGAGGGATCCATGGCTTCGTGGGGTTTGCGCCAAGCACGAATCCTTCCATCTGCCCGATACAGTTCGAAACGCGACTCGTTAGACCAGGCTACTTGCTTCCAGTCATCAAATGTCCACTGGCGGTGTTATCGTGCCCAAGCGAGGCGCATAGCTCTGTGTCGGGCACCCATCAAGGGGACTAGAGTTGGGGGTCGGCTCCCAAAGCCCATATCGTGCAGGGTACAATGCGCAGTCCGGACGCTGATGCTTGTTGAGGCTCCAGCATTGAATTCCGATGATACCGGCGAGAGTGTTGCAGGCCTATCACGTAAAACGATTCTTGACAGCCGACGATGGTCACGTTCACCCAATGTCTTTTTACGGCCCCACTGGTATCGTAGGTTGGAGTTTTTGCCGGAATTCTTGTAGTCACGGCACACCCTTGCAATGGTCGTCCGTGAAAATCCGAACTTCGTTTCTACCTCCGAAATACTATGGCCCATCTCACGAGCGCCAACTATGACACCGCGTTGAAAATCACATAAATCGTTATTACTTGTCATTCTCATGCTGAAAACAGCTCTGACATCTCGCAAGGATGTATATCGCTTTATATACGCACTGGTGGACGCAACCGAGTACGCGCATAGGTGACGTTGCTATGTATTTTGCATAAGCTCGTCTGCACCCGTTTTTCTGGCACTTCGGTGTATATCAAGATGATAAAGTCCCTGTTCACAGAGCTCGGAATGTCCAACCATAGTTTGAGGAACGTGAGGGAGAACCTTCACATTATTCTTGGTCTCCCCATTCACCAGACTTAAACATCATCGAGCCACTGCGAACTGTTTTGGAAAACATTAAGATCCCGTTATCCTCTTCCTGTATCTCTCAAGGACCTGAAGCAGTTTCTGCTTGAAGAATGGTATAACATTCCACTAACCACTATCCAGGATTTGTCTGCATCCATTCCAAAGAGGATTCAGGTGGTTTTGAATGCCAAATGTGTTCCCACGCCCTATTAGGTACGTAAAACCTTCTTTTCCTAGGTGCTCACAATATTGTGTCCAACCTATTAATGATATGTTTTGCATTACGGTTCTGCTGTGTCTAAGCTTTTGAGGCATGTAGATTCTCCTTTCACGCCATAACTACGTGCTGGAATAATTATATCGATTGAATTTATTGGTTTTCCATTGCGTAGTGTGTCGCAGTTCGAAGTGTTCAACTTGCTTTTCAATGGTTGTGTTACTTTGATTCGTATTTTTGAGTTTTAAGATCGATATTTACTTGGGCCTAAACTTTTGCAACGGATCTCACTCAATGCAAAGCTTTACAAAAATGACTAATCGTAATAATAAGTACGGGGTATGTACTGGCATACCGTATACGATCGCAATAGTTTAAAGAGATACAAAGTGATCTGCGAATTGTATTGCTGCGTATTAAATAAGCTTACGCAAGCACACCGGACAAAAACTTAGTCACCCCTAACAGAAATAAGAGTAGGAAGTTAGTGGTCGCACAAAGGGCGCCGTGATAGCAGTGTTGGGGGATTAATAGCACTGACGTGGCCTACAGGATCATTTTTGTCTCGTGCAATGCTGAAGAGCAACGTTTGTGTGTTGACTTTAGTCTGCAATGTGGGTCGTAAGACAAACGTTTCTGTGTGGCAAAAAGGAGCCATCATGTTTGGCTGTGCCCACGGACACAAAGTGAAAAAAGTCGCCCTATTTGTTGGTGTGTCGAAGCTTTCTGTCCAGTGGGTCTACAAAGAATGGCGTAGTTCTCAGTCAACTGAAAATCGGCGACGTAACTGTGGCCGGAAAACAATTCTCGCCAACAGGGAGCGCGCCATGTTTCACGACTAGTAACTGAAAATCGGTTTCAAACCTGGCAACAATTGCTCCAAACAGTCAATGAAAGTCCACTCCAACGAGTTTCCGAGGAATATTGGAAACGAGTAATGTAGTCTGATGAGGCTCGTTCTTGTTTTTACTCCAATGACGGGAGGCGACAAGTGCATCGCATGCCCAAATCCTGATTGTGTCGAATGTGTGTTCAAGCTGGAGGGGGTTCTGTGATGTTTTGGGGATATTTTTCGTACCACGAAGTGGGCCGTCTCGTTGTAGTGGCGATGAATTTGAACCAGCATGTGTATCTCCGCATTCTGAATGACGAAGTGTTACCCTTTGACCTACATCTCCAGCATGCGTATCTCCGCATTCTGAATGACGAAGTGTTACCCTTTGACCTACATCTCCAGCATGCGTATCTCCGCATTCTGAATGACGAAGTGTTACCCTTTGACCTACATATCCAGCATGCGTATCTCCGCATTCTGAATGACGAAGTGTTACATTTTGACCTACATCTCCAGCATGCGTATCTCCGCATTCTGAATGACGAAGTGTTACCCTTTGACCTACATTTCCAGGATGTGTATCTCCGCATTCTGAATGACGAAGTGTTACCCTTTGACCTACATCTCCAGCATGCGTATCTCCGCATTCTGAATGACGAAGTGTTACCCTTTGACCTACATCTCCAGCATGCGTATCTCCGCATTCTGAATGACGAAGTGTTACCCTTTGACCTACATCTCCAGCATGCGTATCTCCGCATTCTGAATGACGAAGTGTTACCCTTTGACCTACATCTCCAGCATGCGTATCTCCGCATTCTGAATGACGAAATGTTACCCTTTGACCTACATCTCCATCATGCGTATCTCCGCATTCTGAATGACGAAGTGTTACCCTTTGACCCACACCTTCAGGAGCAGCATCACAATGCCACTCCTGTCTTCCAAAACGACAATTGCGGTATGCATAGGGCTAAAACTGTGTCTGAGTGGCACGAATTACAATCAACAACACCGTCTTACCTCGACTGGCCTGCCAAATCCCCAGATTTAAATCCTATTGAAAATCTGTGGGATCATTTGGAATGGCCGGAATAGGCATCCACGTATTCTGGCGGAACTTCTGGACCAATTGACGGACGAGTGGCTGGAAATCGAAGTTCAATACATCAACAACCTCGTGGAATTTCTACCGCACCGGATTCATACAAGAGGCGCCGTCACCCAATGTTAGGTAAGTTCTGACAGGGGCGACTAATTTGTTCGGTGTGCCTGCGAACATGTTCTTCAATCAGTTGAGGCTTTCCTCATAAATATATAGCGCTACACTAGCCTCCTCTCACGTGTTTTTTGATCTTTAGTGTCCATTCTAGTGATTCAGTTAGTCAGTTTTTAAGTGTAATACTTAGATTCTTTTCGTTACTTTTTTTTCAAATATCGCATGTGCTGATTTCTATTGCATTCGAAGGGTTTTTCGTAGGGAGGCTCGAAAGTTTTCAGAGTAGACTGAACCTCCCTTGGTGGCAAGCAGGCTACAGCCCTGACTGGAATTCGTGACCAGTAATTCCGCAAAGAATTTCTTTTTCAAGCATCTTATTATCGTTCCAAAATAACAGAGTCTACCTAATAATTTCTGCAAAGGGTAATGTAAGTTTGTAAACAAAGTGCAACATCTAAATATCTCATGAAAAAATAAATATTGCAAAAGCAAGTTAAATTAAAAATTATTATCTACGTTTACACATAAATCAAACCCACAGGTAACAATATCTATCAAGATCACCCGCATCTAATTATGCCAAATTTAAACAGTGGAACTACAGACTATAAAAGAAAAAGAAGTTTTCTCGTGAAACACATTGAAGAAGCGCCTTATTTAGGCTGAATAATTTTTATTTTCCTTCATAACTTCTTGAAATTACAGGCGTCTAGCATAATCGCTGAAGGAAGGGAAGTTACATTATCAGAAAATAAAGAAAAGTTATAACACAATAAAAGCATTTCAAAGTTTCAAATTTTCCTTGGAAGCAAAACTACTGCTTTTTATGACGAGGAACTCTACCCTCAACAACGTCCGAAACAGAGTGGCCGAACGCACTTGCAGCAGAACTTGATTGTGCTGAGCTGAGTGGGCAATCTTCGGCTGAAGACAAAATCTGTACCAAGGCAGAGAGGACTTCAAGGAGAGCTTCAATAACGACTTGTGAAGAAGATAATCCTCCACCACCCTGAGAAATCTGGGAAATCAATGATCCCAGGATGTTGAACAAGATCGATCCATTGAGTCCATTAAAAGATATCGCTGACAAAAGTGAAGACAACAATGAAGAAATTCTTTGGCTGGCTCCAGGAGACGTCAAACCATATGGGAATGATAACAGGCCAGAAAGGGATCCAGAACCAGGAGCACCAGGTCCAGTTGCTGGGGAAACAAGAGGAGATGAAGAGGCCAAACCGGGACCACCGAAGACAGGATATCCGCCCAGACCACAACCGAAGACCCCTCCAGTACCTGCTCCAAAACCAGAGGCACCACCAGACCCTGCAGCTCCAAAGGAACCCGCACCAGAAGCACCAGCAGAGGAAGCAGCTGAAGATGAGACAGCAGCACCAGAGGAAGGTGCGCCTGCACCTGCACCTGAACCAGCCGTTCCAGAAGCCGAGGCGGCACTGCTTCCTAGAGAACTACCGAAACTACTTGCCGGAGAAATGGCGTTAGCGGAACTTAAAACACCGTAACGCGAGAGGACATGCGCAATTTCAGATGCGATAGCACTAGCGTAGGCGTAAGAACCAGATCCGACAGACACACCTGCTGCAGCGCTGGCGGCAGCTGATGCGATAGATGAGGCGAGTCCTCCGAGGCCTACTGCGCTTGCAGACGACTGAGCGGCAGATTGTGCAATTGCGCTTGCTAAACCAGAGGAAGTAATTGATCCGAAGACTGAATTGAATCCTCCATTTTGCGCGAGAGCAGATGCCAGGGAGTGCAAGAAGGAAGAAGCGGCTGCTGCTGCTGCGGAAGCACTAGATGATGCACCTGCTGCACCGGCGCCTGCACCGGCTGCTGCGGCCTGGCGGCTCGTGGAAGCCGTGGTTGTTGAAGTACTTGATGAAGCTGCTGCGGCTGCGGCTGCGGCTGCGGCTGCAGACTGTTGAGATGTACAGGCTACACCTGCACCGGCTGCGCCGCCAGCTCTGTATCCGGTTGAGCAAGGCCAGTGGAAAGAGCCGATGCAAACGCTGATGCGAGAGAAGAAGCGTTAGAGGAGTGGAGTATGCCACTTGATGCTAGGGCCTGCGATATTGTCGAAGAAATAGCGCTAGCTTCAGCGTAGACACCCGATCCTGCGCTGACACTGGCGACAGCGCTGGAAACTGCGCTTGTCACACTGGAAGACGTTCCGTAACCTAAACTTAAGGAATTGGCAGCGCTGGCAGCAGCTCACGCTGCGGCAGAGCTTGCGGCAGACGCGGAAGAAGCACCTCCTATGACCGTGTTAAAGATCGAACTAGACAAAAGTCCGTTGATCAAAGATTGTGAGAATGTTGACGCAGCTGCAGAAGTAGCTGCTGAAGCTCCGGCAGCTGCAGAACTTGCAGCGGAAGCTGACGAAGAAGCGGATGCGGCAGCAGCAGCAGAGGCAGATGCGCCTGCACTTGCACCAGCCGCTGCAGAAGCCGAGGCGGCGCTGCTTCCTAGAGAACTACCGATACTACTTGCCAGAGAAATGGCGTTAGCGGAGCTTAAAACACCGTAACCCGAGAGGACCTGCGCAATTGCAGATGCGATAGCACTAGCGTAGGCGTAAGAACCAGATCCGACAGATACAATTGCTGCAGCGCTGGCGGCAGCTGATGCGATGGATGAGGCGAGTCCTCTAAGGCCTACTGCGCTTGCAGACGATTGAGCGGCTGATTGTGCAATTGCGCTTGCTAAACCAGAGGAAGTAATTGATCCGAAGGCTGAATTGAATCCTCCATTTTGCGCGAGAGCAGATGCCAGAGACTGCGAGAAGGAAGAAGCGGCTGCTGCTGCGGAAGCACTAGATGATGCACCTGCTGCACCGGCGCCTGCACCGGCTGCTGCGGCCTGGCTGCTCGTGGAAGTCGTGGTAGTTGAAGTACTTGATGAAGATGCTGCGGCTGCGGCTGTGGCTGCGGCTGCGGACTGTTGAGATGCATAGGCTGGACCTGCACCGGCTGCGCCGCCAGCTCTGTATCCGATTGAAGCAAGGCCAGTGGAAAGAGCCGATGCAAACGCTGATGCGAGAGAAGAAGCGTTAGAGGAGTGGATTATGCCACTTGATGCTAGGGCCTGCGATATTGCCGAAGAAATAGCGCTAGCTTCAGCGTAGACACCCGATCCTGCGCTGACACTGGCGACAGCGCTGGAAACTGCGCTTGCCACACTGGAAGACGTTCCGTAACCTAAACTTAAGGAATTGGCAGCGCTGGCAGCAGCTGACGCTGCGGCAGAGCTTGCGGCAGACGCGGAAGAAGCACCTCCTATGACCGTGTTAAAGATCGAACTAGACAAAAGTCCGTTGATCAAAGATTGTGAGAATGTTGACGCAGCTGCAGAAGTAGCTGCTGAAGCTCCGGCAGCTGCAGAACTTGCAGCGGAAGCTGACGAAGAAGCGGATGCGGCAGCAGCAGCAGAGGCAGATGCGCCTGCACTTGCACCAGCCGCTGCAGAAGCCGAGGCGGCGCTGCTTCCTAGAGAACTACCGATACTACTTGCCAGAGAAATGGCGTTAGCGGAGCTTAAAACACCGTAAACCCGAGAGGACCTGCGCAATTGCAGATGCGATAGCACTAGCGTAAGCGTAAGAACCAGATCCGACAGATACACCTGCTGCAGCGCTGGCGGCAGCTGATGCGATGGATGAGGCGAGTCCTCCGAGGCCTACTGCGCTTGCAGACGACTGAGCGGCTGATTGTGCAATTGCGCTTGCTAAACCAATGGAAGTAATTGATCCGAAGGCTGAATTGAATCCTCCATTTTGCGCGAGAGCAGATGCCAGAGACTGCGAGAAGGAAGAAGCGGCTGCTACTGCGGAAGCACTAGATGATGCACCTGCTGCATCGGCGCCTGCATCGGCGCCTGCATCGGCGCCTGCACCGCCTGCTGTGGCCTGGCTGCTCGTGGAAGTCGTGGTTGTTGAAGTACTTGATGAAGCTACTGAGGCTGCAGCGGCGGCTGCGGCTGCTGCTGCGGACTGTTGTGATGCATAGGCTGCACCTGCACCGGCTGCGCCGCCAGCTCCGTATCCGGTTGAAGCAAGGCCAGTGGAAAGAGCCGATGTAAACGCTGATGCGAGAGAAGAAGCGTTAGAGGAGTGGAGTGTGCCACTTGATGCTAGGGCCTGCGATATTGCCGAAGAAATAGCGCTAGCTTCAGCGTAGACACCCGATCCTGCGCTGACACTGGCGACAGCGCTGGAAACTGCGCTTGCCACACTGGAAGACGTTCCGTAACCTAATCCTAAGGAATTGGCAGCGCTGGCAGCAGCTGACGCTGCGGCAGAGCTTGCGGCAGACGCGGAAGAAGCACCTCCTATGACCGTGTTAAAGATCGAACTAGACAAAAGTCCGTTGATCAAAGATTGTGAGAATGTTGACGCGGCTGCAGAATTAGCTGCTGAAACTCCGGCAGCTGCAGAACTTGCAGCGGAAGCTGACGAAGAAGCGGATGCGGCAGCAGCAGCAGAGGCAGATGCGCCTGCACTTGCACCAGCCGCTGCAGAAGCCGAGGCGGCGCTGCTTCCTAGAGAACTACCGATACTACTTGCCAGAGAAATGGCGTTAGCGGAGCTTAAAACACCGTAACCCGAGAGGACCTGCGCAATTGCAGATGCGATAGCACTAGCGTAGGCGTAAGAACCAGATCCGACAGATACACCTGCTGCAGCGCTGGCGGCAGCTGATGCGATGGATGAGGCGAGTCCTCTGAGGCCTACTGCGCTTGCAGACGACTGAGCGGCAGATTGTGCAATTGCGCTTGCTAAACCAGAGGAAGTAACTGATCCGAAGACTGAATTGAATCCTCCATTTTGCGCGAGAGCAGATGCCAGGGACTGAGAGAAGGAAGAAGCGGCTGCTGCTGCGGAAGCACTAGATGATGCACCTGCTGCACCGGCGCCTGCACCGGCTGCTGCGGACTGGCTGCTCGTGGAAGTCGTGGTTGTTGAAGTACTTGATGAAGGTGCTGCAGCTGCGGCTGCGGAAGCTGCCGCTGCTGCGGACTGTTGAGCTGCCCCTGTTTAAGAACTTGCTCCTTGTGCTCCGTACTGTCTGAAACCTGCACCTGGAGCGCCGTATGGCCCGAAGGGTCCGCCTAGTGGACCATATGGGCCGAGAGGTCCTGTTGGACCGTTGGGAATTTCATTTTGTGGTTTGTTTTTTTTTTTTTTGATTGGAGGTTTAACGACCACCGTGAGCAACTCAATGGGCTATAAGCAGTCGCCCGTCCCTAATTTAGGGTCACTGGTTCCAGGGAAGGGAGAGAACCAGTGCCGTAAGACAAACACAACATCCATGCCTCACCGGGTTTCGAACCCAGACCCCTTTCGGACGAATGATCAGAGGCCATTTCCTTAGACCACTGCGCCACCGGGGCGGCCATTTTTTTGTGGTTGATTATCCTGCTGGTCTTCTGCGATGAGGGTGATTCATGAGCTGGTTAATTTCATTCATGAAACTCCTGTTAACCGTTCCTGTGGATTGGAGGAACGCTTGATTTAGAGCCTGGTCAACTGCCTGGATCTTCTGAGATGAAGTTCCTCCTGATTCTTCAACAACTATATCTGCTATCGCAGAGGCAAATGCCGTATTGAGAGCTTGCAGTTTCGATGATGCGTTTCCTCCAGATGCTGGGGCCTGAGCCATCGCTACGCTGAGGGTTTGATACATCGATTGCAAGTCATCTAGTTCCTGTTGCTGGAATTGTCCGTCGGATGACAAGGAGGTAATGAAGGACTGCATAAAGAGTGCACCCGTCTGTTGGTCCGTCCATGGCGTTATGGCTTGTCTGCTGAAGGCGAGGTTGGTTTGCAATGAAACCAAGAAGAGCGGAAGAGAGATACGAATGAGCCAACCCATTGTTAGAGGTTTGTTCGTTCTCCGAACTGATGACTTTTCAGTGATTCCGTGGGGTTTATATACTGCAAAATTCGTGACTAACCACCTACGCTTGTTCTAGAAAGAGAGAGAGAGATCAATCCACGTTGCAAAGCCGAAGTTTCATCATTCTGCGCAGAGGCGTATGCTGAGCAAATATAGCGGGAGGGACGAACACGTTGACGTCAAGAGAATCGAACGATTTCTGAACTGGGTGTGTTATTAGGTGTGTCTGATAAGTTGACGTAAGGATGTTTCGACGAATCGTGAACTGGACAAATAAGAGGGCGTGTTGAATGCACTGGCGTGTAGAAAGTCTGACAACTCTTGAACAGGGCAAATAAACTGGTGTCCTGGAAGTCGGACGAGTCCCAGACTGCGTAAATATGGTAGGTTGTCCACTCTAGTGATGTAAGGGAAGTCACGTGATTTCCTGGCGCGCCTGCGAATCGTTTCATCCGGAAGTGGTCGCATTTCACTTTCTGCTGTCCTCTCCTAACAGAGTCGAGCTCCTCATCCCCATCTTTTATTTCTGCCGATTTTTGTTGCGGCAACGAGCACTTGCAGTTCGAGGCGCCATTTTCGTAATCCCCCTGTGAGTTGAATCAGCGTCTTTCCCTAGAGGCCTCTGCTCCGGTGAGTTGAAACATTTTTTCGTTCCTGTTGTGTCCGCCCGCCGCGGTAGTTATCTGAAATCATAGCGAAAGTCACTGCTCAGGTTTAAAGAAAAACGAATGTAGCTTGCTTCAGTTCGCGAATCCCCACATTAGGAATTTCACACATTTTAGCAAAATTCAGAGAAAGAATGAAATTCAGTGGCGTAGCCAGAAATTTCTTAAGGGGGAGGGGGGGGTTCCATGGATTCGGTTCATCGGTGAGAGGCACATATTGTTTTCAATATAGTTAAGATCTTAATAACTACTTAATTATGCACTTAAAGCACTTCTGAAATACTTTGTATATATTGCAACTAATTGTTTATGTCATATAACCTTCACAAAGCATTTCTTTGGTTTATTATTGTCTTTATTTTATTCTCGTTTTTGTGTTGTCAGAAGTTGTGGATTAGGGGTTTTTATAATCCAGTTTTCTTTCAAGAATCTGTGCTTTAGAAAAAAATTAATATTTCCTTTTTTTATTGCAATGTTTAAGAATTTGTAGTACTTTAGTATTGCTATTCAGGTTTAAATTCTCTCTCAGGCGAACTTGGCAATTTGTAATTGCTGAACATTATTTCTGATTCATTATGTCACTCTTACAACTTGAGTTTTCTATAATCCTCTTCTTTCTGTTTAATAGTAACAGATGAAGAGCATGGGTCGGGCCAGGAAAGTTATGGATACAAGCTAAATTGTTAACTAAAGCTTGGTCATACAACTCTGTGGAGGTTATGACATATATTTATTTAATTTTTTTTTTTTTTTTTTTTGGTGGGCTTATTACTTGCATCTATGATTTGGCAGAAACCCATTTCCAACTAGGTCTTTGTGGAAGTGAGAAAATGCAGAGTTTTTGCTGGTCCTTGATAAAGCCAAGGCTCAGTATTCTCGACACTTTCGACATTCTGTTGTTCTATTTTCTTCTCTCTTTACTCACACCTGTCAATACATAACCTTTTCTATGTTGTACTTCGTATGAGTCAAAACATTTTTTTGCTTCGGTCTCTTCTTAATAGAATATATATATATACACACACATATCGCTTTAAATTCATACGCAATACAACCGGGGGGGGGGTCCATACCCGAGGCCCCTCTGGCTACGCCTTTGATGAAATTTATTACTTTTACATCACCCAGACTACTTCTTTCTCTGGATTTTCCTGTTTAGCAAATACTTGGTTTTATGAAATTATCTGAATGAGCTATTGCTTCATTTTGCAACTTGGCGTTTATAAGCGCAGTTAACAATGCCATATTGGAGGAATTTATTTAAAACTCGGACTTCTTAAGGGATTGCATCTCTGATTTTTAAATTATGTCGAACTATATAACCTAAAAGTACACAATGATTGGCAAATGGCTAACCAGAACGTTATCGTTACGAATCTTGGAAAAATTACCATACTAATGAATAAAAATGAATTTAATTAATAAATTTTGATGGCGCTTAGATACTTTGGCAAATTAATTTCTGTAATCCGTAGCTTCTAAATTAATTAATTTAGTTAAGTAACCCGACCTATGCTAGTGTATATATTATAGCAATCACGCGGTATTTATGAAGTTTTTATCAGTTGTAACAAAAACTTGAGTTCTTTTTAATTAAAAGTGGTCCTTTGTCCAAATTCTGATTTTCAGAGAATAATTATGCCTTGAACTTGGGTAACTTTTAAGGTTTTCACAAAATGTCAAGCGCATATTTCTAGAGGAAGCAAATTTTGAACATTACTATATAGTTTCATGATTCCCAAATCGCACAGAACTGGTATCCAATTAAGTTCTAATTTTACATAGAAATCATCAGGTGATTGCGCTTTCGCGAAACAGTCATTTTGCCAACTTCTGACTTTTCGGGAATTGTACTTGCGAAACATGTAAGCTTTTACGAAAATACTTTACTCAAATTTTGTACGAAATTCTATTTATATCGTAAGCGATAAAAGAAAGAAAGAATCTGTGACACACAAAATTTTCCAAACAATTTTAAAGTGTAACATTTTTTCTTTTCCTTCGAAATAGGTCGTACAAATTGCGTTTTGGAGAATTGTAATTGAAAACGACTGAAATAAATCATTACCCTTAAAAATGTCCTACGGTGATATACTAAATTTTCGACTTTTATGGGAGTATTTCTGCTCTCCTACGAACGTTTAATCTCCCACATAAATAAATATATGATTTCTGGATTATCGAGGAAATTTAAATTTATTTAAAAGAAGTTAGAAACACTAATTTTCAAAATCTGTGCCATCTAAGAAACTTAAATTAATTATATTGCATCACATACTCCACTGAAAACAATCCTTCAATTGCCAAGTTTTCCAAACCAGAAGCCCATCTTCTCTTTTCAATTCTCTTTCATAACCTAGAAAATCATCGATTCTGAATCCCATACGTCCCAAAAAGCTCAAACCAGCGAGGTTCCACTGAATTAAAAGAATATCATATTATCAAATACACAGTTTACTATTTTCGAGGAAAGAGTTATGATTACCAAATATTTCGCAGTCACTAGAAACCGTTAGGTAAAACTTCACATGCATGCAAATTTTAATTTTCAAAGAGAAAATATAGAAAACCTAAATCGTTTTTTGCGACTGTCGAGTAAAATTCAATATCCTCTCTACTCAACATTCTTATACAAAAGAACAGAGGCATAAATATTAGATCCAATGAGTTTTAGAAAAAAGAAATTCGAAACGCTCCATGTCGTATAACGTGAAAACATCAGGCTGATAAAAACTATATAACCTGTGATGGTTATGCTCTGTCATCTTAGTCTTTCCTGTATATATATCTTATAATGAAATTTTGAGGATTAGCTGATTTCGAGAACCCATTCTACTGCAGACATGAGAGTACACAATCTTTGATTGCATACATTTTTCAGAAATGTAGGGCCACTCGTTTTCTTCTGGCTGAAAATGATTCAAACCTTTTACTTGTCTTGAATTTTATACATTTTTGAAAGAAAAATCGGAACACACACGCGTATTCCACAACGTTCTGTCTTGAGTCCGTCTTTTTTTATGTCACTCACAATGCTTACGAATTTCATCCACCCATATTCCACATGGTCTTCTTCTGGGTCTTTTCCTGTCCCTTGGAATCCAGTCGAATATTTCAACTGTACGACGGTGGTCACTTGTTCTAGCAATATGTCCAGCCCATTGCAATTTAAATAATTTTGCCTTCATTATGATGTCATCAACTCTGGTCATTTTCTAATTCCTATCTTTCTTGGTTTCACCAAGTGCACCTGTCCCTGCTTTTTTCAGTAACTCGCAGCTTCTGGATGTCTTTTTCAGCTACATTCCATGTCTCTGATTCGTAAGTAAGAACTGGACGGACGCATTAATTATTTTGTTCTTTTAAGATATAATGGTAAGTTGCCCTTGAAAATCACACCTTTTCTTCCAAATGCTCTTCAACAAAGTTTATAAAGAAAGTCCCACAGCTTTGTCGACGTCGCACTTTCTTGATATCAGTTATGCAAAGTAGATGTAAGCATTGGTTACTTCCAGATTTGCTCTATCTATCTATCTATCTATCTATCTATCTATCTATCTATCTATCTATCTATCTATCTATCTATCTATGCGGTTGCTCTGCCTTTTTTAAAGTTTTCGCCAAATTCAATATTTTTTCGCCAGATACAATATGAAGTCGCCAATATTTTTCGCTTTCAACTGGAAGTATAGAAACCATGAAAACATAAAATGTTATAATAGTATGAAAATTATAGGCTATACATTCTTTGCAAGTCAGCAACAAAATATTGTGTTATAGATCCCGAATTCTAATAGAAATAAATAGAGACACTTATTTTCAATTTTGAATTTATTACCACCTATAAAATCTCCAAACAAAGAATTATTGACAGCATAAACTTCAAATTAATTGAAAAATGCGGTATTACATTTATTCTGTGGCTTGGTTCTAAAAGGGCCACTGTAAAAAAGATACAGGACGGTTATATAAGAACTTTAATCTAATAACTATTTTCATATAAGTCGTGCAACATTGGTTGAAGTTTCACATAGAAACATGAGAAATCCACAAATGAGATCGCATTTAAAAGATTCTACCTTAATTTTATTAAAAGTATACTTGGCATTGGCGAACAAATTCGACATGACGTCCGAGCAAAAACAATCTTTTTTAAAGATTGTTTTTGCTCGGACGTCATTCATTGAAAAAGGCAATGGCCAATATTTTCGCCAAAAAATTCCATTCATCGCCAAAACTGTGTATTTTTTTCGCAAATTGCAAAAAAATGCGATCGGCAGTAATTTTTAATATATATATTGTTTGAACGTTGAACGGCGTTCAAATTTGTTTTGTTTGAACGTTGAACGGCGTTCAAACTTGTTTTGTTTGAACGTTGAACGGCGACACTTCTTTCATGGAAAATGTTTATGCCCTTTTTTAAAACTTCCAAACGATAATCTTTTGTTTTCGATAACCTTAATATTTTTATAATTATCGAAGAAAGCTAACGCTTTCTGCTTAAGTGGCTACACGTATTTAACGATTTCACCAAAGACTGAAAGTTACAGAATCCTTAATTTACATAAATTGCTCCTAAGGAAGGAGTAAGGTCATGCTTTTCTTATCAGGTACTCGAACTAATATTTATGCCTCTGTTCTTTTGCCAATGGAAAGAGGCCTTTTCTTTTTTCTTTCTATCTTTTTCTTCTTCCTTTTTATTTATGTTATTGTTAAACCGAAAGAATGAATCCGTGAAATAACCCATTCATGAATTGCATAGATAGCTGAAAAGTTTGAATCCAGATTTGTTGACAAATTCGAAGAGGAATAAAACTCAGATATTAAAATTTCGTTGATTAAAAGACTGCTGTACCTTCTCCTCTTGAAGATTGCCGAAGTTTTCCCAAAATAAGACAAAACACGATATTTTCAAAGTTCGTATTTTTTTTATATTAAGTAAATTTTAAAAAGAGCAAATCATTTCTATTGATTTTTGAAAAGCGCTAGACTTATAATCTTTGTTTTCCTCGACTTAAATAATCATAAACAAAAAAAAACATGAGAAAAGAAAATTGAATCTCAAATCGCATTACACTGTACTTAACTTCAGGTCTTCGCATTTCGTTCCGTTGGAAGGCACGTAACTTTCCCCATTTGCACGACAATCTCTTTCAAAGGGTTTGCACATTTCTCCAAATCTTCACAAAATAAAAATTTGTTAGACTTATACAGCTAAAAATGATATATAAAAAGGAAAAGAAATCAGATGTGATGCCAAACCTTTTCCCCTCTATCTCACTTACTTGCTGTCGAAATTTTCAAAAAGCGTAGATTTTAAATATTGTGCATTTTAAAGTGGACTTCAAGGGAAAATATTTCCTATACCTGCAATGCTAATTCTTTCCATACATATTTTTTCAAAGACTATTGCGTTCTTGTTTTCAAAATTTTGAAAGCAAATAAATTAGGTCCTCAGCTATGTATGCTTCAGTTAATATTTTGAAAAAATTGACAGAATTATTTTTTTAAATTCGATTTATCTCTTTTGGAAAATATTCCAATTTGGCACAATTGAGATAAATTGAATTTAAAAAAAATCTAGCAAATTTTTCGAAATATCAGCTGGGACATATATTAGCTGAGGACTTTATCTGCTCTGAAAAATTTTAAGACCAAAACACAATAGTCTTTGACAAAAGGTGTGTACAGAACAAATGAACGTTGCAGGTATTCGAGAGATTTTAACTTGTGGCTCCCTTTTAAGAAAGAAAAACTCAATTCTCAACATCACTTTTAAAAACTGTGCATTCTTAGTTTTTAAACTGTGCATGAATATACCACGACGAGAACTTTAAACAAATAAATACCTAAATTGTGTACAGCTGTAGATTTCGTATATTATGAGAGGAACGGGAAGTCTCGAAATTCGCAATTTCCCTAATTAAAAAAAAATAAAACACTTCAACATGCACTTTCTCACTTCCTTTCGAAGTGGATGGGAACCTTATTTTAAAAAGAAACTGCAGTCTTTGCTCTAAATCTTCCACTCATAATGACTGTAACCGCCGATCTCAAAACACTTAATCATAAAACACGTAAATTAGCATTTTGATAAATTTTTATTTGGTATTATATAAGTTCATAAGTTACAAATATTAATTAAGTAAAAAAAAAAAAAGAAAAAGAAATGAACGAAGCTAGTTATTTCACGTTGGTTTGCAACAGTTGTGGAAGCAATAATTTTAGCCGTTCTATTGGAAATGATGAAACTCGAGCGACTTTTCATCATATTTTGAGAATGTTTCCGCCTGGGTATTTTTATTCATCCACCCATAATGAAATCCTAGATACTGGAGCCCCAAAATACTGTCCCCCCCCCCTCGTCTCTAAATGTGCTCTGCTATTATGACCATAATCGGAAATTTGGCTGGAGGGAATTCGGGAACACGACTATTTTACTATTTTGCAATATTATTAAAAGTGCAGAGTTTTAGTTTGATTAACAAAAATGGCACTCAAGTAGAAATTTACTCCCTCCTGTTATGAAATTTACTTCCTCCTGTAATGGAATTTACTCCCTGCTGTTATGAAATTTACTCCCTCCTGTTATGAAAACTACTCCCTTCTGTTATGAAATTTACTGCCTTCGGTTATGAAATTTACACCCTCCTGTTATGAAATTCACTCCCTGCTGTTATGAAATTTACTCCCTCTTGTTATGAAATGTACTCCCTCCTGTTATGCGAAATACCGAATGTTTTGTTTGTTTGTTTGTTTTGTTTTGTTCAGAATCGAACAACATTCTAAAGCACAGCTGCTTTTATTGACCGCTAGCAGAAAACAGAATTTCAAATCCGAAAATTTTCGAAAACAGCTACCGAAGTTCATAAATGCCCGTAGTAAATCACTGTGACAAATTTTAGTCTCCCAAGATTCAGGAATTTTAAAATCATGAGTCATTCGTTATTTTCACAGGAAAGAAAACACTTAGTTTCGAAGCGTTTTTTGAAATAATATATATATATATATATATTATAATAATAATATAAAAACTCCCTTTGTGTATTATTATTATTTTAGCACACCAATAAAACAGTTGTTTGTTTGTATGTCTGTTTTTTCAGAAAAATTTACGGAACTTCCCTCACGTTATTTAACCCTTTTACCGGCTAGAACGAATTAACTCGGGATTAACAAAGTGGACTGAAATCAGCTCAAACGAATATATTTGTTGTCTAAAAAGTGGGCCAAACGCGACTGTAACAAGTGAACTTTCTTATCAGAAAATGTTTCTGACCAGTGGCATGATGCCCGAGTCAGGAGGACTGGCGCTTCCTCATCATTCCTTGAGCTGTGGAGCAGAGAATGAAAGATAAATTACAGGTTTACAGTCAATATTGCTGGGATGAGAGGGGTAAAGAAATTGTTTTACAATAGCTTTCGTAAAACCCGATCTCTGTGTGAACATTTCTGTTTGAGAAGCGTAGAAAATTTTGAGCATTTAGAAACATTGGCCGCTTAATATGTTAATGTTTCTGCACTAAATTGAAAAAAATTTTGAGCATTATTTGGTTTAGGTACATCGGTCCAATTGATGGGTTGATGCTTCTGCACTAAATTGAGAAAGTTTTGAGCATCATTTGGTTTAGGTACATCGGTCCACTTGATGGGTTGATGTTTCTGCACTAAATTGAGAAAGTTTTGAGCATCATTTGGTTTAGGTACATCGGTCCAATTGATGGGTTGATGTTTCTGCACTAAATTGAAAATTCCATATTTTGAAATATTTGTGGGTACGTCTAAACATTTCTGTTCGAGAATTCACAGCTACCACTAACAATTATGCGATTTTTAACGTACATGTTATTAATGTATTAATCTAGCATAAAAAACAATTGTTGTGGTGAATTTTAAAAATGAGTTTGAAATTTTGTTTTGTTTTGTTTTGGTTCTTGGGTTTACCGACCACCGTGTGCAACTTTGAGAACTACAGGCACTCACCTGTCCCTAAATTAGGGTCACTGACTTCAGGGAGGGTAAAATGCCCGTGCCATAACACAAACACACCACCCATGCCTCCTTCGGAGCTCTGACACGAGCTCATATCGGACAAATGATCAAGCCGACCACTTAATCATCGGAGAGGGGGGGGGGGTGACTGGATTTTCCGTGAATAAAATTTTTAAAATTTCCCTGAAGGTAAATGCCAAAACTGTAATATCCCTGAAAATATGCGATTCGTGACGGTTGTTTCTTTGTTTTGTTTTGTTTTTCGCTGAACTAGAAAGTGAAAGGTGAGATATTTCTCTTCTCAATAGTATTTTCATACGTCGACAATTCAAAAACTGATATCAACAAACGCTCTAAGTCGAAGTTATAAGAAGTGCTTTGACAATTTTAAAATTAAGTGTTCCCTATCATTCCCTGTTTGTAGTGATCAAATACCATGAGGAAATTGAAGAAAGGAGAAAGAACAATCGGAAGCGGTCTACAAAAATCACTAAGTGTTTTACGCAGAGCAGTCGTATATTTTTTTCATAAAGCGGATTTTTTAGGCACTTAAAGCAGGACTTTCATACAGGATAATTTCACTAAGTAAATACGCGTGCGATATGTATATATAACCTTGGGTATGTATTTTTTATGGAATGGAAACAGGAAAACAAAGGTTCTCCAGGAAACTGGAAAACCGGATAAAGTGCATTCTCCTATTCCTAATTTGGTACTGAGTGTCAATCGACGGCGATTTTCGGTTCGTGTAAGAATTATTCAAGCTTTGAGAAGGTTCAAAACTGACAGTTGAGATGTTTTCCTATGTACTATGACTGTTTTCATATTTCATGGAGAATGGTGATCAGAATTATTCAAGCTTTGAGAAGATTCAAAACTGACAGTTGAGATGTTTTCCTATGTACTATGACTGTTTTCATATTTCATGGTGAATGGTGATCAGAATTATTCAAGCTTTGAGAAGATTCAAAACTGACAGTTGAGATGTTTTCCTATGTGCTATGACTGTTTTCATATTTCATGGTGAATGGTGATCAGAATTATTCAAGCTTTGAGAAGATTCAAAACTGACAGTTGAGATGTTTTCCTATGTACTATGACTGTTTTCATATTTCATGGAGAATGGTGATCAGAATTATTCAAGCTTTGAGAAGATTCAAAACTGACAGTTGAGATGTTTTCCTATGTGCTATGACTGTTTTCATATTTCATGGTGAATGGTGATCAGAATTATTCAAGCTTTGAGAAGATTCAAAACTGACAGTTGAGATGTTTTCCTATGTACTATGACTGTTTTCATATTTCATGGAGAATGGTGATCAGAATTATTCAAGCTTTGAGAAGATTCAAAACTGACAGTTGAGATGTTTTCCTATGTGCTATGACTGTTTTCATATTTCATGGAGAATGGTGATCAGAATTATTCAAGCTTTGAGAAGATTCAAAACTGACAGTTGATGTTTTCCTATGTACTATGACTGTTTTCATATTTCATGGAGAATGGTGATCAGAATTATTCAAGCTTTGAGAAGATTCAAAACTGACAGTTGAGATGTTTTCCTATGTACTATGACTGTTTTCATATTTCATGGAGAATGGTGATCAGAATTATTCAAGCTTTGAGAAGATTCAAAACTGACAGTTGAGATGTTTTCCTATGTGCTATGACTGTTTTCATATTTCATGGTGAATGGTGATCAGAATTATTCAAGCTTTGAGAAGATTCAAAACTGACAGTTGAGATGTTTTCCTATGTACTATGACTGTTTTCATATTTCATGGAGAATGGTGATCAGAATTATTCAAGCTTTGAGAAGATTCAAAACTGACAGTTGAGATGTTTTCCTATGTGCTATGACTGTTTTCATATTTCATGGTGAATGGTGATCAGAATTATTCAAGCTTTGAGAAGATTCAAAACTGACAGTTGAGATGTTTTCCTATGTGCTATGACTGTTTTCATATTTTATGGAGAATGGTGATCAGAATTATTCAAGCTTTGAGAAGATTCAAAGCTGACAATTGAGATGTTTTCCTATGTGCTATGACTGTTTTCATATTTCATGGAGAATGGTGATCAGAATTATTCAAGCTTTGAGAAGATTCAAAACTGACAGTTGAGATGTTTTCCTATGTGCTATGACTGTCTTCATATTTTATGGTGAATGGTGATCAGAAATATTCAAGCTTAGAGAAGATTCAAAACTGACAGTTGAGATGTTTTCCTATGTACTATGACTGTCTTCATATTTTATGGTGAATGGTGATCAGAATTATTCAAGCTTTGAGAAGATTCAAAACTGACAGTTGAGATGTTTTCCTATGTACTATGACTGTCTTCATATTTTATGGTGAATGGTGATCAGAATTATTCAAGCTTTGAGAAGATTCAAAACTGACAGTTGAGATGTTTTCCTATGTACTATGACTGTCTTCATATTTTATGGTGAATGGTGATCAGAATTATTCAAGCTTTGAGAAGATTCAAAACTGACAGTTGAGATGTTTTCCTATGTGCTATGACTGTCTTCATATTTTATGGTGAATGGTGATCAGAAATATTAAGCTTTGAGAAGATTCAAAACTGACAATTGAGATGTTTTCCTATGTGCTATGACTGTTTTCATATTTTATGGTGAATGGTGATCAGAAATATTCAAGCTTTGAGAAGATTCAAAACTGACAATTGAGATGTTTTCCTATGTACTATGACTGTTTTCATATTTTATGGTGAATGGTGATCAGAAATATTCAAACTTTGAGAAGGTTCAAAACTGACAGTTGAGATGTTTTCCTATGTACTATGACTGTTTTCATATTTCATGGTGAATGGTGATCAGAATTATTCAAGCTTTGAGAAGATTCAAAACTGACAGTTGAGATGTTTTCCTATGTGCTATGACTGTCTTCATATTTTATGGTGAATGGTGATCAGAAATATTTAAGCTTTGAGAAGATTCAAAACTGACAATTGAGATGTTTTCCTATGTGCTATGACTGTTTTCATATTTTATGGTGAATGGTGATCAGAAATATTCAAGCTTTGAGAAGATTCAAAACTGACAATTGAGATGTTTTCCTATGTACTATGACTGTTTTCATATTTTATGGTGAATGGTGATCAGAAATATTCAAACTTTGAGAAGGTTCAAAACTGACAGTTGAGATGTTTTCCTATGTACTATGACTGTCTTCATATTTTATGGTGAATGGTGATCAGAAATATTCAAGCTTTGAGAAGATTCAAAACTGACAATTGAGATGTTTTCCTATGTACTATGACTGTTTTCATATTTTATGGTGAATGGTGATCAGAATTATTCAAACTTTGAGAAGGTTCAAAACTGACAGTTGAGATGTTTTCCTATGCACTATGACTGTCTTCATATTTTATGGTGAATGGTGATCAGAAATATTTAAGCTTTGAGAAGATTCAAAACTGACAATTGAGATGTTTTCCTATGTGCTATGACTGTTTTCATATTTTATGGTGAATGGTGATCAGAAATATTCAAGCTTTGAGAAGATTCAAAACTGACAATTGAGATGTTTTCCTATGTGCTATGACTGTTTTCATATTTCATGGAGAATGGTGATCAGAATTATTCAAGCTTTGAGAAGATTCAAAACTGACAGTTGAGATGTTTTCCTATGTGCTATGACTGTTTTCATATTTCATGGTGAATGGTGATCCAACGCGATGAACTTTAAATTTCTTAAAAGTTGAAAATGAATGATATGTGAATTTTTTAATTTTAAGAACAGAGATGGAGCACGTCGTTTAAGTTTTCATTGCACTGGATTTGTAAAAATGCTGTATTTATTTATTTATTGATTTATTTATGTATTGTATTATTTTATTTTACTGTTAAAAATCTGGAATTTTTATTTTGTGTGTGTGTGTGTTTGAGGATTACTTAAACCTGTTCTTTAGAAACATAATTATCTGAGGAAACATACAATTTAATATTCATGTGCGTGTCTGCTTTTTCGGTATAAGGTAATTATGAAATGTTACAATATTTTCTCGTGGCCTGAGGATTGGAGATCATATATGTAACTTACTGTAAGCCAAAGATTTTAGTTCCTTGGAATATTCAGAAGAAGGTATTCCTATAGTTTTTTTCCCGTTTCCTTATTTAAAACTTACAAAAGGCAGAAATTACAACGTAAGCGTTTGAAAACATCGCTCTTTTTGAATTTTTTACGCTTTCCAACCGTAGGTTGAAGAAGCGTATATGCCCCAGCTTTGTCTGCCTGTCAGCACGATAACTCGAGTAAAAATAGTTCGATTTTGATGAAATTTTAGTATGTGGTAGGGGACAACCTGGGAACGAACCCTATTGAAAGTGGGCGAAACGGGGTCAAAGATCAGAACATAGTAGCGGTATCCATTCTATCGCGCTTATGCGTCATAACTCACGTAAAAATGCTTCGATTGCGACAAAACTTTATCATGTTGTTCCGGAGGTATACTAAACCGGTTCTGCTGAATATCATTGAAATGGGGTCAAAGGTCAGGGCACAGGAGCGAGATTTATTCCACAGCCATTATCCTCATAACTTGACTAAAAATGCTTCGATTGCGACAAAATTTGAGTATGTTGTTCCTGAGGTATACTGAACCAATTCTTTTAACATAATCGAGATGGGGTCAAAGGTCAGGGCATAGTAGCGAGATTTATTCCACAGCCATTATCCTCATAACTATAGCAATAACTTGAGTAATGATTTCTGGCATGTTGGAAAGCGTATCATAATCAATGCATTGCATGATTTTACTAACTTGTTCGTAATTAGGCAGTAAAATCAAGTTGTGGATTTTATAAATTTCCTGAAACACATTTCTATTTAAAATAAGTCAAAATCCAACGATTTAAAAACACTTTATATCTGTAACGACCTTACTCTATCCTATGGCAATTCTTTCCCTCTGCAACCGTTTTTCATGCGCAATAACATGAATAAAGTTCGATTAAAGATCTCTCAGTTTCCGATAAAATGCGGTTTTGAAATATGGTTTGTTTGTTTTTTGTCTTCTTTGATGTTATCCCAAAATCAGATATTTAGCGCTTCGAATTTTCTTAGATTTCTTCAACACATCGAAAGCAATCATCAAAAGAATTTTAATAATGGACTTTGACATAACGGTTTTTACAATTGTTTTTCCTTTTGTGTTATTTTTTATGACTTTACCGTTCGTCATCAGTACCAATTAAACTATTATAAGACGACGAGTCTGAATTTCGTGGCGTTTTTTATGTAGTAAGGCACAGCGCTGAAACTTGCTTTCTTTAAATGAATAGCATACGGCTTTTGTAGGTCCGTTCGCTTTTACAGGGAACAGAGAAGGGAAAAAAATAAGCTTTCGTGACAATTCGGGGCAAAGAAAGAAGATTTCGGAATTTTCCCTCTCTTGCGAGGCTAAAGCATAAAATATGCTGACATAAGGAATTCTAATTTTATTAAATTTGCAAGAACTTGCAATCATCAACAGAGCAATTGTATAAATGATCAAATTATTCGCAAGAAGTTGGTTCAAATATTTTTTTGTAAGTCCCGTAATACTTTTCTGAAAGAACTTGTAATGCAATGAACAAATCAGCGAAGTTTATTTTCAGGAAATTTATTAACGCTTTGAAATTAGTGCATCTTGAGATTCGAAGAGAAAGGATGGAGAAGGAATGAAAGTTTTCTTGAAAGTACTAGGATTTGAAAGTCCATTTTTCTGCCGATATTTTAGGAGGTCACGATTTAAGGTGATATTAGAAAGGTTTAACGTTTTTGATAGAATGGTGCATAACTAAACCGGAAATTGATTGAAAAAGTTTTAAGTAATATTATCAAAATGAAAAACTTCAGTTTCATTAAGAAACGGGATTTCTATGTGTAGGACTTGTTTTACTGTCTCTCAAAGAAGCATGTGGATTTAAGAAATTTAAAAAAGTCTGAATAATTTTTCCTCTTTTTGTGACTTCTTTTCAGAATTTAAAAGCACTGTAAATTCCAGTTCTTTTGCTATTTATTGCTGTAGCAAACTTCTAAGTCAAAATGTTATTGAAAACTTCTATGGAAGTTTTTAATCAGCATAAAAAATTACTATAAATATATTCCCGCCGTATTGAAGTGTGTATCCCATGATTCATGGAAGAATCATGGGATACAAATTACTGTAAATATATTCCCGCCGTATTGAAGTGTGTATCCCATGATTCATGGAAGAATCATGGGATACAAATTACTGTAAATATATTCCCGCCGTATTGAAGTGTGTATCCCATGATTCATGGAAGAATCAGTGGTAGCAAGAAAATATAAAAATGCATGTTTGAAAAATGGATACCAGTTCTCAATAATATGATCCAAACATCATGATCCAAACGAGTTTTTAATGTATAAAAATTTCTCCCAGTTACGGACGTGTACAAAAGAAACTGATGTAATGCTTTCGAAAGATTTGAGTATGTACTAGGGGCAACTATATTTTTTGTGGACTCTTAAAATAGCAGAAAGAAATAGAATTTTTTTTCGCAAGGCAGTTTCTTATAATTTTTGTTGTGCTATCTGCAAAAAAAAAAAAAAAAAAAAAAAAAAAATTGTTGAACTCTGTCGAATTCTTCAAACTGTAGCCCCTTGCCCCCCCTCTTAAATGGGCTCTGCATCCTAGCAAAACGTAAGAACTTTTCTATTATTTCGGAGCTCAGATTTCTCATAAACGTTGTAACGTTAAAATATCGGAAGGAAGAAAGCCTGCTAATCTCTAAGTTGTCATGAAAATTTTCATGCAGCCTTGCTTTTTCGCATGATATGTCGAAAGTTATTGGCGTCAAAGCTTTCGTATGCTTTCAGAATATAAAATTCGCCAAATTGTTCATCACACTGCACAAAAGACAATTCTTTCGGAGAAGTAGATAGAACTTACGAAAGATGGCTAAATTTATTTCTTGCGAAAACTTTTGGAATTTGTACAATTGCTTACTTTCGCTTGACAGTTTCCACAACTTCTATAAATTTTGGAATTTCTGGTTTTGGCATACTATATTTTAGCATGGAGACGAAGTAAATGTTCGAAAACTTTTACTTACTGAGAAATTATTCTGAGATCCTTTCCCTATTTCTCGTAAAAGCGAATAGAAGCGCAGGTCTAGAGTCTTATTCACCTTATACAAGCAAAAGTTCGACGCTTTGCGTCTTTAATGTTATAGGCAATCAACTTTCAACTTGTGATTGAATGTTTGTAACTTAAAAAGTTCGAGAAAGTCATTATGAATGCACAATAAAACTTTCAAGCAGTTGTTAGAACCAGATTTAGAATTCATAAATTAATAATTTCTGGAATGCTAAATATATTTAAGAAAATGCAAAGTCTTAGATCCCAGATTTATATATAAATCTTAAGACCCTTAAAAACAAACTCGCCAAAGTAGACAGACGACCACATTCCAAATACGAGCTTTTCCGGAAACTGAAAACTGTTTAATTAAAGGTTATTGCTATTATTGCGCATAGAAAACGGTCGCAGAAGAAAATGCTGAAATAAACAGATTTTTAAATAAATTCTTCTTACATCTTTTGATTTTGACTGATTTTCAAGAAGAATATGTTTCAGAAAATTTCGAAAATCCTTATTTTTTTTTTCTCTTACATCTTTTTCTCTAAACGTGACTAAAAACACATACTTCTCACTCAACTTTAAAAATTCATAATTTGGTTATATGGCTTAGTTATGGAAAATGAGAAAAGATCCTTGTTTTCAAACGCTTATCTTGAAATTTCTTACTTTCGTAAATGATTACCGAGTAGCTGGGAAAAGAAAGTACGAGAGATACCTTTTTCTCGAACATTCGAAAGAACTCAGAGCTGCTTTTCGGCTCACAACAAATTGCGTAGAAGATCTCGAGATCCCAACGTCACGAGAAGAAAATCATAACGTTTGTTAAATACCCAATATCTTAAGAGCAGACATACACCTGAACATTAAATTTCATCTTTCCTCAGATAAATATGCATCTAAAGGAAAGTTCAAACATTTCTAAAATTAATCAAATTTCGTAAAATTACAGATTTTTCAACACTAAAGAAGAATAAAACAAGAGAATAAGAATAACAGATATTTCTCATTTCAGTGCATTGAAATCTTAAACGATACGTCCCTTCTCTGTTTTTAAAATGAACAAAATTACATATCCTCCAATGTACTTTTCAGAAATTCACATTTGATCTGTTGGATCATCGTGCAATATAAAAACAGTCACAGCACAAAGAAAAACATCTCAGCTGTCAGTTTCGAATCTTCTCAAAACTTGAATTATTCTTACATCTACCCAAAATAAAGCTTTCTCGGTCGATTGACACACAGTACCAACTTAGGTATATGAGAATTTTCATAACCTGGATTTTCAGTTTGCTAGAGAATCTTTATGTTCCTGTGTCCTGCTCCATAAAAAATTACCCAAGGTATTCTTTTTAAAAATACATATCGCACACGTATTTACTTAGTAAAATTATCTTGTATGGTCTTGCTTTCAATATCTAAAAAAATCCGCATTATGAAGAAAGCATACGAATTCTCCACGTACTATTCTTAGTGATTTCTGTACACATGTTCCGATTGTTCTTTCTCCAATTTCTTCAATCTCCACTTGAAATTTGATCACTACAAATAGGAAATAATGAGGAACGCCTAATTTTAAAATTGGCAAGACACTTTTACTTCTGACATCTGCTGGTCACAATTTGTGAATTGCGACGTTCGAGACAAAGTTACGCTTATCCTGCACTTCCGGTGATTGCTTTGTGACGTCACTGTCCAAATTGCCGTCGTAAGACAGACAACGTATTCGCCACTTTCCTTTGAATCTGCACCATAGCAGCGTGCTGGAATTATTATTCGTAAACCAGCTGGAATAACCTCCATAAATTCTACATGATGTTTTGACGCATAATGTTTTCAATTTTTAATTTAATACATTTGGGGAATGTTGCCGGCATGCTTTCCCTGTTCCTCATAAAGAAATTCTTTACTATATGACAATAATATGCCCTGCTGTACGTTTCCCCTTCTAAATTTATATAAAAACAGCGAAAATTACCCTTGTAACTAAATTAACGTGTAAAAGTATAACTATTTTCCCGCCATTTACGTAACAAAAACGGTATTTTTGAAATATCTGTTACTAAAACATTCACTTGACTGTGAATTTCTTTTGTGCTTTTAATGTAAATCGGCTTTTGCATAAGCTTTTTTTTTCTTGATTGGAGGTTTAACGACCACCGTGAGCAACTCAATGGGCTATAAGCAGTCGTCCGTCCCTAATTTAGGGTCACTGGTTCCAGGGAAGGGAGAGAGCCAGTGCCGTAAGATAAACACAACATCCATGCCTCACCGGGATTCGAACCCGGACCCCTTTTGGACGAATGATCATGCAGAGGCCATCGCTTAGACCACTGCGCCACCGGGGCGGCACCGATTTATCGGAGTTTGATAAAGGACAAATTGTGATGGCACGGAGCCTCAGAACTACAATCTCAGGAACGGCGCGGCTTGTGGGTTGTTCACGTGCCGCTGTACTGAGTACGTATCGAAAGTGGTGCACAGATGGCCAAACGACGAACCGTCGTACAACCGTGTGTCGTCCACCGTCGTACAACCGTGTGTCGTCCACCGTCGCACAACCGTGTGTCGTCCACCGTCGTACAACCGTGTGTCGTCCACCGTCGTACAACCGTGAGTCGTCCACCGTCGTACAACCGTGAGTCGTCCACCGTCGCACAACCGTGTGTCGTCCACCGTCGCACAACCGTGTGTCATCCACCGTCGTACAACCGTGTGTCGTCCACCGTCGTACAACCGTGTGTCGTCCACCGTCGTACAACCGTGAGTCGTCCACCGTCGTACAACCGTGAGTCGTCCACCGTCGTACAACCGTGTGTCGTCCACCGTCGCACAACCGTGTGTCATCCACCGTCGTACAACCGTGTGTCGTCCACCGTCGTACAACCGTGTGTCGTCCACCGTCGTACAACCGTGTGTCGTCCACCGTCGTACAACCGTGAGTCGTCCACCGTCGCACAACCGTGTGTCGTCCACCGTCGCACAACCGTGTGTCATCCACCGTCGTACAACCGTGTGTCGTCCACCGTCGTACAACCGTGTGTCGTCCACCGTCGTACAACCGTGTGCCGTCGTACACCACAACCGTGTCGTCCACAACAACCGTGTGCCCACCGTCGTACAACCGTGTGTCATCCACCGTACAACCGTGTGTCATCCACCGTCGTACAACCGTGTGTCGTCACCGTCCACCGTCGCACAACCGTGTGTCGTCCACCGTCGTACAACCGTACCGTCGTACAACCGTCCACAACGTGTGTCGTCCACCGTCGTACAACCGTGTGTCATCCATGTCGTACAACCGTGTGTCATCCAACCGTGTGTCGAAACCGTGTGTCATCCACCGTGTACAACCGTGTCGTCCACCGTCGTACAACCGTGTGTCATCCACCGTCATACAACCGTGTCGTCCACCGTCGTACAACCGTGTGTCATCCACCGTCGTACAACCGTGTGTCGTCCACCGTCGTACAACCGTGTGTCATCCACCGTCGAACAACCGTGTGTCGTCCACCGTCGTACAACCGTGTGTCATCCACCGTCGCACAACCGTGTGTCGTCCACCGTCGTACAACCGTGTCATCCACCGTCGTACAACCGTGTGTCGTCCACCATCGTACAACCGTGTGTCGTCCACCGTCGTACAACCGTGTGTCATCCACCGTCGTACAACCGTGTGTCGTCCACCGTCGTACAACCGTGTGTCGTCCACCGTCGTACAACCGTGTGTCGTCCACCGTCGTACAACCGTGAGTCGTCCACCGTCGTACAACCGTGTGTCGTCCACCGTCGTACAACCGTGTGTCATCCACCGTCGCACAACCGTGTGTCGTCCACCGTCGTACAACCGTGTGTCATCCACCGTCGTACAACAGTGTGTCATCCACCGTCGTACAACCGTGTGTCATCCACCGTCGTACAACAGTGTGTCGTCCACCGTCGTACAACCGTGTGTCGTCCACCGTCGTACAACCGTGTGTCGTCCACCGTCGCACAACCGTGTGTCGTCCACCGTCGCACAACCGTGTGTCGTCCACCGTCGTACAACCGTGTGTCGTCCACCGTCGTACAACCGTGTGTCATCCACCGTCGTACAACCGTGTGTCGTCCACCGTCGTACAACCGTGTGTCGTCCACCGTCGTACAACCGTGTGTCGTCCACCGTCGTACAACCGTGAGTCGTCCACCGTCGTACAACCGTGAGTCGTCCACCGTCGTACAACCGTGTGTCATCCACCGTCGCACAACCGTGTGTCGTCCACCGTCGCACAACCGTGTGTCGTCCACCGTCGTACAACCGTGTGTCGTCCACCGTCGTACAACCGTGTGTCGTCCACCGTCGTACAACCGTGTGTCGTTCACCGTCGTACAACCGTGTGTCATCCACCGACGTACAACCGTGTGTCGTCCGCAGCTCATGGATGCCAGAGAGGAGTGGGGACTGTTGCGCTTTGTTCAGAACGACTGCAGGGCTACAGTGCGGCAAATCACCCGCAGCTACAACAGTGGTGATCAGGGCATTCTGTCACAGCACACAGTTCATCGCAACTTTCTGCGCATAAGCCTGCGTAGCCGAAGATCCAGCCGGGTCCCCATGCTCACTGCACGTCATCGCCGACAACGCATGAAATGGGCCCAAGATCATCGATTGGACAGTCGATGATTGGATGAAAGTGGCCTGGTCTGACGAATCAAGATTCCTGGTGCGTCACGTAGACGGGCGAACGCGGGTATGCCGTTTACCAACGGAGGTTATGGCACCTGGATGCACTGTTGGGCGGAAACAGGGCGTCGGTTTTATGCTTTGGGCGATGTTTTCCTGGGAAACCTTAGCCCTATTATTCCAATAGCGCAATCCCTGATAGTTCTCGGGTATCTGAACATCGTTGGAAACCAAGTTCACCCATTCATGGCAACTTGCTCCCTGCTGGTAATTGCCATTACCAGCACGACAATGCGCCATGCCACACTACCAGAAACGGGAAGGAGTATTCGAGGAACATGCCGGTGACTTTCTGTTAATGCCCTGTCCTCTAAATTCACCCGGCGTGAACCCAATCGAACATTTGTGGTTCGACTTGGAAAAACGGGTTCGCGCTAAATCACCAACACCCCGAAATGTACGTGAGCTGGAAAACCTGCTGTTGACTTTATTGTAATAGATCGAGGCATCGATTCGCCACCTCATTGAATCGATGCCTCGCCGAGTGGCTGCTGTTTTGCGGGTTAAAGGCGGGGGGGGGGGGAGGCTTCAACATATTAGGACTGATGGTCATAATGTAATGGCTTATGGGTGTAAATATTCGAAATCTTTTATTTACGAATTATTGCAATTGGTTCATTTTCTCATATCTCGTAAAAGCGAACGGAAGCGAAGGTTTCGAATCATATTCCGTTCATAGAAGGAAAATTTGACGCCTTGCGTTTTTATGCTATAGAAAAAAATGTTACGTACTCAACTTTATACCCGTGACTGAATGTTTGTAACTTTAAAAAGTTCTAGAAAGTCGTTATAAATGCGCAGGGAAACTTTGAAGCCATTTTATTAGAATCCAGATTTAGAGTTTATAAACTAATAACTTCTGGAGTGCTAAATATGTTTAAGGAAATGCACAGTCACAGACTGTGGATTATGGGATAGTCTATAGGATGTGAAAATCCTCCAAATACGTGACGTCGCTGAATGAACAAAGACATCGCTCTTTCCACGTTTAGCAACGCACAGCAACCGGAAAATTGTTATTCGGCTGCCGCCAGGGAATTGAATCCCGGACTATATGCCCACTAGATGGAGACGTCTCAGTAGCTGAGCCCATCTTACGGATTTATAATGTCAGATGCTGACAGAAAACCGCACATAGCGCCGTGGATTATTAGTCACCGTGGTGTAAGGCTGACGTGCTCGGCTAGATATTGAGAGATCCGGGATTCAATTCCGGCGGCGGCCGAATAACAATATTTCGGTTGCTGTGTGTTGCTAAACGTGGAAAGAGCGATGTTTTTGTTTAGTCTATAGGATATTGAGATAAACTCACAAACAGGCTCGTCAAAGTGTTCAAAATACCACATTTTTAAATCCATTCTTTACCTGACTCTGATGATAGTTTAATCAAACTTTATTGCTATAATTGCGCATTGAAATAATAGCAAATAAGTTTGATATTATTTCATACAACAGAACAGTCACAGAATAAAATAATAAAATATTGAATTCTCATGGGGAACTCACAGCTTGTTACAGATTTAAATTGTTTTTACATAGTTCGATTTCGACGATTTTCAAAAAGAATATGTGTCAGAAAATTATAAAAATCCTGAGTTTTATTTGTTTGTTTTTGCCTTACTCCTTTTCTCGAATCGTGACTAAAGACACAGTATTCTCATTCAGAATCAAAAATTCACTATTTAGTTATGTGGTCTAATTACGGAAAATGAAAAATATTAGTATTTACAAACGCATATGATGAAATTTCTTACTTTCGTAAATGCTGAACGATTAGCCGGGGATGGAAAGTATAAGAAATTCCCTTTTCCTAACATTGGGAGAAATTAAAATTTCTTTTTTGGCTTAAAGTAATTCGTATAGATGATCTCGAGGTCCAAACGTCACGAGAACAAATTCGTAGCATTTGATAATTACCCAATATCGTGAAAACATCCATGTACATTCAATTTTTGTTTCTTCCGACGGAAACGTTCCAGCACTTCAAGAAATCATCAAATTTCGTGAAATTTTAGATTTTAAATACTAAAAGACAATAAAACAAAAGAGTAAGAATAACGTAAAGTTTTGATTATTTCAATGCGTTGAAAATTTCAAGATGTTCCTCCTCTGTTTTTTAAATGAATTTTTTTATAAATGCGCTGTAAAATACTGAAATAAACAAATTCACGTATCCTTAATTTTCCACTTTTCAGAAATTTAGAGTGGATCGTGTTGGATCACCATGCAATATGAAAACAGTCATGGCACAAAGGAAAACCTCTCAGCTACCCGTTTCAGAACTTTTCGAAACTTGAATTATTTTTACACTTATCCTAAAATAAAGCTTTCTCGGTCGATTGACACTCAGTACCAAGTTAGGTGTAGGAGAATGCTCATTATCCAGTTTTATAATTTCCCAGAAAATCTTCATTTTCCGCTTTCCTACTTCATAAAGATACCCAAGGTTGAATGTATAAATTGTAAGAGACTAAAATTTGTAGCTTTTGAATTTCATGGTAGTTTTCGAAAATCTTCTGATTGAATTTTTTTTTTTTTTTTTGCCTTAGCGATAAATATGACAGTGCTTTCGAATTTTGTTCGATTTATAACAATTGTGACGTGCCTACACCGCAGGACACACATCAGATAAAGGCAGATAGCAGTGCGAGTATATGTCCGCGTAGCTCAGTTGGGAGAGCGACTTACTCCGGAGTGAGGAGACCCGAATTCGATGTCCGGCGCGGGCAGAATTGTACGTCATACAATACGAAATAAAAGAAATCAAAAAGGACATAAGCTCCTGAATCTTTGGATAAATTTGTCCAGCTCCTTTCCTCCAAATATTCTACCATACATTTCACCTGTGAATTTGAGAGAAACCATATCTTATCTTTCCTGGACATCCTTCTTTATCGGAACCCAAATACTAAGCAGCTTTCATTTTCTGTGTATAGAAAACCTAACTCAAACGCGACTATTATTCTTTATACCTTAACCCACCCCCTAAACCGTAAACACGCCTCATTGCGATTTTTGCTACAAATAGCGTATACTCATTCCTCAGACCACTTGGCCCGGAAGAAGAAACTATATTGCTAATCTGGTAGAGGAATATGGTTATCCTGCAACAACGGTAAAAAAAGGCTCCATTGTCGAATTCAAAGGAATAATGTAAGAACCTTCCAACGGGAAAAAAGACAAATAAGATTTGTTGGCTCTCTTCCGTACTTACCAAAGATAAATAACTCCTTAAGAACAATATGTACGAAGAATAATGTGAGCTTTGGGACAAAAGCCATTAATATTTTATCGAAAATTAAGAATGATCGAGACGAGGTCAACAATGACAATAAACTTAGAGCATACTTATTCCCACTGAAAGCGGAAGACGAGGAAGAACCGTACAGAGTTTTTGTAGGCTCAACTTCCAGAACTTTGAAATGCAGACTGGCGGAACACAAATATAGCCTTAGGACTGCATCAATATCTACGGCATTAGCACGACTATGCCGAGATGGATCGTATTAATATATGCCTATGTGGGAAACACTAAAATCCTTGGTACCTCCAAGGCTGAGTCCCACTTATTATTAACAGAAAGTCTGTTAATTTATCAATTTTTTTTTTGATTGGAGGTTTAACGACCACCGTGAGCAACTCAATGGGCTATAAGCAGCCACCCGTCCCTAATTTAAGGTCACTGGTTCCAGGGAAGGGAGAGAGCCAGTGCCGTAAGACAAACACAACATCCATGCCTCAACAGGATTCGAACCCGGACCCTTTTCGGACGAATGATCAGAGGCCATCGCTTAGACCACTGCGCCACCGGGGCGGCAATTGATCAATTTAAACAAGAATGTTGCAATGATGATTACGCGTGTGTAATACCCCTTCAGTGGAAACAAATTCTGAAAATTAACAATTCGTCATCATTGCTAACTCCACCCCTTCCCTCCTAAGGCGATTGGTTGAACATAAAAATGCAAGCAGTAATAGACGCATGGCGTCAGTTGTATATAAAGAACATGTGACTTACAGGTTTCTTTCAGGGCCATTCGCTTTTAACACACATCTGATGAAGGATTCTAGTGAATCCGAAAGTACTAATGTGTTTTAACTATATATACAATATACGTTTTATAATACGTGGTGACTTTTAAGTTATTGAAATCGTGCATGAGACGGAATTATTTGCTTCTTGAGTAACAAGAACACGAAGTTTGTATTCTTACAGAAAAAAACCAAATCGAAATTTCTTGAAATCGGAGAGAGATTACTTTTCTGCTCTTTTTTGAGTGTCACAAAAAGTAAAGCATGTACCTAGAAATCTCGTTGGTTAATCACTCTGAAGTTCTCAATTTTTGATAATTAGGTAAGGTTACAAAACAATCGTGCTCAGAAAAACCTATTTTATAGACCTTCAGAGGACAGTTATACATCAGCCGAAAATATTGAGCTTTCCTAAATAGTCCAAGTGCTTAATTTTCTTAAATGGTGCCACGTTAGAAACTCAGAAGGAAGGAAACTCTCTAATCCTTAAGCCGTCAAGAAAAGTATGATAACTTGTATGCCTTTTCGCCTCATATGTCGAAAACCATATACCTCAAAGTTTCCGTATATTTTTTCGGAATATAAAACTCGCTAAATTGTTCATCACACTGCACAAAAGGCAGTTCTTTCGAAAAGTATTTCCAGCTTTCGAAAGATAGCTCCATATTTCTGGTGAAAGCTTTAAGCATTTATATAATTGCTTAGTTACTTCTTGGAAGTTTCCGTAACTTCTATAAATTAGTAATTTATCGTTTTCGCATATTATGCTTTAGCATAGAGGCAAAATAAAAATACGAAATCTTTTAATTACAAGTTATTTCAAAAGCTGACTTGCTTCCTTTTCATATTTCTTGTAAAGGGGAACAAAAGCGCAGCTACCGAATTCTGTTTTTTTTTTTTTGATTGGAGGTTTAAAAAAAAATATTATTTATTGGACTTGATTGACAGATATATACAGTATAGATATTTGTTGTTCCAACGTCAGCAATGTACATAGGTGAACAAGGAACTCAGCGAATACACCCCGAAATACAAAACAACCATGCCTTATTAGGTATTCGGACCCAGACCCTCCGTTGGACGAATGATCAGAAGCCATCGCTTAGACCACTGTGCCACCGGGGTAGGTTCTGTTCATTTCAAATTTCAAGGAAGCAAATGCGGCACTTTACTTTCTTAAGCTATAAAGGGAAAAAATGTTAGGTGCTTTAACTTTGAGCTTGTGATGGGATGTTCGTATCTTGTTTAGTTCGGAGAAGTGCGCCTTGAAATTTTGATAATGCATACAGATAATGCATATTGAAATTTTGAAACCATTTCATTGAAACTCAAATTTGGGGTTACATAAGTTTGTAGTTTCTGTTATGAAAATTATATTTAAGAAATTCAAAAAGTCCTGGACATCTGATTTTCGGATTACTTATAAGGTCGCCCCTTCTTCGATGCTCGCCAAAATGGCCAAAGGCGCACTTTTCAAATTCATGTGTTGCGGTTTATTGAAAATGTTTCATCGGACTTTATGTTTATTACTGCACACGAAGAAAGGTGGCGGATAAAATGCTGATTTTTTACGGGATAATTTGCACTTGGTATACCTTTTTCTTTTTTTAGCAATGGTAATAAGTAATTTTATCATATAGTTGATTCTGAGTAATTTTCCAGTAAAAATTGCATAACGCATTTTCGAAAACAATCTGTTTTTTGTCGTGTTTATTTCTTCTAAGAATGATTAAAAACAGAAGTCTTTTTAACATATTTCAAAGAATAGACCGAAATATATTTATATTGGCTGACTATGAAGAATTGAAAGACACCAGGTGTATCATGCTTAATTTGAAAATTCCTACTTTTCTGAATTCTGATTTGAGTAGTGGGGAAATAGATATACGAAATCCCCTTCTTCCTGAACATTCCGGAAAGCTGAAATTTCCACTTTCGCTTGTATTAAGTTACGCAGATGATCATTTATCTCACATCTCACGGAAATGTAGAATTTCAAATTTCCTGTTTCATAAGATAATTACGTCTCTAAAAGGAGCACCTTCCTTCGCTGTTTTTAAATTTAACAGAACTACTTACTGTAAAATTATCTCATTTCAGAAATGTAGAATTCACCACGTAATTTAAAAAAAATGAAAAATAAAATAAAATGAAAACTATCATGATTCAAAGAAAATATTTCAGTTGTCAGTTTTGAATCTTCTCAATACGTTTATTTATTCATACACATTCCCGGGATAAAGTCATTTTCGGTTCGTTGAAACTAGCAATAAACTATGCCATAAAGCATAGACGTTATGCGTTTTTTTTCTTAAATTTTCTGTCAACGTATATTTCTCTTTTTCTTGTTCCACATAAGTAACCAAGGATGAATTTTTAAATCCTATACATGTTTAAGAAGTGATTTGTATACAAATCTTGCCTCAAATATATGCAAAATTTCAGCGTTATGAAAAACACAAGGATTTTCTAAGGGGAATACTTGGTGACTGCATGAATCACATTTGAATGTATTCCTTTTTTTCGTTTTCTTTTCTTTTCCATCAGAGTTTTGTTGTTGCAACCACAAAGCGATCGGAAATATCTGCTATTCAGATTGTAAAAGACACTTTTTGCAGCTTTGAGTTAGCCTGCCCCCATATCTCAGTTGTTGAACTGTCGACGTTTCAGAAATTGTCATACATTCCGCTTCCCCCCCTCCAAACATTTTTCGAGTTAGCCTGCCCACATATCTCAGCTGTTGAACTGTCGACGTTTTAGAGATTGTCATACATTCCGCTCCCCCTCCAAACATTTTTCGAGTTAGCCTGCCCACATATCTCAGCTGTTGAACTGTCGACGTTTCAGAAATTGTCATACATTCCGCTTCCCCCCCCTCCAAACATTTTTCGAGTTAGCCTGCCCACATATCTCAGCTGTTGAACTGTCGACGTTTCAGAGATTGTCATACATTCCGCTTCCCCCCCCTCCAAACATTTTTCGAGTTAGCCTGCCCACATATCTCAGCTGTTGAACTGTCGACGTTTCAGAAATTGTCATACATTCCGCTTCCCCCCCCTCCAAACATTTTTCGAGTTAGCCTGCCCACATATCTCAGCTGTTGAACTGTCGACGTTTCAGAGATTGTCATACATTCCGCTTCCCCCCCTCCAAACATTTTTCGAGTTAGCCTGCCCACATATCTCAGCTGTTGAACTGTCGACGTTTTAGAGATTGTCATACATTCCGCTCCCCCCCCCCCCCCTAAACATTTTTAAACTGTTAATGAAATTCCACAGAATAGAAATTTCGTTTGTTGGTAGGTCTTTTAAGTTCAATAACGGACAAAAGTTTCAAATCGCAGGATTTACAAAAATTCCATAGTTCTCCCCTTTCTCTTCTGTTAACAATCAGCACAAATTCATGAACCTCAAATTCAAAATCAGATCACAATACTTTTTCATGGCATGTTGGAGAGACTGCCTCAGCAACTGCGTAGGTCTAGTGGTAGTTCTGAATTTTCCGAAAGAAAGCTTTAGGCACGGGCCTCAGATATCAGAAAATATAAAGTTTTGTACTTGGTGCACAAACAGTAACTGGAGTAAAGGAAAAATAGTTAATCAAAAATGTATGTGTTTTACAAAAAATCGGAAACCTTAGCTCTCTCTGGAAAACACTAATTTCAATTCCTTTACATCTCAACAGCTGAAAGGAATCTGCTGTAAACAAAATAATTCTCACAAACACTTAGTTTGTTATTCCTAGGCTTTCTTATGTTCTGCGAATGCAACGTTACAACGAAACTCAAATTGTGTTTCTAATTTGAATACTAAAGATGAACACAAACGTTCCGATTCCGTTCTTTTCAAACTTTCCGAAGTCCTATCTTCTTCTTTTCCCCCATTTTTTCAGAGTGAATAAAACTAGAGATCTAAATCATGTTGTTTGAGCAAAAATTTGTCGCATATCATTAGATTAATTCTAGAACTAAATCTTGTAAAGTCTGAGTGCCTGAAATTTGTCACATCGCAGCAGAATATTGTTGTGTGTAGCAAAAAACCATAATTCCAAACTTTTAGGGACCGCCCCGGTGGCGCAGTGGTCTAAGCGATGGCGTCTGATCATTCGTCCAAAATGGGTCCGGGTTCGAATCCCGGTGAGGCATGGATGTTGTGTTTGTCTTGCGGCACTAGCTCTCTTCCTTCCCTGGAACCAGTGGTCTTGAATTAGGGACGGACGACTGCTTACTGCCTATTCAGTTGCTCACGGTGGTCTTTAAACCTCCAATAATAAAAAAAATGTATATATGGTACATTTGGATTGATTTTATCTTCTCGTTAACGATACAGGATTTCTGTCTGTGATACAAAATCGTAGCCTCATATGTTACATGAAAATAAATGGTAAACTGATAAAAAGAAAAAGTTTTAAAAAGAATCAACCGAAATTTCGTGATTGGTTAATCTCATGACTTTTGCCTCTTCCTCCACCCAAAGTCAAAAATGCAGAGCATACATTTGTGAAATTATAGTTTCTCACACTGATGTACACACACGAGAAAAAAAAGGAAAATACAACAGTTATGCTCTGAAATACAGTTTTTTTTTCTGATTCAATCAACATATGACCCCTTCTATGAATAGTTTTGCAGATTTCGGAAACCTCAAATTTTGGGCTTTGGTTCAAACGAAGAGCAACATAAAAAAAATAAATAGGAGAACCCTCATTTCCACACTTCTTGAAATACTGACCAAACCATACTCTCTTTCTAATTCTTCCATTAGCTTAGAAGAGGCTTTTATCTCGATTCATATGCCTCTCAAGCAATTGGAATTTGTCCCATTTTATTTTAACTTCTATTGAAAAAAAAAATGCAGAGAAACTTTTTATGCTCTTTTATTTTCCAGTTTCTAATTTTTGTAATAAATACGTCCTTTTTAACTGAATGTTGGATGTTAGAGAATTTGCGCATATTTAAATATAGTTCAGATTTTGTATAATTGCATGTGCTGAACGAGAGGAGAACGAAAACACAAAATTCTAGATTTGAGGGTTCTTCAGAAATTTACAAGTCACCTCCCCTTTTAAATGTTCGTAACTACAAAAATTTCGAAGACATATTGAGAGTTATATTCGCTGTTTATCCAGAACACAATTCCGTAGCTAAAGTATCAGTTTTTTTTTTATTGGAGGTTTTAAGACAAACCAGGAGCAGAGCAACTCAGTGGGCTATAAGTAGTCGCCCGTCCCTAATTTAGGGCCACTAGTTGCAGGGAAGGGAGAGAGCTGTAAGAAAAACACAACATCCATGCCTCACCGTTTAGGGTCACTGGTTCCAGGGAAGGAAGAGAGCCAGTGCTGTAAGACAAACACAATATCCATGCCTCACTGTAATTCGAACCCAGGCCCATCTCGGACGAATGTTCAGAAGCCATCGCTTAGACCACTGCGCCACCGGTCCGTCGTATCAGTTCTCAGTTTCGAGAAGGATGTTTACGAAGCTGCATCACGGAAAGGAAGACTGAAAATAAGCGCTATCGACAGATGTATAACTTCTAGTGTTAGGATATTTCGAATATACAGCGACGAAAAGATGAAGCCATTGATTTGCGAATCGTCGAGGAGAGCCTTTCCTGTGTCAACAATTATTTCAGTGTTCTTCTTTTTCCAAGAGTCTGGAAATGCAGAAATTCGTAGCATTTGATTGTTAGGCTATTTTGAGAAAGAGTCATGCTCGCAAACTCTTAACATTCTAGTTCTGCCTTTGTTGCTGTTTGTTTGGAACACTGTGAGCAATTCAATGGGCTACACATAGTTCCCGGTCCCAAATTCAGGGTGCTGCCCCGGTGGCGCAGTGGTCTAAGCGATGGCTTCTGATCATTCGTCCGAGATGGACACGGGTTCGAATTACAGTGAGGCATGGATATTGTGTTTGTCTTACAGCACTGGCTCTCTTCCTTCCCTGGAACCAGTGACCCTAAATTAGGGACGAGTGACTGCTTATAGCCCATTGAGTTGCTCACGGTGGTAGTTAAACCTCCAATAATAATAATAATAAAATAAGACCATTTGTTTCACAGAAGTGAGTGGCGTAAGAAAAATACACACTGTCGATATTTCAACCGTAATTCAAACCCGGAACCTTACCTTGGGCGAATGGTGAAAAATATATTTTTGTCCTAGGCCAGAGGTTCCCAATCCGTACGTCGTGACTATAACGAAAAACTGAAATTTATAGTGAAACGCAACATGCAGATTTTCAAGACGTGTTCATATTTTAACCCTCCAGGTGACAAGCACACATTGTATATACGTTCGGAGATTTCTGTGCCCAAACGGCGACGACGCAATGATAAGTTGATCAAAAACCTGTTCAAAAGCCACGAGAACGCAATAATGCGTCGAAAAAATGTTTCAGGCTCATAGTGACGAGAACGCATATATGCGCATTTTTAACGACTACGGATACTACAGAAAGACAGGACGCTTTTTGGGGAGTCTCCTGTTATGCATGTGACAAAATTCCGCATTGCCACTTCCAAAGCTTATGCCACCTGGACTGTTAAAGAATGAATTGTAAGAAAGAATGTTAAAGAGAAAAGAAAACACATCATTCTTCTTGTTGAGAAAGCGCTCCCTTCATCTGAGGTCCGGACTGTAATGCTCTTTGAAAACTTTGCGTGACGTCATTCGGATCTCGCTACCCCTGCAGTCTGAAAATGGACAGCCAGGCAAGGTCAAGCGCTAACGTTCTGCCGCCGCATTGTTGGGTGTATAGTCTTCATACCATACATATGTAGCGTGTATAGACATTCGTTATAACTGAGCTACTGTGTTTTAATAACTGTGAACGTAGTTATTTCTATGTGAGTGTATGTTGGTTTCTGATAATGGAGAAGTTTTTTTAAATAATAAACGTTGTGTAGAAGAAGTTGCAAGTAGTTCTAAAACGGCGAGAAGGAACAAGTCTAGAAATGATGATGACGCATACTTGGATTTCGGTTTCACGTGTGCTGTTGTTAAGAACGAAGAACGTCCTCAGTGTGTAATCTGCCTGAATACAAGCTAGTAATGTAAATGACTATTTTCTTTTAAAAAAATATCACAAACTCGAATTTGGGTATTATTATTTTTTTTAATTTTGGGTACAGGGGCGTCGCACGGAAAATATGACGTGAAAGGCGGCGCGGTCTCAAAAAGTTTGGAAACCCCTGTTCTAGGGGATAATTATTAATCTCATTTACTAAATTTCTGCCATTACTAAAAACCACAAGCTGAAATTTCTTATTCTTGCAAATTGTGAATTTAAAAGAAAAAAACGAATATTGTTAAAAAGAAAGGGTAGGAGGACCCTGAATCCTGATTCTCCGGCCGTCGCGAAACTTTAAACTATTTTTTATTTTCAAGAAGTGATGCACCATCTTTCTCTTTTAGATTGAACGGCATACATCTTAAATATTTCGCGCTTTAAAAAAAGTAAAAATCACGACGTCAGAGAGTCATCGAGAATAAATAAATAAACAAATAAATAGAAAATCAGGTTGACAAAAAGCAACTTTCCAATTATTACTGTTTCTCGAACATTTTCTTTGGTAGCTATTAATCGGCGGCTGAGTTTTCGCAGACTGGTTGATCCTGAACGTTAAAAGGAAAAGAGCAGAGCCCAAGTTCTTTGAATTTCGATTTTTATTTTCTCTAAAAATTTAAGCCTTTCCATTTCCTTCCACTTCATTATCATAATTCGTTTTCCCACCAGGTTTAGTTGTGGAAAAGTTTTCTCCAATGTTTTCTGTCCTGCGCACCGTTATTTTTTTGTTCTCCGCGTGACTTTCTTCATGTCTTTCTCTATTTCTTTCCACTATCTGTTGCTTGGAGTCCTTACTCTCTCATTTCCTGCTACCTTCATTTTCTTTGCTTTCATAATTCTGTTTTCTGTACCTGTAACATATTTCTCATGAACTTAAACTGGTTTCCATAAATTAAGGAAGAAAAAACCCCGGAAAAATCCCGATAACTCAAAAAATGCGTGCTTAAATATTATGAAATTTAGTGAAAACCTGTGTCATACCATTCGTTAGAGAAAGACAAAAACATTTCATAAAAAACACTTCATTCCAACAAAAGTGACCACATACAGAACTAGGTCAAAAGTAAGATGTCAAAATGAAATTGCCGAAGTACCTCAATAAGGAGTGTGGTCATCCTTCCCAGCAATACAGGCCTCACAACGATGTATCATTCTGTTGGTGACGGTGTCTAGGTGCTCAGTAGTAAGTCGCAACGACCACTCTTCATGCAAAGCATGTTTAAGCTATTCCAGGTTTTGCAGTAGGGTTTTGAGGGCAGCACGTCTCCCTAGAGCATCCCAGACATGCTCAATCGGATTAAGATCGGGAGACTTGACTGATCAATCCATACCCAACAAAAACAATGTTGCTGGGCCAGCACTCAAGCCAGCACTAGCAGCAAGAAGTGCCAGCAGTGGCTCAGCACTATGTTGCCACCGCCCAACTGTCAATAAAATGTCCCGGCGGCCACCACATGGGCCAGCAGCTGGTCAACAGTTGGCACCCCATCAGTTGCCATATGCCAGAACAGGGTCATCAGCTATCTATCACAGGCAGTGGTTGCCACAAGTTGCCCTTCAAGCACGTGCCATAAATGATGGCTAGCCTAATGTGGTCCGCTAGTTTCCCGGCAGTGGCAGCCGGCAATTACGTGACGTAACTATTGGCTTGCCGAAACTTGTCCGCCAATTTCCCAGTAGTAGCCATAAAAAAAAAAAAAAAAGATAACCGCAAAGCCACAACCACTTCCCCCCCCCATGAAACTTCTGCATGACGGCACCGCGCTGGAGAAATTTCCTCAACAGGCCCTGGAAAACACCCGTTTGGATCTGGCTGGAAATGAACCAAGGACAGTCCGCGTGCGCTGTGCCGACTACACTGATTTGCCGCACACGAATCCCCGCTTGAAGCTGAGTCTCTTTCCAGCGCGATGTGAAACTAACGGTTCTCTTTTTAATTTTACAGTATTCCGAGCTGTTTTTCATAAACGTCCGTTTCATATAATTCGTATATTTATTTTTTCAACGTAACGATTGCTTTTATTTACCTTAAGGGAACTTCACTCATTTTCAACGAGTGAACCAACTCAAAGGCGCTTTCCAAAATTTTGTGCTGTCCTTGTGGTCTTCAAAGGCGATTGTTTAATTAATATATTTACCCGTTCATGTCCCATTCTGTGGCATTTTTAACGTTGTATCTTTCCTTTGCTACATTTGTTTTAAAGAGGAAAGGTATTTTATCTTGCTTTTAGTTATTTTTAGCAGCGAATTCCTCCAGTCTTGTGTATTCAACCCATGGATGAATACATTATATCTGCATAGCGTTTTTTTTTTTTTTTTAAATAATTGATAAATTTTGTACGCGTGAAATTCTTATTTTTTTCCAACATAATGTTCTTGTAATGTTTTTCCAGGACTTGTTCGAAGCATAGGCGCCGACTGAGGGGGGAGGTGAATCTTGCCCCTCCAATAATTTTACTGGGGGGGACAATGGACACCCAATTTTTTTGCTTTTTTCCCAATCTCAACATTGCTCATTCGATAAGAAACTGGATTGCCAGCCCCGTATTAATAGAGTTTGACATGTTCTCGCGATACGTGGTAAATTCTGAGAACACTTTTTAAAAATAAAATAAATAAAATACAAAAACTTTTAATCTCTAGCGCCTTTATTTATCTATTTATTTTTTACTCTTCTTGTTCTTTGTTTGAGTAACCCAGCTAATTTCTCAATTTTTACTAAACTTTGGAAATAAAATCTTTCTGGATATTTTTTTAAATCACACGATGAATTTCATTTCTAGAAATATTAATATTCATCGAAAGAATATTTCTGCTTCCTTGTTAATTTGCTAATGAGCAATTACAACTACTTTTTTAAAATATACATCGAATCTCATAGTTAATCTTTTTGTCCTCCCCCTTTTTTTTTATTTTCCTTCTGAAAATGGAAGAGACATACCCCTCCCGCGTATGATCCCTTCACGCCCCCCCCCCCCCCAACAATTTGGAGAAATTGGCGCCCTGGTTCGAAGCAGGGCCGACTGCATAATTTACAGGGCCCAGTGCAAAACGAAAATGTGGGGCCCTTTTCCCAGCGAGTTCTACATCTACTTAATGGGCTTGGACGTTCGAACGTTTTTGAAAGAAAGGCGGGGTCAGGTAGAGAACCCACATTTTTTCATTTTCTCATGAAGCTTAATAAAGTATGGTGGTACTATAAGGAATATTATTATTTATTCATGAGTTACAAAAAGCTGTTGTTATTACTCATTAAAAAATAAAAAATACATTTTAGATTACCCTATATTAATTTACATTGTTAGATCGAATTGAAGTTGATTGAATTGAAGCGACAAAATAAAATTCCCGCACCTCGTCGAAATGCGTGCTGATGGCAAAAATCAATGTAATTTATCTAAAATTAAAAAAATAAATAAGATAGGATGATAGGAAATGTCATTTTCAATGATTCATGGTTGAAATATTGAGGTTCTAAAGACGTACCGTCCGTACAATACTAAATGAGTAATACAGTTTTCAGAAAACTCTTACCTTATCACTCTGTCTCTTTACTTCTTGGAAGAAAGAGTCTTTTGCTGGCCACGTTTTACAGTTCATTGTAATTTGTTTTAGTGGGTAGTGGGAGCTTTCAGCTTTGTAGCTCAAATGAGGTGAGTGCGATAGCAGTCTGGTGCAGTGTTTCCCAAACACCACCGGTCCGTCACGAGGTTTCTGCCTGTCCGCGGAAACCTTGAGAAATGGTAGAGATTTCCGAATTTGACCAGTAAAAACAGGTCTGCACAAACGTCCTTGTACATAAAAGCAACTTCGTGCCGGTCGGTCCGCGAAGCAATTTGTGAAATTTTACTCGTCCACGCTTTGATTGTAAGAGTCTCTGGGAACCAGTGGCAGTGGTCTAGTGTCCTGATAATCCCGAATCGGCGTTATGTTGCAATTTATCACTTCATCGTCACTCGTCGTCAGGTACAATCGATCTGTCAGTTATAGTGTTATAATTAAAATTGCAGCCAGTTTTATTAAAAATTCGCAAAGATACGTTTTTCACTTTTTTGATTGGTAAACCATCGGCCAGAGATTCGCCGACCACGCACGCGTAAAACCGACCGCGTGTGATTGCGGCAGAATGCAGACGTTTCTGTGACGTCAGCGTTCCAGAGAGATCTGGGTGATTATATATAATCATCATCATCATCATCATTGTCAACCATTATCAATCCACTGCTGGACGAAGGTCTCCCAAAGTTTCCTCCACAACAGTCTGTCTTGTGCTAGTCTCCTCCATGTCACTCCCGCATACTTTCGAATTTCATCCACCCATCTCCCATGTGGTCTTCTTCTGGGTCTTTTCCTGTTCCTTGGAATCCAATCTAAAATTTCGGCTGTTCATCGATGGTCTGTCCTTCTGGCAGTATGCCCAGCCCGTTGCCATTTCAGGGATTTAACTCTGATCATGATGTCTTCTACTCTTGTCATTTTCCGGATTCACGAGTTCCTTTTCTTATCTCTCCTGGTTACACCAAGCATGCACCTCTCCATGCTGCTTTGAGTTGTCTGCAGCCTTTGTATGTCTCTTTTAGTTAAGGTCCATGTCTCTGCACCATACGAAAGCACTGGAAGGATGCATTGATCAAACACTTTTCTTTTAAGCCATAATGGCATATTGCTCATGAAAATTATGCTGTTACTTCCAAAAGCTCTCCAGGCAAGTTTTGTACGCCGATTAATTTCTTCATCAATGTGACCCTTACTTGATATCTGCTGTCCAAGATAAACGTATACGTGTCTCTTATCTCCAGCTTTTCTCCATCAATCGATAAATCTTCATTTCGTGTAAAAGCATTGAACATCACTTTTGTCTTCTGAAAGTTCATTTTTAATCCCACTTCCTTACTCTTGTCAGCAAGTTCTTGGATCATACTCGGCAGCTCTGATGGGGTAGTTGCAAAAATGACTATGTCATCAGCAAAACGAAAGTAGGTTAGATAATCTCCATTAATTTTTATCCCTTTGTTTTCCCAGTTCAGTGATTGAAAGACATTTTCCAATGTGGCATTAAAGAGCTTCGGAGATATGGTGTCACCTTGTCTCACTCCCTTTCCAATTTTTATGTGTGTTGTATTTTCAAACAGCCGAATCTTTGCACTTGCATTTTCATAGATGTTATTAATAATATTAATGTATGCATCTTCAATACCGCAGGATTTCAGAGCCATTGTAACTGCTGATGGTTTCACCGAATCAAAGGCTTTTTCATAATCGATAAAAGCCATACACAAGGGAAGTTCATATTCCCTCGCTCTTTCAATTAGTTCTCTCAGTACGTGGATATGATCTTTTGTGCTGTAGCCACTCCTGAATCCAGCTTGTTCTCTCGGTTGAACCATGTCCAGTGTCACCTTCAAGCTGTGTGAAAGAACTTTAGTGAAGATTTTATAAACCACTGATAGGAGGCTGATAGGTCTGTAGTTCCTGAGATCCTCAATGTCACCTTTTTTATGTAGCAAGATCATTGTAGCATTGTTCCAATCCTCAGGAATCTTCCCTTTATTAAGGCATCGAGTGAAAATTTGGGCGAGTACTGTTTCGATTTCTCCACCTGTTTCTTGTATGATGTCTACAGTAATTCCATCTTCTCCTGGAGCTTTTCCCCGCTTCATGTTCTTGATCGCATGTGCAACTTCTGCTGGGAGGACTGGAAGAACTCTGGTACTCGTACCTTTCATGATGTCTGGAGTACATGTATCATCCCTTTCATATAATTTGGAGTAGAAATCTTTCACTCTTGTCTTAGGCTTTGGCTGTTTTCAATTGCTTTCCTCACTAGTTCACAGTTGAATTTCCTTACGTCTTCAGTGATACTTTTTCGTACTGTCTTGCATAGCTCTATATATTCCACTTTGGAAGTCACATCTTCTTTAGTTGTCCTCATCTCTCTTCTTTTTTGCATCAACATTTTGGTTTTTCCTGATAATTTGTTCACATGCAACTTGTTCTTAGACCCAGCTAATTTTGTTGCTGTTTCCATAAGAGCTTTGGTTACTTTTCAGTTAACTTCAGAAATATCCACTTCTTCCGATGTTAGGCCTTCTAAAGCAGAGAATCTGTTCTTCAGCTCCAACTTGAAGGTATTATGGTGTTTTTTAAGGTTGGTTATGTCAATACATTTTGTTTGTCTTATGAGCTTGCCACGTTCGAGTTTAGTGTTGAGGTGCATCTTTCATCTCACCAATCTATGGTCACTACCTGTTATATATATGATGTCATTAATACATATTCTCTCTCGGTGATACGGTGAATCATCCCAATGGACCCAAGATACTTGAATTCTGTTCACTAAGGCAATAAAGTGTAATGATATAAAAAATTCAAAAATGCCATTTTTACATCGTTAAGTGTAATTTATTTTTAGTAAAGAACAAAAAATTACGAAAAATTCAAAAACATCATACAAACTCGGGCGCGGGGCCCTGTGCGACTAATTATTTACATATTTTTCTTCCGACGGTAATCTTCGTCGACGTGGCATTTCATTAGGAAATTAATTGACTTTTCTACATATGGCTTTTTTTTCTTAACATCCCCTAAAATAACACGATGGCAAAGACGTCGTCTTCAACTAACTGGTACCACGAGAGACACAGCGTGTGTTGCTTCTACACATGCGCAGTCCCATTGCTTCCACCTCTTGTTGGAGTTGTATCGGTTGCAAGCTACGGGCCACTAGTGGTACTTGCTCGGAGACCCGCAATTCACGGCGATGCTGCAGAGCCATCAGTGGCTAATGGCGCTGCCACCAACGGACCGCTACCGTGCCGTGAGCGGCAGATTTCAGCCAGCAGTTATCCATCATTGCCAGCTGGTGGCCAGCAGTTTCCCATCACTTGTGCTTTTGCTGAGTACGGACAATGGTCTCCTCTTGAAGATACTGTTATACCAGTTCTCTTTGTGGGACAAACGTTATCGTCTTGTAGGAGAAATGTACATCCCATGGCACCGGCATAAGGGGAAAGATAGGGGTCCATTACATCATCACTATAGAATCGAGCATCCGTGGTTCCTCTTTGAAGCACATAGGGGTCTGTGCATCCACCTAACGAGATGCCACCCCAAATCAGCACACCACCATCACCATAAGGGGTTAGGTTCATTTGCCCGACGTTTACTTCACCTAAGGGTCACTTGATCGAAACGTTCATTTCATCGAAGGGTCACTTGATCGAAAGGAACATTTCACAGGTTCATTTGCCCGACGTTTACTTCACCTAAGGTTCACTTGATCGAAACGTTCATTTCATCGAAGGGTCACTTGATCGAAAGGAACATTTCACAGGTTCATTTGCCCGACGTTTACTTCACCTAAGGGTGACTTGATCGAAACGTTCATTTCATCTAAGGGTCACTTGATCGAAAGGTACATTTCACAGGTTCATTTGCCCGACGTTTACTTCATCTAAGGGTCACTTGATCGAAACGTTCATTTCATCTAAGGGTCACTTGATCGAAAGGTACATTTCACAGGTTCATTTGCCCGACGTTTACTTCACCTAAGGGTCACTTGATCGAAACGTTCATTTCATCGAAGGGTCACTTGATCGAAAGGTACATTTCACAGGTTCATTTGCCCGACGTTTACTTCACCTAAGGGTTACTTCATCGAAAGGTACATTGCACCGAAGGGTCACTTGATCGAAAAGTTCATTTCACCGAAGGGTCACTTGATCGAAAAGTAAATTTCACCGAAGGGTCACTTGATCGAAAGTTACATTTCACCGAAGGGTCAATTGATCGAAACGTTCATTTCATGGAAGGGTCACTTGATCAAAAGGTGCATTTCACCGAAGGGTCGTTTGATCGAAAGGTACATTTCACCGAAGGGTCACTTGATCGAAAGTTACATTTCACCGAAGGGTCGCTTGATCGAAAAGTTCATTTCACCGAAGGGACACTTGATCGAAACGTTCATTTCACCGAAGGTTCACTTGATCGAACGGTACATTTCACCGAAGAGTCGCTTGATCGAAACGTTCATTTCACGGAATGGTCACTTGATCGAAAAGTTCATTTCCCCGAAGGGTCACTTGATCGAAACGTTCATTTCACCCAAGGGTCACTTGATCGAAAGGTTCATTTCACCGAAGGGTCACTTGATCGAGAAGTTCATTTTACCGAAGGGTCACTTGATCGAAAGGTACATTATACCGAAGGGTCACTTGATGGAAAGGTACATTTCACCGAAAGGTCGCTTGATCGGAAGGTACATTTCACCGAATGGTCACTTGATCGAAAAGTTCATTTCACCGAAGGGTCGCTTGATTGAAAGGTACATTTCACCGAAGGGTCACTTGATCTAAAAGTTCATTTCACCAAACAGTCACTTGATCGAAAAGTTCATTTCACCGAAAGGTCTCTTTACCTAAAAGTTCATTTCATCGGAAGGTCATTTCATGGAAGGGTGAGTTTATCGAAAACTTCGGATTTCATTACAGGATCTGATGAAGCATGGTGCTAGTTCGGAAGACAGACCACCGAAACGTTAGGGGATCATACTCAAATTGCAGTTTTGATTTCTCCGTGTCACAAAGAGCGCAAATATTTAATTTTAAGAAAAAATAATTAAAGTCCCTAAGCTTCGGCTTAGGCCTTCTTAGTAAATTTTAATCGTGCGTGCTCATATTCATAACGTTTACATAAATAGTCAAGTTAATAATGTTGCACATTTATTCAGGCAAAAAGAGTCAATTTTAGGTTCCTAGGCCTTGGCTTAGGCCTTTTTAGCAAAATTTTAATTGTGGGTGCTCATGTTCATAAGGTTTACATAAAAACCTTAGTTTCCGATAAACTGACCATTTCGTGGAATGATCTTTCGATATAATGAATTTTCAGGTGAAGTAATTCTTCGGTGAAATGAACTTTTCGATCAAATGACCTTTCGATGAAATGAATTTTTAGGTGAAGTGACCTTTCAGTGAAATAAAGTTTTCTGTCAAGTGATCCTTCGGCGAAATGTACCTTTCGGTCAAGTGATTCTCGGCGAACTTATTTTCGGTCAAATGATCTATCAATGCACTGCTGGATGAAGGTCTCCCCAAGTTTCTTCCACAATGGCCTGTCTTGTGCCAGTCTCCTCCATGTTACACCCGTGTACTTTCTAATTTCACTCCCCCATCTCCCATGTGATCGTCATCTGGATCTTGTGACGAACTACAGAGGTGAAAACATGCGTCAAGACGACATATCTGCACCGAGACATTCTGTTTGCGTAGCTCAGTTGAGAGAGCGAATTACTCCGGAGTCAGGGGACACGGTTTCGATGGCCGTCCGAGAAAACTTGGGTTTTCACAGTATTTTTCTGTCCTTGGAATTCAGTCTAAAATTTCGGTTGTCCATCGATGGTCCGGCCTTCTGGCAATATGTGCAGCCCATTGCTATTTCAGGGATTTTACTCTGATCATGATATCTTCCACTCTTGTCATTTTCCTGATCCACGAGTTGCTCTTCTTATTCCTCCTGGTTACACCAAGCATGCACCTCACCATGCTACTTTCAGTTGTCTGCAGTCTTCGTATGTCTTTGTTTAGTTGAGGTCTATGTCTCTGTACCATACGTAAGCACTAGGAGGATGCAATGATCAAACACTTTTCTTTTAAGACATTGAAAGTTTTATACTCCATCGCTCATTTGATATCTGCTGTCCAAGGTAATTGTAGGTATCGGTTATCTCCAGCTTTTTCCCATCAATCGATAAATCATAATTTTTTTGCAAAAGCATTGTATATCCCTTTTGTCTTTTGAAAATTCATTTTTAATCCCACTTCTTTACTCTGGTCAGCAAGTTCCTGGATCATACTCTGCAGCTCTGAAGGGGTAGTTGCAAAAATGACTATGTCATCAGCAAAACGAAGGTGAGTTAAATAATATATATTAATCTTTATCCCTTTGTTTTCCCAGCTCAGCGATTGAAAGACATTTTGCCATGTGGTATTAAAGAGTTTGGGAGATTGTAACGTACCAGGAGATGTGACGTACCTGCCAGAAGGACGCACACGACATAAAGGCAGATAGGAATCAGAACAAAATGTCCGCGTAGCTCAACTGGTAGAGTGACTTATTCCGGAATGAGGGGATCCGGGTTCGAACCCCGGCGCGGATAAAAATGACGGAGAATTTCACTTCGTTATAATGGCGCCCGAACTATCCGGATGACCCGACCGTTCACAATCTCGCAATGGTGTGATGTTATTTCCACACCGCGAGATAGGAAAAATAAGAGCAGCACTTCAAAAAAAAAAAAAAAAAAAAAAAAAAAAAAAGGGGGAGATGATGTAACGTACCAGGAGATGTGACGTACCTGCCAGAAGGACGCACACGACATAAAGGCAGATAGGAATCAGAACTAAATGCCCGCGTAGCTCAACTGGTAGAGTGACTTATTCCGGAATGAGGGGATCCGGGTTCGAACCCCGGCGCGGATAAAAATGACGGAGAATTTCACTTCGTTATAAGATATAGTGTCACTCCCTTTTCAATTTTTATGTGTGCTGTATTCTCAAATAGCCGAACCTTCGCACTTGCATTTTCATAGATGTTAGTAACAATACTAATGTAAATCAGGATTTCAAATCCATTTTAACTGCTGACAGTTTCACGGAATCAAAGGTCTTTTCATAATTGATAAAAGCTATGCATAATGGGAGTTCCTATTCCTTTACTCTTTCAATTAGTTCTCTCAGTATTCTACCGATAAAATCAAGTTTAATATAAAACTTGAGTTTCATGCCTATTTTATTGGGGTTTTCGATATAAAATATTTTACACCCATTATAAGCTATGTTTTAGTGTATTGATTTGGACGCATCCACATTAGCATGAATTCCACCAGCCCGTCAAACAACAGAGTTTAAAGACATATCTCAGTACTTTTTTCCCTTCCCCCTTCCATTTTTTCCTTCTTTAAAGAAAGACTCATTTTATTGTGCTTAAATAAAATATGGAATAGAAAACGTTCTTGCTCTCATTATAAAAACACAATACCTTTCAGGATTTTCACGATAACTGTTTTTTAGTAATGCTGGTGCTCAGTGAGACGTTTTTTTATGCTGATAACTATTAAGCAGGGACTACGTGAAACTTATTTTTTCCCTTATCAGAGAAGCTAGAAGAGTATAACCGCGTCTCAGAAGTGGTATTGAAAAATTCAGAGTTCTAGATAATTAAGAGTTGAAGTACAAAATAAAATTTTGTTTTATGAGAAGGAAGTGAATGAAAGAAATTCAAGCGTTTATCACATTTCCGAATCCGGACGTAATTTAAAAGGAAGAAAAGTGAGGGGGCAAAAATGCTGTTTCGCCTCTGCACGAAAATGAGAGAGGGGCAGCTTTCCCATCTAACAACCGCGGTTTTGACACCATTGGTTAGGGGGAATAGTGTCTCCTCCCCTCCTCCCAAGTACTCACATTCTCTATTTGCTTGTTGTTCTCGTTAAGGTTAATAGCATAGTTTTTTTTTTCTGTGTGTGTGTGTGTGTGTGTGTGTGTGTTTTACCTGCTCTGCAATCCTTCCCTCTTTTTTGTAACTTTCTAATTGCTTTCTTTTCTTTTCTTTTTACCTGTTCATCTTCGTTTTTCGAAAAACTCCGCTTCACGTGTGAAGCGTATGTAACGCTTAATCTGTCTTCAGTAAATTCATTGATCATTAAACAGTATCTCCGAATAGCATATTTTATATGAGAAGCGTTGAAAGAAAAAATTATAAGCAATTCAGTTGTTGGAAAAATTTAAATAAAGGTATTTGTCAACTAAATGTTCTTAAGTTTTTCTAAGGTGAAATAGAAACCTTCGGGTTTAGAGGAGAAAAATAAATAAAGCTGCACCGCCTTTTATGCTAAAGCATTTTTCAAAGAAATGAAGCTGAACGACATTACAAAACCGGAGAACTGATGACGCACTGCAAGTTTGAAGTCCTCGTTATAATATTTTAACACAGCGTCAAAATTTTAAAAACCTTTTTTTTTCTTTTTTTTTTTATTGGAAGTTTAACGACCACCGTGAGCAACTCAATGGGCTATAAGCAGTCGCCCGTCCCTAATTTAGGGCCACTGATTCCAGGGAAGGGAGATAGCCAGCGCCGTAAAACAAACAACATCCATGCCTCACCGGGATTCGAACCCGGACCCATCTCCTACGAATGATCAGAAGCCATCGCTTAGACCACTGCGCCTCCGGGGCAGCGAAAATCTTTAATTGAAGCACAGCAGTCTATGCTGTTTATGTGCTTCATTACAATGAAGGCTTCAAAGGAAAACAGGACAAAATACCAGGAAGGTTTGTGAAAACCCAAATTTTTTGGTGGAGGTTCGAATCCACATCCTACTGCTCCGGGGTCGAATGCTTTCCCAATTAAGCTACACCGACAAGTGCTTGTGCCTGCTACTTTCTGTCTTGACATGTGCGTCACCTCTGCAGTGGTGCACCCACGGGGAGGGGGAAAATGCCCCCCTTAGGCTGGCAGAGTTTGAAAATATTATGTCGAAGTTTGAATCAAAAAATGACGATACGCGATCTACATATACTTCTTAATCATGCACCGTATAATGATAACATAAAATAATTATAAGGGATTAGTTCTGTTAAATGAATTTAGAAAAATCTACCCGGCAAAAGAATTTCATCTACTGCTTACTAGTAACTGGATAAGAATTTCATCTACTAACATTACTAGTAACTGGATAAGAATTTCATCAACTAACATTACTAGTAACTGGATAAGAATTTCATCTACTATCATTACTAGTAACTGGATAAGAATTTCATCTACTAACATTACTAGTAACTGGATAAGAATTTCATCTACTATCATTACTAGTAACTGGATAAGAATTTCATCTACTAACATTACTAGTAACTGGATAAGAATTTCATCTACTAACATTACTAGTAACTGGATAAGAATTTCATCTACTAACATTACTAGTAACTGGATAAGAATTTCATCTACTATCATTACTAGTAACTGGATAAGAATTTCATCTACTAACATTACTAGTAACTGGATAAGAATTTCATCTACTATCATTACTAGTAACTGGATAAGAATTTCATCTACTAACATTACTAGTAACTGGATAAGAATTTCATCTACTAACATTACTAGTAACTGGATAAGAATTTCATCTACTAACATTACTAGTAACTGGATAAGAATTTCATCTACTATCATTACTAGTAACTGGATAAGAATTTCATCTACTAACATTACTAGTAACTGGATAAGAATTTCATCTACTAACATTACTAGTAACTGGATAAGAATTTCATCTACTAATATTACTAGTAACTGGATAAGAATTTCATCTACTATCATTACTAGTTACTGGATAAGAATTTCATCTACTAACATTACTAGTAACTGGATAAGAATTTTATCTACTAACATTACTAGTAACCGAATAAGAATAAATGTGCAAAGGTGAACTTCCTTCTTAATTTTTATGGCACCTGATTATTTTTTCCGGTAAAGTTAGGGGAGGGTCACCCCCACCTTGGGAAATTTCTGGGTGCGCTACAGCACCTCTGTAGTACGTCACAAGGTAGAAAACGAAAGCGAATACAAAAATGAGAAAAAAATAACAGGAACGGTAAGAAGGCTCCCCGATGGAGAGTGGTCTGAGGACTGGATTCGAACCATTCTTCCGAGATAAGGACCAGGTACGAATACCGCATGCGGTATAGGCGTTATGTTTGTGTGATGGTCCTAGCTCTGTCATTTACCCGGGACCAAATATCCTAAATTAGGGCCTGGCAACGGCTTATAACTCTGTGAGTTGCTCATAGTGGTGGTACCCCCACCCCCTCCCCACACACAAAAAAAGAAGATAAAGAGAGAGCTAGAAACAGAATGAAAGATTTCACAAAATCTAAAAATAATTCCATTTCTTGGCGCTTCTCTCTTCATAACTAATTTAAAAATTACCGAATTCACCACGTGGAGACAAATGCCCTTCGGGTGATCTTTTGTCAGACCGTTGCCACAACATGAGTAACTATTTTGAACAGAAGGCAGAAGTGCAAACAAATTGCAGATACAGTAAGCAGATTCCGTTCGCATTTGAATCCCAAATCGAAAGCACTGGGGTTGTGAAAAGCGGCGAAATCAAGTAGGAAAGCGTTCACAAGGGTCGTAAAACGTAATTTCAATCTCCATATGAATGAAGTTGTTGCTTGCACAGGCGCTTGTTGTTGAAGATCTGTGACCTACTACATTTACCGATGACGCACATCGGATGCTCCAACACATGGAGTAACAGTTCTCGAAGTTTCGTCCTTGCTTTTGTAATGAGGAATTAATAATTAGTTATATAACGCCAGTTGGCAACCCATGCCTTAAAATACGAAACAATGAATTCAATCCATGCAAATTTATTAATGCCTTTCCCCGCATACGACTATGAGCTTACGGCAATTTTATGTGCTACGTGAAACATTTCTTTTTCTTCAGCGTAACATGTAAAATTATAAGGTCTGCCCTGTGGCGCAGTGGTCTAAGCGCTGGCTCCTGATCATTCGGCAGAGAAGGGGCTGGGATCGAATCCCGGTGAGGCATGGACGTTGTGTTTGTCTTACGACACTCCCTAGAACCAGTAGCCTTAAATTAAGGACGGGTGACTGCTTATAGCCCACTGAGTTGCTCAGGGTGGTCGTTAAACCCCAAATAATAATAATAATAATAAACCCATAAGGAGTCGTCCATTTTGAATTGGTGCAATTGGGTATAGTGGAGGTACGTAACTGGCCTTAAGAACGAATATACCACCCAGGCCTCATACGCAATACGAACCGGGTACAAAGGAGCAGAGATGGTCACGGGTGAGAGGGTCAATGAGTCGCTGGGTCGACAACTTTTTTTTTTTGGGGGGGGGGGTGTCAAACGGGTCGGGCCAAGATGCTCCTGACCCGATTTCGACCTGGTTTTATTGCCGTTTTATTTTTGAAAAGAAAAAACAATATTTCAACGAAGCCCTAAGAGGTCTTTGGAATTATACTTCAGAGCATGATCCAGGAACTTGCTGAGAAGGGTAAAGAAATGGGATTAAAAATGAACTTTCAGAAGACAAAAGTGAAGTACAATGCTTTTACAAGGAATGAAGATGCACCGATTGATGGGAAAAAGATGGAGATAACCGAAACCTACATTTAACTAGGACAGCAGATATCAAGGAAAGGTCACAATCATGAAGAAATTAATCGACGCATAAAACTTGGTTGGATAGCTTTTGGAAGAAACAGTAAATTTTTTAAGAATAATGCGCCATTATGTTTTAACAAGGTGGGTGGACACCCTGTAAAAATCATTTTTGTTAAAAAAAATTGAATTAAAAAAAATTCTATATCTCTCACTTATCTTCTTTCCAAAAATGTTAAATTTATGCGAAAAGACCGAGTAAATCATAAGATATGATTTTTTGATAGTTGTTTTGTTTCAATATTTTCACCCGAAGTGGTTGGTATTCCATGTTTACCGGAAGTTGACAATTTTGTCAAATTCAGTTAGGATTTTGTATTTAACTATAATTTCCTTTATTCAATATTTATTGAGTAATATTATTTAGTCTCTGAAGTGGCAACATGGCATGTGTAACCGTAACAGGGAAATTTTAACCGTAACTGTTTCGGTCGCAACTGTTGTCAGTGTTTTTTGTTCTATTCGCTTGAGAAGTCGAAAGTTGATTTGTTGGCATGTTAGCTTTTTATTGAAAATCCATCCAGATTGTTTTGCATTTGCTTTTGTGTCTTTTACTCTTTTTAAACAAATGTACATTGTCAAAAGGTCATCAAATGGTTAAGTTTGACATGGACAGTGCCTATAAGGCGAGAACAGCTGGTGCGAATAGCAAAAATCCTTAGTTACACCAAATGTCCATTTCAAGGAAGGAAATCTTCCAAATGATGTACTAAATCAAGTAAAAACTACATACATGGAACTATGCAGTGAAAAGCTTTTAGATAAGTGCCTCCAGGGAAAACCTAAAATGCGAATGAGTGTTTTAATGGTCTTATATGGCAGAGAATAGCAAAGATTACTTTCGTTGGCCTATCTACACTATAGTTTGGTGTTAGTGATGCTGTTATCCCCTTCAGTGAGGGTTATAAAGGACTCAAAGAAGTTTTTACAACACTTGGTTGCACACCGAGCTATTATACAATCAAGGGTCTGAGGTCCCTTGATATTCAGCGTTTATCCCCAGCCAGCGTTGCTGCAACACCCGAAGCAAAAATGGCTAGAAAAATCTTGAGGGAAAACAGAAAGGCGAAACTGGACATACACCAGACAAATGAAGAGCAGACCTACAAATATGGTGGCTTTTAAATTCATTCAAATATATTATCCATTGTTTTTAACAAGAACAACTCTTATTTTGCTGTTTTCTCGAATTCGAAAATTTTCATGTTTTGAAATATGATAACAGTAACATAATATCTTAATAAAAAATGGTTCAATCTCAATTTGTTTTGGGTGTATTTCAACTCTATTATGTCTGTTGTGCAATGAAGTAAAGGCTTTGCTTTGGAACAATTGTACATTTGGAGATATCATCATCATCATTGTCAACCATTATCAATCCACTGATGGACGAAGGTCTGTCCAAGCCTCTTCCACAACGGTCTGTCTTGTGTCAGTCTCCTCCATGTTACTCCTGCATACTTTCGAATTTCATCCACCCATCTCCCATGTGGTCTTCTGGGTCTTTTCCTGTCCCTTGGAATCCAATCTAAAATTTCGGCTGTCCATCGATGGTCTGTCCTTCTGGCAGTATGTCCAGCCCATTGCTATTTCAGGGATTTTTTTTCTGATCATGATGTATTCCACTCTTGTCATTTTTCTGATCCACGAGTTCCTCTTCTTATCTCCCCTGGTTACACCAAGTATGCACCTCTCCATGCTTTTTTGAGTTGTCTGCAGCCTTTGTATGTCTCTTTTAGTTAAGGTCCACGTCTCTGCACCATACGTAAGCACTGGAAGGATGCATTGATCGAACACTTTTCTTTTAAGACATAATGGCATATTTCTCTTGAAAATTATTCTGTTGCTTCCAAAAGATCTCCAGGCAAAGTTTTACAAACCAATTAATTTCTTCATCAATGTGACCTTCACTTGATATCTGCTGTCCTAGATAAACGTACGCATCTGTTCTCTCCAGCTTTTTTCCATCAATGGATAAATCTTCATTTCTTTGGAGATATATGACATCGAATGTAGAACTTCTACATTTTTTTCATTAAATTTTCAGAAAAAATTATATCACATTGAATAATTGTGTCACAACTACGGCGGTAGTTCATTGCACAGTAAGTATCTTGATTTACTCTATAGAAAAAGAATTGTTAGTCTGCATTAAAAAATTCTCAAAGGTTTAGTGTTAAAAAATACCATTAAATAATTATAATTAAAATTAATTAGCTGCACATTTTGTAACTTTTTTTAACAAATATTACTAATTAGATGCTTAACTTCTTGTGTTCCAAATATTGAAAAAGATAGTTTAAAAAATGAACAAAAAATTCTTTAGGGTGACCACCCACCTTAAAAAAGAGTGTTTAATCAATGCTTCTTTCTAGTGCTTAGAGTGTTTAATCAATGCTTCCTTCCAGTCCTTAGAGTGTTTAATCAATGCTTCCTTCCAGTCCTTAGAGTGTTTAATCAATGCTTCCTTCCAGTGCTTACGTACGGAGCAGAGATGCGGGCCGTAACTAAAAAAGGCATACAGACACTGCAACTGAAAGTAGCCTGGAGAGATGCATTCTTGGTGTAAACAAGAAAGATAAACAGACGAACTCGTTGATAGAGAAAATGACAAGAGGGGAAGACATCATGATCAGAGTAAAATCCTTGAAATGACAATAAGCCAGACATATTGCCAGGAAAACTGACCCCCGATGAACAACTGAAGTTTTAGACTGAATTCCAAGGGACAGGAAAAGACCCAGAAGACCACGTGGGAGATGGATGGATGGAGGAGACTGGCCCAAGGCATTCCGTGTGGAAGAAACTTGGGGAGACCTTCATCCAGCAGTGGATTGATAATGATTGACAATGAAGATGATGATATATTCGAATTTATAGTTCAAAGCAGATTTTTCCGGATCGGGTCCGAGTCAAAATTTTTGACCCGTTTCCCACTCTGCAAAGGAGCAGAACCCGCAGCTACGCCACGGACTTTGAAAGATTTCAAAGCAGAACAATTTTTTTTTTTTTTTTGGAGGTTTAACGACCACCATGAGCAACTGTAAGGGTTATAAGCAATCACTCGTCCCTGATTTGGTGCCGCTTATTCCAGGGAAGGGAGATAACCAGTGCCATAAAACAAACAACCCATCAATTTCTCACTGGGATTCAAACCCAAATGATCTTGGACGAGTTATTGGAAGCCAGAGCTTAGACAACTGGGCTGCCTTCAATGAGTTTGTTCAAAAAATGTGTACCATAGTAGTAGCGAATGGAGAGGGTAAAACACACCCGGATAGAAGACCTTCATAATTTTCAAAAGCACTTTAAAATTTGAGTTTTTGTGTTTTAATTTTTATAATTTTTTTTATAATAACTGTTAACTATTTTCGCTGTTTAAGTGGGTCAATTTTAAATAGATACCTGGAGTTGGGTTGTTAAGAGTATTAAAAATACAGGGTGATTCATAAAGAAGTATACAGTTTCCAGATGCTGTAAAACAGTAACAGTTGAAGACACGGACAACTGCGAACCGTTAGGTAGATGCACTCATAAAGTTTGTATCCCGCTACTGAGGGAAGTGCCGTAGGAGATAGCGCGCGTGTCACGTGACTAGTCAGTCAAAATGACAGCGTCTGCAGTGGAGAAGGCGTTTTGTGTTCTTGAATTGACCAAAACGGAATCTGTAACTGTTGTGCAACGGCATGTTCGATCACGATTCGGAAAAGAACCTCCAACCAGGAAATCTATCTACGATTGGCATAAAAAATTTGAAACTACAGGCTGTTTTTTGCAAACTTAAAAGTCCTGGACGACCGCGTGTATCGGAAGAAGTCGTCGATAGTGTTTGCACCGCCATTCAACGAAGCCCGGGAAAATCAACGCGGAGGGTGAGTCGTGAAGTGCGAATTTTACAGCCCACTGTCTGGAGAATTTTAAGAAAGAAGCTGAAAATGATTCCATACAAAGTGCAGATGTTGCAAAATCTCACTGACCTTGACAAGACAAAGCGCTTTGAATTTTGTGCCAAAATGCAGCACTGGTTTGAAAATGACGATCACTTAATTTTCACCGATGAAGCTACATTTCACGTGAGTGGTCAATTAAACAAGCACAATGTTCGCTTTTGGGGAACGGAGATTCCCAGATTTACAGTGAAACACGTGCGAGATCCCCCTAAGGTAAATGTGTTCTGTGCTGTGTCCGAAAAGAAAGTGTACGGCCCCTTCTTTTTCACGAGAAAACTGCCACGGGAGGCTCTTTTCTGGATATGTTAAGTCTTTGGCTGATGCCACAGTTACAGGACGACAGTGACGACTTTATTCTCCAATTGGATGGTGCAATACCGCACTGGTTAGGCAACGTGCGAGATTATCTCTATGAACATCTTCCTCACCGATGGATTGGACGAGCCGCGGACTAAAACATGCCACTGACCCAATGGCCACCCAGAAGTCCTGACTTAACACCTTGTGACTTTTTCCTGTGGAGGTGCGTAAGGGACAAGGTATTCGCCCCTCCTCTTCCTGTTGATCTAACGGAGGTGAAAGAGCGTATCACAGCCACTATCACTGTACTTGATTCAGATATCTTACCTCGCGTTTGGGCGGAAATGGATTACCGGATCGATGTGTGTCCTGTGACTAAGGGTGCACACTTAGAACATCTGTGACTGTCTCTAAAAAAACTTGAAACATTCCCCTACAAGTCTGTTACAGGTAACATAAAATAAAAATATCTTACATTGTTCTTGTTTTATAGTGCGTTGAAACTGTATACTTTTTTATGAATCACCCTGTATTGCTACTTCTTTTGAAATACTGTTTCCTGCCATCCTGACTCCAAATAATGGGGTCCTAACAAAACTTCTGCACACTGTCCATTTTTGAGAAATGTGTGAAGTAACTGTGACGTATATTCTAAATTAAATTTTATTTTTAGTTCTTTTTCCTATGTAAATTTGAGTTTGCTCTCTTTTGCACTTTCCAAACTTAACGTGATATCTTCTCTCTCACATGAATGAGGTTGGCAAGACTTTTGAGGTCAGTGAGAGTGACGTATGAATGTGTAAGAACGTTAGATAAAAAGGACAATACGCAGTTGCTTAGTGTGTGTGTGGATATGTTCGATCGTTGTTAAGATAGATTATACGACAGATAATTAAGGCATTTATATGTGTAGTGTAAAAATCGCAGTGCTATATTTTGGCTTTCATCAAATATTGCTGGACCAATAAAAGGTTATCGTAAGTTTGACTTCTGTATATGTTTCGTCTGGCCGTAAAACCTTAACTTGAGCTATCCCGTGTAACTATTACATCGTCTTCTCATTTAGTTCAACATTTTCTTAGTCATGGTTTTAGACATAGCGTAACACCAATCTCGCATACGAAAAAGGGTTACGTTGTATAACGGAAAATAAAACTAACCTTATTGACGTTCAGTGTACTTCCCTCTGCTGCTAATGACAGCTTGCCAGCGGTGAGGTAGGTCCTGGATGTCCCGTAGCACGCCATCTTTGTTTATCTGACGAATTACTCGGGTCACGTCCAATGACAGTTCGTGTAGCGATTCGTAGGGGATGCCACGGAGCCGTTTTTTGGCACTTCTTTTGTAAAAAAAGATCGTGCCTATGTTATCGGTTTGTCCGTCCGTCGGTCCGTCGGTACCCACGATATCTCTGCAACTAATAGTCCGTTTTGAAAAATGCTTTTGGCATTGGGAAGCTTGAAATATCCGAATGATGATCCTTCATTTCGTTTTTTTTACGATGTACAATTTCGCCGCTAGAGGGCGGAAGATGTCGAATTCAAAAATACGTTTTATTCCACATTTTTGCTTCGAAACATCCGATTGAAAAAATTATTTTACCTTTCGATTCCATTTATGTCGAAGAGTATTTTAGATATAGTTACTTTTTGAAATTACGCATAGATTTCGTGCTAGGGGGCGTAAAAGTAAATAACATTTTCCCCATAACTCTTCTTCTAGAACTCCGATTTGAAAAAAATTCTTCAGCGGGTACACCTCCTGATGGAAAATCTTTTGCATGTAATTTCTAATTTTTGGTAAAGAATACTTTGGCCACTGGGGCGTAAATGTTAATTTTTGCTTCTGAAGTATTTGCCATAAAATCTGAGCTTCTAAAATATCGATTGAAAAAACTCTTTCGTTGACTGATGCCACTCACATCGATAAACCTTTTGGGAATATTTTCTTCTTAAAATATTCCCCAGTTTCTCCGTCAGAGGGCGTAGCGGTATATCTTATTTTTTTCAATATCTCTAGTTCTAGAAGTCCAAATCGAAAATTCCTTCTTTGTTGGATAGTGTTTTCAGTGTGACATGTTTTTTACATAACTTCAAAAGTTTCAAGTAATTCATAGACTTTCCGTTAGGGGGCGTAGAGGTAAATTGCGTTTCCCCCCCTATATCTCTGCTTCTAAATCTCCGATTTGAAAAAATATTTCTGCACCGGATACAGCTCCTGATAGGAAATCGTTTGCACATAATTTCTAATTTTTGTAAAAAATATGGTTTGCCCACCAGGGGGCATAAATCTTAATTTCCGCTTCTGATGTACATGTGTATTTGCAGCAAAATTTGAGCTTCTAAATTCTCGATTGAAAAAAACGTCGTTTGTAGACCGACACTTCTCATGTCGACAAACCATTTAGGAACATTTTCTTCTTGAAATAATGCATGGTTTCTACGCCAGGGGCGCAGACGTATATCTTATTTTTGTCAATATCTCTACTTCTACGAGTCCGATTTGAAAAATTCCTTCTTTGTTGGATAGTTTTTCCAGTGTGACATGTTTTTCCTATAAATTCAAAATTTTAAAGTAAATTTTAGACTTTCCGTTAGGGGGCACAAAGGTAAATTGCATTTTCTGCGTTATTTCTGCTCCTAAAACTCCGATTTGAAAAATTCTTCCTGTGTCGCATACAAGACCTGATGGAAAATATTTTTCACATAATTTCTAATGTTTGGTAAAGAATGGTTTGGCCACCAGGGGGCATGAGTGTTAATTTCTGCTTCTGATGTATTTGTAGCAAAATCTCAGCTCCTAAAAACTCGACTGATTTTTTTTTTTTTCTTGGACCGATACCGCTCAAATGGATAAACCTTTTACGAATACTTTCTTCCTAAAAATAATGCATGGTTTTCTCACCAGGGGACGTAAAGTCACATCTTATTTTTGTCGATATCTCTGTTTCTAAGAGTCCGGTTTGAAAAATTATTTCTGTGTTGGAGAGCGTTTCCGGTGCGAAATGTTTCTCATATAAATTCATGTTTTTCTTAACGCACAAGTCTGCAACCAGAGGGCGTAAGATTACGATTCCGTTTTCAGCAATATCTGAGGGATTAAAAACCCGATTGAAAAACTTTTTTCTTCCGTCAGATACTATTGTTTTCCATAACGCTTCCATTGACTTTGAATAGCTTTGAGAAATTTAATTTGCGTCAGAACGGATTCAAAAGACGTGCGTATTACACCCGAAATTTCGGTGTCATCTTTCTTGTTAACTTTGGGAAAAGATCAAAGTCGGGTGGACTGAGATCAGGGCCGTATGTTGGTTGGATAAAGTTTCCAGCCATATTTCGACAAAAGTTCCCATACCGACGCTGCATCATGAAACTATGTGTTGTCACGCAGCAAGATCGCTCTCGCTTCCAACAAGTTGGTGCGATTTTGACGAATTTTCGTTCACAACTTTGTCCTAGGAAAGTCACGATAATATTGTGCGTTGACATTTTTGCCCTACAGGCACTCGATCAGAGACCACAACACCCTGGGCATCGTACGCAAAAGTCATCATTTGCTTCACTTTCGATTGTCGCCGAGGACACTTTGAAGGGCGTGGGGAACTTGGATGCCTCCATTCTGCTGCCAACGAGTCGGGCCAAGGTGTTCCTGACCCGATTTTATTCCCGTTTTATTTTTTAAAAGAGAAAATTATATTCAAAAGAAAAATGTACGTTGTGGAATTCTGTAGTCGATACTGGTGCCCACGGAGTGAATAATGATTTGCCATGCAAAAATATTGTCGCCTCTTTCATAAAGCAACGAAGATTTCCACCGACCGACGTCAAACACACCGACACCATCTCGTAAAAAGATACTTCCTTTGCTTTTTTACAGTGCAGTTGTCCAGGGCAAGGTACAGGCGAACGCCATTCGCCTGCTTCTCAGTTGATTCACTCTCTCCGCGCGAAGTTCACTGTATGACTAAGAGTTACTTTTCACATCGCATCTTTTACATTGAGCATTCAGAGGTTTTCGATTGATGTGCTAACATTCCGTTCCCATGACATGTCATGTGGAAATTAACTCCTTATTTGTTAATATGGATGGGTTTAATATTAAGAAAGTTGAGAAAGGCATCAAGGCCAACAAATACGTGCTTGTTGAAAACCACAAGGGGAAGAGTGAATGCTGGAAATTGTTTCGTCTCATTAAGGAACCGGTGAATAATTTTGTGTTGTTTGGTCTTGCTTGTTGTTCAAAATGTGGAAGGTGTATAATTACAAAGAAAGATATCGACGGTGTAATAAAAGAATATGGAGCCAAAAATCCAACGGGCCATATGAAAGTATGCGCACCTCCATCAAAGCGTGGAAAGAGCGAACAATCTAAATACTTAAAAAAAAAAGACATTTGTGAAATCGTAAATAATGATTCCCATTTGTAATATACTCACTCTATGGTCATGGTCATGGTCATAGTCAGCCATTACTTCTGGATTACGCAAAATAGTGGCACTAAAATTTAGCAAGTTATAAAATTTTAATTTTAAAAAAGGATTTCAGTTATTAAATATCAAGCAGTTCTTGGGATGAATATACATATTACGTTTATATGTACGTATATAAATTGAGGTTCGAATTTATATTTCAAAGCAGATTTGTCCGGGTCAGTTAAGGGTCCGGTTCGGGTCCGAAATTTTTGACTCGTTTTTCAACTCTGTTTCGAAGGTGATCCTGTGCGATGCTCACTTTGGCTGCCTTCTGCTCGGGGGTGAGTTGATGGGCACACAGCGCACGGCCGATTTTTCTTTTTCAAGTAAGTCGGTCAAAATCCGGTGAACAGACATGGTGGACAAATTTGCCTGATCAACAGTCTCCTTGACTGTCAAACGGCGATTCTCTTCGAGAAGCAGTGCAACAATGGTGACAGATGTTTTGTCTGTCGCCGTTTGAGGTCGGTCTGAGCGGTGGTCATCTTCGATACTGTTTCGACCCTTTTGAAAGCGCGGTGCCCAGCGAGAAATTGTGCTGCGATCAAGAATCCCTTCCCCACAAAATTCTTGCAAGGCAGTGTGGATCTGTGTAGGAGAACCCCCCCTCCCGCCCCAGCAGTGTTTCAATTTGCACGTACGAGTGCTGGTCTAACGCTGTGACTCGACCTGAGGAGCTGCACGCTTCCATTTCCAAACCCTTCCACGTCCACACAGCTAATGATAGAGCGTCATTCTGACCCCACTGCGTTGCTGAGAGTCTGTCCTTGACATGACGCAATCATCTGCTCGATTGTATGATCCGCTTCATTTTTAGAGTAACGTGTGCAGAACTTTTGTTATCACCCTCGTATTCAGCGTGGATTATACAAATTAATCGTACTGAATGCATACGCCCTCTTTTTCTAAGGTTATGGGATGAAGTAGAGGATGCCCTTCTCGTTTTGTTTTGTTTTTTCTTTTGCTTCTTTTGGAGTTTAACGGCCGCCGTTCGCATGTAGGGTCAGTAGTTCATCATTGTCTTGTGGCTACCGGTTTCGGAAAAGGCCAGCGTAGTGGTGCAGGCGCACCATCCAGCGTTCGGATCCAGCTAGAAAGATTATAAACCAAGAGGCAGCACGTCTGGCAACTCGGCCACCGGAACGCTATTTTGTGTCTCCTATAGTGAATTGGACTCGGAGTATTAATTTTGCTGGAGCCGGAGAGATCGGAAGAGAGAGTTTATTAGACTTACCCTTCCCAATTAAAAAACACTTGTCACTCTATTGCGTGAAATTTTTTTGCCGTTGGTTGTATTCGATCCCACGATTTTCTTCTCCAGAGTCGGCTATTCTCACAACTGAACGACGCCGGCTAGGCTTATCGCTGCAACTTTGCCGTTTTGACTTGCCAACGCTGTAGTACGTCATCTACATCATGTTACGAAATGCATTACGTCATTCCCCGTTCAGAAAGGCGGGAGCAAAAAATCGCACGTTTTCATGTCCGCCGGCAACCATGCTTGAAAGACCAGCTCGTTGTAGAAGAAAGAATTTTTATTAATTCCACACGATGTGTGGAAGAATCATCACACATATTTTCGAATCTCACGACCAGGTGATTCATTTACTTACGGGTGCTAGTTGTGTGTAAAACCTTTTTGCCAGTGGTTGTATTCGATCCCACGTCCTTCTACTCCGGAGGCTCCTATTCTCCCAATTGAACTATTCCGGCTAGGCTTATCGCTGCAACTTTGCCGATTTGACATTTACGTCACCACAGTAGTACGTCATATAATTCATGTTACGTGAGCCTGTTTAATTTGTCTGTGTTGATTTTCTACCTAGCAGTTCAATCTTAACCAAAGTCGTAGTCACCTCCTATAAACCCCTCTTTCATTTTCGAGGATTGCGATCTTAACAATGTAGATTTAGCATAGAAAAAAACAAAAAACTATACATGGTCGTATCAGAATAATATGACCACCCCCGGAATCACAGTGTACACGCGTAGGCGCGTCACAGAGTGCACGTGACAAGGTTAACCACACGGAGATATAAGCGGTCGGCCAGGACAGATGAGCTATAGTGCGTGACGTGAGCACAATGGGCACAGGTAGTGATCTGACGGACGTTCAAAAAGGAATGATCATCGGCTACCGCGCCAAGGATGGAGGCATCTCGGAAACAGCAGACTTCGTGTGCTGTTCGCGAGGTGCTGTAGTAAGGGTGTACTAAGAATGGACCCCTGGCACACCGACTACTTCCAGACATCACAAATGTGGAGCCTATAACGAAGTAAATTTCTCCGTCATTTTTGTCCACGCCGGCCATCGAACACAGGTCCCCTCATTCCGGAATAAGTCGCTCTCCCAACTGAGCTACTCGGACGTATGCTCTCGCTGCTATCTGCCTTTATCTCACGTGCGTCCTGCGGTGCAGGCACGTCACAAGTCCCAAAAGCCATCGATTCCAGAGGAGAACGTCGCCTCCGTCGACTGGTAAAGGGCAATCGACGCGCAACAGTGCAGCAATTGACCACGCAAATGAACTCTGGAGCACCCAGGTACGTGTCCTGGAAAACAGTAGAGCGAATCCTATTAGGTATGCGTCTCCAGAGTCAACACTGTGTCAAGGTGCCCATGTTAAGTCAGGTCCATCGGCAACGACGCCCGCAGTTCGCATGGGACTACCGTCATTGGGCAGTGGAAGAGTGGGAAAAGGTTATGTTCTTCAACAAATTGAGGTTTCTACTCCACAGAAGTGACGGAAGGTGGCGGACACGGGGTCAGAGAAACGAGAACCAAAACCCGGACACGCTTGTCGGTCAAGTCGGTCAAGTACAGGCCGGCGGTGGCAGTGTGCATGTCTGGGGGAATGTTTTCCTGGTATGACGCGGTACCACTGGATGGATCCCTGAACGCCAATGGTTACCTGTCCATCCTCGCTTACCACATGCATCCCTTCATGTTGGACGTTTAGCCTGGTGGTGATGGTGTCTACCAACAGGACAATACACCCTGCCACGTCGCTAAGGGGGGCGTGACTGGTTCCACGAACACGATAGCAATGTCTCTGTACTTCCTTGGCCAGCGAAATTGCGCTACCTCAATCCCATAGAGCACTTGTGGGATTATTTGGATCGACAGGTTCGACGTGCCGACCCACGAACACGTCACCTCTGGGACCGCCGTGCTCTGTTGCAGTCCAAGTGGTCACGTGTGCCTCGGGCAACCTTCCAGGGCCTCGTTGCATCCATGCCTCACCCTCTCGCCACTGTCATCCGGGCCAAGGGTGGTTTTTCCCATTATTAAGTAGGTGGTCATACTATTCTGATACGACTGTGTACAAAGTAGATTTGTGTTTGTGATACGTCCTACTGCGTGACCCGACTGTTTAGTCACATCCTTGAAATACGAACATTCAGTTACGGTATGAGTACATTTGAATACAAAACGCAGTATGTACAGACCCCGATCTCTCCAAATTCTCAACGAAACTTGGCAGTGCTTCCATTCATCCTTGAAATGTGTTTCCAAATATAAAAAATTCTCGGATCATCAAATTTCAAAGTGATTTTTACTCCTGTATCTTAGATGTTTTACTACACAAAAAAGGACCCAATTCCTGACATAAACTCTTGGGGAATCTATCGCATCCAGTGTCAGTGTGGCCTGTCGTACATAGGTCAGACTATCGAGCTTATGTTAGATGGAGACACCACTGACTCTGCCGCCATAGGCCATAGGTCACAGCCAATCATTGGCGTGACGTCACGTACAGGCAAAAAAAGAACTAAATTATACAGGGTGCATAGGAAAGTCCCTTTAGCCTGAAATAACTTGCGAACGAGAGAGGTACCGTTATGCAAATGAGATAACGGCATAGTAAAGCGACTACGCCCGATCGAATGCAACGAATAGCAGCGCCCCTAGTGGTGAAATGCGGAAGTTAGCCTTTGCAAATCGAAAACGGAAAAAGATAGTGCAAAATTTCCAATTACAAAGTTGTAGAGCATCAATTAATTAGTACAAAACAACATTTTTTTTACACGGATAAGATAAATTGTAGCCTGAATACCGTAAAACGTCCGAAATCGATGCTCGACCTTTTGGGTGAACGTTTGAAGGGAACAGGCATGGGTACGAGCAGATACACACAATTTATTGCATAAATGCGTACTTATGTGAATACAGTTTGATGGCATCAGACAAAATAAAATCAAAAAAGGCAGACCGGCGCACAGTGATAAAAAGTTAATGTCGAGTATGTTCGAAGAGTTCGCCATTGCCCACGATACACATTTGTATTCGTAAAAGTAACTCTGCATGCACATTCCTCAGCATGGAAGGTGTCGCACTATTGCAAGCATCTGTAACATGACGACGTATATCCAGCAGACTTGTAGGCGCTGTTGTATACACCTCATTTTTTACGTAACCCCGGAAATCCAAGCTCGCCATTCTCACACAGCGTACGTACACCTAAACTTCTGATCAGGGTACATCCTGCTACTGGTTTTTATATCGTAGGTACGGTACAACGTCACAATCTGCATTTGCATACAGCATACGGCTACATTTGCGAAATGTGAATATGCAGATTCCAATCGTCGCGCATCGATTTCGGGCATTGTAGAGTATTCAGGCGACAATTTATCTTATCCGTGTGAAGCAAATGTCGTTTGGTACTAATTAATTGATGCTCTACAACTCTGTAATTAGAAATTTTGCTCTATCTCTTTGCGTTTTCGATTTGCAATGGCTAACTTCCGCATTTCGCCACTAGGGGCGCTGCTATTGGTTGCATTCAATCGGGCGTAGTCGCTTTGCTATACCGTTTTATCACTTGCATAACTGTACCTCTCTCCGTTCGCAAGTTATTCCAGGCAAAAGGGACTTCCCTATGCTAAGTAGATAAAACAGTAAGCTTGTGTATAATTGATAAAGATTACTCAATTCGTCATTTTATCTGTCTATACCCCTAGAAGCTTTTGTTCCATTGGTTCCAAAGCAGCTTCTTGTCTGCGGCTGCGTCGTGCCTGGATGTGACATCACTTGCAGCACGGACGGCATATGCCGCGGAACCCAATAATTGCAGGAGGGGTCCAACTTTTCCGAGAGTTAAAACAATAAGAAAAAGAGAGAGAACAAAACCGTAAGTTATATATGTATGCACTCGCATATATCATCATTAACCGTTATCAATCCACTGCGCAGTTCACATGGGTGAATGCCTTCCATGAGGTATTCTCGGTACACACGTGACACTGTGGATCGAGGAATGTTGAATGTTCGCACAACTTCAGAATATGAATGCCCCCTCCGTCTGGCTCCCACTACCATGCCTCGTTCAAACTCCGATAATTCACGTCGGCTTGCCATAATCCTACTGGCGGTTGTTCAACCTTACTCACGAGATTACACCTCGCAACTGATAAAAATGGTGGCGTGTGTCGAAGCCTTTATACGGCGGCAACACCAGTTAAAAATTTGCATACTGCTATCCCATGACTTGTGACACTTCAGTGTATGGTGTATGTAATATTTATTCAGTAACAAAGTTTGTTGTGTACTGTGCCCTGTATTCTACTGTCTTAGAGGTTGTATATGTGCACATGCAACAAGCACCCAGGAAAAAGTTCTTACAATTTAAGCAAGCCCAACTTCCCCTCACTGAGAAAAACGTTTTGTTAATTTAACAAAAATTTTGTTGAATTAACAAAATTTTTTGTCGATATACATACAGTCAACAAAATGTTTTCTTGAATTTGCAAAATTATTTTGTTGAAAATTATTGTTGATTTAACAAAATATATTGTTATCACGACAAAACGTTTTGTTCATTTAACAAAATGGTTTGTGGATTTTTGGGAATTTGTTTGATCCAACAAAGCATATTGTTATCATGACAAAATACTTTGTTGCATCATGACAAAATTTTTTGTGGATTTTGGGGAATTTGTTTGATCCAACGTGGATTTTTGGGAATTTGTTTGATCCAACAAAGCATATTGTTATCATGACAAAATGTTTTGTTGCATCACGACAAAATTTTTTGTGGATTTTGGGGAATTTGTTTAATCCAACGTGGATTTTTGGGAATTTGTTTGATCCAACAAAGCATATTGTTATCATGACAAAATGTTTTGTTGCATCACGACAAAATGTTTTGTGGATTTTGGGAATTTGTTTATCAAACAAATTCCCAAAAATCCACAAAACATTTTGTCATGATAACAATATGCTTTGTTGGATCAAACAAATTCCCAAAAATCCACAAATAATTTTGTTAAATGAACAAAACGTTTTGTCGTGATAACAATATATGTTGTTAAATCAACAATAATTTTCAACAAAATAATTTTGCAAATTCAACAAAAAATTTTGTTGAATTAACAAAACGTTTTTCTCGGTGTTCTAATGTCCCTGCAAGACAGCTTATCAATGAGAGACGCAAAAAACAATGAGAAGGTGGTCTTTTCAAAAACTGGAGAACAAACAAAGAGGATTTGTGTTCACAAACCTTACCTATAAAACACTAATTTATTTATACTATATCATGTTTCACACTCATATTAATTATGCTATCTTATCGTGGGAACAGATGACTAAGTATAATTTCAATAAACTTCAAATTCTTCAGAACAAATACATAAGATTAATAGATCTAAAATTTGATAGAAATACACATCCAACACTATATAATAACACAAGAGTTTTTCCAAACAAATACAACATTCTTACGATTAACCAATTATATTACTTCAATATCGGGAAAATTATGTTCAGACGCATCAAGAATAATTTACACCCCGACATCATATAAATTATACCCCAGATACGCACACATGACACACGCACTAAATCACACATTCGGCCTATTTATCCGAAAACGGAGACTATGAAGCAAAGTATAAATTACACCGGCCCACACTTCTGGAACTCATTACCGACGGAACTAACTGCTTTAAATAATTTTAACCTTTTTAAAAGAATACTAAGAAACTTCATAATGAATTGCAGCTACTCAAATTAATGGCTACCGTAGACGGAAATTGTTACTAATACTATGACTTGTATATCGTGATGTAAATTGTTTTTTCAATGGTTTTATCTGTAATGCTAATGTTTATTATCTTTTCACATATCTTTACCTTTTTTATTTTTACTGCGAAACTTTTGTTTGTAACTACAACTGCCGATCTCAATGTAAAACTAGCCTAGGGAGCATGGGGCCTTGTCAGGCCTGGCTGGCCTATTTCCCCTGCTTCCTTGCTGTGCCGTGTTTTAATAGATATTTATGTAACACTAGTTCTTAGACCAGCAAAATGAATGAGTTGAATTGAATTGAATTTCTTATAAATCCCAGGGCTCATTTAACAACTGTAAAACGTTTTCAATATTTTGTTTCGCTTTAATCAAGATCTAAACAATCACACGCACTTTTATTGGTGTGATATTAATGATTCTATTAAAAAAAAAAGAAAGAAAATGTTACAGAAAAGAAGGAAATGTTATAAAACGAGGTTCAACTGCACGTGTACTTCAGCTTCCCTTTCCTATCAATCCTTCCTCCTGTTTTTGCAACTTTCCAAGTTCTGTTTCTTTTCTTTTTTTACCGTTCATTTAAATTTTTTGCAAGATTCGACTTCTCGTGTGAAGCTCATGTAACTCTTAATCTCTGTTCCGTGAACTGAATGATCTTTAAACAGATTCTCCTAATAGCACATTTTGCATGAAACTCATTGAAAAATCTATATGAGCAATTGAATTTCTGGAAAAAAAAATTTAGTAATGGTATTTGTCAACTAAGTTTTTTTAAGTTTTTTTGTAAAGTGAAATAAAAATCTTGGTATTTAGAGGAGAAAAAAAAAGAAAATCCGATAAACCTGCACCGTGTGTTTTGGTAAAGTAATGTTTTGAAGCAAAGGAGTTGTACGACGTCACAAAACTGGAGAATCGATAACTTGCTGCAGTTTTAAAGACCTCATTACAATATTTTGAGAACGTGGTAATAATTTGAAAGGGGTTGTAACATGTGTCGCCGTTCAAATCAATCAGGAATGCACAGTATTGAAGAAAAAATACCTTACCTGCCATTCAATTTTTGAACGACAGTTCTTGGGTGCCGTGTGTTGAGGTCGATATATCCAAAGGAAATAAGAAAGAACGCAGCAGTTGACACAATGATTCACAAGAGCCTCAAATGAACATCTAACATATAATTAACAGATGACCGACCGCACACATACAAAAAAAGACAAGTAACATAAAACACCGGCGTTAATATTCCTCTTAAGTTCCATCGTGTTCAAAACACTCGACTTCTCCTTTTCGAGTTCAAATTACACGATTTTTTTCTCCTCTCGCTTCCCACGGAGAGACAGCGCCCTCTATCAGAAACAGTTTTTACAGCTGCTCGAATTTTATTTATTTTTTCGCTTCGTGAGTTGTTGCTCTTCCGACATCCTCCCACCTTTGAGCTTCGGGCTCAAGTCAGGAAACTCAAATACATAAAACGTTATAAGTTCATTCGCCGCACTGGCTTTAAGATCCGTCCATAACTGGATCGCACGTCTCCACCACCCGTCGCTTCTTCTTGCTTTTCTGACAACACTGGGTCCTGTAAAATGTCTCTGTAAGTAGGTCCCCTTTCGACGTCTCTCGATACTGCAGGAGGCTCAGGGACTTGAAGGGACGAGCGCTCGCTCTCTCGAATCTCAAGAGGATAAAGTCTCTTCACTGGTCGCAATAAGGATCCTGTTTTGGTCTTAACTTCCACAACACGGTCTTCACCGTCCTTGCCCGGAATAAGTTTTTGCACCTTGGCCAAAAGCCAATTGAGTCTCTTAGTCTTGTCGTCACCCACTAAGACCACGTCCCCTTCTGCAATGTTGGATCTCCTTTGAGCCTTTGAAAATTCTCTGAGATGTCCCAGGTATTCGACTCTGAAGCGTTTTCTGAGATCCTGCCGAATCCTCTGCCTAAAGTTAAATCTCTTGTTTAGTCTCTTGGTTTCAATCAAATCCAGGTCGGGGACTCCTATCTCTTTGATCTCTTGCGAAAACATAGCCGTTGTGAGGGCAACGAGGTAATCACTGTCCACAGAAAGGTATGTTAGCGGTCTCGAATTAATCGCACCTTTCGCATCGCAGAGAATCGTGTACAGTTCTTCGTACTGTAGACTGGCTTTACCCAGTACCTTTCTGAGCGCAGTCTTCACCATGCCTATCATCCTTTCGCAGAATCCTCCCCACCAAGGGGCAGAGGGTGGATTGAACTTCCATTGAATTATTTCCGCCGTAGCAATCCTTTGTACTGTCCTAATGAATGGATTTCAAGTTCTTAGATGCTCCCACTAAGTTTGTTCCATTGTCGGAATAAATGGTTCTTGGACGTCCTCTGCGTGCAATAAATCTTCTAAGTGTCAGAAGAAATCCGTCGGTCGACAGAGAAGTTACCAGCTCTAGATGAACCGCTCGGTAAACTGCACAGGTAAACAGTACAATCCAACTCTTTTCATTATTTTTGAAAAACAACGGTCCACATAAGTCGATGCCAACCACTTCGAAGACAAGGGCATCTCTAACTCTATCTTCAGGAAGAGGAGCACTAAGTGGTTCCAAAGGAAGAGCAGTATACCTTTTGCATCTGACACATTCTTTAATAACTTGCCGTATCGTCTTTCTACACTTTATTATCCAATAACGTTCACGCAGAGTCGAGATTAGGACCTGCAGACCAGCATGGCCTAGTATAACATGTTTTTCCCAAATTAATTTTTTCACTATGTGATGTTTAGAAGGCAGTATTACTGGATGACGAAATGCCTCCGAGTCTTTTCTCAAGGTGATTCTCGTATTGACTCGAAGCAGCCCTTCTACGTCGATAAAGGTTTTCAGAGAAGTTTCTCTATTTTCGCCAAAACTCTGTCTTTGGACTTCTTTCCACATTACCATTTCGGCCTTTTCAACTTGCTGTACACTTAACTCGCCGAAACATCTTTCAGTTCGTTTGGCCTTTGCATTCCCGTAAAAATGAAAAATCCACGCCATGACTCTGATTATTCTGCTATACGAGGAGATCTTTGTAGAATATTCGAAAACCTTCTCAATTTCTGTGTTAATAGCAGACACAATAGTTTTTCGCCTTTCTGAATTCACAACTTCCAAATTTGGAAGCGCTTCTGAGGCTAGCCATTCATCACACGGTAATCTTCGCCACTCCGGACCTTCCCACCAACGAGAATTTTTCAACTCTTTCACTGTACATCCTCTCGAAGGGAGATCCGCAGGATTCATAGACCCGGCAATGTGCCTCCAGTCTTCTGGGTCTGTTAGCCGTCGAATTTCCTGAACACGATTGTAAACGAAGGTTGCCCAATTTTCATTTCTTTTTATCCAGTATAACACATTCACAAAATAAGACCAATACTAGGAAGGCACGTTCTCCAGCCCCAAGTCTGATTTCGTTGTTTCTGCTAACCTAGCTCCAATAGTGCAGGCCAAGAGTTCCATCCTGGGCATGGAAGTTAATTTCAAAGGGGCGACTCTACAACGTGCTTGTATTAACTGACACGTCGTGGACCGATCATTTTGACATCGGACAAAAATACAAGTAACAAATGATATCTTGCTTGCATCACAGAACACGTGAAGAGATACCTCCGAATTGGCTGAAGCCTCCTTCAGTATGCATCATGGAATCAACACACCACTCCAAGCCTTCCAACCTTCAAATTTTCTAGATATAGTCGGAGACAGCTTAGAGTCCCAAGTGATCCCGTTCTTCCAACATTCTTGCAGCAAAACCTTTAGCACCAGTGTGACCGGGCACGTAAATCCAATGGGGTCGAATACTCGATGGACGACTGAGAAGATCTCTTGTTTTGTCAATGGGGACTTTTCACCGCTAGAGAGCCCCTTCATGTCAATAGACAGCTCGTCTGAACTCAGTGTCCAACTTAATCCCAGCACTGGGACCTTCCTTGCATCTCCATCTTTATCCTCCACTTCTGTCCACGCAAAAGCATGCTCCCACCCTCGCAAATCGAACTTGGCTGCACTGAGAATACTTCGTGATTCAAAAATGAACTTTTCAAGCTCCTCTCGGCTATTCACACTAAAAATACAATTGTCAACATAAAACGACCTCAGGAGCTTTTTCGCCGTTTCCTGCAGATGATCCGGCGCGTTCTTCAGGTGAAATTCCATTGTTGCTCCCAGCAGGAAAGGGCTCGAAGAAATTCCAAAAACAACTCTTCGGTGCTGGAAGGTTTTAAGATTTTCTTCCTTACCGTTCTTCCACCACAGGAACCTCAAAAATAGTCTATCATGCTTCTGAAGTCCAATCGGTAAGAAAGCTTTCTTTATGTCAGCAGTTACCCCAATTTTTCCCATCCGAAATCTGTTTATAATCGAGGGTATAAGTTCTACAACATTCGGTCCCTTTTCCAGACAATCAATAATGGAGGGAAAATTCTTCCCTCTCGCCGAGCCATCAAAGAAGGTCTCACTTTGGTCGTTGAGTTCTCTTTGAAAACAGGATGATGAGGTAAAAAATGCTCAGTTTTCACATTCTCCTCAGGAGATTTAACTTCTTCTATAATGCCCTCCTTCAGCCACTCTCGGAAAACATCTTCATAAGCATCTAACTTCTCGGTCCGTTCTAAGGATTTAACACAGCGCTTCAATCTTTTAACTGCTATCTCCCTGCAGTCCGACAGAGGAGGGTGATCTTGAGTCCATGGCAAACAAACCATATATCTTCCTTCCTGGTCTCTTGAAACATTACGAATAAAATTATCTTTCGCTGCGTCTTCGAGCCCCTTTCTCGCGATCTTTTCACCTTGATCGAGAATCCCCAAAGTATCAAGTCTCCACAAATCAGAAAGGTTTAATTCGCCAACGTGGAGAGAGATAAGGACATTAGGTTTACTGGCTTCCTTTTCTTCTGTTTTCCCATAAATGTCCACCCTAGATGCATGTTTACTGCCACCAATCCATTGGAAAGGTGCTCAATTTCACCTGTAAATAACTTCCTTGCGAAGTCAGCTCCTATCAGAAAATGAATTTCCTTCGAATCTTTCTCATACAGACAGTCATGTTCATTTATGGAAATATTGCTAATGAAAACTCCACGATTTGTCAGTTCTTTCATGCATTTAGAGTCCTCTAACTTCTGAATGAAAGCACATATTCTTTTTGATCCTTCACCTCTAATTCGCAAATATAATCGCCGTCAATATTGCTTAATTGAATCGAATATCTTTTGTGCTTTTCACTTTTTTCTATTCCTCCAAAAAGTCCATGAACGACTTTTTCTTCACCTTTGCATTTCAACTTTAGTGCTTTAGCGACAAATTCACTTACATATGATCTCGAGCTACCTGCATCAATAATCCCTCGTACATAACGACTGATATCATTCTCCTAAATACAAACTATTAAAGTCTGTAAGTACACCTCCTTGGAATAGGAATTGTTAGTCAAAACACTGGCTTCCAGAGCTCTACAATTTTTTTTATTATTTTCTGGTTTATTATCTATCTCTTCGTGTTTATGAAAATACATAATAGATAGATGTCTATTACCACAGTGTGAGCAGGTAATTTTTACCTTACAAGAACGTGAAACGTGTCCTGGTTTAAGACACCTAAAACAGCATCCCCTTTTTAACAGAATAGATTTTCTTTCCTCCAGAGATAGATTTCGAGTTTCTTTGCACTCAGAGTTTGCGAGCGGCTTATCACAAAAAACACAAACGTGTTTTTTCTTTTCTTTCAGTTCAGCTGCTGTCGGTGTCTTTCCTTTTTCTCTCGAGTCACGTTAGAACTTCCGGCCACAGTCACCTGACCGAGGAGCAAAGGTGGCTAGAAAACTGTTGTGCCAGTCTCTGGTGACCGAAACACTAGCAGAAGTACGCTCCCTAGAGGTCAGTTCCTTCCTCAAAAATTCAATCAATTCTTTGATGTCATAACTGGCATTGGTACTTTGTTTGTTGAATTCTAAGATCAGATCAGCGGGGAGCACTTTCAACAGCATCGGACACATAAGATTTCCATACTTGTCTGACAAAACTCCCAGTGACTCTAAACTTCTTATTTGCGTTTGAACATTATCAAACAACTTTCGAAATGTTCCGATATCACTGAAATTCCTGAGAGGGGAAAGATCAAGCAAGTTACTCATATGTGCATTTATTAACAAATCCTTTCTCCCAAATCGCTCTTCTAACATGTTAGCAGTAATGTCGTAATTTTCCGGCGTGATAGAAAATCCTTGTACAGCGTTTATAGCCGTACCTCCTAAGTGAGCTTTAAGATAATTAAATTTATCTGCTTTGTTCAAAGAATCATTCTTATGAATTGCCGATTCAAAAGAATTCCAAAATGTAAGTCAGTGACTTACATCCCCGTAAAACTTGGAAATAGATAGCTTCGGCAATTTTATAGTCACAGAGTCCCTCACTCGTTCTATTTTCGATTCGTGTAGCTCAGGGTTCTGACCAAGAGACACGCCGTTATTCACAACATTTTGCCGTAATATATGGACTCGTTTGGACGCTCTAATATCTCCATGTAGTTATTTTCTCACGATATTCTTCAGCACTTTCTAACTCAGACTGCAAGTCCCCTGGGTCTAAAACATTTTCCAGCTCGGAATCAATTAATTTTAGTTCTGTTGATTTCTCATTAAGATGTTCTAAAAGTTCTTCAAGATTATCTATATCCCCATCAGTTAGTTTAAGTTCCGCTTCCAATCGCTTAATAATTTTGGTAAAGGCAGTTCTCATCACGCCGCGTTTCTGTTTCAATCTAGCTCTAATTTCTTCGGCCATCTTTTCGTTCGGAACAATATATCAGAATGTCAACAAACCGAAGAATTCTTTCGGTTACGAATTCTGTGTTATATGTTCAAAATACCTCAACTCGAGTCCCGGCAGGGATGCCATATGTAACATGTGTCGCCGTTCAAATAAATCAGGAATGCACAGTATTGAAGAAAAAAGACTTCTTACCTGCCATTCAATTTTTGAACGACGCCACTCAAAATATTGGGTGGCAGTGCCCACCCAATATTTTGCTCACCAAATAATTTTACTGAGGGGGCAGTGCCCACCCAATATTTTGCTCACCAAATAATTTTACAGAGGGGGCAGTGCCCACCCAATATTTTGCTCACCAAATAATTTTACTGAGGGGGCAGTGTCCACCCAATATTTTGCTCACCAAATAATTTTACTGAGGGGCAGTGTCCACCCAATATTTTGCTCACCAAATAATTTTACTGAGGGGGCAGTGTCCACCCAATATTTTGCTCACCAAATAATTTTACAGAGGGGGCAGTGCCCATCCAATATTTTGCTCACCAAATAATTTTACTGAGGGGGCAGTGTCCACCCAATATTTTGCTCACCAAATAATTTTACTGAGGGGCAGTGTCCACCCAATATTTTGCTCACCAAATAATTTTACTGAGGGGGCAGTGTCCACCCAATATTTTGCTCACCAAATAATTTTACAGAGAGGGCAGCGCCCACCCAATATTTTGCTCACCAAATAATTTTACTGAGGGGCAGTGCCCACACAATATTTTGCTCACCAAATAATTTTACTGAGGGGGCAGTGCCCTCCCAATATTTTGCTCACCAAATAATTTTACTGAGGGGGCAGTGCCCTCCCAATATTTTGCCCACCAAATAATTTTACTGAGGGGGCAGTGTCCACTCAATATTTTGCTCACCAAATAATTTTACTGAGGGGGCAGGTCCCACCCAATATTTTGCTCACCAAATAATTCTTATTTCCAAAGGAAATAAGAAAGAACGCAGCAGTTGACACAATGATTCACAAGAGCCTCAAATGAACATCTAACATATAATTAACAGATGACCGACCGCACACATACAAAAAGAGACAAGTAACATAAAACACCGGCGTTAATTTTCCTCTTAAGTTCCATCGTGTTCAAAACACACTTCTACTTTTTGAGTGCAAATTAAAAGATTTTTTTCTCCTCTCGCTTCCCACGGAGAGACAGCACCCTCTATCAGAAACAGTTTTCACAGCTGCTTGGATTTTATTTATTTTTTCTCTTCGTAAGTTGCTGCTCTTCCGACAGGTGTTTTATTTGAGACACGCCATTCTTTGTTGTTACGAATACTCCAATTTTACCTTTCTTCTGACCTTGTATTTTTGCGTAATTTTTTCTTTAGTCTCGTTATAAACGTTTTTCTAAGTTCAACACCACTCTTTCTCTCTCGGCGAATTTATCTTCAGGAATCAAATGGCAATATATCAAAGTGCAGTTACGTAATACAAAGCTAGAAATAAGAATTAATGCGTTCAGTCTTCGAGACGCAACGTTATTTGAATCACGTTGATGGTATGATGTTAAGACGAGCTTCCGTCGGTAATACAGTATGTGTTAGTCAACCATTTCGTTCAATATTGTACAATGTTTCTAGTTGATTATGTATGAAGAGTCAATTTCCCTAAAACATTATGTATGTTAAGTGAATACGAAAAGTGCTCTAAATGAAAGGTTTCGGGGGTATTTACTTGATGTTCCAAATAACTAAAGCTCCCACACTGATATTATTCAAATGCAGACTTATTGGATAAAGGGCCAGTAAATAACAAGCCACGAAAACTTCACGTCTTTATTATTCCGTTAGATACTTGCAAGGTAATCATATATTGTCACAAAATCCAACAGGTTCTGGGAGACACTAAATGCAGCAGATTACTCGTAATTTATGACGCTCTTTAAGCGTCACTAACTTGTTCATGCATTAATGCTTCAAACTCAGTATAAGAATCTAGTCAGCTTCTAACAGGATGAGTCTCGTAACGAGAAACTCAAAACATCTAACATGAAAGAGCAAAATACGCTGAGTGATAATTGAATTATGACCCCCTACCTATTGCTTCGTAGCTATTGCTTCCTTCCTCCCTCAAGCAGCAGCTATCCGACGTAGCGTCGATTCAATAAGATGACGTAGCATCGATTATCTGACGTAGCATCGATTCAATAAGATGCCAGAAGCAGTTGGGAAGTGTGGCCAACCAAGCTCTGTGAAATTCTGCCTTCGATGCAGATATGGAGGTAGATGTATCTAGATCAGCAGCCAGATGTATCTAAATCAGCAGACAGATGTATCCAGATCAGAGCCCACTTAAAAGGGGTGATACTAGGGGATGCAGCCCCGGGCCCCGCATTTTCAAGGGGCCCCAGAATTATGCAGGATGCTTGAAGAATTGATATTCTACAGGGGGTTTCTTTTGGGGGGGTTGTAGATAGCACAGCAAAAACTATAAGAAACTGCCTTGTGAAAAAAATGTTCTATTTTTTTTTCACTTTTAGGAGGAGTCTGCAAAAAACATAGTCGTCTCCAGTACATCCTCAAATGCCGCCCCGGTGGCGCAGTGGTCTAAGCGATGGCCCCTGATCATTCGTCCGAAAGGAGTCCGGGTTCGAATCCTAGTGAGGCATGGATGTTGTGTTTGTCTTACGGCACTGGCTCTCTCCCTTCCCTGGAACCAGTGATCATAAATTACGGACGGGCGACTGCTTATAGCCCTTTGACTTGTTCACGGCGGTCGTTTACCTCCAATAAAAATAAAACATCCTCAAATCTATATCGAAAACCTTACAGAGGTTTTCTGGTACACATCTGTAATTGGGTAAAATTTTCACACATTAAGAATTCGTTTCAATCATGATACACTGACGGAAAAAAAAATTCCAACACCAAGAAGGGGTTGTGTTAGATAAACGACAGTTGGTAGGCGGTGAGAGTACATCTGTAAGATGACGTCTATGCAAATCTCGCGCTCGGCGCATACGTGTGGCGCTAATGGTACCCCTCGGAACATGCAAAGCAGGTTTGCTGTAAATACGCACTGTAATGTTCGTGAGCGTTAGTTATCGTCGAGATTCGACGTAGTGTGTTGATGTTAGTCAAGAATGCCTTTAAGAAGACGAAGAAGCCATTATCAACAGCTCACGGAATTTGAACGAGGTCGTGTAATAGGGCTACGAGAAGGTGGATTTTCGTTCCGCAATATTGCAGAACGACTTGGCAGGAATGTAGCCACTGTGCATGATTGTTGGCAGCGGTGGTCAAGGGAAGGTACTGCCTCAAGAAGACCGAGTTCCGGCCGGCCACGTGGCACTACTGAGAGGGAAGACCGCCGTGTACGGCGTATGGCTACGGCGCATCGTACCGCGTCTGCGGCAGCAATTTGAGCTGCAGTTGCCACCACAGTGACACAACGAACTGTTACAAATTGGTTACTTGAAGGACAGCTCCGAGCCAGACGCCCTGTAGCGTGCATTCCACTTACTCCAAACCACTGTCGTTTGCGACGTCAGTGGTGTCAAGCTAGAGCTCATTGGAGGACGGAGTGGAGATCTGTTATGTTTTCTGATGAAAGCCGGTTCTGCCTGGGTGCCAGTGATGGCCGTGCGTTGGTTAGAAGGAGGCCAGGTGAGCGCCTGCAACCAACCTGTCTGCGGCCGAGACACACTGGACCTACACCTGGAGTTATAATCTGGGGAGCAATTTCCTATGACAGCAGGAGCCCTCTCGTGGTTATCCCACGCACCCTGACGGCACAGTTGTACGTCGGCCTGGTGCTTCAACTTGTTGTGCTGCCATTCATGAACAGCATTCCAGGGGGTGTTTTCCAACAGGATAACGCTCGCCCGCATACCGCTGTTGTAACCCAACATGCTCTACAGAGTGTCGACATGTTGCCGTGGCCTGCTAAATCACCAGATCTTTCACCAATCGAGCACGTATGGGACATCATTGGACGACAACTCCAGCGTCACCCCCAACCAGCATTAACCGTCCCTGTATTGACCGACCAAGTGCAACAGGCATGGAACCCCATCCCACAAACTGACATCCAGCACCTGTACGACACAATGCATGAACGTTTGCGTGCTTGCATTCAACATTCTGGCGGTTACACCGGTTATTAATGTACCAGTATTTCACATTTAAAATGGCTCTTCTCGCGCTTACATTAAGCTGTGATCTTGAAACCTTAATCGATTAAATATGTTACCTATACAAATGTATTGCCGTCATTTCATTCCTCTACAACTATTTTTTCGTGGTGTTGGGATTTTTTCCCCATCAGTGTATTTAGATCATATTATTCTGCCCACTACTTCGATATAATTTTAACAAGCTGAACCCAACCGCTTGAGGGGCGGGATTAAATCAGAACTAAACTGGTATCCATTTGTTAATCATGCATTTCACATTTTCTTGCTATCATTGATTCATCCATGAATCATGGGATACACACTTCAATACGGCGGGCAGTATTTTATGGCTTCCTCCTCATATTTTGGGAATGTTTCCTCCTGAGTATTTTTCGTATTCATCCACTCTAGTGAAATCTTAGCAGCCCCCTGGCCCCCTGTGTCCTTAAATGTGCTCTGATCTAGATGCATGATATGCCGTTCCATTGTATCCCACAAGTGCTTTATGGGATAACTGGGAGGCCAGTCGATATGCTGGTAGTACCATGAACCTACTGATATCCCTCCGCAACCACCCGCAGTCCAGGGCGGGGGGGGCACGACTAAGATGGCTTTTGGCTTCAACAGACAGATATATCAAAAATTTTGCGGGAACTATATACTAATCTACACTGCTGGCCACCCAAAATGCAACACCAAGAAGGAAGCATCCGATTGGCCTGAAATTCGCAGCATGCGTCGCCTGCGAGAAGACATGCAAACGATTAGCATTGCAGGGCATATGCACATCATGTGCGCCCGGCACGCCACATAGAAGCACTATAAGAAGGGTGCGCAGAAGGCAGGGTGTAAGTAGTGGAAGTGTGTTGTGCTGCCGGACCTGTGCGTGGGAGGCTTCCTGATGTCTCGTCGCACAATACGGTAGTCATTCTAGTACGTTTGGGAGTTTGATAGAGGACGAATAGTGGCTTATCGCGACAGTGGTTTATCGTACCGAGACATCGGCGCCCGTGTAGGACGACATCAAGCCACAGTGAGGCGAGTATGGATTCGGTGGGTGCAGGAGGGACGGACGGACCGACGTGAGCGATCACCACAGCCACGGCACATCACCGGACGAGAGGACCGTCATGTTGTGCGGCGGGCATTGACGGCTCGCACCGCCACATCACGAACGTTAGCGCAGGAATTAGGGTGTGTTGCGCAACAACCTGTGTCAGCACGTACCGCTCGACGCCATCTGCAGGAGCGCGGACTTGTCGCACGACGCCCATTGCTCCGGTTACCATTGACGTTACACTACCAGCGAGTGCGGCGGCAGTGGGCCGTTGAACGCAGCACCTGGACTACGGAATGGCACGACATCGTGTTCTCCGACGAATCCCGTTTCTGCCTGCAACACCACGATGGTCCGATCCACGTGTGCCGGCAATGCGGCGAGAGACTTTATCACGCCTGCATTATGCATCGCCATACCGGTCCGTCGCCGGGCGTTATGGTTTCGGGCGCAATTTGATATGACACCCGCACCCCTCTGGTACGCATCGCCGGTACACTCAACAGCCACCGCTACATCTCCGACGTTTTGGAGCCAGTAGTCCTCCCTTATCTGCAGGACCTGCTAGCGGCCACGTCTCAACAGGACAATGCGCGCCCGCACGTGGCACGCATCGTGCAACAATTCCTCACGGCCTACCAGGTGTCAGGGCTGCCGAGGCCCGCCTGTTCTCCAGATACGTCGCCCATCGAAAACGTCTGGTCGCTGATCGGCAACCGAGTGGCCCGGCAAGCACCACTCGCGGCTACACCTGATGAACTGTGGCAACGCGTGGAAGTAGCCTGGACCGACATATCCCAAGCCCACATCCAAAGCCTCTTCCGTTCGATGCCGCGGCGTGTAGCGGCCGTTATTGCCAGTCATGGGGGCCACACGAACTATTGATGTCTGCGTGTTCCGCAAGTCGCACGGGCTTGTAAGCTCAAACGTTTCATCTTTGTACTGTTGTTATGTGTCCAGTAAATCTGGCTTTTCTATCTCGTGTCCTTCTTGGTGTTGCATTTTTGGTGGCGAACAGTGTAGTTAACGAAATAGCCAGGAATTTTGGACGGCAGCTTTGAATGAAGTGTTAAAACGAAAAGCAATTTTTGGTACTTTTTTTTTCCAGTAAATAAGAGAAATGTTTAAGAAATCATTTTCGCTTTAGTTAATAAAAACTGAGTGTCGAGAAAGACACTATTTCGGAGAACTGCAGGCCCCTTTTCATTGCCAAAGTAATAGTTCCTATACATGTATATTAACAAGAGAACGTAATTGAAATATCAGTTGAATACATGAAATTTTTATATCAATGAAGATAAGGCGTTATATACAGGGTAATTCAAAATGCTTGCCTGGATTACAAATGACAATATCTAAATGGAATACGGGATTGCACCAAACAATACAAATTTTGAAGATGACAATCCGTTTTTAAAAAATTGTTTTGTTTGGTGTAATCCCGTATTCCATTCATGATTTATCTGCTCCTCCGGGCAATCACGGGATACGATTCTTAACCCCCAGATTAGCTAAACATGAATGCCGGTTGCTTCGACTACCGAATCCTGTGATGGTTATATTCAAATTAATCAGAAACTTGAGACTTGATCGCATGGGCGGAGATATAGCCTATTGCTTGGGGGGGGCACGATAAACATGTCGGGATATGGGGGAGGGATTGTTGTGATCATTGATCCCAGAAGATAAAAGTCATGCCAGAACCTGTAATTGTCAATAGTACAAAAACGATACGATTTACGATGACCTGTGACATCGTATTGATAAGAACCATCGTAGAATATTTTTTTATATTTAGGATTAAAAGTTTGGAATGGCGGCTATTTTGTAACGGTGAAAATTACATGTAATATTGCAACTAAGAGATAGATGATTTAAATAAAAACAATGAATTATTTATATTTGTTTTAAATTATTCAATCCATAATAAAATTATATTAACACAGTCAGACTATAATACCAATAAAAAGCACTTACAGAATGAGTGTGGTTCTGAATCAGTGGTCAGTGCACGAACTACTATTGCAAAACAATCTTTCGTTTTTCACATTTCGAATTATATTTGCCAATCAAGGCATCTAGGTCCATATCTTCAACTACACTGCTGGCCACCCAAAATGCAACAACGAGAAGGACACGAGATAGAAAAGCCAGATTTACAGGACACATAACAAGAGATACAAAGATGAAACGATTGAGCTTACAGGCCCGTGCGACTTGCGGAACACGCAGACATCAATAGTTCGTGTGGCACCCATGGCTGGCAATAACGGCCGCTTCCACACGTTGCCACAGTTCATCAGGCGTAGCCGCGGGTGGTGCATTTCAGGCCACTCGGTTGCCGATCAGCGACCAGACGTGCTCGATGGGCGATATATCGGGAGAACAGGCGGACCACGGCAGCAGTGACATCTGGTTGGCCGTGAAGAATTGTTGCGCGATGCGTGCCACGTGCGACGCGCATCGTCCTGTTGAAACGTGGCCCCTGGCAGGACCTGCTGGTAAAGGAGGACTACAGGCTCCAAAACGTCGAAGATGGTGCGGTGGATGTTGAGTGTACCGGCGATGCGTACCAGAGGGGTGCGGGTGTCATATCCAATTGCGCCCCAAACCATAACACCAGGCGACGAACCGGTAAGGCGATGCATAATGCAGGTATCATATAGACTCTCGCCGCGGTGCCGCTACACGCGGATCCGACCATCGTGGGGTTGCAGGCAGAAGCGGGATTCGTCGGAGAAGACAATGTGGTGCCATTCCGTAGTCCAGGTGCGGCGTTCAACGGCCCACTGCCGCCGCACTCTCCGGTGGTGTAACGTCAATGGTAATCGGAGCAATGGGTGCCATGCGACAAGTCCCCAGCTCCTGCAGACGACGTCGAACGGTACGTGCTCACACAGGTGGTTGCGCAAGACGCCCTAATTCTTGTGCTAACGCTCGTGATGTGGCGGTGCGAGCCGTCACTGCCCGCAGCACAACATGCCGGTTCTCACGTTCGGCGGTGTGCCGCGGCTGCGGCAATCGCTCACGTCGGTCCGTCCGTCCAACCTGCACCCACTGAATCCATACTCGCCTCACTGTGGCTGGATGTCGTTCCACACGGGCGCCGATGTCTCGGTACGATAAATCGCTGTCGCGATAAGCCACTATTTGTCCTCTGTCAAACTCCGAAACATGCTGGAATGACTACTGTATTCTGCGACGAGGCATCAGAAAGCTTCTCACTCACAAGTCCGGCAGCACAACATACTTCCACTACTTGCACCCCGCCTTCTGTGCACCTTTTTTATAGTGCTTCTCGGTGATGTGAGGGCGCGCACATGATTTGCATATGCCCTGCAATGCTAATCGTTTGCATGTCTTCTCGCGGGCGACGCATGCTGCGAATTTCAGGCCAATCGGATGCTTCCTTCGTGGTGTTGCATTTTGGGTGACCAGCAGTGTATAACTGATTTTGAAAATGAAATCACAAAGTTAGACAATCGTTCCTGGTTCATAGTGCATCTTAACCAGTTATTAATACGACGCATTGCCGAGAACGACCGTTCACAGGTAGCAGGAAAATTCATTTTTTGCCGAGAGCGACCGTTCACTTTATTGCAGAAAAATTCATTAATTACTGTTCGAACGTGGGGGGGGGGGGGAATACCCTCCCATGCCCGCTCCCTAACTCCGCACATTCTTGGTCGTTCTGGGTGGTTTAGTGGTTAGCATACCCGGGACCTATCTGCGAGACGCGTGTTCGATTCCCGCTCCAGGACGACGAAATTTTCAAGTTTCCGGATATTTTCTGATATCATCTTTAAAATTTGACAACACCTCGTTTATGAACATAGATACAGAGATCACATTGTTGCACAATAAATAAGGAAGTTTAGAATTTTGTTTCCATACCTTACAAATGTTCTATGTGACACCCTTGGTTCACGCGGACAACATCTGAACGGTATTCCATTTCACGCCATACATTATGAAGCATATCCTTATCACTGATGCCAGTGCAAGCTGAAAGCGCATCTTTGGTTTTTGCAGTGTTGTCTTCGGCAAAAGTGGCACATACATATATATGGTCTTTGACATATCCTTACAAAAAGAAGTCACAAGGAGTAAGCTCCGGAGACCTGGGAGGCCACTTGTAGAATTCCAGCACGCAAAACTCCTTTTCTTTGCGGTTGCCATTTTTTCCCGCTGGCTTTGGCGCACGGGCAGCTCACTTTCCTACGTCACCATAGCAACACAGCAGTAAGTTCCTATAAAATTCTAAACTTCCTTCTTTCTTGTGTAGGGATATCATCTGTCTATTTATCTTCATAAGCAAATTGTTGTCATTTGTAATCGGGGCAATCATTTTGAATTACCCAGTATATTACACTTGTTTGCACATCATTACGCATGCTTCAGAATATAATGAGCTAAATGGTGTTCTTCGCGGGAACGAAAAAGCACAGACCTGTGTCATTTGTTTTATGACAGAGCCAAAAGAAAAGAATTTTACTTTGTGCAAAGCATTGTAACTTTATATTGTGCTTTTTCATATTCAAGGGTAAATAATTTTAATAATTTTACTCTTTTTGTGACACAATTCTTAATTGTACTTTTTAATTTAGTTACTTGTGTTCGGTATTCTCGTATAAATCGGAAAAGTTCAATAGAACCAAAAACGGATTTTCTGGCCGTGAGGGTAGGAAAAAAAAAAGATATGTTGGTTTATCCTCACAATTATAGGTAAATAATAAATAAATACTTCTGTAATGAAATAGTCACCGAGTGTTGAAGGCAGAGTTTGAAACGGGTCAAGAATTTCGAACCCAGACGTCCCATAACTGGACCCGACCCGACCCCCACCCTCAACTGACCCGGACAAATCTGCTTTGAACTATAAATTCGAACCTCAATTTATATATATGTACATATAAACGTAATATATGTATTCATCCCAATAACTACTTGATATTTAATAACTGAAATCCTTTTTTAATAATAAAATTTGGTAACTTGCTAAATTTTAGTGCCACTATTTTGCGTAATCCAGAAGTAATGGCTGACTATGACCATTACAAATGGGAATCATTTTTTACGATTACACAAATGCATTTTTTAAAATGTATTTAGATTGCTCGCTCTTTCCACGCTTTGATGGAAGTGCGCATACTTTCATATGGCCCGTTAGATTTTTGGCTCCATAATTTTTTATTACACCGTCGACATCTTTCTTTGTAATTATACACTTTCCACATTTTGAACAACATGCAAGACCAAACAACACAGAATTATTCCCCGGTTCCTTAATGAGACGAAACAATTTCCAGCATTCACTCTTCCCCTCGTGGTTTTCAACAAGCACGTATTTGTTGGCCTCGATGCCTTTCTCAACCTCCTTAATATTAAACTCATACATCTTAACAAATAAGGAGTTAATTTCGACATGACATGTCATGGGAACGGGATGTTAGCACATCAATCGAAAACCTATGAATGCTCAAGGTAAAAGATGCAATGTGAAAAGTAACTCTTAGTCATACAATGAACTTCTCACGGAGAGAGTGAATCAACTAAGAAGCAGGCGAATGGCGTTTGCCTGTACCTTGCTCTGGATAAACGCACTGTAAAAGAACGCAAAGGAAGGATCTATTTTACGACATGGTGTCGGTGTGTCTGAGGTCGGTCGGTGGAAATCTTCTATACTTTAAGAAAAAAGACGACAATATTTTGCATGGCAAATCATTATTCACTCCGTGGGCACCAGTATTGACTACAGAATTCCACAACGCGCATTTTTCTTTGGAATATATATTTTTCTTTTCAGAAATAAAACGGGAATAAAACCGGGTCAAAATCGGGTCAGGAACACTTTGACCCCACCCGTTGGACCCGCAAGAAATTGTCGACCCGTTGGCCCGTGACCCGTTTCCATCTCTGGTTGAAGTCGGTTGGTCTGACATCTGCTGAGCGATTTCCTTCCCCGCCCCTCTCAAGGAAAGGGTGTGATGATGTGACGTATGTCAAATAGAAACTGAGGCATGAAAAAATCTGCCGGCGTAGTTCGTTTGGGAGAACAGTCGTTCCAAAATAGGATTATATGGGTTAGAATACCACTGTCAGCTAAGAAACATAATAATGTACGTATACTTCATTGCAATGAAGGCTTAGAAAGGAGACATAAAATAAAATACAAAGGAGCAGGGGGCGTATATAAATTTTTTTTCGAGGAAGCCGACGAAAAATAGGAGTTTTTGAAATCCACTCGAACAAAATAAAAGTTAATGAAAAATAGAAGAAAACAATTAAAACATTTTTTTTCTTAATGATAGTCACATTTTTACCAAAAACAAAAAAATAAAACACTTTCGGGGAGGGGAAGCCAAGTCCTCTTGGGCTCCTCTCTAAATATGCCCCAGCAAGGGAGGGTAGAAAAGGAAGGCGAATACAAAAATATAATAACAGAAGCCATAAGCAACTTTCCCGATGACCGAGTGGTCGGAGGCGCGATATTCGAAACATCCGTCCCAGGTGAAGCATGGGTACGTTTAAGCTATGGCGCTCGCTCTCTCCTTTACCCGGGCCCAAAGACCCTAAATAAGGGATCAGTGGTTGCTTATAGCTCTCTGAGTAGCTCATGGGGGTGGTATTCCCCCCCCTCCCGTCCAAGTTTAAAGAATATGGTGCTGCAAGATTTCACGAAATCAGTAAGAATTCCCTTAATGAAACTGATACCGTAATTTCCACTTCTTGGCGCAAGCATTTCCTCATCATAATTAACATCAAAACTATCGAATTCTCCACGTGGAGACAAATGTCCTTCGTCAGACCGTTGCCACAACATGAGTAAATATTTTGAACAGAAGGCAGAAGTGCAAACAAATTGCAACCAGTAAGCAGATTCCGTTCGAATTTGAATCCCAAATTGAGAGCACTGCGGTCGTAAAAGACGGCGAAATCAAGTTGGAAAGCATGAAGCAATACTCACAAGAGGATTGTAAAACATAATTTCAATTTCCATATGAATGAAGGTACTGTTTGCACGCGCCGTTGTTGTTGAAGATCCTTTAGCGATGACGTACATCGAATACGCCAACACGTGGCTTAAGAGTTCTGGAAGTTTCGCACCTGCTTTTGTAACGCGGAATTAATAATTAATTATATGACGCAAGTTGGCACCCCATGCCTTAAAATATGAAACAATTAATTCAATCCATGCAAATTTATTAATGCCTTTTCACGTATATGACTACAGACTTATGGCAATTTTGCGCTACGCGATTTTTTTTTTTTTTTTTTTGAGTAACATGTAAAGCTGCGAGGAGTCACCCATTCTTAATTTAGTGCAACTGGTGGAAGAGGAGATGCGCAGTTGTGGCTTAAGAAAAAACAATACGCGTATATCATCCGGGATGCGAACCAAGGTACATAAGACCAGAACCCTTATCCACACCGCGGACTTGGAAAAGATTTCAAAACAGGGATCGTATATAGAATAATTTTTAGGAAGGGAATGCCTGACCCCAGGTCTTAAACAACCCTACAACGTACAAGTCTTCTCCACGGCGGGATTCGATACCGGGTTCCGTCCCTCCGGAGTAAGTCGCTCTCAGAACTGAGCTACACGAACATGTGCTCTCCCTGATATCTGCCTTTATCTCACGTGCGTCCTGCGGTGCAGGCACGTCCCAACCCTTAGAAGTAGGAAGATAGGAGATTTGGGCTAGGGTGTCCGACAGGAAAGTTGCACGGAAGCGAGGTAGAAAGGGGAGGAAGACGCCCTTATTTATAACCGCGTGGGAGGCAGTACCAGGACGGCGACGGCTTAACGTGCCCATTCGACGCACAGAGGTTATTTAGTGGTTCGAGCTTCGAGCTTTCGTATCTACCTGGGATTGACACTCCCGTGGCAATCATGAACGTTGACCACTAAGCATAAGTGCCTAATATGGTGGCACGGGGGGAGGGGGGACATTTCTTACTTTTATTGGAGATTTAACGACCACCGTGAGCAACTCAATGGGCAATAAGCAGTCACCCGTCCCTAATTTAGGGTCATTTTTTTCTAGGGAAGGGAGAGAGCCAGAGCCGTAAGACAAACACAACATGGATGCCTCACCGGAATTCCAACTTGGACCCCTTTGGGACAAATGATCAGAGTCCATCGCTTAGACAACTGCGCCACCGGGGAATATTTTGCTCACCATATAATTTTACTGAGGGGGCAGTGCCCACCCAATATTTTGCTCACCAAATAATTTTACTGAGGGGGAAGTGCCCACCCAATATTTTGCTCACGAAATAATTTTACTGAGGAGGCAGTGCTCACCCAATATTATGCTCACCAAATAATTTTACTGAGGGGGCAGTGTCCACCCAATATTTTGCTCACCAAATAATTTTACTGAGGGGGCAGTGTCCACCCAAAATTTTGCTCACCAAATAATTTTACTGAGGGGGCAGTGCCCACCCAATATTTTGCTCACCAAATAATTTTACTGAGGGGGCAGTGCCCACCCAATGTTTTGCTCACCAAATAATTTTACTGAGGGGGCAGTGCCGACCCAATGTTTTGCTCACCAAATAATTTTACTGAGGGGGAAGTGCCCACCCAATGTTTTGCTCACCAAATAATTTTACTGAGGGGGCAGTGCCCACCCAATGTTTTGCTCACCAAATAATTTTACTGAGGGAGCAGTGCCGACCCAATGTTTTGCTCACCAAATAATTTTACTGAGGGGGCAGTGCCCACCCAATGTTTTGCTCACCAAATAATTTTACTGAGGGGGCAGTGCCGACCCAATGTTTTGCTCACCAAATAATTTTACTGAGGAGGCAGTGCCCACCCAATGTTTTGTTCACCAAATAATTTTACTGAGGGGGCAGTGCCCACCCAATGTTTTGCTCACCAAATAATTTTACTGAGGAGGCAGTGCCCACCCAATGTTTTGTTCACCAAATAATTTTACTGAGGGGGCAGTGCCCACCCAATGTTTTGCTCACCAAATAATTTTACTGAGGGGGCAGTGCCGACCCAATGTTTTGCTCACCAAATAATTTTACTGAGGAGGCAGTGCCCACCCAATGTTTTGTTCACCAAATAATTTTACTGAGGGGGCAGTGCCCACCCAATGTTTTGCTCACCAAATAATTTTACTGAGGGGGCAGTGCCGACCCAATGTTTTGCTCACCAAATAATTTTGCTGAGGAGGCAGTGCCCACCCAATATTTTTCGTCCTGTTTAATTAAGTAGGTTTTTGCTTTTGTGCATGCCATTTTCGAAATGCGTGAATTGAAATATTCCTCCAGAGAAAAGATGCTTTCCCGTGCTATTCAGGCTATCGCGTGCTGTGTAATTGCAAAAAATGCGTTTCTTCCCTTTATAGAAATGTATTATTCCTTATAAGATGGACCAAACCCCACATTACGTGGCAAAAGCGATTTATTTCCGAGAAAAAAAAGTAGAAACTTTTTTCCCATATTCATCATTACTCATTTGATAAGAAACATTATTGCCAACCGCGTATTGTGTTTGACATGTTCTCACGATATGTGGTAAATATTTTTTAAATTTCGAAAATAAAGTAAATTAATAAAAATACAGGAAAGTATAATATCTATATAGCGCCAGTATTCATTAATTTTTCCCGCTTCTTGTTCTTTGTTTGAGTCAACCGCGCTAATTTCTCATATTTTTTACAAACGTTTGGAAATAAAATCTCTCTAGATACTTTTTATAAAATCACAGGCTGAATTTTTTTTAAATACTAAAACTCAGCAAAAGAATATTTCTGTTTCCTTGTTCATTTGCTCATGGGAAATAAGAATTGCGTTTTAAAATATACGTCGAATCTCGCAGTTTGTCTTTCTGCCCGTTTTATTTATTTTCGTCCTGAGAATGGAAGAGACGTGCCCATCCTACGTCTAATCTCCTCATACCTGCACCCCCCCCCAATAATGTGGTGAAGTCGGCATCCCTGTAGGCCATCCGGGGCCCTTAAAGCAAAAGTGGATGAGATGTTATTCTTTATTTCACCAAATGACCACCATGAGCAATTATAAGCAGTCATCCGTCCCTAATTTGGGATCACTGATTCCAGAAAAGGGACAGAGCACAATCCCAAATCCCGTCGCTCATCCGGGTCTAAAGCCAAGGTCCATCTCCGACAAATGGTCAGAAGCCAGCGCCTTACATCGCCAGTCCACCCAGACGACATGAAATTTATAACGCGAGCCCTTATAATCATTCAAGCATTATCACACACGTAGCTCTGTTCAGTGATGTAGCGCTAAGAAAAAAACAAGTTAGTAAAAATCATGCGATACATTGATTATGATACGCGTTCCAACATACCAGAAATCGTTACTCAAGTTATGAGGATAACGGCTGTGGAATAAATCTCGCTCCTATGTTCTGACCTTTGACCCCATTTCACCCATTTTCAATAGGGTTCGTCCCCAGGTGGTCGCTTACCACATACTAAAATTTCTTTACGCAAGTTATGACGCATAAGGGCAATGGAATGGATACCGCTAATATGTCCTGACCTTTGACCCCATTTCGTCCAATTCCAATAGGGTTCGTCCCCAGGTAGTCCCCCACCACATATTAAAATTTCATGGAAATCGAACTATTTTTACGGAAGTTATGACGCATAAGGGCAATAGAATGGATCCTGCTCCTATGTCCTGACCTTTGACCCCATTTCGTCCATTTTCAATAGGGTTCGTGCCCAGTGGTCCACATACTAAATTTCATGGAAAACGAACTATTTTTACGGAAGTTATGACGCATAAGGGCAATAGAATGGATCCTGCTCCTATGTCCTAACCTTTGACCCCATTTCGTCCATTTTCAATAGGGTTCGTGCCCAGTGGTCCACATACTAAATTTCATGGAAAACGAACCATTTTTACGCGAGTTATTGTGCACACGGACAGACACAGACAGACGGACGGACAGAGAGACAGACGGGCAAAACTGGAGCATATACGCTTCTTCAACCTACGGTTCGAAAGCGTAAAAAATGCCTTAGCAGTGAATGAATCGGGTGAAGTAAACCATGATAAAATATTCTCAAAAGTTTCAAAAGCACTACGAAACTTGGTTTTGTTTTTATCACTTAGTGATTTTTACTAAGTTTTTAATTCTAATCACTGTTATCAATTCTTATCAAAACTGCGTAAGTGGGGCAATTTTAAATAAAAGAAAGAATATGATTTGTTTTTTAAATACTGGTCTGCGTTCTACATATAAGAGTCCAAATATTCAATTATACGAATCTATCACACTGAATGCCTATGACTTACAAGCCGTTTTTCTTTAAATTATGGGGTGGGAGCAAAATATACCATTTTCGTTGGGTTTTTTTATCACAGGCGGTAGCTCATCCTTGATTTGGGGCCGCTGGTGCCGGCGAGGACAGCATACGAGGGATCTGGAGATCGGTTATTAGCTAGAAAGTAGCGCCTCTGACCACCAGGCTACTGAAGCGTCCTTCGTGTTGCCCGTAATGAATGAGGGACTTGGCTCGCGGTATTACTTTTGCTGGAGAGTTTAGCAGGAATGCCTTTTTAAACCTTAAAACACATGTCACTCTGCATAGACGCCTGTTCAATATTTCTGTGTTGATTTTCCTCATAGCCCCGCAGCAAAATCGTGACTACGGGCGATGTACGGCACAGATTTTATTTTGGTCTTGCATACAGAAATGATATCCGCAGAATCCAATTAAATTTTCCCTTGTGGACTCCCAATCATGGAAACAAGTTTTTTGTCTTCAGATGGAATTCAGTCTTCGAAACTTTCCGAAAACGGAAGTGAGACGGAGTGAACATTTCTCCCGTAATGTTATTTTCTTTTTTCTCGCTGTGTTTCTTTTATCGGGTGTTGTTAAATAGCATTTTACTTCATTGTGTTTCAGTTTGAAAACAGAAACAGCGATTTTCGGAAACGGAAAGTTCGGACAGAGCTGAAGTTTCTCCCATAATCGTAAATTGGAGGCAAAAAAAAATTCGACAAAGGATGCTAAAGGCAGTGTAGAGTTCTCCCGAATTTTTTTTTTTTTTTTTTCACAGTGTTTTTCCTGCACTGTTAAATATCATTCAATGTTTAAGATTCAAAATGGACGAAGATTTTCCGAAAACGAAAGTTCGGACAGAGCAGAAGTTTCTCCCATAATCGTAAATTGGAGGCAAAAAAAAAAATTTGACAAAGGATGCTAAAGGCAGTGTAGAGTTCTCCCGAATTGTTTTTTTTTTTTTTCACAGTGTTTTTCCTGCACTGTTAAATATCATTTAATTCCACAAATGTCTGTGTCTCAGCTTGAAAATGAACAAAAATTTTCCGAAAACGAAAGTAGGACGGAGTGAAGATTTTCCCCATAATCGTATTTTTTTCTAGCGATGTTTCCTTTGTCCTGGGCTATTAAATATAAGTTGGTCAGTTCTTTCTCTCTCTCTCTCTCTCTCTCTCTCTCTCTCTCTCTCTCTCTCTCTCTCTCTCTCTCTCTCTCTTACACACTCTCTCTCTCTCTCTCTCTTACACACATGTCTGTGTCTCAGCTTGAAGATGGAGGTAATAATGGTAAAATTCTAGGTACAGATGATCATCATTGCAATTGCTGTAGCATCTAGGTTAGGCTTTTTTTTTCTTTGGGTAAAAAAATATAAGTTGGTCAGTTCTTCTCTCTCTCTCTCTCTCTCTCTCTCACACACACACACACTCTCTCTCACACTCTCTCTCTCTCTCACACACTCTCTCTCTCTCTCTCTCTCTCTCACACACACTCTCTCTCTCTCTTACACACACTCTCTCTCTTCCCTCTCTCTCTCTCTACCTCTCTTTCTCTCTACCTGTCTATCTCTACCTCTCTCTTTCCCTCTACCTGTCTCTTTCTCTCTCTCTCTACCAGTCTCTCTCACTCTCTCTCTCTACCTCTCTCTCTTCTTTCGCTCTACCTCTCTCTTTCTTTCGCTCTACCTCTCTCTACCTCTCTCTCTCTCTCTCTCTCTTTTAAAAAAAAAGTTTGCGCAAATATTTATTGTTTTTTGAACCTATAGTAGTTATCTTGACCAATGACTAATCGCAGATTGTTTTGCGGCACCATGATATCTTTCGCACACTGATCAAGGACTTTCTGATATGGGGCCTCATAGCACAGTGCAGTTCTTTGTGTTATTGGATCTCATAGCACAGTGCAGTACTTTCTGCCATGGGGTCTCATAGCACAGTACAGTGCTTTGTGCTGTTGGGTCTCATAGCACAGTACAGTGCTTTGTGCTATTGGGTCTCACAACACAGTGCAGTACATTCTGATATGGGACTTCATAGCACAGCGTAGTTGTTTCTGCTATGGAACTTCATAGCACAGCGTAGTTGTTTCTGCTATGGAACTTCATATCACAGCGCAGTTGTTTCTGATATGGGGCTTCATAGCACAGTGCAGTGCTTTCGGCTACGGGGCCTCATAGCACAGTGCAGTACTAATCTAAGGGAAGGGGAGAAGCCACATCCTATAAACCTTTTTTTTTTTTTTTTTTTTTAAGGATTACGATCTTCATAAAAGAGATCCTATTCTCTTGTGAAAAAACACAATTGTGCTGGTGACAAAACTCGAACCTGCATCCTTCTGCTCCGGAGCCGAATACTTCCCAATTAAGCTACACCGACGAAGTTTATCGCGGCAAATTTGCCGCCTTGACATGTGCTTCAGCTGTATGGTACGTCACACCCTTTACGATAGAATACTTGTGTTCGCGAGACGCCCAAAAGCGTGACCCGGCTATTTAGTCCCATCCTTGTAATTCGAACATTCAGTTCAGACACGAATACGTTTGAATATAAAACATGGTATTCCCTGTTTTTGTGTACATCGTAATCTGAAAATACTGTTTTATTCTACTTTTCTTTCTTCTGTGCTCCCTAAACAGAAATATTCGTATATCGGCGGGTTTTTACGAAAGCTACTGGAAAACGATTCCTTTTTTCCCCTCTCATCGCACTTGTACCGACCATAGGCCTGTCATATTTGATAAGCCCCACCTTCTTGCCCTTCGTTCTCTTCTCCATGACCTAAGGCACGATGATGAAGGCTAGTTACCCTTACGCGGACATCATGCCACTGGATAGAAACAAGTAACTCAAATATTTTCTTTCTTATAGGTTCGTCACCATTGTTACAGCTCTTTTAGCAGGTAATCAGAGTGAAAGAATTAGTGCCAGGCATCCTCTTAAATGACCACTTTGAATAACAAAGCTAAGCGAAAAACAGCTTTTTCTGATGCCCAGGTTCACACGTTCCAGCCGCATTCAGCCCACTTCTTAGAAAGCGAATATATTCGTTTCAGCTGATTTCAGTGTATTTTGCTAGCCCCGAGTTAATTCGTCCCCAGCAAGTTAAATGGTTAAATATTGCTTTCAAAAAATGTATCTCTAACAGAAAATTGAAGTGCGGACTTTCATTACTGAAAAATTTTACAATCCTATATTATATTTCGAATTTTTAAGGCAAGTATATCAAAATTTTACATTTTATTACTTTTCAATTTTTTTAAATTATTTTCTTTTGTTAGGGATTTAAGGACTTCCACGTGAACGTCTAAGACTAGGTTAAATAGTGACAATTTCGTGATAATTTCAGAAATTTCCATTTTGACCGCAAAAATTTACCGCCCATGTTTATCAAACACCAGTACCCCATACGCAACACACCAGAGCAGCAGAATGTAGACGTACGCTCGTACGCTATACGTGGATAGTTCCAAATTATTAGCAGATTTTGCAGGTAGTTTTTGTTTGTAGATTAAAGAAAAATAGAAATGTCATTTACAGCAATTATAACAAGGCTTTACTCAAATTAATAAACTTAATTCAATTTTAACTTGAACTTTCAATTAGTTTTCACATCTTCAGAGTTCTTTAATTTTTTACAGACGTTTCTGTTTCGTTTTTGACATTTTATCAAGGCCTGTTCTCAATGTATAGGAATTGTAGCAAAAGTTTTGTCTACACAGGAAGAATTTAAATTTTATTGTCAGGTTCCTCTTGCAGTTGTCAGTTATTAAATTAAAATATTTCCTTATATATTTTGTAAGTCTACTATTTTTGAATTTACTTGTTGAAAATGCTATGTATACTGTTGTTTGAATTTTACTTTGCTTCAGAGACGATACAATACTTTGAAAACAGTGATGTAAAAAGGGCTTAACACGTCTTAACGGCGTTAAAGAACTGCACTGCACAAAACAATTAGGGGACAATGTAGTTTGGACGCTATGCTGCAAAACACGAAATGTTTGTGTAACAAAAATGTAAACTACAGGCAAGCTGAAGCACTTGGCTCGCAGAAATTAACGAAATCATTTTGGTGACATTTGCACTAATAAATGAAATTGGTCACGATATGACGTACAAAGAGCCGCGGATGACTTAGTGGTTAGCGAGTCAGACTATCAATGCAAGGTCCTCAGGTTAGATCCTAGAGATGGTGTGATTTACTAACAATCGCTGAATATCCGCCGTGCATCGGACGAGCACGTTAAGGGACGGCCCCGAGGCTGGACCCATTGGCTAAATGGGTATCCTTTCCCATGCCCCCCTGAAATTCTCTTACTCCTCTATGTGCAACATCGTACTTGTACGGTGGTGCCATCTACTGTACTCTAATCTCACTACAAAACTGTTCTGTCAAAGTCGCTAGACTTGCTCTAGTTCCTTCCGTTTCTGTGTCCTGCCCAAAAGGCGATCTCGCTTTAGGTGGCTGGGACCTAAACTCTACTCACTGTGGACGGAAGTCCTACAAGAAAATGACATGACGTACAAATACGCATACCAAGAAATGAAATTACGCGGTGATGAAGGATCTCTAGTAGGGCGTATGGCGTCCTCTAACGGCTAGCACTGCTTCACACCGGTTTGTCATGAACTGAATAAGATGATTTATGAGTTCTTGCGGAATTGCCACTTAACCATAAGAGCAGTTTTCAGTTGCTTCACAGTTCATGTAAGTGGATGTCCAAATGAAAGACCTCTTCCGAGTACATCCCAGACATTATCAATGAGATTTATTTCTTCGGAGCATGCGGGCCAATCCATCTGCTGGATACCCTCCTCAGAAAGGAAGCGGTTCACAAGCTGTACTCCGTGAGGTCGACGGTTTTCGTGCATATGAATGAATGCATCTCCAATAGCTGCAGCGAAAATAATAACAATGAGTCAAAGAATATCATCTCTGTACCTCTTCCCAGTCAGTGCACCACTCCTGATTATATATAGGCTGGTACAACCATTCATGAAAATGCCTCCCTAAACCATCAGTCCAATTACACCATATTGATGCCTGTCTTGTAGGCCATTCCGTATTCCTTGCTCTTTCCATTTTGACGCTCGCCTATTGTCAGACTGCAAGTTGAATCGAGACTCATCAAAGAAGAGAATATTGTTCCAGTCGTTAGATACCCAGTCACGATGTTCCGGCGCCCATTATCTACGGGCCGAATGATGGCGTGCGGTTAAAGGAACACAAACCAGAAATCGGCGGGCATACTGGCCAACACGATTGACAACCGTTTGTGTTGAAACGTTTCGTCCTTTCCTATACAGAGCTCGCGCTGCAATTGGGTTGCGTTCAGTCTCCTCTTTCCTGTGGTCAATGATAAATATCGTTGCCGCCCCGTTGGCACAGATGGTTTAAGCGCTCGCCTCTGATCACACGTCTGAGTTGGGTCCGGGTTCGAATCCCAGTGAGGTATGGATGGTGTATTTATTTTATAGCGCTGGCTCTTCCCCTTCCCTGGAACCAGTGGCCCTAAATTAATGACAGGCGACTGCTTATAGCCCATAGAGTTGCACACGGTGGTAGTTAATCCTCCAAAAACAACAACATTATACCCAACTCGACACAGAAAGTGTCCCACCATGAAGGAACGCACGAAATGAGAGGAACAGCACTGAACATGTAGACAAATGGGTGGAAAAGAGGTGCTTTAATTTCTGAAAGATTACATAAATGCAATGAGCTAGGAGACAGTATTATGTGACCTGAGTCAGTAGGTCCAATGACAGCCGTGTCGGGTCATACATTCAGCAACACGGCGTGGCATCGACTGGAAAAGTTCCTGGATAGTGCTCTGAGGTAACACTGATCATACGTCTTTGACCGGTGTTCACAATTCGTTCTCGGACACCATCCTGGGACTTTTCCAGTAGGCGTGGTATCGACTAGAAAAGTCCCTGGGTGGTATCCTGGGTTATCACTGATCAAACATCGTTGGCTGGTGTCCACAACTAATTCTCGGACACCATCCGGGGACTTTTCCGGTCGGCGTGGCATCGACTGGAAAAGTTCCCGGATGGTGTCCGAGGGAGTTGTGCAGAGGCGTTAAGCCGTCAGCCGATTTCATTTCACTAGTCAAGCAACGGATCGCTTTATCCACGGTAGCACCAGGACACCTTTTAGGCACTGTCCGCTAATGTTGGCAGCGCGAAGTCGGGCGTTGTCTTGTTGAAACTGGGCATCAGGGATACCACTGAGATACAGCAGCAAAACGAACGGCAGTACCTCGACGTATCGGCGTGCTGTCATTGAACTCTCTATGAGTACGAGCGGTGAACGTGTGTTAAAACTAATAGCACCCAAAAATCATGCAACCAAGCCTAGGAATCGTATGAAACTCATGGCAGCAATAACATCCCTGGGACCACGTTGTCTCCAGACTCCCAATCGGCGCAAGTCGGAACTCAGACAGAAGTGAGACTCGTCGCTGAATACGACATCGTTCCATTCGTATGTTTTGCACGGCACCGCTGCAACATACTGCAATGTTAACTTTTTTATCAAGCAGATAACGGCAGTTTCATAGACGATAATGCTACTCTCCATCGCGCAAGATTTATTCAGCAGTGGCTCAGTGACTTCCACCATCTTTCCTGTCCGACACAAAGCCATAACCTCAAAAGATTTCATGTACGGGACATGTTAGATAGACAGAGCAGGGAGAAAAGACCTCTTCCGTCAAATCTGAGCCAGTGAAAGGACTGCTGAAAGCTCAGACGTATATGCACTCCAACACCTTGTGGAAACTTTCTTTTTTTATTGGAAGTTTAACGACCATCGTGAGCAACTCGGTGTACTATAACAGTCGTCTGTCCCTAATTTAGGGTCATTGGTTGCAGAGAAGGGAGAGAGCCAGCGCCGTAAGATAAGCACAACATCCAAGCCTCACCGGTATTCGAACCCTGACCCTTCTCTTACGAATGGTCATTAGCCAGCGCTTAGACCACTGCGCCGCCAGGGCGGCCAGGAATCTAATCCAAACTGCATACGTGCAGTGTCCGGTGTGTGCATGTACACACAGCTAGAGATCATGAATTACTGGAAATGAATTATTCCAGTACTAGGGAATTTTGTTTCAAAACTAATAAATAAAGAAAAGCGCTCAGTCAAAGAGAACGTGCCAATTTTCACAGCACGAATCTCTATAATAGTTTTAGGTGCTGCGGGCAGGGTCAGCTGGGCCGAGCCCCGCGTCTTCACGGGCACTCGCAGTTTAGAAAATAAAAACAAAATAATTATTGCTAGAATTCTCTATATTTATTGCTATTCTTTTAAGTTTTGGGGCCCATGGACCTTAAAAAGATATTTTCATAATGTTCTTTTTTTCTTTTTAGTTCGCAATCCCCTGCCATATTCAAATAGGTTGCCGCCGTTTGTTCTACAAACACTTAGTTTGCAAATTTCAAATGACTATTACACTGGCGTGCAAAAATTAAGGACGAGACGGTTTTTCGAATGTAACGTCGTGCAGAAGTGCTCCACATCGACTCAAATCATACCATAAGATCCCCTAGATGTAAGAATATGGGAAAGTGAGCAAAACCATCCAAACAAGGAATCTAAAGGATACAAAGGCACTTTATTGAAAAGGCAGCTTCGAGCACAACTGGACAGAAGACAGAAACGTCCATGTGACAGGCGGCTGCCAAGAAAAATCCAGTCTTTAGTAAGGGATATGAACACCCCTGACTGCGTTGCAGGATTTACAACGTCTGTCCATGCTGAGGACGAGGTTGTCAAGGAGCTGTTGAGGCATCGCAGTCCATTCCTATTGTTGCGCCAATCGCAGCTGCGGAATCGTTGCTGGCGGCTGGTGACGTGCTGCCAAGCGTCTCCCGAGAAGGTCCCACATGTGTTCGATTGGATTTAGGTCCTGGGACCTTGCGGGCCAATCCATGCGTTGAATATCTTCACTCTCCAACAGCTCTGTGACAGCCACTGTACGATGAGGTGTAGCGCTGTCGCCCATGAAGAGGAACTCGGGATCCACAGTACCTCTAAACAGACGCACGTGAGGCAGGTGAACCTCGGTACAATAGCGGACACCAGTAACTGAACCTCCTTGGAAGATGTGGAGGTCAGTACGGCTACCAAGCATGATACCGCCGCAAACGAGAACTCCGCCACCTCCAAACCGGTCCGTTTCGAATATGTTGGAGGTGTGATTGCGTGTTCCCTGCTCTCTCCAGATGTGTATACGTCCAGAATCGCTCGTCAGGCTAAATCGGCTCTCATCCGTAAAGAGAACTCGACCCCATTGCTGATGTGTCCAGTTCTTGTGTTCCTGGCACCACAGAAATCGCCGTCTCCGATGAGCAAGCGTTAATGGCACACACCGTACTGGTCGACTTGCAAATAGACCACCTTTGTGCAGCCTCTCCTGGCCACGGTAAAATACGATAACGGACGTCCAGTTGTCTGTTGCATGTGCCTTGCGATTTCTCCCGCTGTCTGCCGTCTGTCTCTTTTCGCCTGTAGGACAATATACCGGCCGGCCGCCGCCGTGGTTGCTCGTAGACGACCACTGCTAAACTCTCGGACAACTGTTCCTGTCGTTTGAAATGCTCTCCAAGCTCGTGAAACGATGCTGTGAGCGATCCCGAACTCCTCGGGTACACTAGTCACACTTCGACCTTATTCCAACTTCCCAATGACGCGACCTCGGGCAAAGTCATCCAGATGTCGTCTACTGGATTGTCTGTTGGCCATATCACACCGTGACAGCAACTCGACGTCGTTCAAACCGATGTACACCGTGCAATTGCTTTCACCGAATTGCTGAGCGCACAACGCCCGTGTGCTTTATACCCTTCCGACCCCCTCCCCCTACGTCATGTTGCATATATGCGTATGCCCTACCGTACCGGACCCTAGTCTATCTCCTGAGTGGTATTTCGGTCCGTTCTGCCTATACTCGTTCCGCTGTTATGCTAATTTCTCCTCTTCGTTCTTAATTTTTGCACACCAGTGTATTATGACCTCCTTAAAGTTTTCCAAACTCATGAAATAGCACATGGCTGAGGATGGCTTAGTGGTTAGCGGGTCAAACTGTCAATGCAAGGTCCTCAGGTTCGATCCTGGGCTGATCTTTCAGAGATGGTGTGATTTACTAACAATCACTGAATATCCGCCGTGCATCGGACGAGCACGTAAAGTGACGGCCCCCAGACTGGACCCACTGGCTAAATGGGTATCCTTTCCTATGCCCCCACCCTGAATTTTTCTCACCCCTCTATGTGCAACATCGTACTTGTACGGTGGCGCCATGTACTGTACTCTAATCTCACTACAAACTGTTCTGTCAAAAGTCGCTATACTTGTTCTCATTCCTTTCGTTTCTGTGTCCTGCCCAAAAGGCGAACTCGCTGTAGGTGGCTGGGACCTAAACTCTACTTACTGTGGACGGAAGTCCTACAAGAAAATGACAAATACTTGCCGAAATAGCACATTAAATTTCATCAATTTTTGCTTCTCCACTATATGTTCAACAATTTGTGTGCAAACCAGATACTTAAATTAAAAAAATAAAAAGAACAATATTAAAGTTTTTTTGGGGCTATACACTCTCGGACAATGAAATTTGCGTACCAAGAAGGAAGCATCGGATTGAAATTTTATGGACGTAATGACACAGATGAATGATACACATGAATGATACACATGATGGCAAAAGCAGAGCTGCAGGTCAATCCCCCTGTAATTGACCTGACGCGCTATTGAAGATGACCGGACAGCATGCAGTCCGGTCATCTTCAATAGCGCGTCGCACCGCCTCGTGCGGCGATACAGGCTGCAGTACGGTCCGGCACGTAGGCGAATAGCCTCCTGATGTTGTCCTACGGCAGACTGGCCCACACGTGTTCGACGGTGTACTCCAAATCCAGGAGAGTGTGGCACGGTGGCAGCTGACGTTTCAACAGGTCACACACATATGCTCGATAGAGGACATGTCCATGGAGCGGGCAGGGCATGGAAGTGTCTGGACATGACGTATGCAGTCCTGGGCAACCCGAACCGTGTGCGGCCGGGCATTATCCTGCTAGTGTATCGCACCTGGAATACCGGCCAGTAACGGGAGCACATCCACATACCGCTGGCCTGTCAATGATACACGTACCACTACTAGAGCTGATCGGCTATAGTAGACAATGGCTCCCCAGACCATAATGCCTGCAGTGGGGAAGGTGTGGCGCTCGATAGCGAGGTTGGGATTGTACCGTTGATCCTGGGATTTCCACACCCGGACACGATGATCATCTGTCCAGAAAACGAAGCGGCACTCTTCGTTAAATACCACACGTCGCTCTGCCCTGGCACCACTGTACACGGAGCCGGCGATGTTCCGGTGTTAATGGAAGCACACGTAAGGGTCACTGGGATCGCAGATTCGCTTCCGCGAGGCGTCGGGAAATGGTTCGTGGGCATACAGGAGCCGCTACATCTGCCCGTATAGTGAACCGGGTTCCCGTGGGATCCGTTCGTGCCTGGCGCACGATCTATCGATCCTCTTTACCGGTGGTCCTTCTGGTCCGTCCGGAGCCGCTCCAACGTGTGACAATGCCGTCATCACGTGTTCATTGCTCCCAACACAGTCGGATGGTATGGTCAGAACGATCCACGTGGCGGGCTATACGACGCGCCGACCACCCTGCGGTTTTCATCCTGAAGATCAAAGTCCGTAAGTTGCGAAAATCGACGTCTCTGGCGTCTACCCGGCATTCTTGTCGCTCTACACTCTTGCTTGCGTCGGTCGGTGCTTTTCGCTTTCATTAGGCATCGACAACACGCCGGTTTATAAGGCTGCCGGTTCGTGCTTGCAGCGCCACACCACAGGGTGTACGGTCATGCGCACTCGCACCAAACGTGGATCATTTGCATACCAGCACGCACTCTAGCTATTTATAAAGTTTCGGGGTGCGCAAATTTCATTGTCTGCGAGTGTAATGGAGGCCAATTGCTCAGTGATTTTAAAAGCAACACTAGAAATTAAAAAAAAAAAAAAAAAAAAAGAATTTTCATACATGGGTGCGTATGAAAGGTAGAAAAAGTCATTAATTTGTCAGTTATTCCACCTTGCATCAAAAATCAATCACTAAAACATGCACCAGGAAAAATAAATATGTACTCGTATAAACGAATTTATTTAAAAGGGATCCTAATTATTCGGTACGCAGATTAGTTAGTTATCTTTTTATTTATTTTGTGAGAAAGTTTTTATAAAAATCACAATGCAAACTAAACTCTTTCTTCCGAAAAGAAATCGTAGATTTCGGCACTTTTTTACTCTCTCTGTCTCCGTCTCTCTCTCTCTCTCTCTTTCTCTCTCCTTCTGTTTTTCTGCCTGTTTCTCTATCTCTATCTGTTTCTCTACCTTTTTCTCTCTTTTTCTCTCTCTATATCTCTTTCTGTCTCTCTGCCTTTTCCTCTCTGTCTCTCTTTCTCTGTGTGCGCGCGTGTGTGTCTCTCTTTGTCTTTTTGCCTTTTTATTTCTCTGTCTTTACTCTCTCTCTTTCTCTCTGTCTTTCTGCCTTTTCCTTTCTCTCTCAACATTCAATCCACATTATGACCTTTTTCTTAAGCTCACAGAATTTTTTTTTTTGATTGGAGGTTTAACGACCACCGTGAGCAATTCAATGGGCTATAAGCAGTCGCCCGTTCCTAATTTAGGGTCACTGGTTCCAGGGAAGGGAGAGAGCCAGTGCCGTAAGACAAACACAACATCCATGCCTCACCGGGATTCGAACCCGGACCCCTTACGGACGAACAATCAGAGGCCAGCGCCTTAGACCACTGCGCCACCGGGGCGGCTCACAGAAAATTTGAGATAATCAGTTTTCCTTATGATAGTTTTCGTGAGCTTTCATTTTTCACATAACGACTTTATTAAGCTATGAGATTCATTTTCTAGGCCCCGCTATGAAATTTCGCTCCGAGCCGCGCAAACGTTCCATCCGGCCATGACTACGGGACTTCACTCTTGGAAACTACAAAGAAACAAAAATCTCTCGCAGCTGAAAAGTGAGATTAACGTGTAGCGTGTTTTTGTTTTGTACGCAAACTTTTGATAGAATGACATCAGAACAGGGGGAACGTCATCACTTAAAACGTTCATAGTTTTATCACCGTAACAGACATGTCATTTAATTTTAATTCTTACCTTTTAACGTCCAACCCACGGTCGTGACCTTTAACTAGCATTGCATCGCTGTGGACATTCTCGCACATGTTCAGTGCTAATTTCACCAAAGGTCATATTGAATTTGAGAAAGTCATTACCTGCTTGCACAGTTGACTGGGCTTGCCACCAGGCCAACGAGACTTGTCCCTCCTAGGACCAAGTCCTCTCCTCGAGGAAGGAGAGATTTATACCGATGGCTCCAAAATCAACGGTAATGTAGGGGCAATGTTCTGTGTGCTCTCGGATGGCAACGAGATCCACGCAGAACAACTGAAACTGTCGACCAACTCCTCTGTGTTCCAAGCGTAGTTGCTGGCGATCAGAGAGGCACTGCGTTGGACTCTGCTCAAAGGCAGTGACACTGAAGTCAAGGTTTTCTCAGACAGTCAAGCGGCTCTAAAAGCACTTGGTCAGTTCGGGAGTACGACTCCTCTTGTCAGAGACGTGAAGGCTCTAATAGAGCATAGGAGCAATGCGGTAGTGTCGTTCCACTGGGTCCGAAGCCATGTCGGAACCAGGGGAGATGAAAGAGCAGACAGACTAGCGAAGGAAGCTGCCGGAAAAGATAGAATCGATGTTGAATTACGTACGTCGGTGCAAAGCGTTCGCACTAAGCTTAAAAAGGCCACAATGGTGGACTGACAGATACGATGGGACGAGGGGGATACGGGAACGAAAACACACCGTATCTTTTCCCGAGTCTCCATCAGGCGTCTAAAATGTGATGGATCCCTGAATCAAATACTCACCGGCCATGGCGTATAGCCGGAGTACTTTCGCCGCTTTTTTTTTTTTTTTTTTTTTTTTTTTGATTGGAGGTTTAACGACCACCGTGAGCAACTCAATGGGCTATAAGCAGTCGCTCGTCCCTAATTTAGGGTCACTGGTTCCCGGGAGGGGAGAGAGCCAGTGCCGTAAGACAAACACAACATCCACGCCTGACCGGGTTCAAACCCGGACCCCTTACGGACGAATGATCAGAGGCCAGAGCCTTAGACCACTGCGCCACCGGGGCGGCTTTCTTTCGCCGCTTTGCGATAAGGGACAGAGTGTGCGGCTGCGGGGAACAAACCGCAGATGTCGCACAGATTATTTTAGAATGTAATTCTCTTGCAGGTCGGAGAAAAGTCCTCGCCCCCCGACATAGGGAAAACGAAGGACCTCTCGATCCTGATCGCGTATTCCAGAGCGCGTCAAGGACTCATCGAGCAGCTCAAGGACTTCATGGCGAGGCAGGAGGAACTATTAGCGGAAGAGTAGCGAAGAGAGAAGACAGAAGAGGGGCGACGACGTGCCCTAGTGTTGTCCTTGCAGCACGGACCCCAGTGGTGTCATGTAAATTCAATGTAAATATTTCCTTGTATTTTTATTATTAATATTTCTCTGTGAGGGGCTCGTGAAAATAAAGGTGTTTACCCATTGCACGGGACCCCCAGTGCACATATGTGTTTGTACTATTTTTCTTTAGCCAGAACTATGCCCCATACACACTTGCGCTGGCGAATAAATCTCCCAGCCAAACGCAAAGTTTAAAGCCCCTGCCCATCAGCACGTCACACGAACGGGCTATGGCAGGGGGGAGTGTACGTCCCGTAGGGTCGGCAGATCTCTGCTGGTCTCTGGACCGATCCTGTCCGGGTGAATGACTGTCGGATCTTGGTGGGATTGCTCTCGCAACGCCTTCACTATTTCTATTCGAGAGAGTTCCGTATATCCCAGCGAAGTCCGCATTTGGACGGTACAGGTAGAGTCATCAGCTTACTTGCTTCCAAGTAAAATTTGTTTGTCTCGAAACAGCGAAAGCAACAGGAAATGTAGCTCAGAACTGCGTCCAGGCTACTCAATTTTTATTACCGATTTTAAGTGGAAGTATTTTCTGTGTGATGCGTTCCACTGAAAATTCTGATGAGCAACTTTTATTGCTGCAATGGCGTTGCTTCAGATCACTAACGTTCATAAAAAGGTAAGATGCTGTCTGTTCCCGTTTCTCAAACAGCGTTATTCCTTTTTTCTTCAGTTTAATTTGATGTTTTTATGAGAGTTTAATAATGACCAAAACTTCTAACCTCAACAGTTTTACCAATATCGCTAAATGTTTTCAGAAAAATGCTACTAAAAAGGAAAATATGGAAGAACGCCTGAACAAAACCATCTGGCAAGATTGTAAAGAGAACGTGACATGACAGACGAGGAAATTGCGGCAGATGTTTGATAAATTTGCGACCAACATTTTGGACAGGATATAAGGTAATCATTTGTCCTTTTTGCGAAATACTGTATCATTGAAATACTATTGCTTGTATTTTATCTTTTTTCAGACGATGCTTACTTTGAAAGGAAATAATTTCTGGTTTACTAACTGAAAAGAAAATTCATGTTTTAGACGTCAGGGGTAAATATTTTCACTAAAAAATAAAAAAAAACGAACGAAAAACAGGGCAATAAAAGCATAGCTTAATAGATCAAATCATAGTTAGAAAACTTATGTTCACATTTGGACCTAAATACTATTACGTACCGTATAATCAATAGTCGATAGGAAACACATTGTTGGTGTGTTAATTTAATGTCTTTGTGGACACACTGATGAATCTCAACCATGCCGCGATTCTTTCAATTATAACTCTCGGTAGGTGAAACATCTGAATTTATTCTTTCATTCATGTACACTATTGCACGTTGATTTCTACACTCGAAATGCTAAGTATGTACAAGCCGGTAACATTTCTTAATCCATTGTTGTTCATATTTCTTAATCCATCGTTGTTCTGTTGCACACCAGTCAAAACTTGGTCTAAAACATTTCACCATTAAAATCCAAAAAAACAGTCTAAAAACACGGCATGCTCAAGACCACCACTATTCCACAATCAAACTCCCTTTAAAACTCTCGTTCAAGCTTTTCGACTTTTCCAAAGTCATCGTCAGAACGTCATTTGGTACACGCTGTTGTGGATTGACTATGTGCGTTAGATGATCCCACTATGGGGTCCACCTATGTGTGCGAAAGGGCTGAACGATTTTCTAACTATAGAATTTTCGGTGTGAATTATCTCTATATGACTCAGAAACACAAATTTTGGGTTCATATAAGATATTTACTTTAGATCAAATCGTATGCAGAGGATTTTAGGAAGGGAGTGGCTGACTCCAGGTCTTAAACAACCCTTAGAAATATGAAGCTAGGAGATTCGGGCTAGAGTGCCCGATAGGAAAGTGACACGGAAGCGAGGTAGAAAGGCGGAGGAAGGCGCCCGTATTTATTACCGGAGGTCCAGTACCCGGGACCCGACGACTTAACGTGTCCATCCGACGCACGGCGGATATTTAGTCATTTGAGCGTTCGTACCTGCCTGGGATCGAACCCGAGGTCTTCTCCGTGGCAGGCAGGAACGTTGACCACTAGGCCACCGGCGGCCTGAACCTCGTTCTTCACACACGTGTTAGCTATTTATAGTAACTCTGGGATGTAATACCCGCAGCATCTGTGGGTGGTTCACATATGATCTGATCTGATAGCTTAATAGAGGTAAAGAATTTGCTTGTAAATTTCGTCAAGAAAGTATTTCTTTTTTGTAGTGGTTACTTTTTTATCTGACCGTTTGAGAAAACAAATAAGAAAACATACGACTGTGAAATTTAATGTTGAATTTCATACTTCCGCATTTCCCCCTGGTGAAATTTTAGAATAAGTCTCTCTTTTGCATAAAAAGCGTTTCTTGTTATTAATTACACTGCCAGCATGAAATACCATTCTGATGATTTAAACCAATTGAAAGTTTTTAATTACTTGTTCGATATTTCCTTTCTGCTGGAAAAAGAATTTTTGACTGTTGCTCTGCAAAACATAGGTTTAAAAGTTAGCAATACAGCGATATTTTCGAAGTACTCCAAAACGAAGGGCGTATTTCGTTATCAAAAGTTTGATTAATTACATATCACTAAGCTGTTCTCTGAGATTCAGAGGTTAGTTCCAAAAAGAAATGCAAACTTCCAGATATTTTTATTTATTGTTGTCGTATCAAACTTCTGCATTTACAGCGATCTTGACATACAACTCGTGCTTCACTGATATCCATTACACGCCGTACACAAGATCTTTTATACTTCATACTCATAATCTTTTTCTCATGCAGACACTCCTGAATCTGATCCACCCATGTCTTCCTTGGCCTTCCTCTGCCTTTCCTTCCTGCCACTTGGGCTGCAAAGATTTTCTTAGTAAGCATTTCATTACTCATTCTTTCAACATGGCCAAACCACCGAAGCATATTGGTCACCGTCTTGCTAACAACATTTTGCTTCACATCACACAACTGCAATACATCTTCATTTCTCACACAATCAGATCGTGTCTTGCCACAAACCCCACGTAAGTAACGCATTTCTCCAGCACACAAACGACTCTAATGTTTCTTCTGCAGTACCCAGGTTTCACTGCCATACATCAGAGTAGAAACAATTACACTTTCAAACACAGCCATGCGGGACTCTTTAGAGAACCCATCATTCCTGTGAAAACCTCCCAGAGTAGCTATGACTTTCAAAGAAGAATTCACTCGCCTACTGATTTCACCATCCAACTTGTTCTCTCTGCCAAACATGCTTCCTAAATACACAAACTCACTCACCTGGTCAATCACAGTGCCATTTATACTTACATTACATTCAGTGCTACCCGTTCCTCTCTCAAACACCATAACTTTGGTTTTTCCCTTATTTTAATTGTATGATTAATTGTAAGAACGAAATGGAAAAGAAGGAAACAACACAGTTTAAATATATCGGCTTAATCTTACAAAAAGGTGGCAGATGCAAGATGGTAGTAAGGGAAAGACTAACAGCAGGATGCAATAAGTAAAGAAAGGTATCGGGAGTCATATGTGACAAGAAAACGCCAATGAAATTTAAATCAAAACAGTTTTGTACCCGAAAAACTTGGGGACTTCCCGCAAAAAATATCTTCGAGGCCCTTTTGCTAAGATCTATTGGCCTTCAATTACTGGAAGCTTTTAATTCCATATTATTAACTAGGTTTTATGGGTGTTTTAATTATTCAAATTCTGTGGAACCTACAGGTAATTTTCGCAAAACCAAAGTTATCGCACTTTGTTGCATAAAACACAAATGTGCACGTTGTAATTAAAATTATTACCCTAGTTTTACACCATTATAAAATACCGCAAAATTACTTACGTCTAAGTTAATCGTATCATGCAAATTTTATTCTTTTAGAGAACTCAGGCCATCCTCTTTAAAATGTCTCACGATCGCGCACACAAAACACCTAACTGCAGTGTGACAGTGTCTAATTACCTTTTCCAATTTTTACGAAAATACGGAACAAAAATAAGCAAAAAAATAAGTGACAATTAAGAATTATGCACTCTTGAATGTGTAAAAAACACACTTAACATAATGCCACAGTGTTTCGCACATAGTAAAAAAAGTTCTCTTGACTCTGTTTATACACTGAAGAGCAATTGAATTAGAGACAGCTGGCGTTATGCAAATGTGGCGCTGTGGGCGCCACTGCAAACGGAAACGACATGACGTATGCAGCGATTCGACAATATGAGGAGTGATGCGACGGGAATCAGTAAGAGTCGGACGCAGTATGGGTAATACAAAGGATCAAAGCGCATTTGATCGTGGGCAAATTGTCGGAGCCCGACGAATAGGTCACTCCATCTCGGAAGTCGTGCAGGCACTGCGATTTTCACGAGCCACTGTGTCACGGGTGCACCGTGAGTACATCGAATCCGGTAAAACCATCCCTGCAAGGGCCAACTGCCGTGGACAACAGCGTGCGAATGCGTGAGGCTTCCTCGCATTGTAACAGCGGATAGACCGGCCACAGTACAAGAAATCACTCGGCAATTTAATGCTGGTGCACAAAAACGTGTACGCGGCCACACCATCCAGAACCATCTCCTCGTTATGGGGTACAGAAGTCCTCGTCCCACGAGGGTACCGCTGCTGACCGCACATCACAGGGTGCAAAGATTAGCATGGGCGCGGGAACATCGCCACTAGACCCTAGACATGTGGAAAAATGTTGCCCGGACTGATTCGTCAAGATTCACGTTGGTATATACATGCGGATGGCAGGATACGAGTACGGCGCAAACCACATGAAGCGATGGATCCTTCTTGCCAGCAGGGTACTCTTCAAGCTGGTAGGGGTGGCATTCTCGTCTGTGGTGACTGTTTACGTGGACTAAAATGGGACCCCTGGTACGTGTGACATCGTCCCTCACAGGTCAACGTTAACAGGATATCCTGGACGATCATGTGCTCCCGTTTGTGCGTCTTCAACATCCCACTGGGCACCTCATCCTGCAACAAGACAATGCAACGTGCCATCGCTCCCGAATTGTATCCGAATGGTTGGATGAACACTCCACCGACGTGACCTCGCTTCCTTGGCCAGCTAGGTCACCTGACCTCAATCCCATCGAGCACATCTGTGATGTCATCTAGAGAGATGACCCTCCTCCATCAAATCTTCGTGAACTGTGGGAACTTGTTCATGGGTCGTGGATCCGTATGGCTTCCCAACGCTTCCGGTGTTTTGTCGAGTCCATGCCGAGAAGAATCGCAGCCGGCATCAGGACGAAAGGTGATGCTATACGTTACTAGACAGGTATCTCTAATTCAATTGCTCTTCAGTATAAATAATTAATTTATATAAAAAAAGTTTTGTAAAAAATGACCAAGTCTCTGTTTCTTCGCACTCCAAAGAGCACCTTTGAGCTCGTTATATTCTGAAAAATGCGTAGTTATGTGCGAACAGTGGTAATACATAACATCTTAATCTGAAATGGGACGGTTTATTTCTTTAAACGTTGAAATCAAATTCCGTTTTCACTTTGTTGATACTTAGCGACTAAAACACGTGGCTGTTTCGTTTTCCAAGAAATGATTTCATCAAGAGAGTGTGACGTACTACAGAGATGAAAATATGTGTCAAGACGACAAATCTGCACCGAGACATTATGTCCGCGTAGCTCAGTTGGGAGAGCGACTTACTCCGGAGTGAGGGGACACAAATTCGTTGCCCGTCGCGGACAAACTTGTGTTTTCACGAGAGTTTTCAGCTACACAAAACCAAAACCAGCTTCTGGCGCCATTCGTTGTTACAACGGAGATAAAGAAGTTTGAAGCATTTGTTTACATAGTTGGGGAACGAAGGCTACCTTGTTTATACGAAAATCTGAAAATCTAAAAGAGGTGTGAAAAACACAAATTTGTCCGTGAAGGAGATTAAAATCGCGCCCCATCACTCCGGAGTAAGTTGCTGGCCGCGGATGGCCTAGTGGTCAACGTTCGTGGCCGCCACGGAGGAACCTCAGGTTCGATCCCCGTCAGGTGCGAACGCTCGAACCACTAAATATTCTCTGTGCGTCGGATGGGCACGTTAAACCGTCTGATCCCGGATATTGGCCCCCTAGTAATAAGTAAGGGCGCCTTCCTCCCCCTTTCTACCTCGCTTCCGTGTCACTTTCCTATCGGGCACTCTAACCCAAATCTCCTAGCTTCTTATTTCTAAGGGTTGTTTAAGACCTCTGGTTTGATACTCCCTTCCTAAAATCCTCTACATATGATCTGATGTGATCGGAGTAAGTTGCTCTCCCAAGTAAGCTACACGGTCGGAATGTATGCAGATTTTTCGTCTTGACACGTGCTTTACTTATGTAGTATGTCACAACGCACAAATCAGCGTGTACTGCTCCGGAAAACAAAATTAACGTCATATTCCAATGTTATTCGCATGCGGGAGGCGCAATCACCTGTTGCAGGTTCGGGGTTCCGACCTTCGGTATCACATCAAACGGACTGAATGTTGCTGGCAGTGGTGACTCGCAGCCACAGTAATGATCGAATAGTCCCAAGAGAATCTCCAACAATGTGACCGACATCCTTATCTTATTCTTTCAATTAAAAAAATTATCCATCTAACAAAAGAAATCCTTAATCAACAAATGAGAAAAAAAACATTCTTGTCGACAAAAACATTGGTTCATCTTCAGTTGAACGGATTGTAGAACTACGCTTTGATTTCTGAATGTCAGTAGCAAGCTAGCATCCTCTGAACATTTTGGGGAAGAAATTCGAATTTTAAGTGTACCAGAAAACTGGTGCAAAAGTTTCAGTTCCAATTTTAACCAGACTGCAAGCAGTGATTTTTGCGCCCTCTCTTGAGCTGCGCCCCGTCTGACCAGCCCTAGGTTCGCCACTGGTTCTGGGTGTGATGAAGTCACACCTAGAACTAGGGGGATCAAACCAGAAATTTATAAAATTATTTCTTTAAATCACTATGTGATTTCATAACCTCATTGGTTTCCATAAATTAAGGGGAAAAAAAACCAGAAAAATAGCGGTTATTTGTGAAAGAAGAGATAGAAATACCCGAAACTTGAGTATATAATTTGAAATGAGATGCGGAGTCAGGATAAGGCATGCAAATGAGTGGTGATGGCGTCGTCTTATGCAGATGAGCCGTAGCATAAAAGGGGCTGTAGCGGTGCTGAAAGTCACATTGTTTGCGGAGTGTAAAGAAAGGATTTTGAGATAGATTTGTTGTAATGGCTGTGAGACATCATTTAACAGATGAACTAGGGTGGAGAGCGATTGGAAGACCAGACGCAGGCCAAAGTCAGGTGGAAGATGCAAGATGGCTGTATTTGAGTTCTGTGACGCACAGACTGCGGAACTAATTTCAAAATACGCAATCAGCTTCCCGGAGGTACAACGAAGGAAGGTCTAGAGCTGCAACATTTATGGATGACCTATATCTCAGGTTAACTACGAGGGGGAACAGGACGGTTATCCCGACACAGCTGCGATCTAAACAATTTCAAAATATGCAATCAGCTTCCCGGAGGTACAACGAAAAAAGGTCTAGAGCTGCAACATTTATGGATGACCTATATCTCAGGTTAACTACGAGGGGGAACAGGACGGCTATCCCGACACAGCTGCGATCTAAAACAATTTCAAAATACGCAATCAGCTTCCCGGAGGTATACCGAAGGAAGGCCGAAGGCTACAACATCTATGGATGACATATATCTCAGGTTAACCGCTAGGGGGAATAGGACGGCTACTCCGACACAGCTGCGATCTAAAACAATTTCAAAATACGCAATCAGCTTCCCGGAGGTACACTGAAGGAAGGCCTGAGGCCACAACATCTATGGATGACCTATATTTCAGGTTAACTGCGAGGGGGAACAGGACGGATACCCGACACAGCTGCGATCTGCCCTTGCTGCGGCTAAGGCACTGTGGTATCTGCTTCCACTTTGCGCAGAAGGTTTCGCAAAGTACTTCATGCTAGGCGACTAGCACTCCGCCTGTCCATTACTTCCCGTCACAGGGGAACGTTTAAATTGGACAAGACTTCACGTCAATTGAGCCTAAAGCCAATTGAGATCAGTACCCTTTACAGATGAGTGCATATTTACTTTATCGAACGATGCTCTGATCTGGAGAGAGCGAAGGATGCGCTATCTTATCTCTATGACCCGTGAAAAGGACACGTATTGAGGTGGTGGTGTGCTGATTTCGCATGGCATCTGGTTAGATGGACGCACAGATCCCAATGTGCTTCAGAGAGGAACCACGAATGCTCGACTCTATAGTGATGATGTAATTGATCCCTATGTTCATCCTTATGCAGGTGCCATAGGAGATACATTTCTCCTAAAGACGATAACGCTCGTCCCCACCAAGAGAGACTGGTATAACAGTATCTTCAAGAAGAAAGTATTGTCCGTATGGATTGGGTAGCCAGGTCTCCCAATCTTAATCCGATCGAGCATGTCAGAGATGCTCTAGGGAGAAGAGCTGCCCTCAAAACCCCACTGCAAAACCTGGAATGGCTCAAACATGCTTTGCATGAAGAGTGGTTGTTGCTACTTACTACTGAGCACCTAAACACCGTCACCAACAGAATGATACATCGTTGTGAGCCCTGCATTACTGTGAAGGATGACCACACTACCTATTGAGATAATTTTTCAATTTCATTTTGACACCTTACCTGTGACCTAGTTCTGTATGTGATCACTTTTGTCGGAATGAAGTGTTTCTTATGAAACGATTTAGTCTTTCTCTAACGAATGGTATGACACAGGTTTTCACTAAATTTTAAAATATTTAAACACGCATTTTTTGAGTTATCGGGATTTTTCCGGGGGGGGTTTCTTCCTTAATTTATAGAAACCAGTTTAAGTTCATGAGATATATATTACAGATACAGAAAACAGAATTCTGAAAGCAAAGAAAATGAAGGTACCAGGAAATGAGAGAGTAGGGAGTCCAAGCAACAGATAGTGAAAAGAAATAGAGAAAGACATGAAGTAAATCATACGGAGAAAAAAAGAATACCGATAAGCAGGACAGAAAATAATGGAGAAAACTTGTCCATCACTAAATCTGGTGGGAAAACGAATTATAACAATGAAGTGGAAGGAAATGGAAAGGCTTAAAATTTTAGAGAAAACAAAATCTAAAATCAAAGAACTTGGGCTGTGCTCTTTTCCTTTTAACCTTGAAGATCAACCAGTCTGCGAAAATTCAGCCGCCGATTAATATCTACCAAAAAAATGTTCGAGAAACAGCAATCATTGGAAAGTTGCTTTCTCTCAACAGGATTTTTATTTATTTGTTTATTTGTTTATCCTCGATGCTCTCGTCGAGATTTTTACTTTTTATAAAGCACGAAATATTTAAGATGTATGCCGTTCATTCTAAAAAGAGAAATTGAGCCGCGGATGGCCTAGTAGTTAGCGAGTCAGACTGTCAATGCAAGGTCCTCAATTCGATCCTGGGCTGATCTTTCAGAGATGGTATGATTTACTAACAATCGCTGAATATTGGACGAGCACGTTAAGTGACTGCCCCCAGGCTGGACCCACTAGGTAAATGGGTATCCTTTCCTATGTCCCCCCTGAAATTTTCTCACCCCTCTATGTGCAACATCGTACTTGTACGGTGGAGCCATCTACTGTACTCTAATCTCACTACAAACTGTTCTGTCAAAAGTCGCTAGACTTGCTCTCATTCCTTCCGTTTCTGTGTCCTGCCCAAAAGGCGAATTCGCTGTAGGTGGCTGGGACCTGAACTCTACTCACTGTGGACGGAAGTCCTACAAGCAAATGACAACTACTGTGTATAACCTGACAGTTGTTGTTGTTCTAAAAAGAGAAAGATGGTGCATCACTTCTTGAAAATAAAAAATAGTTTAAAGTTTCGCGACGGCGAGAAAATCAGGATTCAGGGGCCTCCTACCCTTTCTTTTTAACAATATTCGTTTTTTGTTTTTTTTTCCTTGTTTTTTTTTTATTTTATTTTTTTATTTCAGCTTGTGTTTTTTGCAATGGCAGAAATTTAGTAAATGAGATTTCACGTCATATTTTCCGTGCGACGCCCCTGTACCCAAAATTAAAAAAAATAATAATACCCAAATTCGAGTTTGTGATATTTTTTTAAAAAGAAAATAGTCATTTACATTACTAGCTTGTATTCAGGCAGATTACACACTGAGGACGTTCTTCGTTCTTAACAACAGCGCACGTGAAACCGAAATCCAAGTATGCGTCATCATCATTTCTAGACTTGTTCCTTCTCGCCGTTTTAGAACTACTTGCAACTTCTTCTACACCACGTTTATTATTTAAAAAACTTCTCCATTATCAGAAACCAACATACACTCACATAGAAATAACTACGCTCACAGTTATTAAAACACAGTAGCTCAGTTATAACGAATGTCTATACACGCTACATATGTATGGTATGAAGACTAAACATCCAATTGCCGCCCCGCTGGCGCAGTGGTCTAAGGCGTTGGCCTATGATCATTCGTCCGTCAGGGGTCCGGGTTCGAATCCCGGTCAGGCATGGATGTTGTGTTTGTCTTACGGCACTGGCTCTCTCCCTTCCCTGGAACCAGTGACCCTAAATTAGGGACGGGCGACTGCTTATAGCCCATTGAGTTGCTCACGGTGGTCGCTAAACCTCCAATCGAAAAAAAAAAAGAAAAAAAAACCATCCAACAATGCGGCGGCAGAACGTTTTTTTTTTTTTTTTTTATTGGAGGTTTAACGACCACCGTGAGCAACTCAGTGGGCTATAAGCAGTCGCCCGTCCCTAATTTAGGGTCACTGGTTCCAGGGAAGGGAGACAGCCAGTGCCGTAAGACAAACACAACATCCATGCCTCATCGGGATTCGAACCCGGACCCCTTTCGGACGAATGATCAGAGGCCATCGCTTAGACCACTGCGCCACCGGGGCGGCCGGCAGAAACGTTAGCGCTTGGCCTTGCCTGGCTGTCCATTTTCAGACTGCAGGGGTAGCGAGATCCGAATGACGTCACGCAAAGTTTTCAAAGAGCATTACAGTCCGGACCTCAGATGAAGGGAGCGCTTTATCAACAAGAAGAGTGATGTGTTTTCTTTTCTCTTTAACATTCTTTCTTACAATTCATTCTTTAACCCTCCAGGTGGTGGCATGAGCTTTGGAAGTGGCAATGCGGAATTTTGTCACATGTATAACAGGAGGCTCCCCAAAAAGCGTCCTGTCTTTCTGTAGTATCCGTGGTCGTTAAAAATGCGCATATGCACAGTGCGTCAAATAATTTTTAAGACTAGCGCTAGATTTCAGCCTACGGTGGCGCCACCAGTGTAATCGCGAATGCGTTATAAACCGTGACCATCTGCTTGCTTTCTGCCAAAAGTACTGCGCAGTTGTTAAAGTAACTCAAACGAAACGGGCGTTCATTAGAGAAGTAAAATCTTTTTCATGTTGAATTATTAAGACGGAACAAAGGACTGTTATTAAATTCAACGCAAAACTTGGTAAAAGTGCCTCGGAAACGAACCAAATGATGAAACAAGTTTACGGTGAGTTTTGTTTAAGTAGATCAAATGTTTTCCTGTGGCACAAACGTTTTTTGGACAGAAGAGATACGCTAGAAGATGATAAGCATACCGGAAGACCAAGTTCATCTAGGACACCTGAGATTATTGAAAAAGTGCGTGATTTCGTGGCAAACAATCGATGTGCGTCACTAAGAATGATGAAAGAGTCTTTAAACATCAACAAAGAAACGATTCGAACCATCCTGCATGAAGATTTGGGCAAAATAAAAGTCTGTGATAAATTTGTTCCACACACGTTAACCAATGAACAAAAATTAAGGAGAAGTGCACATTGCAGAGACATCATTTCAGCCGCTGAAAATGATCCAAACTTCTTAAAATCGATTGTTACTGGTGATGAAACATGGTGTTTTCAATATGATCTTAAAACAAAGCGACAAAGTGCGGAATGGAAGTCAAAAAACTCGCCACAAGCCAAAAAAAACAAGAAAAGTTCCATCGAAAATCAAAACAATGCTCATTACATTCTTCGATAGTAAGGGTATTATCCACAAATAATTTGTTCCAAGTGGACAAACAATTACTGGTGAGTTTTATTTAAATGTTTAGCGGCGTTTGATGGGCAGAATTCTTCGCATTCGTCCAGAATATCGAGATGAAAGCAGTTGGTGTTTGTTGTACGATAATGCACCCAGTCACACCTCATTTCTTGTTCGTAGATTTTTGACGAAAAATAACGTCTGTGTGTTGAATCATCCACCGTATTCACCTGATTTAGCACCCTGCGACTTTTCTTTGTTCCCAAAACTTAAAATGACGTTAAAAGGGTGTTATTTGGATGATATTTCGACCATACAAACAGCTTCGACGCGTGCTTTGGAGACAATTCCGCAAAGTGAACTGGAACAGGCATTCGAATCATTATTAAATCGCTGTAACAAGTGTATTGAAGCCGGAGGGACTTATTTTGAATAACAAACCAAAACAAATTACAATTTCTTGTTTCTATTTCATTTTACATACTCAGTCTTAAAAATTCTTTGACGCACTGTGTATGCGTTCTTGCCACTATGAGCCTGAAAAACTTTTTCGATGCATTATTGCGTTCTCGCGGCTTTTGAACAGTTTTTTGATGAACTTATCATTGCGTCGTCGCCGTTTGGGCACAGAAATCTCCGAATGTATATACAATGTGTGCTTGTCACCTGGAGGGCTAAAATATGTACACGTCTTGAAAATCTGCATGTTGCGTTTCACTATAAATTTCAGTTTTTCGTTATAGTCGCGACGCACAGATTGGGAACCTCTGCCCTAGGACAAGAATATATTTTTCACCATTCGTCCAAGGTAAGGTTCCGGGTTCGAATTCCGGTTGAAACATGGACAGTGTGTATTTGTCTTACGCCACTCACTTCTGTGAAACAAATGGCAACATTTTATTTTTATTATTATTATTATTGGAGGTTTAACTACCACCGTGAGCAACTTAATGGGCTATAAGCTGTCCCCCGTCCCTAATTTAGGGCCACTGGTTCCAGGGAAGGGAGCCAGTACCGAAAGACAAACACAACATCCATGCCTCACCGGGATTCGAACCCGTGTCCATCTCGGACGAATGATCAGAAGCCATCGCTTAGACCACTGCGCTACAGTGGCGGCGCCCTGAAGTTGGGACCGCGAACTGTGTGTATGTACCCCACTGAATTGCTCACAGTATTCCAAACAAACGGCAACAAAAACAGAACCAGAATGTTAAGTGTTTGCGAGCATGACTTTCTCAAAATAGCCTAACAATCAAATGCTACGAATTTCTGCATTTCCAGACTTTGGAAAAAGAAGAACACTGAAATAATTGTTGATACAGGAAAGGCTCTCCTCGACGATTCGCAAATCAATGGCTTCACCTTTTCGTCGCTGTATATTCGAAGTATCCTAACACTAGAAGTTATACATTTGTCGATATCGCTGATTTTCAGTCTTCCTTTTCGTGATGCAGCTTCGTAAACATCCTTCCCGAAACTGAGAACGAACACACCGGCTCGGTGGCGCAGTGGTCTAAGCGATGGCTTCTGATCATTCGTCCGAGATGGGTTCGGGTTCGAATCCCGGTGAGCCATGGATGTTCTGTTTTTCTTACAGCTCTGGCTCTCTCCCTTCCCTGGAGCTAGTGGTCCTAAATTAGGGACGGGCGACTGCTTATAGCCCACTGAGTTGCTCACGGTGGTTGTTAAACCTCCAATCAAAAAAAGAACTGATACTTTCGCTACGGAACTGTGTTCTGGATAAACAGCTAATATAACTCTCCATATGTCTTCGAAATTTTTGTAGTTATGAACATTTAAAAGGGGAGGAGATTTGTAAATTTCTAAAGAACCCTCAAATCTAGAATTTTGTGTTTTCGTTCTCCTCTCGTTCAGCACATGCAATTATACAAAATCTGAACTATATTTAAATATGCGCAAAGGCTCTAACATCAAACATTCCGTTAAAAAGGACGCATTTATTCCAAAAATTAGAAACCGGAAAATAAAAGAGCATAAAAAGTTTCTCTGCATTTTTTTTTCAATAGAAGTTAAAATAAAATATGACAAATTCCAATTGCTTGAGAGGCATATGAATCGAGATAAAAGCCTCTTCTAAGCTAATGGAAGAATTAGAAAGAGCGTGTGGCTTGGTCAGAGTTTCAATGTCTAGAAATGAGGGTTCTCATATTTATATTCTTTATCTTGCTCTTCGTTTGAAAACTACCAAAGCCCAAAATTCGAGGTTTTCGAAATCTGCAAAGCTATTCATATAGAATATAGAAGAGATCATCTGTTGGGTGAATCACAAAAAAAAAAAAAAAAACTGTATTTAAGAGCATAACTGTTGTATTTTCCTTTTTTTTTTTCTTTTTTCTTTTTTCTCGTGTGTGTACATCAGTGTGAGAGACTATAATTTCACAAATGCATGGTCTGCATTTTTGACTTTGGGTGGAGGAAGAGACAAAAGTCATGAGATTAACCAACCACGAAATTTCGGTTGATTATGTTTAAAACATTTTCTTCCTATCAGTTTACCATTTATTTTCTTGCAACATATGAGACTACGATTTCGTGTGACAGATAGAAATCATGTACCGTTAACGAGAAGATAAAATCATTCCCAATGTACCATAAAAAAAATTTTTTTTTTTTTTTTTTTTTGGTTGGTGGTTTAAAGACCACCGTGAGCAACTCAATGGGCAATAAGCAGTCGCCCGTAATTAATTTAGGGCCACGGGTTCCAGGGAAGGAAGAAAGCCAGTGCAGTAAGACAGACACAACACCCATGACTCACCGGGATTCGAGCCCGGACCACTTTCGGACGAATGATCAGACGCCACCGCTTAGACCACTCGCCACCGGGGCGGTCCCTAAAAGTTTGGAATCATGGTTTTTTGCTACACACAACAATATTCTGTTGCGGTGTGACAAATTTCAGACACTCAGACTCTACAGGATTTAGTTCTAGAATTTATCTAATGCAATGTGACAAATTTTTGCTCAAACTATATGATTTAGATCTTTTGTTTTATTCACTCTGAAAAAATGGGGGAGTAGATAGGACTTCAGAAAGTTTGAAAAGTACGGAATCGGAACGTTTGTGTTCTTCTTTAGTATTCAAATTAAAAACACATTTTTGACTTTCGTTGTAACTTTGCATTCGCAGAACATAAAAACGCCTAGGAATAACAAACTATTTGTGAGAATGATTTTGTTTACAGTAGATTCCTTTCAGCTGTTGAGATGTAAAGGAATCGAAATTAGCGTTTTTTCAAAGCGAGCTAAGGTTTCTGGTTTTTGTAAAACTCAGAAATTTTTGATTACCTATTTTTCCTTTACGTCACTTACTGTTTGTGTACTAAGTACAAAACTTTATATTTTCTGATATCTGTGGCCCGTGTCTAAAGCTTACTTTGAGAGAATTCAGAACTACCACTAAAACTACGCAGTAGCTGAGGCAATTTCTCCAACATGGCATGAAAAGGTATTTTGATCTGATTTTGAATTTGAGGTTCATGAATTTGTGCTGATTGTTAGTAAAAGAGAAAGGAGAGAACTATGGAATTTTTGTAAATCCTGCGATTTGAAACTTTTGTCCGTTATTGAACTTAAAAGATCTACCAACAAATAAAATTTCTATTCTGTGGAATTTCATTAACAGTTTAAAAATGTTTTGGGAGAAAGCGGAATGTATGACTCTGAAACGTCGACAGTTTAACAACTGAAATATGTAGGCAGGCTAAATCGAAGCTGCAATAAGTATTTTTTCAATCTGAATAGCAGATATTTCCGATCGCTTTGTGGTCGCAACAACAAAACTCTGATGGAAAAGAAAAGAAAACGAAAAAGGAATACGTTCAAGTGTAATTCATGCAGTCACCAAGTATTCCCCTTAGATAATCCTTATGTGTTCTTCATAACGCTGAAATTTTGCACATATTTGATGCAAGACTTGTATACCAATCACTTCTTAAACATGTATAGAATTTAAAAATTCAACCTTGGTTACTTATGTGGAATAAGAAAAAGAGAAATATACGTTGACAGAAAAATTAAAGAAAAAACGCATAACGTCTATGCTTTATGGCATAGTTTATTGCTAGTTTCAAACAACCGAAAATGACTTTATCCCGGGATTTGGTATAAATAAATAAACGTATTGAGAAGATTCAAAACTGACAACTGAGATATTTTCTTTAAATCATGATTGTTTTCATTTTATTTATTTTTTCATTTTTTTTTTTATTTACCTGGTGAATTCTACATTTATGAAATGAGACAATTTTAAAGTAAGTAGTTCTGTTAAATTTGAAAACAGCGAAGGAAGGTGCTCATTTTAGAGACGTAATTATCTTATGAAACAGGAAATTTGAAATTCTACATTTCCGTAACATGTGAGATAAATGATCATCTGCGTAACTTAATACAAGCGAAAGTGGATTTTTCAGCTTTCCGGAATGTTCAGGAAGAAGGTGATTTCGTATATCTATTTCCCCACTACTCAATCAGAATTCAGAAAAGTAGGAATTTTCAAATTAAGCATGATACACCTGGTGTCTTTCATTCTTCATAGTCAGCCAATATAAATATATTTCGGTCTATTCTTTGAAATATGTTAATAAGACTTCTATGTTTTTAATCATTCTTAGAAGAAATAAACACGACAAAAAGCAGAGCGTTTTCGAAAATGCGTAATGCAATTTTTACTGGAAAATTACTCAGAATCAACTGTATGATAAAATTACTTATTACCATTGCTAGAAATAGAAAAACGTATACCAAGTGCAAATTATCCCGTAAAAAATCAGCATTTTATCCACCACCTTTCTTTGTGTGCAGTAATAAAAATAAAGTCCGATGAAACATGTTCAATAAACCGCAACACATTCATTTGAAAAGTGCGCCTTTGGCCATTTTGGCGAGCATCGAAGAAGGGGCGACCTTATAAGTAATCCGAAAATCAGATGTTCAGGACTTTTGAATTTCTTAAATATAATTTTCATAACAGAAATTACAAACTTCTGTAACCCCAAATTTGGGTTTCAATGAATATTCTTTTTTTTTTTTTTTTTTTTTTTTTGAGGTTTAATGACCACCGTGAGCAACTCAATGGGCTATAAGCAGTTCCCCGTCCCTAATTTAGGGTCACTGGTTCCAGGGACGGGAAAGAACCAGTGCGGTAAGACAAACATAACATCCATGCCTCACCGGGATTCGAACCCGTACCCCTTTCGGACGAACGATCATAAGCCATCGCTTAGACCACTGCACCACCGGGGCGGCTGAAATGGTTTCAAAATTTCAATGTGCATTATCTAAGGGACTTCTCCGAACTAAACAAGATACGAACATACCATCACAAGTTCAAAGTTAAAGCACCTAACATTTTCCCCCTATAGCTTAAGAAAGCAAAGTGGCGCATTTGCTTCCTTGAAATAAACAGAAGCCGGCCCAGGTGGCGCAGTGGTCTAAGCGACGTCTGATCATTCGTCCAACGGAGGGGTCTGGGTTCGAATCCCTGGTAAGGCATGGTTGTTTGTCTTTCGGGGGTTTATTCGCTGAGTTCCTTGTTCACCTATGTACATTGCTGACGTTGAAGCAACCAATATCTATACTGTATATATATATGTCAACCAAGTCCAATATACAGGGTGATTCATAAAGAAGTATACAGTTTCCAGATGCTGTAAAACAGTAACAGTTGAAGACACGGACCACAACTGCAAACCGTTAGGTAGATGTACTCATAAAGTTTGTGTCCCGCTACTGAAGGAAGTGACGTAGGAGATAGCGCGCGTGTCACGTGACTAGTCAGTCAAAATGGCAGCGCCTGCAGTGGAGAAGGCGTTTTGTGTTCTTAAATTGAGCAAATCGGAATCTGTAACTGTTGTGCAACGGCATTTTCGATCACGATTCGGAAAAGAACCTCCAACCAAAAATCTATCTACAATTGGCATAAAAAATTTGAAACTACGGGCTGTTTGTGCAAACTTAAAAGTCTTGGATGACCGCGTGTATCGGAAGAAGTCGTCGATAGTGTTTGCACCGCCATTCAACGAAGCCCGGAAAATCAACGCGGAGGGTGAGTCGTGAAGTGCAGATTTCACAGCCCACTGTCTGGAGAATTTTGAGAAAGAAACTGAAAATGATTCCATACAAAGTGCAGATGTTGCAAAATCTCACTGCACTCGATTCAGATATCTTACCTCGCGTTTGGGCGGAAATGGATTACCGGCTCGATGTTGTGTGTGCCGTGTGACTAAGGGTGCACACATAGAACATCTGTGACTGTCTCTAAAAAACTTGAAACATTCCCCTACAATTCTGTTACAGGTAACATAAAATATCTTACATTGTTCTTGTTTTGTAGAGCGTTGAAACTGCATACTTCTTTACGAATCACCCTGTATATGTCAACGTATCTGTCAATCAAGTCTAATAAATACTTTTTTTTTAAACTTCCAATCAAAAAAAATTTTTTTTTTTTTTTTAATGAACAGAATTCGATAGCTGCGCTTCTGTTCCGTTTCACGAGAAATGTTAAAAGGAAGCAAATAAGCTTTTGCAATAATTTGCAATTAAAAGATTGCGTATTTTTCTTTTGTCTCTATGCTAAATCATAATATGCCAAAACGATAAATTACAAATTTATAGAAGTTGCGAAAACTCTCAAGCAGTAATTAGGCAATTATACAAATGCTTAACCATTTAACCAGCTGAAACGAATTAACTCGGGGTCAGCAAATAAGGCTGAAATCAGACCGAACGAATATATTCGCTGTCTGAGAACACGTGGGTCGAACTAGTGAGCCTCCTTATCAGAAGGCGTTGCTTTCACTTTAGATTTATTTTTCTAAGTGGTTGTTCATGGGGATGATTAACACTAATCCTTACTGACTGATTACTTTTCAAACAGGCTATAACAGTTACGACGAATCTAAAAAAAGGAGAGAGAAGATACTTGAGTCGCTTGTTTCTACCCCGTGGCATGATGTCCATGTCAGGAAGACTAGTCCTTCCTCTTCGTAACCTGGGTAATGGTGCAGAAAATGAAGAACTGGAAGGGAGGGCTTATCGCTTGGTTTATTAGCGGTACTGATGAGATGAGAAGCAGTTATAAATTGTTTAGCTGTAGATTTTGGCAAAACAAAACATTTGACGTGCCATTCAGAAAGAAAAGTCCGGCCGATGTATGAACATTTCTGTTTAGGGAGCCCAGAAAATTTTCAGTACGGTGCAGGCACGTCACACCCTTTAAGATACACCGGCCGCTTAAAGGGTGTGACGTGCCTGCACTGCACGACGCACATGAGATAAAGGCAGCGAGAGCATGCGTCCGCTTAGCTTAGTTGGGAGAGCGACTTATCCCGGAATGAGGGGACCTGGGTTCGATGCCTGGCATGGACAAAAATGACCAAGAAATTTACTTCGTTATAGCTATTTGTAGTAAAAATTGCAGTTTACGGTTTAAGGGGTGGGTGGAGGCATAAGGGATAATAGTGGTGTTTGAGTTAGGTTTTCTATACACAGAAAATGAAAGCTGGTTAGTAATTGGGTTCCGATGAAGAAGGATGTCCAGGAAAGGTAAGATATGGTCTCTCTCCAATTCACAGGTAAAATTCATCGTAGAAAATTTGGAGGAAACGAACTGGACTAATTTATCCAAAGATTCAGAAGTTGATGTCCTTTTTTATTTCGTATTGTATACCGTACAAATTTTTTCCGTGCCGGACATCAAACCCAGTCCCCCTTTACTCCGGAGTAAGTCACTCTCCCAACTGAGCTACACGGACATGTGCTCACACTGCTATCTGCCTTTATCTTATGTGCGTCCTGCGGTGCAGGCACGTCACATCCCCCCCCTCCGAAAGAGGGCCGGGGGCATGGTCCAAGGATCAGCCGGGACAATGTGTCGCAGCAGGCAGCCATCTCATGAAGAACGTGCGTTTGAGAAATCCCAGACAATTGGGTGTGTGGAACGTAACATCACACTGATTTATTTTTTTTAAAGCACTGAAGAAGGGATTCTCATCTTTCCTGTCTCGCCGTGTGGAAAGAACATCACATCATTGCGAGAAACTTAACAGCCGAGTCATCCTGGAAGTTCGGGCGCCAATATAACGTACAAGTTTGTCCACGCCAGGCATCGAATACGGGTTTCCTCACTCCGGAGTAAGTCGCTCTTCCAACTGAGCTACGCGGACATGTGCTCTCACTGCTATCTGCCTTTATCTCATGTGCGTCCTGCGGTGCAGACACGTCACAACTGTTCTGAATCGAACAAAATTCGAAAGCGCAGCTTCCTTGTTATATTCATTGCTATTCCAAAAAAGTTTCAATCAGAAGATTTTCGAAAACTAACTTGAAATTCAAAAACTACAAATTTTAGTCTCTTACAATTTGTACATTCAACCTTGGGTATCTTTATGGAGTAGGAAAGCGGAAAATTAAGATTTTCTGGGAAATTATAAAACTGAATAATGAGCATTCTCCTACACCCAATTTGGTACTGAGTGTCAATCGACAGAGAAAGGTCTATTTTGGGTATGTGTAAGAATAATTCAAGTGTCAAAAAGTTTTGAAACGGGCGATTGAGAGGTTTTCCTTTGGGCCACGACTGTTTTTATATTACATGGTGATCCAACACGATCAATTCTGAATTTCTGAAAAGTGGAAAATTAAGGATATGTGAATTCGTTTTTTTCAGTATTTCACTGCGCATCTATAAAAATATTCATTTTAAAAACAAAGGAGGAACTTCTTGAAATTTTCAAAGCATTGAAATAATCACAAATTTACGTTATTTTTATTCTTTTGTTTACGTTTTCCAACAGTAGGTTAAAGCGTATATGCTCCAGCTTTGCACGTCTGTCTGTCCGTCCGTCAGCACGAGAACTCGCGTAAAAATGGTTCGATTTCGATAAAATTTAAGTATGTGGTAGGGGACACTGGGGACGAACCCTATTGAAAATGGAATAAATTGCGTCAAAGGTCAGAACATAAGAGTGGGATCCATTCCATCGCCCTCATGCGTCGTAACTTATGTAAAAATGCTTCGATTGCGACAAAACTTTAGTATGTTGTTCCGGAAGTATAATGAACAAATTCTGTTTAATATCATCGAAATGGAGTCAAAGGTCAGGGCACAGGGAGCGAGATTTATTCCACAGCCATTATCCTCATAACTTGACTAAAATTGCTTCATTTGCGACAAAACTTTCTTATGTTGTTCCGGAAGTATACTGAGCCAATTCTTTTGAATGTCATCGAAGTGGGGTCAAAGGTCAGGGCACAGGAGTGAGATTTATTCCACAGCTATTATCCTCATAACTTTTTTTTTGATTGGAGGTTTAACGACCACCGTGAGCAACTCAATGGGCTATAAGCAGTCGCCCGTCCCTAATTTAGGGTCACTGGTTCCAGGGAAGGGAGAGAGCCAGTGCCGTAAGACAAACACAACATCCATGCCTGACCGGGATTCGAACCCGGACCCCTTACGGACGAATGATCAGAGGCCAACGCCTTAGACCACTGCGCCACCGGGGCGGCCCTCATAACTTGAGTATGGTTTCTGGTATGTTGGAAAGCGTATCATAATCAATGCATTGCATGAATTTACTAACTTGTTTTATTGTCTTTTAGTACTGCTTGAACATTTCCGTCTGAAGAAGCAAAAAATGTGATGTACAAGTGCATGGATGTTTTCACGATATTGGGTAATTATCAAATGCTAAGGATTTTTTTCTCGTGACGCTTGGACCTCGAGATCATCTATACGAATTTACTTTAAACCAAAAAAGAAATTTATATTTCTTTCAATGTTCGGAAAAAGGGATTTCTTATGCTTTCCTTCACTGGCTACTCGTTCAACATTTACGAGAGTAAAAAATTTCAACATATGCGTTGTAAATACTAATATTTTTAATTTTCCATAATTAGACCACGTAACTAAATAGTGAATTTTTGATTCTGAATGAGAAGGCTGTGTCTTTAGTCACGATTCGAGAAAAGGAGTAAGGCAAAAACAAACAAATAAAACTCAGGATTTTCATAATTTTCTGAAACACATTCTTTTTGAAAATCTTCAAAATCGAACTATGTAAAAACAATTTAAATCTGTAACAAGCTGTGAGTTCCCCATGAGAATTCAATATTTTATTATTTTATTCTGTGACTGTTTTGTTGTATGAAATAATATCAAACTTATTTGCTATTATTTCAATGCGCAATTATAGCAATAAAGTTTGATTAAACTATCATCAGAGTCAGGTAAAGAATGGATTTAAAATGTGGTATTTTGAACACTTTGACGAGCTTGTTTGTGAGATTATCTCAATATCCTACAGACTAAACAAAGACATCGCTCTTTCCACGTTTAGCAACACACAGCAACCGAAAAATTGTTATTCGGCCGCCGCTGGGGAATTGAATCCGGATCTCTCGATATCTAGCCGAGCGCGTTAGCCTTACACCACGGTGGCTAACAATCCACGGCGCTATGTCCGTTTTCTGTCCGCATCTGACATTATAAATCCAATGGGCTCAGCTACTGAGACGTCTCCATCTGGTGGGCATTAAGATGCCCACCAGCCCACCAGATGGTTAATGCCCACCAGATGGAGACGTAACAGTAGCTGAGCCCATCTTACGGATTTATAATGTCAGATGCTGACAGAAAAACGCACATAGCGCCGTGGATTGTTAGCCACCGTGGTGTAAGGCTAACGCGCTCGGCTAGATATCGAGAGATCCGGGATTCAATTCCCCGGCGACGGCCAAATACCAATATTTCGGTTGCTGTGCGTTGCTAAACGTGGAAAGAGCTATGTCTTTGTTTATTCACTGACGCCACGTATTTGGAGGATTTTTACATCCTATAGACTATCCCCATAATCAACGGTCTAAGACTGCATTTCTTTAAACATATTTAGCACTCCAGAAGTTATTAGTTTATAAACTCCAAATTTGGATTCTAATAAAACGGCTTCAAAATTTCACTGATCATTTATAACGACTTTCTAGAAATTTAAATTTTCAAACATTCAGTCACGAGTATAAAGTTGAGTACCTAAAATTTTTTGTATAGCATAAAAACGCAAAGCGTCCAATTTTGCTTCAATGAAATGAATATGGCCGCCCCGGTGGCGCAGTGGTCTAAGGCGCTGGCCTCTGATAATTCGTCCGTAAGGGGTCCGGGTTCGAATCCTGGTCAGGCATGGATGTTGTGTTTGTTTTATGGCACTGGCTCTCTCCCTTCCCTGGAACCAGTGACCCTAAATTAGGGACGGGCGACTGCTTCTAGCCCATTGAGTTGCTCACGGTGGTCGTTAAACCTCCAATAAAAAAAAAAAAAAAAAAATGAATATGACTCGAAACCTATGCTTCCGTTCGCTTTTACGAGATATGAGAAAATGAATGAAGTATTCTTTCGCAATAATTTGTAAATAAAGTATTTCGAATATTTACACTGATAAGCCATTACATTATGACCACTATTTATGCATATTAACTGAACTTATTTGAACACTTAGATGTCCTTAATGTCTGAAAGTTTGATCATTCTGGAATGGCTAATTTTTTTTTTTTTTTTTTTGCCAGTTTTTTTACAAGCCAATATTGTGGCCAATAACTGCGCAAAAATTACTACGTTATTGATATGTACAGTGTCTTTTGCCAGTTCCGTTTTCAAGGAACGAAATTCTAAATAAACAAACAATTATAAAACAAATTACTAGATTTGTGACACTTCGTCGCGTGGTCGTGACAGACTGTAGAAAGAACGATCAGGAAATTCAGACCCTGCATAAAAGTTCCATTTTAATTCATCAGAGCTAGTTTCAGTTCTTGACTTTTGCATCTTCTGTAGCTCTTAGTTAAACGATGTCTCATTTTTCAATCTTCAAGCATAAAATCCCGAAAATCTAACTTTTCTAGAAATTTTTTCAGTGCAACGTCACGCAACTGCCTACTCCTGTTCACTTCGCCTTTAATACTACATAAACATTCATATTCCTTGTATAACTCAAGAAATTTCAAAGTTTTCAAATCACTGCATCCGGCAATTATAAGAAAACAAAAACAGTCGATTAATAATGGAAAGCTAACGAAACAAACAAAAAGCCATCGATCAAAATTATAATGAAAATTAGTGCGATTAATAGCACAAAACACTCAAACAAATAAACATAAAGCTAGAGATTAAGGCTATAATAAAAAAAATAGTATGATTAATAGCGTAAAACACTCAAACAAACAAAAACACATTACCGATCAAGGTTATAATAATAATTAGTACGACTAATAGCCCAAAACACACCTACAAATTAACAAAAAACTACCGATTAAAGATAATATGCACAGCTTCCGTTCGTATTGCAGACAGTTTTTGATCATAGCGAAGCAGACGACGGTAATTTCTGTCTTCCAACTTGCTTCAAAATTTGGAAGTGATCCAAACTACTTGAATTGAAAGACAACTTGATCAAGCCGCTTGAAAGGAGCGTTGCCACGGTCAAGTTCGAAGGAAAGTAGCCTTCCAGTGCTACTTGTTCAGGCAAGGCTGAACCAAAGAATATAAACGCTTAGATATTCTTTGGCTGAACTGGATCCTATCAGGCTGTAACATTACCGTTGAAGACAATAGACTTTTGGTGATTGGCCAGTGGGCGTTAGGGACGATTTCAGCCGTTAGATGGCACTGCGTCCCAAGGTATAAACACCTCAGTTTCTGCGTAGTTTGAATTGCGGGATTGTGTATGTTCGTCGTTTTTTCTTGTTTCTTTTAAAAAAACCTTCTAGTTTTAAAACCAAACTGTTGTTTTCAGAACAAAATCCAACCCATTTTCAAAATGGTTTACTGCTGTGTGCCGATGTGCACATCTTCTAAGAAGAAAAACGTGGGATTTTCATTCCCTGAGTTTCCCTCAAATCAGAACCTAAAGCAACTGTTGCTGAAAGAAATATCCCGTCAGTATTTTACTCCAAATGACAAATTACCTTCAACTGTTGTTTGTGGTAAGCATTTTCATTCTGATAATTACGTACCTAATTCAATTTTAGAAAAAAACCTCAGCTATATAAACTCATATTAAGTAAAATAGTAGGTAAATGTGTAGATTTGCGTTTTAAATTATTTCGTCGGAAAAATATTAGTACCGCGGAATAGTACAACGTACAGGTTTTAGATTGTAAAAATTAATGGCAAATGGTGCAGAAATTTTTTGTTTCAAATGTCTTTTAAAGATTTTTATCGTAACCATTTACCTGTACGCTCGATACGTTAGGCTTACGGCAGCGTCTCTTCACAGCATCGAACTTGCAGGTAAATGTTACAATAAAAATCTTTAAAAGACATTTAAAATACGAAGTTTCTGCACCATTTGCCATTAATTTCCATAATCTAAAATCTGTACGTCGCACTTTTTCCAGGTACTAACAATTTTCCGACGAAATAATTTAAGACGCTAATCTACACATTCACCAAAATCTCGGCCCTAGATCGTTGAAGAATAAAGGAGGAATGAGATTTACACATGAATTACACCAGTTCCTACAGAAAAATTCTCTTGCCCAAGTACTACGAATTCAGAATACAAATATCCATCTGTTAATGTGAAAGTGAATATAAATAAAATCTCAAATGTAAATAATGATACGGAATCAGTTTGTTAATGCGAACAACGTCAATAGATGGCGCTGCGTCCCAACTCAACTTTTCTGTCCTCGCTGTTTTTGCTTAATGTTACAGCCCGATAGGATCGAGTTCAGCCTTGGTTCAGATCAACTTTCCCAGTGTAAACGGCGCTTTAGAGACAGATATTGTGATCTTGTGCTGCCATCTCTCGGCTGGAATCTTAAATTTTCGGGAAGACTTTTAATTATTTAAAAATTATTCCCATATTTTATTTATTTTGAGGGATGGGTCTTTGTTGCAAGCTTGACAATTGGTTGAAATTTCGATAGATCCCCGGATAAGAGTTCCTTTCCAACTTGTGTAATGACTTTTGCTTCCTCCCAAACAGGTGTAAATCCTTCATTAATAACGTGTTTTAACTAGATCTGTAGTTTTTTGAGAATATTTAACATTTCGTTCATGCTCTTTATGGTAGAGGTGTAGCGATTTTTCTTCCTATGGGCAAACTATTGAACGCATTTTCTTCACAATTAATGCGTTCCCAAGAATGAAAATTTGAAAATTGATTAAAATAACTTCATATTATAGCTTAGTATACTTAATATTTTCTAAAACATAACGATAATTAAGCAATCCAACATTTGTTTGTCTACTGACATCATCAATGTGCAGGTCGCGCCATCTTTTCTCTGGTCTCACCACCAAAGAAAAAGTTATTGATTTTTAATATGATTATGGTTAAGTTTTAGAAAACATTAAATATACTAGGCTATAATAGGAAGTTATTTTAATCGATATTGAAATGTTCATTCTTGGGAACGCAATAATTGTGAAGAAAATATGTACAGAAGTTTGCCATAGAAGTATAGGAAACAAAATCACTGGACGTTTACCTACCTTAATGTGGGTTGATAAAGCTCTTTTGGTCATTCCTATATTTTTTTAGTGCAACCACCTGGTAAGTAAAGAGGTATAAACTCCAAACTCCATTTTTGTTCTCAGATTTAGATGGGTCTTCATTGCTCCTCAGTTGTGTGATTGAAGCACCTTATCTGATGCCTATTTTGATATTTTCTTTTTTGAGCTTTTTTTTTAATCCAGTTGGTAATACCTGGTATATACTGTATACAACCTGTATATTTATATTTATTTTCCATAACAGTAGAACAGGATTTACAGTTTGGCAATAATGTTGGGGCTGTAACCATTGCATAATGCTATTTCTTTTAATTTTTGAACTTCAAGCTGTTTCAGATTTGAGTTGCTAATGATATTATTGTGGCTTGGTTTACATAGGATCAGAAAGATGCTTCTTTGTAAGACCAAGGTAAGTAAGATTTTGCTGGAATAATATTAAGGAGCCAATTGTGCTTTCTAAATACTGTGGTATTGATTTCTTGATTGTTCCTAGTAATCAGTATATCCAGATAAGTAAGGTTTGGTTATTCTCTATTTCCATACTGAATTTTAGATTTCTGTATATCTTGTTCAACATCTGATGCAATTCAAACATACTAAGGTTATCCTAAGAAGGCCCCCAAAAAAAAAAAAAAAAAAAAAAGGATATCATCAACATATTGAATCCATAAAATTGGTTTTACTTGTAAGTTGTCAATAAATTTATATTCCAGGGGTCTAAAGAAGAACTCAGCAAGAGTTCCTAACCAGTGAAGATCCCATGGATGCACCTTTGGATTGACTGTAAAATTCACCATTAAAAAGTAAATAGTTTAGTAACAAGGTTTGATGCTGTGTGGATATAATCTATGTAATTTTGCTTGATATTATTTTGTGAGAGAATTTGGAGATTTTGAATTGCTTTCTGAGTATCAACAGATGGATATAGAAAGTTTATATTAAAGCTGCACATAAAGAAATGTTCTTGCATATTTTATTTTTTAGGCTCCTAATAGCTTAAGGGTCAATATACCTCAAATGGTCCAGAAAAAAATAATTGGTTGCTTCACCGTTTTAAATTTTTATTTTTTGTAGGTGATGACCCCTATATGTTGGTAGTTTAAAAACCAAGATTATTTTAATTTTATATTAACTTGTTTAAAAATGGTGGCCATTTTTGTTTCACGCCATGCACTATTTTTTGCCTTTCTAGAGGTTTGCGGGAAAACTGCATATTTCAGTTATAGTTTGTCACAGAGCTTTGAAACAAAAACTTTTATTTATTATTCTAGCACATTATGGACTAAATTTTGTTAGTTACATCATTTGGCTATCTTGATTTTTTTTTTTTTTTTTTTTTTTGATTGGAGGTTTTTAACGACCACCGTGAGCAACTCAATGGGCTATAAGCAGTCGCCCGTCCCTACTTTAGGGTCACTGGTTCCAGGGAAGGGAGTGAGCCAGTGCCATAAGACAAACACAACATCCATGCCTCACCGGGATTCGAACCCATACCCCTTTCGGACGAATGATCAGAGGCCATCGCTTAGACCACTGCGCCACCTGGGCGGCATTTGGCTATCTTGTTTTCTGATGCTTCAAATTTTCTGCCGAACTTGACGTGTGTGGTTATATAAAATTTTAATATCAGAAGGGCAATTTTTTTGGAAAGGGTTGAAATATTCGGCTTCAATTTTTTTTTTTAAAGTACCTATGGTAGGGTAGTTTATGTAAAAAGACAATTGAGCCCTGATATTTGTATCCTTTTTCTTTACAGGGCCCCACATATATGCTATTTTTAATTTTTTTTTTTTTTTTTTTTTGTAAAATTTATAGGTAAATATCATTGGTGGGGGACCTAATAAAAAAATTAAAGTTTGTACACCATAAAGTACTATGTAGTAATAAATTCCAGTAAAAAGTTCCAGTTTCACATTCCACTGGGAGCAGAGTTATGCAGGGCACAAAACTTTAAAAAACCTGCAAGATTAGGTAACGATGTTATGATATTATACAGCAAATATAAATAAATATAAAGTTTTAAAGTACATTATAACTGACTATGAGGATAGATATATAATCCTCATAGTCAGCTATATATATATATATTAATATATATATAGCTGCACCATCAGAAAAATTGATAATTTTTGTATTTGTGAAAGAACTTCCTTAAGATGTCTAATGAGGCAAGTTTGAAACACATGGACAGCAGCGGTGTTATACTCCAGGTAATTCCTACAAATGCAGATGCAGTGGCTATTTACTTCATTGCCTTTTATGTAATAATACACAAATGGATGTACTGTAGCTAGCTGGTTTACCAAGTGATAGCCTTGGATTTCATCTTGTATGATGAATAAAAAGTTCTTGGCAAAGTCTGTCAAGACAATACATTCTAAATTGCTGAGACTTGCTTTCCTTTCTTTCAAAAACTGACTCTGGGCTTTTGAAATACAATAATGCACTTTCTGTAATTCCAGCTTCTCTTCCAGGGATTCAAAATACTCATCCCTGGGTTTTATCATTGTAATTATCTCGGCTGTATCTGTTGTAACATATTGTTTGAATGTTACATTGTCTGGCAATGAATTATATTCCTAGGAATCTTCAAGGATGTCTAATGTGGCCTCTTTCCCTGAGCATTCAAGCACACTTGTTCATTATGCAGTTGTAGTTACTTGAATCACATACACATTTGTCAATAAGATAATTGTAATCTGCATTTAGTTTAGCCCCTGTGATCATAAGCTTTATATTTTGATGATACAGACAAACACAAACTGTGTAAGTTGCAGCAGCTCCGCTCCAGCTGAGATACATCATTTGGGTTTTAAATCACAAAATTTTGATCTTATTTTACAACTGGGATATTTCTCTTTGAATGCAACATACAGCTCACTTAGATTAATCAGCATTAAATGCTTCTGAACTTTTGAAAGACCTATTTTAACTGATACACAATATTTTCCACCAGGACATATTCTACTATACTCACCATCTTCATAAAAGGCAACCACTTTTTTTTTACAGTCTCCTCTGAAATTCCATGGCCTCTCCTTTTTCCTAACTGTGGGAGAATACCTTGCTCTTTAACAAGTTACCTAGTCAGTTTAATGAGACAATCAGGAACATTGAATTCTGATGTTATCTTTTTGTAAGACCATGAACTGGGAAGTAAGATGATAATTTTTACTTTATCTTCTTTGAGGGCCACAGAACATTTTTGTTTCAGCTTGTCTATTAGTTCATTGTACTCATTAGATAAAGTCTGTAGATTTTCATTTACATCTATAATCACATCAAAAGATGTTCCTAGTTTTCCCTCAGTGTTTCCCACACTGTGCCTATTTTAGCTTTTAAAGCATTTTGTCATAACTAAGTTTTCTTATCTTTTTAAAAGCAGGCAATAAACTTAACACGCTACAAGCAGCATCTACTTTGCATGAGTTTTCAGCACATGAGTGAGAAATGTAATATCAGTAGTAAAGTTTTCACCATTTTTACTTCCTAACACAAAGATTTTAGAGTAACAATTAGGACATAACGATTTACCTGGTACAATGTTAACAAGTAGGCATTTCTCCTTGAAAAGATGCTCCAGCTTAATTTCTCTCAACCCTTTTTGAAATGGGTTTCTTGTGTCTTTGGAAAGAATGCATGTCTGACCAAACAGATGAATATATCTATTCAAATCTGGGGTGCTGACTTCTCCAACTTATTGGCATAAGGAAACAAGATAGCAAAATGATGTACCTAGAAAAAATGTAATCTAGAATGTACTAATAATAATAGTTTTTGTTTCAGAGCTTTGTGACAAACCATAACTGAAATATGCAATTTTCTGCAAACCTCTAAAAACGCAAAACATGGCACATGGCAAGAAGCAAAAACAACATTTAGGGGTGATCACCTATAAAAAATAAAGATTTTCAAAAATGGTCAAGCAAGCAGTGCTGGACTACATGATACGGATTGAACCCTTAAAATGTAGAATTGATTGTAAAGATGGATGGAGGTAAGAAAAAAATAATTGTTTAGAGATTTTTCCAAGCTATCAACGGCACAGTTTTTCTTGCTAACAATTCCTTTCATATGATAGCCTTATTTATGTAATTTCACTTGGCCAAACAAATATGGAGTAGAAAAATTGCTTAGATTTATTTTTGAGTAAAATTTTGACTTTTTGAAGTATTTTCTGTATAGGATCCTTGCCAAGTACATCAGCATCAGCCTTTTCTATGAAATTTTGCATTTTATGTAAATAATAAGATTTATTCAGAATTACAATTTGGTCTGTTTTATCGGAAGTGGTGACTGTGAAATTAGGGTTAGTTTTATATTAATTATTGTTTTAACATCTTGTGTAGAGGACTTAAACTGTAACTTTAAATTTTTTAATGCATCGGATTCTGATTTCATTTTTTTTTTTTTTAAATCACAGGAGGTTTCATGACCATTTCAACATCTGCAACAAAATCCTTGATGTTAGGAACATAAGGTAAAATAAACTTTGGACCAAGCTTCAAGATGCTTTCTTCATAGCTGCTAAAATTGTTATCAGATAAACTGACAAAAGGTATTTCCGAGATAACATGGAATGAAATATTTTTTCCTTGCAAACCATTCTAGTTTTTTATTCAAGGAAGAAATTTATCTTTATATGATGATGCATGGTTTTGTATAGAAATAAGATGTGATTGATAAGAGTTTGTTTTTCTAAGCCCTTGTTTCATTTTCATGGACTCCTTTTTCAGGAATTCTAAGGAACAAAATCTCTTTTGACTTGCAATGTTCAAAACTTTTAGCTACGATTGATTTAAATTCCTTTGTAAGTTTCTGATTGCGAATCAAATGAACAACAGGATAATCTTGTACTCTTAGCATTTTCTTAGGAACGTAAGCTGACTAAGTTCTCAGGCTCATTTCATTTCAATCATAAATAGTCCTTTATAGCTTGAGCGGAACATGTTTAAAATAAATTTGTATGGATAAAAAAAATACCTTGAATACGAAAAAATCATTGTGAATATGATGTTCCAGCGGTAAGATGAGCAAAGCTGAAAGTCCCTTGCGAGATGTAAACAAATGTCAGTCATTAAACATTCAACAGACACGAAAACCATAAACAGTGCTAATTATATAATAAATCAAAGCTAAAATTGCTAATGGCATTTCATTATACTTAGATTTTAAATCAAAGATTATACTTATTAAAATGCCAGTGAGAAACTATTATGGGACCATGGTTTCAACCGCTAGGGCTCTGGTCAGTCATCAGATTGTATATGTTGCTCTGTTCTTGATCAGCTTTTGAATTTTATCACAGGGTTGTGGTCCTGTGCTGCCATCTCTTGGCTGGAATCTGTTGAATTTTCGGAAGACTTTAATTGTTCGTTAATATTTTGTGAAAACAATCTGAGAACAAAAATGGAGTTTACTCTATACCTCTTTACTCGCCAGGTAGTTGCACTAAGAAAAAATACATAGGAATGACCAAAAGAGCTTTATCAACCTGCATTAAAGAGCATAAGTGAAATGTTAAATATTCTCAAAAAAACTACAGTTCTAGTTAAAACAGTTATTAATGAAGAATTTACACCTGTTTGGAAGGAAGCAAAAGTCATTTCACATTAGACAAGTTGGAAATGAACTCTTATCTGTGAATCTATCAAAATTTCAACCAATTATCAAGCTTGCAACAAGGACTCATCCCTCAAAATTAATAAAATATGGGATAATTTTCTTACATCGTTTTCACAAAATATTAACCAACAATTAAAGTCTTCCGAAAATTCAACAGATTCCAGCTGAGAGATGGCAGCACAGGACCACAACCCTGTGATAAAGGATTTAAAAGCTGATCAAGAACACAGCAACATACGCAATCTGATTGCTGACAGGAGCCCTAGTAGCTGAAACCATGGTCCCATAATAGTTTCTCACTGGCATTTTAATAAGTATAATCTTTGATTTAAAATCTATCTAACTAGAATGTGTTTGTTGAACAGTCTCATTAATGTATTACGAACTTCAGTAAAATTCATTGCCATTAACCATCTGCTGTAGCTTTACCATTAATGAGGATCTAAGTATCAACATTTATTTAAATAACATTAAAATTTGCAAGAAATATGCTTTGGCTTTTGAAGCTCAATGATAACAACATGTTATACATATGTGCAGGGTTATTCCACCTACCTGCCCTCAAACTTACCCACCCTCATGAAAACATTGTGAAAATATTTATTATTTGCTTCAAATAATTTAAATTCCTTTTGACTGATGATTGTGAACAATTACCCATGTACAAAATGTAATCAAACTAAATTTGAACTGGGGCTGAAGTATGCTTCTGTATTTTTAAATATATTTTTAAATAACTACTCAAATTTTGAAGATGACAATCCGATTTTTGGCGTAAATGTGACAAGGATGGTAAGTCAGATAATATCCGAAAACTTGAAAATTTTCATCTTCCTGGAGCGGGACTCGAACCCGCGTCTCTCAGAAAACGCCCGGGTATGCTAACCACTACACCACCCAGAACGACCAAGTTTCAAGTTTCCGATCACTTTGAATTTAACCATCACAGGATTCGCTAGTCGAAGCAACCGGCATTCATGTTTAGTGAATCTGGAGGTTAAGAATCTTATCCCGTGTTTGCCCGGAGAAGTATTATATGGCGTAATCCCGTATTTCTTTCATAACTACTCAAAGTTGAAAAATGACTGCTTAAATTAAAATAAGAAGTCAGGAAAAAGAAAATATGCTATGTTTGCTGCAGCTACTGTAGTTTGTGAAACTTGTCTTCCTGTGTGCCTCACAAACAATGTGAATATCTCCAAATTTTAGTAAAGACATCTGATAATCATCATTACAGGGAAACTAAATCCTAGCTCCAATCTAACTGCCCTAAACCCCATACAAACAAATACACAGTCGAGTCACATTATTGTGATCACCTCTTACTTTTGGTGTCAACAGTGCATAGCCATGAAAGAAGGCACGTGTTGTGAGCTGGCTTGGAAGGCATATAAAGGTGTACTGTAGGCAATCTGAAAACATATCACTCGTTGCTGTCATGGATAAAAGGGGCAATTTATCAGATTTTCAAAAAGGGATGGTTATTGGCTTTCGGCTTAAGGGTAGCAGTATTTCTAAAACAGCGCAGTTTGTGAACTGTTCACGTGCTGCTGGGGTTAAAGTGTATCGTGATCAGAGAAATGGCACTGTTGCGAATAAGCAAGGTGGAAACTGTGAAGCACCACGTGTCATTGGTGTGAAAGGTGAACGTTGGTTACGAAGGTGCATGATGGCCAATCAACATGCTACAGTGGACCAAATCACTGGTAAAATGAACCAGGGGGCTACTGGAAGTGTGTGTAAAATGACAATTCGGCGAGCACTGCTGCATATGGGGCTCTGATGCAGACGGACGGTCACTGCACCTATGCTAACGAAGGTGCATCGGCAGAAAAGGCTTACATTTACAAGGCAGTATCGGAATTGGACCTCCGCTTATTGGCAAAGGACTGCCTTCTCCTATGAGTCACATTTTCTGCTTCATCGGACGGATGGATGTCGGCGTATAGGCAAGAAACATCGGAGAACAAACACTCTTCAACCATTGCTAAAAGAACACAAGCTGGTGGGGGCAGCGTCATCGTCTCGAGAATGTTTTCGTGGCATTCTCTGGGTCTACTTATACCTGTGGAAGACACTATGAACCGAATTCGTTAGGAATTCATCCCTGCAGACTAACTACACCCATACAAGCTCATTGTTATTCCTGGGACAGATGGGATCTTCCAGCACAATAATGTGACGTGTCGCACAGCTAGAAATGTTCGAGAGTGGTTGGAAGACTTCAAAGTACTTCCCTAGCCCCCTCATTCCCCAGACTTAAACCGAATTGAGCATCTGTGGGACCACCTCGATCTGGTTGTTCGCTCTATAGATCCTCCACCATGCACCCTCCAGCAGCTGTCAGATGCACTGCAGTCAGCATGGCTCCACATACCTGTGAACGCATTCCAGCACCTTATTGAATCACTCCCAGCCAGTCTAGCTGCTGTCCACGCTGCACACGGCGGTTACTCTGGATATTAGTTGCTGGTCACAATAATGTGACTCAACCGTGTATATTTCCATCTTCATTTTTGTATATTTTCAATCTTCATTTCAGTGTGGGAAGAAATTATCAAGCATGCATGTTCTAACATACAGTATGTTCATAACCATGGGGTGCAAAATCAGTACAAGGTAAGTTTATTTTTCATTTATTTATTTCTGTGTGTACATTGTGCTGAGGGTTACATATTCTCAGTATTAATTTAGTCTTGTTGGCAGCCTCAAAACTTTTTTATTTATATCAGTATGCCCTGCAACACTATGTAGATAAACACATGGTCCATACACATTGGAAGAAAAAAAATTCAAGGTTTTTCAAGGACATTGAAGTACAAAAATCAAGGGTCTTAGCTCGCAACATACGAAATTTGAATAACTAATTAACTTGGCGATGAATGATTTGTTTGTTTCCTTTTTCAGGACTTGCACAGTCAGGGTGTTTTAAAAAAGATGTGTGGCATCTTTTCTTAGCACAACTATTAAATAAAAAAGGAAAACTTTTAGTAACATATCATCATCATCATTGTCAACCATTATCAATTCACTGCTGGACAAAGGTCTCCCCAAGTTTCCTCCACAACAGTCTGCCTTGTGCCAGTCTCCTCCATGTCACTCCCGCATACTTTCGAATTTCATCCACCCATCTTCCCATTTGGTCTTCTTCTGGGTCTTTTCCTGTCCCTTGGAATCCAATCTAAAATTTCGGCTGTCCATCGATGGTCTGTCCTTCTGGCAGTATGTCCAGCCCATTGCCATTTCAGGGATTTAACTCTGATCATGATGTCTTCCACTCTTGTCATTTTTTGGATCCACGAGTTCCTCTTCTTATCTCTCCTGGTTACACCAAGCATGCACCTCTCCATGCATTCTTTAACTTGTCTGCAGCCTTTGTATGTCTCTTTTAGTTAAGGTCCACGTCTCTGCACCATACGTAAGCACTGGAAGGATGCATTGATCAAACACTTTTCTTTTAAGACATAATGGCATATTTCTCTTGAAAATTGTGCTGTTTCTTCCAAAAGTTCTCCAGGCAAGTTTTGTAAGCCGATTAATTTCTTCATCAATCTGACCCTCACTTGATATCTGCTGTCCAAGATAAACTTACGTGTCTGTTATCTCCAGCTTTTCTCCATCAATCGATAAATCATTTCTTGTAAAAACATTGAACATCACTTTTGTCTTCTGAAAGTTCATTTTTAATCCCACTTCTTTACTCTTGTCAGCAAGTTCCTGGATCATACTCTGCAGCTCTGATGGGGTAGTTGCAAAAATGACTATGTCATCAGCAAAACGAAGGTGGGTTAGATAATCTTCCATTAATCTTTATCCCTTTGTTTTCCCAGTTCAGTGATTGAAAGACATTTTCCAATGTGGCATTAAAGAGCTTCGGAGATATGGTGTCACTTTGTCTCACTCCCTTTCCAATTTTTATGTGTTGTATTTTCAAACAGCTGAATGTTTGCACTTGCATTTTCATAGATGTTATTAATAATATTAATGTATGCATCTTCAATACCGCAGAATTTCAGAGCCATTGTAACTGCTGATGGTTTCACCGAATCAAAGGCTTTTTCATAATCGATAAAAGCCATGCACAATGGAAGTTCATATTCCCTCGCTCTTTCCCCAGCTATTTTTTAATTATTGGTTTCCTAAAATAAATGACATTACGAATATTCACCAAAGAAAAAGTAGTTGCTAGGATAATTACCAAGCCTTTACATATAAATTACAAATTTAATAATTTATTCACAATTAGGTGGAAATCTGAATACAAATATAAAAAAAAAATAACCACTGCAATATACAAAAAAATTAAAATATATACTCGTAAATGTCAAACTCACCACTCAGTCAACTGTCTGAAAATTGCCATTGCAGTTACAATACCCCCCCACACACACACACACACACACACACACACACACCACCACCACCACCACCCTTTCAGTTTTTGGTAGTTTAGATGTGATGTTTTAGTAAAAGTCAATCAGAATTGTATAAATATTATTTGGGTGACACACTTTTCTGACTTACATATATACACAGGTTTTGTAGCTATATAGAATTTAGAAATCATTATGGATTGTACCTAATACATTTTTCGTCACGTTATACTGTATTATATACTCTTAACAACATCCAATTTTGAACTAAGTTCACCTTCTATTTCATTGAGGAGAGCTTTTTTTTTCCTGAGCAGTTTTACGAAAACTGTTAGATTTTGTAATTAAGGTGAAGTTCTGTTCAGTTTCAGCTTCTAACACTGGTTCATCCTCAGACTTCAGCAATGAAAAAACTTCACTCTCAACACATTTTTTCTTCTTCTTTAGTTCTTCAATTTCGTCTTGCAGTTCGTTTTAGTAATAATGTAGGTTTCTTTTTCTCTTGATTCTGCTCATCCAAATATGTCACATATTTTTGTCTGGCACTGCTGACACTAAGTAAAAAGGCCATCGATAGCTTTACATTTTCCACACCTCCAACATTGGATATATGGTCATAAATCTGCCTCTGAGCAATGATGGAATTTTCACACAGATTTTCAACAATTAGTTGCTTGTTGATGGAAAATCCTCATTCAACTGATGCTTGCCCATGGGACAACAACAAAAGTAGTTTAACAACCTTCCACAGCTCCTTGTAAGGTGCACTGGAAGACGTGTTCATGAAGCAATACATCTACCCTGCACTGTTCACTGGAAGGATCAAAATCCTTGAAGCTGGATTCCACTTCAGCCATACTGGTGATAAAATCCTGAAACTGCCACAGGACTGTGTCACATTGGTTAGGCTAAACCCTGTGTGTGTCAACTAGAAGTTTCAAAATACACTTCAAATCTGTAACACACACCTCACCAGCAGAAGACATGAGGAATGGATCCAGACATTTCGTGTGGCGAACGAGAGAGTAATTCAGTGAATTTTTTTTTTTTTATTAGTTTAGACACTAGATTTTGCAAAAAGGCCCTGCACTGCATTCGAAATTCTATTACTTGTCGTTCACTTACATGACTTAAGTTACTGATGGCCTTTTCAGCTTGAAAGCTGATGTCAATTTTCTTAGGATGGCAGCACTGATTGACATCCCTAACATCAACAAGAATTAGCTTCACACAGGATTCTAGGACATCTTTCTTTACAAAGCAGCTCAGTACACTTCTTAACATTTTTTCTAGATCTCTGGCAATGAATGGGAGCATGGGTTTATTGCTTTGATAGCCTCTTAATAAAAAAGAAGACAGTTATTTGGCCACAGAGTTAAAGAACTGCAGTTTTGCATCTGTAAAGGGGTCCTTCAAAAAATGTTTCACATTGTCAAATGATGTTGTACCTGGGTCTTTTAGCTTTTTCCCATAACTTGGTGATGATATAATTTGATATGTGGCAAAATTTCCAAAGTGTGCTCACATACAGATGAGTTTTCAAGCCACCTGTGGGGACAAATTTTTAAGGGCATTTTTGCTTCAGGAGTTATTTTGGCAAATGTTTCTCTCCTGGCTGGTGTGTCTTTGAAGAGTCAATACAGACTTACAAACAATTTTTCTAGTTCCCACTTAGTGGCTGTAGCCCCATGCCTAAAAGCATTATTAACTATGTGCAGACCACAACTTCCTGTGTTCAAAACTGAAATGTTGTGATCATCAGATATTTTTTTTTTTTTTTTTTGAACATACCAAAAAATTTCTAGTTGACACTGGGACCATCCATTCGAACTTGAACAATATTAAACAAAGGCAAAGGTTCAATGCATTCCAGTAATTCGGTCATCATTACCTCCGCCGCTGAGCGCCCCAAAAACATGGATGAAAAGTACTTTGTCAGTACCTTGCAGCCTTCCCTCACCCTTACATATACATCCATTTGCTTTGACTGAGTGAATTTGTTCAAGCTTTCATCAAATAAAACCACAAAGTTTTGGTTTTCAAATCTCACATCTTGTACCAGAAGTGACATAAAATGTGGGGCTAAACCGAAGCAGCAGAGGTAAGCCGTTTTTTTCCCCCACAAGAAAAATTGGTCATGATGATGCTGTCGGGAAACATCAGCCGAAACAGGAAATCTATACTTGCACATCACCAGTACGAAAAATGCGATTTAATAACTTTCAACGTCCATAAAGTTTCCGCTTTAATAACGGCGTTATTCTGCAGAATTTTTAAGTTGGCAATTTCACAGATGCAGCATCGATCCTAACTGACATCATTTCATTTATAGCCATGATAGGTACAATAGACAGATTATGGGAATTACTTAGGAATACACGATGTTAATTCTAGCGTCAAATTTTCGGGTAGTAACCCTACCCTTCATCAGGACTAACACTACAGTAAGTGTTGCTAACCTTGGGTAAAACTCCAGTCTTTAAAATAATTTAATGTAGTTCCTCTTCTTCTCAATCTCCACACCTTCTTACAGTTTTCTCTTGAAGAAATGCTTTTGGTGGGTCAGAATTTCTACTGAGTCCCACAGGATTTTATGTCCAGTAGATTAAACATGTCTGTCAAGTCCAGTTTTATTTTTCATGTTTTTTATGGCTGCTTTATGTTCTTTCAGCCTGGTCTTAAGCTGTCTACCTGTTTCTCCCACATAGCTAAGACCACACTCACACTGTATATTGTAGACTACTACTTCTTTTAACAAGATGTTAGTTTCTTGCTGTTTTAATTTAGGAAGGTAGTTATTAATTTTATTTCCCAAACCTGGAGCTAGTCTGATTTGAAATTTTTTGCTAATCCTTTGAAGAATTTCGAACAGCCCCTTATGGTAGGTGATTTTTCTAGTTAACCTACAGCTTGGGTTAGGGCTCTGAACTTTTTTACTATTATTGTTAAAAAAAATTCCACTATTAGAGCAGGGCAATTATTATCCTGGAGAATAATTTCAAGTTCGTTTTTCTGCTCTTGCTTGTCTAATTCTAAGGAGTTGAGAACATTGACCTTTTCTACAAATTGCGAGGCTACGTTCCATTTCATGTATTCTGGATGGTTTCATTAGAAATCCAGCATTTTGTTAGTGTTAGTGGGCTTTTTGAAGACTTTTGTAAGAATTTTTCCTCTCCAAAGAATTAACGACAGGTCCAGGTAATTTAGCTGATTGTTCTGTTGAAGTTCCAGAGTGAAAGTTAACTTTTCATCTAGGGAGTTGAACCAATCTAGGATGATAGACAGGAGAGAGGGATTAGTGTTGTCTAAAATGAAAATAATGTCGTCCATATACCTGGCATATAGACAGAAGATAGAAGGAGTAATCAGAACCTCTTCTTCCAGTTTGCCAACGTAGTAATTTGCTAGGAAGGGGGCAACTGGAGAGCCCATAGCTAAACCTGAGGTCTGTTTGTAGAATCGATTTTCAAACTGAAAAAAGTTGTTTTTTAACACAAAAATCAGGAGTTCACAGAAGCCAGTCAGTACTTCTTTGCTGAGGTTGTGAAAGACTATTCTATCAGCTAGATCTTCTGCCATGAATTCCGACAGCCGATTAGTATCTATGTTAGTATACATAGCTTGGATGTCTAAACTTGCAATTATAGGATGTTCCAGCAGTGCGAGATTACTTAATTTCTTAAGGAGATCTTGGGAGTTTCTCAGTAAGGCAGGAGGCTTTTGAAAGATATTTTTTAGATGGTCCAGGAGATAATATTGTAGGTTCAGGAAAGGTGAATTTTTTGAATCCACAATTGGTCTCAGAGGTTCTCCTGATTTGTGAAGTTTAATTGTTCCATATAGTTGAGGGATTCTGTAATGTATTTTTGAAAAATCCTTAAAATTAGGATGCAGTTGGTTATTTCTTTTTAAACCTCTAAGTAGCTTATTATAGTTTTTTATAGCCACATCTAGGGGGTTTTCAGATAATATTTCATACATAGGTTTCTTAAGTTCATCTTCCATTTTTTAATGTATTTCTCTTTTTCTAGTAGAACTAGAGATTTGCTCTTGTCAGCTTTTAAAGCTACAATATTGGGATTAGATTTGAATTCTTTTAGAGCCTTGAGGTGAACAGGGTTGAAATTCGAAGGAGGAGGATTAAAACACTTTTCTTTTTCCACATATTTTGTAAGACACATAGTATACTGATTTCTCAAATTTAACGCTGTGTCGGGATCTTCTTTTTTACTTCATTGCAAATACTCTCTAATTCTATAATTAGACTTTTTTGTTTAGCTTATTGGTAGTGAGGTTGTAATTACTACCTTTATTAAGGATATTCTTTAAGTCCATTTTTACACCTTCCTCTGTGTGATCTACCACATGTTCTTTAGCCCTAGTGTGATTGGGCATGCTTCTAAGCTATGTGGGAGAAACAGGTACACAGCTTAAGACCAGGCTGAAAGAACATAAAGCAGCCATAAAAAAAATGACAAATAAAACTGGACTTGACAGACATGTTCAATCTACTGGACATAAAATCCTGTGGGACTCTGTAGAAATTCTGACCCACCAAAAGCATTTCTTCAAGAGAAAACAGTAAGAATGTCTGGAGATTGAGAAGAAGAAGAACTACATTAAATGATTTTAAGGGCTGGAGTTTTACCCAAGGTTGGCAACACTTACTGTAGTGTTAGTCCTGATGAAGGGTAGGGTTACTACCCGAAAATTTGACGCTAGAATTGACATCCTGTATTTCTAAGTTATTCCCATAATCTGTTTATTGTAACTATCATTTGATCATCTAGGAAAGCCATGACTTCATTTATTACTAAGTTTATAGCCATGTTCCTCGAAGTACTTTGGGAAAGTGAAATATGTTTTTTGCTCTTCATGTGGCTCTTTAATGCGGATTTGCCCATACTTGAAATATCCACATTTTTGCAACACCAAACATACTTTGCAACATAGTTATTACTGCTTCCTTTCGCTATCCACTTCGAATACAATGGGTTTTTCAGCCAAAGTTCCTGAAATGAAGACTTACCATTAGTAATCCCGTAAAAAATCAAAAGTTTTCTGTAAAACTAAAACTTTTCCGCAGATTGTTCTGCGCTGTGTGAACAATCGTTATCACGCGTGCTGCTACAAAGCCATGTGCAGATGAGTAGCTGGAAGAAGAGGGACAAGCTCCAAGTTACACTAATACCTGTAATAAAAAAGAGCACAAGTTCCAAAGCTCAGTAACATTTCCTCCTTACTTCCTCTCACTCCAAGCAAGCTCCCACCTGCCGGTAAAATGCATGAATGAACATACTTATGCGGTAAAGCTAGAGGAGCAACACAGCGCAGATACTGCAGATGCACACCCAGCCGTGCATGCGTAACTAAAAACAGCAAGAAACGCATGGTTGAACCAGAAAACAAGTTCCCTGTCGCAAGCCAAGGCCGGCGCCTTCTCCAATCGACGGTTGCCATTTGACCTTGTATGACGGGATGGGAAGAATTCTCCCAACAAGGTAGAAGAATACAGCTGACCTAAAAAATAATTTGCATTTTACAAAAAGTTTACTGCAGATTCTGTTTCTCAGACAAAAGAAACAAAATAAATTTTAATTTCAGCTCTTTTTTTTTTTTTTTTTTTTGTTTACCAGATAAACCAGTTAAAAATTTTGGATTCGGATTTTCAAGGATTTTCCCAACATTTATTGGAAAACGCCAAGAATTCCCGAATATTCAAGGCCTTGAAACAAAATTTTGAAATTCACGGCTTTTCAGGCCACATGCGCACCCTGTAAACAGTGAAAAAAGATTACCTCTAATTCCTTCAGTTTCAAAACAGACTTGGGGGTAGCCTAAGTTATTAAAATCACACATAAACTATAGACTGTAGTAGAATTAGCATTTTTTTTTTTTGAGACTTCCTTTTCCAAAAATGTTCTCAGTATTAATTTAGTATATAGTTGGCCTCCTCCAATTTCTTTTATTTATTTTGTGTGTACTGCAACATTAAGCTAATGCAGCATTATTATAATTTTTCTTTTCTGTGAATTACCTTTTCAAACACATGCTCAATACTGTATATTAATCTTGGAACAGTTTGCCTCTTCAAATTTATTATTTTTTTTGGACAAAAACAATGTTTCATCACAAAAAGTCAGGGTCTAAGAACTCAAATTTTGGAGGCTGTTTTGTTAATTTTTCATAGGTTTTTCCTTTTACAGGTGCAAATTGTAATGCAACAGTACGTCAACATACTAATAGATTGCCTTTCAGTTATTTTCTGCGTCTGTTTAAAACTGCATTAACAGAGCTTTTTGGTATAACCGTTTTTACTTGTACAAAACAGAAATAGCAAGAAAACTAAAATAGTCACAATTTCCTTTGGGGTTTTTTTTTTCTTTGTTTGCTTTTAAAATCTTGGTAGAACTGCTATGTCATAAAACAATTTGCAGAAGACTAAAATGTGAGCTTCATTCAAGCTCTTGCTTCAAGCATTAAGTACAATTGTAACCTTCTCTGTGTACAGCCATCACCCCCTAATAGCTTAACAGGCCCGCGCACCAAACACCGGAAGCTGCATGACGTAGGGGAGAGTAGGCTGATGTCCAAGGTGGGTGGTCGAGCATGCATGTGCTGCTCACTCTGTGTAAGCATGACTGTCGATGTGCATGGTTGTTCTTGTCAAATTGTCAACTAAGTTTATTTTCATAAAGGGATATTAAGTGTCTTAAAAGTCACTACTAATGGGGAGGTTCTCAGAAAATGGATTATAGCAATAAAACGTGAAAATTTTCAAGTGACCAAGAACTCTAAGGTAAGTGGAAACCTTTTGTTAACCTTATTTAAACTACTCGTAAAATAAAAATTTTGAACTAGAAAATTTAAATTTGCCTAATTTTATAATCTAATGCATCTCACAGCGGGAAGTCAAAGCACTGAAAAGATTTTTGAAAAATGAAATTTATGTTTGTAATGGAAAGAATAGATTACTTGTGTTGTTATAGTAACCCATAACATGTTTTTGCCAATGTATCAAATAAATTCAAAGTAAAATATGTATATTTAGGAAGGGATTTTAAACTTTATTACGGACACAGAATAATAAGGGTTGCATGTTTTTGATCCCAAGAGTAATATGTTGATATATTCGTACTTAGTTATTTAAGTGTTTAGGCAGTAGACAGATTCACTTTTTGGGGGTCCCTATTTCTGGGCACAAGTGCTTGTAAAATACCTATATCCTATACGAAATATATGTATGTCATGTACACATCTAACATGCCTATGTCCTTTATATAAATGCTAAGGCCTTGTTGCCATGTGAAATACATCTTTTGTGTTTGCAGACATGGAGAGTTGCATTGAATTATCATTTTTAATATTTATTACTAAAGGAACACAAACACTGAATCAAGTATAGACAGCAAAAATTAGATATGAATGCACAAGTTCACACATAGTTCAGGAGTAAATATGCCTTTAAAATGTCTCTTTAAAGATTTTGAAGCATGCGCAGGAAAATTTATCTTTTAAGATAAAAAAAAAAATTAGGGTTCTGGTTTGTTAAGTTAAAAATATGAACTGTTTTAACATGTTTGCACTTCCATTTTAAGGGTCTGTATTACAAATGTTCAATGCACAAACGTGTGTATCAATTTTTAAGACACTGATGCTAAAATTGCTATGAAATGGTTTGATGATGAAACTGGTGTTTCGGAAATTCAGTGATTCTGCCATGTTCCTTTTGTTAAAGTTTTCTCCCTTTGTCACTAAACATGAGAGGCCAGTTACATCAGAGGCATGCATCCTGTTGTTGATTATAAACAAAATTTGGAGCAAAACTAGGTTTCCGATTTTGGGGCGTAGAGCAAAACATAATTAAAGATGTGATATTGCTCTTTCCTTGGTACTTCGTAACAATAATACAACTTCCATTAATTAACAATGACATGAAACACGACATGTGATGACTGTCTTTTTTTTCTTGTGTAGTAGGAAATTTTATTACAAACTTTTTATTTTAAAATTTAGTTACCATGCACAGGCAATTAGATGTTTTATTTGCCTGCCCAGACGAATGATTTACATGCTCTGGGCATCTCGAGCATGGTATTTTTAAGTCTTGGATATTGTTATTTTTAAGAAAAAAAAAGTACCTGGATCGACATGAACCTACATATTGTGGAAACTATGTTCTAAACAAACAAGATTTTTAAAATACAAGTAGAAATATATACTCGCTTTTTTTTTTTTTTTTTTGTAAACATTTGCTTAAAATGAGAGATCAACTTTTTATTCATTTATCTAGACTTATCTGTTTCCAGACTTCCTGCACTGTGTCTTCACAAGCTACAGCTATAATAACTGGAACTAATATATCTCATATTATCCGATAACTACTGGAAAGTGTGCTTCCAAACGTGGGGGTGGGTGTCAATTTTTGTATGGGGAAAAAACTTCTTTTATCCTTTGAATAAAGCTCATATTGAGAAATGGCTTCCTAGTTTAATTGAATTAATAATCTAAAGCAACTTATGGGAATTTACTAGGAAATTTTTTCATTTATAGCAAATTTTCGGAGAAAACTCTTCTTCTTCAGGCTCTCTTGTTGTTGTCACTTTTTGCTTGTCACTATCATGGTTACGGTTTACCTTGACGGTTACGGTTAACCTTGACGGTTTAGGTTATTTTTCAACAAATCTTGCCAGATGTTAGGCAGGGAAAATCCTTTGCAGTCATTGATGATGGAATTTTGATTTTTCTCAATCTCTATTCCTTCTTTCAGTTTTCTTTTTTGGAAATTGCTTTGGAAACTGATTACTTTAAGGGAATTCCAATCCATGCTGTGCCCAGTTTCTCTAACATGCCTATCTAATCCAGTCTTGTTGGAGCAATTTTTTATAGCTGCTTTATGCTCAGCTATACGAGTTTCTAGTCTGCGACCTGTTTCACCTATGTAAGATAGTCCACAACTACAATTTACTTCATAAACTACTCCTTGCATTTTTAAAATATCTTCTTCTCTTTGAACTATTTTAGGGAAAAAATTTTTAACTTTGTTCTCTAAACTTGGAGCTAGCCTAATATTGTATTTTTTACTAATTCTCTTTAAAGCCTCAAATAAACCTTTGTGATACGAAATTTTTCTAGTGAATTTTACTTCTTGCTTTTGTGGGTTCTTCGTACCATTAAAATTCAGAAGCTTCTCAATTTCTTCTTTAGGATAGTTATTTTCTGCAAGTATGACTTTAAGCTCTTCTTTATGGGCTTCTTTTTTATCTGCAGTAGAAACTATTTTATTAATTTTTTCTAAAAACTGACTTGCTACATTTTTCTTAATAGAAACTGGATGATACGAATTGAAATCCAGTAGTCTTTTAGTATTCATTGGTTTTTTATACCAACTAGTGAGGAATTTTTCATCTTCATAATAGATAGTAATATCTAAGAAGTTTATTCTTCTTTCTTTTTGAAGTTCAATAGTGAACTTAAGGGAATCATCTAATTCATTGAATGAGTCTAGAATTCTTTCTGGAACAATTTCTGAGCTATCTATTATAAATAAGATGTCATCCATGTATCTGCTATATAAGCAGAAGTATGTGGGTTGTACTAGTATCTTTTCTTCTAGTTTTCCCACATAATAGTTAGCTAAGAGTGGGGAGAGTGGGGAGCCCATAGCTGGCCCCGATTTTTGAATGAAAAAAGTTTTCCCAAATTGAAAGTAGTTGTTCTGCAAAGAGAAAGTAAGCATTTCAAAAATTCCTACTAATATGTTTTTTTCCTTGTTTACTATTATGGATAAGAAAGATTATCTAGAAAAGATGGAAGAAGAACTAAAAAACCTATGTATGAAGAAGTAAAAGAAAACCCACTACCAGATTTGATTAAAAAAGTCTCTAAGCTTATTTCACTTCAAAAAAAGAAAAACCAGCTTCCAGAAAACTATAAACAATTCTCAAAATTACAGTTCAGATTACCTCAAATATATGGAATAGTCAAACTGCATAAAGAACACCAACCAATTAGACCAATAATAGACTCAAAAAACTCTATTCTTTCAAATCTAAACTATTTTTTAAAGTCACACCTTCAGAATCTTTTAAAAGAGCCACCTAACTTGATTAAAAACTCAATGCAGCTAAAAGAAAAACTAGAACTTCTTCCTAAATTAGATTCTCCTATTATGGGTAGTTTAGATATAGTGTCTATGTATACGCACATTAATATAGATCAACTTATAGACTTTATAGCGGAAGACTTGGCAGACCTAATAGTTTTTCACAACAAGGAAAAAAACATATTAGTAGGAATTTTTGAAATGCTTACTTTCTCTTTGCAGAACAACTACTTTCAATTTGGGAAAACTTTTTCATTCAAAAATCGGGGGCCTAGCTATGGGCTCCCCACTCTCCCCACTCTTAGCTAACTATTATGTGGGAAAACTAGAAGAAAAGATACTAGTACAACCCACATACTTCTGCTTATATAGCAGATACATGGATGACATCTTATTTATAATAGATAGCTCAGAAATTGTTCCAGAAAGAATTCTAGACTCATTCAATGAATTAGATGATTCCCTTAAGTTCACTATTGAACTTCAAAAAGAAAGAAGAATAAACTTCTTAGATATTACTATCTATTATGAAGATGAAAAATTCCTCACTAGTTGGTATAAAAAACCAATGAATACTAAAAGACTACTGGATTTCAATTCGTATCATCCAGTTTCTATTAAGAAAAATGTAGCAAGTCAGTTTTTAGAAAAAATTAATAAAATAGTTTCTACTGCAGATAAAAAAGAAGCCCATAAAGAAGAGCTTAAAGTCATACTTGCAGAAAATAACTATCCTAAAGAAGAAATTGAGAAGCTTCTGAATTTTAATGGTACGAAGAACCCACAAAAGCAAGAAGTAAAATTCACTAGAAAAATTTCGTATCACAAAGGTTTATTTGAGGCTTTAAAGAGAATTAGTAAAAAATACAATATTAGGCTAGCTCCAAGTTTAGAGAACAAAGTTAAAAAATTTTTCCCTAAAATAGTTCAAAGAGAAGAAGATATTTTAAAAATGCAAGGAGTAGTTTATGAAGTAAATTGTAGTTGTGGACTATCTTACATAGGTGAAACAGGTCGCAGACTAGAAACTCGTATAGCTGAGCATAAAGCAGCTATAAAAAATTGCTCCAACAAGACTGGATTAGATAGGCATGTTAGAGAAACTGGGCACAGCATGGATTGGAATTCCCTTAAAGTAATCAGTTTCCAAAGCAATTTCCAAAAAAGAAAACTGAAAGAAGGAATAGAGATTGAGAAAAATCAAAATTCCATCATCAATGACTGCAAAGGATTTTCCCTGCCTAACATCTGGCAAGATTTGTTGAAAAATAACCTAAACCGTCAAGGTAAACCGTAACCGTCAAGGTAAACCGTAACCATGATAGTGACAAGCAAAAAGTGACAACAACAAGAGAGCCTGAAGAAGAAGAGTTTTCTCCGAAAATTTGCTATAAATGAAAAAAATTTCCTAGTAAATTCCCATAAGTTGCTTTAGATTATTAATTCTTTTATCCTTCATAGAATTTATTTTGAAACCAAAATCATAAGAAAAGGAAAAAAGCAATCTTTTTCAATAGCTTTAGTAATGACAAAACATTTGTGCAAAATTTTATATCATTGCTTTTTATGGTTTCTGAGAAAATGGTACATCAAGTTAGTCAATTTATAATGAAACATGTACATCTTTTAAAATACATCCTATAGTACCAAAACAATTGCTTAAATTTATTCAGTGCAATCACTGCATGTGCATTTGTCAGGTTCTCAAAAAATATAATAATTATCTGAAAAAATACTTTAAGAAATTATTGGAACAAATTTCAGATTTTCTTAGAAATGTGTCTTTGAAATTCTTCAAGAAACAGCTAACGGAGACATAATCAAATTGTGTTTGTGATACACAAAGAACTACACAATCATAACTATTTGTACATTGGCAGTTTTCCTGAATACTTCTTGAAAATCAAATTTCAGGAAATTTCTGCCAATAAGTTACTTGTATTTTTCCAGATAAAAAGAAATGCTTATATTGTGGATCCAAATAGTTTTGCTTAATGCTACTAATATACTTAATACAGATGTGTTGAACTTTGACAAGGTAACTTTTTTGAAATAGTGCTCTGGAAGACAAAAATGATAACCTTTATATTTGCTTATCAAAATGAAGTTGTCCAAACACGTTACTAGATGGTACTAAAATTAGGAAAACTTGTTATGTCATTATTGTACGTTTAATAATGTAGCAATTGCATAATTTTCTTGAAATCTTAATTTATTTGATGCAATCAGTGGATCAAGCAGCATTTTACTGTATGTATGTTAAAACGTGTTTTATTGAGCCTTTGGTAATAATTAAAAACCACAGAAAAAAAATTCAGTTTTTCTTGACCTTTTTTTATATATTAGTGATCACGGATTGCATGTAAAATACATTTTCACTAAAGGAATTATTTCATTACTAAAATGTTCATAGTCATAAGTTTGCAATGAATGAAATATCCGATTCCTTAAATTAGTCAATCGACATCTTTTGAAACGACGGCTATACTTCGTAATGGATCCTCAAACTAATCTTTCAAGTACACGAACGATTTGTTCACAAGTACAGGAATCATTCGGTTAACTACGTATAAAGACACTATAACTTCAAGTGAAACTACGACAACAGTTTATAATTTCGATTATAGGAATGGTTTATCACTTCCAGTGAAATGACAGTGATGCTTTCATTAAGTTGACGAAGCTGTCTTGCTTACCCTTTCAAGTCGAAATTATTGCTACGCTAAATTTTACGCTGTAATTTCTTTTTCTTCTGTATTTTAAAAGATTATTAAACAAACTTGTTAACTCTGCAGTTATTTAAAAACTAACACACAAGTTCTTATTTAAATGCAGTGAAACTCTAAAAGAACGCACAACCTTATTAGTTGGTATATGTAAAGATGCGTTCGTTTCGCACATCGCCGTAATGCTCCTCTCCGCGACTACGGACTACTCTAGTGACGTCACAAATCGGTGTGCGGGCCTGTTAAGCTATTAGGGGGTGATGGTACAGCCCCATCGCTCAGTGTGAAGTCGAAGGAAGGATGGCGAAGCCCGTAAATAGGAGGGGCGAGTCCCGGCACTGGTCATTGACACCAAGTGCAAACCGCGACTCATCACTGAAGACAACACAATGCCACTGGACACTATCCCACATTGATCGGGACAGACACCAGTGCAATCAGTGCCGCCGATGCTCACAGGTTAGTGGTAGGCAGCAGAGTGGTCTCCTCGAATGTAGTCCCCGGCTGCAAGTCATCTGGCTATGGCCCGAATCGTCATTTCCGAACATGTAGACAACGCAACATGGCCACAGATGGTAGAGAGCAACAAATTCAGTTCTATTCATGTGGCTCTCACAATTGCTTGATCCTCGCATTTTGTATTGCCTTCGGCTCTCCACTGCCTACATGCCGCTGGGTTGTGCCCTTCTTGCGCCATTGGTGCTAACATCGTCTGATTGGCAACTTGCTCTGACCCAAATGCCAGCCAATACAGCAACTTGGCCAACTGGCCTCCCTCAGCCCAATTATACAACCTTTCTCAACTGCTTGTATTGTGCAAGGATCTAACGTCGAGGCATCCTCACAGTCTGTGGAGGTCAAAGCAACTGCAGGCCGCTGTCAGAATAGTCCTTGTGTACGCTTTGCTCTTGATAAACCCTCCTCGATCAGATCTGCCGTTGCAGTGTTATCAAGCTTGGGTCCTAGGGACCCACAGATTTTTAAAAAGTGAGTACTTTGTGAGACATTCTGGGTCCTTTTAAAAAATAAAAAAAATAATGAATATTTATACTTACATGAGCAAATGAAAAATACATGTAATGTACATTATTCAACAATTTTAATTTATGCTCTTTGAAAGCAATCTAAAAAAAATCAAGTACTGGCAGAATTAAATTTTATCATTTTCAGCTAAATTTTTCATAATGGAACTACACAAAGACAATGTGTTTTAAGTTACTCAGAACACCAGAGCAATATTTAATTTTTCAAAACACAGGAACTGTGCAATGTCTACTCTTGAACAGTTTTTTTTTTTTTTTTTTTTTAACGAACAATCATTGCAGTATACGTACAACTTTTAGTACAGTACAATCGTTTTCAGTGCTCTCATTTAATGCAAGTTTGTTTGTTCTTCAAATTTTAAATTTTAACTGTTCCAATATCGATTAAAAGAGCTGAAAGATTTAATAAATTAATCAGGACATTTGTATATTTACATAATCTTGAGGGACGGTGCATTGTTTTTATCAAGAGTGATGGCACTGGATTTTTCGTTCTTTTCCTAATCCTCATGAATTCTACTTTTGCCAAATGGCATGATAAAAAAATCTGAAATAAAATGTGGGTTCCAAAGGAAAATCAGAATTTGTAATTATGGGTCCTTTTTTTCGTTTTTGGGTAATTTATGTGCTACAGCACGTCAGTGGCAGCACTGCTTGACGTGCAGTTCCCATGCACTGTGGCGGACCACTGCTTTGTCATTGGTCATTATTTTTTAATCATTTGCATATTTGGCCCTGTGGTACTTGCAGTGGAGTTTCATGAGGTCCGAATGACTTTCTCAAGGCGTTTCGTTTTTTTGTTTTCGGCAAAGAGTGTTATTTTAAAATTGTGGACACAACACTGACATATATTACAAACAGATTTCCTGATATCAATAAACTTGAATTTCAATAAATGTGTAGTTTAGCGTACTAACTTATTTCGTCGAAAATGTTGAAGGATTTCGAAAAAGTTGAGACATACAGATTTTAAAGTATGTAATTTTATAAAAAATGGTGAAAAAATGTCATCTGTATATTGCATTTTAATGGTTTTTACCACAATATTTACATGTAAGTACGACAATGTGAACAGAGCTGTGGCAGGCCTAACACAACACCGCGACGTCCACGTCAAGCTTCATTCTGCTGAAACGAAGGTCTCATTTGGGTGGCCATTTTGCAGGCGGAATAATGCAAGAGGAATAGGGAATGCTCTTGCCAGGAAAGCGTTCTAATTTGTAGTGCTGCCTGACAGAAAATAGTTCTTCATTTCTGTCGCACTTTGTCAAAACACATGGTGACAATAGCTTTGATCTTACACATACAATTCCCTGATACAAAGAAAGTATGAAGATGCCTTTCTTTCTTCTAGGAAAGTATTAAAGTACATGTTGCGTTCTCTCCAACAGAAGTTGCATGACATAGGGAAGTTAATGTTTTGCTCCTCCTATTGACAGTGTGGTTCGCAGTTCATTCAAATTGGTTTACAAAAAAAAAATGTCGATGAAGAAGTGACCTCATAAATTGCACATCAGAGAATCATACGCAAAAAACCCAAGAAACTGTCAGACTGTGATGTTAAAAATTGAGAAGAAATGAGCTATTTTCTGTAGCATAGTACTACAAAATGGAATGCTTTTCTGGCAAGAATGTTCTCCCTTTCTGTTGTACTCTTCCACCAGCAAAATGGCTGCTGGAATGAAACCATCCTTTCAGTGGAGCAAAGCTTGACGTCATCACCACAGCATTGTGTTAGGCTTGCTGCAGCTTCTGTTCACATCATCGTACTTGCATGTAAATAGAACGGTAAAAATCTTTAAAATGCACTATAAAGATAGCATTTTCTCACCATTTGCCATGAAATTGCTTACTTTAAAATCTGTACATCTCACTTTCTCGAAATACTTCAAGATTTCCAATGAAATAATTTAGGATGCTAAACTACACATTTACCTGAATGTCTGTCCTTGTTGGACTTCAAAATTTAAAACTTACACTGAAAAATTTTGAAAGTGTGATTCAGTCTTTAGTGAAGCCTGGTGGATAGAAATCCCAATCTTTTGCAATATAATCTAAATGAATTTTACCAATAAAAAAGACATTCTCAAAAGCCGCAAAACTTAAGAAATTATTTTTTAATATCTCAGCTACACAGCGTAAAAGTAAGGGGTGCAGGTACCCCTGCTCTTCAGAAGTGGGGGTGCTGCACCCCCAGTTTTTCCAGTTTTTCACTGGGAATAAGATTTATTAATGATTCAATATCACATGAAAATTATGCTTCGGAAATCAGAACTTGTTCCCGAAATTCTTTGCATTTGTATTCTTAAATGTTATTAAATTGTAGTAATTTGCTTTTTTTTTTTAATTAGAAAAAAGGGGTTTGTTTCTTTGAAGGTAGAAGAACACATAAATAAAATCATGTGTGGCAGTTTCTAGGGTAAGCAGCAACTGCAGCCACCTGCTGCATTTTGCTCATGCTCCTTGAAAGATTTCACTAGTATCCAAAGTCCAAACTGCTGGTGCCCTATCGTTGGAATGTCTTTTTTTTTCAGGGGTTGGGAGGGGGTTGGGAGGGGGTTGATGTGGTGTGTTTTTACTTTTCACATTTCACTGCAGTGCAATGTTTATTTTCCTCTCGTTGAAGAGTGCTCTTGAATTGCCACCTGGGCGTACTACTGAAAGGAGTGGGTTGTCTTCCCCCAGGCGAATCATTCTCAGTGATGTCTCCATTACTTCTTTTCCATTGGATAGTTGATGCCAAATGGACTACAATTCTGTTCACTGGGCATGAGCAGGCACTTTTCTTCTTGTTGCGAGTAAGGAATCAAAGTGAAACCATACGTTTTCAGGCACATGTGCACTCTTTTAACGAGCTTTTATATTGGGTATATAAATTTGAGGTGAACAAAACACATTGTTGAAGAACAGAAACAATATTTTAATATTAATCGAAGTATGCTCCCTCTGAAGCTACAACTTTACCCCATCTTTCGGGCAGTGAACATATGCCCCGAAGGAAGAATTCCGGTTCCTTGGAAGAGATCCAGTTGTCCAGCCAATTTTTGATGTCTTCATAAGAACTAAACCATTCTGCAGAAAGTGCTGACTGCATCGACCTGAACAAATGGTAATCCGATGGCGCAATATCTGGCGAATATGGCGGGTGGGATAGAACTTCCCAGTCGGATCCTTCTAAGTACTTTTTCACAGGTCGAGAAACGTGGTCTTGCATTGTCATGCTGTAAGATGACTTTGTTGTGTCTATTCTACCATTCCGGCCGTTTTTGCATGAGAGCTCATTTTAAACGCATTGATTGGGTTCGATACCGACCACCAGTAATAGTCTCTGACGGTTTCAGCAGTTCATAGTGGATCACACCCTTCTGATCCCACCAAATACACAGCATTACCTTTGAGCCATGGATATTACGTTTTGGCGTTGAAGGACCTGGTTCACCTGGCTTCACTTAAATACTTTCTGCCATTTAGGGTTATCGTACCATATCCATTTCTCGTTGGCAGTAATAATACAATGCAAAAAAAAACTTCTTTTTTGCCTTTGAAGCAGCAATTTGCAAATGGTTTTTCGATGTTCAAGGTCTCTTTCCCACAAAGCATGTGGAACCCAATTCCCTTCTTTTTGCACAATTCCCATGGCAGCTAAACGTTGTGAAATGCATGGTTGACTAGCATTTAATGCTGCTGCAAGTTCTTTTTGGATCTGGCAAGGATCCTCGTCGAGTAAAGCTTCCAATTCGGCATCAGCAATTTTTTTGGGTGGTCCAGAACGTTCTTTATCACTGACATCGAAATCGTTCCTTTTGAATCGTCTAAACCAATACTCACATGTTTTTATGGATGGGGAATGTTCACCATAGATTTCTGACATTAAGCGATAGCTGTTGGCAGCACTTTTCTTGACAATAAAGTAATGCACTAACACTTCCTGCAAATGCTGTTTTGTCGGGATGAAACTTGCCATTTTCCATCGAGTAAAACAAATACGTCTTCACACCTCAATCGAACGTCGTATACTGACTCTGACAGCTGGCGTCTCATACTGCGATATCGCAGTGTTGCCACCTTAAAATACATGCGAGCAGTAATAAGTACGACACCGAACAGAAATCCCTCAAAACTTATTTATATACCCAATATTATTTTTCCCCCTGAGGTGACATGAGTATGACAGGATATATATTCTTAAATATGGCAAATAATTCCCAGCCCTGGAAGAAAAAAAGGGATTGTAAACAGGCTCCTCTTACTATGTTTTTCAGAAAACAGCTGGGAAGCCAAAGGACACTGCCTTTCGAAATGGGCAAAGTGGATGATGGAGCAAGTTGCAGTACGATGGAGCAAGTAGCAGAGGAATCTTCCACCCCTTCATCCTCAATGATTTCTGCTGTAACAACATAAAAGAGTAGACGGATGGTATTTTCAGCCAAACTGGAAGGTGGGATTTCCATGGTTGGAATATGATGGCACTCGTCATATCGCTATTTGTTCAACATGTAAGTGGGCAGTGGATAACAATTGCATTAGCATGACATTTAAAGCAGTTCTGGAGGGTCATTCAAATTCATGATTAAAAGGCTATATAGTAACTGACACAAAGTGAGGTACAGTGTTCAAAAACACAATAATAGCAAATGTCATGCTGCATCTGTCAGTGCAAAAACACTGGTAAAGGTGTACTTTAGCATCCTAAATTATTTCGTCGGAAAAATTTCACTGTGTGGGAAAAGTGAAATGTACAATTTTTTAAGCATGCAAGTATTTTTAGATAAAAGGAAAAAAAAATTCTGAAGTATTTACCTGGGAGTACGATGGTTTGGAAGAATACGTGCAGGAGGCCTAGAATGACAGAGCGGCGATGTCATCAAGGTGGAGTCCGGTGAATTGAAGCTTTGTTGAGAAGGGCAAGTAACAGGCGGAAGAATACAGAAGGCAGCAGTTGAGCAGTATGTAGTCATAGAAGCATCTTGTAAGAATACATTGAAGGAAGGAGGTCGGGTTTTAGGCAGCATTGTAAGTGGTGTTTTTTCAAGTGTGAATTTTGTGAAAGTGTAAGTACAAAATTGCCAAAAATTGTTCTGTCTGGGAAGAGTGTCCCAAAACATGAATTCATGCATGTAGGAGCTGAAAAGTCCTCTTCAGGTTCCGAACTGCCATTGTAGCTTCCTCTTCAAGCGCATCCATAAGTTTTTCACATTCTGTGTGTGAATATTAGGATCCAGTGGATTAACAACATTTTCGCTGTGGATAACTACAGAAGAAGTGTAAATTCCATTTCTGAAGTTCTCTATGTCTGCATAAGCTACCCACCAGTCTGAAATGATGGGACTTCCAGGCAGGTTGTACTCTGTAATCAGCCGCTGTAGAGTTCTGGCTTTACGATTTCGAACCTCCAACAAGAAGCACTTACCAGATTTCCTTTCTATTCCACCGAAAACCCAGTGTCCTCTCTTGTACTTTCTGTGGAAAAAATAAGTTTAATCTATTTCCACAATAATGGGCTCGCCATTGTCGTCAAAATCTCCAATAGGTTCAACATTGCGACGAAGGTATTTATAGCACTCCTACCTACAGGAATTACACCAATCTACGATTGATTTCTTTCCCAAAACAACTTCGTGGTGAATTAGTTTCTGGGAATAATCTTTTGGTCCAGCAGTATGCCATTACTGCTATTTTTTTCAAAGAGAAATGGCTTCGTCCGGGAAACGACAAAAATCTAGTACTTTTAGTGAACTGACACTTACTGCATTTCCAGTGCTTCTGGTCTATTCCTTGGGAATAATGGACCAGCCTACATTGTTCACCATACCATGAGCAGATACATGAAATTTCTAAGGAGCCGTCTTCACACTAGCCATTTAATAGTTTTTTCCACAGTGTTAGTAGCTCTCTACAAAGTCGTCAGTCTCTACACTTCATTTCGAATTTCGTCAGGGCTTAAAATTTCATTTTCTGGCACAATACAACAAGAAGCTCTTGGCCTCCCTGCCGTAGTATGATTTCTGAATTGAAGAAAATTGTTTATTTTGTAAAATATCTGTTTCACAAGAAAAAAATGTGAGCTATGATGTACAGAATAACAGCAGAACTACAAATGAAGTGCTGGAAGAAATCCCCTACCCCTGCACATCTTCAAAACTATAACCAAACTTGGGGTTCAACCGGAACCAAAACTTCTGTCGTACATGAAATCATTTACATTCCCTTCATTTTTTTCCATTCGGAGACATTGTGAAACTGATAATGACGACATTCCGCACATTTCTTTCTCAAAAATTAATAAAACACTTTTGAACTACTACTACTTGCGCATGATTACGCGACACATCACACTCTTCCAAAAAATATACCCCACTCCTGTTGTATTCTTCCGCGCATTCACTACCAACTCGCAGAGCTGTATAAAAAGAAAATGTATCTGTGTACACAACTGAAACAGAAAACTTGCTGTGAATCAGAGAAGAGCGAAACACTATAATAGAATAAAATAATTGAAAAAAAAATAAAACAATAACTTATTATTAGAACATTACAGATTCCAATGAGAATAAAATAAGTATATACATTATAATTGAATGTGCAACAATGTGTGTAAAATGGACCTTTATAGCAAAATATTAAAATATTGGACAACGTACCTCATAAAAGCAAATGACTAAAATTTTTATATGCAGAAAAACAGTTCCATTAATGAAGCTTCAAAAATTATAAAAAGCATTTTCAATAACTTAATTCCAAAATAGTAAACTTACAAAATACATAACAAAAATATTTTAATTTAATAAGTGGCAACTGCAAGGGGAACCTGCCAATGAAATTTAAATTCTTTCTGCGCAAACTAAATTTTTGATACAGTTCCTATACATTGAGAACAACAGCCTTCATAAAATATAGATGCCAGAAACGTAGGTGAAAACAAAAGAATTTGGTAGATGTGAAAGTTCTTAAAGTTAAACTAGAATTGAGTATATTAATCTCGGTAAAGCCTTAAGTAAGCGTTTTAATTGCTGTAAATAATTTTTTATTTTAATCTACAAGCAAAAACTATCTGCAATATCCGCTAATAATCTGAAAACTATCAGAGTACGCAAGTATGTCTACATTCTAATACTCTGCCAACTCGTACTCCCTTCCGACGCACGGAACCTTCACGTCGTGGCCATTAACATCACTTCAGCCTCCCGCACCAACTGCTGCAAACCATCGTACTCACAGGTTAATACTTCAGAAAAACTATTTCCTTTTATTTAAAAATACTATATTTTTGAACCTTTCCCCATTAATTTGCATGCTTAAAAAATTGTACGTCACACTTCACCCACACAGTGAAATTTTTCCAATGAAATAATTTAGGATGCTAAAGTACACATTTACCAAAACAGCATCTGACCCTGAAATCTCAGGTATCACATGTCTTGTCTCTGAAAAGACAAAAGCGAAACTCTACGAAAATCAAAAAGCTTTGGATGCCACATTTCGAAGCATTTTGTATTTGACTTGTCAGGGTCAGGCTTTAAGAGGACACGAGAATGGCGAATCGAATATGAAGCAGTTGCTGCTTCTGCTCTCAAAACAATCCCCCGTGGTTGAACAGTTGCTAAAATGAGACATGCAGTACAAGTGGATCATCCCTACTATTCAAAATGAAATGCTCGAAATTTGCTCTCATGAACTGCTACACGAAATAATTGAAGAAATAAAAACAGCAAAGTAGTTTAGCATTATACTAGATAAAACAACTGACAGTACAAACCAAGAGCAGCTATCTATATGTGTTCGATATGTTTCAACATCGTGGGAGGTGAATGAGGTGGATTTTATGAACAAGTAAAACAGATGCTGAAACGTTTAGAATTCTGCAAAGTGCTCTGACATCACTTGGGATGGAATTAGAAAGCTGCCATGGTCAGTGCTACAATGGGGCTTCTAATATGCGTGGACACATATCTGGTTTGCAAGCACATGTGCACAGTATTTGCCCAAAAGTTATTTATGTATATTGTGTTGGACATCAACTAAATTTGGTAATTCAGGAAGTGTTTAAAGAACTTAATTGTTGGAAGGCAAACATACATTAGCTTTAATGTCTAGTGTTGTCAAATTCATCAAAGATTCACCAAAGCGTCTTGCAACCTTTAAGGATCTGCAGTTAGAAATGGTGGAAGGTATTACTAGTTGTAGTGAAGGCAGTTTTTAAAAATTACGTTCCTTGTGTCCTACCAGGTGGATTCTCCAACCTAAAGCAGTAGAAGTATGCATTTCTAGATAACTATGAAATAATTTTAAATTGGTTAAAAAAGATGTACAATGATAATCTGCAATATTCAGTGACAAGAGCGAATGCACGTTCATACTTAGGCAGTCTAGAAAGATTTTCAGTATACTTCGTGATGAGACTGTTCCACAGAATTCATATCTCTGTCAACCCAGTTCATCGTGAAGTTCAGAAGCCCAACATTACTATTGGAGAGTGTAGAGCATTGTTGAAAAGGCTTACTGATATTCTTTCAGCTGATACATTTTCTGATGAAACGTTTACAGCATTTGCAACAAATTGTGGCCTGCAAGAAGCAAAAGGCTCTCTGCCACGTGGCTTCAGTCATCATACTAAATCTTTCCCAAGGTGATATTGGTCACAGTGAAGTATCACAGCACAAATTAATTCTTCAATATTTCCAGCAATTATTCACTTCAGCTCTATCTACTGTAAATAGTGCTATAAAAGGCTCTCTGCCACGTGGCTTCAGTCATCATACTAAATCTTTCCCAAGGTGATATTGGTCACAGTGAAGTATCACAGCACAAATTAATTCTTCAATATTTCCAGCAATTATTCACTTCAGCTCTATCTACTGTAAATAGTGCTATAAAAGGCTCTCTGCCACGTGGCTTCAGTCATCATACTAAATCTTTCCCAAGGTGATATTGGTCACAGTGAAGTATCACAGCACAAATTAATTCTTCAATATTTCCAGCAATTATTCACTTCAGCTCTATCTACTGTAAGTAGTGCTATAAAAGGCTCTCTGCCACGTGGCTTCAGTCATCATACTAAATCTTTCCCAAGGTGATATTGGTCACAGTGAAGTATCACAGCACAAATTAATTCTTCAATATTTCCAGCAATTATTCACTTCAGCTCTATCTACTGTAAATAGTGCTATAAAAGGCTCTCTGCCACGTGGCTTCAGTCATCATACTAAATCTTTCCCAAGGTGATATTGGTCACAGTGAAGTATCACAGCGCAAATTAATTCTTCAATATTTCCAGCAATTATTCACTTCAGCTCTATCTACTGTAAGTAGTGCTATCCTTACTAAGTATCCAGCTGAAGATCTTGAAATTGCAGCATGCACTGAAAACATCATCCTCCAAGGTGTTAATGGCATGTCTCCTGATATGAAGGAAAGCTGGCAAACCTCTGTTACAAATGTTTGTAATTTTTATCATGATTTTAACGAACAAAGGCTCGCTGATGAATTTGAACACTTCCGGGATTACACAGTGAAAGAACAACTAAATGTATCAAGCTGCAAAGAACTCTAACAGATTTTTGGTAAAGATCCAACACTGGATATTTTATTGCCTAACTTTGGAAATCTAAAATTGTATGCAACCTTGCCATGCACATCATGCAAAGCAGAAAGATCTTTTAGTTTACTAAAAAGAATAAAAACCTTCTTACGAAGCTCTATCACAGAAGAGATTAAACCACTGTGCAGTTCTTTCGATCCATCGAGATTACGTAGACAATATGCATTTGGATAAAATTATGGTAAATGTGTACTTTAGCATCCTAAATTATTTCTTTTTTCAATTTACTTCCGATATTGGAGGTTAATTATTTTAACGTGCATTAATGCATTTGCATTTTTGAACTTCACTTTTAGTTGGTAAAGTTCGATGAACACTTACCGCACGTGGGGCTTGGCTTTCAATCCATATTTCCGTTACGTGGAAAAATTTAAGTGTATGAGAAAAGTATGACATAGAATTTTTTAAGCATATAAAATAATGGGGAAAGGTGAAAAAATATAGTATTTGTAGATAAAAGGAAATAACTTTTCCGAAGATTTAACCAGCGAGTACGATGGTTTGGAAGAGTATGTACGGAAGGCCTAGGGCGACGGTGTCAACGTGCAGTCTGGTGAATGGAAGCTTCGTTGAGAATGGCAAGTAACAGGCGGAAGAATACAGAAGAAAGCGGTTGAGCAGTACGTAGTCATCAAAGTGTCTTGTAGGAATACATGGAAGGAAAGAGGTCGGTCTTACGCAGCAAAGTAATTTTTTTTTAAAGGGTCATTTTGAGAAAGCGTAAGTACAAAATTGTCAGTTTCCACACTTCAGTTTGTATTTCATCAGGGTTTAAAATTTCATTATCCGCCACAATAAAAGAAGCCGTAGGCCTCCCTGCCATAGTATGAAATCTGAATTGAATAGCATCGTTTATTTTGAAAAATATCCATTTCCCGAGGGGGAAAAGTGACCTACGATGTACGGAATAACAGCAGAACTACAAATGAAGTGATTGAAGAAATCACCTACCCCTGTACGTTTTCCAAACCATAACCAAAACTTCCTCAAAACTTCTGTCGTACATAAATTCATTTACATTCCTTATTTTCTTTCCATTCGGAGACATTGTGAAACTAATAATGACATTCCGCACATATCTTCATACAAAAAAACAAAAAAACTCAGTTTTGAACTACTTGTACTTGCGCAGGATTACACGAATGCATCACACTCTTCTGAAAAATATACCCCACTCCTGTTGTATTCTTCCACGAATTCATTAGCAACTTGTACTCCGCTCCGACGCACGGAACCTTCACATGTTGGCCGTTAGCATCGCTTTAGCCTCCCGCACCAACTGCTGCAAACCATCAGGTTAATACTTCAGAAAAATTATTTCATTTTATCTACAAATACTATATTTTTGCACCTTTCCCCATTATTTTGTATGCTTAAAAAATTGTACGTTGCACTTTTCCCACACAGTTATATTTTTTCGATGAAATAATTTAGGACGCTAAAGTACACATTTACCAAAATTATTAATCAGTGGATTGATCGAGCTCAAGTGCATGTCACAGCATTTCCTAAGCAGACAGTGATTCTTTTTATCAATATTCTTAGCCTTTGTGGGATATCTGTATATTTTTATGTAAGTACTACACTTGACTTTTTTCATGTAAAAGTACCCTGCAACTACGAAATTACAGACCAATACTAAAACACTTATGACTATAGTTTGGCATTAAAAATAGATTACGCCAGAGCAACAGCTGGATTTTTTTTTTTTAGTAGCACCAAGACACACAGAATGCCCAATTAAAGACATATCATTAAAAGAGCCAATCACTTACCCAAAAGTTCTTGGTCACTTTTTATTTCTTTACACTTCATGCACGTCGATTAATCGACGTGCATGAAGTGTAAAGAAAAAAAGTGACCAAGAACTTTCGGGTAAGTGATTAGCTCTTTTAATGATATGTCATTAATGACTTGCACGTAAATATGAGCATTTTGCTCGTGTTTCATACCTTTCAAGATGCAAATAATATGATAGAGAATTACACGCCCAATTAAAGTTTAAACACATGATCTTCTTAACTCAACAAGCAGGAGTTCTTACATTAATGTGGTCCACCTGCTAGATGAAATCATACGTTTAAACTTGTAATTGTCTGGGCCCTTGGAGCAACACCGAGATGATACCAGTGTGATAAATTCTTGTTATTGATAATGAACTTTAAATTTATTCTCCCTATTCTTGGTGTTATGAATGTATTGAAAACTGTTTTCAGGGTAAATGAGTTTTTAATGCTAGATTAAGCCTCTTTCAGAACTGTTGGCCACATTTGCATTGAATCACTGATTGTTGTAGGATCTGGTAAATCTAATGAACTATTCATATTTACTACATATATAGATAGTGTTGCAAATATTTTTAGGGTTTATGGCAGTCCCAAAAATAAAACCAATAGTTTCTTAGGTTATGGGGTCATTAGCCATCTTCCAAAATGTGTGTGTGACCTCAGCTGCTACCCTTCCCCAGCTTTTTAGAAAAGTTAACACCTATGCCGCTGCAAGTGCCTCAGCTGAATGATGCTTCCCTGCTCTAAACATAATCTCAACCTTCCTATAAGACAGGCACTTACAAGACAAGATTTCTTCCCTATCCCTCATTTCTACTGAAAATACTTTAAAAAAAATAAAATGTCTTTCTTTCTACAATAATGTTGCAGGCAATTTTGCTGGAAAAGTGCACCACTATATTGAGCAGAAATGTGGGCAACACAAGTGTTCTCTTTTTTAATTTCTGTATCCACTTCCAAATATTTTGACTGGACAATGATTACTGCAGTTCAAAATATGTGGTTGTGTTTTATAGTTTTGTAAGGACAAAAGTTAGGAAAACAAAGTTTGTGGTTTAATGACCAAGAAAAAAAAATAATAATAAAGCACCAGATAGAAACTAAGCTTTGATAATTAAAAAAAAAACTAACACAATGATAAACTATCATTTTCATTACATTTTATTATCAAGCATTACCACTTACACCACCTACTGTAGGATTCCGGAAAGCCTATCAAGAAAGTAACAACTTGCCGTTGATGAAGTAAAAGATAACTCAGTGTGAATTTTTTATGCCAGATTTTACATTCATGGTACTTTTAAATAAAACCAAAAAACTACTACTTTTTTGTGAATTTACTTTGACAGATTTCACACACCTAGAGCTTTTCCCTCGTATGTGTTCGCATATGCACTGAAAGATGACTACTTCGCCTGAATTTTTTTGGCAAATCTCACACTCATATGGCTTTTCACCCGTATGAATGAGCATGTGCACTGAACGATCAGTACTTCGTGTGAATCTTTTGTGGCAGGTTTCACATTCATAAGGCTTTTCACCCGTATGAGTGTTCATATGCACTGAAAGATCACGATTTCTTGTAAATTTTTTGTGACAGACTTTACACTCGTGGGGCTTTTCACCTGTATGAGTACGCACATGACCTAAAAGAGCAACTTTTTGCACAAATTTTTTATGGCAGATTTCACATTCATAGGGCTTTTCACCTGTATGTGTGCACATATGAACTGCAAGGTCAGTACTTCGTGTAAACTTTTTGCAGCAGATTTCACACTCATGGGGTTTTTCACCTGTATGAGTATGCATATGACCTGAAAGGGTACCACTTTGTGCAAATTTTTTGTGGCAGATTTTACATTCATAGCGCTTTTCACCTGTATGAGTGTACATATGCACTGAAAGATCACTATTTCGTGAGAATTTCTTGTGGCATATTTCACACTCGTGGGGCTTTTCACCTGTATGAGTACTCCTATGCCTTGAAAGAGCAGAACGTTGGGAAAATTTTTTGAAGCAGATTTCACACTCATAGGACTTTTCACCTGTATGAGTGAGCATATGTCTTGAAAGATGAGAATTCTGTGAAAATGTCTTGCAGCAGATTTTACAATCGTAGGGCTTTTCACCTGTATGAGTGTATATGTGGGCTAAAAGATTATTACTTCGCGTGAATTTCTTGTGACAGATTTCACACTCAAAGCAATTTTTACTGTTATGGGTATTCATGGTGACTAAAGTACAATTTCTTTCATGAACTGTGTTATATAATATTATTCCCAGGCAAGAGTCATTAAATATTTCAGATTATCATACTGTGTTATACATGGTATTACACTGTTCACACTTATTTTGTGTTATCTGCATGTATGAGCAAATGACTTTTTCACACTTGTTCAGTGTAAATTCAGTGGGAATCATCTGATCTCATAATGCACTGTGATTACATGTTAATTTCAAGCTGATTTAATTTCTTAGCAGCTGTCAACAATTCCTAATGGTCCTCCCAACTTTTCGTAAAACAAAAATTTTACAGTTTTGCTTCCTTTTCCACCTTAACAAAATTCAACATATGTTTTAAGCATGTTTGGAGACATGCTGCATTGTGATTACCTTTTTTGCTTCAAGTTTCTAACTATGCCTTCAAACAACATCATTCACCTCCATTTGATTTGCTGTCTAAGTTTGAAAGGCAACAAAAGCTGCTTTTTACAATGTGATAAAAAGTACAACTCATGGGGATTTTGCAACAGTCCTGTTGACATACAAAATCATCCATAGTATGTTGAGAGCTAAACGTAAATATGTTTTGCCAGTCACAAGTAAATTAACAGGTGCAATGATGCACTAGTCCTACAAAACGATGCATAACATCTCTTGTAGTTTTAATCACACCAGATTATCAAAGGCTCAGTTTTGCTTTGATGCCTATATATTGTCACAATACAGCATCTTAGGACGGATACAAACACTTCGTTAAAAGTGTTTTACATGCACAATTACTAATCCGTTTTGTCAATATACTATTCATTACACAATTGCTGCTACTCATTAAAGAGGGTTTAATTTCTATTCAACAAATAAAAATTCAATTTCTTACTTTCCTTGTGATGCTCTTGGAATTGTGGAAGTTCTTTTGGAGACAGTCTGTACCTACAGTTAATTTATTTATGATGATTTACCTAGGTATATTTTGTAAAATTAGCAATATCATCAATGAGTAATTATATTTGTACAGGTCACTGGGGGAAAATGTTGAAGAATATTAATTGGAGAAAACAACATTGGAATTGGTATTACATTACTTGGTGAATATAAAGATGTGCATGTGAATTGTGTAATTATGTATTGCAAAATAATGTTAAGCAGATGCTATGGCATAAGAAAAACACAAAATGAGCTTGCATGAAGGGCACTTATAATATCCTTTCAGAATATCATAAATAACTGGAAGGAACACTAGGGTTAATTATTATTAGTCACCAACTGTTTTGGTATCAGCTAATGCAGGATCACCACCCTGGGGTAAAAAGCCCATGTAGTAGGACTCATTCACATCTATTCTGCATTGGTGAATAACTTCCTTAACTGACAATATTTATTATCATTTAGCCCTGTTCATTGTGCCTTTCATGTTTAGCCACCTCACCTTTTCTCCATCCTCTGAAAACGTAACTACGGAGTATTTCTTTATTATCTGAGTTGCATTTCCATCCTCTGAAAACGTAACTATGGAGTATTTCTTTATTATCTGAGTTGCATTCTGTAGACAGTTTCTTTTTTATAACACAGAAAACTTGCTTGTTCCTTTACATCACAAATTTATGCACAGCGAACTACCTCTGGAATTCATGAAGTATTATCATCAAAATAAGAACAATAGCAATAAGCTACAGTCCTAACCGCTCTTGGGACAACAATCTAAGAAACAAATATTTCTACTTAAATATACCAAGAATTGGAGCTACAGAAACAAACACTAAGCAAAATTCCTGTCAAAACATTTCGTTGCCGTGTGCAAAGAAAATCTACTAATCCCTGCGTTCCTTTATGAAATCAAAATTTGGACTTTAACTTACTTGATCAAATAACAAAGAACAGCATTAGCAAAATTGTTAGGAGAAATGGATCGCTCGCGAGTCGCGACTGAGCACTGACCCGTTCCAAGTGACCCCGTCGACAGAGTGAACGAAAAGATCCGTTCAGTACAGTAACAAAGAATATCTAACTGATAAGAAGGTAAGGCCAAAGAACGCGAAGCGTTTATATTCTTTGACAGTAACGTCTCTTGAAAGGAAGATTCTCTATGTAACTTCAGCTTTGGCTTCTACTCTCGAACGCAGGTGTTATTTACGTCAGCGGAGCGTCCGACCTCTACTCTGCAAATTGATAAGTGACAAACAATTTCAGTAGCATCATTCACTTGCTGAACACGAGCAACTATGCTGAAAAAACAAGTTTTGTGGCTCCCAGCACATTTTAAAGGACGTTTTCTTTCTCCTCGATCTTTACATTCGAATAATCAGAAGCCATCTCTTAGACCACTGCGTCTCAGGGTACGGCTAAATGGGATACACTAGAGATCTCAGACTCACGTGGCTTTTTTTTTTTTTTGATTGGAGGTTTAACGGTCACCGTGAGCAGTTGCCCGTCCCTAATTTAGGGCCACTGGTTCTAGGGAAGGGAGAGAGCCAGAGCCGTAAGACAAACGTAACTTCCATGCAAAACCGGGATTCGAACCCTTTCAGACGAATGATCAGAGGCCATCGCTTAGACCACGGTCACAGGGATTTACACAGTTTGAACTTTTTTACTTTTGATTTGAGGTTAAACGACCACCGTGAGCAACTCAATGGGCTATAAGCAGTCGCCCGTCCCTAATTTAGGGTCACTGGTTCCAGGGAAGGGACATCCAGTAATGTAAGACAAACACAACATCTATGCCTCACCAGGATTCGAACCCGGACCCCGTTCGGACGAATGATCAGAATCCATCGCTTAGACCACTGCGCCACCGGGACGACCACTGTTTGAATGCTGATAGCCGCCCCGGTGGCGCAGTGGTCTAAGGCGTTGGCCTCTGATCATTCGTCGGAAGGGGTCCGGGTTCGAATCCCGGTGAGGCATGGATGTTGTGTTTGTCTTACGGCACTGGCTCTCTCCCTTCCCTGGAACCAGTGACTCTAAATTAGGGACGGGCGACTGCTTATAGCCCATTGAGTTGCTCACGGTGGTCGTTAAACCTCAAAAAAAAAAAAAAAAAAAAAAAAAAATGCTGATATGCACTGAAAGATTACTACGCCGCCCCGGCGGCGCAGTGGTCTAAGCGATGACCTCTGATCATTCGTCCGAAAGGGGGTCCGGGTTCGAATCCCGGTGAGGCATGGATGTTGTGTTTGTCTTACGGCACTGGCTCCTTCCCTTCCCTGGAACGAGCGACCCTAAATTAGGGACGGGCGACTGTTTATAGCCCCTTTGAGTTGCTCACGGTGGTCGTTAAACCTCCAATCCAAAAGAAAAAGGGGGGTCTGGGTTCGAATCCCGGTGTGGCATAGAGGTTGTGTTTGTCTTACGGCACTGGCTCTCTCCCTTCCCTGGAACCAGTGACCCTAAATTAGGGACAGGCGACTGCTTATCACGGTGGTCGTTAAACCTCCAATAAAAAAAAAAGTACTTTTTTTGATTGGAGGTTTAACGACCACCGTGAGCAACTCAATCGGCTATAAGCAGTCGCCCGTCCCTAATCTAGGGTCACTGGTTCCAGGGAAGGGAGAGAGCTTGTGCCGTAAGACAAACACAACATCCATGCCTCACCGGTATTCGAACCCGGACCCCGTTCGGACGAATGATCAGAGGCCATCGCTTAAACCACTGGGCCACCGGGGCGGCCGTAACGTTTTACACCCACATGAACCTACACATGCAGCAGGTGATTGCATCCCAGACCAAGGGCATATATATATATATTTTTTATTGGAGGTTTAACGACCACCGTGAGCAACTCAATGGGCTATAAGCAGTCGCCCGTCCCTAATTTAGGGTTCCAGGGAAGGGAGAGAGCCAGTGCCGTAAAGACAAACACAACGTCCATGCCTCACGGGATTCGAACCCGGACCCCTTACGGACGAATGATCAGAGGCCATCGCTTAGACCACTGCGCCACCGGTGCGGCTTTTTTTGTTTGTTTGGAGGTTTAACGACCACCGTGAGCAGTCGCCCGTCCCTAATTTAAGGTCACTGGTTCCAGGAAAGGGAGAGGGCCAGTGCCGTAAGACAAACCCAACATCTATGCCTCACCGGGATTCGAACCCCTTTCGGACGAATGCTCAGAGGCCATCGCCTAGACCACTGCGCCACCGGTGCGGCCCAAGGGCATATTTACTGAGGGGACAAGGTAAATGGGAGGGGAGGGCTTGCATCCCGAAAGTGTCCTTTTTTTTAATGTTTTTGCATAAAATCCAACTTAGCCGCCCCGGCGGCGTAGTGGTCTAAACGACGGCCTCTGATCATTCGCCGAAAGGGGTCCGGGTTTAAATCCCGGTGAGGCATGGATGTTTTATTTGTCTTAAGCCACTGGATCTCTCCCTTCTCTGGGACCAATAACCCTAAATTAGGGACGGGCGACTGCTTATAGCCCATTGAGTTGCTCACGTGGTGGTCGCTAAACCCCCGAACAAAATAATAACATTGGATAGATGTTTGTACCTCCTTGGTGGATCATATCTGCAAATGTTCTCATAAACATTCGTCCAAGAAAGGTCCGGGTTCGAATTCCGTGATTGTCTTACCATACTGGCTCTCTCCCTTCCTTGGAACCAGTGGCCCTGAATGAACCTTACCCGTGTGTCGTCAGGAGCACGTGATTGTGGGCCAGCATGGCTGAGTGTGCAATGTTATCACTGTTAGATTATCCGTTGTTATTGATTAATTTTGGTAATCTGAATGTTTTAGAATACGCAAATAAGCTAATTGAGATTCAGGATGGAAAAGGAGAAATTAGTTTCCTAAAGGAGCAGATGAAATGTGAAAAAATGTTCTATGACAAGTTTGTATTTGATGTGTTCTTCATCGAGACGGCTACTCAGACGAATGATGATGAAACTGAAGGTTCTGCTGAAGCTTTCCTGAGATCTGGAAAGATTAAAACTGAAATGAAGACAAAAACAGTCTATACTGTTGAATGTATGCTTTCCAAAACAGGAAAGGTAAGATTCTCTCGTTAGTTGAAGTACAAGCCATACCAATGATCATAATGTTCACTAAGGGAATGTTTAATAAGGTTTGTTTATAACACGCTTTAGATGTTGGAGGCACCACAGTGTTTGAGAAAGTTATCAGTAAAGCTTAATTAAGGGATGATGAAAGAAAACACTTTTGCATGCAAAATTACCAAGCTAAAGATTTCATATTAATAATGACAAATAGCTTGAGCAATAAAAAAATAAATAAATAGCTATAACTATAAATTTGGTGAGAAGAATTTGTAGAACTTTGATTTCAGAAACTTATCTATCCAAATATGCAATCTCTTTTCTCTTCAAAGTTTCTTTTTGGAAACAACACTGTCGGGACGCTTTCAGGGGTTTTTTTGGTTTTTTTTTATTGGAGGTTTAACGACCACCGTGAGCAACTCAATGGGCTACAAGCAATCGCCCGTCCCTAATTTAGAGTAACTGGTTCCAGGGAAGGGAGAGAGCCAGTGCCGTAAGACAAACACAACATCCATGCCTCACCGGGATTCGAACCCAGACCCCTTTCGGACGAATGATCAGAGGCCATCGCTTAGACCCCTGCGCCACCGGGGGCTTTTCAGGTTTGGATTGGATTGGATTGGAGGTTTAACGACCACCGTGAGCAACTCAATGGGCTATAAGCAGTCGCCCGTCCCTAATTTAAGGTAACTGGTTCCAGGGAAGGGAGAGAGCCAGTGCCGTAATACAAACACAACATCCATGCCTGACCGGGATTCGAACCCGGACCCCTTACGGACGAATGATCAGAGGCCAGTGCCTTAGACCACTGCGCCACCGGGGCGGCCTTTTCAGGTTTCAATTGCCTACGGTTCGTAAAAAGCTGGTAAACAAAATCGTCCTCTATAAAGTGGGAAGAACATATTCTTAAAAGCACATCGGGGTGAAAATCCTTCCTTTTCATTTTGCACCACTATTGCTTCAAAATATCAAATCTTTTCCATGGAAAACATATCCCTTCTTTGATGCATTTCCTGTGGCACGACTTATTTACACAACCAAACGCAGAACAAAAATTAGGCATAATGCGGATTTGTTAGAAAATACAAATTTTATCAATAACAACTATCACAACTCAACACTACGACAACCTATTTTTTTTTTTTGATTGGAGGTTTAACGACCACCGTGAGCAACTATATGGGCTATAAGCAGTCGCCCGTCCCTAATTTAGGGTCACTGGTTCCAGGGAAGGGAGAGAGCAGTGCCGTAAGACAAACACAACATCCATGCCTGACAGGGATTCGGACCCGGACCCCTTACGGACGAATGAGCAGAGGCCAGCGCCTTAGACCACTGCGCCACCGGGCCGGCTATGACAACCTATAACCGAAACAACTGAAAAATTGTTGGTCCGCTATCACGTGGTTAATTTCCCAGGATGCAACGAGCGGCGGGTAAGGTCATGGCAAGGCTGAACTGGATCGAGTTCAGCCTTGGTCATGGCCATACTTGAAGAAGAAAGGCCTGCTCTTTGGAAAAATGACGTCACGAAAGGTGGCGACCGTGATCGCAGTAGCGTCTGCCGACAGAGATATGATCAGCTCATGAACACGCCTTCCGTTATCTCATTGGTGGGTGCCGTCTCGGCACCGAGACGGCACCCACCAATTGGAGACCGCGGTTATTATGTTAATGTTTTGATATGGGGACGAACATCGCTGCTTTTTTTGATTGGAGGTTTAACGACCACCGTGAGCAACTCAATGGGCTATGAGCAGTCGCCCGTCCCAAATTTAGGCTCACTGGTTCCAGGGAAGGGAGAGAGCCAGTGCCGCAAGACAAACACAACATCCATGCCTGACCGGGATTCGAACCCGGACCCCTTACGGACGAATGAGCAGAGGCCAGCACCTTAGACCACTGCGCCACCGGGGCAGCATGGCTGCTTCGATTCAAAGAGGTAAGTTTTTATCTCGTGCTTTTTTTGATCTCCAGAATACACAATCACATTTCTTTTTTGCCCTCACATCGTAACAGTGGTGGACTAAGCCTTTTGAAGGAATAAACATTCATTTGTGGACCACACTGATGCATTCGGTTTGTATCGTGATCGTCATTTCGTGCTGTCTCGATTTTTTTCCTTCCCATTCCCATCGAAACAGTGGAGGATTAAGCCTTTTGAAAGAATAAACCTATGTATGGGGTCCACAGTCGAAACTTTTATATGATGTTTGTATATGCCATTCGTAGTTACAATTTCTGTTTGCCCCCTCCTGAAAACTAAACAATCGCCACCCTGTTTGTGGTCAAAGGTATCGGAAGGTAAAAATAATGTTTTGAATTGGGTGTTTTCAACCAGAAATAAAAAAATTTGACAGCACTGGCAGTCTTTTATGGACTTCTGGAGATTGGCTAATGTTATACAAAATCGTTAGTAACAGGTATTGGTAAAACTAGACGAAACCCGTCGGAATCAACAGTTAGTTTTGTTTTTTGTTTTTGAAAAGAATGAATTCATATGAAACAACAAATGTGAAGTTTATTTGATATACAAATTCATTCAACCAAATCAGTAAAGCCAATAGCCCAGGTTCGTGATTTTTTTAATTAAATAATAAATTCGTATGAAACAACAAATGTAAAATTTATTTGATTGACAAATTCATTCAACCAATAACAGTAAAGATAATAGTCCAGGTTTCTGATTTTTTTTATTTTTTTTTTATTTGGTGACTGAAGATTTAAGAACCACCACCATGAGCAACTCGATGGGCTATCTATAGTTAGCCGTCCCTAATTTAGAGTCACTGGTTCCAGGGAAGGGAGAGAGCCAGTGCCGTAAGACATGAACAAAACATCCATGCCGAACCTGGTAGACAAAACCCGTTAAAATCGACGATTAGTTTTTTTAAAGAATAAACTCAAATGAAACGTTTATTTACATAATGGGAAATGTCTTGCGTACGTGAATAAACTGCATCAAATGAATGTTAAGTTGTATGTATACATCACACAGCCCAATGGCACAATGCAATCAGGTCTTTGAGTGTTCGCAGTTCCAATAAGAACTTTCATACAAATTCTTGCTAGCGTTCTTTTGCACAAGGGTTCGCTGAGAATAGAGACTTTGGACTATCTCAGTCACTCCATGCTTCCACCTTCAGCAGCGCATGAGTCAACCGCTGGTGATCGGATGTGAACTGCAGGCTTCTTCCATAGATTTTACGTGGGAAATTTGCCGCCCCACAGCACTCGAACTGCTGCCCCAATCTCATTCTTCTCTTCGACTGGCACATCTACATGGTAAGACCTTTATTTTGATATCTTAACCATATGATTACGTTCAGCCATTACTTCACAACTAGTCTTACAGTAAAAAACCTTGTAGAATTAATATATAGATGATTTAACCCTTCCCCCCCCTCTAGAATTCATAGTTTGTTGCTGTCCTGTAGAGCTGCAGATTGTTATCTTGGATATCTTTAGCTGCTGTATAGCGCTTTTATTTTCTATGAGACTTATTAATCACATCGTTCATGCTTGAGATTATTATGGCTTTGCATGCATCATTATCCTATGTATACATTACCAAAGGCTTGTTTACGATTTACAAGGTGTGTACCAAATTTGGGAAATACAATTTCATGACCACTTTTAAAAGCTCTCTCTCTCTGTATATATATATATATATATATATATATCCCTATCTGAGGCAGTGGAATGCATGTGCTCATGTTACAGAAGGGAAAGCCACCCCTGCTACTAGTAAAAAACTGACTCATCATACTTTGACTATGCCCAAAGTAAGGCTTAGTCGAAGGTTATGTAATGAAATCGTGTAGAACTATTGCAGTACATGCTTTCATTACAATCTTTCTTTAGCATTTATACCTGGAAAGCCGCCCCGGTGGCGCAGTGGTCTAAGGCGTTGGCCTCTGATCATTCGTCCGTAAGGGGTCCGGGTTCGAATCCCGGTGAGGCATGGATGTTGTGTTTGTCTTACGGCACTGGCTCTCTCCCTTCCTTGGAACCAGTGACCCTAAATTAGGGACGGGCGACTGCTTATAGCCCATTGAGTTGCTCACGGTGGTCGTTAAACCTCCAATCAAAAAAAAAAAAAAAAAAAAAAATATCTGGAAAATGTCATGACTTCCTAAGGAACATAATTTAAAATTGTTCTCAAAATTTTGTACATATACACTGAATGATCACTGAATTCTGACCATAGGTCATCCTTTCGCCCTCAGTACAGCAGCTATCCGACATGGCATCAATTCAATAACATGTCGGAAGCAGTTGGGAGGTATGGCTAACAAATATGGGTGTAATGCAGTCTTTAATGCTGTTACGGAGGTATAATCAGTGTGTTGAGATGCCTGAAATGCTCTTCTGTAATGCTGCACAAGTGTTTTATGGGATTGATACTGTTGGAGTTTGAAGACCAGTTTATATGCTGGAAGTCTGAACTGTGCTGCCCAAACCATTCCTGTATAGCATTGGACCTGTGGCTTGGCGCATTGTCATCTTGGAAGATATTGTCGCCATTTGGGAAAAACTTCAAGATTGCTGGGTGTACAGAATCAGCAAGCAATTCATGACAGTGAGCACAAGTCACATGTTGTTCCACATGCACCAGGGGTCCAAGTTTCTTCCAGGTAAACACATTCCATACCATAACAACTGCCACCACCGGCTAACACTGTTGATATCAGGCAGGATTGATCAACCACCTCATGTTGTTTCTGATCTGTTGCATAGATCCACGCCCAAAATTATTTTCGAGTTTTGGGAAAAGTGAAATATTCAGGGGATAAAAAAAACTGTGGTTAAATTTTATTTACATGTAACTCCTTATAACTTCCTATAAGATGAGCAAGGCAATGAAAAAGTGAAGCTAATTTTTTCCCCCCTTTCATGTTTTTTTTTTGTGTGTGTTTCGTGTTGCAAAAACATTCAGGTTATTTTGAGGAGTACCCGGAATGTGTGGGATAGTATCGTTTGATAGTGTTTCTCTCTCTCTCTCTGTGTATGCTTTGGTCCACAGCAGAAGAGGAAAAATAAATTCAATGTAAATATTATTTGGGTAACGAGAGCACATTTTATTTGATATTTAACACTTATGCAATGTAATCTGTAAAAATAGCTGTACTTTAGTGCAACTTGAATATAATGTTAATACGTATTGCAAATATATTTATTTCATGTTAATGTGAGCTTCAATCGCCGTCAAACAAAATGGCAGTCGTCAGTTGAGTTTCAAGTATATTAATTTTTTTTTTTTTTTTTTTTTTTTGTGTGTGTGTGTGCCAAGGCTGTTAGAAGAATTAAAATGTGATGTGTGGTCGGTCATGAAGTAATGTATTAAGCCTCCGGTTGGCCGGCACGTATATATAAGTTCGTAGATTTCTGTACCCAAAGTGACGACAATGCAATAATACGTTCATCTGAAACCTGTTCAAAAGCGGCGAGAACGCATACATGCGCATCTTAACAACAAATACTACAGAAAGACGGGACGCTTTTAGGGGAGTCTCCTGTTATTCATGTGACAAAATTTCGCATTGCTGCTTTCAAATCCCCTGCTGCCACCTGGAGGGTGAATTAAAGTTGTACAATATTTTTTTTTGTTTCCCTTTATCACCCTTTCATCAGAAAGAAATTCCACCCATTGGGGTCTAGTGGAAAAGGGTGCAGCTAAGAGCTATGGCCAAATGTTTTTTGTTGATAACATTGCCTGTAAGCTGAATTCCTCTAACAGTCGAAAGTGTCCATTATAACTTGATCAAGCTGGGGAACATAATTTAATTCTTGGTGCCCGAAGAAGGCGTGATAATGGATGAATTCTTGACTTTGACCATAGTTTCTTGTTTCTGCATGCGCAGGGGTTTGCTGTTAGGGTACGCTAAATTTATACATAACCAATGTTGAAAACATTTTGCTGTTGCAGAAATTCAGGAGTATGGACCTGCGTGTGTGGGGGGGGGAGCAAGCAAGGCCCATCACAAATTGCCCCCCCTCCCTTTGTTTCTTGAAAGAGCATACTGTCCTCAAGGGACGCCAACCAATACGTTAACCTTTTATCAGCAGAACCTAGAAACAATCTCAGCAAAAGACCGCACACACACACACAGCGCTGTCCCACCAGAGCATGCACTCATGCAAAAGACTACAAAACTTTAGATGTTCACCCGCTCTCCATAGAACAGCCTAGTCTGCCCTATTGTTAAAGCCCTCTAGAGGGTTGGAACAGTGTTGCGAGCTGTAAGCATCACATCCTTTGCCCACAGAGGATTTCTGTTGTTCAACAGACCACACGTCTAGCATGAAATCAGCCTTCTACATACAATTTTGGTGCTAAAACACATCCTAAAGGGCACAGTGGAAACACAGGCAGATGGCTGATTCAGTGTGTTCTTTTCTGTGGCAGAAGCTCATATACTCCCGTGGAACCTAGAGAGTACTGAACATTTGATGAGCAACATTGCTTCTTCTCCAAAAACAGCCGACACTTCACGGTGGATTTTGTTGGATTCAGATGTTTTGCTCATTAAAAAAAAACACTGTTCCGTGAACTTCTGAATTCGAATAACACTCCAGCTGCTGCGCCATAACAAACTCCTGTTAACGAATAAACTATGCAACACAATTGTGCTACACTCCTTCCATGAGCAGATGATGAAATGTGTGACATCTCTCTGCAGCAGTGTTGTATTTATTTCTGATAGTCACTAATATGTGAAACCTATTTTGTGATACACCCTTGTAGCTCATTTTTTTTCCTTATATGAGTGAATCCCCATTGCAACATAATTCTTTTAACACATTTTTCAACAGCTTACAATGTCATTAGCTTATATCATTTTACACTTCAATATAATATCTTGTACCTAACACTTTGGTATTTTTTTACAGCTTTGTTGTTTTGTTTTGATTTCTTGAAACATTTGGGTATTCTGGTTTTTGTATATCCATGCACTCCACCCTCTTCCTTTTTGTTTTTCCATTAGAACAGTTAAAAGGGCTAAACGTTTTGAGAGGACAAACACACGTACTTATTGTGGAAAACATTGCATGTTTGAAAGCATTTTCCAGCAGCTAATGAGAGATGTCACCTGGAGATGACATTGACTATTTGAGATAAGTGTTTCATAGTGGATTTATATAAAAAAAAGTCCACTAAAACACTTCTTTCTGATGGTCTCAGTTACAGCTTTAAGCAGATCTCAAGTTCACGCTGCAGATACTGTGGGTAAGTTTCTTTTCTGGTAATATTTTTTAATTACATTTGTGTAGGCATCAACTTGTCTGATTTTTTTCTTCACGTAGTAATTAGCTCATTTATTCTCTTTTGTCTTGTGCAACTGAACCCCCATCGCGACATGGTAGCTTTGATAGGTTTTTACACAGATTACGATAGTATGAAATGCAGCTCACTTTCAGGCTTTTCAATGACAGAAATGGAGAAAAAATTGGACTCAGCTGAGAAAAATATAACAGCATAAAATTTATTTATGAATGAATTATAATGTTAAATGCTGAAACTTGCTCATTATCAAACTGTTGCTACTCACTGGCAAAAAATAAGTTTTAAAATGAGTGCGCCTGGAGACCAAACGGTGGAGCAGTAGAGTGTTGAGTGTTGTTGAGTCGCAGAGCAGTATATGAACAACCAGACCAGCTTTCGGTTAGTAGAGTGTTGAGTCGGAATGGGAAAAGCTGCCGATTTATAGGAGTTTGATAAAGGACAAATTGTGATGGCACAGTGTGTCTTATGGATTGTTCACGTGCCGCTGTAGTGAGTAGGTATCGAAAGTGGTGCGCAGATGGCCAAATGATGAATCGTCGTCTGCAGTTCACCGATGCCAGAGGGGAGCGGAGACTGTCGCACATTGTTCACAGCAACTACAGTGCAACAAATCACACATATACAACAGTGGTAATCAGGGCAATGTGTCACAGCTCACTGCTCACTGCAGATTTGTGCACATGGGCCTATATACCCGAAGAGCTAGCTAGATCCCCATACTCACTGCATGAAAGGTGCCATGATCATCGAGATTGGACCATGGATGATGAAAGCAAGTGGCCTGGTCTGGCGAATCAAGATTCCTGGTGCATCATGTAGACAGCCAAGCATGGATATGCCAATTACCAAATGAGGTTATGGCACCTGGATGAACTGTTAGGCAGAAATATGCTGGCAGTGGCGTTATGCTGTGGCCGATGTTTTTTGGGACACTTCTCACTTGCAGAATCTTTTTCAGAAGTCTGCAAGGTAAAGGGATACCTAAATGTTAATTTTGCCATAAAATTTATTGTTCTGCACTGAGTCAGTTTGAGATATTGATAATAGTGCACATTCATATTTAGTTGCAATAGTCAAACTAGCTTTTTCCTCATAAAAACGCAGAAGAAACTAGAACTATTTTAATACATTCAGAACTTAAATATCATTCTTTAAATGCTTTTGGAATTTTAAAAATAACGGTCAAAAAGTATAAGGAATTATTTGAAATCCGTATTTTTAATTTGCATTTAGTTAACTGATCAAACTTGAACTCCCTCTCTTCGAAGGATGTTTTTCCTGATAGACATTGTTCTTACTATTCCTGCAGTAATTACAGTATGTTGTACTAGGGACCTCACCAGGTGATTGTGTGAGAAGGTAAGGGTCACGTCAACTTCGGAAATACCAGTAATTTTGCCACATTTAACTTGATTTGTAAAACAGGGGTCCATATGAGATTTTCCTTTGAAATCCAGTTTGTGCATTGACCACAGTTTTAAGAAAAATTTGGTGAATTTGTGAAAATGTGATGGGGGAATTTTCATTGATATAATTGTTGAAATCCCATAAAACTGAAGTGAGCAAAACAGCAATGGTTCTTGTAAAGCAAAAAACTTTTCACCTCGTCAATCTGAAATGAAACAATCTGGAAGATCATTGAAAGACAGTTGGGACAGTCAGCTTCCGGAATACCACGTAATATGGCTTTGGAAACGAAGCAAGGGATTTAAAAATTTGTGATCATATGGTTTTAGTAAAAAAAAAATATCTGAGTAAAGCTACCTGGAAGTAAAAAAATAGATAAAATAAAAGGCAACCAACCATTTAACTTCCAAAATGCTGCATGGTTGCGGAAACTGAAGGGAATGTTGCAAACACTTCACAAATATGGATTTTGGAAACAAAAAAAAACAAAAAAAAACCAGCAGTAATCTAACTGGAACAAAGCTATCTGGGTGCCAAAAATGACAGAACTTCTCACAGCCACCAAATGCCTCACAATGAGACCATACAAAGCAGAACGAGGGCGATGTAAATGTGTAAAAACATAATTTTTGAAAAAAGGAAAAAAAAACCTTATCAATCTAACTGAAGTAAAGCTATCTTCGAAGCATACAGTAAAAAAATTAAGTTGAGACGTCAACTTACGCAATGCCGACATATTCCGTTAAGTTGCAGCATTTCTTCGTTTCTGTGACCGCAGAAATGGAGAAAACGCTTTAAAAATATGGCTCTTGTAAAAAAAAAAAAAAAAAAAAAACCTTCATCTAACTTTCAGTTAGAAGAAAGTTTAGTCGTCCATGCCAAAAATAGAAAAATAAGAAAAATTGTCCAATTACTTTCCAAAATGCCACATCAAATGTGCATGGTGTGTTAAAAGTGCACAAAAACAGCACTTTTTTTAATTTAAAGCTGAAAAAAAAAACAATTATATCTTATCAAGTTGAAGTTATCTGTGCAAAAATATGGAAGAATTAAAGCTGAAATAAAATGGGGAGGGTGGAAAACAGTTGCTTCCGTGATTGATAATAGCTTTACGTCTGGAACGGGAGCCGTTACAAAAGGTGTGAAAATTTCTCTTCCTTTTGTTTTAAAAAATCTTAAAAACAATGTTAAGAAAATAAACAAACACTGCACACCTTTCCGAGAATCTGCAATGGGTGTCGACGTGTTTCTCCTTCCAAGGGGACATTTTAGCCCCCATTATCCCGATCCCTACAGCTGTCAGGTATCTGAACATCATTGCACACCAAGTTCACCCATTCATGGAAACTGTGTTCCCTGCTGGTGATGGCCATTACCAATAGGATAATGCATCATACCACACTGCCAGAATCGTCAAGGAGTGGTTTGAGGAACACGCTGGTGACTTTCTGTTAATGCCCTGGTATGTCCAAATTCACCTGACACGAACCCACTCGAACATTTGTGGTTCGAATTGGAAAACGGGAGTTTCTGCTAAATCACCACCACCCTGAAATCTACAGGAACCAGATACCCCAGGATACCTATTGCCACCTCATCAAATTGTGATGCCTTTGCCGAGTGACCGCTGTTTTGCGGGCTAAAGGGGGTCCTACAGCTTATTAGGTAGGTGGTCATAATGTAGTGGCTCATCAGTGCATTTAGTTTGTATACCAACATACACACTACTGTGTATAATTATGATTGCAAAGTCTCAGAAATGTAAGCAGCATCTTTATTTCTCTGTATAAACTTGCACATGCAGAATTGAAGGAATTAGTTTTGTCTCACTGACATAATAATAAAAAAAAATTGTAAAATAAACTTTGCATGTGAATACTTGTTTTTTTTTCCCATCCTGGAACATGTATCTTTAAAATGTCACTAATAACAATGATTCACCTTAATCAATGTGAAGTGCTAACCAAGATAACAACAGAATAAGATAATTTAAAGAAAAACAAATAAGACAATAAATAATTTTTAGAACATTCCAGATTCCAATGAGAACAAAAGTACATTAGGATTGAATGTGCATCAATGTGTGTGAAATGGCTAGAATCGTTTTTTACCTTCAACCAGAAATGAGGTGGTTAGAATTCACGATTTCAAATTCCATCACATTTATGGTATTGGGTGCAGGTACCACATTTCCATGGGCTTTTTTTTTATTAGTTTTACATACACTGGCGGAAAGTGAAACAAGAACACCAAGAAGGAGATGTCTGATATCAACGAAATTTATACAGCAAAATAACGGAATACAGAGGATAACGTGATCAAAAAATTATGGCAAAATACAGCTGCATTTGCTGGTAAACTAAAATATAACATTTCCATGTAACATGGTTAGTACGAGGTTCAACCGCCATGAACTGCGTCACACTGTGCAATTCTGGCATGGAGTCTGTCGTACAGATGTTGGATGTAAGTTTCGGGTATTGAGTTCCAAGCATCCTCAACCTGGACGCGTAAATCGGGGATGGTCGTAGAGACCGGATAAGTCGCCCCATAAAATCCCACACGTGCTCAATGGGGGGCAAATCTGGGGAACGTGCCGGCCATGAAAATTGTCTCGCACCCTGAAGTGCATGTTGCGTTGCACGTGCCATGTGTGGGCATGCGTTATCTTGCTGGAAAACACGATGGACCGACCTTACAAATGGCACAACGGGCTGAATGATGTTGTTGATGTAGGAGGTGCTGTTTAACGTACCCGGTACAAACACTAGTTGTGTACAGGAGTGATAGCTGATCGCTCCCCACACCAGGAGTAGGCCCTGTGTGTCTCTGGCGGATGCAAGAAGGGTGGAGATGCTCCCCCTGTGTGTCTGCGAACACGCATACGGCCATCGGAGGATCCCAAGCAGAATCTGCCTTCATCGCTGAACATGACAGATCGCCATTGCGTTCTCCATTGCAGCCGTTCCTGACGGTGGGCTGGAGTCAGAGGTACACATGCACGTAGTCCTGCATCCAGTAGACGGTTGCAGATTGTTCGCACAGTCGCCTCAGGTGCAACGGCAGGTCAGATTTGCGTGGATCGGTCCGCCTGTGACTCCCGGTTCCACGTCTTCTCGTGTGGCAATGTTCATCGTACCACCACCGATACTTCCCGTCCAATTCGCTCCACAATACGACCACCCGGCCTCATGGAGTCCGACAAGACAACCTCGCTCAAAGTCCGATAACTGCTGAAATCGTACACGTCTTCTATGTCCAGGCATTGCTGCTTCTTCAGGGTCTTCGCACGTGTCCATGCGCCGACGACTGATTACATTCACTTCGCCGTACTCCTTAAATACCACCAACGATAATTTGCATATTATGCCGTGCTGTGGCGTAAGCGCTCACCAGTTGGTCCCGAAATTAACATCACACCTACGTACACTCGATCCCATTAACATATGTAAATTTCATGATCGTCCGCCAATTCCTTCTTGTTCTTTTTTCACTTTCCGACAGTGTATTTATTTAGTGTGTAATATCTTGAAGTGGTGGCCGAAAATGGGTAAACAGAAAATTTAAAGCAAAAAGGAAATTTTGTCTAAAACAAAAATAAGAATAACATTTTATTTTTTTAAATCTACAAGCAAAAGCTGTGAAATCTGCTAATAATCTGTAAACTATCTGTGTACGTCTGTATTCTGCAATGACATGGAAATGCTTCAAAACTGAATGTTAAAGCCGTGATAAAGGAATGCACTGCAAATTGAATTTTTTAAATTATTTATTCATTCTTAAGGCAGGGATACAGTTCATATGCAATCAAAATAAAGGTAAAAAAAAAAACTGACATGCTGATATTGGTTTGCAATACATATGATTATTATAGTAGGCACTTCTCAAAACTATTAATACACAGTACACAACAAAAAATCTGCTGGTGCTCAACACAGACAGGAAATGCAATGGCAGCAATTGTTAGCACTCTACGATGATTGTTGCGAATGTCTAAAATAGAAATTCATCCCACATTTTTTTATCCCCACAGTTTGGGACTATTTCAGGAACTTTTGAACCTACATTATGATCTTTTACAAACAGCTGGGCTACTGATGGACAAATTAAATGTAGGTCATTAAACAGGAATTCATGGTTTTGCTTTAGTTTCACCTGTGCACATGCTACTATACACAGACACACACAAATGAAATTCATACAAGTTGCAGAAAATCAACAAACACCTTTGAAATCAAAGGAATACATGAAAAGTGGCAGAAATTGCCAGTAGTATGTTATAATAAGTTTGTAAACTAGCAGTGGAAAACATCTCCACCTTCTATACCGTTTCATTTAGCCTACATCTACAAATATTTCCATACGTGAGAAACTTATTTACCAAGCTAGTGTTATAAGAGCATTAAGTCTTGTAAATACAAAGTTTTCTGTGCAAAAAAAGAAAATAATAATAATAACTCATCAGTCTTACAAGTTGATGACCATATACATGAAGAACTCTGATATATCATGTGTATAAATGTGCACTAATTTCTTTACACAACAGGAATGAGGTGCTTCTTCCTATGCAGAATTTGTACATTGAAGTGAAGTACATGATCTTAAGATTTGCTTTAGAAAAAAACGAGTTTCACAAGAGTTATGCCAGGGAAAAAAAATTATACATGTAACATGGTTAACTGCAATATTGGTAGGTATTTCATAAATATACAGTTCACAAAATAGAAAATTTTTTTCATCTATCCAATAGATTATTAAAGGATTTGTTTTTCAATATTTTTGCTTGACGGATATTTTGTAAAAGTTTTGGTCCATTACAAAACTAATGTAATAGTTCCGTGAAGCTCGTTAAAATACTCAGCTATTAATACATTGTTCTGTTCTAAGAATTTTTCTACCCACATTCTCACTCCATGTTTCCAATACAGACAACATTTTTTGTCAACATATTTCATTGCTCACTAAAATCAAAAGGATTTCCTCACAAAATTTTAGCAGTTATTTCAGTAAAAGTTAGTTAAAGGATGCCACAGCTGCATAGAAAGTAGTCTGCCTTCTGAGAATATTGAGCATATGAGGAGGTGTCACAATATTTCCTCCTCTCCAGCACTTATCTCCCTACAAAAAAAAGAGGTATTCAGCTTTCATGAGCACTGTGTAACAACAACTATGACAGTCTTGTCCTGACAACACACTTGGTGGCATCAGTGTGTAGAAAAAAAAATTCAATTGAAAGAACTTTCACAACATTTTTGAACAGGAAAAACAAACAAGCTGTATGAAGTATCTAAGGCTTCACAGGAAATCAGTATAACAAACTTCATGGCTATTCTACAAGTCAGTACTACAGGCATAGTCTTGACATAAAATCAACATTATAAACAGTTTTGACTTTTTTGCTCAATATGACAATTGAAAACTAGGTTGAGCTTTTCACAGTGGTAACTGTAACCCTTTCTGTAGATACCATGAATGTCATGCAGGAGTTCTCATTTATTGCTTTTTGTACAACTAATTCAGTGAGAACTCAGGAAGACAACAAATACTAAGCTACTTCATATGCTTATGAAAGCATTATCTCTATTATAAATTACAAACATGCAGTAACTAAAACTACAGAATCTTTCAACAAAAACTGAAAAATACTTCACAAAATGCAACATCAAAGTCTATGTATACAAAAAAAGCAAGCAATATTATTTTCTAAAAGCCACACAAGCATTATTCCAAAAACAAGGCCAAAAATTTGCTACACAAAATTACCACTAAGAAATTATATGAAATACCTAAGCAGGGCTGTAGCCAGGCCAGGCTGCGCACGACCTGTGTTTCCTTTTGCCCGTACTAGCGACTCGCACAACAGTATAGTGCCCGACCTCTTTCACATCTTTTGCTCGACCACTTTACATTTTTCGCCCGATCTCAATAATCAGCCGCCCCTTCCAGCTCGCTTGTCTGGCTATGGGCCTGTACCTAGGACTCACTGTTGACAAAAAAATACTTGAGACAAACATATCAAGAAAGTTTTAATACTGAAAAACTAATTTTGTTAAAAATGCAGTGACTCTACTTCTTAGAAAGACAAGTAAATGCAGTTAAAATACAAAATCAGATTATGGAAAATTTAGTTCCAATTACTACATACGGGGCAGTTATATCGGGCAACTGCACCGAAAGACAAAACACCTAAAACTTTTCATAATAGAGTAATTAACATAATCTTCCAAAACAAAGGACCACATTATTTGAAATTATTAAAAACATATCAAAACAATCAATCATTTGCATCTTTTTTGGCAATAATTACCAATTATCAAAACAATCAATGAAGTTATCTTGAATCTTGACATAAATTATGAAAAACTAAAAATGGACACTAATGAATCAATAACATAAGCAGTAAATTATTTTGCTGTCATACAACAAAAATATACAAACCCATTATAAAAATTCTTAAATATAAAATCAATAAAAGAAATAAGCTACAAAATAAGCAAAAACACAACAGTATACAAAACAACAAAGCACTGCTAAACCAACCAATCGCACAAAATCTTCGCTCTGACTGGTCAGTTAATGGGAACTGAGACCAGCATAAAAAGCTGAAAGCACAAGCAAAACCAGTATTCTCATCCCTTAGGGCCTGCCTAGTAGTTGTCATATACAAATATATATGTACATAATTGAATGTTTGTTTGTATGTCTGCTATACAAATCTATAGTTTTCAATTTAGAACCACCAAATTTGGTATGCCATCTCATGGTATTCTTAGTTAGACGGTAGATGGTTTTTGGAAGGAATCAGGGTCAAGGGGCTCCCACACAAAATTTTCATAAAAATTTCCATTTTTAAGAACTGCAACACAATTCAGCACTCCAACACCAAAGCTACAGTCTAAGTTAGAGACCGTAGATAACAATAAAGTGCAGAAATATTCATTTAATGGTGCATTAAAAACACAAATGAATAAACATTAGCTTTCACCATTAACAGAGAGCTTCATCAGGAATAAATACCATCTAATGTAAATAGAGAATTTCAGGTATTTGAAATTCAAAATGGCAAACAAAAGGATGAGCAGTGCCAATGTTAAGTCACATGCACACAACATGACATAGGTATATTGCATTCCAGTGTCGGAGGATTCTCAGAAGCACATGTCAAATGTACAGCAGCTCTATGGATGTCTCCTCGAAGGGTAAGTATTTCCATTCCTTTCTTTTTTGTTGCATAAAAGTCAATTAACTAAATAATAATAAAAAGATATGAAATATTACCGCAATCAGCCAGTCATTAGCACTGGCTGGCATTAATTTGGAGGAACTCTGCTTTTCACACGAACAATTCAACGTCGCCTGCTCAATGGTTGACAAACCTTAAAATCTATATTTTGCTCCCAATGGAAAATCCAAAAATATTGTTCATCAAAAAGTAATAACCTAAGTCAATTAAAATAAATTTACTAGAAAATTACAGGAATATCTTTTTCATCCATTAGCTTTCACTTGCTGATTCCATGAACAGTAATATTTACCCAGGAAATCCCGGGTATCCCTGCTACTAGAACAATAAAATACATAATCAAGTCAAAATAAATAAACACAAAATGTTAAATCATATATGCTAAATTAAATTAATCAAATTTAACTTCTATTGAAACACCAAATAAAATTAACCTACCAAATATTTAAAGACATTTTCCGAGTAAACTACAGTAGTTCACTTAACAAAGGAGGTCTTAGCCCCCATATTTAATAACAAATAAGCAATATCATTTAACTATGGACAAAATATAAGATAACCTGTGATCAACTGAATTAACTTAGTAGAAATATAACACATGCCACCCTCCACACATCAATGAAATTTTAATTTTAAAAACAGAATAAACACATAACCTGACATGAATATGAGACCATTTTAGTTTGCTTCTTTTCTTAGCATAAACCAAAGGCAGTGCATATATACTACAATATATTTTCCTGCCCTTTTTCCTTTATCGCATTCCTATCATTATTTTTGACAGGACTCAGAAAATTTGCATTCAGGCAACGAAACCTTTTAGCGATACTATTGATTGTGTCATTTGTTTTGGAAATTTAAATGCAAAATTTGTAGGCATTGTTTGTAAAGTGCTTACATGTTCCTTTTCTTAAATCTTTTGTTTCTCTACATTGATATCATGGTTTTTTGTAAAATTTTAAGACAAATATACTCTGTAGCAAAGGAATTACCTACCAGATGCACATTTTGCTGTTGGTGGGTATAAACAAGTGCGGCAACGACACTGAAACAGCCACCTGCCTGTGTTTCCACTGTGCCTGCTAGGATGTGTTGGAGCACCAAAATTGTATGTAGAAGGCTGATTTCATGCTAGACGTGTGGTCTGTTGAACAACAGAAATCCTTGGGCAAATGATGTGACGCTTACAGCTTGCAACACTGTTCTAACCCTCTAGGGGGCTTTAACATAGAGCAGACTAGGCTGTTCTATAGAGAGTGGGTGAACATCTAAAGTTTTGTAGTCTTTTGTGTGAGTGAATGACCTGATGGGATAGCGCTGTGTGTGTGCGGTCTTTTGCTGAGATTGTTTCTAGGGTCTGCTGGTAAAAGCTTAACAAGTTAGTCGGCGTCTCTTGAGGACATCATGCTCGTCTGAGAAACACAGGTGGGCTTGTGTGCCTTGTTTGCCTCCCCCTCCCCCACACAGGTCCATAATGCTGAAATTTCTGCAACGGCAAAATGGTTTCAACATTGGTATGTATAAATTTAGTGTACTCTAACAGACACATGGCCATAGCTCTTAGCTGCACCCTTTATTTCCACTTGACCCCAATGGCTGGAATTTCCTTCTGATGAAAGGGCGATAAAAAGGGGGGGAGAGAACTATTTCAAATGCGCTTACACAAAGGGGAACAAAAAAAATTATGTACAACTTCAATTAACCCTCCAGGTGGCAGCAGGGGATTTGGAAGCAGCAATGCGAAATTTTGTCACATGAATAACAGGAGACTCCCCTAAAAGCGTCCCGTCTTTCTGTAGTATTTGTCGTTAAGATGCGCATGTATGCGTTCTCGCCGCTTTTGAACAGGTTTCAGATGAACGTATTATTGCATTGTCGTCACTTTGGGTACAGAAATCTATGAACGTATATATACGTGCCGGCCAACCGGAGGCTTAATACATTACTTCATGACCGACCACACATCACATTTTAATTCTTCTAACAGCCTTGGCGCACAAAAAAAATAAATAAAAAAAAATTAAGATACCTGACACTCAACTGACGACTGCCATTTTGTTTGACGGCGATTGAAGCTCACAACAACATGAAATAAATATATTTGCAATACGTATTAACATTATATTCAAGTTGAACTAAAGTACAGCTATTATTACAGATTACATTGCATAAGTGTTAAATATCAAATAAAATGTGCTCTCGTTACCCAAATAATATTTACATTGAATTTATTTTTCCTCTTCTGCTGTGGACCAAAGCATACAGAGAGAGAGAGAGACACTATCAAACGATACTATCCCACACATTCCGGGTACTCCTCAAAATAACCTGAATGTTTTTGCAACACGGAACACAACAAAAAACATGAAAGGGGGAAAAAATTAGCTTCACTTTTTCATTGCCTTGCTCATCTTATAGGAAGTTATAAGGAGTTACATGTAAATAAAATTTAACCACAGTTTTTTTTATCCCCTGAATATTTCACTTTTCCAAAAACTCGAAAAGAATTTTGGGCGTGGATCTATGCAACAGATCAGAAACAACATGAGGTGGTTAATCAATCCTGCCTGATATCAACAGTGTTAGCCGGTGGTGGCAGTTGTTATGGTATGGAATGTATTTACCTGGCAGAAACTTGGACCCCTGGTGCATGTGGAACAACATGTGACTTGTGCTCACTGTCGTGAATTGCTTGCTGATTCTGTACACCCAGCAATCTTGAACTTTTTCCCAAATGGCGACAATGTCTTCCAAGACGACAATGCGCCAAGCCACAGGTCCAATGCTATACAGGAATGGTTTGGGCAGCACAGTTCAGACTTCCAGCATATAAACTGGTCTTCAAACTCCAACAGTATCAATCCCATAAAACACTTGTGCAGCATTACAGAAGAGCATTTCAGGCATCTCAACACACCGATTATACCTCCGTAACAGCATTAAAGCCTGCATTTCACCAACGTTTGTTAGCCATACCTCCCAACTGCTTCCGACATATTATTGAATTGATGCCATCTCGGATAACTGCTGTACTGAGTGTGAAAGGATGACCTATGGTCAGAATTCAGTGATCATTCAGTGTATATGTACAAAATTTTGAGAACAATTTTAAATTATGTTCCTTAGGAAGTCATGACATTTTCCAGGTATAAATGCTAAAGAAAGATTGTAATGAAAGCATGTACTGCAATAGTGCTACACGATTTCATTACATAACCTTCGACTAAGCCTTACTTTGGGCATAGTCAAAGTATGATGAGTCAGTTTTTTACTACTAGCAGGGGTGGCTTTCCCTTCTGTAACATGAGCACATGCATACCACTGCCTCAGATAGGGATATATATATATATATATATATACAGAGAGAGAGCTTTTAAAAGTGGTCATGAAATTGCATTTCCCAAATTTGGTACACACCTTGTAAATCGTAAACAAGCCTTTGGTAATGTATACATAGGATAATGATGCGTGCAAAGCCATAATAATCTCAAGCGTGAACGATGTGATTAATAAGTCTCACAGAAAATAAAAGCGCTATACAGCAGCTAAAGATATCCAAGATAACAATCTGCAGCTCTACAGGACAGCAACAAGCTATGAATTCTAGAGGGGGGGGGGGTTAAATAATCTATATATTAATTCTACAAGGTTTTTAACTGTAAGACCAGTTGTGACGTAATGGCTGAACGTAAACATATGGTTGAGATATCAAAATAAAGGTCTTACCATGTAGATGTGCCAGTCGAAGAGAAGAATGAGATTGGGGCAACAGTTCGAGTGCTGTGGGGCGGCAAATTTCCCACGTAAAATCTATGGAAGAAGCCTGCAGTTCACATCCGATCACCAGCGGTTGACTCATGCGCTGCTGAAGGTGGAAGCATGGAGTGACTGAGATAGTCCAAAGTCTCTATTCTCAGCGAACCCTTATGCAAAAGAACGCTAGCAAGAATTTGTATGAAAGTTCTTATTGGAACAGCGAACACTCAAAGACCTGATTGCATTGTGCCATTGGACTGTGTGATGTATACATACAACTTAACATTCATTTGATGCAGTTTATTCACGTAGGCAAGACATTTCCCATTATGTAAATAAACGTTTCATTTGAGTTTATTCTTTAAAAAAACAACTAATCGTCGATTTTAACAGGTTTTGTCTACCAGGTTCGAATCCCGGTGAGGCATGGAGGTTTTGTTCATGTCTTACGCCACTGGCTCTCTCCCTTCCCTGGAACCAGTGACCCTAAATTAGGGAGGTCAACTATAGATAACCCATCGAGTTGCTCATGGTGGTGGTCCTTAAATCTTTAGTCACCAAAAAAAAATCACGAATCTGGACTTTATCTTCACTGTTAATTGGTTGAATGAATTTGTCAATCAAATAAATTTTACGTTTTTTGTTTCATACGAATTTATTATTTAATTCAAAAAAAATCACGAACCTGGGCTATTGGATTTACTGAATTGGTTGAATGAATTTGTAAATCAAATAAAGTTCACATTTGTTGTTTCATATGAATTCATTATTTTCAAAAACAAAAAACAAAACTAACCGTCGATTCCGACGGGTTTCGTCTAGTTTTACCAATACCTGTTGTTACTAACGATTTTGTATAACAATTAGCCAATCTCCAGAAGTTCATAAAAGACTGCCAGTGCTGTCAATGTTGCTTATTTTTGGTTGTAAACACCCAATTCAAAACATTATTTTTACCTTCCGATACCTCTGACCACAAACAGGGTGGCGATTGTTTAGTTTTCAGGAGGGGCAAACAGAAATTGTAACTACGAATGGCATATACAAACATCATATAAAAATTTCGACTGTGGACCCCATACAGAGGTTTATTCTTTCAAAAGGCTTAATCCTCCACTGTTTCGATGGGAATGGGAAGGAAAAAAATCGAGACAGCACGAAATGACGATCACGATACAAACCGAATGCATCAATGTGGTCCACAAATGAATGTTTATTCCTTCAAAAGGCTTAGTCCACCACTGTTACGATGTGAGGGCAAAAAAGAAATGTGATTGTGTATTCTGCAGATCAAAAAAAGCACGAGATAAAAACTTACCTCTTTGAATCGAAGCAGCCATGATCGTCCCCATATCAAAACATTAACAGAATAACCGCGGTCTCCAATTGGTGGGTGCCGTCTCGGTGCTGTGACGGCACCCACCAATGAGATAACGGAATGCGTGTTCATGAGCTGACCATATCTCTGTAGGCAAACGCTAGTGTTATTGAGATGATCTAAGCATCCACATCAGAAAGGGAAAGGAGTCAACAGCAATGGAGGTGGGCTTATTACAAGTGCATGAAGAACTACTTATGGAAGGCAGAGAAGAAAACAAATTGGATTACCAAAGAGAAAATGTAGAAGCAATTTGTGCCTCCACTGCATCTGCAAATCCAAGGGAAATAGAAATCGAAGTAAGTACTAATCTAAGCATCGAATATGAAACTGCAAGTATGGGCGAATACACAAATGTTATTGCATTATGGCCAAATGATATAGCTTCGAATAACAAAATGATTGAGTTTTATTTTATTAATAAACCGTAAAATGTCAGTAATACTGAATGTTTGAAAGTGGTGTATAAAAATCGCAACAACAACGACAACATATCACTAAGCTGTTCTCTGAGATTCAGAGGTTACTTCCACAAAGAAACACAAACTACCAGATATTTTTTACTTACTGTTGCCGTATCAAACTTCTCCATTTACAGAGATCTTGACATATAACTCGGGCTTCACTGACATCCACCACATGCCATACACAAAATCTTCTATACTTCATACTCATAATCATTTTCTCATGCAGACACTCCTGAATCTGACCCACGACTTCCTTGGCCTTCCTTTGCCTTTCCTTCCTGCCACTTGGGCTAAAAAGATTTTCTTAGTAAGCATTTCATCACTCATTCTTTCAACATGGCCAAACCACCGAAGCATATTAGTCTCTACCTTGTTAACAACATTTTGCTTCACATTGCACAACTGCAACACATTTTCATTCCTCACACAATCAGAACATGTCTTGCCACACACAAAAACGTTTCTCCATCACACAAATGACTTCTATGGTTTTTTTTTTTTTTTTTTTTTTTTGTAGTACCCAGGTTTTACTGCCATACATCAGAGTAGGAACAATTACACTCTCATACACAGCCATGCGGGACTCTCTTGAGAACCCATCATTCCTGTGAAAAACTCCCAGAGCAGCCATGACTTTCAATGAAGATTTCACTCGCCTACTAATTTCACCATCCAATTCGTTCTCTCTGTCAAACATGCTTCCTAAATGCACAAACTCGTTCACCTGGTCAATCACTGTGCCATTTAGACTTATATTACATTCAGTACTACCAGTTCCTGTCTCAAAAATCATAGCTTTGGTTTTTTCCTTATTTATACTCAGTTCGAATTTCATGCAAGCTTCGTACATCCGGGACAGCATACTGTGCAACTCATTTTTGCTCTCTACCAACAGAACAGTGTCATCGGTATACAGTAATCTGCACACACGGATATCACCAAGACATAAACCAGTATTATCTATTTTGGCATCACGCATGCATGCATCCATAAATATATTAAACAGCCATGGTGACATTACACAATCTTGTCTGACCCCTGCACCATTCACTCGTACACAAGCTCTACTGCCAGCATACATGGCTTTTAATTAAGTAGAATCCCAGTAACACCATATTCATTCAATACCTTCCACAAAAGTGTCCCATTTACTTGGGCATAAGCTTTCTCTAAATTTATGAAGGCAGCAAAAACTTTCTTACCAACAGCCAGATACTTTTCAATCATCATGCGTAATGCAAAAATTTGGTTAGTGCCGCCTTTACCAGGCATAAAACAACTCTGAACATCCTACAGTTTCTCTGATGTAAGACCTTGTACTTTTTCAATAATGACCTTACCAAACACTTGTAAGCAGGAGTCAATGCGATTGAGGGTTCACGTCTTCCTCAATAGTGCGATAGGGAAAAACAAGCATAGTCTCGATTACATGGGAAAAAACACTTTCTTTAGCGAAGTGATTCAGTGAATATAATGTACAAATGAGAACTCAGCTGATGAAAGGATAATCCACTTTATATGCACAAGATGACACTATTTAATGGTTGAAGGATAAGTGATAATAGTAATAACACTGTATACAGGACTGATCCCACACTCACCAACCCTCTTGGCCAGCGTGGTGAGTTATGGCCAAACCCCTCCAAAATGACTCCACAACTTAAATCTTGGCCCTCAGTCTCCGGCAGCTGGAATGTACCTGGCCAAGGCAGCAGCCAGTGCGACATGAAGGCAGAGGGTGCTATGAATCCCCGGAGGACCGAACTAGGCTGCCATCTGATGCTGACCTTGGGTACGTATAATGGACGCTCCCTATCTTCTGATTCAAGGCTTCTTGAATTGGAAGAGGAACTACAAAGGATCAAGTGGGACATCGTCGGGCTAAGTGAGGTAAGGAGAAAAGGAGAAGATCTCATTGAACTGAAAAGTGGACATCTCTTCTACTATCGTGGGACAGATACTGGCAGAACTAGTGGTGTTGGATTTATAATAAACAAGAAACTGAAGGATAAAGTTGTAGAAGTTGAAAGTTCCTCTGACAGAGCTGCACGACTCGTTATCCAACTCTCGATAAGATACCAGGCTCAGATTATTCAAACTTATACACCCACCACAAGTCATCCTGAAGAAGAAATTGAAGAATTTTATGAGGAAATTCGTCATCTAAATAATAAAGGTAATCAGCACTTGAAGATAATTATGGGAGATTTCAATGCAAAAATAGGGCAACAGCAACAGAATGAAACTTCAGTAGGTAAATTCGGTCACAGCAACAGAAACCAGCATGGAAATACTCTTTGAGTTTGCAGAGGCAGAAGGGTTTTTCATCTTGAACTCTTTTTTCAAGAAAAAGTCACACAGGAAATGGACATGGAGACATCCAAATGGGACGACAAGTGAAATTGATTTTATTATGTGTAACAAAAAATTTGTCATAGAAGACTGCAGTATACTAAACAAGTTCAACACATGTAGTGACCATAGATTGGTGAGATGTAAGTTCCACCTCAACACTAAACTCAAACGTGGCAAGCTCATAAGACAAACAAAATGTATTGACATAACCAACCTTAATAAACACCATAATACCTTCAAGCTGGAACTGAAGAACAGATTCTCTGCATTAGAAGGCCTAACATCAGACAAAGTGGATATTTCTGATGTTAACAGAAAAGTAACCAAAGCTCTTATGGAAACAGCAACAAAATTAGCTGGGTCTAAGAACAAGTTGCATGTGAACAAATTATCAGGAAAAATCAAAATGCTGATGCAAAAAAGAAGAGAGATGAGGACAACTAAAGAAGATGTGACTTCCAAAGTGGAATATATAGAGCTATGCAAGACAGTACAAAAAAGTATCACTGAAGACGTAAGGAAATTCAACTGTGAACTAGTGAGGAAAGCAATTGAAAACAACCAAAGCCTAAAGATAGCAAAGGGATGGCACTGAGAATATGGCACTGAGAAAAGAAGATGGTTCTGTAACAAGAAATAGAGGCGAAATTTTGACAAGAGTGAAAGATTTCTACTCCAAATTATATGAAAGGGATGATACATGTACTCCAGACATCATGAAAGGTACCAGTACCACAGTTCTTCCAGTCCTCCCAGCAGAAGTTGCGCATGCAATCAAGAACATGAAGCGGGGAAAAGCTCCAGGAGAAGATGGAATTACTGTAGACATCATACAAGAAGCAAGTGGAGAAATCGAAACAGTTCTCGCCCAAATTTTCACTCGATGCCTTAATGAAGGGAAGATTCCTGAGGATTGGAACAACGCTACAATGATCCTGCTACATAAAAAAGGTGACATTGAGGATCTCGGGAACTACAGACCTATCAGCCTCCTATCAGTGATTTATAAAATCTTCACTAAAGTTCTTTCACACCGCTTGAAGGTAACACTGGACATGGCTAAACCGAGAGAACAAGCTGGATTCAGGAGTGGCTACAGCACAATATATCATATCCATGTACTGAGAGAACTAATTGAAAGAGCGAGGGAATATGAACTTCCATTGTGCATGGCTTTTATCGATTATGAAAAGGCGTTTGATTCGGTGAAACCATCAGCAGTTACAATGGCTCTGAAATCCTGCGGTATTGAAGATGCATACATTAATATTATTAATAACATCTATGAAAATGCAAGTGCAAAGATTAGGCTGTTCGAAAATACAACACACATAAAAATTGGAAAGGGAGTGAGACAAGGTGACACCATATCTCCGAAGCTCTTTAACGCCACATTGGAAAATGTCTTTCAATCACTGAACTGGGAAAACAAAGGGATAAAGATTAATGGAGATTATCTAACCCACCTTCGTTTTGCTGATGACATAGTCATTTTTGCAACTACCCCATCAGAGCCGCAGAGTATGATCCAAGAACTTCCTGACAAGAGTAAAGAAGTGGGATTAAAAATTAACTTTCAGAAGACAAAAGTGATGTTCAATGCTTTTACAAGAAATGAAGATTTATCGATTGATGGAGAAAAGCTGGAGATAACGGACACGTACGTTTATCTTGGACAGCAGATATCAAGTGACTGTCAGATTGATGAAGAAATTAATCGGCGTACAAAACTTGCCTGGAGAGCTATTGGAAGAAACAGCATAGTTTTCAAGAGCAATATGCCATTATTTCTTAAAAGAAAAGTGTTTGATCAATGCATCCTTCCAGTGCTTACGTATGGTGCAGAGACGTGGACCTTAACTAAAAGAGACATACAAAGGCTACAGACAACTCAAAGTAGCATGGAGAGGTGCATGCTTGGTGTAACCAGGAGAGATAAAAAGAGGAACTCGTGGATCCGAAAAATGACAAGAGTGGAAGACATCATGATCAGAGTTAAATCCCTGAAATGGCAATGGGCTGGGCATACTGCCAGAAGGACAGACCATCGATGGACAGCCGAAATTTTAGATTGGATTCCAAGGGACAGGAAAAGACCCAGAAGAAGACCACATGGGAGATGTGTGGATGAAATTTGAAAGTATGCGGGAGTAACATGGAGAAGACTGGCACAAGACAGACCGTTGTGGAAGAAGCTTGGAGAGACCTTCGTCCAGCAGTAGATTGATAATGGTTGACAATGATGATGATGGTGTGAGAAACTAAGCTCCACTTTTCTGGGTTTGTTGAGACGATATTTGTCGTTCTTTTCACTTCAAATACGGAGGACTTTCCCTCACATGGAGAAGTACAGAAAAAGAGTGTTTACAATCTGCTACAAAAGTAGGTCACAGATGTTTTTCTCTGGGTGGTGATGCGCACGTACACATTAGTTCTGCAAGAAGTGAAAAAATCGTGATAAAGTGTTTTGTTTATTTTTCTCGAGTTACTTGTAACTTTGGTGTATTGGCACGTATGTGTGGCATCTTCCAACAGCTCCCACTCATCGATGAAGCAAGGAACGAGAATCAGTTTATAGAAGGATTCCCATTGATGTTCTATGGGATTCAAGGGCTGCTCTGGGAAGTGGCTTGGTTAAAGCATCAGCAATCATGTTTTTACTTTTACAATATCTCACTTCAATGGTTGACGGATGGCGACTCCGTATGAAGTGTAGCTTTACATCCAGATGTTTGATTCTAGTATGAGATGTATCATTCTGGTATGAGTTTTTTTTTGCTTTGCATTGTGGTTATGCAAGCCTGGTTGTCCCTGTAGAGGATGGTTGCTTTCTTCTGTGGTATCTGTAAATCAGACATCAGTTCTCTCACCCATGGGATCTCCTGGCATGTGAATGAAGCAGCCACATATTCCACTTCTGGGGAAGATAGAGCTATGCAGTTATGCTTTTTGCAGCCCCACACAATAGAATTGTTGCCTAGTTTAATTAAAGAACCGGTAGTTGACTTTCTATCTTGAATGTCACCAGCAAAATCAGAGTCGACACAAGCTGATAGTTCCATGTCAGTTCTACCTCTGAGGTGTAATTTATAGTTCACTGTTGCTTGTAGGTACTGGATCACTTTCTGTAGAGCCTTTCAGTCTTTGACTGTAGGTTTTTGCACTTTCCTTCCTAGTAAACTCACTGCGGTGGCAATATCTAGTCTACTGACAGGTACAGGAGTGCTCCCACTGCTTCATGATACAGTTCATTATTTTCGGATGGTAAATCATTCTCATCGGATAGTGGGGGTTTCAGTTAGTCAGTGGCTATGGGAGTGTAAGATTTTTTAAGTTTGCTCTTGCTATATTTTTCCACAATGGTTTGAATTTTCTTACTTTGATGCAGTATAAAACCTTCATTTTTATCCTTTTCTATTTTGATGCCTAAATAATAACTCATATCACCCAAGTCCTTGACTTCAAAATGTTTCCTTAACATATTTCTAGCTTTGTCTATGGCTTCTGGCATGTCACTACAAACCAAAATGTCATCTACATAGACTTTCAAGTAGGTTGTTGACCTTGGTTGGGTTAGTGTAAATAGATATTCATCAACCACACCTTGTTTATATCCTTATTCTTGTAGAAACTTGACTAAGGTATTATTCCAGATTCTGCCTGCTTCCTTCTGGCCATAAATTGATTTTTTCAATTTGCACTCTTTTGTTCTCTTGACCTTTGACTTCGTAACCTTCAGGTTGGCTCGTGTATATTTCTTCATCTAAGATTCTGTAAAGATATGCAGATTTTATGTCAAAATGCCTCACATGCATCTTCTTATGCACCGCTATGGATAACAAAGTCCTAATGGTTGTGTGTTTTACAACAAGGGAGAAGGTTTGGTCATAGTCGAGACCGTGCCTTTGTGAAAACCCTTGTGCTACCAAGCATGCTTTATATCTTGGGTTTCTCTCATCTGCATGTTTAATCTTGAAAATCCATTTTCATTTGATTATCTTCTTTCCTGGTGGTAGATCAACAAGTTCTGCAGTATCATTTTTATGCAAAGAATATATTTCTTTATCAGTTGCTTTTATCCAGCATATTCTCTCCGATTTATCCAATTCTTGTATTTCGGGCCATGTCTTAGGTTCTTGTTTATTATGAGTGGAAAGATAAGCCAGACAGTATGGTGGAACTCCTTTGTTTGATCTCGTTGATCTTCTAGGTGGGTTTGGAAATTCTATAAGTTCAGTTTCACTTTCTTCTGTTGCGACAGGGCAAACTTTATCATTTTCCAAAATAACATTCTGTATGGATACTTCAGGTTCGGAAACAGTTGAATTTAGTTGATGCTCGCAAGTGTAAATTGTGCTTCTTCTCTCATTGAACTTCACATTTAGGCTAATAGAAACAGTATCATCGATACTTCAGGTTCGGAAACAGTTGAAGTTAGTTGATGCTCGCAAGTGTAAATTGTGCTTCTTCTCTCATTGAACTTCACATTTTGGCTAATAGAAACAGTATCATTTTCAGGAAATAGGATACCTTTCATCGTATCCTACAAATATACCTTCTTTGGCATTGTTACTCAGTTTTCTTCTCATTTGTTTTGGTACGTACGATAAAGCTCTACATCCGAAGACTTTCGTGTGTCCTAGATATGGTTTCTTGCCGGACCATAGTTTGAAGGGAGATTTTCCTATAGACTTTGTAGGTACCCTATTTTGGATGTACGTCACAGGCATGATCACTTCACCCCAATATTTTCCTTTCAAATTGGCATCCAATAACATGGTCTTGGTCATTTCCTGTAGTGACCTGTTTTTTCTTTCAGCTATCCCATTCTGTTGAAGGTAGTATACAACTGTTGTTTAGTGCTCAGTTCCACTTTTTATCAAAAAGTTTTCAAATTCTGTGCTGGTGTACTCACCACCATTATTGGTTCTTAAAGCTTTAGGTTTCTGGCCACATTTGTTTATCATACTAGCTACATATCCTTTAAATTTATTTAATGCTTCATTCTTGTGAAATATGTATAAGTAAATCTGGTACAATCATCTACAAATGTGATGTAATACCCATTCCACTGGGAGTAGGGTTTGGCATTGGTCCACTGATATCACTGTATCAGTTCTAGAGGCTCAAAGCTTCTGAATGGATTCGTCTTAACGAATGATTTTTGTGATGATTTATGATTTTTGTGTTTTTTTTAATGCAACTTTCACAAAAGGTGTCTTTTTTACAGTTTGACAATTTGATGCCAGATTTTTACCCTCAATGTCCCTTATGGCTGTATGTTTTTATGTCCTAGTTTCTTGTGCCATAAATTTATGCAATCATTTTTGTTGCAATATCTTGCTAATTTGGCTATTTCAGAATGCTCATTATTTGACACTGTCTGTAATTGATACAGCCCATCACCATCTACTATATGACTTTACGGGCGCGTAAAGTGCATTTTCCACCTTTATTTGCTGAATAGTAGTATCTGTCGTGCAGTTACAATAACCCTGGCCTATGCCCTGGGACTCTATCTATCCTTTTCCCATCTGCAGTAGTTATACTTTCATTTGTAGTACAAGAGTCTAGATAGCAGAAAAAATTATTATCGTTTGTGATGTGTGTTGTTGCAGCAGAATCAATTGACCAAATGCTGTGGGGTAATGTTTTACCCATCCCTTGTTTAACCCTGTATGAAGAATTTCCTGTTTTCTGTATTTTTTCGGGATCAGTAGTTGCTTGTTCCGTTGCGGATTTTGCTTTATGAACTGGTGTTCTGGCATTTTTACCATTATGTTTATTTTTACCTTTGTTTTTATTTTTATAAGACCAACATTCATCTATCGTGCGACTTCTCTTATGGATGGAAATAGGAACATTTGTTTTCTCTATGTGTAATTTTACCCACTGACTTAAAAGCCTGCACAGTGTTTGAAGCGTGTGTGTATGTTTTAGAACTCTCTTTCCTTCTATTATATTCACCTACAAGTTTGTTTTTCACAAATTCAAGCGTTAAATCAGCATCGGGTCTAGCCTCGAGGGTTGTAACTAAGGTATCGTAGCTTGTGGGAAGGCTGCAAAATAGCATACCCGCTAGATGTGAATCATCTATGTCTTCACCCATTGACCTTAACTTTGTGACAATTCCCAAAAAACTGTTAATGTGCTCCTGCATTGCATTACTTCCTTCATTAAATCGTAAGCTATATAATTTTCGCAGCAAATATAGTCTACTAGTCAAGCTTTTGCTTTCATATAAATTTCTCAAGGCAATCCATACATCCCTAGAATATGGACAGTCAATTATATGAACGACTTAGTCATCTTTTAATAAAAGACAAATATTAGCTTTTGCGATACTATCCTTTTTAATCCATTCATCAGTTTTTATGTCAGGTGGTTCATCGGAAACAAACTTCCAAAGATCCTCTTTAATCAGAAACATTTGGACCTTGAACTTCTAAGTAGCATAATTACTACAACTTAATTTCGAAATGGAGAGCTATGTCGCCATTGTACAGTTGTTGTTATATTTTTCCCTTCAAGCACTGAGTAAGACTATTGTTTTTGTTTTTCGTTGGTTCAGTCTCATAATCTAATTTTAATATGTAAGCAGGAGTCAATGCGATTGAGCGTTCACGTTTTCCTCAATAGTGCAATAGGGAAAAACAAGCAGTCTCGATTAGATGAAAAAATAAAAAAAGCACTTTCTTTAGCGGAATGATTCAGTGAATGCAATGTACAAATGAGAACTCGTCTGATGAAAGGATAATCCACTTTATATGCACAAGATGACACTATTTAATGGTTGAAGGATAAGTGATAGTAGTAATAATACTGTATACAGGACTGGTGACTCAATATAATATAAGTATGATTGTATTTAACACATCGTATGGTGTGATAAACTAAGCTCCATTTTTCTGGGCTTGTTGAGATGATATTTGTCGTTCTGTTCACTTCAAATACGCAGGACTTTTCCTCACATGGAGAAGTACAGAAAAAGAGTGTTTACAATCTGCTACAAAAGTAGGTCACAGGTGTTTTTCCCTGGGTGGTGATGCGCGCACGCATTTGTTCTGCAAGGAGTGAAAATATCGTGAGAAAGCGTTTTGTTTATTTTTCTCGAGTTACTTGTTACTTTGATGTATCGGCACATACATGCGGCATCTTCCAACAACACTTTCACTGGCACACTCAGTAGACTAATACCAAGATAGTTCTTGCCGTCAGTCTGTTCACTTTTTTGTTTATACAAGGGAACAATTATAGCATCCTTCCAATCCCGAGGGAACATTCCTAACTCCCAGCACAACTGGCAAATTTCAGTTAACCAGTCAACTACAGTGATAGTAGTAATAATACTGTATCACCTATTTACAGAGTCACCAGATCATAACCAGGAGTACTGTGGAAGCTTTAATGCATCCCACTTCTATTAAATCAAAAGTAATGGAACCAAAGAGAAACGGGAGTGGTTAATTTTCTCAGACACAAGCAAATCAGTCTGCTGGTTTGTTTGCAAACTTTTCACGAAAGGTATAGTATGTTTTGAAAAGGATCATGTGCAGAACAAACTATTGGAAAGAAATTTTGAAACGGTGAAATTATTGAGTAAATTAGGATTGGCATTTAGGGGAAGCAGCGGTAATATTGTCTGGAAGAGAGAGAGACTTCTTAATGTGCTCATAATATCTGAGTAAATTTGATGAATTTTTGAAGCGTCATTTACAAACGGAAACTGTGGGCAAGGAAACACTAATTATTTGCTGCATCATACTTGTGACAAGTTCATTCACTTAATGGGAGACAAGTTAATACGTCAAATTGCCGAAGAAGTGAAAGATTGCACATTTTTTTCGACTGTAGATTCAACATAGGACATATCACATGTGGATCAGCTTGTTTTTAGGTTAAGAAATGACACTGCAAATGGAGAAATCAAAGAAAGACTTCTTGGATTTGTTGCAATTGACGAGCATAAGGCTAAGTACTTAGAAGAAATTGTACTAAAGGAATTAGACAATTTATGTCTTGACATTAAAAAGTGTAAGGGACAAGCATACGACAACACAGCAAATATGTCAGGCAGATATACAGACCAGAATAAGAAGCTATAGTCCCACTGCATTTTACATTTCTTGTGCAAGTCACTCATTAAACTTAGTGGAAATTCGGCAGCCAATTTTTGCACAAATGCAGTGAGATATTTCTACTTTGTGCACACCTTGTATACCTTCTTTTCAAAGTCAACACGAAGCTCGAACATTCTAGATGCTATTAGGAAAATTGGAATTCGTGCAGAAATAGTCCAAAGTAATCGAGGTAGTTGCCTTCAATGCACGATCTTAAAAAACAAGAGTCACTCACAATACAAATTTAAATTCGTTGGCTGAATTTAAAGATTTTATTGTATATAAGAACTTTCGGGTTTCCCTAGAACCCATCATCAGATACAGGAGAAGGAATAAATTTAAATAAAGTGTTACGTGAACATAATATAGATATCAGATATGAATATGACATAATGTCACGTGGCATCAAATTGTCAAACGACGTGGCATGTAGCATGAAATAAAGAAAATAGAATGCAGGTATACATAGAATACTGCATTGTAAAAATAAAAGAAGGTTAGTAGGTATAAATTGTGTTGTTCTCATCAGGAGCCACAACAAAGAGCACTACAGCAGAAATCGAGATTAAGTGATTTCGTCCTCAGTTTGCCTCGTATTCGGTACTGCAAATAGTTTCCAGATTGTAGGTACAGATACTGGAACATTGTCATTACAGCATAAATGTCTCTGAGTAGCAATTACAAGACTCTCAGTGAACAGCAATGTAGAGACAGCACTAGGTGTTACGATGATGGAAGCATCATTCCAAATTGGATAGTGCAGGCCATCGCAAACGAGTCGAGACAATGCAGAATTTTTAAGTCCATTCTTTACGGCGTATTTATGTTCATTCAGTCTTGTTGCTAGTGTACGTTTTGTAGATCCTATATGTTTACTATCTGGAGTGTCATCATCAATACTTTTTAAGGGGATGCTGTAAACGCCAAATTTGTTTAGCTTTGTTACCTGGTCTCGATCTTTTTTAATTAACTGGAAAATGCTTGTAGTACGTATTCCAAAATCCAGGTGAAAGTTTCTGCAAATGGCTTTGAGAACAGGTGTTATGGTTGGATAATAATCTATGGAACCTATATATCTACGAGGTTGTTGGTCCCTTTGGAGAGTAGTTGAGTTTTCTTGGTGGAGCTTCTTAAGAGCTTTTTTATGATAAAGGTGGGAAATCCATGGTTTAGGGTGATGTTGAAAATTTTGTTAATTTCACATTTTCGTCTGCTGAAACTAGATGAATTCGTGATGGCTCTGCGTAGAAGGAAAGAGATTGAGGAGAGTTTATAGCTTTTTGGATGTGCTGAAGAAGCCGGGATCAACGTAGGTACCGAAGTGGGTTTCCTATATACAGAGTGTTGCAAAGTGCAAGTGACAGCATCTCGTTCAAGCATAAAATCCAGGAATGGCAATTTACCTTCACTTTCCAGTTCAATGGAGAATTTTATGGTCGGGATTTGGGATGATAAGTGTTCAGCAAAAGTTCGTAGGTCAGCTGGTTCGTGATCCCAGAAGAGAAGTACATCATCATGTCTTATGTAAAAGCACGGAGGTTGTTGATATTCTTGTAGCACTTTATTTTCTATGTGCTGTAGTAGAATTTGGATTCTAGATGCTTTTTTCACATCTGACTTCTTATGATCGTAAAAGTTAAGTGACACAATATATATTTGCAGGATCCTAAAATGAATCTTTTGAAAGCTGTGAATTTGCCAAAATCATTAAAAAGATTCATCAGAAGTTTAAAAAGTAATTTTCAATCCATAGAAGTGGATGAAAAACATTGACCAACCATAAATTTAAAGATGAAAAATGTTGACAGAGGAAAAGGATTTTTGATGAGACTACAGAAAACAAAATCGTTCAGCAAGGCAGATAACATTTCATCGCAGAAACTGCTTTCATTATATGTGACATGTGAATCTTTGAAATTCACCAAAGAGTAGAAGTTTGTAAATATAAAGACTTATTAGACATGCTTGCTGTTTTTTTCATTCAGATGAAAGTGACGAAGTGCAGGTATCTGCTTTAAAACTGATGAAGACATACAAAGAGGACATTGCCATAGATTAGTTTAAAGACAAATTTTTCAAGTTTTTAAATTTCATTAAGGAAGGTGTCACTAATCCGACGGATATGTATCAATGTCTTAACAATGGACTGCGATCAACATTTCCAAACATGGAAACAATATTAGAAATTTTTTTGAAAATGACAATGAATGCCAGCAGCAAAAGGTCCTCAGTTTTGAAGAGGGTAAAAAAATTCTTAAGAAATGCATTAGGGCAAGAAAAGTTGTCTCATCTATCTATGATGTTTATAGAATCAGACTTAACAAATTGTCTCAATTATGATGACATAATCGATACTTTTTCCAAAACGAAGTCGTGAAATAAAGCAGTTTATAATTTGCAACCATACTACTACGAAGTTTATTTTATCACACTCTGACATGCATTCCAGCCAATTTGCTATCACTAATAAAAGGGGCCTCTACTACAAACTGCACTTAGGGACTCAAAATGTCTAAATCCAGCTCTGTAAGACAGTATATCTTATTCTTGTGCATCACTTTTTACACCATCTACTGAAGGAATCTTGCAAGCCTATTGAGAAGCTAAGGATTCTGGCAACCATATTGAGAAGTGAATTACTTGTTATTGTTGCAGTAAAAGATAACCGAGTGAATTCCATTTGTCAGATTTCGTACCGAAGGAGCTTTCTCACACGCATGAGTGCCCATATGAACTGAAAGATTACACCTTTTTAAGAAATTCCTTTGGCACATTTAACACTCGTAGGGCTTTTCTAAAGATCCAGGCTCGTGGTCACCAGGCCACCACAGGCGATAAACTTCATCATCATGGCGACTAAAAATAAAAATGTTTGATTAAATCACCAATTCTGGTGACCAATCGACAGGAATTTACAGGTGCAGCAATTGTTTATCTTCCAACATAAATGAGAAGGGCAAGAATAGTCACAAAAATAGAGACTCTCGGTTGAACATTGGAAAAATGCCCCATTATGGCTTGAGATTTTATTTAATGGGGGCACATAGCATGCATTTAAATATTGTTTTCTTTTTATAATACCGTTGTTGCATACTAATGATAAAAACGGCATTTGGTACATTCAAGCTTTAGCCCTACCCCAAGTGCTTTTAACAAACTTCTGTTATATCTTAGTTTAATATTAAACATATATTAACAAAAAATCCCTTTCATCACATGTACCGGAAGTTTGTTCTGTACTTCTGCAAACATGGCTGCCACTTGTTCTGGTGGCATCACCCATTCCTTCACGGTGACAGAAGTACGCTATGCACTTCTATCTTATTGATATCACACATACAGAGATATGGATTAGAACCGCCGACTAGCTGTGATGAACAACCGCATGATGTCACACATCATGGACAGAGTTGCAGAATGTAGACCTACATGCGTACGCCGTACACGGATAGTTTCCAAATTATTAGCAGATTTTGCAGATAGTTTTTGCTTGTAGATTTAAAAAATTTTTATTTACTGGAGTTAAAACACTTACTGAAGGCTTTACTCAGATTAATATATTTAATTCTATTTTAATTTGAAGTACTTTCAATTATTTTTTACATCTTCTGAGTTTTTTTGTTTTTACAGACATTTATGTCCTCTAGATTTTATCAAGGCTTGTTTTCAATGTATAGGAATTATATCAAAAGTTTCGTTTACACAGAAATAATTTAAATTTTATTGCCAGGTTCATTTTGCAATTGGCAGTCATTAAATTTAAATCTTTTCCTTATGTATTTTGTAAGTCTGCTGTTTTTGAATTAAGATGTTGAAAATGCTTTTAATAATTTTTGAAGGTTTATTGATGAGACTTTTTTCTGGATATAAAACCTTTCTTTAATTAGTCTACTATTACTTTTATGAGGTTCATATATTTTAATATTTTGCCTTAAAGGTTCATTTCACACACATTGCTGCACATTCAGTTGTAATGTTCTTATTTTGTCCTCACTGGAATCTATAATGTTCTAATAATTATTCATTGTTTTATTAATTTTTCTATAAATTATCTTATTCTATTGTTATCGTGACTCAAGGGTTTGTGGCAAATTTTCTGTTTCAGTGGTTGTGTATGCAGATACATTTTATTTTTATACAACTCTGATCATGGATAGGGTTCAAATAGTTTAGTGGACTTTTTCGCTGTTTTTTTTAATTTTTCAGTGGTTTTTGGTGGCTTATCACACTTATGTTAGCTCTACCCTCACTCTTTTAGTTCATCGGTAGTAGGCTGCTTTTAGAGCTTTGAGAGTGATTTCTTTCTCCTATTTTCAATGTTGAATTATGGCCAGTGTAAGCAAAAAAGAAAAATTAAATGCTACAGGGAATTTCAGAACTATTGCATCGTTCTTCACTCCTTTGCATGAAAAGCATCCAGAAATTGCTCTTGATAACTGCTAAGTGTTTATTTTTATTACATTGTAGGCTATCTATCTATCTATACTAACCACATGTGATCCTGCTTGTTGTTCAGCTATTTTATTGTTTCCTTGCATGGATGATTTAGTTTATGCGTACATATTGTGTTTATTATAAATATTCCTGTGCATAAATACTTTTTTTACGCCAGTTCTGATGTTTACGAGATCGGCAAAGATGTTTCTTTTTCGTGTGTCAGACTGCTTTTTTTCATCTTACTGTCAGCAGATGATTCAGTTCAAGTTTTGTCAGTTAGTATTATTTCTGTAATATTGTTCATCCAGTTCAAATACAGTTTATGTGGCTTTTAAAAATACTATTGTCTGTAGATGGGAAAACTCAGGGAATTTAATTTGGTAAAATCAGTGGTAACCCCAAATAATCAATAATCCAGATATTTTTTCTGATTTATATCTATGATTTATCATGGTCAGCAAAAGGCAAAGACTTTCTTTCATATTATCTGCCTTCCAAAGTATTTTTTGCTGTGGTCAGTGTGCTTTTAATAGTACCTCAAGAGAAACATCCCACTTCCTAATTTCTGTGAAAGATAAAATTTCTTAGACATCGTTAAAAACTCGTAAACCGCAAAACAGGCAGCAGCACATTGAAGAAACCCATAAAAAATTTTCTATGCTCATTTTTGAGAATTCCAATTTCTAGCTCAATTTTCTTGAATCAACTTTTGGTTATATATATATCAATCAAAGTCAACAAAGTAAAAATAAATGGTTTTGAAATTCTAAAGCGCCAACGCCTGCATCAGGCTCGTTGCCACATTGTAGCAGACTAAATCACGTAGAAACCCACATTTTCTTTGGTCTCTATAGAGGTTGGATAGGTGTTGTCCGTGCCTGGTCCTTGACAAAGCCATGGAGAACAGCCTAACATAGCTCTATATCCCTCTCTTCTTCTCCCAGTGGTCGGTAGCTTTTTGGTCCGGCAAATCAGTATTTACACTTTTCAATATTTAGGTGATTTGCAGTGTATATATACATCAGCGTTCAAATTACCCAGTGGTCCACTGGCCATTGGCCAGTAAAATTTCTGTCGGACCACTGAACTGGTTTTACTGGCCCGGATGGCCAGTAAGACTTTATTTCTAATTTGTCACAAGTTAAAAAATGAATTTCTGTTTCTTTTACCTTGCTGTATGGTTTTTTTAGGCTGCAAACTAACGGTAAGTTTAAAAAGAAATATTGAAGATAATTCCATTGAAATGATGCATTATTATTTTTTTTGATTGGAGGTTTAATGACCACCATGAGCAACTCAATCGGCTATAAGCAGTCACCCGTCCCTAATTTAGGGTCACTGTTTCCAGGGAAAGGAGAAAGCCAGTGCTGTAAGACAAACACAACATCCATGCCTCACCGGGTTTCGAACCTGGACCCCTTTCGGACGAATGATCAGAAGCCATCACTTAGACCACTGCGCCACCGGGGCAGCTGCGTTATTTTCTACTCATATTGTAAAAGACTTTTTTTTTCTTTATCGACCAGTGGGCATTTTGGTGGACCAGTGGTTTGCAAAGTGGTTTACTGGGCCAGTAGAAGATTTATTTCTAATTCTAACACTGAATATTCATTCAGAGGACCAACGACTAAACTGATTACAAATTGGTGTCATAACGTGGCTTAATACAAATGGATAACTAAACAGCTCAAAATAGCTCTTAGTCATACGAGATAATAAAATTTTTATCAAAAAGTGCCATTTTTAGCACACAGTACAAAAGGAAACATGTGCATCATGTAATGACAAGGAACACACAAGTTTCAATGATTTTACACACATGTTTTCATGCTATCCAATTAGACTGCCTGCAACTTTAGCAGAACATACCAAATACCATGGGTTATAAACAGTTAAACACATTTTTTTATTGCAGGTGAACAAAAAATGATTTTGTGTGGCCAGCCACATTCTTGTAAATTGGATGAGGTTTTTTTTTTGGTTTTTTTTATGGAATGACTCAACAGTATATTGTAATGCAGTGTATGCAGAGAAGCAGTACAAGTGCATTTTGATATTTAATTTTTTTTTATTACTTTGTTCTAAAGCCTACAAGATGGACCTGGTGCGTCAGAGTGCTGCAAACACTGATGAAGTGGAGTTAATATGAACAATAGCAAATCACAATGAAGAGGAAGCAAGTCTAAGAAGAAAAATGACTTCATTGAAAAAAAAAAAGATAAGGACCTGAAGTCAAAAGTAGACGGCATTCAGAAGCCCAAGGAAGAGAGGAAATTTAAGCAGCGTAAACCTTTTGAATCTGAAGACAGACAGAAAAATTTGGTAATGAATGAAAATGATAGCTGGGAAATGTGGTCTGAAGTGTGTACAAAATAGTTCTAGAGGTTAAATTTAAAACTGTCCAGTTTCGTCAAGAACTGCAAAGAGTGTTTTCCTCCTCAATGGAAGAAAGAAGCCATTGACTTGCACTTTAGGACTAAATCACACAGTTTGTGCATCTAAAAAAATTAATTGCACAAGCAGCAAAACTTCTGTTGTGTATCAAAAGTTAATTTCAATCGATGACACTACAGTCAAAATGCAAAAACTATTTCCAATAGTATTTGCTTTTGCATTAAAAGAAAGAACAGCAAAATAATTTGTTATTGTGAACTCCAACAGCTTAATGGAGTTGCATTAGGCCAAACCTACCCAAATCAATTTTCATTTAATGTGCTGCTCTCTTGTATTGCAAAGTCAATAGAGAAATATACTGTCAAGCACACTTAAGTCTGTAAAATTTTTGTCTCTCCTGAAAGACAGTTCAACCACTTGCCAACACACAGAATTTGAAGGTGTGTTGATTAGGTATGTGTCATACTTATGTGGTAAGACCACTGACATTTTTTTACAGAATGAGGCAATATGAACCTTTCACCTCATTTCTTGGCGTGATGGAAATGATCTGCTGATACCAAGGGGCTCATTAAATATATTTCAGATTTATTAGAAAGCCTAAATGTTGAGAAATGGAAGGATAAATTTATCTGATGCACAGTTGACAGTGCATCTGTAAATGTTAGCAAAAACAAAGGTGTCATTAAATTGCTAGATTCAAACTTAAACATTGCTTGTTTTAACCATATTCTTGATTTAGCCCTCACTGATACACTTCGCAAAAACAACATGTGCCAAAGAGTGACAGCACTTATCAAGTGTACGGCTTGACAAATATGTTCTTGATCTAGGAGCCAGCTCCAAAATTTAGGCACCAGGTGAAACAAAGTCAATAACGCATGAACAAAAACATGTTTAGTTATGATGCTGGAACGATAAGTGGTAAACCATATTTGTTGTCAATTTTTTTTTCTTTTTACCCAAACTACTTATTGCAAAATAAAGTTCCAATTTGATTCACAATTTTGTTTTTTCATTCTTTCATTAGATGATCTCAAAAAAATTAAAATTTCAGATTTCGATTTTATTAAAATACTACTTGTGGATGTCATATTTTGTACATATTAATTCAAAGTACCATATTTTTTTTTTCCTTCATGAAATCCGCAAGGGCATATAATCCAAAGGCTGTGAAAAAAAAAAAATCCCACACATTATTTGCAGCGGCACATGATTCGCAGATCGGGAAATTCTGAGAAAAACAATTTTTCCCTTCGCATAACCTGCGACATGTCTCAGAACCATGATATTAAAAAAAAAAAAAAACGAAAGTCCATACTTGCCAACATTGGCAACAGCCTTGTTACTAATAACTAGTATTGCATGGAATACATAGACTCTATACATAGACTCTAATTTACGAAATGATCGATCTCTTTGTAAAAAAACAAATATGTGCCCCAACAAAACGTTACAACAAACAAGGACTCTAATGAAACAAACTTAACATGTGAGAAACACAAAATTGATTCCCCAGTGAGGGCATGATCACAAGATTTAAGTTCGAAACTTCCACCAGTAAAAATCAGTAAGATGTGTTCAGAATTCCACAATGCCTGACAGACAGGAAATCCAAGCAAGTGAATGTGCAGTGCACAAACCTCCACTTACCATATGATCATACTGCCTCTAAAATTGCAGTTTAAGACCAGATGAGACCAAAGAAGGGGGGGGACTGGACATTTTAACTGGTGAAAAATCAAAACAGGCAGCAAGAATGCGGACTACTGTTAGTCTGTCTTTTGTTGACTTTGCAACTGCACTGCAGATTGCTTAATTATTCTTTCTGCTGATATCATTCTCTCCCTACTTCTTCATTGTCGCTTTTTTTTTATTTTTGTGCCCTCTGATAACAACTATCAGCCTGAGTACCGACCATGAGCGCATGATATCAAAGCTTCAACTATTTCAGATAAATGGTGTAACTTTGGGAATATTAATACTTTTGAACACCATGCATCAATTTTTACAAATTTTCTACCTTCGTCACTTCCGTTTTCGGGAATTTCCTTCTTCCCTTATCAAGATTAAATGCAAAAACTTATGGGGAGGGGGATATTTAACAATGCTGGAGGATAAGAACATCATGGGAGGTGGGCAACAACGATTACGGGAATTCTGTCCGACTTCCGGTTTTGGAAATTTTTCTCCTATTTTCAAGGTTAAATGCAAAAATTTATGCAGTAAAAAAAATATTACTTAAAAATACTGGACACAGGCAACATCGCGAGAAAAAGAAATTACGATAACGGAAAAAATCTTCTGAACTCCGTCGACTTTCTGATTTCGAAAGTTTCATAACGATAGAATTTCGCCAACATAACGAAAAAGGCGGAATTTCTCGAATTTGCGGAAGAACCTCAAGCATGAAAATTAGGAGAGAATTTTCGTGGCGTCTAACTTCAGTTTCCACAAATTCTTGCCTACAGTTTCAAGCTGAAATACGAACATATATGCCATAAAATGATATTTAACAAGAACACTAGACACAAACGCAACATCGGGAGAAAAAAATGCGATTAGGGCAAATTCTTTTTACTCAATTTAACTACTGTTTTCAAAAGCTTTGAAACACGAAATACCGTCCCCAGACTGAAAATGACCCAACCCCCAAATTTTCTTCAGTTTTGGATCAATCTTAAAAACGATCTAACTGATGACTAAAAAAAAAAAAAAAACCCGGAGAATTCCGCGAATCCGCTTAAGAACATTATGTATATCATAAAATAATAACAATATTGTTTTAAACGAAACGAAAAAAATTCCTAGAATACGTAGTTAGACAGTTAAATCCGTAAAAAATACGGACATTCCGTAGTAATTGGCATGCATAACAGTCGTATAATCGGCACCACGTGATCGCACCTATTATGTTAATCGTGAATCGCAATTTCCGACAGAAAACTGCGATTCACAGGACTGACTCGGAAATCCAAAGATGCAAGAAAAAAATGGTCTTATTGAAAAAGTAACTGTCATTTTTAAGTACGTTTGTGTTACTTTTAAGTAAAAAACGAACTAAAATCGCTAGCCGTTGCCGCATTATCGCAGTTCATTAGTTAGACTAAAAAATCTGTTGAAATTGCGGACAGTCCATAGCATTGTCTTATTTCTGAATATGTTTCAAATGAATACCGAAAAAAAAAAAAATCCTTAACTAATACAATCAGCGCACCAAAACTAGGCGAAGCATTTCACAGAATGGCTACACGCTACGGAACAGCTCTGCGGGATTCCCGAGAGTCACGGATTCTCACACCGTGTAGGCTTCCACACGTGCAAATAGTAATGCCTTCCTTGCGTCATATTTTCTGTCAAAATACTTCTAAGTAAAAGAAAAAATATATATTCTTACAATCTCTTTGCAGTCTTCTATCTCGCTGTTACGTTATATTTTTTTTCTGTTACTACATTTTCAGTACTTTCCTAATAACACCACCTCTCCTGACAATTACCTTGCAGAATTTTTAAAATGATGCACAGATTTTTTTTTTTTTTTACCTGTGTTCGCAGCACTTAAATTTATGACCTTTTAATAGATAATCTATGGATTATACAACAGAAATTATGGCGTTTACTGCAATATATTACGAAATCTCAACTAAGAAGAAAATTAGGCGCCACGGCCCGAAATTTAGGCGCCCGGGATTTGTCGAGCCCTGATCAAGGGCATTGTTACGCTTTATCACACTTCCCCAAAACTGCGGAGAGGTTTCAACAAATTAGAAGGCATTTTTGAAGTAAAAAATACCGTTAACATTCAAACAAATTTGCAAAACATGTTGGGCTGATTCCATGGAAGCTTCTTTTTTACCAATTAAGCGAGACTACAAAATACTTGTAACTCACTTAGAGTCTGTAGCAACTTCTAATTCAAGAGAGCTTAATATAAAAGCTGCTGCTAAAGGTTTTTTGAAAGATCTGAAAAATGCTCAGTTCTTTGATTTCTTCTTTAGATTTTTTGACATAATTTCAAGCATTGCCGAATGTTCCAGGAAGCTGGAAAAAACTGATGTGGACATCTGTAGTGCTTTGCACTATGTTACAGAACTAGAGTTGGCTGTTTTAAAACCTGCAAATGAAGGGACAAATTGGTCCTTTTTTAAGGAATCTGTCTCAAAATGACACGCCATCAAAATTTCAAGGTCACCAAATCAGCTCTCAATGCAATCAACAAAGATGTGTTGCAGATGATGATGTCCAAACATCTGTTTTAAGCAAATGTGTCTACTCTTTAGATGAGGAGCTATTTCCCAAATCTTCTGAAGGCCTAAACAATCATGGTAATGATGCAATAACTGAAATATGTAAAGTTTTTAAAGTTCAACCCTGCTCGTGCTTTGCAAGAGTGGCTTCAACTCAAGAAGATTCTTGTTAGCGTGAATCCTAACAGTTTCACCTAATTTAAAAGATTTGTTACTAAAATTAGAGAACTCAGATAATCTAAAGCCTTTTGCAATCTTGAGAGATCTAGTAGCTGTACTTTAATGGTACCGCCATCGAATGCTCATGTGGAATGTCTTTGGTCAGCAGTTAAACATACATTGGGTGAAAGAAGCTTTCTAATGACAAAAAAACACACTTGAAAGTCGCATTAGGATCAAAACCTCAGGAATAAAAATGAATCATTTTGACCCTGAAGATACGATAAAATTATGGTGGGAGATGGGAGGATAGCGTGAAATCTCGCCGACCAAACTACAAAGATTGATTTATGTATTTTATTACTTTGGTTTCAACTTTTAAGCATACTGTAATTGAAATATGCAAAATAAAACATACTGATATTATAATAACCAATTTTATAAAAAAAAGTAGTATGAAATATACAATTATAGTTTTTTCAAAGTTTTGCCACCGATTTTTTTTTTTTTTTTTTTTTTTTTTTTGACCACTAATGATCTACTAGCAAAATTTCTAAGTCTGGATCTTTACGCTTTTCACTCGTATAAGTACGCATATGCATAAAAAGATGCCTACTTCACTTTAATTTTTTGTGATAAACCTTGCAGTCGTATGGTTTTTCACTTGTACAAATGCACATATGCACTGAAAAACCAGCATTTCGTAATTTTTTGTGGCAAATTTCATATTCATAAGGATTTTTACTGCCGTGAATGTACCTATGCATTGAAGATCACCATTTTGTGCAATTGTTTTTTTTTTTTTTTTTTATTGGAGGTTTAACGACCACCATGAACAACTCAATGAGCTATAAGCAGTCGCCCGTCCCTAATTTGGGGTAACTTTTTCCAGGGAAGGGAGAGAGCCAGTTACGTAAGACAAACACAACATCCATGCCTCACCGGGATTTGAACCCGGACGCCTTTCCGGAAGAATGATCAGAAGCCACCGCTTAGACCACTGTGCCACCGAGGCAGCTCAAAATTTTTGTCAGACTTCACACTCATGGGGCTTTTCACTTGTGTGAGTATGCATATATATGACTCTAAAAGCGATCACTTTGTGCAAATTTTTTGTGGTAGATTTCACACTTGCAGAGCTTTTCACCTATGTTAGCATGCTGACATGCTGAAAGATGAACACTTTGCCCAAGTTTTTTATGGCCAATCTCACACTCATAGGGCTTTGCACCTGTATGAGTGTACATGTGCACTGAAAGGTGATCATGTCGTGTGAATTTCTTGTGGCAGATTTCACACTCATAGGGTTTTTCACCTGTATGAGTACGCATATGCACTAAAAGATCACAACTTCTCCTCAATTTTTTGTGGCAAACCTCGCATTCATATGGGTTTTCACCTGTATGAATGCGCATATGCACTGTAAGATCCGCATTTCGTGGGAATTTTTGTGGCAGATTTCACATTCATAGGGATTTTTACCTGCATGAATGTACATATGCACTGAAAGCTCATAATTCCGGGAAAAATGTTTGTGGCAGGTTTCACATTCATAGGGTTTTTCACCTGTATGGGTGTACATGTGCACTAAAAGGTTCTCACTTCGTGCAAATTTCTTGTGGCAGATTTCACACTCATACGGCTTTTCACCCGTGTGAGTACGCATATGCACTGAAAGATGACTACTTCGACTGAATTTTTTGTGGCAAATCTCACAATCATAGGGCTTTTCAGCTGTATGAGTGTACATATGACTTGAAAGATCACTACTTCGTGTATATTTTTTGTGGCAGATTTCACATTTGTGGGGCTTTTTGCCTGTATGACTATGCATATGACTTGAAAGATGACCACTTTGTGTAAACTTTTTGTGGCAGATTTCACACTCGTGGGGCTTTATGCCTGTATGACTATGCATATGACTTGAAAGGTGACCACTTTGTGTAAACTTTTTGTGGCAGATTTCACACTCGTGGGGTTTTTCACCTGTATGAGTGCGCATATGCATTAAAAGAGTAGAGCTCCGCACAAACTTCTGGCGGCAGATTTCACACTCATGGAGCTTTTCGCCTGTATGAGTATGAATATGCCTTGAAAGGTTACCACTTCGTGTAAACTTTTTGTGGCAGATTTCACACTTGTGGGGTTTTTCACCTTTACGAGTGCACATAAGTGCAGAAAAATCACTACCTTGTGTTAAGTTTTTGTGGTACATTTCAAATTTATGAGAGTTTTCACCTGTATGATTAAGTATATGCATTGAAAGTTGAATATTTTGCATGAATTTTTTGTGGTAGGTATCACCTGTGTGAGTACTTACATGCCTTGAAAGAGCGCAACATTGAGAAAATTGTTTACAACAGATTTTACATAGGGGCTTTTCACCTGTATGAGTGTGCATATGCACTGAAAGTTGACTACTTAATCTGAATTTCTCACAACAAATTTCACACCCATAGGCTTTTCACCTGTAGAGTGTGCATATGCACTGAAAGTTGACTACTTAATCTGAATTTCTCACAACAAATTTCACACCCATAGGCTTTTCACCTGTATGAGTGTGCATATGCACTGAAAGTTGACTACTTAATCTGAATTTCTCACAACAAATTTCACACCCATAGGCTTTTCACCTGTATGAGTGTGCATATGCACTGAAAGTTGACTACTTAATCTGAATTTCTCACAACAAATTTCACACCCATAGGCTTTTCACCTGTATGAGTAAACATATGCTTTGAAAGTTTAAAATTTGGTGAAAATGTCTTGCAGGAGATTTTACAGTCATGGGGCTTTTCATCTGTATGACTGCATGTGTGGAGTAAAAGTTCACTACTTCGTGTGAATTTCTTGTGAAAGATTTTACACTCAAAGGGATTTTCACTTTAATGAGTATCCATGGTGACTAAAATATACTTTCTTTCATGAACTGTTTGTTGCACAATATCATTTTTAATAGGCAGGAGCTATTAAATGTTTCATGTGATCACACTATATATATACGGTATTACACAGTTCACACTTGTGTTCTATGCATTTTTGAGCAAATGCCTTTTTCACACTTGTCCAGTGTAAAATCTCCAGAACACCTTTTTGGAAGTCTTTTTCAATGGGAATCATTTCATCTCATAATGCACTATGTTATGTGCAAATTTCAAGCAGATTTAATATTCATGACAGCTCTCAACAGTTCCTCAGCATCCTTCCAACATTTTGTGGGAGAAATCATAACTGTAGCTTCACTTCTTCCCTTTTTACATCAACAATATTGAAAATATGTTTTAAGCCTGTTTGGAGACAAACTGCATTGTAATTATCTTTTTTGCTTCTGGTTTCTAACTATTCCTTCAAACATCATTCACCTGCATTTGATTTGGTGTCCAAGTTTGAAAAATAATAAAACCTGCTGTTTACAATATGATAAAAAGTCCAACTCGTGGGTTCTTGCAATGGTGCTGCTGACATACAAAATACCCCATATGTTGAGAGCTAAACTAACATACAAGTACTTCACCAATCACAAGTAATTTAACCCATTGGGGGTTAAGGAACTCATTCAATGACACATAAATAATTCTACAGCACAATATAGACACTAGTCCTCCATTACAAGTGTTTCACACGTAGAATTATTAATCCCATGAAGACAACAACACATTCTTTTGTCTATATGCTAATCTTTACTTAATTACTATTATACAATAAAAATGATGTTCTTTCAATTTCTATTGAACATATAAAAATTAAATTTCTGATTCTCCCCGCGATGCTCTTGTGATTTCAAAACAATTCTTTTTGTGACAGTTTGAACCTACAGTCAGACAGGTAATTTGATTTCAGATTTTATTTTATTTACGCTAACTATACCTAAGTATATTTTGGAAAGTCAGCAGTAATAAGAATGAGAAAGTATGGGGATAAATGTGTTATTGCAGAATATTTAGTACAGAAACAACCTTGAAATTGGTATTACATTGTTTGGTGGATTCAAATGTGTGTATGCAAATTGTGTAATTATGTATTGCAAAATGATTTCAGAAAGATGTTACGGCATAAAGCAAATATAAATTGAATTTGCATAAAAGGCATTTATATTTTTTCAGAATATTATAAATGCTTTGAAAGAACAATTATTATGTCACCAATCAACTGTTTTTGTAACAGCTAAGGCAGGATCAACAGTGAGGGAGTGCAAAGCTCATTTAGGACTCATACACATCTATTCTGCATTGGTGAATGACTTCCATGAATATAAATTTTGCTCACAGAAATTATATATCTTTTCAGTTCTATTTATTGTCATCATACGTAATTGTAATCATAAACATGTGTGCCTTTTGATGCTTCTCCTCCGTCTGAAGAAAATAAATACGGAGTCTTTTTTTTTTTTTTATTACGTTCCGTAGAGTAGTTTCTTTTATTTTATTATAGCACAGAAAACTTGTCTTTATATACCGACATCACGCACAACAAACAGCCTCTGGAATTCGAGGTACCTTTCTCATCAAAATAACAAGATGCAATCCTTACCGTTTTCGGAACGACAATCTAAGAAACAGAAATCTTTCTACTTAAATATACCAAGGAGTACAGCTTAAGATACTCGGTATTACACAAAATGAAAAAGTACTATCAAAACATTCCGTTAACGTGTACAAAAAATCTATAAATCGCTGTGTTCCCTTATGATAGGATAAATTTCCTTATTCGAGAAGAACAAGCCATGGAGGTAGCAAATCGAACAAGGAGGTTAGAAATCGGAGAGAACGCACTCCCCGTTGGCTCAATGCAGTCAAAGTGAAGCCAGCGAAACGTCACGCCAGTGATGTCACGGCAGCCATCTTAAGACTGCATGAGCAGACTATGCAATAGCAGTTAACCCTGTGCGAGGTAAGAAGTTGGCAATTCGCTTTTAATATTAAAAAAATTGTAAAAAAAAATCTAAATAGCAGAAATACTTTTGCTAATGGTTATAGGAAATTTATTTTGAGTAGAAACTGGAAATCTACTTCTGCAAAAAGCTACCTCATGGCTTCAAACAGTTGATCAACAGCCCCTGCATGTTTCAAGAGAAAAATCATTCATTGAATTTGCGTTCAACATAGAAAGTACAATTTGGTTTATTAAAATACGTGTTCTAAATGTGGTTTCTAATTGTCAAGAATGTTTTTATAGGCATATTGATATACAAGTGGTTCCAGTATTTAGAATCACAAATTTCTATTTAGTTTAAGGCGCGTTTACACTAGGCAAGTTGGCTTTTTTTAAAAAAATACGTTTTTCCACAACTGTCTGTCTTGTGGCAGTCTCCATGTTACTCCCGCATATATATATATATATATAATGTTAGTAGCACGAGATGCCGAAAAATTACCCCGTATTAGCCACGCTGCCTCCCTCTCAGCCCACCCCACCCAAGCGGGGATTGACTTCGGAGTAGGTGGAACAACAGGAAGCGCCCGTGAGGCGTGAGGGAGCAGACAAAATAAGAAAAAAAAAAATCCTAAAATGACCGTCTAAAAGGAAGCGGTGGGGAGATTTTTACGATTTTTCTTTATGACCCAATCAAGACACGTACGTAGATCAGATTGTTATTCTCAGTTTCTCCCACCTACTTTGATTTCAGTAGCGCCGCCCCGGTGGCGCAGTGGTCTAAGCGATGGCCTCTGATCATTCGTCCGAACGGGGTCCGGGTTCGAATCCCGGTGAGGCATGGATGTTGTGTTTGTCTTACGGCACTGGCTCTCTCCCTTCCCTGGAACCAGTGACCCTAAATTAGGGACGGGCGACTGCTTATAGCCCATTGAGTTGCTCACGGTGGTCGTTAAACCTCCAATCAAAAAAAAAAAAAAAAAAAAATTTCAGTAGCAAGTTCTGCCTTACCCTGTTTCGAGACATTACAGACGCTAGACCAACAATATGACAGTAGCAAAGAACTAACAAAGAATATCCCCATGTTTTTTACCCCGCTGTCACTGTTTTCCTGTATCTTTTGCGATCTCTTTATTCTATTCCCTTCTCTTTCTTTTTTTACTAAACCTAAATCAATGTAATAAGTATTTTAAATCCTCCGTACTAAGTTTAATTGTTAATTTTTTTCGAAAAACTGAAAACAAAATAGGCAAAGTTAATTATTTACGATCTTCACTATTTTAAACGTAAAAACTTCGTTAGGGGTTGGGGAGGGGGCAGTCGCCCACCAAATGGATCCGCCAATGGAAGGAGTATAGATAGCTTCTGTGGAAATGTATGATACAGAAAGTTAAGCTATTCTCATTTGGTCAAATTGTTTTTTTTTTTAATTGGAGGTTTTTTTTTTTTTTTTTTTGATTGGAGATTTAACGACCACCGTGAACAACTCAATGGGCTATAAGCAGTGGCCCGTCCCTAATTTAGAGTCACTGGTTCCAGGGAAGGAAGAGAGCCAGTGCCGTAAGACAAACACAACATCCATGCCTCACCGGGATTCGAACCCGGTTCCAGTTCGGACGAATGATCAGAGGCCATCGCTTAGACCACTGCGCCACCGGGGCGGCTTTTTTTTTTTGGTTGGAGGTTTAACGACCACCGTGAGCAACTCAATGGGCTATAAGCAGTCGCCCGTCCCTAATTTAGGGTCACCGGTTCCAGGGAAGGGAGAGAGCCAGTGCCGTAAGACAAACACAACATCCATGCCTGACCGGGATTCGAACCCGGACCCCTTACGGACGAATGATCAGAGGCCAGCGCCTTAGACCACTGCGCCACCGGGGCGGCCCGGGGCGGCTTGGTCAAATTGTCAAGAGAAATACATGAAAAGGGTAATTTAATTAGTCCCTGCCTATCGTATAGTAAACTTAGGATTTTAACCAATGTGCTTGCTTCTGGAAAGGGGATCGGAGGATCCTTGTTGGAAGTTATATATACACTATATTGACAAAAGTAACCGGACACCCTTCAAAAGCAAATGAACGGATCCGCTGCATTGTTAAGATACGCGGTACAGCTGCAAACGATATAAAAACAAGCCTGCAGCTGACCATCATCATATCGCACTGTGAGGTTGAGTGAAAATGTCGCGACGGGAGAGAACTGACTTTAAGAAAGGAAAGATTGTTGGGTGTTACATTAGTGGGTTGTCCATAAGAGAAACCAAGAGGCATTTAAACATACCCAAGTCAACTGTTTTGAATGTACTGAATAAGTGGAAGACACATGGCGTGCCTGAAGCAGCAAAACGTACCGGCAGACCAAAGAAAATCAGTGATAGAGGACGTTGAAGCCTCAGGAGAGTCGTTACAGCTGATCGACGGAGCACTGCACAAGACCTGAGTACACAGGTGAGTAAAAATGCTGGAACCTCGGTATGTACACGTACCATTCGCAGAGAACTTCATTCCATGGGTTACTGTGGTCGTGCGGCTGCTCATAAGCCTTTCATCTCCACTCAGAATGCTACTCGTCGTTTAGCATGGTGTAAAGAACATTCATCGTGGACCATAGATCAATAGAAACGGGCCTATGGACTGATGAATGCAGATACACGATCCATTTGTCTGATGGCCATGTGTGGGTATGGCGGCATCCGAGGGAACGCTATTTACCACAGTGTACTGTTCCTATGGTCAAGTTTGGAGCTGGCAGTGTACTCGTGTGGGGGTGCTTTTCATGGTATGGTTCCGGCCATGAGAGTCCGAATAAAGTCGTGGGGTATCGTCGACCACGTGGTGGTGCGGGAGTGGGAAGGTACTCAACCGACATCTAATCATGCTTCACAGATGCTCGATGGGCGAGAGGTCGGGGATCGTGCTGGCCACGGAAGCATCTGCATACCGTGTAAAGCATTCATGCTGATCCGAGCGGTATGCGGCCTGGTATTATTCTTTTGAAAAATGGCGTTTGGGATGCCCTGCAGATACGGTAGTGCACTGGCCGCAGCACCTCGTCATAGCGGCGTGCCGTCAATGTGCCCGTAATGCGTACCAGCAGTGAGCGGCTGTTGGTGCTGATAGCACTCTACACGATGATTCCACGTTGCCGGGTCGTGCGGCTCTCCACAATAGAGGAATCAGCCCGTTGGTCACTTCGCCTCCAGACTATCATACGACGATCATCCGTGGTGATACAAAACCGCGATTCGTCGCTGAACACCACACTGTTCCATTCTGCACCCCACGCAGCTCTGGAGCGACACCACGCAAAGCGGTGACGACGATGACTTGCTGTTAAGGGTAGCCTTTGTAACGGACGGCTGGACAGCAAACCAGACGCAGCTAATCGGCGCGACACTGTCCGCGTCGATATCGGAGCATCCAACCATCCCCGTACATTCCGCAAAATGCCGCCTATTCTGGCCTGTGGGTTTGCTACGGCATGACGTCGGATGAGACGATCGCTGCGCTGGGACGTCCGTCTCCGTGCTCTGATCATCCTACGACGTTGTACAGATCTTTCCTGGGGCCACTGTTAACAAATGCAACTGACGGTTGTGGCATCACGTTGCGTTTCTTCCGATATACGACTTAAGGACCATCCGGCGGTACGAAGGCCTACGATGACACCTCACGTAAACGCATTCGTTTGACGAAATCACGTACGATGGCATCATAACGGCATTGGCACCCTTTGTTCGTTTTCCAGACACGGTTACAGCAGAACCACTCACTTTTCGCGGCCGTGACGACGTCTCGACTGATGGCCTCACGGGCTGGTTGTCCGCTTATATTCCGCGCGTCGTTCGTGCGATTAGCCTGCAAATGCAATCATTTGTATAACTTGTACGTGTGCACCCACCCTGCGATTTGCATGGCGCGGCATTCACGTATTTGTGGTGTTGCCTTTTTTTTGTCAGGCAGTGTATTTATACAGTATATATACACACACACACTAGTCTTCTTGTGTGTCAGATGCTATAAATCACATGAAACTCTGCCTTTGGTTTTTAGTGGTTGGCGCCATGCTAACAGCATCCTTCTTTGGGTGTAGATATTTCTGTTTCTAATCACTAAGGTGAGTTACATCTAGAAAACGGATCTAGACTGATATTGCGTATTGACCACAGTGACTTTTTGTGTGGATCTGATATGAATCAAAGAAGATTTGAATACTAGTTTATCTGAAAGCCTGTCCATCCACAGTACATAAAGTGATAAAAACCTGCACAGTACATAAAGTGATAAAAACCTGTACTATAAGATCAAGACATTTCTTTTGGGTAGTGGATTTGCCCATACACACTCCGTGATATACACTATAATGACAAAAGTCACCAGACACCTAGAGAGAAACACAACATAGCATTTACTGACATACATTAGTACAGTATCGGTCCACCTTTGGCCTTAATGCATGCACTGACCCTTCGAGACATGCTTTCGACAAGGTTTAGGAACACAGTGATAGGTATGCGCTTCCATACAATACATAATGCTTCCGCTTACTGTTGCTTAGTAGTAGGCCTTGGTTCCAAACTTCTTATGGGATGCTTTAATTCATTCCATACGTGTTCTATGAGATTAAGATCAGGGCTTCGTGCAGGCCAGTCCACACACGATACGGAATTATCGTCAAACCACGCCGTAACAGTCTTTGCTTTATGGCTCGGTGCACTATCTTGCTGGTACCAACAAGGCTCGGTTCCATAGTACTGCCACAGAGTTGTAGGGCATAATAGTCCAGAATATCGAGGTAGACGTGCTGGTTAACAGGTTTGTCCACGATAACCAATTGGCCGGGACCATACCACGAAAAACACCCTCACACGAGTCCACTGCCAGCTCCAAACTTGACCGTAGGAACAGTACACTGTGGTAAATAGCGTTCTCCCGACTGCCGCCAAACTCATCGGGTTGGGACACACCGTTCACACAGAAACACTGATCGGGTTGGTGTCTCCCAACCCGATGAGTTTGTTTGTTCTAAAGTGTTATACCTTTTTAATCATTGGATATTTTTAGACGTGTGAATATTTTGTGGGTATGTATTTAATTGAGAGTTATAAATGAATTTTAATCAAAAGGTTTAGTTCGTAAATATTTTAACAAACAAAGAATAGTTACGTATGTTAGGTTTCTCTCGGGGCTGGAGCACGTGTTTCACCGAGTTTGTAACGTGCTGCATATGTTCCAATAATAGGTATGTGATACCTTTATTACTCATTAATTAGAGCCACTGGTTCCAGGAAAGGGAGAGGGCCAATGTCATAGGATGAATACAACGTTTATGCCTCAATGAGAACCGAACACAGACCCTTCACAGACAAATGGTCACAAGCCAGCGCTTAGCGCCACCATGGTGGCTACCCAGTACTCAGAAGCATCAGCTATGTACATACTCAAGGCCGTAGCTACCTGGATGACTGCTGCCCGCCCAAAATGGTCATAACAGGGGCATAAATTTATGCTCTGAAGGGCATAAAAAGATATGCACAAAAGTGTGAATAAATATATTGAGAATTTTAACTAGAAAAGATAGTAATACACTTCAGTATTCGTTTTTAAGGACTTTAGGTAGCCGCATACATTCTTCCATGAGCTAACCAGGGTACACAGAAACCTAATCTGTTTGGCGTGGACCCCTAGTGTGTACAAAAGGAATCGTTCAAAATAGCAGGGAGAGGCATAAAACAATATGCAGATATGACTAACCTGCGTGTCCTTTTCAAATATGCTGAAGGGACGAAGAGCTAAATAGCAGTGGCATCGGTTCATTATAGGCGCCTAGGGCTAATAAGCCCTGCATAAAAATGAGAAAATGTTTTTTCTTTAAATTGGAAAATATCAGAAAGAAAATTTGCATTAGTAAGCAGTCCCCAGATTTTCTGAATGCAAATGTGAGCCGCAGCAATAGTTGAGTAACTGGGTAATACATTATAGCCTTCCACATCCATTTACTAGAGAGCACTGAATACCATCGGTAGAAGAGGTGACTCTCATCAGCTAATTACCTTGGTGAAGCTTGAGAGAACAGTAATGAATGAGAAGATGCGCAATGAACTTGGCATGTGTAAAACTGTCTTTCAGGGCTGATCGCTTTTCTGTTTAACAGTAGAAATGTTTCCTTCGTGTCATCTGCCAGTGAGCGGCTGATTTTCATTTGTAGAGTTAAGCTGTAAAGTTCGCTCATGTAAATAAAATGAGCCAAGTGGAATTTTTATTGGAACACCCTTTTAGTTTATTAAGGGATGAAGAAAAATAAAAACGTTAAAGATTTAGGCCCACATAGACCAAATATTCGCTTGGTGCAAAACAAAAGAATAAGTTAGAACTTTTAATGTTAAGTGGCATAGAAAAATATCCTGGTTAAGTGGAAATGAAAGCAAACATACTTTACTGTTTACTACTGTTTTTTTGTTTTTTTTAGGTATATAGCACTGCATATATATAAATAAAATTTCTACCTCATTCTATGTAAAGCATGATTGCAGCAGGTGACAACCTCACAATTCACTGAAATTATATTTCATTGAGAGCCTTTTTAAAAACACAGCCCCGGATAAATTTTAGGTCACCCTACATCCCTGCTCAACAGTCATGTGTGCTCCATCGCGGGAAGCCCCTTTGAGCATTTAAAATTGAAAATAAGTTTTCCAAGCCCAATCCTGAAAACGTCTTCCTATTGTTATGTTCATTATCTGATACTCATTCATTCCTCATGGTAGTTCATTTTTCATTCTGTATTTCTACGGAACACTGGGGTTTCGTCATCCACATAACTTCTGCGGTTTACTTGACTCTTGGGTAAGCTGACCAGAAGTCCCCAATTCTTGAGGACAGTCCTCGAATTTAGTCTACTGTCCTCAAAAACGTCTGCCTTTGGGGACACAAATTGTCCTCAAATTTTGATATTTGTCCTCAAATGTCCTCGATTTTACCCTTCCTCATTAGCTCTTGCTCGTTAGATTTCTAATTAAAAATGTTCTTAAAAGTAGTTTTCGTTGTACTAATTTTCCGACATGCTTCTTGTGGAAACAAATTTTGACTCTTTTTTTTCTTTCCGAGTTTAACGACCACCGCGAGCAACTCTAAGGACTATAAGCAGTCACCTGTCTCAAATTTGGAGACATTCGTTCTAGGGAAGGCAGAGAGCAAGTGCAATGAGACAAACACACCATCCATGTCTCAGTCGGGACTCGAACCCGTACCCACTTGTACGAATGGTCAGTGGCCACCACTAGGACACTGAACTACTGGCGCGGTCAAATTTCGACTGTACTTGATCTAAGTTTCTCCAAAAACTTTGGCAAAATGAAAAATTCGCCATGCAATTAGTTTGGTGTGCAGCTTGATTTTAATTCGGCACATATACAAGATAAAGCATTTCACTTTTGCTAATATGTTCTCACCATCATAATTCTACTTTGTCAATAGAAATTACCAACATTTTACAAGATATATCCTTTTAAGACATACATTTTCATATACACTGCCGGCCACCCAAAATGCAACACCAAGGACATGAGATAGCAAAGCCAGATTTACTGGACACATAACAACAGATACAAAGATGAAGCGATTGAGATTACAGGCCCGTGCGACTTGCGGAACACGCAGACATCAATAGTTCGTGTGGTCTACATGGCTGGCAATAAAGGCCGCTACACGCCGCGGCATCGAACGATCTTCTTCTTCAGAAAAGGATTTTTTAGGAAGAGAGTGTCTGACCCCAGGTCTTAAACAACCCTTAGAAATAGGAAGCTAGGAGATTTGGGATAGAGTGCCCGATAGGAAAATGACACAGAAGAGAGGTAAAAAGGGGGAGGAAGACGCCTTTATTTATTACCAGGGGGCCAGTACCTGGGGTCCGACGGCTTAACGTGCCCATCCGACGCACGGCGGGTATTTAGTGGTTCGAACGTTTGTACCTGCCCAGGATCGAACCTGAGGCTATCTCCACGGCAGTCACGAACGCTGACCATTAGGCCACCCGCGGCCCCGCGGCATCGAACGAAAGAGGCTTTGGATGTAGGCTTGGGGTATGTCGGTCCAGGCTGCTTCCACACGTTGCCACAGTTCATCAGGCGTAGCTGCGGGTGGTGCTTGCCGATCCGCTACAAGATGTGTTCGATGGGCGACATATCGGGAGAACAGGCGGTCCACGGCAGCAGTGACACCTGGTGGGCCGTGAAGAATTGTTGCACGATGCGTGCCACGTGAGGGCGCGTATGTCCTGTTGAAACGTGGGTGCTGGCAGGTCCTGCAGGTAAGGTTCCAAAACGTCGGAGATGTAGCGGTGGCTGTTCAGTGTACCGGCGATGCGTACCACAGGGGTGCGGGTGTCATATCCAATTGCGCCCCAAACCGTAACGCCAGGTGACGGACTGGTATGGCAATGTATAATGCAGGCGTCATACAGTGTCACGCCGCGATGCCACCACACGCGGATCCGACCATCATGGTGTTGCAGGCAGAAGCGGGATTCGTCGGAGAAGACAATGTCGTGCCATTCCGTAGTCCAGGTGCGGTGTTCAACGGCCCACTGCCGCAGCACTCGCCAGTAGTGTAACGTCAATGGTAATCGGAGCAATGGGCGCCGATGTCTCGGTACGATAAACCGCTGTCGCGATAAGCCACTATTCGTCCTTTGTCAAACTCCGAAACGTGCTGGAATGACTGCTGTATTCTGCGACGAGGCATCAGGAAGCTTCCCACGCACATGTCCAGCAGAACAACACACTTCCACTCCTTCTGTGCACCCTTCTTATAATGCCTCTCGGTGGCGTGCCGGGCGCACATTATTTGCATATGCCCTGCAATGCTAATCGTTCACATGTCCTCTCGCAGGCGACACATGCTGCGAATTTCAGGCCAATCGGATGCTTCCTTCTTGGTGTTGCATTTTGGGTGGCCAGCAGTGTATAATGTCACACTTATTGAAGCAATGCAGTTTTGTGATAAAAAGATTTGCATACTTATTTTGAGTGCGTATATGTCCCCAAATGAACGGCCGATTTGGGGACGCAACGCCCTTTTTTCCTCAAATCAGTGTTCCAACATCTGGTCACCTTAGTCTTGGGTAGTTTTCACATTTAGAGAGAGAGCGTTTGCACCGCCGTCACGGTTATTTCCGGGTAGTTAAGAGAAAGGTCGGCTGCTAAGTTTCCCACAGGATTAACAAAGGGAAGCAATTTCTGGAACCTCTGTCACTCGATTGTTTGAAGTTTTAGAAATGGTTAAAAGTTGTGTGGCGTATGGCTATTTCTCAATGTATGAGTAAGGGAGTGGCGTTTCCTTTTATCGCTTTCCAACGGCAGAAAAACGCCTGATTATATGGAAAATAGCCTAAATCGGAAGGTATGGTCGCCCATACTAAATCTGAAGGTATGGCAGGATCTGCAGTAAACACTTCATTTCACGTATTATAAATCTGCACATTTTACTACGTTAATAATCGAATTTATATCGGCACATTTTCTTGCTCACTCTTATGTGTTATTTTCAAGTTTTTACGTAAATCCTTGTTATTGTTTAAAATGCTCTGAATGCTGGATTGATCTTGCTGTCGAATCTGAAATTGCTAAGCTTTCGTGAACTTTCAAGATTTTGTGTTGTTACTGATTTCTAAACACTGAAACAGATGCTTTTTTTCCGAACCGAAATTTAAGGATATGCGTCCACATAGAATTAGAGGGTGCTATCATACGTTATTGTGTCGTTCGTTTTCCCGGATCTGTTTTTTTTTTTTTTTTTTTTTTTTTGTTTTTGTGAAAACAGTCCGTTTTTTGGGATATGATAAGTCGTTTTTTTTAATTGCAGTACACACTGGAACCAGTCAGAAATTTAACTTACGGTAGACCGGATAAGAAATTTTTCGTTTTAGTTAGTTAGTTAGTTAGTTAGTTAGTTAATTGATTTTTGTGGCGCAAGGGCCAGGCATGGCCAAAGAGCGCCAGACACAGAACTATCGGTTAAAGATTTTTAAAAGCGGGGTGAAATGATTAAGATAATTTTTCGTTTTCAGTCTTCAGAATTAACACATTTCTAACCCACCCATTGGTAAAATATTTATATGTATCAGAGCTTTTCAAACTTTTCTGGTATAACACGAAAAACTGCCTATTAAATAGTTATAAATATCGTGAAGTTCAAATCAGGGATGTCCTTAGCAACACAAACTTCCAGACGATAAAAATATCTTTCAGGTATGTCATATGTATCTTCTATGCCATTATTTCTAAGCTTTTCTTCGTAACGTTGCTTTTCCACCACATTAAAATTGCAAACTTTGTCAGACAGAACAGTTTTTTTAACTCTATTTACAGCAGCAGCAGCTACTGAAAAGCATGGAGAGAGACCAGTTCTGGTACTTTCTAACCACCCGGAAGTCTAGCAGATAGTTTTGTGACGTCACGTGCTTTACAGAAAAATTATGCCATAAACCGGAAGGGCAAATTTTGAACAATGTAATACTTTCTTATAACAGAGGTATGAGTAAGTAAAAACTGCACTATCTGAGTGGAAGAGTGGACTTTTAAAACACAATGGGTGTAGTTTCAAGTCTTGCCCTTCAAGATAAAAAATAGCTTGTTCTGGCCCTGTTCAGAAGACAGCGGATACATTTCAAATCATTATGAACTTTACTTGATGTCACTTTTTTCAATCCCTACATTCCTAGAATTCAAGATCTGACACATAAATAACCATATTTATTTTACTTCTTCCTTATACTTTTCAATTGATTTTACCCTTTACACTCATAGGAATCTTTTTAAACTACACACTTTGCTTACCACCAGTTTATTAGCATGTTGAAGAAATTATGCAGTTTAACGAGATTCAGCTGTACATATATGGCAACGCTGTTAGAAATACTGATTATAAAATAAATGTAGCAATTAGGGATGGGCGATAGACCAAATAAAACTATCGATAAACTATCGACTGGTTTGTAAAACCTCTCGACAGACAATCGACAGTTTTTGTAACACTATCGAAACTATCGATAGTTTTCACGAATAATTTTCTCCTTCAGTTTTTCAAAGCGCTAGTTCAAATTTACTGTTTTTGTGTCACAGTTCTTCACGTTTACTTTACTTTTTCTGCTTTTTCCCTGTTCGATTTTTTAAATTGTCGATTAACGGAGATGGCTACGTTTTCTAAAAGAAGGAAAAGTAATGTGTGGGAATTTTTCCAGCAGGTTAGTTTAACACAGGTAAAATGTAAGCTTTGCGAAAAGCAAATTTCATATTCGCGAAATACCTCAAACTTTTTTTTTTTTTTTTTTTTTGATTGGAGGTTTAACGACCACCGTGAGCAACTCAACGGGCTATAAGCAGTCGCCCGTCCCTAATTTAGGGTCACTGGTTCCAGGGAAGGGAGAGAGCCAGTGCCGTAAGACAAACACAACATCCATGCCTGACCGGGATTCGAACCCGGACCCCTTACGGACGAATAATCAGAGGCTAGCGCCTTAGACCACTGCGCCACCGGGGCGGCCCTCAAACTTGTGAGACCACATTAAACGTAAGCACAGAAGCATGTACACCAGTAGTATTGCACCCGATGTTCAGGTACTGAATGATCTTCAATTAAACAGTGAAGTGCCATCAGTTTCTGGGCAATTTAACGAAACTCATTCCACAGCAAGGCAACCCACAATCTTTGAAACTTTGACCCAGCAGCAAGCAATGACACCTACTGGAGCAGGGTCTCAACGAATAACTGAGACTTTGCTGTTTTTTATAGCAAAAGATGCCTTACCCCTGGATGTAGTATCTGGGGAAGGTTTTAAAACATTTGTTAAGGAACTGAATCCCAGGTACAAGGTGCCCTCTCGCAAAACCATCACAACATTATTGGATAAGAAATATGAGCTGATAAAAATTGGTTTATCTAAGAGACTGGAGGAATCCAAGTGGTTGTGTCTCACAACAGACGTATGGACTGATATAAATAGCAAGAGTTATATTGGTGTTACTGCACATTTCATTGCCAAATGTAATGCTCAAAGTATGGATTTGGCTGTAAAGCCTCTTAAAGCGCCACATACCTCAGAGAACATTGAAAGTGCTCTTCGGGAGGTTATGAATGAGTGGCACATCACTAATGAGAAAGTTGTTTGCTGTGTCAGTGATGGTGGTGCAAACATTGTGAAAGCAGCTCAGCAGATGTTTTCACAACACAGGCATTTACACTGTGTGGCACATTTGCTAAATCTAGTTGCAGTAGACTCTCTGAATGCTATAGAAATTATAAAAAACTTATTAGGAGAAGTAAAAAGGACAGTTACTTTTTTCAAGCATAGTGCAAGTGCAACAGAAAAGCTCCATGCTGAGCAAATGAAAGATGGTGTCGCTGAAGGGCAAACACTAAAACTTACTCAAGAAGTAGGCACCCGTTGGAATAGTACTTTCTATATGTTAGAGAGATTTATACAATTATATGGCTACATAGCAACTGTTTTAACTGTTGTGGATGGACCACCGATCTTGCACAAGAGCCAGATTGATGAATTAAAGAGCATCATGTTAGTTTTAAAGCCTGTGGAAGAAGTGACAAGGGAAATATCTTCACAAAATCATGTAATTGTGAGTGCTTTAATTCCCTTGTTGCGCTGTTGCAAAAAGGCAATTCAAAATGTACCAGTTGCACATGGTGCAGAATTGTTAAAGAAAACATTGCTCGAAAATTTCCCTAGACGTTTTGGGGCAGTTGAAAATGTAAAATGCATTGCCATAGCAACAATCTTGGATCCAAGATTTAAGCGATTGCATTTTGAGAATGTTTTGTTCTGCTCACGTGCAATTACTGGCCTTAATTCTTTGTTGCATGAACATGAGAAGGCTACTGAAACACCTGTGTCACCTGTACAAAGCACAGACAGCATATGGGCTTTTCATGACAATCTGGTCAGCACAAATTGTTCAAGCAGTGACACTATGGGTGGCATAAGTGTTTCCTTGAGGCAATATCTGCAACTTCCAGTTATAGATCGCAATGAAAACCCATTGTTGTTCTGGGAAAGGAATAAATATGTATATCCTGGACTCTATGATCTTGCACAAAAATATTTGTGCATTGTTGGAACTTCAGTTCCATCTGAAAGGCTCTTCTCAAAGTCTGGTAATGTGATGACAGCAAAACGTAACAGACTTCATCCCAAACGGCTAGAGAAGCTGGTTATCATGGCAAATTGTAGTCATCAGGAATGGCAAGAAAAGTAAACATAACAGATATTACGTATAAATTTGGGAAATAGTACATATGTAAAATACCTAAAATTTCAAAGTTGTTTTAAAAAAGATACAGACATACCAAACCTCTGTTATGATATCAAATAAGCAGAATAGTTTGAAACAACAGGCATCATGCAACATTAACTATGTGAAAAGTAAGTAAAAATACACAAAGTTTTGTATAGTAATTAAATTCATATAAGCAGAAGCTCTTGACTGAGCTATAGTTTTGATCACCTGCGATCAACTGAATCAAAGCACTGGTTGCCAGAAGTACTACTTGAATTGGCGATGCAGAAACAATTATCAGATTTTAGTAGATAGATCTACATAAATGGAATTTGGTGAGTGATACATTAATTGCAGTTCGTAGTCACCAATATTTCAAAACTTTCTTGAAAACATAGAGTTGCTTTCTTTATAAAGGTGTCGAGTTTTTTTTTATTTTATTTTTTCTTTCCAAAGGGGGAGGGGGACTGCAGAAATGCCTTCAAGGTTTAGTGCTGATAACCCTATTTTTGAAAGACCATTTAACACATCCTGTTTGTTCTCACACAGGCTTGTGTTGATGTTTTGGTATATTCCCAGTGCATCCCATTCCACCACTACTCACAAATTTATTGCTTTAAAATACTAATTGTGCCAGGATTGTCTGCAACAGTGAATCATCCTTCGAACAAGAAGTTGCTACAATTAAGAAAATTTCTGAAGCCCATCAATACCCACCATCTATAATAAACAAAATTCTCTATGATTTTCACATGAAAAACTTCTAACTCTTACACTAACACTAAAATAGAACCCTATTTATTGGTTCAGTCCCTTAGCATTGTTCATTTTCTTATAAGATCTGTAAACTCTCCAGGGCCCATCTTCTTAACCTGTTATTATAAAGTGTCTGCTAAAAAAACAATCCTGTTCTACCCCTAGACACCCCTAAAGTTTATGCCATACCTATTTCATCCCCCTCAGGACTCAGTATACCTTGGTGACTTGTACTGAAGCATCAACACAAGACTGTGTGAACATAAACAGTATGTGCCCAGATGATCTTCCAAAAACAGCATTATCATTACTAACTGACGACATTTCTGCAGTCCCCTTGGGGAAAAAATTACCTCCTTTATGAACAAAGTATTTCTACATTTTCAAGAAAGTATTGAATTGAAATATTGCTAACCAAAAACTGCAATTCAGATATCCCTCACCAAATCCCACTTATTGGATGTCTCCTAAAATCTGGCAACCAGTCCTCTGATTCTGTTGAGGGTGATCAAGACCATACATAGCATGGTCAAAAACTGCTGTTTATATGAATTACTAGACATAAACTCAGTGTATTTTCTTAATTCTCAGGAAATATGCAAAATTTAATCATAGTTTAAACCACTGCAGTAAATAGAGTAATTGTTAAAAGGATTACATAAAAATTGAAAACTCATTGTTAATACAATCCCTGGAAATGTATGTAGTGAGAATAATTATTTTGATGAGATCATATCTTAATCACATGAAACGATAACTTTATGGAATTGGTTGTTCTAAATAAGAGTTATAAATTCAGAATTTTTGTCTGTCAGTACGAATCCTGGCACACACTTTCCACAGCTCCATTTTCATTAAATCCCTGACCAAGTCCTGGCTCCACGATGTTTTCTTGGGAAAGGGAAGCAAAATGTTTTCATTATATATGGCTAACTGATATTATTTCTATTTTGCCAGCTTTCTCCAAAGTTTGAATTCAAAAGGTTACCTGCTGGCAGTGTGCCTAAAAGAAAGCCTTTTTGAATAAATTTCCATAATTTCACTCCCAGATGTACTATCTACTGTGGATTTCTTTACTTATGTGGGCAGTGTAAGTTTCTTAGACTGAATTTGCAAAATTCTTGATTATGCATTTTTAAGTTTTCTTAACTTGCTACCTACCATAGGGTTAATATTTGATAAAAGAAAAAAAGTGTTATAAAACCCAAAAATATTTCTCAGATAAATTGTTCACATCATAACCTTTTTTTATAATAATGGTCAATGTTTTCATTTCAGAGCACTCTTTCAAAATTCGCTTTATTCGTTACAAAAATACATGAAACACAGTCACGCCAGCAACACAGGCAGTGTGATGGAAGGCAGAAAATAAAACATGAAATGGTAAATACAATGAAGTGTATTTACCCTGATCACAATGTCTTCCACTCTTGTATCATCATCATCATTGTCAACCATTATCAATCCACTGCTGGACGAAGGTCTCCCCAAGTTTCCTCCACAACGGTCTGTCTTGTGCCAGTCTCCTCCAGGTCACTCCCGCATACTTTCGAATTTCATCCACCCATCTTCCATGTGGTCTTCTTCTGGGTCTTTTCCTGTCCCTTGGAATCCAATCTAAAATTTCGGCTGTCCATCGATGGTCTGTCCTTCTGGCAGTATGTCCAGCCCATTGCCATTTCAGGGATTTAACTCTGATCATGATGTCTTCCACTCTTGTCATTTTTCGGATCCACGTGTTCCTCTTCTTATCTCTCCTGGTTACACCAAGCATGCACCTCTCCATGCTGCTTTGAGTTGTCTGTAGCCTTTGTATGTCTCTTTTAGTTAAGGTCCACGTCTCTGCACCATACGTAAGCACTGGAAGGATGCATTGATCAAACACTTTTCTTTTAAGACATAATGGCATATTGCTCTTGAAAATTATGCTGTTTCTTCCAAAAGCTCTCCAGGCAAGTTTTGTACGCCGATTAATTTCTTCACTAATGTGACCCTCACTTGATATCTGCTGTCCAAGATAAACGTACGTGTCTGTTATCTCCAGCTTTTCTCCATCAATCGATAAATCTTCATTTCTTGTAAAAGCATTGAGCATCACTTTTGTCTTCTGAAAGTTCATTTTTAATCCCACTTCTTTACTTTTGTCAGCAAGTTCCTGCATCATACTCTGTAGCTCCGATGGGGTAGTTGCAAAAATGACTATGTCATCAGCAAAACGAAGGTGGGTTAGATAATCTCCATTAATCTTTATCCCTTTGTTTTCCCAGTTCAGTGATTGAAAGACATTTTCCAATGTAGCATTAAAGAGCTTCGGAAATATGGTGTCACCTTGTCTCACTCCATTCCCAATTTTTATGTGTGTTGTATTACCAAATAGCAGAATCTTTGCACTTGCATTTTCATAGATGTTATTAATAATATTAATGTATGCATCTTCAATACCGCAGGATTTCAGAGCCATTGCAACTGCTGATGGTTTCACCGAATCAAAGGCTTTTTCATAATCGATAAAAGCCATGCACAATGGAAGTTCATATTCCCTCGCTCTTTCAATTAGTTCTCTCAGTACGTGGATATGATCTATTGTGCTGTAGCCACTCCTGAATCCAGCTTGTTCTCTCGGTTGAGCCATGTCCAGTGTTACCTTCAAGCGGTGTGAAAGAACTTTAGTGAAGATTTTATAAACCACTGATAGGAGGCTGATAGGTCTGTAGTTCCTGAGATCCTCAATGTCACCTTTTTTATGTAGCAAGATCATTGTAGCGTTGTTCCAATCCTCAGGAATCTTCCATTCATTAAGGCATCGAGTGAAAATTTGGGCGAGTACTGTTTCGATTTCTCCACTTGCTTCTTGTATGATGTCTACAGTAATTCCATCTTCTCCTGGAGCTTTTCCCCGCTTCATGTTCTTGATTGCATGTGCAACTTCTGCTGGAAGGACTGGAAGAACTCTGGTATCTTTCATGATGCCTGGAGTATATGTATCATCCCTTTCATATAATTTGGAGTAGAAATCTTTCACTCTTGTCAAAATTTCGCCTCTATTTCTTGTTACAGAACCATCTTCTTTTCTCAGTGCCATAATCTGTTTTCTTCCCTTACTGAGATGTCCCTTTGCTATCTTTAGGCTTTGGTTGTTTTCAATTGCTTTCCTTACTAGTTCACAGTTGAATTTCCTTACGTCTTCAGTGATACTTTTTCGTACTGTCTTGCATAGCTCTATATATTCCACTTTGGAAGTCACATCTTCTTTAGTTGTCCTCATCTCTCTTCTTTTTTGCATCAACATTTTGGTTTTTCCTGATAATTTGTTCACATGCAATTTGTTCTTAGACCCAGCTAATTTTGTTGCTGTTTCCATAAGAGCTTTGGTTACTTTTCTGTTAACTTCAGAAATATCCACTTCTTCCGATGTTAGGCCTTCTAAAGCAGAGAATCTGTTCTTCAGTTCCAATTTGAAGGTATTATGGCGTTTTTTAAGGTTGGTTATGTCAATACATTTTGTTTGTCTTATGAGCTTGCTACGTTCGAGTTTAGTGTTGAGGTGCATCTTACATCTCACCAATCTATGGTCACTGCCTGTGTTGAACTTGTTTAGTACACTGCAGTCTTCTATGACGAATTTTTTGTTACACATAATAAAATCTATTTCACTTGTCGTCCCATTTGATGTCTCCATGTCCATTTCCTGTGTGGCTTTTTCTTGAAAAAGGAGTTCAAGATGAAAAACCCTTCTGCCTCTGCAAACTCTACGAGAGTATTTCCACGCTGGTTTCTGTTGCCGTGACCGAATTTACCTACTGAAGTTTCATTCTGTTGTCGTTGCCCTATTTTTGCATTGAAATCTCCCATAATTATCTTCAAGTGCTGCTTACCTTTATTATTTAGATCACGAATTTCCTCATAAAATTCTTCAATTTCTTCTTCAGCATGACTTGTGGTGGGTGCATAAGTTTGAATAATCTGAGCCTGGTATCTTCTCGAGAGTTGGATAACGAGTCGTGCAGCTCTGTCAGAGGAACTTTCAACTTCTACAACTTTATCCTTCAGTTTCTTGTTTATTATAAATCCAACACCACTAGTTCTGCCAGTATCTGTCCCACGATAGTAGAAGAGATGTCCACTTTTCAGTTCAATGAGATCTTCTCCTTTTCTCCTTACCTCACTTAGCCCGACGATGTCCCACTTGATCCTTTGTAGTTCCTCTTCCAATTCAAGAAGCCTTGAATCAGAAGATAGGGAGCGTCCGTTGTACGTAGCCAAGGTCAGCATCAGATGGCAGCCTAGTCCGGTCCTCCGGGGATTCTTAGCACCCTCTGCCTTCATGTCGCACTGGCCGCTGCCTTGGCCAGGTACATTCCAGCTGCCGGAGACTGAGGGCCAAGATTTAAGTTGTGGAGTCATTTTGGAGGGGTTTGGCCATAACTCACCACGCTGGCCAAGCGGGTTGGTGAGTGTGGGATAGCATTTCCTCTAATCCCGATGGTATAGTTATACCGCTATTGGCGGTCGTCAGAGCCCCTTTAGTGGGAACAGGATGTACCACGAGAAGGCGGGGTTGACATTTGTCAAGGAGAGGCTGTGATGTTACGCATCACCTGACCTTACATCCTGGTTTTCCACTCTTGTATATATATATATATATTAATGAGTTCAGTTCAACCACAGATAAATTACAATCCTAATACAGAACCCAATAACAACATCCCTAAACTCCTAACAAGAGGGAATATCCTTCAAAAATCAAATAACCCCTCCCCCCTCCCCCACCTTCATCACCACAGAAAAAAAAAACACATTTTTTAATAATAATATATAACTGTACCCCAGAACACCAGATCACTCATCAGGGAAAGACATCTGGTACCCTGGGGTAGAGGTTCAGGTTTCATGAGAGTGCTAAATTTTGAAGCCAATAGTTAGATATCTTAATTAATTTCTTAAAAATATCTCTTTCATGCACTCTGTCTTCCCTACCTTATGCACTCTGTCTTCACTACAGTTATATATTATTATTAAAAAATGTTTGATTTCTTTTGGTGGTGAAGAAGGGTGGGAGGAGAAGGGGGTTTTTGATTTTTGAAGGATATTCCCTCTTGTTAGGAGTTTAGGGATGTTGCTATTGGATTCTGTATTACGATTGTAATTTATCTATGGTTGAACTCATTGATATGCTGATTATGTTTGAAACCTGCAGCATGGTGTGGTTTTGCAGAAATCATATTACATTTGTTTGCAAGTTACAGGTTACAGTTTTTTAAGTTAAGTGATATATATAATGTTTTGGAGTTCGGACCAAGTACTGTATATACATATATAGATATGCATTTGTAGAAAATAGAAAGACAGATTGGGGCGCAATATTTTGCGGTTTACCCCGGGCGCAGAAATCCCTAGATACGCTTCTGTGACTCTCACTACAGTCCACTTCCAGAGCTGTTTTATATCCTCTGCCCGACCTCAGTCATCAACTGCCTCCTCTAATTCCTCTGTCTGGCTACGGCCCTGTTACCCAGGTCTGTAATGTGAAACAATATGAGTTGAAAAATCTAGATAAATATTATAAGTACCCATATAAATTGCACAGAGTGATAGGAGATGAAAACTTCCAACTACCATGAATTAGTTTCCATTTTTAAAAAAATTGCCTTAAAAAATGTGTCAGGATAAAGCAGAAATATCAGGAAAAAATATTCCTCTGGCTTAACTTGTACTAATTGCTATGCAGGAAAGCTGCAAAGCATAATTTATCATTTCATCATTTTTTTCCCCTACAAATGGTGGTTATCTGTTAGTTTGCTTGTTTCACATATATATATATATATATATATATATATATATATATATATATATATATATATATACGTATTTGGTGTTGAAATTGTCTGTTTGATTTATAATAACTCTGTATATATTGCATATCTCATTATCAATCCTCTGTTTGATGGTCTCCCCAAGTTTCTTCCACAATGGTCTATTTTGTTCCAATCTCCTCCATGTCATGCCCGCATGCATTTGAAATTCATCCGCCTATCTCCCGTGTGGTCTTTTCCTATCCCTTGGAATCTAGTCTAGAATTTCGTTTGTCCTTCAGTGGTCTATTCCTTTGGTAATATGTCCAGCCCATTAGTATTTCAGGAATTTTACTCAGATCATGGTGCCACCCATTCTTGTCACTTTCCTGATCCAAAAGTTCCTCTTATCTTGCCTGGTTACATCACCTCATGCATCTTTCTATGCTTATTTTAGTTGTCTGCAGCCTTTGTATGTGTGTTTTAGTCAAATCCAAGTCTCTACCCAATATATAAGAACTGAAAGGATGCATTGATTAAACACTTCTCTTTTAAGAATAATAGTAATTAGCATATTGCTCTTGAGAAATGTGTTTCTTCCAAAAGCTCTCCAACCAAGTTATATAAACCGATTAATTTCTTCATCAATGTGACCCTTGCATGATACCTGTTGCCCAAGGTAAATGCAATCATTATCAGTCCACTGCTAAATGAAAGCAAGGCCATCTAGAAAACATAAGCCCATAACATTAGAGAGATGAGTTCTCTCTCCTTTTGATGTTGCACAGAAACCATGGCTACCAATTGGTTTCCAACGCTGTCATGTGTGGCGTCAAACACGACACCAACGCATCAGTCCGTGTAACATGAGAGTGACATCATAAACGGAAGGAACTCGTCTCTCAAATGTCATGGCCTTGTGTTTTCTATATGGCCTTGACTAAAGTCTTTCACAACTGTCTATCTTGAGCCAGTTGCCACCATTTCCCTCCGGCATGCTTTCAAATTTCACCCACCCATCTTCCGTGTGGTCTTCTGTCTTTTGGTATTCAGCCTGATGTTTCAGTTATCTATTGGTGGTCAGTTCTATAATATATATATGTGTGTGTGTGTGTGTGTGTGTGTGTGTGTGTGTGTGTGTGTGTATTTTGGACAATATCTATAGAACTGCCACCGATAAATAACTGGATGAAATATTTGACTGGATACCGAAGGACAGAAGAAGAAGAGCACAGGGAAGATGGGTGGTTGAAATTCAAAAGCATACCAAAGTAATATGGAGCAGAGTGGCTCAACACAGCTGCAGAAGAGACTTGGGGAATCTTTCATTCAGCAGTTGATTGATAATGGTTAACAGTGATGATGATGTTAGTTTTATATTGATTATTGGTTAAAAAGAAATAAAGTAATGTCAGTTTCAAGTCAATGACAGATCTCAGAACATTTGATTACAATTAGCTCTACAGTGAATGTATGGCCCTGTAGAAGTTACCCTTCATTCCGTGAATTATGTAAATCTGATTTGGCATCACATCATATTTTGAAATTTGGTTTCTAGACCATATCTCCTGTTTCATAAGCATCAAAAAAAAATTCTGATTTTTCACAGTGCTTTATATTTTTTATACTAACTATTTTCTGCTAAGAACAAATTATTTGAATATGATCAGTTGGATTGTAAGTAAAATTCTAGCAATTCAATACATTTTTTCATGTCATTTGCAAATGTATGTCTTATGCATTGTAATCAAAAATATTGTACAAATTGTCACACTTTGCAGTGTTGTGATGTAATGTGGGTTTCATATCATTATCACATTTTGAAATATGATTTCTCGATATAAGTTTCATTTCTTATGTATTAAAATGAACAAAGCATTTGATTTCTCCCACATTTTGCATTTTTATATTGCTAGATTTTTTGCTGAGAATAAGTAATTAGTTGTTTATTTAAAGATATATTTTGTTTGGCACAATCATCCAAACCATAAATAAATTGTTTGTAATTGAATATGATTTTCTTACTTTTCATGTAATTTGCACTGTATGCCTTTAGTGTTGTAATTGAAAAAATCTTATAAATTGTCAAAGTGTTGTGATGAACCACCAGCATAGTGCAGTTGCTTTAAGTCACTATGCACTGTCTGGGAGGCACTTTCTGACGGGTGTTCAAATCCCGGTCCTGTCGGCTTTCTGGTCTTTGTTTTCCACAGACTCCCTGTGTTTGGGGACCTGAATGTGTGGATGGTTCCCTGTGAAGTTATACCTGGATGCAATTTGTCCCTTGGTCCTCCAGGTGTGTGTGTGTGGGGGGGGGGTTGGACGTGGGGTTAATGTTACGAAATCTCACAAAAATGCTCATTGAGAAAGCCAAGGCCCACACAAGGCTGTCAATTCATTGAAGAAGTGTGTTAAAATCTGGGGTATTTAATCTCACTATTGAATTCTAAAATTTGATTTCCTGATATCAAAGTTTTAAACTTTTTAAATATAATGTCCTTATTTTTCATATCATTTGCAATGTATGCATGCCTTTTGTACAGTAACTAAAATATAAAAAAAAAAAAGTCAGTGTTGTGATGAAATGTGTGCTTTGAATCTCTTGTTATGTTCTAAAGTTTGATCCTTCATTCCTTATATATTATATCAAAATTTGTAACTACAGTCACAAATTGTATATGTTTTTAGTGCAATGTTATGATTTATGGGAGTGAAAAAAACATTTTATTACTGTTGCATCTGTTACTCACATTTAAAATAGTATTGCTCATAGTTTTAGAAGACATGGTATTTGGTCACAGAATGTAATGTACAGTGACAACTAGAATTCATTCCTTTTTATTAAAGCAAACTGAGTATTTGAATTTCTCCAAAATGTGTTTTCATATTGCTACCTTTCTGCTGAGGAGAACATTTAGATGTGGTCTTCTGTCTTTTGGTATTCAGTCTGATGTTTCAGTTATCTATTGGTGGTCACTTTCTGCTGAGGAGAACATTTAAAGTTTATTTTAAGTGTTAGTGTTGTTTGGTACAGATTGTAAACAAAATTTTAATAGTTCAATGTAAATTTCGTATTTTTTATGTATTTTGCAATATGTGTCTTTTGTGTTGTAATTAAAAATGTTATATAAATCATCCCCATTGGTAGTGTTGTGGGGAAATTTGTAGTTTCTATATCTCATTGTCACATGCTAAAGTTTGATATCATGATATTAAAGTGTCATTCCTTATATTACAAACAAACTGAGCATTTTAATTTTCTCCCAATGATTTGCATTTTTACATTGGTACATGTTTTGCTGAGGACAAGAAATTTGAAGTTCATTTTAAACAGGATTGTTGTTTGATAAAGTCAACCAGACTAAATAAATTATAGTAATTATATATAAATTTGTTATTCATGTCATTTGTAATGTATGCATTTTGTGTTGTAATGGAAAAGAAAGCAAAAATTTATACTTCACAGTATTGGTAAAATTTGTAAATTCGGTATGTTATCCATTTTGATTATACTGCTCATCTGTTAAATAAAAATATGAACTGTCATATTTTAGCTTTTAATTATAAGTAAGGGTAGTAAACATGAAAACTTCCTAGTATTGACATTTTACTTGATTATAATGATGAGTACAGTTGCTGTCGGTGCGCATTGGCTTTGCTTTGTAATAAAATCATGTAAACAATGAGAAAAATTTCTTTTTGCTTTGCACAAGTGTACTCACTATTTGACCTTGATCAGTAGTTGAACGTCACAGAAAGAGGGAAAGCAGGTTCTCAAAGAATGGTCGTATTAATATAAAGTAAGCTGATGACAAAAAAGCAAATAACTATATACAGAATATATATATAAGCATAATAAAGGTTACATGTAAATTTTCAAAACAGCTTTTGAAATTCCAAAGCACCTGAGGCTACATAAAAGAAAAATCAAAAACATACAAAATTGAAAGCAGTAGCAACTGATTTGGAGAAATCAAAAGAACAGATCTAACAACCAACTGGGAGAAAAGAAAGAGGAATGTAGAACTATGGCAAGATGCTATCTATGGTTTCATCAAGAGCTAGGCACAGATAACACCTCATACCTCTGTAAAGACCAACAAGTGTGGATTTTGCATCATCCAGTCTGCTGCAAAAACAGCAAATGATAAACAGAAAATGCAAATAAAAAATTAAAATAAAATTAACCTACTCCAAAACAACTAAAAAAACCACCCCAGAGATAACCTCCCCCACCCCCACACCCCCAAAAAAAATTTAGGAGAAAATATAAAAGCACCCAAAAAACGAAAACTATGTCTATGTGTGTATATATATGTTTCCCAACTGTTAAGGAAGTTTTTTCAAATTTCTGCTTTTTTTTTTTTTTTTTTTTTTTGGTTTCAACAAATATAGAAGACTTGGGTGTCATGCATCCGAATTTTTATAGTTCTGGTTGAAAAATTGTAGAAATACAAATACCATGTTGCGCTAGCACTCATTTGCATTTCCTCAACAATAAAAGCTACCTTCTTTGATATATCTGCCACTGGTTGATGGACTGTAGCCACAGTTGTTTCTCACCAAAAATATTTTTTTCCCAACATGCTTGATTCCATTAATGCCATAATCAATGAAAAATAGCTTGAAAAGTGGAAGTTGGTGAAATCAACATGGCACTGCACAAAACATTTCTGCAGCAGATAAGATTTTTCAAGTGTTTTATTCATTTAAAAAACTGAAATGGCATCTTGAATGCTTCATAATTGTTCACAGAAAGTAAAAATATTGACTTCAGTTTGGCCGCCCCGGTGGCGCAGTGGTCTAAGCGATGGCCTCTGATCATTCGTCCGAACGGGGTCCGGGTTTGAATCCCGGTGAGGCATGGATGTTGTGTTTGTCTTACGGCACTGGCTCTCTCCCTTCCCTGGAACCAGTGACCCTAAATTAGGGACGGGCGACTGCTTATAGCCCATTGAGTTGCTCACGGTGGTCGTTAAACCTCCAATCAAAAAAAAAAAAAAAGACTTCAGTTTGCTCTATTTTTAATGTATGTCAGTAATGTTAATCTTATGTATTAAAGTGATTAAGTACAAAAAGCATTCATGCTACATATGGTACAATATTAAGAAGTTTTGTGTTTGGAATTATTATGCAGATTTGGTGTTAAAATGGGTTTTTGAAATATAATGACCATCTTAGTGGTGTACTAGTCTGCTGGATCTGTGTTTTGAGTTCTGAATGAGGCATGAGTAGTGTGCTTGTCTTTCTCTTTCTCCCTTCCATGGAACCAAGTGCCTTAAATTAGGGACAGACAACTGCTTATAACCAATGGATATGCTCGTGGTGATTGTCACACAACACACACACACACACAAAAGGTAAACTTACAAATCTAAGATATTTTTATTTCCACCTGAAAAGCATTTTTTATTTTACAGAGCAGCTTCTTGTACTTGTGATCCATATTGAAAACAATGTTGCCTGATACAAGTGGACTGATCCAGAGTGATGTACATTTTTGGGTTACTTAATAACTACTGCAGAAAATATCACTTTGCTATGATTGGTCAAAAAGAAAAAATTGGTATAAAAATTACTGTGGCAAAACTTTTTTTTTTTTTGAATTTTCTAAAGAAACTGTCAGTATGGAATTCAATGGCTGGGGCCAACAATTCCGTGCTGTAACAAAGAGCAGAACAATAGAAACAACTTCACTGCTGTGATGGTGCAGTGGTCTAAGTGCTGGCTTGTGACCATTCATCGAAGATAGGTTTGGGTTTGAATCCCAGTGAGACATGGATGTTGTGTTCATCTTACAGCACTGGCTTTCTCTCACTCTCTTACCTAAAACCTGTAGCCCTATATTAGGAATAGACAACTGCTTATAGCCCATTAAGTTGCTCATGGTTGTCAAAACACCAACAAGTAAAAAAAAATACAGTTTGTGACAAGTAAAAAATATGAGATCAATGAATTTATACCAAATTACTGAAAACATGACTGCCCTGTTGGTGACAGACTAAAAAAATCATAATTAGTATCTAAAGTGTACTATACAGATGATAAAACTATACACACTCTCCACCATTTTCTGAAAAACCATGAAAATGACAGCAAATTAAATGATTTAATTGAACCCATGCAGTAAATATCAAACCTTTCATTCAAAGTAGCAGAAAGGTAATCACTACACTGGCATCTATTCAATGCCAGCAAGCATTATCCTCTGAAGGCAAAAGAAATCTTATAAAGAATTATTATCTTCATGTATAAAAATTAAGCAATTGAAATTGTATAATCATATGTATATACTGTATATTTGTTCAGCATTTATATGATCAGCCACAAATGTTATTTGCAAACAAGTTAATATGGCAATAGCATGTAAGCCTAAAATAAATCAACATGTACGTCTTCCTTTTTTTAAGTTGCAAAGTAAAAGGATGCAAATGTAAGCCTGCCGCCCCGGTGGCGCAGTGGTCTAAGGCGCTGGCCTCTGATCATTCGTCCGTAAGGGGTCCGGGTTCGAATCCCGGTCAGGCATGGATGTCGTGTTTGTCTTACGGCACTGGCTCTCTCCCTTCCCTGGAACCAGCGACTCTAAATTAGGGACGGGCGACTGCTTATAGCCCATTGAGTTCCTCACGGTGGTCGTTAAACCTCCAATAAAAAAAATGTAAGCCTGAATTCCAGCAAATGAGACATCAATAACACACCATTGGTTTGTAAAGAAATGTAAGACCACAAAAGGCTCAGAAGAATATTTCTGAACTCATCCGAGTGAACAGGTTTAAAATGGTCATTCAGCACTAATTGAAGGTATTGTTACAAGGAATCTCTGTGCATATGAAGAAGATGCTATAACAAGAGACTGTATGAATGAATCTAAACTAGGTATTGATTATCTTGCATATAATTGAGAAACGAACCTCCCTGAAGATAGAATTCTTCACAAATGCATGGAAACCAATACAGGAACCGTGGGTTTGATTCTTGCTCCAGTGCAATGTAATCTTCAAGTTTTCTAAACTACATGGACACGGTCAAATGACGGCACTTTTGTGCCACCAATAATATTAGGTATTGACTTTTCAGAAATCCAATGAGTGCTTGGGCAAAGGGCATCGTGTTTTATTCCTAAATGACAAAACAGGCACATTCTTCAAAGTCACACGTTCTCAGTTCTTCCAAGAAGCGTAACTATGTTTAAGGCAAAACGTGCTTCCAACATTCTCGCCGGGAATTAGGAACTGGCGTATTAAAAGGGAGGCGGCTTTAACGAAGCTTCCGAAGTGAATGAATCTTAAATACATGCAAAATCAAAACTCCCACCTCACAAACAGGATCAGGATCTATATCATCATCAACCATTATCAATCCACGGCTTGACGAAGGTCTTCGCAAGTTTCTTCCACAACGGTTTGTCTTGTGCCAGTCTCTTCCATGTTACTCCCGCATACTTTCGAATTTCATCCACCCATCTCCCATGAGGTCGAATCTTTTCCTGTCCCTTGAAATCCAGTCTAAAATTTCGGTTGCCCATCGATGGTCTGTCCTTCTGGCAATATATCCAGCCCATTATCATTCCAGGGATTTTACTCTGATCATGATGTCTTCCACTCTTGTCATTTTTCTGATCCACAAGTTCCTCTTCTTATCTCTCCTGGTTACACCAAGCATGCACCTCTCCATGCATCTTTGACTTGTCTGCAGCCTTTGTATGTCTCTTTTAGTTAAGGTCCACGTCTCTGCACCATACGTAAGCACTGGAAGGATGCATTGATCAAACAATTTTCTTTTAAGACATAATGGCCTATTGCTCCAGAAAATTATACTGTTTCTCCCAAAAGCTCTGCAGGTAAGTTGTACACGCCGATTAATTTTTTCATATATATATATATAGATAATCATCAAGCATTGTCAATCCACTGCTGGATGAAGGTCTCCTCAAGTTTCTTCCACAATTGTCTGTCTTGAGCCTATCTTCTCCATGTCACACACACATATATATATATATACATCATCATCATCATCATCATTGTCAACCATTATCAATCCACTGCTGGACGAAGGTCTCCCCAAGTTTCCTCCACAACGGTCTGTCTTGTGCCAGTCTCCTCCATGTCACCCCTGCATACTTTCGAATTTTATCCACCCATCTCTCATGTGGTCTTCTTCTGGGTCTTTTCCTGTCCCTTGGAATCCAATCTAAAATTTCGGCTGTCCATCGATGATCTGTCCTTCTGGCAGTATGTCCAGCCCATTGCCATTTCAGGAATTTAACTCTGATCATGATGTCTTCCACTCTTGTCATTTTTCGGATCCACGAGTTCCTCTTCTTATCTCTCCTGGTTACACCAAGTATGCACCTCTCCATGCTTCTTTGAGTTGTCTGCAGCCTTTGTATGTCTCTTTTGGTTAAGGTCCACGTCTCTGCACCATACGTAAGCACTGGAAGGATGCATTGATCAAACACTTTTCTTTTAAGACATAATGGCATATTGCTCTTGAAAATTATGCTGTTTCTTCCAAAAGCTCTCCAGGCAAGTTTTGTACGCCGATTAATTTCTTCATCAATGTGACCCTCACTTGATATCTGCTGTCCAAGATAAACGTACGTGTCTGTTATCTCCAGCTTTTCTCCATCAATCGATAAATCTTCATTTCTTGTAAAAGCATTGAACATCACTTTTGTCTTCTGAAAGTTCATTTTTAATCCCACTTCTTTACTCTTGTCAGCAAGTTCCTGGATCATACTCTGCAGCTCTGATGGGGTAGTTGCAAAAATGACTACGTCATCAGCAAAACGAAGGTGGGTTAGATAATCTCCATTAATCTTTATCCCCTTGTTTTCCCAGCTCAGCGACTGAAAAACACCCTCCAATGTGGCATTAAAGAGCTTCGGAGATATGGTGTCACCTTGTCTCACTCCCTTTCCAATTTTTACGTGTGTTGTATTTTCAAACAGCCTAATCTTTGCACTTGCATTTTCATAGATGTTATTAATAATATTAATGTATGCATCTTCAATACCGCAGGTTTTCAGAGCCATTGTAACTGCTGATGGTTTCACCGAATCAAAGGCTTTTTCATAATCGATAAAAGCCATGCACAATGGAAGTTCATATTCCCTCGCTCTTTCAATTAGTTCTCTCAGCACGTGGATATGATCTATTGTGCTGTAGCCACTCCTGAATCCAGCTTGTTCTCTAGGTTGAGCCATGTCCAGTGTTACCTTCAAGCGGTGTGAAAGAACTTTAGTGAAGATTTTATAAACTACTGATAGGAGGCTGATAGGTCTGTAGTTTCCGAGATCCTCAATGTCACCTTTCTTATGTAGCAGGATCATTGTAGCGGTGTTCCAATCCTCAGGAATCTTTCCTTCATTAAGGCATCGAGTGAAAATTTGGGCGAGTACTGTTTCGATTTCTTCACTTGCTTCTTGTATGATGTCTATAGTAATTCCATCTTCTCCTGGAGCTTTTCCCCGCTTCATGTTCTTGATTGCATGTGCAACTTCTGCTGGAAGGACTGGAGGAACTCTGGTACTGGTATCTTTCATGATATCTGGAGTGCATGTATCATCTCTTTCATATAATTTGGAGTAGAAATCTTTCACTCTTGTCAAAATTTCGCCTCTATTTCTTGTTACAGAACCATCTTCTTTTCTCAGTGCCATAATCTGTTTTCTTCCCTTACTGAGATGTCCCTTTGCTATCTTTAGGCTTTGGTTGTTTTCAATTGCTTTCCTCACTAGCTCACAGTTGAATTTTCTTACGTCTTCAGTGATACTTTTTCTTACTGTCTTGCATAGCTCTATATATTCCACTTTGGAAGTCACATCTTCTTCAGTTGTCCTCATCTCTCTTCTTTTTTGCATCAACATTTTCGTTTTTCCTGATAATTTATTTACATGCAACTTGTTCTTAGACCCAGCTAATTTTGTTGCTGTTTCCATAAGAGCTTTGGTTACTTTTCTGTTAACTTCAGAGATGTCCACTTCTTCCGATGTTAGGCCTTCTAAAGCAGAGAACCTGTTCTTCAGTTCCAACTTGAAGGTATTATGGTGTTTTTTAAGGTTGGTTATGTCAATAGATTTTGTTTGTCTTATGAGCTTGCCACGTTCAAGTTTAGTGTTGAGGTGCATCTTACATCTCACCAATCTATGGTCACTACCTGTGTTGAACTTGTTTAGCACACTGCAGTCTTCTATGACGAATTTTTTGTTACACATAATAAAATCAATTTCACTTGTCGTCCCATTTGGATGTATCCATGTCCATTTCCTGTGTGGCTTTTTCTTGAAGAAGGAGTTCAAGATGAAAAACCCTTCTGCCTCTGCAAACTCAACGAGAGTATTTCCACGCTGGTTTCTGTTGCCGTGACCGAATTTACCTACTGAAGTTTCATATATATTATTATTTCTTCAAGTATGAATACTAAAAAAAGTATGGCTATACTACTTGGATTTAGGTAGTATAGATACTAAAAAGTATTGCTATACTACTTGGAGTTAAGTAGTATAGGCTGTAGCCATACTTATGGACTTGTCTTAAGCCACTGACACCGGGGAAGGCAGAGAACTAGTGCTGTAAGATGAAAAAAAAACACTCATGTCTTACCGGGATTCGAGGCCGGACGAATGGCCACAAGCCAGTGTTTAGACCACTGCATTACCAGGGGCCAGGGCGGCACCGGATGTTGTGCTTGTCTTACTGCATTGTCTCTACATTATCTGGAACCAATATGAGCCTAAATTCGGGACTGGCAACTGCTTAGAGCACATAAAGTTACTCACAGTGATCATCCCCCCTCCTTCCTACATAAAAAAACCCCCATACACACGCGTCTACAACTTGATATTTTGGGCATTTTTCCAGATACCAAGAAGTGTCATTTTCAGTGAGTATTTTTTTTCTGCAGGCATTGTTTCAGGGATTCCTGCCGGCCATTTATGGCAAACTATATCGGTGTTTTCAAAATTCAGAACCATTCGATAGCTAATTTCACTGCATACTAAATGTCGTGTTTTAGAAATGGGAAATTCTTTTTTCGATAGTTGGGCTCATTGTGTGTGAAACTATCGTTTATTTGTTTATCGTTATTATTTTCTAAATGCGGAACTATTCCACAATAGATCTCATCGTAAAACCATCAGTGTTCTTGAATTGCGTAGTCTTAGACACTCGACGATCGCTCTGTCACATTTAATAAATTACTTGAAAGGAAAAGATTTCATTGTCACTCAGGACAAATTATCAGCATTTCCAAAATTACGAACTATTCGACAGTTGATCTCACAGTGTGTAAAACTACCAGTGTTTTTGAAATGTAGAACCATTCGTTGGATATTCGTCGAACTATCCATACATTTTAAAATGTTCAACGTTTTAGGCAACGATTTTACAACGAATAACATGAACTGTCGATAATTAGATGGTCGATAGTTTCCAAAACCTATCGCGCAGCGTTTAGGCAACGGTTTTAAAACGAATAACCAAGCGAATAACATGAACAGTCGATAGTTTGCAAAAACTATCGCGATACTATCAGAAGACTAAACTATTCGAAACTGGGCTGTCGATAGTGCTGCAACTATCGATAGTATCGATAGTGCGAATACTATCGCCCATCCCTAGTAGCAATGGAACTAGTACATATCTAAAAAAATTGTAGGATCAGTCATGTATGATCCTAGGATAACGTTTGCCCAAAAGAGGATCATAACGCTGTTAGAAATACTGATTATAAAATAAATGTAGCAATGGAACTAGTACATATCTAAAAAAAATGTAGGATCAGTCATGTATGATCCTAGGATAACGTTTGCCCAAAAGAGGATCTGTAAAAGACATCTCATTAATTTTGGGGATAGAACGTTTAACTTGCTCTCTTCCATGAAGAGCGATCGTGATTCAATGGACTTAACACATAAGCATGGAGTATACATGAGCTAACCAGACGTCTCCAATTCTTGAGGACAGTCCTCGAATTTAGTTTGCTGTCCTCAAAAGCGTCCGATGCCTTTGGGAATTTTTTTTTATTGGAGGTTTAACGACCACCGTGAGCAACTCAATGGGCTATAAGCAGTCGCCCGTCCCTAATTTAGGGTCACTGGTTCCAGGGAAGGGAGAGAGCCAGTGCCGTAAGACAAACACAACATCCATGCCTCACTGGGATTCGAACCCGGACCCCTTTCGGACGAATGATCAGAGGCCATCGCTTAGACCACTGCGCCACCGGGGCGGCCTTTGGGGATGCAAATTGTCCTCATATTTTGATGTTTGTCCTCAAATATCCTCGAATTTACACTTCCTCATCAGCTTGTTAGATTTCTAATTTAAAATGTTCTTAAAAGTAGTTGTACTAATTTTCCGACATGCTTGTTGTAAAAACAAATTTTGACTTCTTTTTTTCTTGTTTCCGAGTTTTTTTTTTTTTTTTTTTTATTGGAGGTTTAACGACCACCGTGAGCAACTCAATGGGCTATAAGCAGTCGCCCGTCCCTAATTTAGGGTCACTGGTTCCAGGGAAGGGATAAAGCCAGTGCCGTAAGACAAACACAACATCCATGCCTCACCAGGATTCGAACCCGGACCCCTTTCGGACGAATGATCAGAGGCCATCGCTTAGACCACTGCGCCACCGGGGCGGCCTAAGGACTATAAGCCGTCACTTATCTCTAATTTGGAGACATTCGTTCTAGGGAAGGCAGAGAGCAAGTGCTGTGAGTCAAACACACCATCCATGTCTCAGTCGGAACTCGAACCCGTTCCCACTTGCACGAATGGTCAGTGGCCAGCACTAGGAGACTAAACTACTGGCGCGGTCAAATTTTGACTGTACTTGATCTAAGTTTCTCCAAAAACTTTGGTGTGCAGCTCAGTGGCGGCTCGTGGTGTAAAATGCTGGTGAGGCGAACGGTCTTGATGTAAATGTAAAACAGTAAAACATATGTTATTGAAAAATATATAAATTCGTATAACGTTATACGAATATATATATATATATATATATATATCAGTGGCGTAGCAGGGGGGTCGTGGTTTGCACCCCCTTATTAGGCGAGACAGTTAGCTTTTTCTAAGTACGTTTTATAGATAATTTCCCTATTTAAATTCTTTGATTTTTATATAACTCGGAAAGCAATGTAATTTCTTGATAATAGAAGAGAAAGTAAAGCAAAGCGGCCAAAGAAGTTGCTTTATTAAATTTTTAGTAAAACAACTATAATTTATTGCATTTTCTTCATTTTATTAAATTAGCTTCATTTTGTATTAATATTCAAGATGTGCGTACGTACCAATAGGAAAATATTTGTCGAAGCGCCCCCCCCCAAAAAAAATTGTTATACTAGTATGTACTTATACACAGTTATACAGCAGAAGTGCAGAACCCCCCTTCAAAAAGTTTCATGTCAAAGGCAGTATCCCCCATTGGATATCTTTGAAGTCTGGGTTCTAGTCGGCTGAATCATTAAAATCCGCTGAGATTCGGAAGTCTCGTTAAGCCATTGGTCCAGGGTAGGCGGCGCCTTGTTATTAACAGCTGTTAACCCCATCCCTTAGGGCTCCATCCCATGTCATTTAGCCCTTATATACAAATATTATTCAACAGTAATGGAATAAAATTATAGAAATATATGAAACACGGCGTGGGGAGTCTTTCTTCACGAAAAAATCCAAAAATTTTAGAGGAAATATGTACATATACCTCTCTATGTATGTGTGTGTGTGTGTGTGTGTGTGTGTGTAATATACGCTACTTTTGCAACAATATTTTTATGAAAACAATTATTCGATAATTTTACAACAAAGAAAGAAATATTTCACCAGTATTCTTTTATGTAATACACTTGAGCGAAAATACGCAATTTGCGCGGTTTCTTTAGCTAGTCAATGCGTCACTCACATCCCAACACCAGTCGGAGATCCACTTCTTAAAAAATTCAAAGTGAATCATTTGAATAGAATTTTTTTCTCACGAAGTGTTTCTTGAGCTTGAATAAAAGTCACAGTTCGATTGGCATATTAGTGAAGGTGCATTTAGCACGGGTCACAAACTGAAGTCCAGGCTCGTGATAACTATGTACAGGAGGTCAAGCTAAGGAAGCACATTTCTATATAAAAAAAGTATAAAATAATTTAAACCTGGAATTAAAAACAGAGGAATACGATATTAATTTGCTTTGATCTCGAACAGATGCTTTCAGTTTATTTTTTATAAATAAGTTCAATTCTGCGATCCTTTTTGGCTGCAAATTTGTCTATGATCAGATCATAAAATGGTTGAGTGGACATTAGATGGTTCAGCAATTCTTTCTCGATTGAAATTTTAGCGAGTGAATACAAACGATCTTGTGCCGTTGTATTACGGAGGTAAGTCTTAATTCTCTTCAAACAAGAAAAAATTCCTTTCAGCAGAAGAACTTGTTGACGCCAGTGTCAATACAAGAGAAAATAATTTGTAGGCTTCTGGTAACACATCTTTCAGCTCGTTTTCTTACATTGTTTTCAAGGTTTTCTGAAAACTGAGTTCGCTGAAGTTGTGATCATTATATAAAAAATCTAATTCGTTTTTTAGTCGTTGTGTGTCTGTAAAAATGTTTGGATAAATTTTTTTGAGAGTGTTAAGGGCACTGGATGGAAATGACTCTGAATAACTATGGTATTTTGAGCTGTCAACTAGCTACAGAAACTCGAGCTTTCCCATATCTTCAAATCTGGTATTTATTTGGACTTTTATATATTAATGAATACACTCCATTAAATCATTCTGTATCGTTTTAGATTGTCCAGAAAATAAGCTTCGTATTTCTTCAAAATGTGCTTTTAATTCTGGGGTACTCCTACGAAATAACATTTGGAACATTTCCTTGAAATTACCTTTATTTAATGAGGAAATAGTTTCATCATGTCCTCGAAAAGGCAGTTCTTGCTTGCTTAGAACGACAACTAAATCGATTATATGTTCCATAAAAAGCCTATTTAGTCTGACCTTTTCATTAAACTTGACTTTATGAAGAGCAGCATTTTCTTTGAGCATATCAGAAATAGTGCTTGTTTTTTTCCATTCGTTTTAGACCTACGTGGTTAGTTCTATGCTCTTTAGAGCTTTCGTGCAATTTTGCACTACGAGAAAAGTATTTTAGATCAAAATAACCCTTTGTATTCCACACATTATTCTTATTGCTCAAAAGTAAACATGGCCAGCAAAAGAGAGTTTGCTTGTAATAGCACCAGAAAGCCAGGGGAAAATCTCGTACTATGATTTATTGAAAGACCTAAAAAACGATTTTTCGCACTTCTTATCTTTAGATATTAACTTATTATAGGTGTCGGTCTTCCAGATATGAGAACATCCTTGTTATAATCTTTCCAGTGTTTAAAAGGAATTTCTTCCAGAACACAAATCACGTCGTTTGTTGGGCCATTCATATTTTCCAACCAAAATCAAAATATGCTGTTTAGTAACAATAACAAAATAAAAAAAGAAAAACTCAACATTACTATGAACTAGCAAACACCCGCAGAAGAGAGGATTGAAAACACACTACAAAAAGTTAGATTCAAATACACTCTGACGAATAGTTAAAGCTACGTAGAAATCTTCGTACTCCAAAGCGTATAGAGGTGAACGGCGTCATCGCCTGTGAAACCACTTTTCACAAGGGTCATCTACTCATTTTCCCGCGCCCATTGGATACACAATCCTTGGGTTCTCCAATAACAGCGGAGATGCGATTCCAGTTTAAGCGAAATGGAGGGTCGCCTCAGAAATTTCCTTCCTCTTTAGGTAGACCTCGGACCGTGGGGGTGGGGGGGGTTCAGTCTGTAGGGCTCTTCTCTGATCCCCAGTTCCCAAAACCGGCTTCTCATCGAGACGATTCAGCCGGTCGCCTCTAAGCGCTTAAAACATGCAGCTGCTTTGCAAAAATAATGATTCATTCCTCTTCTCGAAAGCCTTTCTTTAACCTAATTCATGAATCACAATGTGAATTTCAGTGTTTCATTTATCCTGCAAAGTTCTTATATCTTTGTTACTGACAGAAGGTTTTTTTTTTTCTTTCACTTCTCATTCTGTGGAATTTCAGGTGAGGCGGCGCCTCACTTGCCTCATCTGACGGGCCGCCACTGGTGCAGCTTGATTTTAATTCGGCACATATACAAGGTAAAGCCTTTCACTTTTGCTAATATGTCCTCGCCATCATAATTCTCCTTTGTCAGTACAAATTACCAACATTCTACAAGATATATCCTTTTAAGACACAAATTTTCATATGTAATATCACACTTATTAAAGCAATGCAGTTTTGTGACAAAAAGATTTTTTTTTTTTTTTTAATTGGAGGTTTTTTTTTTTTTTTTTTTTTTTATTGGAGGTTTAACGACCACCGTGAGCAACTCAATGGGCTATAAGCAGTCGCCCGTCCCTAATTTAGGGTCACTGGTTCCAGGGAAGGGAGAGAGCCAGTGCCGTAAGACAAACACAACATCCATGCCTGACCGGGATTCGAACCCGGACCCCTTACGGACGAGTGATCAGAGGTCAACGCCTTAGACCACTGCGCCACCGGGGCGGCAAATAATTGGAGGTTTAACGACCACCGTGAGCAACTCAATGGGCTATAAGCAGTCGCCCGTCCCTAATTTAGGGTCACTGGTTCCAGGGAAGGGAGAGAGCCAGTGCCGTAAGACAAACACATCCATGCCTGACCGGGATTCGAACCCGGACCCCTTACGGATGAATGATCAGAGGCCAGCGCCTTAGACCACTGCGCGAAAAGATTTGCATATTCATTTTGAGTACGTATATGTCCCCAAATGAACTGCCGATTTGGGGACGCCACGCCCTTTGGTCCTCAAATCAGTGTTCCGATATCTGGTCACCTTAAGTATGCATGATACCTTTGGAGCCTGTGCTGCCCACGGAAACAGAAAAAGTATACATAGGATTTACTTTTCGGACTCTCAGGACTAGGTTGGCTGAACATAAGTTTGACATAAAAATGAAAGCAAATACGACCGCGATGACACGTTTAGTCAAACACGGCTTCCACGCTCCAGCTTGGGATCATGTTTCTGTATTGACCGTTCCAATGTCCAGATCACACTTCAGGTTCATAGAAAGCATTTTCATTCATTCTTTCGGGGATAGGGTGTGTAATGATAACGCACCGAAACTCATACCACTTCCTTGGAAATCGGCACTTCCCGATTCTACCCACTATTGGTTCCCGAAAGAATTCCCATACAAACAACTCTTTGACGCCAACAACTACAATATCCAATCAAATTTCGGATTATGTTGACTCCTCCCAGCGATCACGCCAATTATGTTGAGGGCTGTTCCTGTTGTGTATATATATATATATATTGTGTATTGCCAGCACTTGTAACATCTGATGACGGATCGTATTTTACGATCCGAAAGGTCTTATCTAGATCCATTAAAGGTTTTATAGGTTTTTACTCTTATTTTAATCGCGCACAGACGGCAGTCATTTGAGTAGGGACTAGTACAAGCTTTTTTGTTGTTGGGGGTTTAACGACCACTGTGAGCAACTCCACGGTCTGTAAGCAGTTGCCTGTCGCTAATTCAGGGCCACTGGTTCCAGGGAAGGAAGAGAGCCAGTGGCATAAGGTAAGCAAAGCATCCATGCCTCACCGGGATTCGAACCTGGATCCAACTTGGATGAATGATCGTAAGCAAATATTTAGGCCACTGGGGCGGCAAATACAAGCTTTCAGTTCTACTTTAAACACCAATTTGGGCGATTTTTAGAGTTCCTGGAATTTCTGCAGGTAGAATTAACATTTACATTGGATTTTAATTGTATGGGTATTACTTAGAATCAGTTATTACTACAGTAGAACTTTTCTTAATGGACATCTCTCAGATGGACCACACCACCCCAATTATAGCCAATGTTTATAAGTCCTGGGAGAACGGCATGCATTATAACAAATATTTTCCTTCTCTTTTATGGACTCTGTCAGATAAAGACATGGACACTGATCAGAACATTCCAAATACAAATCTAAAATTTCCAGTTACAGAGTATTTATGATTTCTTATACAATACCACCACCAATGGCTGTGTCTTCAAACTGACAAATCATCCCTTTCCTTGTAAGGGATAAACTGTCCCAAATCTTTGGCCTTGACTCCAGCTAAAAGTCACCCGTGTTTTTCATTTGCTACACATGCAGACATTATTTTTACCATTACATTGTTTCTGAGTTTGAAATTATGTACATGATTAGTTTTCTTGTGGCCAGTAAAGTAAAGCATTAACACTGCAAGACAAATTGGAAGTCATAGAATGTGTGTGGAAAAGGAAAAATGTAGTGCAAGATTGATTGCTGAGAAGTTCAGAGTTGGAAAAACTCAAATAAATAACATTATGCATTTAATAAATTCATTAAGAAAACATTGATGGTAACCAAAAAATAAGTTCACCAAAACCAAAGGGATGGTGATTGATAAAATCGTTTAAAATTGGATTTTAGCTGCCAAGAACAAATATATGTATTTCTATGTATGGTCCTTTAATTCACGAAAAAGTTCTCAAAGGAACTAGGACCCGCAGACTTCAAAGCTTTAGACATATGGCTAGATAAATTCCCCAATGTTTCACTCAAAGCTTTGAGTGGGGAGTCTGCTGTTGTGAATAAGGACACATGAAAATGTTGGATGGACGAAATCCCCTCAATAATGTAGGAGTATTCAGTGAATGAAAATTTTAATGCATATGAGATTGTACTGTCCTTCAGAGTTTTTTTTTTTTGTTTTGTTTTTTTTGGATTGGAGGTTTAATGACCACTGTGAGCTATAAGCAGTCGCCTGTCCCTAATTTAGGGCCACTGATTCCAGGAAAGGGAGAGAGCCAGTGCTGTAAGACAAACACAACATCCATACCTCACGCAGCATTCTTCAGAGTGCTTCCAGACAGACAGAAAAAAAAATGGCTCTGAATGGTAAAAAATGCTTAGGTGAAAAGGTTTCCAAAAAATGACTTACAGCTGCTTTAAATTCAGCATGTGCATGAATTTAAAGCCACAGACCACGAAGGTAAATGTACCATACACAACCGTCACACAGCTATACATCAGCAGCTGGAGGAGCAGTCAACAACAGACTTGTGGCTACTGCTTGCTAGGGAATCTTATTAGTTATTGCAGAATCATTTAGCAGCGACTCTAAAAATGTGTCTTATGGAGTGACACTCAACCCACATAGCTTCATGTAGATTGACAACTAAAAGTGGTAATACTGATTGAAGACACAGCTTGTAAGATTTTTACCACAAGACAATGTGAGATGGCACAGATGATTTGCTGTGCTTTATAGAAGGATTGTGACACCACAATATTGGGAATGATTACTACTCCAAAATAAATCTTTTTCAATGGCTAAAAAGTAAACTTCCCACAGTAAACAATGCAGAAAATAACTAAAATCCCCAAAACCTATGAATTTTGTTGGCAAACAAACTTCATAGGTTTCGGTGCATTTAACTTCTAACAACTATCTTAATGGGAGGAAATTTAATGGCTTCTTGCAGTCAGAAAGGGAAGGTTAAAAACGAATTTGGAATTACTGTATTTACTTGCATGTCTGATGTTACAGTACATCCACGTAACAGTGGAAAATTTAACTTAAATACACGTTCTGGAAATACGTTTTTATGTGTGCTCAAGCACTGCAAGAAAATCTGTCAGGGCATAATGTGGGAAAAATAAGTAATCTGATGACCATGATTATCAATTACACCTCTTTCAGTACCTTAAATTTTTGTCATATTTCAAAGCTAAAGAATACTCTAGAACAGGGCTTTGAAAAGTTGCATGCCCAGCTAGGCATGTGCTTCATGATATTTTAGGGAATTAGGAAAACCACAAAATTCTAGGAATTTATGTATACTTTCGAAGGAAATCCCTTTATTAAGACTTTTTGTCAATTTTTGGGCTGTTGTTTTTTTTGTGAGTGCAGTCGAGGATTTCGAATACTATTATGACACTACGAACTGAAAACAGTTAACACCTGGTAGTGTTCCTTCAAATTTTAATTTTAAAAAAATGTTAATAGAAGAAAACTGATTGCATATTTGGCTCGATAAGTAGCGAATTAAGTTCTATGTTCTTTTCCAAAGAACGAAACATATCTATAATTTTTCTTTTTATTTAATGTTACGCATTCATTTTATTTTTCAGTAGATTGCCTAGCGTGCGATAGTGGTAATTTTCTTAATTCTAGTTTGTTTCCATATTACATATTTGTCAGGGCTTCTAAATATTTCGCTTTGCAAAAAGAATTCCCAGATTTATGTTTCACCAAAGTTTGACAGTAAGAACATGTAATATACTGTGTATTGGAAATGTTTTATTATATTAACAATTTCACCACGACTAATGAAGATGTTGTTGAAATACATCATCATTTGAAATAAGCACCAAGCACAAAATGGTCTTGGTATATTTTGCAACCTTGATTAGTTCTTTTAAGAAATTGATTTCTCCTTCTTCGCCCTGTAGCCCTATCAATTCATTGGCATACTCCATTAAAATTTTTAAAAATGGCCAACGGTAAGGGGTAATGTAATAGCAAGCTGCCCCGGTGGCACAGTGGCAAGGCGCAATTTTGCAGAATAGCAACTAGCAAATTGCTAGTGTAAAAACAAATTTGCTAGTGAAAAAAAATGGCAGCAGAAAATATTGCTAGTAAGGTATTTTTTGGTAAAGTGCGTCCATCTGTTGTCTGTGGACATCATATCTCTGCAACTATTAATCTGATTTGATAAATTCTTTATGCTTTGGGAAACTTGAATTATGAGAATGGTGATCCTTAATCTCGTTGTTTTTTGTTTTTTTTTTCGTTTTTTCCAGTACAGTTTCGCTACTAAATGCACATGGTATCGAATTCAAAATACATTTTATTCTATATATTTGCTTCTGAACAATCGATTGAAAAAATTATTTTACCTTTCGATTTAGATTCCATTTATGTTGAAGAGAATTTTAGGTATAGTCACTTTTTCAAGTTACGCATAGATTTTCCGCTAGGGAGCGTAAAAATAAATTGTGTTTCCCTGCATATCTCTACATCTAAAACTGCGATTTGAAAAACTATTTTTGCACTGGAAACAACTCCTGGTGGGAAATCTTTTGAACATAATTTCTAATTTTTGGTAAAAAATGGTTTCTGCCACGAGGAGGCGTAAACCTTAACATCCACTTCTGATGTATTTGCTGCAAAATCTCAGCTGCTAAAATCTCAATTGAAAAAAATTTGTTTCTGGACCAATACTAATCACGTCGATAAACCTTTTCGAAATATTTTCTACTTAAAATTATGCGTGGTTTCTCCACCAGGGGGCGTAGATGTATATCTTATTTTTGTCAGTATCTCTATTTCTAAGGGTCTGATTTGAAAAATTCCTTCTTTGTTGGATAGCATTTCCAGTGTGAAATGTTTTTCACATAATTTCAAAATTTTCAAGTAACTCATAAACGTTCTGCTAGGGGCGTTAATGGAAATTGTGTTTTTTATGATATTTCTGCTTCTAAAACTCCGACTTGAAAAACTCTTTTTGTATAGCATACAGCTCCTGATGGGAAATGTCTTCCCTATATTTTCTTATATTCGGTAAAGAATGGTTTGACCACCAGGGGGCATAAGTGTTAATTTCTGCTTCTGATGTATTTGCGGTAAAATCTGAGCTGAAAACTTGACTGAAAGCATTGTTTCGTAAACCTATACTGCTGAAATCGAAAAACCTTTTGAGAATACATTCTTCTTAAAATAATGAATGTTTTTACCTCCAGGGGGCATAGATTCATATCACATATTTGTCCATATCTCAGCATCTAAGAGTTCGATTTACAAATTATTTCTTTGTTGGAGAGCGTTTCCGCTGCAAAATGTTTCTCATATAATTTCAAATTTTTCTTAATGCCTAAATCTGCAACCAAAGAGTATAAGTTCACGATTCCATTTACAGCAATATCTGTGGGATTAAAAGCCCAATCGAAAAACTTCTTTGGTCAGAAACCACTGTTTTCCATACCGGTTCCAATGACTTTGAATAGCTTTGATAAATTTAATTCGCGCCAGAATGGATTTTTTAAGACATGCTCATTACACCCGAAAATTCGGTGTCATTTTTCTTGTTTCCTTTTGCTTTTGTAATGAACTTAGACACTGAGTTTTATCACCCTTTCTGAAGACAATGATAAATTTAGAATTATCTTCTAGAGTAGTGCAGATTGTTGTAAAATGCAAAGATTCCCTCTGTCTCGCAGTTTACCTCTCATAAAATAGCCACCGTAGCATCTACAATGTTTGCTCTGGAAAAGAACTCTAAATTTATTATTTCTCCAGAAAGGGTGTTAAAACTCAGTTGCTAAATGGATTACAAAAGCAAAAAGAAAACAATAGCAGCAAAGAAACAAAAAAAAAAAAGCACGACTGCTATCTTCGTTTCGGTGAAGCCTTGGAGGATGTCACGGCAGTGCTGGGGGCAGGCCTGCCGCAGACTTCCTTCACATCCCCATGCAGGCAGGTAAATTTGTTGGTAAATATTTAAAAAATGCGTTGTGGAGCTGAAATGTGTTCACCATTTTCTGTCGAATTACTTACTTTAAAATATGTATAGAATTTTTTTCACAAAATTTTTAGCTGAATAATTTAGGACCGTAACTACACCTTTACAATTTTTTTAGTTAAACCAACCAAAAATCATGGTCAATTCGCAAAGTTTGTCCAGTATTTTCTATTTTCACCTCTTATCAAAACAGCAATGCACTATCACCAAAACTTATTTTTGATATTTTATTCCAATCTTCTTCATAGCTTTTGTTCCTTCCAGTCATCGGATAGCTAACAGATAATCCGCCCCACACCCTTTAACTGATCTATTTTTAGAAAACAAAACAGGAGTAGAAATAAAGCATTCGCTGAGCGATGTAGGAGGATTTGATTGCCCTTGAAACAATAAAGGTGAACGAGTGAGAGGGCAGAGAAACTCTTCCTACCTGCAAAGGGGGAGGGGAAGAAAGTTGATTTGATTCAGCTGGAGTTGTATGTAAATCTGAATCAGAATGTCAGTGAAGTGTATTCATATTAGTATGAGGATTTATAAGAAATTCTTGTTAGAAACAGTCACTAAACTTGTCTAAGATTCTATTTATTTTAAGAAAAGGTAAGTCAAAATATTTGTACATTAAAATTTCTGTGTAACTTTGTTAGAAAATAGGTTACTAGGCGATTCAGTTTTACTTGCTAGTCATGCAAATGTTTAGCTAGCAAACTATTTGGTACCTAGCAAAAGCAAAATTTGCTAGTGAGCATAAAAGGTGAAATCTTGCCCTGCGCAGTGGTCTAAGCGATGGCTTCTGACCATTTGTAGGGAAGGGGTCCAGGTTTGAATCCCGGGGAGGCATGGATGTTGTGTGTGTGTGTGTGAGAGAGAGAGAGAGAGAGAGAGAGAGAGAGACAGACAAACAGACAGACAGACAGAGAGAGAATTTTTGCTTCCCAGAGAAATTATGTGGAAAACTAGGGAATTTCTGCCTATTATCTAGGGATAAATTTTATAAACAGGTTGGCAGCACTGGTTCTGTGAAACAGCAGCAATTTAAGATGCAGAATAACATAACTATCTCTTTCATAGGTAGCTCATGGAACATAAAATTTAGATACAAAATAAAGGTTTGTACTGAATTATACCAGAAACTAATTGTTTCTTTCTGCTACCGAAATGTCGCCTTGAAATGTCAAGCATGTTGAAAAATTCTTATAGAAATTATGCTTGAAATTTAATTAATAAGTTGCTAAATGTCCAGGATGCAACTTGTATATTTTGTCTTTTACTGCAGTGAATGAACGTGTTTGTTTAGAATACTGAACAGTTTTTCTTCTAAATACATTCAGTTCCGAAGATTGACAAACAATTTTTAAAGAACATAGTTCAATAGAGCATTTCTTAGAACTGTAGATGCAAATCCTACCCTGCAGTACCTGAATATTTGAAAAATATGTCAAAATATTTCAATAGCCATGTTGAACAGGTTCTCAAAAATATCCAATGCAGATTTACAGACATGTATTGCCTTAAGGGGATGTAAGGTCAGGTGATGCGTAACATCACAGCCTCTCCTTGACAAATGTCAAATCCCGCCTTCTCGTGGTGCATCCTGTTCCCACTAAAGGGGCTCTGACGACCACCAATAGCGGTATAACTATACCATTGGGATCAGAGGAAATGCTATCCCACACTCACCAACCCGCTTGGCCAGCGTGGTGAGTTATGGCCGAACACCTCCAAAATGACTCTACAACTTAAATCCTGGCCCTCAGTCTCCGGCAGCTGGAATGTACCTGGCCAAGGCAGCGGCCAGTGCGACATGAAGGCAGAGGGTGCTAAGAAACCCCGGAAGACCAGACTAGGCTGCCATCTGATGCTGACCTTGGCTACGTATAATGGACGCTCCCTATCTTCTGATTCAAGGCTTCTTGAATTGAAAGAGGAACTACAAAGGATCAAATGGGACATCGTCAGGCTAAGTGAGGTAAGGAGAAAAGGAGATCTCATTGAACTGAAAAGGGGACATCTCTTCTACTATCGTGGGACAGATACTGGCAGAACTAGTGGTGTTGGATTTATAATAAACAAGAAACTGAAGGATAAAGTGGTAGAAGTTCAAAGTTCCTCTGACAGAGCTGCACGACTCGTTATCCAGCTCTCGAGAAGATACTAGGCTCAGATTATTCAAACTTATGCACCCACCACAAGTCATCCTGAAGAAGAAATTGAAGAATTTTATGAGGAAATTTGTCATCTAAATAATAAAGGTAAACAGCACTTGAAAATAATAATGGGAGATTTCAATGCAAAAATAGGGCAACAGCAACAGAATGAAACTTCAGTAGGTAAATTCGGTCACGGCAACAGAAACCAGCGTGGAAATACTCTCGTTGAGTTTGCAGAGGCAAAAGGATTTTTCATCTTGAACTCCTTTTTCAAGAAAAATCCACACAGGAAATGGACTTGGAGACATCCAATTGGGACGACAAGTGAAATTGATTTTATTATGTGTAACAAAAAATTTGCCATCCAAGACTGCAGTGTGCTGAACAAGTTCAACACAGGTAGTGACCATAGATTGGTGAGATGTAAGATGCACCTCAACACTAAACTCAAATGTGGCAAGCTCATAAGACAAACAAAATGTATTGACATAACCAACCTTAAAAAACACCATAATACCTTCAAGTTGGAATTGAAGAACAGATTCTCTGCTTTAGAAGGCCTAACATCAGAAGAAGTGGATATTTCTGATGTTAACAGAAAAGTAACCAAAGCTCTTATGGAGACAGCAACAAAATTAGCTGAGTCTAAGAACAAGTTGCATGTGAACAAGTTATCAGGAAAAACCAAAATGTTGATGCAAAAAAGAAGAGAGATGAGAACAACTAAAGAAGATGTGACTTCCAAAGTGGAATATATAGAGCTATGCAAGACAGTACGAAAAAGTATCACTGAAGATGTAAGGAAATTCAACTGTGAACTAGTATGGAAAGCAATTGAAAACAACCAAAGCCTAAAGATAGCAAAGGGACATCTCAGTAAGGGAAGAAAACAGATTATGGCACTGAGAAAAGAAGATGGTTCTGTAACAAGAAATAGAGGCGAAATTTTGACAAGAGTGAAAGATTTGTACTCCAAATTATATGAAAGGGATGATACATGTACTCCAGACATCATGAAAGGTACCAGCACCAGAGTTCTTCCAGTCCTCCCAGCAGAAGTTGAACATGCAATCAAGAACATGAAGCTGGGGGAAGCTCCAAGAGAAGATGGAATTACTGTAGACATCATACAAGAAGCAAGTGAAGAAATCGAAACAGTACTCGCCCAAATTTTCACTCGATGCCTTAATGAAGGGAAGATTCCTTAGGATTGGAACAATGCTACAATGATCCTGCTACATAAAAAGGTGACATTGAGGATCTCAGGAACTACAGACCTATCAGCCTCCTCTCAGTGGTTTATAAAATCTTCACCAAAGTTCTTTCACACCGCTTGCAGGTAACACTGGACATGGCTCAACCGAGAGAACAAGCTGGATTCAGGAGTGGCTACAGCACAATAGATCATATCCACGTACAGAGAGAACTAATTGAAAGAGCGAGGGAATATGAACTTCCATTGTGCATGACTTTTATTGATTATGAAAAAGCCTTTGATTCGGTGAAACCATCAGCAGTTACAATGGCTCTGAAATCCTGCGGTATTGAAGATGCATAAATTAATATTATTAATAACATCCATGAAAATACAAGTGCAAAGATTCGGCTGTTTGAAAATACAACACACATTAAAATTGGAAAGGGATTGAGACAAGGTGACACCATATCTCCGAAGCTCTTTAATGCCACATTGGAAAATGTCTTTCAATCACTGAACTGGGAAAAGAAAGGGATAAAGATTAATGGAGATTATCTAACCCATCTTTGTTTTGCTGATGACATAGTCATTTTTGCAACTACCCCACCAGAACTGCAGAGTATGATCCAGGAACTTGCTGACAAGAGTAAAGAAGTGGGATTAAAAATGAACTTTCAGAAGACAAAAGTGATGTTCAATGCTTTTACAAGAAATGAAGATTTATCGATTGATGGAGAAAAACTGGAGATAACAGACACGTACGTTTATCTTGGACAGCAGATATCAAGTGAGGGTCACATTGATGAAGAAATCAATTGGCGTACAAAACTTGCCTGGAGAGCTTTTGAAAGAAACAGCATAATTTTCAAGAGCAATATGCCATTATGTCTTAAAAGAAAAGTGTTTGATCAATGCATCCTTCCAGTGCTTACGTATGGTGCAGAGACGTGGACCTTAACTAAAAGAGACATACAAAGGCTGCAGACAACTCAAAGCAGCATGGAGAGGTGCATGCTTCGTGTAACCAGGAGAGATAAGAAGAGGAACTCGTGGATCCGAAAAATGACGAGAGGGGAAGACATCATGATCAGAGTTAAATCCCTGAAATGGCAATGGGCTGGACATACTGCCAGAAGGACAGACCATCGATGGACAGCCGAAATTTTAGATTGGATTCCAAGGGACAGGAAAAGCCCCAGAAGAAGACCACATGGGAGATGGGTGGATGAAATTCGAAAATATGCGGGAGTGACATGGAGGAGACTGGCACAGGACAGACCGTTGTGGAGGAAACTTGGGGAGACCTTCGTCCAGCAGTGGATTGATAATGGTTGACAATGATGATGATGATTGCCTTAAGAAGCTGAATTTAACTGAGGAGGAAGCGGGGGGGGGGGGTCAGCAAGTAATCTTCATGAATATCATTTCAATGTCAATAGTTGTTTATTCTAGAAAATTGGAGTTTTGCTTGGGACAGGAGGAATTATTTTCCAAGCAATTCAAAATTTATCCTAGAAATGCTCTTCTTTCTCTGAAAATCCTGTTTGGAACATCGTTTGAACAATATTCTACTAAACACATTCATTTCTGAGATCCATTAACAGTTTTACAAGGCATTTCTCAGAAACTTAGGAGACAAACATGAATTTTCACATTGCACATCAAACAAGCTTGTCAAGAAACGTTATTTCGATAACTAATTATCACTAATTTCACCCAATACAGAACACATGGACAACATTTGGTGTAATGGTGACAAAGATGAGTAATTGAAGCAGAATTTAGCTGGGAGCTGAAACGAGCATTCTTCAGAAACAGCTTTTCATATGCACCAACTACAAGTTTTTAGAAAACTTGTCAAAACATATCATTTCCATCAAATCTGGTAAACCAAAAAAAAATTTCAGGTATTACATACAAACGACCAAAAAAAATTTACATTAAATGTGTACAATACACACAATTCTGTGTGAAAAAGTGAGCAAACTCAAAGAACGAATTGAGTCATGATCTTGCTGAGGTGAGCAGTTTCTCCCCAGAACAAAATTCGTGGAAATTTGAGGAATCAAATTAGAATTTAGCTGGGGTAGAATATCCTAGAAAGTTTGTAATGTTTTGATTGTGAACAGACCCCAAATTGCTTTTGACAGGTGAGTTATCAATAGATCTCATAAAAATATGTTGATAGATCTTAATATCAGGATACAAATTTTTTTAACAAACTCGTGAAACATGTTTTGGGTCTGTTCACACCAGAGAGTGTTTCAGTTAACAGTTTTTGTGCTTTTCTCAGCAATTCTTTTTTTGCTGAACATGCTTGGCTTAGCTTTATTAAGGATAAGAAGAAAATTATTTCCCAAAATCATTATTTAAAGACTCTTTTATGAGTGATGATCACTCACTCCAAGGGAAATCAACCCAAAGGACCCAGAATGTGTCATGCTGAAAGCCCAACATGCGTGTTCTCACAGAAAGGAAATACTTGTAATGTATGAACAAACCAAAACAAAATCGCTCTGAGCAATGTCCTTGATAAGAGAAGGGTAAAAATTAGACATATGACAGGAAAGAGGCTCATAGTTATTGCCAAGTCAGTGTTGAGTATCCCATTCCCACAACATGCTGCTGACAGTTTCAAACTGTATGCTTCACTTGCAAAGAGATGATGAATTGTTGGAAACTTTTAATGTATGTAAAATATGAAGACTTTTATAAGCTCTCGGGTATTCTCTGGAAAAAGACCTGTACAACACAAGCCCTTTTTATAAAATTGCAGAAAATGAATGGGGAAAACCCTGAAATGTTACTTTACACCAACAGTTTTATATGTCTTTGAGTTAACATGTGCACAAACCTTAGGGGGATAACAAATTTGGCATACCTTGGAATACTGTGTGTAGAAAGGAAACACTGGTTTGCCTAAAAAGCATACATATCCCTAAGCTACTCTCTGATCTGCCAGATGAAAGTGATTTTGTTGCATAACTTAAGTCTTGGTGATGAATTTTCCATATTAAGTGAGCATACATAGTGCAGTCACTGATGCTATTACTAGGTTGTATATATGCAGTGAGTGTATTTTTTTATGTAAAATACTAGTGACAAACGTATTTTAGTGTATGCACTGCTTTCCATTGCAAATCATTAGCTATTCCATGTTAAAGTCTATTAGCTGGGCACAAACTAAAGGACTTGCTGATCAGTTGTCTCTTCTTAAGAAAGCCTTGTCTTCCCTACATCTGAGTCTATGAGAAAGTTTAAAGAGTAGGTATCTGGCAAAGTCAGCAGGTGAAGATGTATCCAAGGTGGGTGTACAGTTTGCTGTCCAAAGGAAAGCCTCACCTGTGCTATGTCAGTCTCTTGGTTGGCCAAAATGCATGTTAACAGGGTGTTAATGACACATGTCCAACAAGTTCTCACTTTTCCTATCGCAGAGGCTGATATCAACAGAACTAACCTTGTTGGTAACTATAGAGCACATGAAATTTGATGAGCAAAGCCCTAGAATGCGTACCCATGCATGGATTTTAGGTTTGCTGTAGTCAGGTGTTTAGAGATCACTTGATCAGTTTTTTCTCAATGAGTGGAATTTTGGCTTGGAGCAACCATTTATTTAGACACCCTAGAAATCTTTCCATGTTTTGATTGTGAACAGACCCAAAATAATCTATGAACGACGATTTTCTTCACAGAGGCTCTGCAGCATTTCTCGCTGAACAGGTTTTAGAAGCAAGGCAATGTCTGAGCAGCTGTTTTGGCTAAAGAAACCCACCATAATCCTTTGCATTGAACTTCTAGATGAATGTGTAGGTTTTAAAGGTGCAAAAAGTGAAATACCAGAAATGGTTTTTGGATAAAAACTTACTTCATGAGATTTTATTTACTGTATTCTCAGATTTAGTAATTTTAGGGAGGTCACTTCCTACATTCTGCAAAATAGTGAGGTTTCTAGGAGGTTCGGCAATGTTGTGCCAGCCCAAGTGACAGAAAATTATGGTTAGGTGTCAGCAAGACTCAAGTTATGCATCAAAATCACTTTCATCCAGCAGATCAGAAAACAGCTTAGTGATATGTATGCTTTTTAGGCAAGCAAGTGCTTCATTTCTACACATAGTATTTCAAGATGTGCCAAATCTGTTGGCATAATCCCCCTAGTTTGTTTACATTTAACTCAAAGAGATCTAAAACTTTTGGTGTAGAGTAGCATTTCAGAGTTTTTCCCATTCATTTTCTATAATTTCATAAAAAGGACTTGTGTTGTACATATCTTTTTCCAGAGAATACCTGAGGGCTTATAAAAATCTTCATATTTTACATAATTTGAAAGTTTCCAACAAATTCTCATCTCTTTGCAAGTGAAGCATACAGTTTGAAACTGTCAGCAGCATGTTGTGGGAATGGGATACTCAATACTGACTTGGAAGTAACTACGAGCCTCTTTTCTGTCACCTGTTTAATTTTTACTGTTCTCTTATTTAGGACATTACTTGGAGGGATCCTGTTTTAGTTCGTACATACATTACAAGTGCTTCCTTTCTGTGAGAACAGGCATTTTGAGCTGTTAGCATGAGACATTCTGGGTCCTTTGGGTTGATTTCCCCTGAAGTGAGTGATTGTTCACTCATAAAAGTCTTTAAATAATGATTTTGGGAAATAAAATTCTTTTTATCCTTTATAAAACTAAGCCAGGAATGTTCGGTTAAAAAAACTGCTTGGGAAAGCACCAAAATTGTTAACTGAAGTATTCTTTGGTGTGAACAGACCCAAAACATGTTTCATGGGTTGCTAAAATACTTTGTATCCTGATATTAAGATCGATCAACATATTTTTATAAGATCTTTTGATAACTCACCTTTAAAAAGCAGATTTGGGGTCTGTTCAAAATCAAAGCATTAGAAACTTTCTAGGATGTTCTTCCCTAGCTAAATTCTACTTTGATTCCTCAAATTTTCATGAATTTTTTCTGGGGAGAAACTGCTCACCTGAGCAAGACCATGACTCAATTTACTTATTGAGTTGCTCTGTTTCTCACACAGAACTGTGTTTATTGTACACATTTAATACAATTTTTTCATGTTCATTTGTCTGTAATACCTGAAAAAATGTTCAATTTATCAGATTTAATGGAAACTTGACCAGTTTTCATTAAATCTGATAAATCAGATTAATGGAATGATTTATTACGATTTATTCAATGGAATGATTGATTTTAATTCAGATTAATGATTTATCAGATTTAATGGAATGTTATGACAAGTTTTCTGAAAACTTCTAGTTAGTGTGTATGGGGAATTGTTTCTAAAGAGTGCTCACTTAAATCCCCCAGCTAAATTCTGCTTCAATTATTCATCTGTGTCAACAATTACACCAAATGCCATGTGAATCTATATTGGGTGAAATTAATGATTGAAATAAAATTTCTTGACCAGCTTGTCTAATGTGCAGTGTGAAAATTCAATTTTTTTCTTAAGCTTCTGAGAAATGCTTTTTAAAACTTTTTATGGATCTTTCAGAAGTGAATGTGTTTAGCATAAGGTGACCAGAAATCCTCATTTTGTGGGGACAGTCCTCAGATTTCATGCTTTATCCTTAATTCCATAAAAACTGATTGAGGACATCAAATGTTCTGAATTCCTTATTTTTTGTCCTCAATTTCTGAAATTTCCTAAAATAGGTAAAAATGTGCTGAACATAGGTCATAGAACTCAAATGAATCTACAAAAATGAAATTTAGCATTATTTATTTATTTAATTGCAAGATGATGGACTCATAAAGGTATGGAACTATTTTTTGAGGCAGATGGATATTGAGTTAGAAATCATGCTGTATTAATGGGAGACATGCCGAAACATTAAACAAGGTCATCTCAATAATTGTGGTGTTGCCTCGTTTCTGTTTTAACTGAATTTAACTGAAATATTTTTGAAATGGGGAATAAATCTTATATTTTTCAGCATCCAATTGAGGCCGAATTTGGTTGCATTTGGTAGATTCCATTGAGAGTTCTACTACTTTTGTTCAGTACATTTTCCCCATTAAACTGTTTCTTCAAGTGAAGTTGTAGGACTTGGAATATTCCTTCTCATGTATAGTAATTTTATAAAATTGTTTCTGAATAGTGTTCATTTCATCCCCCCCCGCCCCCCTCCACACACACACACACACACCCAGGCCAATTCTGCTTCAATTACTCATCTGTGTCAACAGTGTATACAAATTTTATAAAATTACTATACACTGAGTGGACAGGATACTCCTGTCTGCTCCACATATAGTAATTTTCTGGCTTCAGATATTTTTTCTTGTACAGAATCACAATGAAATTTCAGTACAAAATCAAAATGTAGCTTTGTTTTCATATGCTGCCCCAAGGGCCTGATCTAGGGGGGTGGGGGTGCAAGCAGGGCAACTGCCCAAGAGTGGAAAATTTGTGGGGATGGCAATATTGGTAGAATGAGAAAATTAAAATCAATGAAAACCAATAAAAAAGTAAAACTTTTTGGAAAAGTGGTAAAAAAGTTGGTGTAAGGGCAAAAATTATTTATGTGATCTGATATGTTAATGAACATTAATTAGCATAATTATGCATACCAGAATTATACATAAAATTGATCATGTTGTGAAATGGTCTGCAATGAGACTGACATAGTAATTGACAAACATTAATTGTCATAATGTTACATGTGCGTGGAAGGAAAACACGTGTTTTTATTAACAAAGAAACGAGACGCAGCTTTCGAACATTCCAGAAACGTTCTTTGTTTAAGCATGGAAGAATCCCCAGATTTCGGATGGTGCCAGTGCGATGTCTTAGAGCATACTATCATTGCCTTTGGACAATAAAGATTTACCTTAAGGAGGTAGATAAGATCTTCCATTAAGAATGAAAGGACACATGATACTTTGTTGAAACCAGCCAGGAACCAGGTTGTCTGGCTTACCTATTGTAATCCTTTGTATTCCAATGTATGTTGTTCACTAATCTGTGTATTCACAAGTGCCATTGGCACTCGTTATGATCCGTGTGTCTAAAATCGCAATTGTCACAGCAGATTAAAAAAAACCAGGTGTACAGGTCCAAAGACTAGTGGCCGGTCATTTGTAGTCGGGTCAAGGATGGAGACCACTAGAAGAGAAGAGGGAGGGGTGAGAAGAAAGCGTGGAAAGGAAGTCAGGTGACCTTCGTTAGAAGCACCCAAGGCAAAAGAGCCAGGATCGCCTTCAGGCGGAACAGCAAGCAAGAACCAATAGGAAGGAGGGAGAATGTTCGTCAGAGAGGGAGCATCGGAAAAAGATCTATTCGCTCTTGAGTTTTCACATGGAAAGGTTGGAGTTTAAGAGGAGCTGGGTTCAAGAAAGGAACTTATGCTGAGTAGTGTTCTCGATGAGGAGACACTAAATTTTCTCGAGGTAGCAGGACTTGTGTAGATACGGTGATACAGGCCTCGCGAGGATCTCGCCACCACTAGTTTTCTTGTATTGCGTGTAGGTATGCACTGAAACCTTAAGTGATACAGGCTATGTATAGCTCTCACTTATCTCGTGAGTTAGTTACTAGACAATAGGTTCTTGAACGGAGATTTCCTAAGCGAAGCAGTAGATATTGCCGCTGTTATATCTATTGCCAATAAACCATGGAATTGTAAAGTCGCTACAGCAGGACTCAATGCTAACATTAAACTTGCTGAATTTTATTTTTGCCTGTTAAAATTCTTCATGCCAGAGTGAATGTTTTGCAATCTTTACCTCCCCTCTCTCGATAGCTGTTTAACTCATGGAAAGCTGAGAGAGAGAGAGCGCCTTGCTATCCATATTAAATATTTGTTGGATGAAAAGATTCTCACCTCTCTTGTGCTGGGGGAACAATTAATCAAATCACGGAAGGAAAGACCGACGTGGGTCTATGATCATTAGCATAAGAATTTCCGTCCCTACGGTTGGTATAAAATTGAAATTTTTTTAGGGGATTCTTTTTCTTCTGAAGTTAGGTAATAACTTTTGGGTTTTTAGTGATATCCATATCTGGGTGGTGATCTGGCAGCACTTCTAATAATTCAGGAGACACCACTTTCAAGTTTTACTATTATTTCACACCACCACCACTTTCCAAACCGATTTGCAACATTGCCAATCGGTTTGGAAAGTGGTGTTTGTTGTGAAATAATAGTAAAACTAAGTATATAACTGCTTGTACAGTTGTGCTTTTACACTTTGAACACCCGTTCACATTATCCTAACTGTCGTCGGATAAAACTGCTAAGTAAGCTATCGTTCCTTTGTCTATCTCTGCACCAAAGCATCTTCTTTTGAATATTTGTCAACGGATAAAACTGGAAGGCAAGTTCATAATCTTTATACTGTGACTGTCATACATTTCAATACTTGTTCTGTATATCTTTTTTAGTTTTATTATTTTTTACCCGATGGATTTTTGATGTTCTGTAAAAATACCCCTTCTAATTCTACATTTGCTATTATACCCCAATTTCTTTTTTTCTCCCGAATGTCTTATGGCAGGGCACAAACGTTTTTTGGGGTACCAGTATAAAAAAGAAAGCTCGACAAAGACACACAACGTCAAAAGCAAGAAGGGGCATTAGGTTCCTTCTTTAAGAAAGGTGTTTGTTCCTCACAGTCAGAGACACTTGATAACCGACCAGGGCCACCAGCACACGAACAAGAACTTGATTTAGCAGCACTTGAACCGCATTTTAAATGTACACAAAATTGTAACTACAACAGCTGCTACTACAGATGCTCATACAAATGCTACAGCATCTACAGCAGCAGTACAAACAAATAGTCAATTATCTTCATCTTCAGAAGATGCTAGCCAGACAGAGATAAAAAATTTGAGCACAATTTTGGCTTCCAATCCAGCAACCTGGCCCAATAGATTAGGAGATGCAGGAAGAATATTTTTAGTAAATAAAGGTCCTCCAAGTCCTCCGTATGAGTATGAATTTCCGCAGGAGATAAGGGTCACAGGTTTACTTCAAGGAACTACAAAAGAAAACTTAATAATGACAAACAAGTTTGTGCTCAAAAAAAGTTTGTGGCTTGTTTATTCCACTACAAAAGATACTGTTTATTGTTTTTGTTGTAAAAATATTTACATAATTACAACCCTTCTATCTAAAGATGGCTACAACAATTGGAAACATGTAGGTGATATGTTATCGCATGAAACATCAAAAAGCCACGTAGAAGCTAAAAAATCCTAGTTTAAACTGACGTGCAGGCTTAAATCATCGAAAACAATAGACGCAGAGTCTCAACAGTTCAGAAATAAATCATTTGAATGGATGGTATTATGCACATTGGTATACAATGTTACTTATTACTGTTTCACACGTTGTATTGTTTCATGTGTTGTATTGTAACGTGTGAAATAGTAATAAGTAACATTGTATACCAATGTGCATAATACCATGCAATTAGACATGTATTGATGTACAGCATTTATTGAATATTTGACTCACAAACCACATGCATTTGAATGGAGTTTTGTTGCATATTGTTTCTATCATTAAAATGTTAGGAAGAAGTTGCTTGGCATTTCAGGGTACACCTGATAAACTTTATCAAAATAACAATGGCAACTTTTTTGAAACTGATTGAGTTGTTGGCCAAATTTGATCCTGTTATGGAAGAACATGTATGCAGGGTTTTGAGAAAAGAGGAGAGACAAGCAAGCTACTTAAGTAAAACTATTCAGAATGAGCTAATTGAAATAATATCTTACAACATTACACAGCATATCCTAACAGCAGTTAGTAAATCTAAATATTACTCAATCATCTCAGATTGTATCCCTGATGCTAGCAACACTGAACAGATGACCACGATAATTAGATATGTTTCTATCAATCAAACCAGTGACCATTCAAGAATGTCAGATGTTGTAATAAATTAGAGTTTTTTAGGACTTGTACCTATCAAAAAATCTTCAGGCTTGGAATTAACCGAGGTTCCCTTAGAACAGCTAGGTGCATTGGGATGCATTTACAGGACATGAGAGGACAAGGATTTGACAATGGATCCAATATGAAAGGTGCTAACAGTGGGGTCCAAGCAAGGATAATAAATATGAATCCGTGAGCATTCTATGTCCCTTGCAGTAGTCACTCATTAAATCTAGTAGTAAATGATATGACAAAGTCCTCACTGGAAGCTGCAATTTTTTTTTAATGTGGTGCAGAAGATATATGTCTTCTTTTCGTCTTCAACTTTGAGATGGTCAATCCTCTTGAAAAATGTAAGTGGTTTAACATTAAAACTGCTTAGTGATACAAGGTGGGAAAGTCAAATAGACACAATAAAACCACTAAGGTATCAAATACATCAAATTTATTAGGCATTATTTAGCATATAAGAAGATTCAGATATGGACACCTCTGCCTGAGATGAAGCTTCTGGTTTGCTGAATCAAGTTAAACAGTTTGAATTTTTATGCTCTATTATAATTTGATATGAAACTGTGAATCAAATTAACACTGTCAGTAAATTAAAGCAAAGACTTAGCGTTCAGAGTTGAAGAAATATTCTTCTCATAATACGTGGTAAATACGTCATGATAATTAACACAGCAATCGGACATTGTTGAATTGACTGTAATTACTGTTTCACACGTGAATTAAATCATATCAGAAAACTTGAAAATTCCATTGCCGTGGAGCGGGAATCGAACCCGCATCTCCCGATTTATGTTCGAGTGCAACGGATAGCCGTTGCATCGAACATAAATCGGGAGATGCGGGTTCGATTCCCACTCCACGGCAATGGAATTTTCAAGTTTTCTGATATGATTTAATTCACGTGTGAAACAGTAATTACAGTCAATTCAACAATGTCCGATTACTGTGTTAATTATCATGACTTAGCGTTCAGTTCTTTAATTCAATTATTAAAGAATACCAAATAATTGTTTGAAAACTCACGTTCAGATGAATTTTTTAATCAAGTTATTGTAGATGCCAAAGAATTAGCCACTGAAATTGACAGTGACACAAGTTTTGACAGTTCACTTAAACATCAAGGTTAATCTAAAAATAGACAGTTTCATTATGAGTGTTATGATGAGCCTATTGTCGATCCCAAACAAAAATTTAAGATTGAGGTTTTTTTTCACATAATAGACACAGCTGTAAACTCACTCGAGTTAAGATTTTCCCAAATTAGTGAATACAGTAATTATTTTGCTTTTCTTTATGACATGTATAGCTTAAGAGAGATGCCTAAGGATGAACTGTTAGGTCCTTGTAAGGACCTTGAAGTTATTTTAACCGACAAAGAGACATTTGATATAAATGGACTAGATCTTGCAGAGGAGTTGTCAGTCCTTTGTACACTTTTAGATAAAGAGCTGTCTCCTCGGGACGTTCTAAAATTTATCACAGAATTGAAATTTTGGACCAAACATAAATATTGCTCTCAGAATACTGTTGACTCTACCTGTGACAGTTGCTAGTGGCGAAAAAAGATTTTCCAAATTAAAAATAATTAAAAATTACGTAAGATCCACCGTGACACAAAACAGACTAAGTGGATTGGCTGCAATTGGTATAGAACACGAGTTATGTGATAAAATATGTTTTAAAGAAATTATAAAAGAGTTTGTAGAGAAAAAATTTGGATTTTTTTAAAAGTTGAAAATGTTTTTAAAACTTTTGTAATGTAGTTTGTTATTTTGTATTTACATTGTTGTTTTATTCATTTTTTAAATATATTTTTTATTTTGTTTTCTTGCTTTTTTTTATGAATATTAATTTTTTTATAAAACAAAAATCTTTTGTTATTCAACAAATACCTACAAAAAAATTTGATTCACTGACCACTGTTAAAAATTATATTTTAAAATAAATTAAATAATTATTTATAATTAAATGAAAAGGGCGGCAAAAATCATTTTTGCCCAGAGCGGCGGAAAAGCTAAATCGGGCCCTGGCTTCCCCCTATGAGTAACATTTAAAATTTATCAGAAATAGGTAATATTCTGCATGACAGTACTTTATTGCTATTTTATATTTATTTCACATGAAAATTATCCTTCAGTTTCATCATGTGTTTCGCAATGAAAATGGACAATTACGGTACAGTTCATAACATTCTTTGATAATCTTCGGCTTTACCATGTGTCAGACATTGTAAAAAAAAATTGTGAAGATACTGTTTGGGTTAAACAGTATCTTCACAATTTTTTTTCTCAATTATATCCTTATTTTGAAACAAAATTTTCCTCAATTTTGCATTGATATTGAGGACATGTCATTTTGTTCTCAATTTCATTAGCAAACATCTGATCACCTTAATTAGTAGAATACTGTTCAAAGAGTGTTTCAAACAGAATTTTCAGAGAAAGGAGAGCATTTCTAGGATAAATTTGCATTGTTGGGAAGAAAATTGCTCCTGTTCCCAGCAAAACTCCAATTTTCTAGACTACTGTTCACACTGAAATGATATTCATGAAGAGTTCTTGCTTACCCCCCCCCGGTTAAATTCAGCTTCTTAAAGCAATACATGCCTGTAAACAAACTACATTGGATGATGACATTTTTCAGAACCTGTTCAAAGTGCCGATCAAAGTATTTGTGACAAATTTTTCAAAAGTTCAGGTAGTGTAGGGATGGATTTGTCTATATTTGTGTCTAAAGTTCTAAGAAATGCTCTATTAAACTATTTTCTTCAAAAATTGTTTGCAAATCTTCGGAAATGAATGTGTTTAGAAGAAAAACTATTCAGTATTCTAAACAAGGGATTGATCCAGGCAGTATTTGATACCATTGGGAGGTATCTTCACAAAAATATTTTTGACCCAAACAGTATCTTCACAATTTTTTTTTTAACCCAAACGGTATCTTCACAAAAATAGTATTTTGAACTGTGATGGTGTCTTCACTTTCAGTAAGATTTTATGTTAAAATCAATATTGTAGTGTGAGAGGCATTTTGAATACTGTTGTATTTAACTATAATTTCTTTTTTTTTTTTTTTTTCTTTTCTGTCATTATGAACTGTTTTCAGTAAAACGGTCTCTGACGGATGTGTATCAATCACTGCTACATAACTAGCAGCAGCTGAGGCGGACATCGCTGAAAGGAACCCGAAAGCATTATGGGAGTGCCCCCCCCCCACCACATGCATTGTCCAGGGCTAATTCAAAAGTTGGGATGGGCACATCGGTGGATACTTATTCCCGAAACATTCACATATCGGTGGAAATTTTCGATGTATCAGCAAAACCCTCGATGTTTTTGCTAATTAGCCAAAGAATTTGCATCTTTCCCATCTGCAGCGGTTATGGGAACATTGATGAATAAATTGCCATTCGATATATTGGTGATAGCTCACTAATTCAACTTCGAGTAGCAATAATATTTGTTAAATCGTTTGACGTATCGTAAAACCGCGACGAAACTTTAAGAAAAAAATGTGAAAAAAATCGCTGATTCGCGATATTTCCCAAATGGATTATGCTTTTGCAGTTTCAAACATCGGTCATGAAATCTGTGTTGGGGGAGGAGGGTATATTGGTTCCTGTAACATTGAGGAAAAGAACTACTTTCGGTGATGAAACGTCGAACAAAACAGCGGAAAAATTGCTAATTCATTACATAAGAAGATTATATTCCCCTTCTTCAAAATAATGCAGCAAAGAGAAATTCATTTACTTCAAGCAGAAAATATTTTTTTGCACTTTCAAACATCGTTATCACTTGCAAAAACATCGATATTTTTTGCCCATCCCATTCCCTACTCCGATTAATTTTTGCTGTACCTGCTGGAATTCCAGGAAATATATTTATATATATGAGGAAAAGGAGCATGATGAGGGGAGGTGCTCACTGTTCGCTTTATGGGGGATCGGGTTGTGACATATGAGTGACTCTCTTTTAATGTTATTTTAGTTATTTCTTTTTCTCCAGCACTTAAAACTTTTGACCTTTAATTACTTTCATGGTTAAGACAACCTGAAGGGCTATTATTATTATTTTCGGAGATCTCAGCTGGAGCATAATCACAAAGTTGTATATACTGTATATATATATATGTATGAACTGTCTCTGTGCACAATCGTCAAAACAGAAAACTTGCTGCAAATTATATCTAGATATATTTTTGGTATTGTTGTATCCTTTTATGAGACTGGTCTTCCTTGTGAGGGTTTGCCACTTCAAAAAATCTAACTAAAAGGAACAGCAGTTTGGTAAAAGTAATTTTATGAAATTCGAGCCCCATAAAAACCACTCATTTACAACCACATGCAAATTATGAGAAAAAGAATGAAATTAAAAAAAATATATAACATCTGGGCCAAGACAAAATATGTTGTCAGACTGAAATCTCCTCTCCCACCATCTGCTGTTCTAGAGTTACTACAAAGGTTTGGTGCTAAAGGCGATCATTTGAAAACTAAATGCTTCTCTGAATTCAATAGTTTACTAGCATAGTGATATCTGTCCATCGACAGGTAAGTTACTACAAACCATCAGATTCACTTCTAAAAGAAAGCTAAAAAGAAAATTACCAGATAACACTTGAACTCAAACACAGCAATCACATGGGCTCAAAAAAAAAAAAAAAAGTGTAAAAACTACAAGTGCTCTACAGCAATGATATTTCCACTGCAAAACAAAACTCCAAAGAAAATACACAACTCTGAATTTTTTTGTCTTTCATCTGAATTTTGCATGCTCCAAAATTAGAAAACTTTAGGAAAATTCCTGCTTTAAATACCATACCTCATTAAACTGTCCTGTTCCAATTTCATCGGTAAATGTAAAATATTTGTTGATTGAAATTCCTTGAGCAGAATATTCAAAAATTCAAAATGTAATACCAGCATCTCCTTAGCAAGTAGACAATTCCACTAAAATTTCCTGAGGAATAATCCACTGCCCCCAAACTGAAGAATTTTTTATGACAGAGATATTGCATTTCAAGAGACGTATATTGCATAAATGGCTGTGCATGAGCAGAAACATTTCTTCACCTTTCCTACAATAGGAATTTTGCCTAAATGATTGCACATATGCACTGAAAACTACAGAAATACTTGGCTGGAAATCATCACAGCACATTTTCATTCCTCATGTCTGAGGGTGCATATGCACTGAAAGAGAGGACATTGTTTTGTGGTATGAGGACCATCCACAATGTAAGTACCGTTCTTGCATCACTCCCACACACGAATTCGCTTCAGAGTTGCACATGTGCAGTTTTGTTGCTTCATCCATTACTACGAGTTTGTACTTACGTTAGGTGTTTGTGTTGTGCATTAATAATGTTTAAGTTAATACAATGGCCTGCCAACTGCAAAATCCAGTCGCTGATAAGATTTCTGAATGTGAGAAATGTCAGACCAAGCAAGATTCATTCGTAAATTTGCAAAAATTATGGACAATACTCAATGAGTGCAGGAATGGTGCGGAAAGGGATTTGAATGTTTAATGAAGGACGGCAGAGCATTCGTGATGAATTGCGCAGTGGTAGGACTTCTCTGGTTAGATAAGATTTAGAAGAGAGAGTGAATGGAAACAGAACATTTCTCTGAAGTTTCAGAATCCTTACAGAAAAGCTTTTTTTTTTTTTTTTTTTGATTGGAGGTTTAACTACCACTGTGAGCAATTCAATGGGCTATAAGCCGATTGCTATACCCGTCCCTAATTTGGGGCCACTGGTTCCAGGGAAGGGAGAGAACCAGTGCAGTAAGACAAACACAACATTCATGCTTAAGCGGGATTTGAACCCAGACCCTTCTCAGACGAATGATTATAAGCCAGCGCATAGACCACTGCACCACCGGAGTGGCACAGAAAAGTTTCATTACTGCAAAGTGTGTACATCATGGGTGCCAAATATCTTGATGGAAGAGCACAAAACGAAATGCATGGGATCTGATTTGAAATTTTTGAGGTAGTACCAGGGCCGGATTTCCCATTAGGTGCAATAAGTGCTAGATGGGGGTCTCAACCTGAAGTTCACATGTGCGCTTTGCGAGTCCCCTTCTCAGAATGTCAGTTGTGGGCTTCCGGCACGCGAAGGAAAGAATGCTTTCAGATCTTAGCAAGATATACCGCGCAGCTAGTATGGGAGAACGTAGTTTGTGTTCTATCTTCACTTGCTGAAGTTGATATGTTGTAACCAAATTGATGAAAAGAAAGTTTGTATCCGGTTGTCAAATGTTAACAATTTGAAGTAAAAGCTCATCAAGATCAAGCAAATTATATTGAGTCATTTTTGCAAAAACCTATGTTAATGTATCCACATCAGGAAGAGAAAGAAGCAGAGTCAATAGCAATGAAGGTGGGCTTATTACATGTGCATGAGGAACTACTTGTGGAAGGCAGTGAAGGAAACAAATTGGATTAACAAAGAGAAAATGTAAAAACAATTTGTGCCTTGACTGCTTCTGCAAATCCAAGGGAAATGGACTAATAAGTACTAATAATCATCGAATCTGATACTGAAGAACAGGCGGATGCACAAATGATATTGCATTATAGCCAAATGATACAGGTTCGAATAACAAAATGATTGAGTTTTATTTGATTAATAACCCGCAAAATGTCGGTAATAGTGAATATTTGAAAGTCGTGTATAAAGTATGTGACCGGGAATATTGTGGAAGCTTTAATGAATCACACTTCTATTCATTCAAAAGTAATGGAACCAAAGAGAAATGGGAGTGGTTAATTTTCTCTGACAAGCAAATCTGCATATTGCTTTGTTCGCAAACATTTCACGAAAGCTATAGTATGTAATAAAATGAAAACGACATATAATGACTGGAGAAATATATCTAAAACGTTAACTGAACATGAGTGTAGTCGAGACCATATCAAAGCTATGTGTTCATATAAAAAGAGATGTTCAATAATGTGACACATAGATACCAGATTGGCAAAGCAAATGTGTGCAGAACAAAACTATTGGAAAGTTCTGAAAAGAATCATTGCGGGTATGAAATTATGGAGTACATTAGGATTGGCATTTAGGGGAAGCAGCGACAATATTCAGTCTGAAAGAAAGGGAAACTTCTTAACCTTCTGCGATATAGCCTTGTATTTTCCTGCTTACTAGCCTTGTTTGCTTTTACTCGAATGTGAGCACTTGCTAATTACAATTTGATCTAGAAAGTTCTCCGGTTGTGCACGAACATTCTTTCATCATTTCTGCAGCACGTTATGAACTGAATCAAACATTCTTGCTTTCCAATAAGGTATCTGTTCACTGTCAAGTTCTCCCATTCATAGATAGCGCTGCATGTTCAATTGGTCTCTGACGTTTCAGAACCGTGAACATTACGTTTTCCCATCTATGCTACTCCAAGGTCTTTGGCTTAGAATATCTCAGTGAATTTGATAATTTTTGAGCTGTAGTTTACAAACACACCGAAACTATGGGCAAGGAAAAACTGTCTGTCGTCGCATCATACCTGTGACAAGCTTATTCACTTGATCGGAGATAAATGGAGACAAACTTGCTGAAAAAATGAAAGATTCCACATACTTTTTGATTGTAATATATACATGGATCAGCTTGATTTTATATTAAGGTATGTTACAGTAAATGGAGAAATCAAAGAAAGATTTCTTGGATTTGTTGCAAGCGACAAACATAAGGCTGCACACTTAAAAGAAATTATGCTGAAGGAGTTATACAATTTATCTCTTGCCATTAAAAAGTGTAGGGGACAAGTACACAATAATGTAGCAAATATGTCAGGCAAATATACAGGGCTACAGAGCAGAATAAGAATCCCTAATCCGACTGCATTTTATATTCCTAGTGCAAGACCCTCACTAAATTTAATTGGAAGTTTGGAACCCAATCCCTGCTCAAATGCAGTAAGATATTTCTACTTTGAAGACATTTTGTATACCTTCTATTCAAAGTCAACATGGCACAGGAACATTCTAGATGAGTGTTTGACATCTGACTCTCAAGGTGGCCAGCTAGAATTGATGCTACCTTAGCTTAAAGAACAGTTCTGTGAACATACAAAATGCGTTGACAGAAATTGAATCAAGTGAAAAGGAAAAATCAAAATGTCGATTAGAAGTAAAAGCCCTGGTAAAACAATTCCAGGAGTATGAAACAGCTCTATTAACCATATTTTGGAATACAGTATTACAAAGATTAAATGCAACGAGCAAATATTTGCAGGATTCTAAAGTGAATCTTTTGAAAGCTGCAAATTTGCTAAAATCGTTAAAAGCATTCATCATAAGTTTGAGAGGTAATTTTTAATCCATAGAAGCCAATGCCAGAACTTTGAGTGACAACCATAAAATAAATTTAAAGATGAAACATGTTGACAGAAGAGAAGGAAAAACGTTTTTTGGTGAGACTACAGAAAATGAAGTTGTTGTGCAAGGCAGCAAACATTTTGTCACAGAAACCACTTAACCTCTGAACAACAACAGAAAAAACCTCTGACAAAATGTGACATTTTAACTTCTGAAATTCTCTGTACAGTAGAAGTCTATAAAGACTTATTAGGTATGTTTGCTGTTTTTTAAGCCATAATCCCACTGCATTTTATATTTATATTGCCATAATCCCACTGCATTTTATATTTATATTGCCATAATCCCACTGCATTTAACATTCAAATGACAAGTGACGAAGTGAGGGTATATGCTTTAAAACTATTGTGAAGACACACAAAGAGGGCATTGGTACAGAGCAGTTTCAAGACAAAACTTTTCCAGTTTTTGAAATTCATAAGGGAAGGTGTCAGCAACCCCACGAATATGTATCAATGCCTTAACGATGAACTGTGATTAACATTACAAAATGTCAAAACAATATTTAAATTTTTTTGACAGTGCCAGTAATGAATGCCAGCGGCGAAAGGTCTTTTTAAGTTTTGAAGAGGGTGAAAATTACTTAAGAAATTCATTAGGGCAAAAAAAGTTGTCTCATCTTTCTATGATGTTTATACAATCAGACTTAACAAACTCTCTCAATTATTATGATGTATTCAACACTTTCCGGAACAAAAGTGTGAAATAAAGATATTTAAAATTACGACAATACTACTAAGATGGGTTTTTTTAATCACACTCTGGCATGCATTCCAGCCAATTAGATATTGCTAATAAAATGGGCCTCTACTTCAAACTATGCTTAGGGCCTCAGAATGTCTAAATCTGGCTCTGGGTGGTACACAGAGGAAGGTGATTTATTATGCTGTATAGTAACAGGAGATGCTCTCACAACACACCTGAATCCAAACAGCAGTCAATGCAATGGAAACACATGGGCTCGCCTATGGCCAAAAAATTCAAACAGATGATGTCCACCAGCATGGTCATGTGCACTGTCTTTCAGGACAGGAAAGGAATTTTGTGGGTAGAACTCCTGCCTAAATACACGACAGTAAACATGGCAGTTTATTGTGAAACACTGAGAAAGTTGTAACGTGCAATTCAAAACAAATGGCATGGCATGCGAAGGAACGGAGTTGTTGTTCTCCGTGACAGGGCAAGGTCTCATGCCACAAATGTGATGCCGGGTTACCAGATTTGGATGGGAGCAGCTAGTCTACCCTCCTTACAGCCCAGATTTGGTGTCCAGCGATTATCATTTGTTTCTCCAGTTGAAATGATTTCTTGCTGGCCAGCAGTTTGATGACGACTGTAACCTGAAGACGACGATTGAGATGTGGCTCAAAACCCAGGCGGCAGGCTTCTATGAGGACAGTATCCAGAAACTTGAGCGACAATATGACAAATTCCTTAACATCCAATAAGAATATGTTGAAAAGTAGATTAAGGTATATAGAATTTATTGCACACTAAAAATTAGTTATCAATATACTTTTTTGTTTTACCTTCAAATGGTATTTACTTTCTGGATTGCACTAGTAGATTTCCAACTAGTGTAGCTTACACCTGCACGTTTAAAAATATCCAGCAAAAGAACTAGTTGTGAATTTTGTACATCAGATTTCGCATTCATGGAGCTTTTTGACCTGCATGAGTATGTATGTGCACTGAAAGACTACTATTTCGTATGAATTTTTTGTGGCAGATCTCACACTTATATGGTCTATCATCTGTATGTGTGTACCTATGAATGGAAAGAATACTACTTTGGGCAAATTTCTTGTGGCAAATTTCACACTTGTATGGCTTTTCACCTGTATGAGTGCGTGTATGCAGTACAAGGTGACTACTTCGTGCAAATTTCTTCCGACAGATTTCGCATGTGTATGGTTTTTGACCTGTATGAGTACGCAAATGCACTGAAAGTTCACTATTTCGTATGAATTTTATGTGGCAGATCTTGCACTCATAGGGCTTCTCACCTGTATGGGAACGGGTATGCACTGAAAGATCACTACTTTGTCTGAATTTTTTGTGGCAAGTTTCGCACTCGTAGGGCTTTTCTCCCGTATGAATGCGCATGTGCACTGAAAGATCACCACGCCGTTTGAATTTTTTGTGGCAAATGTCACACTCATGGCGCTTTTCACCTGTATGAGTGAGCATGTGAATGGAAAGAATACTACTTTGGGTAAATTTCTTGTGGCAGGTTTCGCATTCATGGGGCTTTTCACCTGTATGAGTGCGAACATGCAGCATAAGGTGACTACTTCGTGTGAATTTCTTGAGGCAGATTTCACACTCGTATGGCTTTTGACCTGTGTGAGTACGCATGTGCGCTGTAAGTTCACTATTTCGTGTGAATTTAAAATGGCAGATCTCACACTCATATGGTTTTTCACCTGTATGGGAGCGGATATGAACTGATAGATCACCACTCTTACTGAATTTTTTGTGGCAAAACTCACACTCATAGTGCTTTTCCGGTTTTTTATCTGTATGAGTGTGCATATGGGCTGAAAGATTACTACTTTGTGAAAATTTCTTGTGGCAGATTTCACATGCATGGGGCTTTTCACCTGTATGAGTGCGAGTATGCAATAAAAGGTTACTACTTCGGCTGAATTTCTTGTGACAGATTTCACACTTGTGGGGCTTTTCACCTGTATGCGTAAGCATGTGACATGAAAGTTGGCCACTTTGTGCAAATTTTTTGTGGCATATTTCACATTCATAGGGCTTTTCACTTGTATGAGTGTACATATGCACTGAAAGATTATTACTTCGTGTAAATTTTTCGTAACAGATTTGACATTCGTAGAGCTTTTCATCTGTACCAGTGAACATACGCTTTGAAAGATTAGAATTTTGTGAAAATGTCTTGTGGCAGGTTTTACAGTCGTGGGGCTTTTCACTTTTGTTTTGCTTAAATTTCTTGTGACTGATTTCACACCCAAAAGGATTTTCACTGTCATGGGTATTCATGGTGACTAAAATATACTTTCTTTCATGAATTGTTTATTGCACAATGTAATTTTTCACATGCAGGAGCCATTAAATATTTTAGATTATACTATGCTATATATATGGTATCACACTTATTTTGTGTTATCTGCATGTTTAAGCAAATGCCTTTTTCACCCTTGTTCAGTGTAAAATCTCCATAACATCTTTTTCAAAGTCTTTTCAGTGGGAATCACCTCATCTCATAATGCACTGTGTTAATTTCAAGCACATTTCATCTTCATGGAAGTTTTCAACAGTTTTGCAGGATCCTCCCAACATTTTGTGGGAGAAATTATAGTTTGACTCTTCCTTTCTTGCATTACCAATATTGAAGATATTAAGTATGTTGTGAGACATGCTGCACTTAAGTATGTTGTGAGACATGCTGCACTGTAATTAGCTTTTTCTCTTTCGATTTCTAACTGTTCCGTAAAACATCTTTCACCTGCATTTCATTTGCTGTCTAAGTTTGAAAAGCAATAAAAGCTGCTTTTTCACAATGTGATAAAAAGTACAACATGTGGATTTTTGATATACTGCTGTTTACATTGTCTGTAGGCATGTTGAGAGCTGAAGATACAAGTGTTATGCCAATCACAAGTAATTTAACCAGTTGGGGATTAAGGAACTTGTGTAATGACATAATTCTACAGCATGCTACATAATAACTATTGTATTTTTAATCACACCAGATTATCAATAAATATTACTTTATCGAAGAATCAGTTTTGCTTTGATGGCTTTGAATGTATATGGTCACAATAAAGCATCTTCAGCTAGACACAAACCCTTCATTACAAGTGTTTCACAAGTAGAATTACCAATCCCATGAAAACAACACATTCTTTTATCTGCATGCCATTCATTACTCAACTACTGCTACACAATGAAAAAAGTTTTCTTTCAATTTCTATTGAATATATAAAAACTCAATTTCTTATGCTCTTATGGCTGCAGAACAATTCATTTCATGAGAATTATTTTTTTAAACAATTCTTTTCTTGTACCTACAGTCAAACAGGTAATTTGTTTTCAGATTTTATTTCTTTACAATGTTTATATCCAGGTGTATTTTGGACAAGCAGCATTAATATGACTGAGTAATTATGTTTGTACACATCACTGGGTGGGGGGGGGAGAGGATGTATTAATGCAGAATATTTAGTGCAGAAACAATCTAGGAATTAGTATTGTTATTTGATGAATCTAAGTATGTGTGTATGCAATAGGTGTGTGCAAATCCTGCTATTACTTATTGCAAAATAATTTTTGAAAGATGTTACCACATAAAACAAATATAAAATGAGTTTGCATAAAAGGCAATTACAATATTTTTTCAAAATATTATAAATGTCTTTTTTTTTTTTATGAACAATTATTATATGTCACCAAACAATTGTTTTTGTATCAGCCCAAGCAGGATCAACACTGAGGAGTACAAAGTCCATTTAGTACTCATTCACATTTTTTGTGCACTAGTGAATAAATTCCATGAATACAATCTTCGCTCACCGACAATATATATCTTTTCACACAGCCCTGTGCATTTTCTTACACAATCGTAGGCTTGTGTGCCCTTTGGTGTTTCTCCCCCTCTGAAAACACAAAAACTGAGTCTTTTTTTTTTTTCACATTACGTAGATTTTCTATTTTGTACAGAAAACTTGCCTTTATAACACGAATTTATGCATAGCAAACAACCACTGGAATTCAAGGTGCCATTCTCATCAAAATAAAAATAATAACAATGATAAGATGTAGTCCTTACCGCTTAGAAACAGGAACCTTTCTGCTTTAATATTAGACGATGAGGCCTATAGACTGAGCTTTGTGCCTCACAGCAACTAGTTGGCCATGACGCAGTAGCGGGAATGTCTCCTGATCACTAAGAATCTCGAAAATGCACGACCAGCCTAGGATGTGACAAGGTTAATAGGCAGTCTACTAACCTTGGGAGGTGAACCTCCTTGCGACCAGCACATGAAGCTACGGCAGCATCATAAAAGTCCATCATAGGACACGCTCATGAGAAGGAAAGTTAGAAATGGAGCGTTCCCTAGGAGAAGCGTCTTGAGAGAGTAATAAATTTCTCCAAGGCCCGAACTTTACGTTTTGCCACGGAAGCGTCCCGAAAGTCCAACAAGGAATACGTTTGAGCAGAGACGGAAGTTGTGGAAGGAGGGGTTGTCACTCCAAAACAAACCCTCCGATATGCGCTGTACGCAGGGCAAGAGAGGAGGAAGTGAGGAACAGTCTCAGACCCAGAGCCACAGAAGCACATCGGGGAAGAACGTTTCCGAATCAGAAAGAGGTAGCTGTTTAAAGCTGCCATGTCAGTGCGTAATTTCTGAATTATGATCGCTGAGGAACTTCGATAACAATGTTCGCTAGGCCATCGGTGACGGAAGCTGATGAACGGATATCGCTCTGCCTCCCCCTCCCCCGGACGAAAGCCAGGCTGAATCAGAAGCGGAGATGAACACGTTACCACTGTGCCGAGCAGCGTCGGAGGCTGTAACTGGGGGGGGGGGGGCAAGGTCAGGCCCTCAGCATGGCCCCGTCGGGCGGCAGCGTCAGCGGCCTCATTCGCTGGAAGCCCAACATGAGCCGGGCACCAAACGAGCACAATGTCCTCGTAGAAAGAGCGGAGGCGTTGAAGAGAATCATGCAGACGAACGATAATGTCTTGAGATTTGCGCTTTAATGCCAACAAAGCCTGTAATAATCGTTCTGTAGAACAGAACGACTATCAGTAAGCAGCAAGAAGCCACCGCACGGGCCGGGAGAAAATGAGAAAATTCAAGCGCTGTTATTAGGGCCCACGCTTCAGCCGAGAACACTGAAGAAATAGTCGAGAAGGAGAACAAACGGCTGGAATTGTTCCGTGGAAAAAAATGCCCGATCACCACCGAGGAGTTAATCTTCGAAGCGTCAGTTGCAATGATGTGGTGCGACGCTGAGTACTGGGCCAAGAACACCCCAAAGCAATGTCTGAGAAGCATCGGATGCAGATATCGTTGCTGAAAAGGGAGACCCGAGAAGTTAATCGAGTAGCAGGGTGCAGACGAAACAGGAGGGGCTGGCAGAGCCTGAAGAAGATCGCTGTTGACGAAAAGCGGCACCTGTCGGAAGCGACTGAGCACGATTCCAAAGGGAAAGCCATGGGATCTCCAAGCGTAGAATGACAAGGCGTCCTCTTCCAGAAGAAGATTAGCGATAGGTGAACACTGACCCATCGATAGGTGGCTGTACAAATTTTTTTTTTTTTTTTTTTTTTTTGATTGGAGGTTTAACGACCACCGTGAGCAACTCAATGGGCTATAAGCAGTCGCCCGTCCCTAATTTAGGGTCACTGGTTCCAGGGAAGGGAGAGAGCCAGTGCCGTAAGACAAACACAACATCCATGCCTCACCGGGATTCGAACCCGGACCCCGTTCGGACGAATGATCAGAGGCCATCGCTTAGACCACTGCGCCACCGGGGCGGCGTACAAAAATCGGACTGTCAGGAAGGTGATTCGAGAACGAACGCTAGCGATTCCACATTCAGCACGCAAGACCGCAACAGGCGTCGAACGAGGGAGGTGAATGGCTGCACGGAGTGCATGGTTGAACAGAACTTCTAGAGCGTCGTAGAGATAGGTGGGGGGACGCGAACAGGACCGGAGCCGCATATTCCAGAATAGGCCGAATCACAGCATTGACAAGGGCAAGAGCGTTGGGGAAGCTAAGACCCCACCGGCGATGAAAAACAACTTTAACAGCAGACAAGGCTCGGAAGACTGACTTCTTGAGGTGCGTGAGGTGAGAAGACCAGGTCAGGGAAGAGTTAAACCAGACCCCTAAAATCTTGATGGAGGACTGCCAGGTCACTGAGTCGGAGCCCAGCCGGAAAGGAGGGGCCGGTGACCGGCGCTTACGAGAGAAGTCAACCACGAAGCTTTTAGAAGGAGAGAGACGTAAATCCCAGGAAGATGCCCACTGAACAAGGGAATCCAAAGTGGATTGCATATAGCTAAGTGCCGCCGCCCGGTTGGGACTATAGGAAACAATAAAAATGTAGTCTGCAAATAAGAACATATGCGCATTCGGATGACAGCAATCTACCACATCATCAATGTATAAGTTAAAAAGGATAGGCGAAATGGAGCTACCCTCAGGAACACCTCGATACTGCGGAAGGGAGGATGACACCGTTCCCTGCCAACGAACGCGAAATCTGCGCCAAGCAAGGTAGTCAGCCAGCCAACGGAGAAGACGTCCATGAACACCCAGAGACGCCAATTTACCGAGGAGAGCAGGATGACAGACCGAATCATATGCCGCCTGAAGGTCCAAAGGCCGCCCCGGTGGCGCAGTGGTCTAAGCGATGGCATCTGATCATTCGTCCGAACGGGGTCCGGGTTCGAATCCCGGTGAGGCATGGATGTTGTGTTTGTCTTACGGCACTGGCTCTCTCCTTCCCTGGAACCAGTGATTCTAAATTAGGGACGGGCGACTGCTTATAGCCCATTGAGTTGCTCACGGTGGTCGTTAAACCTTCAATCTAAAAAAAAAAAACAAAAAGGTCCAAAGGCACCAGAAAAACATATTTATGTCTAGCTCGAGCCACCAGAAGATGACGTTGGATCGACAGAAGGCACGCCGATGTGGAACGTCCTGGAAAAAATGCAAACTGCAGCTTGCTAATCCGTTGATGAGAGAGAATGAAGTCTGTGAGGCGAGAGATCAGGACTTTCTCCAAGATCTTCGAAAAACCGATGTGAGAGTGATCATTCGGTACGATGATAAGTTGAGAGCGGATTTGTTAGGCTTCTTTATTGGGATCACCCAGGACTCCTTCCAGCATGAAGGGTGAAAGCCGGCAGACCAAAAAAGGTTAAGGAGGTCAACCAGCCATGACGAATTCCACCTCCATATACGTCTCACCAGTTCGTAAGTACATCCATCAGGACCGGGAGCACAGCGTCGGGACGATCCATTAATAGCCCTGGCAACTTCACCGGCTGTAAGTAACGCATCCATCACTAGGGAAGAGTCATCATGGTCAATAGAAAAGGAGTGCACCGAACAGCCTGAGGCTGTGGAAAAGAGATCACCAAACGCCGAAGTCTGCTCCACCGGATCAGCAACAAGGGAATCGTCAATCCGAAGAAGCAGGTGATCCGGGCTCAATCCAACATGAAATTTCAGACGGCGCAAGAGGGAGAAAACGAAGCCTGGCCTCGAGGTGTCGTTGCATTGTGCCTTCCAGTAGGCACGTCTCTTAAGTGTGAGGAGGTGGCGATGATTCCGTTCTTTCGGCCGATATAACGTCCAAGCAAAGAGGCAGCCGGACGACTTGGCATAGCGAAGGAGGCGGCGTTTCATGCGAAGCCGCTGAGCACAATCAAAGTCCCACCAGGGAGACCAACGTCGACGCTGACCGCTGGGCCGACGAGAAGCATGGAGAATCTGGGAAATCCGGTCCAAGATCAGAGCGGCCCCTTCAGAAGTGGAAGGAAGTTCACCTCGGATAATCTTCTGGATGGAAGTCCAAGCCACTGACCAAACAACAGGCTGCAGACCCAGTGAAGGAGGGGGAGGGAGCCAAACATCCCTGTCGCCAATGTAATGACAGGATGATGGGTGCTACCGTAGAAGTCACTATCCACTGACCAGGAGCAGTAAGGAACCCGCTAAGGAGAGAGCACACGGTGAGGTCCAAGACAGAGCAACTTGACCCCCTGCACAAGGTAGAGGCCCCCGAGTTTAGGAGAGAAAGATCCTGCGAGCAAAGCCAGTCCACGAGCTCAGTACCTCCCCGGCTCAGAGAAGCAGAACCCCAGCTAGGGGGATGGATATTGAAATCCCCAACCACCATACAACAATCAGTAAGCAGTTGTTCGATCTGTCCAAGCAAGAGCGCCGAAAGGGTAGGAGAGGGAATTTATAAATTAATAATCCTGATCGTGGTGTCGCCAGAGAAGATATCCATAGCAAGAAGCTGTTCGTTCGAATCCGAGCTGAAGATGTCCACCAATCTGGAAGAGATATCCGATCCGATTGCAGTAAGGAGGCCACCCCCGACCCTCCCCCGATCACTTCTATACACCGTACGGGCTGGGAGGGGAAAAGAGAGACCAGGATATAGCCAGGATTCTTGGATAGTCAAGACCGTGGCTGTAGCAAAAATAGAACTGTCGGTGAAATAAGGTCTTTCCGAGCGAAGGGACTGCGCATTCCATTGGACCAGCGACCAACTATTCATGAAGAAAAAAGTGATCCGCTAGGCCAGATGCCGTCTTGAACCGCATGGAAGAGAGGCAACAAAGAAACTTACCGTCGTCACGATGAGTTTTCAGGTGAGACAGCAAGGCTGGACGAGAAGAGAAGGGCATGGCGCATGGAGGACACGAGAAAGTTCTGGAGTGAGAAAGTTTGACGGATTCCGCAGCAGACTCCACATACGGAACCACAGATTCTTCGCATGACAGGAATTTATCGGCGCTTTGGCCAGTGTCAGGAGGTTGCTCAGCAGGCACTGAAGAAGAAGGGCTCGCTGCAACTGTAGTGGGAGGATTCGGCAAAACTTCAGCCTGTGGCACCTGTGCATCGGTTGAGGTGGGACCGGTATGTAGAGAAGGAGGTGAAAGAAGATTCGTCAATGAGTCAAATCTACTGGCGAGGTTGGAGAAGATGTCCAGAAGCTTAGGGAGGGCAGAGGAGTAAGCACACGGAGGTTGAGTCTGAGTCGCCGTCGCCGCCGCCGCCGCATATGAAGCCTGGTGGACTTGACGCTCAGAGTCCCGAGCTTCTAGATAGCTGAGATGCTTCGAAGCCATAAATCTAGGATTCACCTTTTCTTGGAGGTAAATTGGGCAGTTCGTGTCAGAAGCAGGATAAGAGCCCTTGCACAATACGCACTGGAAGCTCGACGCCGAGCATACCGAAGAGTCGTGTCCTTCACCATAACGAGAACAGCGAGCGGCATTACGACAGGTTGACAGCAGATGTCCATAACGCTGACAATTTTTAAACTGCCTAGGTGAATCAAAGAAGGGTCTGACCACACACCTGGAATACCACAGACAGATAGTGTCACGGTTAGTAAAGCCCAGTTCCTCCACTAGGACCGAAGAAGTAGGGACCCTCGAGGAATTTACTGAACGTCGGAACCGAACAACACGAAGACAGTTCACACCACGGTCCAACAATTCCGTAGCAACCTCATCAACAGGGGCTTCAATGTCCACATCTCGACCTAAAAACTTCGTTGTCATAAGCTTAGTGAGGACCTGAGTTTTGACAGGTACCTGAAGAAAATTAGAAAGCCGCCCCGGTGGCGCAGTGGTCTAAGGCGCTGGCCTCTGATCATTCGTCCGTAAGGGGTCCGGGTTCGAATCCCGGTGAGGCATGGATGTTGTGTTTGTCTTACGGCACTGGTTCTCTCCCTTCCCTGGAACCAGTGACCCTAAATTAGGGACGGGCGACTGCTTATAGCCCATTGAGTTGCTCACGGTGGTCGTTAAACCTCCAATCAAAAAAAAAAAAAAAAAAAAATTAGAAAGTTGACAAATTTCCAGCAAGCAAATGAGATTCGAAGAACGCACCAATAAGTCACCCGAACGTAAAAACTGAACGTCTGAAATCGAGTCATGCATTGAAATATTGTCCACGAAGAATCTCTTCAACAACATGGGACGGACTCTGGGTAGCTTCCCAGAAGTCGCGGAAAAAGTATTTCACCACGAGTCTCTCCTTTTGAAAATGCCCTACGCAGCAATTACTGAGGAGACCATTGAATCGGACAAACAAAATCATTAACTGGTACTAGCAAACCACCCAGCTGAGGAAGCTCATCACCCGCTGAAGAAGGCATCCTTTTAGCCGGATTCGAGGAATCAGAGTCCCCCATCCCCGCCGGACCTACTGGCGGTAGCTAGGGCCCACCCCGAATCAACTGACCACACCAGACAAGAACATTCAAAGAAAAATATCCTACCTTGGATATGGGAAGAACCAACCGCCCGCAAAACTTTAGCAGGCAAAGAAGCAAAAAAAGAAGAGCAAACAGCAAACCGCTGTCTCAAAAATGAAACGAAACAAGAACGCTTTCGCCAACGACGACACACACAAAACATACGGTGCCGCCCCGGTGGCGCAGTGGTCTAAGGCGCTGGCACCCTGATCATTCGTCCGTAAGGGGTCCGGGTTCGAATCCCGGTCAGGCATGGATGTTGTGTTTGTCTTACGGGGCACTGGCTCTCTCCCTTCCCTGGAACCAGTAACCCTAAATTAGGGACGGGCGACTGCTTATAGCCCATTGAGTTGCTCACGGTGGTCGTTAAACCTCCAATAAAAACAAAAAAAAACAAAAAAAACACACGGTATCCTACGGGATTCACCGACTAGACACAGGAGAGCCGACTTCACACCAGCCAACCGTTGCCAATCAGCACCAAAACGGCGTTGGCCTCTGATCATTCGTCCGTAAGGGGTCCGGGTTCGAATCCCGGTCAGGCATGGATGTTGTGTTTGTCTTACGGCACTGGTTCTCTCCCTTCCCTGGAACCAGTGACCCTAAATTAGGGACGGGCGACTGCTTATAGCCCATTGAGTTGCTCACGGTGGTCGTTAAACCTCCAAACAAAACAAAACAAAAACAAACAGCACCAAAACTCTTTCTTTCGTACTTCAAAGTTTAAACTCTAAACCTTGCTTCAGCCTTCAACCAACCCTTATTCACCTTCCTGCTTAAATATACCAAGAAGTAAAACTTGAAAGACTCCGAAACAAAGAACCAGCAAAAGTACTATCAAAAGATTCCGTGATGATGAGGCTTATAGACTGAGCTTTGTGCCTCACAGCAACTAGTTGGCCGAGCTGTAATAGCGAAAATGTCTCATGATCAAGATGAAACACCAAGATGCACGAACGGCACGTGAAGCCACGGCAACACCACAAAGCTATTATGTTTGTAATTTCACTGGCATTTTATTCGAATTTAAATTTAAGAAATTTTTCACTTTTCATCATATTTAGGACTGTCAAGATGGTGCCTACATAATCTTTTATATAAATTTTCTTAGCATATAACGATCGAGACCAACGAGATAGAAATACGTAGATGCTTGAGAAGACGCTATGTTTGACGAAATTGAACGATCGGCGCCATCGACATGACGGGCGGAAACGGAGAACCGGAATACTGAGTAAGATCTGTACCAATGTGAAACTTAATATAAACATCAAACATTTGCATCAGTTTCACCTAGAAAAAATAAACGCCTAAAAACGTGTGCTATAAGTATGAGTCGAGGCCGACGAAAAAGACAGGCTACGGTGCGAAATAGTCACGTGCACAACTTAGTGCTGTCGCCAAGTCAATCGGTTGAACAGCCATTGCATCGTTGGATCACAGTTATTTGTATTGAGTGTTCCTTTTATTGTCATTTGGATACACGTATGGTTTTGTGAGGTAGGTATTTTTATATTTCTAAGATAAGGTTAATTCTTAGTAAACGTTTTATTTAGTTTTAGTTGTAATTATAGGTTTAATGAGTAGATATTAGTTTCGCACGTGTTGAAATCTGTTCATGTCTCGTGAATAGTGAAGTGTAAATAAGTGAGTTATTCTGTGGTGTTGAATTCTTATTTCAAATAGAATAATTAATATATTTTGCCAATGCCGATTCACATAGAGCTTGAATATTACCAGAAATCAGGGCAATTTTTCAGAAAATTAGCCTTCGTAATTTGTATGACATTTGCATCTCCAACAATCGTTAGCCCTTTCTTTACGAAATTAATGCTTGAACTGTTGCATTGCAATGTGTGTCTGAATTAAAGAGGTCATTTTTTAATTTCGTAACTTAATGCAACTGTGATATAGCATTTGTCTGATTGAATTTACTAAAGCTGTCTGAACAGTGTGGACAGATTATGTTGAAAAACTGCATGATCAACTTCATTCTAACTGTACAATACATAGGGAACTATTTTCGATTAAAAGTTTCATATCTAGTTCTTCACTTGTATTAAAAGGTATAATTATTTTTACAGGAATTGCCATGCCACGGTGTTGCAGTGTTAGTGGCTGCAAGTCAAATTATAGAAGTGAAAAGGAGACTGTTACAACTTTTGCCATACCAAAGTAATGTATGCAGCAGATTTTGTATAAGACAAGCTTTGTCTTATACAAAATCTGCTGCATACATTTAAACAAAGTTCTGATTTTAGATTTTCTGTTGAATGTTTGTGTATGAGTAGCTTGAAAACTAAATAGGAAAACATAACTCTCCTCAGCTGCAAAATACTCTTGAACAACTTAGTAAAAGCCAAACATGATAACCGAAATGATTTGAAATCACGTGAAAGAAAAATTAGGAAGTTGAAAGTCTGAACGCTTAGTTTTGTGCGCCTGTGCACAGAGTAAGTCCTGAGATAGGAAAAAGAGTTCAAACTATCAAATATTTTATATGCATGTAAGGTGTATAGCTAGGTTGGTTAAAGCATTGAAATGTATTTTTTCTTCTGTAGTAAATGAAGATAACATTTCTAGAAAGTTATCTTTGAAACTGGAAAGTAAAGATCCATCATATTTGGTTTCATTTTATTTAAAACTTGTATACTAGGAAGCAGTAATTCAGTTAGCGTCTCGTAACATTTTCGATCTTTTTTCCCCTTCATCACCTATTATTCACATAGTGATGCTGAGTGGTGGTGGCATTATGTACTGAAGATTTGTATTTAATTTTTGGTGGTGTCATTTTTTTTTTTTTTTTTTTTTTAAATTGGAACTAATAGTGTTGTGTTTGTTTCATTTTAATAGCAGTTTTGATTTCATCAGTCCAAATTCATTTGAAAATCTGTGGACTATTTTCTTTCCGTGGAAGATGATGATGTACTCCTTCGCGTCATGGGGTCTGGCTAGTCCAACGAGATAGAAGTACGTAGAGCGCTTACGTCGGGGAACGGGTGAAGCCACCGGAAACAAGTGGCAGCCATGTTTGATGAGGTACAGAACGATTTCCGTTCCGTGTTACGAAAGGGAGTTTTCGTAATATATGGTTTGATGTTAAATAAGGATATATCTCAGAAATGTTGTTATAAACACTTAGGGGTGAGACCAAAACTTTAACGTATCAAATAACGCTTTTCATTGTTAGTTGGCGGCAATAGTGTTTTAAAAGAAAATGATATTTTAATGGATGCAGCTTGCTTTCGTTGAATAAAATCTCATGCCGTAATTTTTTGACATTTTACAAATTTTTTGGAACAAATTTTCAGTGAAATATAAGTCAGCGGTAATAGAGAAAATGAAAAAAAAAAGAAATAAAAAATACAGTTGCAGTCAATCCGCAATTTCGGTAAAAATCTTAGATATTCGTGGGTCATCACCATGAGAATGCTGAATCATCCCACAGCTTATCACTCCAAATACATAGACGCCAAATATTTTATGAGAGTTTTACATGAAAAAAACAAATTCGAAGAAAATCGGAAAACAAACAATGAGTTTACACGGCCAAGAGGTACCAATACTAAAATACTTTTACCAACTGCCCCTATCTTATATAATCAGAAGAAAACTACTACTTAACTGGTTTTTATTTAATAAAAATTAAAAGTCCTTAGCACTGGGCATGTTTCTAATCTGTTTGTTAGCCTTAACATTCGACAACACAGATCTGTAAGCCTTGTTCGTGGGTAGGCAAGGCAATTGTGGTAACTTGACCATAATAAAGGTATCTCCCAGTACATACACTAAATACTTCACACAATGTAATTCTCTCTCACTCTCTATGTATATATAAGACCCAGAAGATGACTCCATGGGAGATGAATGGATGAAATTCGAAATCATGCAGGAGTGACACGGAGGAGACAGGCTCAAGACAGACAACTGTGGAAGAAACTTGGGGAGGCCTTCATCCAGCAGTGGATTGATAATGGTTGATGTTATACATATATCAGTAAAAAGAAGTAAAGCACACTCATGTAGTAATTAGACCACATCAACACTTCACCTTGCTGCAGGAATTAGACGTAGTAGAAATAAACATAGAATTAACCAGAAGTAACCCACTTTCATGGTTCTAAACAAAAATGACATAGAATGAAACAACTTAGGAACCCCAAACCACTCTTCAGGGAAAGACATCCGGAGCCCCGAAGTTAAATCATAGCTTAGGTGTTACCGAAAAAACCCCAGAAGACCCCATGGGAGATGGGTGGATGAAATTCGAAAGCCTGTCGGAGTAACATGGAGGAGATAGGCTCAAGACATACAGTTGCGGAAGAAACTTGTGGAGACCCTCATCCAGTAGTGGATTGATAATGGTTGACAATGATGATAATGATATATATATATTTTGATTATATACAGTATACATATATTGTAATGATAATAGTTGTCAATGATGATGATATATATACCATTATCAATCCACTGCTGAATGGTCTCCCCAAGTTCTTCCACAATTGTGTGTCTTGAGCCTGTCTCCTCCATATTACTCCGGCATGGTTTCGAATTCCATCCACCCATCCCCATGAGTCTTCTGTCCCTCGAAATCAGTTAAAAATTTCCGTCGTCCATCGGTGGTCTGTTCTTCTGGCAACATGTCCAGCCCATTGCCATTTCAGTAGTTTCACTCTCTCTCTCTCTGTATATATATATTCTTCGAGTTGTCTGCATTCTTTGCATGTCTTTTTTTGGCATCAAAAGAAAAATCTTTCTACACATCCTGCTTTTCTTTTTTAGTTAAGGCCATACATACAGTATATAGGCTATATATATATATACACACCTGGTTATGATGTCGCCCACCCTCTCTTTCTTTCTCTCTCTCTCTCTCTCTCTATATATAAAACATTACGTATAAACATTACTTACCTTTTTCCTGTATTTTTTATTCTGTCAGTTTACTTTTTGATGTATTTTAACAGCAGGAATAGGCTAACCCTTTTTTTGATGAAAATTATTTTATTTATGTATCTACATATGTTTATTTGCTATGTATTATTTAACTATCTTCCAAGGTTTATCCGTAAGAAAAAGAATTGAAAATAATTATTCTTAAGTGCTGTTTAAATAAACTTGGTGACCTAATATATGTTGTAGTTACAGATATATATATATATATATCACTTCTGTAACTCCCCTGTGACCTAGGTATAGACAGACGTTGGGGCAATATGATGCTCCAAATGCTATTTACCGTTAGCAACACCAGTACCGAGTAGCTAAAAATAGTTTTATGTACTTTTTCAACCTAAAAATAATTTTTGGTATCAAAAGAAAAATCTTTCTACACATCCTGCTTTTAATATCTGGGCAGGTAAATTTTCTCTGGGCATGTATTATTTTAGATATTTTTCAAGCTCTGGGCTGAGTGACCAAAAAAATTCAGATTATGGACTTTAATTTTTTTATGGGACAAAAAATTGTATTTTTTTTTGTTTCAGTATTAAGTATTTAATATTTTTTTATTTGCACTTTCATATTTTACTTTTTTTTAAAGCCTAGTTTTTTGTTATCCCAAAGCTGAAATTTTGTAGTTTTCACCTGATATTTGTACACATTTTGGCAATTGTTAAGATGTACTGCACAGTTTTTTTTGTTTGTTTCAATTTTAAGGGCACAGCCTCTTATTAATATGAAGTGAGAAATTAACAACCACTGATTTGCATTCATGATGTGCATACAGTTTGGCGAGCAAATGTTTATGTTTTGTGTTGTTATTTTGTGGGTTTCTTTAACAGTCTTGCTGGAAATACAAGTGCGTCTGATTTGTATTTTGAAAATACAGGCACAACTTGTTCAATTCAAAGAAAGATTGATTTATGTGAGGGATATTTGTTCAACACTAACCTCTCATATATATGGTTGATGCAAAAGGAATAACTGGCAATTTATACATGGACATACTGACTGTACATTCATCATGAATCAGAGGTCACATTCTTCAAAAAAAAAAAAAACACCACCTATCACGCAAAAATCAAATGCAAGTAGTTATTACAAAATGTTGCTAGTCCCTTTCTTTTGTATTATTCCATAATTTTTTTCAATTGTCATTTCATAATCGTTTGTGCCAGTTTTCATAAATATTTTATGTTATTTGCATTTTTGAGGTACCATTGTACTCCCTGTTTCCTATTTTCAGTTTTAAATCAATATTGCCTGTATTTTTGCTACCCAAAAACCACACACATTGTACTAACACATTCACAAATAAAGAGTATTCTGTCAAGAAATTTTCAGGCTCCCCACTCTCACTTTGTTGCAGTAATACTACAGATTAATCACTAATCAGAGACAAATGCCTAGAACACAAGCTGGGTGACCCTGTGCTTTCAGATAAAATACTAGATTGTTTCCTGACAGGTGTCAGCAAGCAATAAATTTATATTACCAATCACAATTATTACTTCTGCAATTTAAGTAACCATAAATTGATTGCTTTACCAGTATTTGCTATCTAATGGGCATTAGCCATGGGTACATGATCTTTATCACATAAAAAGAAATTGCTGCTTCCTAAGATTTTGAAATATTTGTTGTCTTGTCAGACAAGTTGCAAGTACACTATACAGATTCTAGAATATATATGCAAATGCCATTTGCAAAACATCCTCAAGTATATGTAAAAAAAAAAAAATCACTAGCATAAGTAAAAATTGTTCCCAAAAAGCCTGAAAGTTGGTAACTCACAATTAACCTCATCTTCTCATAAACATGATTGCCGCCCCGGTGGCGCAGTGGTCTAAGGCGTTGGCCTCTGATCGTTCGTCCGTAGGGGTCCGGGTTCGAATCCCGGTGAGGCATGGATGTTGTGTTTGTCTTACGGCACTGGCTCTCTCCCTTCCCTGGAACCAGTGACCCTAAATTAGGGACGGGCGACTGCTTATAGCCCATTTGAGTTGCTCACGGTGGTCGTTAAACCTCCAATCAAAAAAAAAAAAAACATGATTCAGTGTTCACATTGAGTACGACTGTTTACAAAATATAAGGAATAAAAAGTCTTAAGATAACACAGATATTGAAATGGTTCATCTGCAGGTTTAATCACCAGCTACACGGATTAGATGTCCTATTTTCTGCGTTTGATTAACTGAGCATTTACAGCTCAACCTTATTTAAAAATGCTTACTTGTGAAATGTAGGGCTAACCTTCCAAAAGTGGAGTAAATGGCATTTTATTGTTGAAATAAATATCCAAAATGGGCTGATAATTGTGAATATTCACAAAACATAGCACGATCGCCGAGCAGCTGAAAGAACCGAGGTGACTCCTTGACACACGCAGAATTTGTACCTCATCAAAGATGGCGGTCTCCCCACGTTGGCTTCAGCTGCCACAGCAGAGAACCAATCACAGAAGCACTCTATGTATTTCTATTTCGTTGGGCTAGTCCCTCAAAAACACCATACCCGTACGAGTTCCATGTCACTTATTTCCAGATTAATAAATGTTAGCAGTAATATTGTAGCATTTTTGTTTACGTTTCAATACTGTACTAAAAAATTCCAGGAAATTTCTCTTATTTTTCATACTTTGCCACTATGACTTCATTGCCATAAATTTTTTGATAAAAACTCCTGTGAGAAGTTAACTGAAGTGTTACTGTGTGTGTGTGTGTGTGTATGTGTGTGTGTGTGTGTGTGTGCCAGAGCTGAGTTCGGGCTCAATTTTAAGAGCCCGAGCCTGAAGTATATCAGCCCGAAAGAGTCCGAAAATTATGATTAACCTGTATAGGCATTAAAAAAGTCTTGCAAACTTCCACTCTTTCCTACCCATGCAATTAACCAATGTCTTTCTCAACTGCGGAGTGGGGAAGGGATATCTATCTATTTCTATAGTTTCTTTAACCATTCATTTCTTCCTGAAATGTTTTTTTTTTTTGGGGGGGGTGTATCAGGAAGCATTTGGTGGCACAACAAACTACGTCGTATATTGCTCAATAGAATTAGCAGCTTCCTCTTTGAGGTGGGGAGCAAAATTCCGTCAGCTTGCTCTCTACTATCTATACTTCTTAAAACTTATCCTTGGCAGAAATCCTGTAATTCATGGCCTATGGTATTTTGTTATCCAAGCCCGGAATGGATAGCCCTGCAGAATTCCTACTCCCCATTTAGACCCAGTTGCTAAAGAATTCTCTTTAAAACTAGAAAGTGTAAAAAAAGCCTCGTGTGCTAAATCATATAAAATCACATTAAAGGAAAAAGGAAGAAAATTCTTCCCCTCTCTCCAAGCCCAAACTCCAGTAAGTATTACGCAGCCAGCACCCGCTTCGGGCTCGGCCCGTCTCAGCACTGGTGTGTGTGTGTGTGTGTGTGTGTGTGTACTAGTGCTTAGCTTGATATTTATAGTAGGTATATTGAAAGTAAAAAATTTAATTTTACCATAATGAGCAAATTTGGCTTCTAGTAAAGAATGTTAGTTAAATGTGTAAATTCCCTAGTGTTATGAAAAACTACTAACCAATTGTGCTTAATTCCTTTAGAAATGTGTGGGAAATAATTATTTATACTGTTGAAATGTTGTCTAGTCCAAAATGTGATATCAAATATGTTTTATAAAAAAGTAGATCACAGTTAGGTATGAACATTACAAAAGTAGATTTTGGGTAAAGAAAATAATGGACACAACTCGTACATAAAATATTCAGATTGTAACACATACTGGAGGATCTAAAGCTGAGATAATTTTGATGTAACTTCTGATGATTCAAACTATTTGAAACAGATGTCTTAATTTCTGCCATTGGTTAGCAAGAATTCTTTATTAATTTTGTTGTGTGTAACTATAACTTTGTTGCAGATGCTATCACATAAGGAAAGTTAGGGTAAACAATCTGAAGCTAAATACAGTTGCAGCTTGTGATGACTTCCTTCTTTCAAACTATTTGAAACAGACATTTGAGGTACATTTATGCAAAAAAATGGTCCCATTTGTTTATTTTTAATAGTATTTCTTACTTCGTTCCGCTTGAAGATACAAGACAAATTGATAGTCAATAGGTAAGTTGATACTTTTTCCAAATGTAGTATTTATGCTAATTTTTAAAACAAACTAAAAATTTGATTTCTGAATTGCAGCAAAGTGCTTTAATAATATGAGTGTGGATCAAAAAGTTACAGTGTTGAATAAACAAAACAAAACAAATATATACTCAGGGGATGTATGTTAGTTTAAAGGTACAACATTAATTCATTTTTCAACATAGTTGCCTAAAGACTAAACATTTATCGGAATGTGCGATTAACTTTCCCATACCTGTACAGAAAAAGTCCAGTTTGGTGCAACTAGTTAAGGACCGCACTTTTCACAGCCTCATCGGTTGGGAATCGTCCACTAAGGTCCTGTTTTATTTTACCGAGCAAATGGTAGCCGCATGGGGATAAGTTGGGGCTGTAAGGTGGATGTTGCCACACCTCCTACTTGAATGACTGCAGCAATTCCCTCTGTTTTCCGTGCTGTGTAGCGTTGTTGGGCAGCAGAGTGACACCTTCGCTCAACTTACCCCGGCATCTGTCCTTAATTGAATTTCGCAGATTTAATAGTGTTTGGCAATATGAGTCACTATTGATGGTCGTCTCTTTTGACAGAAATTCTGCAGCATATTCACAGTCGCCATGACATCTCCCGCAGACAGACAGTTGGACTTTTCACGTCTTCCTTGTTGGAAAGGTGACATGTTTCCATTCCATGGACGATCGTTTGATTTCAGTTACGTGACAGTAAATATGTGATTTCAGATTGCTTATAGAGATATATTTTCCACGTATAATAAGAACAAATATTTCTTCCCCAATGTTTACCTGAATAACTGGGAATTTGCTAAGCATCGACCTGACTCTAAATAGCTGAGCTAAGATGAAGCAGGGCTCGCTTTGACTGGCGAAAATCTGAGATTATTCAGATTAAATCACTCGGATGTTTGGGACTTCCTCATCCTGGATGGTGTAACAGTAGCATGCTCGAATGGAAATCAGGAAATGCAGATTCGCTTCCTGCTCCACGGCGATGAAATTTTCAAATATTCTGGTATGAAAGAGTTAGTCAGTAGCACTAAATCTGCAATTTCAGATTGCTTATTGGCTCATAACGCAATTAAATTTCTGTTAATGGTGAGGAAGAATTCTGTTTACTGAGATATAGTTTGAATTAAATTCTAGCACGGAAATAGTTTTTTCACTATTTGGCTTACCTAACAGTGTTCAATTATAGTAATTGTAAATTTACAAATACAAATGAAAGGAAAATTCAATAGTGACAAAATAGAATAATAGTATGAAAAATAAGTTCTTGCATTAATTTTTCACAAAACAATGAGAACATTTTTTGTGACAGTGTCCTTCATTCGACGTTTTTTTCAATTACCAAGAAACTAGCTTGTGCCAGAATGTGTTGTCACATAATTTTAGTGTTGAAATATATACAGATAAGGGTTAGTTTTTTTATTCCAAGTAGATATAAGTAAAATAAATTCTAATGCACAGAGATGATTTGTATTAAAAGGGATCCTAAGCATATTTTTTTAAGAAGGAATTATTTCCAAATGATGTACCTTTAGTGTACAGAAGCATTTTCCTAGAAATAACACCATTAAACAAAATACATGCAATAATATCAAAAAAATTATTTTTTCCAGAACAAGAAAAAAATATAACTTTTTTTAATTTAGTAAGGAACGTTTTAGTCAGAGATATGTATACGAGGGAACACTTTTCCTTCGCCCTCAATATGATTTCGCTTAACGTTTTCCGTTTGCTATTAATATTCTGTACGCTATTTATTAAACGAATTTGCTTTTCATTGTTGCTAGAAAATCATGAAGGCAAAAAAAAAAAATGAACTACACGGACAACGAAGAAAATATAGTTAATTTCATTAAACAGAGCAACAAAACTTTCGAATATGTCTCTTGATACGACTTTGCTAAAGGAACGGCTAAGCGCGAAAATCCACACTACACGGAAAACTAAAAAAAAAATTAATTCAGTAGTGTTAAACGATTAATTTCAGTAGAACTCCCATTTTAATAATGTTCCTTTTAAACGTTTTATTCTCTGATAGTTTGAAATTAATATATTAGATGTGCCACTTTTTATTCGCTGCGTGTTGGAAAAATTAGCTCTCTACTCGGTCACCGTTTGCTCTCGGCTGCCCAAGTAGAGGCAACAGCACTAAGTTGGTCACGTGATCTCGTCGATGCCCTTTCGCACCGACGCCTGTCTTTCTCGTCAGCCTCGTATGAGTAGTATATACCCTTAACATTGAATATGAGAAGTATTTCTGAAAAAGGAGTGCTCGTATGCAACGCGATTCTCAGCACATCTTTAAAATGAAACAAAACCAGACGTGCCTATGTTATCCCTATGTCATCCCGTCTGTGGACAGGTTGAGACTAAATTCACGCTATGCGTGAATATAGCCCAAAGACTATATACCGTATGCATATGACGTCACAGCAAGGTAAATCCAAGGAGGTTAGAATAAGATATCTTTTCTTTTTTGGATTGGAGGTTTACCGATCACCGTGAGCAACTAAATGGTATAAGCAGTCACCCGTCCTTAATTTAGGGTCACTAGTTCCAGGGAAGGGAGAGAGCCAGTGCCGTAAGACAAGCACAACATCCATGCCTCACCGGGATTCGAACCCGGACTCCGTTAGGACAAATGATGAGAGGCCATCGCTTAGGCCACTGCGCCACTGGAGATGCCCTTGTTAATGGAGCAGTACCGTTTTGCGTGAAGCCTATAACCGCGAGTGACGGCCGTCAAAGTGTGGGAAAACTAATGGTTTTCGAGACTATTGCAATGCATTTTGTGATGGCCAAATCGCCTTCTTTCGTCGCAAATGTTTCCAATGTCGCACAGTAACTTGCTGCCGATGTGTGAGAAAATGCTAAATTTATAAAATTCTTAATTATTTTGAGGCTCCTTCCCATTTTTATTTTAAATTGAAACGCACGAACATTAGTGCAAATTCTAAACAAAACATAACGTCAAAATTGAAAACTTGACTTGTGTAAGAAGTATAATTCATTCCGGTTTGATATTAACTCGATTTCTGCAACCAAAAACCACGCAATTCCAAAGTACACACAGTAGAAATCACATAGGTAACATGTAACCAACGTCAAATTCACACACCTTACGGCTTCACGGTTAAGAGACTCAGGGCATCTCCAGAATTATTATTCCAACCTCCTTGGGTAAATCATCCTAGCAGACGCCCTGGTGATCAAGGAGGGTGTAGCACGTGACGTCATCGAGAAATTTAAGTGAAGTGGCAACAGTCCCTGCAAGTTCCTGAAGGACAAGCATAGCGGGCTGTTCTGCACTTAGTGTGTAAAGTGCAATTATTAGCTGTCGGTGTTTATAAAAATTTGAAGCCAAAAGGCCTAGATTTTTTGGCATTATGAATTGCGGTAATAGAGGAAATCGAGACCTTAAGTCTTTTTCAGGCTACTAGCTGCTGTCTCTAAAGGCAGTACCGAAAAAATTCGCTTATATGCTGAACGAAGGGAGATGCTTAGAAAACACTTTTTTTTTAAGAGTTAGACCCTTCAAAGGCAGAAAACCTCTTAAATGTTAGTTTTATCTAGAAATCAGTGATTTCTGGTAAAGCAGAGAATCCATCTTTTACTTGTTCAAACGCTGTTGGAGTGCAGTGCTTGCACTTATTGGGCCAAGCGTTTCATTCGTTGATTCAAAGTTTTCAAGTTCAATTTAAAAAGTGTTGCCTGTTTTTTGCGTAGATTTTATTGCAACTGACTATTTTCTTATAGAACATCTTTTAGAGCTTGCCCCTTAGTCAAAATATTTCTGAAATAAACGCTTCGGTCCCCAATCGGAAATTCTGTGCAGTTTTTTTTTCTCCAGGGACTTCTTCTTTTCAGAAGGTTCCCGGTTGATCTACGGAGTGTTGAAACTTTTTATAGGGCTAAAAGTTAATTTGTTAGCAAACCTGACTTTTAGTTTGGCCATGCTTTTAGTCAGATTCAAATCTCTGGCTCTTCTTTATGTTTTATATCTCGATCACACCGTCAACCTGACTCACTTTTTTTTGCAAGTTTTCGGCTTTTCACTTTTAAGGTTATTTGGTTGTCGGTGTTGGGAGTTTTTTAGTTTACGACTTTGTTCTATATGATACCCCCCCCCCCTCCCAAACTACCACTGATTATTTTTAGTACACCTGGATTTTTACCTGGAGCTGTAGTACACTTTTGCAGAAAAATGCAAATAATGGCTAAAATTACTGTCCAAAGAAAATCCTTTTTGGTGTCTATGTCTGTTTACAGGTCGGTTTTATGCTGCTAAATTTATTTACGGATAAATAGTTTATATTGCAAGAAATTCCAGCAAAATTATTTTATTTTTTTACCACAATTTTACGCAAAAAAAAAAAAAAAAAAAAAAAAAGGCTCATTCTTTTAAAGCTTGGAAATCGCTTCCCAGAGCTAAGAAAGACACTTTTTGTTGAAGAGATAAACTCTCAAAAAGGCACAGAACCTTTCAAAGGTGAGTTTTATCCAAAATCAGCGATTCCTGGAAAGAAAGAAACCCTATCTTTTTTTACTCATATCTCCACACTTTACTATACCTTATTTCTCCATAATTTACTGTTTACTCATGAATTTGTGATCGTTTTAAATTACCCTGTAAAAGAATACCGACGACGAGAAATTGTTATATGCTTTGAAACTTTTATATGCCTCGAATTGTTCTGCAGTAAAGGCGCTTCGACCAAAGACGAAGTAATCGCAAACATTTAGTATTTGCACTTTCGGAAAACTTTTCGCATCACCTTCGAAGATACTTGCATTCAGCACATAAGGATCTTTTCCTTCAATCTCTTTAAGTTTTTCCAAATACTGCATTTTGTACTCGGAAGTTAAATTTTCAACGTAAGAAGCCATCATTTCAACAAGGCTGGTTGTTCTTCAGTTACGTTACTAAGGCTCGTTGCCATGCTGAGAGTCACGTGTCTGCTACATCCTCACTGGTGTACAAACACTGCTTGGATTTGCATTGTGGAGCGTTAAGGAAAATGATGTTATGTGTATTTTCGGCTGCGGTATCCGAAGTGGGAGAGATAACGATGTGTCCCATTATAGATTACCATCTGAGTGAACGAAGCGGGATCAGAATTATAAAAAAAGTTATTCAGAAGCTCCAAAATTTGTGGTTATCACGTATCAGCAGAGTTGACATTGATGACCGGTAACGAAGGAACATTAAATGTGTAGTTTACATTTTATAACAGGTATGTTCATAAATTTACCGATTCATTATCTACAGAAACTCTATGAAGATCCTTAGACTGGAATTAACCTTTCTTTATGAATGACTAGCACGATTTCATTTGCTCAGCAGTGAAGGCGTTCATGCAAAAAAAAATAATTAACAATATCGCCGTGTTCTATTCGTGGCAAGACCTCAATATTGTTCAGGAAAAATAAGTATGGAATTGCATATGGGTCACCGAAATTGCCCAATAACTTTAATTTATAAGAATAAAGCTATTTTTGATCGCCAGATAACCCACTTACGTAGCCCATGTAATGCATCTTTGATCTCACTTGTACACCAGTTGTTCTACAAGAAAGCAGCAGGCAAAAAAGTGACGTGAACAACGGTTTCGTGACGTCAATGCATACGGTCTATATGTCAAGATGGTGCTTAGTGCCTAGATAATCTTTCATATAAACGCTCCTTCTGTGGTTGGTTCGATCGGAAGGGAGTGGTCTTATTCCGGGAAGGATTAGATGATTGATGTTTTTCTGTCTAACTGCCAGAAAATTCTGTCGCACTTTCAATTTATTATTGTCATTAGATAGCGTCATGTTCGATTCTGTATGTCGTTCTTATTGCTTTTGTTCTCCTATAAGAAATGTTTACAACTAGCCTCTGGCGGTAGGCTAGGGATCCAGCGGTTCCCACCAATTGGCGTGGTCGTCTCAACTCCCAAACACGTGTCAAATGTACGGTGATAACCACACAGCAGGAGACTCAAAGGTTAATTTTTTTATTGGAGGTTCAACGACCACCGTGAACGACTCAATGGGCAATCACCAGCAGTCGCCCGTCCTTAATTTAGTGTCACTGGATTCAGGGAAGGGAGAGAGACAGTGCCGTAAGACAAACACAACATCCATGCCTCGCCGAGATTCGAACCCAGACCCCTTTTTGACGAATGATCAGAGGCCATTGCTTAGACCATTGCTATAGCGTCTAAAAGGGGAAGTGTGCGTGCGAACTCAAAAATTGCGTCCGAAATATGTCCCACGCCGCATCGCGGCGCTGCAGACGGCGTCTGTGTCAAAGAATGTGTGTAGTGTTGTGTAATGTGAACCAAACAACAGGGGTTTGATTAGGATGTAAGTGTGCGATTATGGAAACACATTTTACGCTTAACAATACTCGCTGAAATGTCTTAAGTCTGCTGCAAAATGCAGCGTTGGCAAATTTAATTTAATATAGAATTATACGTGATTTAATTGATATGCTACATCCTCGAATAATGCCTACCTAAACGCTAACAAATTCCGTGGATGTGCCAAGTAAAGACGTGGTGTTTGGAAAATTTAAATGTATAACACTCAGTAGCGGCTAGTGGTAAGCTGAGATGGAGGGACTGTATTCAAATTTTGTAGATATCACTTCGAAAGCTAAGTTACTGAGTTTGCTGAAGCTGTCCGTTTAGTAATAACTTATTTATATACTCGTAGAAATGAATATTTAGATTTTATATTTAGCAACTGATAAGAAAAATCTAGAGGTAACCGATACCCGAATTAGGCAACAGATATCAAGGGGTGGCCACATTTATGAAGAAAGTAATCAGCGTATAAAAAACTTGTTTTGATGCATTATTTCTTGAAAGAAAAGTGTTTAGCATATTTTGTAGTCACAAATCATTTTAATGTGAACTTCCGAATCGTAGTGCTATCCAGTATTTTCGTTTATATTTCCTCATTGTTTACCTTGTGGTGAGGTACCCACGCATACACCGGGTACCGGCCCCCGGTAATATAAGGGTGTCTTCCTCCCCCTTTCTACTTAGCTTCCGTATCACTTTCCTTTTGGGCGTCTAGCCCAAATCTCCTAGTATCCTATTTCTAAGGGTTGTTTAAGACCTGGGGTCAGACACTCCCTTCCTAAAATCCTCTACATGTGATCATTTGATCATCACCCACGCATACCCCATTGTACAGCAAAGAAATTAGTTCCACATACATTTCACACAGGACCCTTATTCTAACGATCCAAACATGACTCTCATTAATCAGTGCATCCTTCCAATTGTTACGCATAGAGCAGAGACATGGACCTCAACTAAAACAAATATACCGAGGTTGCAGACAACAGAAAAAAGCATTGAGAGATGCATGTTTGATGCAACCAAGAACAGGAAAGATACAAAGAGGAACTCGTGGATCGGAAAAATTACAAGGTTGGAAGACAGAATACCAGAAATTGCAATGGGGTGGACACATTGCTAGAAGAAAGAGCCAGCGAGAAATATTAAACTGGATAGCAAGGGACGAAAAAAAGACCTAGAAGATGACGTGGGAGATGGATGGATGAAATTCGGAAGCAAGAAGAAAATTGGCTCTAAACAGACTGTTGTGGAAGAAACTTGGAGACTTTCATTCAGCAGTGGATTGAGATAGTGGTTGTAAATGACATATAAATGTATATACTGTAAAATCAACACGCACTCAGTTAAAGGAACGAGTTTTAAAGGTAAAAAAATAATAATGCGTGTGCCAGTGACAGCGGACTCGCACTCAACGTCATATACGCATTTTCAGGTGTCAATTGTGGCCCCTAGAAATATAATAAATATTTTTCTTCTGATACGCTCCCTTTGGAATTTTGACTCACATGCATTCTCTTTAATAAATACGAATTGCAAACATATTCCCAGTTTTAATTTTGAAGCCATGATTACAATTTAGTGTAGAACAATTTGTTTTCAAAATTTACCAACTTCGTAAATTTTCTAAACAATTGTGTTTGATTAAATGTTGTGTTCAAGGTAATTAAGTATAAAGCACTACCTCAACTGAAATGCGCAGCTTTGGGGGAATGGGGGGGCCAGGTATGCAGCAGAAAAGTAAAATGTGGCCAATGGAGCAACTTCAATGTTTTTTGATGAATAGAAATTTACATGAGTTTAAAAGCGAAAGTTTCGCTGTGCCTGGTAAGTAAAAATATTAATTTTGTGCAAGTATTTCGCTCCAGAAATGAGTAATTTTTTCTTTATTTTTCAATTTATCCATTACTGAACTTTATTCTTAATCGCAATTTGTTCACATGCCCAGTTTGACCAGAAGTGAAACTTTTTTGCAAAAATCTCGGCAACTGAGTATTTGTTGTTAACAAACACGAATAATCTCTAGTTGTTAGAATTATCATGTTGAATAAAAGTAGGAACAAACCAAAAATTGAAGGCCCCGCGATGCATTCGCAGCCAACGAGAGACTGCATTGTAGCTACGTCACTCGCAAACAACTCCGAGGACCACTTATATCTGCTGTACCAGCGAGAGCTGCAGCCAGCAGGAACATTTTATACAACGGAAATGAACTGATGTGGGAATAGGCAGAGTTTCCCACATGAGTTCACAGGAAGAATTTCCCACATGAGTTCACAGGCAGAATTTCCCACATGAGTTGGTTTCAATAGCAGTCAGAGCATCGCACCAACGGTTTTTTTTTGCTCCCAGTGGCGTTGTGCAGGAAAAACTTCCAGCCGAGTTCAGAAAACTTCTCTCTTGGTGTGGTATGAAAAAAAACTGCTTTGGGTAAGGGTGGGGTGGGGGACTGCAGCCCCACAGCCCTATTGCAGGAGCCGCTCCTGCTGTTTATACATAAATTGCAAGACTTTTTTGCATGGGACATTATATTGAATGTGCTTATTTTGAATTGAATGCCTAAGTGTCAGCATCAGCGATGGTGGCCGGTGACCATCAGGTACAGTGGCGTAACTGTGTTTCAAAATCGGGGGGGGTCTGATCACATAATATATATACGCCAACGATATTGGCAACCATGCTTAATCGACATCACTGTTTTATTAAGTACACATTATACACGCGTTTGCATTCTATGAAAAATTACAATCTTATGTTATTAAATACTTTAATAAATAAATAAATACATCGCTCTTTCCACGTTCCAGAAACACACAGCATCCGAAAAATTGTTTTCAGCCAACCGCTGTGGAATTGAATCAACAGAACTCTCGATATCGCACCGAGTGCGTTACATTTACGCCACGGTGGCCAACAATCCACGGTGCTATGTGTATTTAAGTCAGCTTCTGACATCATAAATCCGTAAGATGGGCTCAGCTACTGAGACGTCTCCATCTGGTGGGTATAAACGGCACTGGCTATATATATTATAGCAGTTAAATCCAACGGGCGAGATCCAGGTGAAAATACTCCAAATACGTGGGGACAGTTAATAAATAAATAAATACATCGCTCTTTCCACGTTCCAGAAACACACAGCATCCGAAAAATTGTTTTCAGCCAACCGCTGTGGAATTGAACCAACAGAACTCTCGATATCGCGCCGAGTGCGTTACATTTACGCCACGGTGGCCAATACATTACGCCACGGTGTATTTATTAACTGTCGCCACGTATTTGGAGTATTTTCACCTGGATCTCGCCCGTTGGATTTAACTGCTATAATATATATAGCTAGTGCCGTTTATCCCCACCAGATGGAGACGTCTCAGTAGCTGAGCCCATCTTACGGATTTATGATGTCAGAAGCTGACTTAAATACACATCGCACCGTGGATTGTTGGCCACCGTGGCGTAAATGTAACGCACTGGGCGCGATATCGAGAGTTCTGTTGGTTCAATTCCACAGCGGTTGGCTGAAAACAATTTTTCGGATGCTGTGTGTTTCTGGAACGTGGAAAGAGCGATGTATTTATTTATTTATTAACTGTCGCCACGTATTTGGAATATTTTCACCTGGATCTCGCCCGTTGGATTTAACTGCTATAATATATATAGCTAGTGCTGTTTATGCCCACCAGATGGAGACGTCTCAGTAGCTGAGCCCATCTTACGGATTTATGATGTCAGAAGCTGACTTAAATACACATCGCACCGTGGATTGTTGGCCACCGTGGCGTAAATGTAACGCACTCGGTGCGATATCGAGAGTTCTGTTGGTTCAATTCCACAGCGGTTGGCTGAAAACAATTTTTCGGATGCTGTGTGTTTCTGGAACGTGGAAAGAGCGATGTATTTATTTATTTATTAACTGTCGCCACGTATTTGGAGTATTTTCACCTGGATCTTGCCCGTTAAATACTTTAGTTGGTTCACATAAAAAGTTCATATCATTATATTCCCGAAACATTTGGGGGATCATTTACATTGGGGATCCCAGACTCTATGAAAATCTGGGAGGGGTTCTGATCCCCCCAGTGGTTAGGCCTATGATCAGGTATAAGTGATGCCGCGGTCACGGTGTATGATAAGTCAGGTGATACAACTCTCCGTACTTCTAACAGTTTGAAAACGGACTGTTAATGTCACAGGTCACCAGGGGCAGTTGAGGAGTTGTGGGCCGATAGTTCATGTTAACCGTCGTAGGATTACATGGTAGTTAACATTTCATCAGTGCTAAATTGGTGTTTATCTTAGGTATTTTTAATTTATTACTTTTGTCGTAGGATTACATGGTAGTTAACATGTCATCAGTGCTAAATTGGTGTTTATCTTAGGTATTTTAAATTTATTACTTTGTGCAATTATATTGTATGAAGTTCCAGAAACGAAGTTTCTGCACAGGAGGTAGAGTACGTCAACCTTTTTTTTTTTTACTTAAGCGGGAGATAAATTTATAGTGCAACTAAATGTCAGGCTAGAATCTGTTCAATATTTAGGTTTTTGATATGGGGAGAAAGTGTTTTGTGCCGAACTATCGGACAGGTTATGCTACATGTAAAGAACGTGTATCAACCTTTAAAGCCCCAACAGATGAAAAGCTGTTGGGAAAATGGCGGCAAGCTATCCCACGTAAGGATCGAGAACTGCAAAACAGTGATTGTGTTTGCTAAAAACACTTCTTGCCTTCAGACATTATTACTCGTAAGACGAAGAGTTCTAATGGGAAAATTTTGTATGATGTGCCAGTAAGAATTAGGTTGTCACCCAAGGCAGTTCCATCCATTTTTTCAGGCTGTCCAGCGTATTTGTCAAAATCAATCAAAAGCCCACGAAAGGCCCCTCACCGGGACCAAGGAATGTCGAGAAGCGCGATTGTAGAGGAAGTTCCAATGCTGGAGACTAATTTTTCTGTATCAGCAGCTGAAAATATTAAATTTGAAAATCTCATTGAGGACATGAAAATGTTTTCCATAATTCATGGGGGAATCGGTGTTAGCAAAAAATGTAAAGATACATGGTATAAAAATGGATACCAGTTCAGTTCTGCTTTAATACCTCCCAGCACCAGGGTTCAGCTTGTTGAAATTATATCGAAGTAGTGGGCGAAATAATATGATCCAAATATCATGATTCAAACGAATACTTAATGTACGAAAATTTCCACCAATTGCAGATGTGTAAAAAAAAAAGAAAATCTGTAATGTTTTCAAAAAAATTGAGGATGGACTAGGGGGCGACTATACTTTTTGCACACTCCTAAAAAAATAGAAAGAAATAGATTTTTTTTTTCACAAGGCAGTTTCTTATAAATTTTGCTGAAAAAAAAAAGAAAAGAAAAGAAAAAAACTAGAACTCTGCCAATTCTTCAAGCATCCTGCATAATTCTGCGGCCCCTTGAAAGAAAGGGGCTCGGGGCTGCAGACCCTCTAACCCCCCCCCCCTCCTTCCTCTTAAATGGGCTCTGATCGTACTACAATATATGCACGCAGGTCTGAGAAAGCTCCGCCGGGAAAAATCGACCATTTCACCGCGATGCACTTTCTCTGCCGCCATCGCCTGCACATATGAAGACCCTTATTCATTAGTATGATTAGGTACAAAAATAGCACACATGCGAAAGACATCTTGAATATTGGTAAATGTAAACATCATTAGTGAATGATTTTTCGAGGGGAAGGGTAATAAAAATTATTTTTTTGCCAAAAATTCGGTATTTCAAAACGAATAGTTTCCGTTAATAATGCTCCATGAGTGCAGCAAAAACAAAACTTATAATAGAAAACTTAACATTCCATGTGAATAATTGCTCCTCCAAATATACAGTACCATCTCATTTTACAAGAAATACACGTTTTTCTTATGATAAAAGGTTTATCCCCTATTGCCTGAGAAAAAAAACTCTGCATCGTCTGTTCAGAAATCTACACGTTCGAGTACACATTTCGTGGCTAAAAATGATATATATATGGCTTAATTTATATATTTCCACGTGATAAGGACAAAAGTACATGTCTGCAAAGCGTTCCAGAACGTGTTTTTTTATTCCAAGCAAAATAGCATTCCTAAAAAACGACTGCTTCTGTCGCTTCCTCTCATAAGAAAGCTTAGGTTGTTTGAAATCATCGGCCCACACGTTCCGTGCGCCATCTAGTGACAAGTGACATTAACGGACGATTTTTTTCCGGGAGTCGTATCCAAGGAGGTTAGAAGAAGAGGAGGTGAAGGGACCAGTTTTGAGTGAAGCCAAAACAGATCAGCTGTTTCTGTCCTCTCTCTGAGGTGGTGGAAGTCTGCACTGCGAAAGTTCAGAAACGTGACGTCCCTTCCTGTGGCTTAAGCAGTTTTGCTTAGCGCATGCAAACCAAGGATGGAAAGAAGGAATATTTCGGTCTTCTTATTTCTTAACATTAGGCTTTTGGTTATATTTTAAACATGGTTACTTGCACATGGGATGTATGCAAGTAACCATGCACACTATGCACTTCCGCTCAAAAAATCATTATTTTGTTCAATTTTTTAAAGAAATACACACACATATTTTCCTGTTTTTTCTGGAAATTTTTAATTATGGGAATGAATATTTCAGCCTCAATTTTTTTAATGCCTGTATGCGTAGAGTAAGGGTCCGAAAAACCCGTTCAAAATCGCGATTTCCCCATAGAGATATACAGGAGATTCTCAGGTTGGGCGCATTAGCGTAGTCAGCTGATAAAAAGTGGCGTCACGCCAGAAGCACAGGGAGAGGGGCTGTTCCCATCTCCTCCTACTTCTAACCTCCTTGGTCGTATCACCTGACTATCATACACCGTGGCCGTGGTTCAACAAATTTAATGCTGCCAGTCAGAGACAGAGCTTTCCTTAAAAACAATTTAGGGACAGCGGGCAAAATTTACTGTTTGAAGTAAATGCGTGGGGGCCTGTAAATATAAAGTTGTGCTTCCATGTATCTACTATTCAAACGGTTATACAGAAACAGCTGCTATATAGCATCTAAAACGGGAAGTGTGCCGAGCGCCCAGCGTATGTAGTGATTAGCATGGATATAGCAGATATATATAAACGTTGGGTAAGCTAATAAATAAATACATCGCTCTTTCCACGTTCCAGAAACACACAGCATCCGAAAAATTGTTTTTCAGCCGCCGCTGTGGAATTGAACCAACAGAACTCTCGATATCGCGCCGAGTGCGTTACATTTACGCCACGGTGGCCAACAATCCACGGTGCTATGTGTATTTTTAAGTCGGCTTCTGACATCATAAATCCGTAAGATGGGCTCAGCTACTGAGACGTCTCCATCTGGTGGACATTAACGGCACTTGCTATATATATTATAGCAGCCCACCAGATGGAGACGTTAATGCCCACCAGATGGAGACGTCTCAGTAGCTGAGCCCATCTTACGGATTTATGATGTTAGAAGCTGACTTAAAAATACACATAGCACCGTGGATTGTTGGCCACCGTGGCGTAAATGTAACGCACTTGGCGCGATATCGAGAGTTCTGTTGGTTCAATTCCCCAGCGGCGGCTGAAAAACAATTTTTCGGATGCTGTGTGTTTCTGGAACGTGGAAAGAGCGATGTATTTATTTATTAACTGTCGCCACGTATTGGAGTATTTTCACGTTGGGTAAGCTTTTCGTATTATTAAGAGGCTTAGCCAAAATTATTTTTGCCTGTTACTGACTGGTTAAAAAAAACTGTGTGTACCTCCTTATTTAAGCTGTGTCACACGCATTTACAATGACATTCCTCTCTGACTGAAGCATAGTTTTGGTCATAATGCATGCATGACAAAACATTTACCAGTAATTGTTCAGAAAAAAACGCAAAACAAAAAGAAAGGGACTGATTTGGAGGGATTTGTTTTATACCGTTAGATGAATTTTACTATTAAATGAAGAAATATTGTGGGGGAGCAAATAATTTACCAAGACATTTATTTGTTCTTAATTTCTGAAACTGGAATTATTTCAGTCTCATACTAATATCCCCTCAGTAAATCCAGAAAGGTTTATTGTCCCAGTAAGGTGCGCACAGTGACACATTGTGTACAATGTAAACATGTAACAACGTTGTTTAATGCCCCTAGTAGTTGGGAATAGGTAATACAGATATAATTTACCCCAACTGAAACAAATGTTGAAGCACATGTGAAAAAACTGACCCCTGACGTGGACTGGTTTTGAGTATTGAACTCTTATCAGCACGGGGACCAAAGGCGTGCTGATGAGAGTTCATTATAAAAGGCTTTAGGCATTTCCATACAGGAGCCATGTGCAGTTTGTAATAAAGAAATGATTTAATCTTACATTGCTTGTATGTACCAAGCATTATTTATTACAATATTACCACATCTCAGCTCATTGGTTAAGCTTTATTCAATTTATACAGTGAGGCAACAGTACGCATCCCATTTTAAAAAAATGTTTTGTTTTTATTTTTTATAAAGTAGAAGCTTGATTAATTCATTGCGGGCTGTTATATGTCAAAGGCTAGGGCAGCAGTTGTTGAAATTTTTATCAGAAACCGTTTCTCAATTGTATAGCAACAGAGAAATTTATCAGCAACAGAACTTGGGAGGGGGATTTAAAAAGTAACATTACACAAAAAATAAATAACACACCTTGATTTTTCGGCGTCTTAGAAAATGCAATTGAAAGAGCAAGAATTTGTGAATGCAATTATTAGATGTTTTCACACATAATTAAATTTCCAGAAATAAATTTAATACCTGTTTATTTTTTTTATTACTTTTACACCACCTTGTAAAGGGTAAATTAGTCACACTTAATCACTCATGGCATTTTGCAAGTTTTCTTCAAAATACTGAATTTTGTAGTATATAATTCCATCATGGAAGCCCTAGTTAGCAATGCTGGAAATGCCAAAGCTAAATGTTGATTGGAAACAAAAAAGTGTGTTAATATCAGATTACCACCAGTGGTTTTGGGATTTGAACATTAAAAAAAATGAAGGGGTGGGGCGGTTTGCTAAAGAATTCTACAGTTCTAAACATTTTTAATGAAAAATAGTAACTCTGCAATATTATTACCACCACACATGTTCCTTAAAATCTTTTTGTATATTAATATCTTATCTGCTGAACTATTTAGTTACTTGGGGGGGGGAGCGACAAATTTATTTTTTAAAAGTAAATACATTTACAGAAATGAATTTTGAATCTCTAAATATATTACCAGTTTTTGTAACTTTCTTTTCTAAGTTTGTTAACAACCTGGACATTTCTTGACCTCATTATTGGCTGGAAAAATTCTTAATGAGTTTGGGTCAAATTTTTAGGATCACTTATTTGCATATGCATTAGGCTTACTGTCTGCTATGTGCATACATATCATATTTAATGAAGGAAAAGTTAACTAGCCACTGCTACATACTCTTAAAGTTATCCATTCTTTTTAATACGGTCATGTGCTTACATATGGTAATATATAGTAGATCAGTAAACACAGCAGTGGCTGCTCTGCTTGCTACGAGTTGAACATTGGTAATCACTAATGTGACTAAGTTCAAACCTCTGGGTATGAATGACGGAACCTGTTCTGTTGCAAAGTTCTTATTTACTGTTAAGGTAGTTTTAAGGAAGTCTCGCGGTGAGGGTTTGAGCTATAGCATTACTGTGGAGTCGGTATATATTTACTGACTCCACAGTAATTATAAGTGAGAGCTATTGACTGACTCCACATATATTTACTCACTGCACAGTACTTATAAAGCTGTCTCTCACTTGCTTCCTCATAAAAAGAACCTCAACACCCAGATCCAGGGACTTCATATTTATTTGCAGCGTCTCAGCTTAAGGTACTTCATTTTTTCTCTATTATCATTGTGAATCTTATTAAGTCCTTTTATATAGAAATGCAACCGAGTCAGTAAATAAAATTTAGCAATCTTACATGTCACATCTTTACTGTGTTCTGCACAACCAATGAATTTAATTTTCTTTATCATCAAGATAGCTAGAATATCAACGATACTATCTCTGTGTAGTTTTTTGGTGCTGAAATAATGTGTAACAATACCTTCCAGTTGACTGACAAGAACTAGGAGTTCCTTTGATGGATATAATAAGCCTCCTTTATCAAATTCTCGTATCAGTGTTTTAGAAAATCTGGCCTTTTCTTCAATACTGCATGTTAAACACATTTTGGTGCAATCTTTGCATTTAGTTATTGCAACACATTTCCTAGCTACATAACCTGCAAATAAACTAGCAACTGGTTATGGGAAGTATGTGGGAAAAGGGAAGCACAATCAGAATATGCAGCACTATTCAAGGTATCTTTCACATTATCTAGCATTCCATCACTTAAAAGTTCATTTAAATGTAACAAAACATTAGGTTTGCAACTGATGATGTCACTTGGCTCAATAAGGCAATTGATGATTTCTGTTGTGCAGCTAGTACCACACTTTACAGGCTTGGCTAGATTATAAAAACGTAAACACTGAATGGTCACTAAAAATGCTGCTGCAGTGGGGTGGTCATTGCAGCCTGACAGTTGCCGAATAATGCCAAAAATGTTTTCTGTTGAGTCTTGACTCAAGCGCGATGTCATTACATACTTGTAGTTTAAGGTTTCTGTTAGATATTTTAGTAGAGAGATGGTGCTGCTTATAGTGACTCGTAATCCTTCAGCTGTGCTAGCACTTAAAAACTCAATCGTCTTATCTCCTTCAAAAGCTTCCCATTTATCTAAATATAACATAAAATCATTAAGTACTTTGCATCCCTCAGAATCTACGCGGAGACTGCTTGATGGACTCCTCGAGGTCATTACAGTTATTAACTAAATCATCAACTTTATGAAAAATGCAGTTGCATTAGTACTTCCAAACTGTATTTCAATATGATGCCTATAGAGAAAAAGGCCTTTTAACACTTCGTTGCTAAAAAGCTGCAAAGCATAGCTTGCCCTCATTTTCTCAAAGTTATTCGGGTGAATATGAACGCGTGTAATTTTTGGCATGGCTTTTAGAGTAGTTACGTCAGAGTCCTTCCTCCAGGCTGCTTCAACATGCTCTGGTCTTGCTTCCTCTTCGGGCAGAAGAAAACCTCTGTTAACAAATGTGTTCCGTACACATTTTATTAAGTGAGGAAAATCTGATATGAAATGTAAACTTCTAGAACAATCTGTAGGATGCATAGTGCTGTATTTAGTTCCAGAACAATCTGCTGAAGTACCAAATGTCTTCCACATATTCCTGTTCCAAGAAGCCCCATCACACGTAATGAAATAAACAAACAGACCTTCATTTTCAGTGAGAATAACAGCTTCAATAATCAATTTTGCAAGCAAAGTCCCACTTATTTTGTTACTTGTGGCAAAAACACCAATTATGTGGGTCCAATCTCCATTTAATGGCTGGAACACCAATACCAGTCCGTGATTACACGGGGTATGCTTAACAGTTTCTGAAGTGTATTGCCAAATATCAGCAAACCCTATTATTTCACCAGATGATTTTGCTTGCAGTTTTTCTGTAAGCTTCACTTCATCTGTTAATATACCACCATGTCTTGCAAAAGGCTCCATCTCACTTGTTTTGTTTGAAATTGTTTAAAACGTCAGTGCATTGAATCCAAAACCACTGTTGCAATTCGAAATATACTTTCTAATAGTTGTTCTATTAGTTAGGATCATGATTTTGTGTTTCCGTATGTGCTCGTACAATTTTGGACTTTTTATGTGCATTAGTAAGCATTCAAGTAACCATTCCTTGGTATATGACATACCTCTTGCAGATTTCCTTTTTGCTGCCTTATAACAATGAATTACCATTTGCTGATGCTTAATGGGTAATTATGCTATTTTTTCATTAATGGAAAGTTCTGTAAAATTCTTATTTTTGTTTTGGATTTTTTTTATGTAATCAGAGAGCGAAATAACTCGTTTCTTCAGCCTGTTGATTTTCCGAATTTTATTCTGACACTTATTTTTAAATGTAGCCTTTCTTCTATGATAAGCTATTTTGTGCAAAAGTAAGCGCCACAGATACTTACATTTGAGGCAAGTCTCTGTTGTTCCTTTCCTTACACAATTTTTTGCTGTACAAATTATTCTCAAAAATAACTCCACTTTCAAGGTACTTCAGGACTGTTATTTTCAAATTCTGAAATGGAGCCTGCACCATGACATACTGTTAGCCTATCAGTTTCTCGAATAATGGATTCTAATTCATCTTTAGAAGTAATATTAGAAACTGTGTTCATTTTTAATCCACGTAAATGCACTTTACAGGTAAACTCTGGTTCACTTTCGGTTACAACAACCAGTTTTTCAGTTGTCAATGAATTTGATAATTCACATTTGAATGAATGAAAATGGAAAATTATGCACTTTGAATTATTAGCAGGAATTTGCTTACCCCAAAATTCTGAAGGAAGGTTGATATTCAGAAGGCAGTTCAGTGTAACTCTTTGGGAAGTAAATTCCAAGCTATTTAAATTACCATCAGGCTTATCATCGGTTTCCCTAACTTTCCTCTTTTTCGCCAGAGGTTTTGATTAATAATGAGGAAGGTTTGGGAATATTGTTGGAATTGCATCTGGTGTCAAGATGGGCCGATCTCTGGGTATTAGCAGTCTCCTCGTTTATTTTATGCACAAAATTTCGAACCACAAATCTCTCATCAAAGTGCAGTTCACATACAGCACTAAATTTGTCTAAGTTTTATCTGCACGGGGAATCAATTTTTGCCATTGCTGTAAAAGTTTATCATTTTTGGGTATGCCAAAGAGCGACAGCTTACTGTTTTTGTACTGAGTATTGCAACCTGGCACAAAACAATGGTTATTTCTCTTCCGCATAATGAGCTAAGTATAACTTATATACAGTATTTAAGTAATCCACATCATTTCTAAAACCTAAAACATAACACGTCTTCGTCTAAATTGCCGCTCTTTTCACAGTAAGCAACACAAATTTAGTTTCCCGCTCCCCTCACAGAAAGAAAGAGGGAAGGGAAGGCGACGCAGCGCCATCTACGAAGGGGACAAATTTCGGTATCCACGCCAATCATTACATACGCTAGGCGCTCGGCACACTTTACCTCCTAGACGCTATAACGGTGCTACGTACCTCTCTTCTCTGTGGTGCTACGTACCTCTCTTCTCTGTGGTGCTACGGTTACTACCATCATAAGCCTCTGATAGTGGTTTTGAGCCGTTGGGTTACGTACGTGACAAATGCTTAATTTGAAGTTAATTTTTACTTTTTTTAGAAATGGTGTGTTGTTGCGCTTACGGATGTCACAATAATTCCGGGCGACCACCTCCTGAAGTTACTTTTCACAGGTAAGCAAAGGAGAAACATTTAATATGAAATCTTTTATTTCCGAAGAGCAGTTAGTAGTAAAGCGCGTATATGAAATCAATTTAGATATGACCAGCTTAATTTCCCATTCTGATTGACAGAATGGCATTCAACAGTATGGCATTTTGTTGTGCTAACAAAGGAAAAAATTCTAATAGAAACTCGGAAAAGTCATCTTTTGGAGCATATGCTTTTGCACACAGGTGAAAAGACTTACCAATGTGATGTATGTTCCAAGAAATTTATATACTCGAAAAAGTGATCTTTCGAAGCATTTACTCATTTAGACGGGGGAAAAGCCTCACCAGTGTGATGATTTGCTCGAAAAAGTGATCTTTGGAAGCATTGACACATTCAGACGGAGGAAAAGCCTCACCAATGTGATGTGTGCTCCAAGCGATTTGCTCAAAAAAGTGTTCTTTCGAAGCATTTACCCACTCACACTGGAAAAAATCCTCACCAATGTGATGTATGTTCTAAACAATTTGCTTGGAAAAATTCTCTTTCACAACCCATCCTCCTTCAAACAGGTGAGAAGCATCATTGGTGTGATGTGTGATCTAAGCAATTTACTCAGAAAAGTCATCTTTCAAGGCATATGCTTGTTCATTCTGGTGAAAAGCCTTACCGATGTGATTATGTTCCAAGCAATTTCCCCGGAAAAGTCATATTTCAAGGCATATGCTTGTTCACAGGTCTAAAAGGCATTTTCCCATTTAGATTCCATAGTCAAGTTGTATTATAAAGCTGGGGGATATGTAACTGAACCCTGCATGTATTTTTTAAGTTTTATTTAGTGGTGTTGAAATGTAAGGATTTTGTATTGCTTTTCCAAATACTGTAGAAATGTAAGGATTTTGTACTGCTTTTATAATTGTGCCCTTCCTTGGTGAAAGATATATTTTCATCATAATATACACTATCTATCAACAAGTAATTGGACACCTGTGATAGCAAAGGAAAACGAAGTTTATTCACCTTCAATAGTTGGTTGAGCCTCCACGAGCGGCGATTACAGCTGCGACCCACCGGGACATACTCTCAACCAGGCGTTGTACGACGGCTAGCGGTATTTTCTTCCACTCGGCTTGGAGAAAACAGGCCAGTTCCTTCACCGATTTTGGACGGTGGGGGCACCCCTTAAGTCGACGCTCCAACTCGTCCCAGAGGTGCTCGATAGGGTTAAAGTCCGGGCTCTGCACAAGCCAGTCCATTTGATTAACCCCATTGTCACCATACCAAGCCATGGTGGACCTCGCAACATGACACGTGGCATTGTCATTCTGAAAGTAACATGGGGTCCACCCCGTAAAACTGCCTCAACGTAGGGAGCGCATGGTCATCCAAAATGGTGCAGTAGGTCTCGGCATTGAGTCTACCAGGAATTGCGACCAAGGGTCCCGTGCCATACCAGGAGTAACACCCCCATAGCATAATTCCACCGCCGCCAAATTTTACAGTTGGCACAATGCATTCCGGCAGGAGGCGTTCTCCAGGCAGACGCCAAACCCAGACCCTGCCATCCGAACGGTAGAGGGTGAACCTTGATTTGTCGCTCCAGAGAACCTGTTTCCACTGTTCAATGGTCCACTGTCGACGTTCTTTGCACCACGTTAGCCCAGCAGCGTTATTGGACTTGGTGATCAAAGGCTTGTGGGCGGCAGCACGTCCATGATAACCGAGCAGATGGGCTTCCTCACGGATGGTATCATCGAAAGAACACTCCCGGATGCCTGTTGAAACTCCTCGCTGATGCGGCCCATCGATTTGGTGTGGTTCTTCCGAATTTCGCTGGCCAGCACTGTTGGTCTCTAACTCCCAGTTTTTGTGGGTCTGCCGGGTCGGGGCACATTACGACAGTCACCTCTCATCTTCCACTTGCCAATCACGTAGGCCACTGTCGATTTTGGGTACTTCAACTCACTGGATATGTCACGTATGGAATAGCCATTTATGTAATACCCGACGATTACACCTTTCTCGAAATCAGAGAGCTCCAAACTGCGTGGCATCTTGCATGCGACTGGTCGCGTTGTTGTTTCCCACACGATATTTAACGGCGGCGGTCGTGACGTAATCAGGACCGCAGATATCGTCGATTGCAGGGGTGTCCAATTACTTGTTGGCAGTGGCGTGCCGTGAACTTTCTAGGCAGGCATGCAAAAAAAAACAGACCCCTACCTCATTTGTAGCAAAATTCTATCCTGCGATCCTTTTTTATGAATTCTTCCGTTACTTCTTCATAAAACGTAGGCTTTGACATCAAAATCTTCAGGAGAATCTTTTCAATTGTCATTAAAGACAGTCCAGATAATCTGTCTTGTCCCTGTGTACTGCGGGAATATGTTTTTATTCTTTTAAGAGCGGAAAACGATCTCTCTGCGGAAGCCGAGGAATAAGGGATTGTCACAATTAAATGGTACGACTTATTTAGTTCCGTCAAGCATTTATCCAAACCAAGCTCGTGCAAAGATGTGAACAATTTGCAGACCGTTTTACTGCTTAATTCTGGGGAAGAGTAAAGAACACTTAATTCACTTTTTAACCTTGTGAAATCAAAGCGTGTGGGATACGTTTCTTTGAGTGAATTCAAGCTCTCTTCGGGAAACTGAAGCTGGAAGATCTTAGACTTTTCTGGATTAATGAGCTCCACGAACTTTATTTTATCGAATGATGAAAATCTGCTTTTCATCTGTTCGCTAATAGTGTCAATTATTTCTGCGAGTAAACGTTTCAGGGATCCGCAGATGTCTTTTTGAAAGAAGTTAATCTTAATCTTTTTCAACGGAGGATGAGAGAAAGTGGGACACAGGGATTCACATTCTTCTAGATATTTTTTTATAGGAAGCCCGCTTTTTTGTGATATATTCCACTGTGCTCTTGATATGCTGCACACAGAATCCAATATCAAGATTTCTTGACTGCAATATTTCAAACAAAATTTCTGTTAAGCTGTAAACATCATGAAATACACAAAGGATGAAGATGAACTCTGGATCTTTTAGCTTGTGCAAGTACCCTTCAGCAGATAAATACGTTTCCCCATCAAATTTTTCAGGGCTTTCAAGAATTGTTTCAAAATATTTCACGAGAGAATGATATTGCTGCCTTACTGTGAACACGATTCTTGACTTGAAGTTCCACCTTACTGTAGATCCTGTGGGTAATCTGCGATTAACAATACTTCGCAAAAGTTCGCTTCGAATGAAAATCTGGAAAAAAAAGGATGATAGACCATCAAGTGTCAGGAAAAAAATGCGACATTCTTTTATATTTTGAGCGGAGAATGATAACACGAAGTTCGTATTATGCGCATAGCAGTGAACGAACATTGCATCTGGAAACAGCTGCCGTACTCTGATTTGCAATCCTTTTAATTCCCCTGCCATAACAGCTGCCCCGTCGTAAATTTGAACTATTAATTTAGCACCACATTTGTGAGTCTAGACAAACGATTTCACGTGAAAGAACAGTTCTTCCGCAGTTTTTCCACTGCTTACATCGGAAAAGCCGAGAAATCGTTCGACCACTTCGGCATCTTCGGTTGTATATCTCAGTTCTGTGGATAACTGAGATTTCTTAGAAAAAGTCAAAAGTTTCATCCATCATGATAGCTGGAAAGTAAGAATTATCAATTTCTTTGTAGATGTGGGTTAGCATTCTTTGCTGAACAGCCTCGATTAAGTCGTTTTGAATTCTGTTGGATTGGCCTGAAAATACCGTAGAGGAATCCAGGTGCTGCTTCAATAAGGGATCAAAATCACTAATCAGATTCAAAGTTTCTACATAATTGCCTCGATTTAATGATGTTTCCGATTCGTCATGTCCACGAAAAGCCAGTTCTTGAATAGCTAAATGACACACGACACGAATAAGCCTTTGCAACACATTGCGATTTTGTTGCACCTTTTCATGATGTTTTGTGACAGACATATTCTTCTGTTGATCCAATAAGCAATCGATTCTCACGGAGCCAAATGTCTTCAATTTTATGCAAACCCGCAAGTGCTGCTCAGAACCTTCGTGGCGTTTCATGGCATTATGCAAATTATTTAAGTCCGCATAACCAGTTTTGTTCCAAACTATTTTCTCATGGCAAAATAACAAACAAGGCCAACAGTACAGTTTTTGGTGTTTTCAACTACCACAAATCCATTCTGTTTCGTAAATGGAATCGTTGAAATGTCGTTCGTATGTTTTATCTCCGTTCTTAAACGACGATGTTAAGCGACTCAATTTTGGTGTTGGCCTTCCGTTGCTAACACACTTCGATTTTCCCCCAAAACTCAGGGAATCGAAAGACTTATTCATTAATTTTGCAACATTATCCTCCACTTCATTTGCCATTGCTTTCCCTTTGTTCACTTGAACCAACGAATATGGAAAAAACAGCCTGAGAATGTTACAAACGTTACTACACGAAACACCTCTCGAAGCGATACACACTGGGAACAGCGAGTTACAGGCAAAAGAAATAATGCTTCTCATTGGTGGATGCAACAGCGGCATTCGCATTTTGACCAGTCGTATGACCGGTTTCCCACAGCAGTTGACATTACGCCGAAGCCTCTACTGAAGTGGGAATTTGCAAGGTGAACAACGCGAAACCACCTTGAAAGCCAGTTTCCTTAACGAAAGAGCAGGCTGTCATTCGCGGTGTGAGGTCACAGGCAGATGCAACTCCGATTTTTCATTTGACGGTACTGTTCCGAACTTCCGAATGAAAAAAAAAATTACATTTTGTTTTTGAATTAAACTCTTTCAAAGCCATTGGCATATAGTTTACATTTTCGCACACAATTTTTGTTCATATAATTATTAGGGCATGCAATGCATGCGTTGCATACAAGTACCGCACGCCACTGCTTGTTGGTAGATAGTGTATATATGTAATATAAAGTAATATTGGGGTATTACAGCTTAGCATTAATTTGCATACACTATCATATCCTTTTCATTTTAACAGAGCAGATCTCTGTATAACGTCACTAAACTTAGATTAAAACCTGTCACTAAACTTAGATTATCATACACACAACTTTAAAAACTATGAAATTACACGGCGGTTTTACCTACAGAATGTGAAAAACTCTTGAACCTATGCTGATCCCTCAGAAATTAGCCGAAATGCTTCCTAAATTCTAAATACCTGAAAGTAGCCATAATACCCTAAACATGAATAAATCAACTAATACTATCCTTAAGAACAGTATATCAATGATTATTATAATAAAGAAGGGAAACTTTATTACTATTAAAAGCAAATTGGCAACTTCATGCCTCACACAGCGTTAACAGCTATTGCATAGTTTGCTCATGTCAGGCTCAAGATGGCTACCATGATGTCACAGGCGTGACGTTTCGCTGGCTTCCCTTGGATTGCATTGAGCCAACGGAGAGTGCTTTTTCCTCTTATTCCTACCTCCATGAGAACAGCGCGCCAATGGACAGACATGGAACTAAATCGTCAAACCGTAACCGCCTGCATTTTTTTTCAAGAGTTTACAACTCAGATCTGATCATATGTAGAGGATTTTAGGAAGGGACTATCTGACCCCAGGTCTTAAACAACCCTTAGAAATAGGAAGATAAGAGATTTAGGCTACAGTGCCCAATAAGAAAGTGACACCGAAACGAGGTTGAAAAGAGGAGGAAGATGTCCTTATTTATTACTTGCAGTGCCCTGGGCCTGACGGTTTAACGTGATCATCCAATGCCCGGCAGATATTTAGTGGTTCGAGCGTTTGTACCTGCCTGGGATCGAACCTGAGATTCCTCCGTGGCAGTCATGAACGCTGACCACTAGGCCATCAGCGGCCTGAGTTTACAACTCAGATCACATGTAGAGAATTTTAGGAAGGGAGTGTCTGACCCCAGGTCTTAAACAACCCTTAGAAATAGGAAGCTAGAAGATTTGGGCTAGTGTCCGATAAGAAAGTGACACAGAAGTGAGCTTGCAGGGAGGAGGAAGACGCCCTTATTTATTATCGGGGGCCACTACCCAGGTCCCCTATGACTTAACATGCACATCTGACGCATAACGGATATGTAGTGGTTCCAGCATTTGTACCTGATGAGATCGAACCTGATACTTCTGCATCGCAGTCACGAACGTTGACCACTAGGCAATCCACATCCCTGAACTATAACTCTCTCCGCGGTGCTAGTTATATAGCCAGTGGTACTGTATCACGTGACAGATGCTATTGTAGTTTCATGTCCGACCACTGGGGCGATGTCTTAAACACGAGAGTCGTCTCTCCTCCTCTGTGCAGAATAACAATCTCTTTCATAGATAGCTCATGGAACATAAAATTGAGACACACACGAAAAGGTTTATACTGAATTATACCAGAAATTAATGCTTCTTTTCGCTGTCGAAATGTAGTTGCCTTTATTATTTTTATTTATTTCTTCACACCGCATTGTTGCTTCTTTAATCTCTGTTTTTCATTTAGACCTCGAAATGTCCAGCATTTTGGAAAATTCTTATAGAAATGATGCTTGAAATTTACTTACAAAGTCACTAAAATTTCCGGGATGCAACCTGTACATTTTGACTTTTACTGTAGCGAATGAACGTTTTGGTTTAGAACACTGAACAGTTTTTCTTCTAAACACACATTTCTGAAATTTCGCAAACAGTTTTTAAAGAAAACAGTCTAATACAGCACCTCTCAGAAGTTTAAACACAAATACAGTGTTAGAATTAGAAATAAATCTTTTATTGGCCCAGTTGACCACTAGAATTTGCAAACCACTGGTCCACCAAAATGCCAACTGGTCCGTAAAAAAATAAAATAATAATAATAAATACATTTACGTATATAAGAAAAAAATAATATATCATTTCAATGAAAGTATCTCCAATACTTGTTTTTAAAGCTATCATTAGTTTGCAGCCTAAAAAGAAAACCGTACAGCAAGGTAAAAGAAATAGAACTTCATTTTTTGACTTGTGACAAATTGGAAAAAAAAATACTTACTGACCATCTGAGCCAGTAAAATCAATAGTTTAGTGGTCCGACGGAAGTTTCACTGGCTAACGGCCAGCAGACCACTATGTAATTCGAACGCTGAAATATATGTGAATCATCCCCTGTACTACCTGAACTTTTGAAAAATTTGTCAATAAAATATTTCGATAACCATGTTGAACAGGTTTTCAAAAATATAATCCAATAAAGATTTACAAACATGTATTGCCTTAAGAAGCTGAATCTAACTGCTGCACTATGGGGTGGTGTGTGTGTGTGTAATGCAGGGAAGAAAGGGGAGGGGCTTAAGCAAGTACCCTTCATGAATATCATTTCAATGTGAACAGTAGTGCATTCTAGAAAATTGGAGTTTTGCTGGGGACAGGATAAAGATCCAGACTTACAAATTTTGCTAGTAGACATTGGCCACCAAGACCAAAATTGTTAGTGGCCATAAAAAAAAAACTCAGTGGCCAAACTTTGAAAAAAATCAAATTGCATATTTCATACTAAATTATTTTTATAAAATTGCTTAGTATAATATCAGTATGTTTTATTTTGCATATTTCAGAAAAGTTGAAACTGAAGTAATAAAACAATGCAGGACAGTGGGAACATCGCGCGGGGAGGGGAGTGCGCTTACCGGAGAACTCTATGCACCGTCCGACTTCCGGTTTTGGAAATTTTCCCGCTATTTTCAAGCTGAAATACAAATATTTATGCAGTTAAATATTACTTAACAATAATCAATAATGCTGGGCAGAGGCAATATCGCAAGAAAAAAGGAATTACGAGGAAAAAAAATCTGAACTCCGTCGATCGACCTTCCGTTTTCGAAATTTTAGTAAAGATGGAATTCTGTCCTCCGACGAAATCCCTCCCCCCCCCCCATTGTGTTCACTGGTTCATTGTTCTCGAGAATGACCAAAATAATAACGAAAACTGCGGAATTTCTCGATTTCGCGAAAGAATCTGATGCCTGAGATTACGGGGAAATTTTGCGGCGTCTAATCTCCGTTTTCGCACATTGTTGCCTACAGTTTCAAGCTGAAATACTTTTATGCAATAAAATTATTTTTAACAATAAAACTTTACACTAAGGAAATATCGGGAGAAAAAATTACGAATTGTCTTCAGTTTTACACTGATCCTGAGAACGATCTAAATGATAACAAAAAAACGCGGAATTCCGCGAGTCCGCTTAAAAAATCTCATGCATATCATAAAACAATAAAAAAAAAATGAAAATTCGTAGAATCCGTAGTTTCGACAGCGAGGTCTTTAGTCAGCCAACTAATTCCGTAGTAGTTCGCAGATATGGAAATATTACAGTACAATCTCGAAAATCCGGAATCGTCCGGAGATTCGGACTATGCCGATTCCGGATTTTGGAATTTTCCTATGAACTATGCAGGCTTTCAGCGAACAATCATTAAAAAATTTTTAAATAAAATGTCTAACTTCTAAAGTTTTCATCGGATTTTGATCAAATTTCACATTGGAGTTTATTTTGACGTGTCTTGGTTACTGTAAAATTTGCATTCAGTTATTTAAAAAAATGGAGAATTTTTTTTTAAAAAAAATTTCTCCCAGTTGGACTTTTTCAATGCAGACAGTTGAGCTGCCCACCACCGGCTTTCATCCCCATCGCAACCTTGCGAACCACGTTCCCCTACGATCACAGAGAAGAGAGTCTCTCCATTCTCTGTGCCTACGATGAACCATCAGCCTTGACGCATTCTTTGTGATCAAAAACCGACGCCCTCGCATTTTTTTTTCTTTTCTTTTCTGCTGTTCAAGCAGAATGAAAAAGGTGATGGCCGACTTCCGTACCACTCAAATTTCGTGCGATTTCCATACATTTGGAGTAAAATTTTTCAAAAACGTGCGAGTTCCATACAAGTTAAAAAAAAATTCCGTACAATACAAGTTCAATAAAATAAATGTTTTTCCCGTACAGGTCGCCAGAATTGGCGATTTAATCAAACATTTTTAGTCGCCACGACGATGAAATTTATCGCCAGTGGCGACCTGGCGACCGTGAATCTGGATCTTTAGGGCAGGAGGAATTTTCTTCCCAGCAATGCAAATTTATCCTAGAAACACTCACTCTCCTTTCTCTGAAATTCTGTTTGGAACATCATTTGAACAATATTCTACTAAACACATTCATTCCTGAAAATCCATGAACAGCTTTAAAAAGCATTTCTCAGAAGCTTAAGAAAAACATATTTCTCAGAAGCTTAAGAGACAAATATGAATTTCCACACTGTACACACAAAAGCTTGCCAAGGAATCTTATTTCAATAACTAATTCTCACCAATTTCATTCAATACAGATTCACGTGGACAACATTTGGTGCAATTGTTGACACCGATGAATAATCGAAACAGAATTTAGCTGAGGGGATGAAACGAGTGCTCTACAGAAACAAATCTTCATACACACGAACTACAAGTTGTCAGAAACTTGTTAAAAGCTATCATTTCCATCACATCTGGTAAATTGAACATGTTTCCTGGTATTACACCTAAACGAACATGGAAAAATTGTATTAAATGTGCACTATGAACATAATTCGGTGAGAGTAATGGAGCAAACTCAAGGAGCAAAAATGAGCCATGGTTTTCCTGAGGTGAGCTATTTCTCCCCAGAACAAAATTCTTGGAAATTTGAGAAATCGAAGAAGCATTTAGCTAGGGGAGAACATCGTAGAAAGTTTCTAATGTTTTGATTGTGAACAGACGCCAAATTTTCTTTTGACAGATGAGTTATCAAAAGATCTCATAAAAATATGTTGATAGATCTGAATATCAGGATACAGAATTTTTAACAACCTAGTGAAACACGTTTTGGGTCTGTTCACACCAGAGAGTGTCTCAGTTAACAGCTTTCGAGCTTTTCCCAGCAGTTTTTTTGACTGAACATGCCTGGCTTAGTTGTATTAAAGATAAGAGGAATTTTATCCCCCAAAATCATTATTTAAAGACTCCTTTATGAGTGAACAATAGCTCATTCAAGGGGAAATGAACCCAAAGGTACACAGGGTGTCTCATACTGAAAACCCAACATGCCTGTTCTCACATAAGGAAACACTTGTAATGTACAAATCACAGAATCCCTCAGAGTAATCTCCTAAATCAAAGTAGGGTAAAAATTGGACAGGTAACACAAAATAGGCTCATGGTTACAGCCAAAAGTCTGTGTTAAGTATCCCATCCCCACAACATGCTGCTTACAGTTTCAAACTGTATGCTCCTCTTGCCAAGAGAACACTTATAATGTACAAACCAGAACAGAATCTCTCAGAGCAATCTCCCAAATCAAAGTAGGGTAAAAATTGGATAGGTAACACAAAATAGGCTCATGGTTACAGCCAAAAGTCTGTGTTAAGTATTCCATCCCCACAATAACATGCTGCTCACAGTTTCAAACTGTATGCTCCTCTTGCCAAGAGATGAGGATTTGTCAAAAACTTCTACTTTATGTGAAATATAAAGGCTTTTATAAGCTCTCAGGTATTCCTTGGAAAGATTTGTACAAGTCGTTATTATAAAAATTACAGAAAATGAATGGGAGAAACTCTGAAATGTTACCCTACACCAACAGTTTTAGATATCTTTGAGTTAACATGCGAGGGACTTTTGGGAGGACCATGTCAACAAATTTGGTACACCTTGAAGATATTCAAATTTGTGCAGAACATGTCATATACCAGTATGTTCAAAAAGTTCCGGAACTTTTTATATTAAAAAAGAATGAGTACAGATAATACCTGTTTATGCAGTCTTTCCTTCGAAGTAGTTATCCTGTGCAACTATGCATTTTTGCCAGTGCTCATACAAAGATTTAAATGCAGATTGCAAGCCTTCTTTCGCCACATCCTCCAGTGCCTACATCGCAGCTCGTTGCACTTCTTCGGAACTTGAGAAGTGTCGCCCGTTAAGAAAATTCTGCATCCGAGGAAAAGGGGAAAAGTCACATGGGGCGAGATCAGGGGAATAAACTGGTTGTAGAAGAACAGGAATGTGATGTTTGGACAGGTAATCGGACACCAGGAGGGATCTGTGAGCCAGCGCATTATCGTGATGGAGCGGTCAGCCTTGAACTATTTTGGTCGTGGTGATAACGGTGATTCCCACATTTTCTACTGTCGGTTGGATTGGCGGTTGTACAGAAAGCAAGTCTCATCGCCAGTGATCAATCGATTCAAGAGATCTGAAATCAACTCCATCAATGTTATCCCTGCAAACTTGGGTACGCTCATCCATTTTTTCTTGTGTTAGGTTTTTGGGAACAATTTGTTGGCACATGTGATGCATGCCCAGTTTCTCTGTTAAAATGGCATGGCAACTTCCATCTGAGATGCCAGCAACTTCTGCAATCACTGCAACAGTTTTTTTACTGTAATGTTCTTTGACAATGGCGATTTGTTCATCCGTTGTGGATGTTTAAGGTCGTCCTGACCTCTCATCATCCTCAATACTCTGTCGCCTGTTTTCAAATCGTTGATGCCACTCATAAACTCTAGTTCGACTCATTGCACTCTCACCGTATGCTGACTTAATCATTTGAAAAGTCTCAGCGAAAGATTTTCCGAGCAGAACACAAAATTTCCCACTTGAAAACTGTTCAAAATTCAACATCATTGTCCTCGCGATGGAGAGCCTCGAATGCCTGTAATCATGAACTACCCACATACGCTGTACGTGTTGAATCTAAATCAAACTGGTTCTAGCTGGTTGGTCACATGATGCTCTTCGCTTGCTCAGTGGAGAATGATGTAAATCACTGACATTTGGCAAATATTCAAAAAGTTCCAGAACTTTTTTAACGTACTAATAAAAAGTCAAGGTAGTTGCCTTCAATGCACGATCATTTTAAAAAACCTGCATACATAGAAATTCAAACCCTCTGGTGGAATCTAAACATTTATTGTATAAGGTTAAAAAGTTAAAAGTAGAACCATAAGAACTTTAGGGTTTCTATAAAACCCATCATCAGATGGCTAAACTAGAGAATGAGGGTAAGACTAATATATAGACAAGCATCGGTAAGAAATGATAATGATAACGTAAGGAGCGCAAATAACAGACAGTGCCACAGGTAAGACATCTGAAACATCTGGTACAAGGTAACATAATGACCAGGCTGTTCAGAATAAAGGAACAACATGGGTAAGTATCAAGTGAAGCATAGAATTCAAATACATTACATAACAAGTTACATTAAAAAGATACGAAAAAGGTAATACATACAAGGTATAAAAGGAAAGGAAATATTACCTAGTCATCCAGAAGAAATAAACAGAGACTCCATTGTAAGGAAAAAGTGTCGCATAAATTGTGCTATTAAGTCGTAACGTTCATATCCTGCTGGATATCTGGAAAAATTAATGTTTCCCGAGTGTCGGCACAAAGGCATTAGTGTAATCATTACAGCACAAATGCCTTTTAGATGTAATTATAAAAATCTCAGTGAACAGTAATGAAGAGATAGTAGTAGGTGTAACAATAATGATCTTCCCAAACCAGGTAGTGCAAACCATCAATCACAAGGCAGGAAAGTGCCATATTTGTAAGTCCATTTTTTGCCACATATTTATGTTCACCTTAAAATACTCTGTGTAGAAAGGAAACTGTAGTTTGCCTACAAAGCATACATATCATTAAGCTGTTCTCTGATCTGCCAGATTAAAGTGATCTTGGCACACAACCTCAATCTCACTGACACATGTTTTACCAAAATTCCCTGTCACTTAGGCTGACACAACATTGTGAAACCTCCTAGGAACCTTACTATTTTGCAGAATGTAGGAAGTGACCTCCCTAAGATGACTAAATCTAAGAAAATAATAAACAAAATCTCATGAAGTTAGTTTTTATCCAAAAACTATTTCTGATATTTCACTTGTTGACCTTTAAAATCTACACATTCATATAGAAGTTGAATGCAAAGGATTATGATCATGGTGGGTTTTTCAGGCTGAAGCTACATTCAAGCATAACACAAATATAGCCTACAGACTAGGTTCACGCTCCTTCTGTGATTGGTCAAAATGATTGGAAGCGAGTGGTCTTCTTTTGGAAAGGATTAGATGATTGATGTCTTTCTTTGTTTTGTTTTTTCTCTCTGATTATTTCCTGTGTACTTACAGGAGAGAATCCAAGGGATTATTCATTATGGGAATACTTTCTATAGATCTCATTTACTAAGTCTTCTGATGTCAAATATTTTCTTTTTTTGTTAAATTGCATTGGCACTTCATGTTTGGAAATTTCAATAAGCACTGACTGAGTAATTTGTTGAAATAGAGTTCTAAACTATCATTTTTGCTGAAATGATATACTCTGGAATAATTAAAACTTTAATGTGCTTTCAGTTTCTTTTCTAGGAGGAAAGCAAATAATTGTTTTCTTTCTTGCAGTTGTTTCAAATAGCCTTTTATTTTCATGACTAAACAAATTTATATGAGTATATATGTATTTTTTAATGGCCGGAGATAATTCTTTGAATTGAAAAATGTGATTTTGATGTATTTGTGTTCACATACACGCACACAGTTATTGGGTTTTTCAATGTGTAAATTTATTTATTTATTGTTATTTTTTACAACTTATTAAATAAAATGTTTCGTATCGATATGCCTGCTCATTGTATGTTAGCAAAAATATGGATATTTCTTCAGGAGATACAGTATCTTTCAAAGAAAATAAATGATTCAAATCCTGTACAAAAAGTGAGATTTCTGTACTTTTTCTGCATCAAGTTTACCTAAGTTCTAATATATGAAAGCAATTGTGCTGCTCAGAAACATTATATGTATTACACAAGGCAAAAAATTGTGAAAAAATTAGACAGAAAAATAACCGAAGGGCTTTACATAATCTATCAAAAGCAATTAAATTTATTGTCATTTTTAAATAAATTATGTGAATATGCAAACTAGTACTGCAATTAGTGTATTATCATATTCCTAGTCTACATGTTATTGTAGCCTAGTTTTTACAGAAGAGACCAATCATATTATGTACATGTTTCAAATGGTCTGTCTCATTAATTTTTTTCCATTCCAGTTTTTTCATAGAATTGTTGCTTCAAAATTTTACCTTCAAATTTGCCTTCTCAACTCTATACACAAAAATATACAGTTCAAATTAATTAACAAATAGCATTGCTCATGAAAGTAGCGGTAAACTACAATCTTTTTAGCCAAAGCAGGAACTGCCCAGACCCCACCTGCTAGATCATAGTGATCAATCACAGAAAGAGTGCGAACTTGATCTATAGCATGAATTCAACCTCAGTGGATGTTTAATCTCTGCTCTTCAATGGCTAAAATGAAATGGGACAACAATGCTTGCTATAACTTCCTTAATGCCCATCTTCTGCCTGTTGGTACCGGTTTCCAGGTGTTTGCTGATTGGCCAAGGATTGCTGTCTTTTGGTATACATGTGATATTTTTATCCCATTAATGTTATGTCTATTATGCCTAAAACTTTTCAGACATAGGTTGTATTAAAACTTTTAGTTTGCTTGTTTTCACATGCAAATTTTTGAATTTACACAATTTGAAATTAACTCGAAACAAGTATTTATTTTCAAATGTTAATGTTTACTGTAAGTTTTCTCCACATGTGTTAGTATCAGTCTGCCTCAATAAAGCCACCCGTTGGTGAGCCAAAGCTTTACAATATCGGTTATTTGCATAAGTTGACCCTATTTTTGAGAATGAAATTGGGGACAAAATGACCCATTTGTTGTCCTCAATTTCAATGCAAAATTGAGGACAATTTCATTTCAAGATGAGGACACTGTTAAGAGCAACATCGGACGCATTATTATGGTAAGAACAACATCTGACGCATTATTATGGTATTAGCAAAGAATGTTATGAACAGTACCATAATTGTCCAGTTTCATGGGAAAATATCTGATAAATCTGAAGGATGATTTTCATGTGAAATATGTATAAAATAACAATAAAATACTATCATCTTGAATGTTACTCTTGATAAATTTTAAATATTACTCATAGGAGGCAGCACATGCAATCAAAGCTACATTTTGATTTTGTACTAAAAGTTTGTTATGCTTCTGTACAAGAAAATATACCTGAAGCCAGAAAATTACTGTACACTGAGCAGACAGAAATAATGATGATGAACCTGCATGTTATCTTTTTGAAAAAGAATATTTTAAGTCCAATAACTTCACTTGAAGAAACAGTTCAATGAAAAAATGTACTGAACAAAAGTTGTAGAACTCTCAATGGAATCTACCAAATGCAACCAAATTTAGCATCAAGTACTTATTTAATTGCAAGAAAGTGGATGCTTTTAAGATGATATTTATTCCCAATCCTATAAATATTTTAGTTACCGTAAATCCAGTTAAAACAGAAATGAAATAACACCACAATACAACACCACAGATAACTTTTTCAATGCTTCGGCATGTCTCCCATGAATATTGTGTGTTATGACACTGGTGGTGATGTTCTGACTTCTTTAAGCATCCCGAAAGTTTGAATTTTTTTTTTTTTTTTTTTTTTTTTGACACTATTTCAATTTTTGGGGAAAATTTCAAAAATTGAGGACAAAAAACAATAAATTAAGGACATTTGATGTCCTCAGTCAGTTTCTATGAAACTGAGGATGAAGCATTGAAATTGAGGACTTCTGGTCACCTTCTGTTTACGCTAATAAAAATATAATGGATTTTTGTAACAGTGTGTATTGCTTTGGTGGACTTGTGCTCCTTGTTTATTATTTATCTACAACATTATATTTAATAAAAGAAATTCAATGGGTATTAAGAGGAAAATATTTTAAATACCTCAAATTTTTAAACAAAACCCTTATTCATTATCAGGGGTAATTCCAGGGAACTGGCAACTATATGTGTGTGTTGGATGGATTTGCCAACCTGCATGACCCTTGATGTTGCCAGTTATTGAGTGAAAATTTTCCAGTGATTCTTATAGCTTTTGGACTGGCTCAATGCTTTATTATTTTAAGAGGGTCCATCTATTTTGTGACCTGTTTGTTGAACATGACAATGTTCTTCCATTTTATTGGAAATATTCCTTATCAAACAATAGCAGCATGGTATTCACAAAAAAAATTACCTATTTTACAGGTTTTTTGAAAAACTGAAAAAATATTAGCAAGAAAGTAATGATAGAATGGCTCCAGGCTTAAAGAAAAAAATTAAAAATTACCCGCCATCTTTAAAACAACCAAAAAGTTGTACTGCAAGAGGAATCATTTACTGTGTAAAATGCTCCTGTGATTTACTGTACATAAGTGAAACATGACACAGGTTAGAGACACGGATGAATCATTCAAAAATTTTCACTGAAAAACTGGCAATATTAGTAATCATCAGGGATGTATTCAGGCATCTTTTTGGGGGTGCTTAGCCCTTCTGAAAATCCATGACAACCCCCCCCGTAAATTTTTGGGCAATCTCCCTTATATTTAGTCTAATTGTTTTCGTTTATAGCTGAATAATTGAAGAAATTAATTAAAAAAAACTTAAGAAAATGAGGCAAAATATTATAAGAATAATAAAAAAACACCCACATGGACTTCAATCTAATATTTCTATCATCCTTCAAGAAAACATTAAGTAGTCCTCGCTGAAGGATGAATTTTCAAGCACTGACAACTCAGACTGCTTCCGTTATAAAAACTTAATTCCACTAAGTAGCGATGTTTGTAAAGCAATACATTATCATATTTTGGAAGCTCGTGTTCAGCTTTATTTCAGTCATCTGGATGCCGACTTTCCGTGTATACGGTTAAGCCTTAGTATAGCTAACGTGACGTTAATGCTTCCAAAATAACAAAATATTTTTTACCTAATTTTGAACAATAGCAAATTATTCGAAATAATTTGTTATTGTTCAAAATTAGGTATTTAACCTAATTTTGACCTGCTCTTCCTATTAATCTTCCACAAACTGTTTCTGTTATAAAATCAGCCATCCACAGAACTGAGACTGTTCACCAGCCTATCGTTCGTGCCAACGCTGCTATCTTATCCAAGCAAAATTCTGTGCCAATCAAGTACTCTTCTTCTTGTTTAAAAGAATTCAGGTCATTTATTCAAGAAAATGACCTTGCCGTATGCAAAGCAGATAAAGTTGGTTTCCCAGTCATCATTGGTATAGAAACACTAAACCAAAAAGTGCATTCATTTCTTACATCTGCTAACTGCATTCCTTTGCAGTCAGACACCACCAACTCTCTCAAAAGCTCAGTTGACAGATTAGCTAAGAAAGAAACTCTTCAATCTTTCCTTGGTGATATATCACCCCGTCCTTACTTTCGAACTCCCAGGCTTTTCCTGCAAGTGAAACTGCATAAAGCTGGTAACCCCATCAGACCTTTAGTTGAATATTCTTTTTCTCCAGCAGTAAACCTTGAAAAGAGATTGGTCCTCAAATGCAAATCCCTGGCAGCCAACCATCCTCATACTGTTGTCTCTACTTCAAACTTCATCCACAAACTTCCTAATTCCTTTTCTCCTAGTGTTAATCTGTATACTCTTTATGTAGAATCTTTGTTTCTCTCTGTACCATATTTTGATTCCTACATGCTCCTCATGAAGAAATTGATTCTTCATTTTGAACCCCCGGTACTCTTAAAGTTTAGAAAAAGTTTTTTTTTTTTCCTGGAGGTGGGTGGTTTACACTCTGTAGCAAAAAAAAAAAAAAAAAAAAATTGAGGCATCTCAAACTGGCATCCAAACGGTTAGTTAGTTTTTTCTTTTTTTTTTTTTTTTTACTACTATGTGCTAATCTAAATAATCTAAAGGGACTGAAACCAAATGGCAGGGAAATGGTTTACGTCATACATTTTCAGGTAACACTGTAATGATTCCTTAATAGTAAGAAACAGGCTTGCAGTAAGGAGAAGACATTTTTATCACTCCTAATGTTTTAGAAGGGGGGATTCTCCAGCACAGCGTTATCTTACCAGCATCCTCAATATTTTACACCACTCCATGGTGAAATCCGTGGTGCATTACTGAATTAAAGCAAAGGTATAACATTTTTAGTTACTTGTATGCGTAGATTACTTGGAATTTGCATTTGCGATGTACGAACATAAGAACATGTTTATACTCTATTTAAAATGTTATATTAATGTATATATAAATAACAAAACTGTGATTATATGTATATAATCAGTCAACAAGTTTCAGCCACCTCAAAATTTGTAATTGCCCCCCTGGTAAAAAAATCTCTGAATGCAACACTGGTAATCATGCAAGTTGGCAGATCTATCTTATATGGTTACAAGTTCTCTGGAATCATTACTGATGACAAATGAGGGTCTCATTCAAAAATTGAGGCATTAAAAAAATTCTCCTCTTAATACCCATAGAAACCCTTTTATTAAATTAGCTTAAACAGAAGCCATGACATCTTTAATCAGAAAAAAAAAACTATCATCGAAAATATGATATGACATCGTACATTGCCCTCTACTGATCTTAATAACAATAAAAAGCTGGGAAGCTATTGTTGAAAAAATCACAGCAGGGATGAAAAGTAAACTATGTGCACCATTTCAGTAAATTAATGTAACAGATGAAACTAATTGGCTGATAAGAACAATTTATAACTGGGGTGATAACTGTTCGAAATAATCACCTTTCTTTTGTCTTCTGCTAGCTCTCACTGTGCACTGCACGTGACACTAGCAAACAGCAAACACAAAGAACTTGTAGGCACTATGTTTTTATTAATTTACGAGTTATTGCTAGAAAACTCAAAATTTAGAAAATTCTGTAAATTAACTCCATTTTTGCACTGTGAACTAAAGAACACACATGCTATTTGATCTCAGCTTACTGCAACAGACACCAGTTACTGCAAGCACATTTTTTATGAAACTAAAAATTTCTACAATAGTTTTCAGTCATTGCTCCTCTTGCTCAGGGGTGAGTTTACAATTGGGCCAACCTCGGCCATGGCCTAGGATGTTGTATATTGAGGGGTGCTCAAATTTTGGGAATATATGTGAAAAAAAAAAAAAGAAAAAAAAGACATTTTACTTTATTACAAAAGCAAAAAAAGTGGCAATGAAATAACATTTTGCATTTCTACAAATGAAACTGAGTATTAAAATACAGTTAAAAGTTTATATTATCAGAAGTTATTAAGTGGGTAGGATACACCTAATTAATATCAAAGATAGTACAAAATCCGTTTAATGGTGTATAGACTAATACAGTATGAATAAGCGAGCATTCACCACTCACGGGTGGCTTCTTCAGGCTACATATATATGCGTGACATGCTGTTATCATTGTTATAACTGTTTTACCTTTAAATTTGGATTGCTCTCTATCGTTAAGTTTCCACTGCTTTGTTATATGTAGCCTGAAGAAGTCACCCATGAGTGGTGAAAGCTCGCTTATTTATACTGTATTAGTCTATACACCATTAAACGGATTTTGTGCTATCTTTCATACTTTATAGTATCATTTTATTAGTACTCTTTCAATTTATTTATCTAATTATTAAAAAGATAAATTTATTTTTAAACATGGATGACTGACAGGGCTACAAGAATCGGGGGAAAGCCCCTGAAGTAACTTCTTCCTGACAGGGTCAAACTCAGAGCTCAAAAGAGAGGGAAAAGAGTCATTTCTTTGACAGAGCTCACTGACAGGCATGCATAAGAGTAGGAGGCTGCAGAGGGTAGTTTTCATAAGGCATTTTAACAAATTTCAGGGAAACAGTGGGAAACCCAAAATCAGAATGGTTTACCTCATGAAGCAGATTTCTACAAGATCAAAGACCCTAGGATAGAGAGAGAGAGAACTGGTTATGCAATATATTCTGCAGTGGGCAGCCCCAGTTGGGTTATTCATCTATATTTTAAGAATAATGTCTTCATTTTCAGAAGTTTTGGAAAAATTTGGATGCATTTGCGAGAGATTCAAGTGTTCCAATTATAGATATGTTGCAATATTATTAGGAAAAATGATTGATTCAGCTTTTTAAAACATTAATGTTATCCTAAGGATTTGCATATGCATATCTGTCAGAAATGGCTCTGTGTATCTAGGTATAACAAAGTTTTCTCATTTGAAAACCATCCATAATTATTTGATGGCATCTAGTTCTTGGGAAATAATGAGTGCATTTGCAACTTTGTCACTTAATTAAAGAAACATTTACATCTGGTGATATAGCAGATTCAGCCACAAAAAAATTGGGAAAAAAATTTTAGTTGTAATTTTACTGATTTATGTTTATTTATTTCCTCTTTCTTTTCACTCATTCAATCAATTTACAATGAGCATTGGTAGCAGAACTATATAAACAAAAGTATAAAAGTAGTATTGCTCATGTTGAAATGCAATGTTTCGTAAGTACATTAAAATCAAGCAATTTAATTTATAAATATGAAAATTGACAGTGAAATGAAGTTTCAAAATTTTTCAAAGTAAACTTGTGAGAAAACAATATTTAATTTTTTTTTACTTTAATGCCCAGTTTTAAATAATGCGTGTGCTGAAAATTCTACAGAGGTCATGCAAATAAGCTGATTGTTGTTGTGATAGAAAAATCATAAAAATTTAAATATGAAATTCACATTGGATGTAAATTTTTTACATTAAAATACATTTACTTGGGAGAGTCTGGTTTTTGTTTGGCCCAGGGCACTACAATGTTTGAACCTGCTTCTGCTCTTGCTATCTTTTCACTGCACTAGAAAAACCATTAAAATTAAAGAAGAAATATTGCCTACAAATGCATGAGAAATTTACAAGAACATTATTACAAGCAATAACATTGTGATACTGATTGCTTGTAATTCACTATTCACCATGTAACAAGAAAGAAATTCAGTATCACAGTATATTACTCATAATAATGTGAACTGGAACAAATCTGGCTAATCAACACCTACACAGTGCCCAGCTTTGTATCTGCCTCAAATGACTTTCTTAAAGCAATTACTTTATAAAGTCAAAATTTCAAGAAACTCTTTGATGCATTGCATGTTAGTATATAGCATATAACAGAGAATGTAAAAAACTACCATATTTAAATAAATTAATAAGACTTGATTGCAGGTATTATCAGCTATCTACAGAAATAGAAAAAATCTAACTTGATGTCAAAAACCTAAAAATGATATACAAGATGGATTTATGAAATCAACAATATGCTAGAACAAGAAGAAAACACTTCTTTCACTTTCCTCTAAGCACATGTACCATGTCTTTGAACTTCATAGCTAACTGCGCTGATCACTTCCCCCACCTGTTTCCAGTGTGAGGTCGGAAGACCATGCATGCCCACGCTTGCTGTGAAAACTCAGGAGATCAGAGATGCTTGATTGGTTGGTTGCATGTGGGTCCTCAACAGCGAAGTGATTTATGTGGTGTCTGACTCAATGTCCAGCTCAAAAGACAGCATGCCATGGTTGCACAGGGGAAATAATAAGGTATTCCTTCAGGTTTGGAAGCAAGAAATTACATGGTATTATGTTTTGCACTTAGATTTAGAGAAAGCTTACGACCGAGTAAATAGGACACTTTTGTGGAAGGTAATGAATGAATATGGTGTTACTGGGAATCTACTTAATAGTGTAAAAGCCATGTATGCTGGTAGTAGAGCTTGTGTACGAGTGAATGGTGTTTTATCAAAATGGTTTTCTATTGGTGCAGGAGTTAGACAAGGTTGTGTAATGTCACCATGGCTGTTTAATATATTTATGGATGTGTGCATGCGTGATGCCAAAATAGATGACAGTGGTTTATGTCTTGGTGATATCCGTGTATGCAGATTGCTGTATGCTGATGACACTGTCCTGTTGGCAGAGAGCAAAAGTGATTTGCAGAGTATGTTGTCTCGGATGTACGAAGTTTCCATGAAATTCAAACTGAGTATAAATAAGGGGAAAACCAAAGTTATGGTGTTTGAGAGAGGAACTGATAGAACTGAATGTAATCTAAGAATAAACAGCACTGTGATTAACCAGGTGAGGGAGTTTGTGTAATTAGGAAGCATTTTTGACAGAGAGAACAAATTGGATGGTGAAATTAGTAGGCGAGTGAATTCTTCATCGAAAGTCATAGCTGCTCTGGGAGGTTTTCACAGGAATGATGGGTTCTCTAGAGAGTCCCGCATGGCTGTGTATGAGAGTGTACTTGTTCCTACTCTGATGTATGACAGTGAAACCTGGGTACTGCAAAAGAAACATAGGAGTCGTTTGTGTGCTGGAGAAATGCGTTACTTACGGGACGTTTGTGGCAAGCCACGGTCTGATTGTGTGAGGAATGAAGATGTGTTGCAGTTGTGTGATGTGAAGCAAAATGTTGTTAGCAAGGTGGAGACCAATATGCTTTGGTGGTTTGGCCATGTTAAAAGAATGAGTGATGAGATGCTTACTAAGAAAATCTTTTTAGCCCAAGTAGCAGGAAGGAAAGACAGAGGAAGGCCAAGGAAGACATGGGTGGATCAGATTCAGGAGTGTCTGCATGAGAAAAATATTATGAGTATGAAGTATAAAAGATCTTGTGTACAGTGTGTAATGGATATCAGTGAAGCCCGAGTTGTATGTCAAGATCGCTATAAATGGAGAAGTTTGATACGACAACAGTAAGTAAAAATATCTGGTAGTTTGTATTTCTTTTTGGAGCTAACCTTTGAGTCTCAGAGAACAGCTTAGTCATATACATATATGTATGTATGTTTTGCACTTAATCATATTAGTGGCATCTCTTCCTGTAAATCCCACTCTGGGTGAAAAAAGTATTTCATATTTTCTTTTTTTATTAAATTTTTGGAAGTACTTTTGAAGAAGTGTTACATGAATTCTGCCACTGTAATTATTGGCAATTTGCTTGCTATGAGACCCCTGCTCTCCACTTGCCATTACATGATATAAATAGTGGAATATAAAATGGGGTGGATTTCTTAAGAACACACACATATATTTCAGTGAACACAAGTAAAATACATAGGATGGAATGCGAAAAATCTCTGTAATTGTAATTTTCTTCTTTGGTGTGAAATCAATGTCTCCTTTTGCATCACATGTATGCCATTGGCTGATGGAAGGAGTGTTTTTTTCCACGTCGTCTTGAGAGCAGAATAATCATACCCACCAATTATTACTATCCATAGGTGTGCTGCCCCCTTTTCAAAGTGAGGAGCACAGTTGAGGATATAACTAACAGTAGGTCAAAAAACTATTGCAGAGAGTCATGGTCTTAAATGTAAACAAACCTAGTAGCAAACTTTATGGGGGAATTCATGTAATACTTTGGAAGTCCAGCCCAACTTTTTACTGACTTGTGTATAATGATGCCCTCCATTTTGAAAGCAGCATTTCTTCCAAAAATGTTCGTTTTTTTTTTTTTTTTTGATTGGAGGTTTGACACGACCACCGTGAGCAACTCAACGGGCTATAAGCAGTTGTCCGTCTTTAATTTAGGGTCACTGGTTCCAGGGAAGGGAGAGAGCCAGTGCCGTAAAACAAACACAACATCCATGCCTCACTGGGATTTGAATCCAGACCCCTTTCGGACGAATGATCAGATGCCATCGCTTAGACCACTGCACCACTAGGGCGACCAAAAATGTTCAGCTTATATACATGTATGAATGGTAATTTTGAATTAAGAACCTCCACTCAGTAGGACAGACTGTAAAGAGAGTAACTACATATATCTCTCTCCGGGGTAAAGGATGTATTATGAACTCACAAAATAATAAAGTCCAATTTTTTTTGTTTGAGTTATTTATCAACAGCAAGTAGCATTCAGGAAGTACCATAGGCTATAATTTAATTATGACAGGGACAATAAAATTTTGTGGAATCTGGCAACACTTTTTTAATTGCATTCAGCATCAACAAGCATTACAAAGTGGAGCCAAAGCATTGAAAACAGGCTTTAATAGTTACCAGAAGGCCACAAACATCTGCAAAAAACAAATACCTCGTACAAAAAATACAAACATTTATGCCATGTGTTCTTTTAATATATCAATAACATTTAGCACAGGCCTCTTCCTACCCATGCAAATTACTGCATGTGTTAAACCACTTACACAAGGCTTTACTCGGAATAATATACTTAATTCAATCTTAACTTGAAGAACTTTCAATTACTCTTCACGTCTTCCGAGGGGTTTTTTTTTTCTACAGTTGTTTCTGCTGGCCTCTGGATTTTTACCAAGGCCTATTATCAATGTATAGAAACTGACTGTATGTGTGGGTAGTTTTCATTTTGTAAAATCCTTATCAAATTTTTTATAGGTTTCTTCTCATATTTTGACTTCCTCATAAATAATTTGTTGAATGGTAGTACTGTATGTGTTACATCTCTGCAGGTTAGTTCACTTCTCTGTATAACTGCCTTAGTGGCCCAATGATCTAAGGAGCTGCCATGGGATCTTTCACTCCAGTCGGGACCAGGTTTCAGTTCTGGATAAGGCATGGGTAGTGTATTTGTCTGATGGAACTGGACAAACATACTAACACTCTGTTCCTTTTCTGGAACCAGTTATAACAAAGTAAATTTCTCCGTCATTTTTGGTCTACGCCGGGATTCGAACCCGAGGCCGCTTATTCCGGAACAAGTCGCTCTACCAACTGAGCTACGCAGACGTTTACTCTGATTCCTATCTGCCTTTATGTCATGTGCGTCCTGCTGGCAGGTACGTCACACAGTGGCCCTTAATCAGGAACAGGTTTATAGTCTTATGAGTTGCTCATGGTGGCTGTTAAACAATGAAACAAACAAATACAACAACAAAAAAAAAAAACCTCAGCAGACTGGCCGATTGGAAGGGAATATACAATCAAACTTCATCCCCACTTTACTACTTTCCAGATTGTTTTCCACATGAACGTGTCAAAGAATTAGTCATTGCTTAAGGTGGATCCACCTAAAGTCTTTGCCTTGTATTTCCAATGGGGAAACTTTTGTAGCCATTTTCTTCACAATTAATGAATTCCCAAGGATGAAAATTTGAGCATCGATAAAAATAACTTCATATTATAGCCTAGTATACTTAATATTTTCTAAAATTCTAACCATAATTAAGCAATCCAACATTTGTTTGTATACTGACATCATCAATGTACATGTAGTGCCATCTATTTTCTGGTCTCAACACCACCAAAAGGAAAATTATTGATTTTTAATATAATTATGGTTAAGCTTTAGAAAATATTAAGTATACCAGGCTATAATATGAAGTGATTTTTATCAATGTTCAAATTTTCATCCTTGGGAACGCATTAATTGTGAAGAAAGTGGCTACAGAAGTTTGCCCATTGGAAATACAAGGCAAAGATTTTAGGTGGATCCACCTTAAATACATTATTTTGTGTTCGCTAACAAATTTATGTTTCACTTCATCCATACAAAAGAACATAAGGGAAGGTGTTCCATTTATTTTTTTCTTTTGTTTTTATGAAGAAAGTCAGAAGATGATGATACATTTTAGTGAGATGAAAAAAGTTGTAGCTCTACAATTCAGCATCTAAGAAAATAGCTTATCTATAATTTGAATAAAATCATCACAAAATTTAAACAGAAAAAGAAAGCCTGTTTCAGCAGAAAAGAGATAACATTATGTCTTTATGTAGATATGGGTGAAGCTATTTTAAAGTGGCTTTATTTAATCAAACATACAAGTGTATGATTCTTTTGCCCGATAATTTAACAAAATCCACTGTGGAATGAGAAAATTCTCTGGTACATACCAAATTCCAGGAAATACTGCATCACTACTAAAATAAAAAAGGTGCAGTGCAATGCAAAAGTTATAAACAGAGGAAGCAAGGATGTGAGCAAAGAAGAATGTGATCACTAGAAAGAGGAACACTGAGAAAAAAAATGTTAACTTAAAAACGTTTTAATCATGTGAAACTAAATCATTTTCCAATCACCAAACAAATTAAACAAAATGCAAGAATTTAAAAGTGTTAAGTGATTTCTAGAGCAGCACAGCAAAGAAAAGGAAACAGTCATGATTCAAGCCCATGGGACAAAACAGATAAACTTATGGTAATTGAAAAAAAAAGATGTACAGATATATTAACCTGTGAAATTTTTAGACTGTCATCATCATGAAAGGAAGTCAAGGTGACGTTTTCTAATAAAACTAATTTATTTCACGTTTTAGGAAAAAGTGGGTCTAACCTTTATTAAGTGAAACTTCTATGGGTATAACCCTCATAAATACAGACCATATTTTTTTATATTTGTCATATTTTTTAAGGTGTTCAGACACCTACCTTTCTTTCATTTAGAAGTAAGTGCTTCACTAGACCAGATAAGCATCAAAGCAAAAAGTACTGTATTTTATTACATTAGAGATATACACGGTCGAGTCACATTATCGTGACCACCAGGTAATATCCAGAGTAACCACCATGTGCAGCGTGCACAGCAACTAGACGGGCTGGGAGCAACTCAACAAGCAGGGCTACCACTTGGTTCTTTTTTCTTTAAGTCACTATTTGGTAACCTTTTTCAATTCATGGTTACTTTAAGTTACTTTTTTAGGAATTAACAGCAAGAAACATCAACTACAATGTAATGTACGGGTACCTAGAGCAATAACCTGTTTACCTAAAGTCATCATTTTTATTCTAATTGAAATAAATTATAGGCCTTATTTAAATTTCACTGATTGAACTCTGATGATGAGAATAAACAAACATATCTATCCTTAAGGATATATTATCTGAAGAGTTACATCATTTTATTTTATCTGAAGAGTTATATCATTTTATTTTATCTGAAGAGTTATATCATTTTATTTTATCTGAAGAGTTATATCATTTTATTTTATCTGAAGAGTTAAACTTACCAATTAAACAGAAAAATGTAAAAGTTAATTACATGCTGAATTCAACTATAAGTGTTTTTCTATTCTTCCTCTTGTGTAGAACTCTATACTGAGACTTTTTTTTTTTTTTAGATTGATTCTGAATACAGAAAATAACATGAGAAAGTGCAAGTTTCAGACTTCATGGCTATCAAAAACAGATTGCCTCGGTGTTAAAATATCTGAGTGGTTAAAAAAGGGAAACTCTGAAGATCAAGGTTATTGTGTTGTTTGTGAGTGCAACTGTACTATGACTAAATGGTTGCAGTCTGCAACTCAGCATGCACAGTCTGTGAAAAAAAAAAAAAAAAAAAAAAAAAAAAAGAAATTTGTTAAAAAGCTGAACCTTAAAGAAGAGAAATTTTTGAAGAAAAACTATTCCTGTAAAAACAAAAAAACTGCAGTTCTTAGTCATGTGAAGGACAACACTGCTACTGGAGTTAGCCAAGAATTATTACAAGTGATAAATAAAGGAAGTAATTTCAATCTATCCAAAGAAAAAATAAATCCAGAAAAATTGGTAATTGAATTGGAAAGCATCTGCTGCACTTTAGAAAAAGAGGACCAAATTAAAGCAGACCTCCTCATAAAAGATTACTACAATAGCCTTACAAAATTCCAGAAGCAAGTAAGGAAACCTCAAAAAATTTTGAAAATAGTCAATTAAAAGCTCTTAAAGATTTCAGAAAAAATGAAAGTATAGTTGCTGTGAAAACAGACAAAAGTAAGTTGATTACTATTATGGATAAGAAAGATTATCTAGAAAAGATGGAAGAAGAACTAAAAACCTATGTATGAAGAAGTAAAAGAAAACCCACTACCCGATTTGATTAAAAAGTCTCTAAGCTTATTTCACTTCAAAAAAAGAAAAACCAGCTTCCAGAAAACTATAAACAATTCTCAAAATTACAGTTCAGATTACCTCAAATATATGGAATAGTCAAACTGCATAAAGAACACCAACCAATTAGACCAATAATAGACTCAAAAAACTCTATTCTTTCAAATCTAAACTATTTTTTAAAGTCACACCTTCAGAATCTTTTAAAAGAGCCACCTAACTTGATTAAAAACTCAATGCAGCTAAAAGAAAAACTAGAACTTCTTCCTAAATTAGATTCTCCTATTATGGGTAGTTTAGATATAGTGTCTATGTATACTCACATTAATATAGATCAACTTATAGACTTTATAGCGGAAGACTTGGCAGACCTAATAGTTTTTCACAACAAAGAAAAAAACATATTAGTAGGAATTTTTGAAATGCTTACTTTCTCTTTGCAGAACAACTATTTTCAATTTGGGAAAACTTTTTTCATTCAAAAATCGGGGCCAGCTATGGGCTCCCCACTCTCCCCACTCTTAGCTAACTATTATGTGGGAAAACTAGAAGAAAAGATACTAGTACAACCCACATACTTCTGCTTATATAGCAGATACATGGATGACATCTTATTTATAATAGATAGCTCAGAAATTGTTCCAGAAAGAATTCTAGACTCATTCAATGAATTAGATGATTCCCTTAAGTTCACTATTGAACTTCAAAAAGAAAGAAGAATAAACTTCTTAGATATTACTATCTATTATGAAGATGAAAAATTCCTCACTAGTTGGTATAAAAAACCAATGAATACTAAAAGACTACTGGATTTCAATTCGTATCATCCAGTTTCTATTAAGAAAAATGTAGCTAGTCAGTGTTTAGAAAAATTAATAAAATAGTTTCTACTGCAGATAAAAAAGAAGCCCATAAAGAAGAGCTTAAAGTCATACTTGCAGAGAATAACTATCCTAAAGAAGAAATTGAGAAGCTTCTGAATTTTAATGGTATGAAGAACCCACAAAAGCAACAAGTAAAATTCACTAGAAAAATTTCTTATCACAAAGGTTTATTTGAAGCTTTAAAGAGAATTAGTAAAAAATACAATATTAGGCTAGCTCCAAGTTTAGAGAACAAAGTTAAAAAAATTTTCCCTAAAATAGTTCAAAGAGAAGAAGATATTTTAAAAATGCAAGGAGTAGTTTATGAAGTAAATTGTAGTTGTGGACTATCTTACATAGGTGAAACAGGTCGCAGACTAGAAACTCGTATAGCTGAGCATAAAGCAGCTATAAAAAATTGCTCCAACAAGACTGGATTAGATAGGCATGTTAGAGAAACTGGGCACAGCATGGAATGGAATTCCCTTAAAGTAATCAGTTTCCAAAGCAATTTCCAAAAAAGAAAACTGAAAGAAGGAATAGAGATTGAGAAAAAACAAAATTCCATCATCAATGACTGCAAAGGATTTTCCCTGCCTAACATCTGGCAGGATTTGTTGAAAAATAACCTAAACCGTCAAGGTTAACCGTAACCGTCAAGGTAAACCGTAACCGTGATAGTGTCAAGTAAAAAGTGACAACAAGTCAGCCTGAAGAAGGAGAAGAGTTTTCTCCGAAAATTTGCTATTAATGTAAAAATTTCCTAGTAAATTCCCATAAGTTGCTTTAGATTATTAATAAAAATAGTGTTTCAACAAAGATGTCTCCTCTTCAACTACATTTGTCAGCAAGAATTGGACCACCCGCAGCTCCAATACGTGATAACCATCAATCTGGATCATCCTTATCTGTTTCAGAGCCAGTCAGTACTACAGGTGCAGTGCTTGTATACAGTTCAAAAGACAGTGCAATTAGAGGAGAATTAATTTGGGCGCTGAAAACTGTTGTTAGAAATTATTCTGCTGCTTCATGCAATGGAATAAGTGATATATTTCAGTCCATGTTTCCACAATGTGTACCTGATGGGTTTTCCTTGTCGAAAACTAAAGTGAGTTATCTTATTACGAAAGCATTAGGTCCTTATTTTCATAACCAAATGATCAAAGATGCTCAGGGTTCATATTACAGTATTCAGTTTGATGAGACAACAAATGCAGAAAATGAAAAAGAACTTCAAATATTAATAAATACAGGTTATGCACCTTGAATCTTTCTTCTTAGGTCATGCAACTGCCGAACTATCAAAGCATATATTGCTGGCCTTAGAAAAATCAGATTTGTCCTTAAATCACATGTTGTTGTTAGGAAGTGATGGACCCAACGTCAATATAAAAGTGCACAGACTAGTTAATGAAGAAGTGTTGTCTGTTAGATGTAGTGGCCTCATTAACATTGGTACATGCAACATACATGTGGTTCATAATGCTTTCCTGAAGGGTCTTAATGAATTAGGACAGGAATGTTGAGACATTGCTATTACAGTTTTCCATTTCTTTGGTGGTTTTCCAAGTAGATGGGAAGATTACACCGAAGTACAGTAAGAAATGAATGTGCCAAGGAAGAAATTATTGAAGCATGTGCCATCAAGGTGGCTGACCTTGAGAGATTATTGTGAATGCCAGCTTGAATAAAGTCCTGCTTTGGAGAAATATTTCTTGAATTTTATTCCTAAAAAATATGCAGTCTTAATGTCAACTAGAAAGTTCAAAGTTATCAGCTCATTCCTGAAAAAACCAACATACAAAGCTGAGCTGACTTTTGTCATGTCAAGTGCTGATTTGTTTACAGGATTCACTAAGAGGTTTCAAAAGCAAGAACTGCTCATCCATATTTTGTATGATGAACTGAAAATACTGTACTGCTCTCTTATTAGTCGGGTTTGCAAGACTGACGTATTAAAGAAACTCAATACATCATGTTCATGGGATCAGGAACAAATCATTCAGTCAGGCAACCTTCTTCCATTAAAAGCTGTTGTGGTTAACCACATAGTGGAAGCTTACAGGAAAGACTTGCCAGAAAAAGAAGTCATTCTGTTTCTAAGGGGTGTACAGCAACATTATATTGCCAGTTGTAAACATCTTGTACAAAAAACATTGCTATCTGTATCTACGTCTGCATCTATTCTTAAACACATGCGTTTTCTGCAGCCTAAGGAGAAAAATTCAAATCACAGTGTTACGGATATTGTAAAGGTTGCTAAGGCTCTTCCCATAGGTATTCCCACTGACATCCTTCAAGATGAGTGGAAAATGCTACAGTTAGAAAAAGTTGAAGCAAATAACAAGTCTCCAATTGATGAGTACTGGAAAACATACATTAATCTCAAACTCCCTATTGGCATGCTGAAGTATCCAAATATTGCATAAGTTATAAAGGTATGTTTGACTCTGTCTCATGGGAGTGGAGATGTTGAAAGAGGTTTCTCTCAATATGATAGAATTTTGACTGATGACAAAGCATCCATGTCAGTGCGTATGTTAAATGCACGAATCAATGTTCAATGTGCTTTAAAAAAACTAAGGAAACAAACCAGGATTAATCCCAATCTCAAGGGAACTACTGGCTTTGGCAAGATCTGCTCACTCTTTCTACATGACACATCTAGAGAATAAAAAATGGAGCAGCAGTTGAACTTAAAGAAAAAGGAAGAAGAAGAGAAGTATGCCAAGATCATAGAAGAAAGTGAATTAGAAATTAAAAAGAGAAAACAGTGTATTGAAAAACTACAAGAAAATCTGAAGAGAATTGAAAAAGATCGTAATGAGAAAAAAACAGCCAGTGACAAGCTTTTTGAAGAAGCGCATTCCAAGTTAAAGAAAGCTTTGGACAGAAAAGATCTTGGGAAGCAAAGATTGCCCAAGCAATGCTTGAAGGAATGATAGTTGTAAAAGAACAGGAAAATCTCGTTTGTAAAGAAGCAGAACTTATGCAGAATAATTTAGATAAACAGAGGACATGTCTTATTACAAACTTTTTCCAGAAAAAATAAATATTTTTAGTACATTGTTACTAATTAAATAAACTACATTTGTCACTAATAATGTTTATTCCATTATTTTTTGCAATTATATTACTTTTTCTATTCATGTGTTATTATTAAGGAAAATCTAAAGTATAACAAAGCAGAACTTATGCAAAATAATTTACATAATTGTTACCAACTTTTTCCATAAGTAATAAAAAAATTTTATGCATTTTTTTAAAAACAAACTACATTTGTCACATGTTTGCTCCATATTTTTATAATTAAATTACTTTCCTATTCATGTATAAGTATATAAAGTAGTTTAAAAAATAAAATAGAAATAAGGTGGGTGGATTGGATGGCTATAAGGGGTGATGAGGAGGCCATTAATAATAATATATATATATATATCATCATCATCATCATGTCAACCATTATCAATCCACTGCTGGACGAAGGTCTACCCAAGTTTCCTCCACAACGGTCTGTCTTGTGCCAGTCTCCTCCATGTCACTCTCGCATACTTCCGAATTTCATCCACCCATCTTCCATGTGGTCTTCTTCTGGGTCTTTTCCTGTCCCTTGGAATCCAATCTAAAATTTCGGCTGTCCATCGATGGTCTGTCCTTCTGGCAGTATGTCCAGCCTATTGCCATTTCAGGGATTTAACTCTGATCATGATGTCTTCCACTCTTATCATTTTTCGGATCCACGAGTTCCTCTTCTTATCTCTCCTGGTTACACCAAGCATGCACCTCTCCATGCTGCTTTGAGTTGTCTGCAGCCTTTGTATGTCTCTTTTAGTTAAGGTCCACATCTCTGCACCATACGCAAGCACTGGAAGGATGCATTGATCACACACTTTTCTTTTAAGACATAATGCCATATTGCTCTTAAAAATTATGCTGTTTCTTCCAAAAGCTCTCCAGGCAAGTTTTATACGCCAATTAATTTCTTCATCAATGTGACCCTCTCTTGATATCTGCTGTCCAAGATAAACGTACGTGTCTGTTATCTCCAGCTTTTCCCCATCAATCGATAAATCTTCATTTGTTGTAAAAGCATTGAACATCACTTTTGTCTTCTGAAAGTTCATTTTTAATCCCACTTCTTTACTCTTGTCAGCAAGTTCCTGGATCATACTCTGCAGCTCTGATGGGGTAGTTGCAAAAATGACTATGTCATCAGCAAAACGAAGGTGGGTTAGATAATCTCAATTAATCTTTATCCCTTTGTTTTCTCAGTTCAGTGATTGAAAGACATTTTCCAATGTGGCATTAAAGAGCTTCGGAGATATGGTGTCACCTTGACTCACTCCTTTTCCAATTTTTATGAGTGTTGTATTTTCAAACAGCCGAATCTTTGCACTTGCATTTTCATAGATGTTATTAATAATATTAATGTATGCATCTTCACTACCACAGGATTTCAGAGCCATTGTAACTGCTGATGGTTTCACCGAATCAAAGGCTTTTTCATAATCAATAAAAGCCATGCACAATGGAAGTTCATATTCCCTCGCTCTTTCAATTAGTTCTCTCAGTACGTGGATATGATCTATTGTGCTGTATCCACTCCTGAATCCAGCTTGTTCTCTCGGTTGAGCCATGTCCAGTGCCGCCTTCAAGCGGTGTGAAAGAACTTTAGTGAAGATTTTATAAACCACTGATAGGAGGCTGATAGGTCTGTAGTTCCTGAGATCCTCAATGTCACCTTTTTTATGTAGCAGGATCATTGTAGCGTTGTTCCAATCCTCAGGAATCTTCCATTCATTAAGGCATCGAGTGAAAATGTGGGTGAGTACTGTTTCGATTTCTCCACTTGCTTCTTGTATGATGTCTACAGTAATTCCATCTTCTCCTGGAGCTTTTCCCTGCTTCATGTTCTTGATTGCATGTGCAACTTCTGCTGGGACGACTGAGAGAACTCTGGTACTGGTACCTTTCATGATGTCTGGAGTACATGCATCATCCCTTTCATATAATTTGGAGTAGAAATCTTTCACTCTTGTCAAAATTTCGCCTCTATTTCTTGTTACCGAACCATCTTCTTTTCTCAGTGCCATAATCTGTTTTCTTCCCTTACTGAGATGTCCCTTTGCTATCTTTAGGCTTTGGTTGTTTTCAATTGCTTTCCATACTAGTTCACAGTTGAATTTCCTTACGTCTTCAGTGATACTTTTTCGTACTGTCTTGCATAGCTCTATATATTCCACTTTGGAAGTCACATCATTTTTAGTTGTCCTCATCTCTCTAATTTTTTGCATCAACATTTTGGTTTTTCCTGATAATTTGTTCACATGCAACTTGTTCTTAGACCCAGCTAATTTTGTTGCTGTTTCCATAAGAGCTTTGGTTACTTTTCTGTTAACTTCAGAAATATCCACTTCTTCTGATGTTAGGCCTTCTAAAGCAGAGAATCTGTTCTTCAGTTCCAACTTGAAGGTTTTATGGTGTTTGTTAAGGTTGGTTATGTCAATACATTTTGTTTGTCTTATGAGCTTGCCACGTTCGAGTTTAGTATTGAGGTGCATCTTACATCTCACCAATCTATGGTCACTACCTGTGTTGAACTTGTTTAGCACACTGCAGTCTTCTATGACGAATTTTTTGTTACACATAATAAAATCAATTTCACTTGTTGTCCCATTTGGATGTCTCCATGTCCATTTCCTGTGTGGCTTTTTCTTGAAAAAGAGTTCAAGATGAAAAACCCTTCTGCCTCTGCAAACTCTACGAGAGTATTTCCACGCTGGTTTCTGTTGCCGTGACCGAATTTACCTACTGAAGTTTCATTCTGCTGCTGTTGCCCTATTTTTGCATTGAAATCTCCCATAATTATCTTTAATTGCTGCTTACCTTTATTATTTAGATGACGAATTTCCCCATAAAATTCTTCAATTTCTTCAGGATGACTTGTGGTGGGTGCATAAGTTTGAATAATCTGAGCCTGGTATCTTCCCGAGAGTTGGATAACGAGTCGTGCAGCTCTGTCAGAGGAACTTTCAACTTCTACAACTTTATCCTTCAGTTTCTTGTTTATTATAAAACCAACACCACTAGTTCTGCCAGTATCTGTCCCACGATAGTAGAAGAGATGTCCACTTTTCAGTTCAATGAGATCTTCTCCTTTTCTCCTTACCTCACTTAGCCCCACGATGTCGCACTTGATCCTTTGTAGTTCCTCTTTCAATTCAAGAAGCCTTGAATCAGAAGATAGGGAGCATTCATTATACGTAGCCAAGGTCAGCATCAGATGGCAGCCTAGCCCGGTCCTCAGGGGATTCTTAGCACCCTCTGCCTTCATGTCGCACTGGCCGCTGCCTTGGCCAGGTACATTCCAGCTGCCGGAGACTGAGGGCCAAGATTTAAGTTGTGGAGTCATTTTGGAGGGGTTTGGCCATAACTCACCACGCTGGCCAAGCGGTTTGGTGAGTGTGGGATAGCATTTCCTGTAATCCTGATGGTATAGTTATACCGCTATGGGCGGTCGTCAGAGCCCCTTTAGTGGGAACAGGATGTGCCACGAGAAGGCGGGGTTGACATTTGTCAAGGAGAGGCTGTGATGTTATGCATCACCTGACCTTGCAGCCCTATATATATATATATATATATATATATACACACACTTTTGGGGTACTTTGTGTGAAATAGAATAGGTTACTTTTTGTTACTGTTTGTGCAATAGATAGGTTACTTTTGGTTACTTTTTCAACTTTTTTTAGTGCTTGAATCGAGTGGCAGCCCTGAATAAGGTGCTAGAAGGTGTTCACAGGTATGTGGAGCCATGCTGACTGCAGTGCATCTGACAGCTGCTGGAGGGTGCATGGTGGAGGATCCATTGAGCAAACAACATGATCGAGGTGGTGCCACAGATGCTCAACTGGGTTTACGTCTGGGGAATTAGGGGGCTAGGGAAGTACCTTGAAGTGTTCATCATGCTCTTTCAACCACTCTCGGACAAGTCTAGCTGCGTGACATGTCGCATTGTAATGCTGGAAGATCCCATCCGCCCCAGGGATATCAATCAGCTTGTACAGGTGAAGGTGGTCTGCAAGGATGAATTCATAACGAATTAGGTCCATAGTGTCTTTACACAGGTATAAGTGGACCCAGAGAATGCCACAAAAACATCCCCCAGATCGTAACGCTGCCCACACCAGCTTATGTTCTTCCAGCAATGGTTGAAGAGTGTTTGTTCTCCGATGTTTCTTGCCTTATACGCCAATGTCCATCCGTTCAATGAAGCAGAAAACGTGACTCATCGGAGAAGGTAATCCTTTGCCAATCAGCGGAGGTCCAATTCCAATACTGCCGTGCAAATGTAAGCCTTTTCTGTCGATGCACCTTTGTTAGCATGGGTGCAGTGACCTTCCGTCTGCATCAAAACCTCATATGCAGCAGGGTTTGCTGAATTGTCATTTTAGTCACACTTCCAGTAGTCCCCTGGTTCATTCGGTCAGTGAGTTGCTCCACTGTAGCGTCGATCGGCCCTCGCGCACCTTTGCAGCCGACGTTCACGCCTCACATCAATGCTGCATGGTGCTCTGCAGTTTCCACTCACTTATTCGCAATGGTGCCATTTCTCCAATCACGATCCATTTTAACTACACCACAGCAGTATGCGAACAGTTCATAAACTGCATTGTTTCAGAAATACTGCCACCCTTGGCCGGAAAGCTAGTAATCATTCCCTGTTGCAAATCTGATAAATCGCTGCTTTTATCCATGACAGCAATAAGTGATATGTTTTCAGATTGCCTACAACACACCTTATATACCCACCAAGCCAGCTCTGGACACGTGGCTTCTTTCATTGGCTACGCGTCAGTGACGTCAAAAGTAGGAGGTGGTCACAATATTGTGACTCGACTGTGTATATGAGTAGGGCACGTTAATGGAAAAAACTTTGTTTTTAATACTGAATAATTTAATGCTGATATTTGCTAACACCAAACACAATAAAATACTTTCTAAAGGAAGTAAAGCTTGATGGGAAATTGTAGTTGGGATAAAAGGACACTAAGTCCACACAATCTGAGAAAAAAAAATTCTAGGCATGGTGTGTAAAAAATAAATTCAGCGAAAGCACTTTATCTTAAATGCAGAACAGATGATTGTTTAGCTATAGTTATAGCAGAAAAGAAAGCAATTTACCTTGAATAGTAGGGAGAATCCACTGTTCTAAAAAAAATCATAATTTTGTGATACTTGAAATTCATAGGCTTCTAAACTAAATTTTCTGGTGTCTGGCCTCACAGACTTTAAAACAATATCAGCTTTGTAGTACATGGAATCATATCCTCTGTAATGTTAATTTTGCGGTACTTAGGATCACAACCTCAAAAATGTTTATTTTTGTGATTTATCTATTCAAAAGTTCTTTATCTTAAATTTTATGAGGAAACAAATTATTTAATGAGCCAAACAAAACATTTTACTAAATGGGAATTTACATGTTTAGCAAAAGCAATGTTTTTAGTATTAATCAGTAAGATCTCTTAGCCTACTGGAGAACTCCAACTTTGCATAGTAAGCACAGTCATATTTTGAAGAATAAAATATGCATCTTACGTTCCACTAAACACAATTTTCATTTTTTTTTAGGGATGGGACGTTCGAATCTTCAAATTCCGTGAATCTTGAAAAAAGATTCAAGACTCAAAAACTCAAATCTTCATGCTTTTTTCGTCATTCAAATCTTTTGAATCTTAGCTTTAAAAACTTGGCATTTGGTGCTTGTTGTAGAATTATATTTATTTGAATTTTTTGTCAGCATGAAAAATTTTTGTCAGCATGAAATCTCCATTGATGGTTTCTGATTTTTTTACATTGCCCCGAAAGAGTTCAGTGTTTAGTGTTTTTATTAACTCTTAAAAACAAACGTGTTTTACATTTTTCTTAATTTTCTGGAAAGAATTTACTCAATTTAGTGTTCCCAGTTTAGTGTTTATCTACATTAACTCTTGAAATAATCCTCCCCACTTCTACACTTGATTTGCTTTAAAAGGTTTTGGAACTTTTGTTATTAAAGAAAAATGTCAAAAATATGAATTGTTACTCAAATATTTTTTTTTCATCAAATTATGTTCAGAAAATGGAAATGAACCTCAAGACTCAAGAGTTATGTACTTCATATAGTAAATGTAAATTATAAATTTCATTTGTATCTTCTTAATAAGTATGGGTATATTTTGTGAAAACTGTATTCTCGAATTTATTTTTCATTAAACACAGACTTCAAATTTTGCTTCAATTAAAAACTTTTAATTTTAAGTAATTTTTTGTTTTTAATACTGAATAATTTAATGCTGATATTTGCTAACACCAAACACAATAAAATACTTTCTAAAGGAAGTAAAGCTTGATGGGAAATTGTAGTTGGGATAAAAGGACACTAAGTCCACACAATCTGAGAAAAAAAAAATTCTAGGCATGGTGTGTAAAAAATAAATTCAGCGAAAGCACTTTATCTTAAATGCAGAACAGATGATTGTTTAGCTATAGTTATAGCAGAAAAGAAAGCAATTTACCTTGAATAGTAGGGAGAATCCACTGTTCTAAAAAAATCATAATTTTGTGATACTTGAAATTCATAGGCTTCTAAACTAAATTTTCTGGTGTCTGGCCTCACAGACTTTAAAACAATATCAGCTTTGTAGTACATGGAATCATATCCTCTGTAATGTTAATTTTGCGGTACTTAGGATCACAACCTCAAAAATGTTTATTTTTGTGATTTATCTATTCAAAAGTTCTTTATCTTAAATTTTATGAGGAAACAAATTATTTAATGAGCCAAACAAAACATTTTACTAAATGGGAATTTACATGTTTAGCAAAAGCAATGTTTTTAGTATTAATCAGTAAGATCTCTTAGCCTACTGGAGAACTCCAACTTTGCATAGTAAGCACAGTCATATTTTGAAGAATAAAATATGCATCTTACGTTCCACTAAACACAATTTTCATTTTTTTTAGGGATGGGACGTTCGAATCTTCAAATCCCGTGAATCTTGAAAAAAGATTCAAGACTCAAAAACTCAAATCTTCATGCTTTTTCGTCATTCAAATCTTTTGAATCTTAGCTTTAAAAACTTGGCATTTGGTGCTTGTTGTAGAATTATATTTATTTGAATTTTTTGTCAGCATGAAAAATTTTTGTCAGCATGAAATCTCCATTGATGGTTTCTGATTTTTTTACATTGCCCCGAAAGAGTTCAGTGTTTAGTGTTTTTATTAACTCTTAAAAACAAACGTGTTTTACATTTTCTTAATTTTCTGGAAAGAATTTACTCAATTTAGTGTTCCCAGTTTAGTGTTTATCTACATTAACTCTTGAAATAATCCTCCCCACTTCTACACTTGATTTGCTTTAAAAAGGTTTTGGAACTTTTTGTTATTAAAGAAAAATGTCAAAAATATGAATTGTTACTCAAATATTTTTTTTCATCAAATTATGTTCAGAAAATGGAAATGAACCTCAAGACTCAAGAGTTATGTACTTCATATAGTAAATGTAAATTATAAATTTCATTTGTATCTTCTTAATAAGTATGGGTATATTTTGTGAAAACTGTATTCTCGAATTTATTTTTCATTAAACACAGACTTCAAATTTTGCTTCAATTAAAAACTTTTAATTTTAAGTAGAAGTCTTTTCTTTCCCTTTTTTTCTTATAATTAATCTTATATGAAGGATTCGAGATTCAGGAGATTCGAGAACCTTTAGGATTCGGATTCGAGAAAATTTAGGATTCGTCCCACCTCTAATTTTTTTTCACTTTTCTTCATCACCTCAGTTACTATTTTGCTGCAATATGCAATTCCAAAGCTTTCCCTATTTGTTGCCTTAGAAAGCATAAAATACTTGAGTGTACTTCAAATGAAAAAAAAAAAAGTAAGTTACTTGTCAACTTGTTGCAGGTTGCCCATGGATTACAGTGGCTCAGGGTGATAAGTATGTGGCACTAACAGCAAGACATAACATGTTGATGTCAGTGAGGGTGTTTGCTTTAGAGCTGTCAGTGGCTGGTGGACCAGCTAAGTAAACAAGGCCTACATGCGAGAAGACCTGCAGTTTGTATCTCACTGACTCCATCAGCAAGAAATGCCAGGGTATTGTGGTGCAGACAACGTCGAGAATGGGATGAAAATCAATGAGCCAATGTCATCTTCTTCAATGAATTCAGGTTCAGTTTCAAAGTGACAGTTTTAATATTCTCACAAAAGTTCTACACAGCTGAGAATGGGATGACAATCAATGAGCCAATGTCATCTTCTCGAATGAATCCAGATTCAGTCTCAAAGTGACAGCCTTCATGTTCTCACATAAGTTCTACACAGCCAAGAATGGGATGACAATCAATGAGCCAATGTCATTTCCAATGAATCCAGGTTCAGTCTCAAAGTGACAGCCTTCATGTTCTCACATAAGTTCTACACAGCCAAAAATGGGATGACAATCAATGAGCCAATGTCATCTCCAATGAATCCAGGTTCAGTCTCAAAGTGACAGCCTTCATGTTCTCACATAAGTTCTACACAGCCAAGAATGGGATGACAATCAATGAGCCAATGTCATCTCCAATGTATCCAGGTTCAGTCTCAAAGTGACAGCGTTCATGTTCTCACATAAGTTCTACACAGCCAAGAATGGGATGACAATTAATGAGCCAATGTCATCTCCAATGTATCCAGGTTCAGTCTCAAAGTGACAGCCTTCATGTTCTCACATAAGTTCTACACAGCCAAAAATGGGATGACAATCAATGAGCCAATGTCATCTCCAATGAATCCAGGTTCAGTCTCAAAGTGACAGCCTTCATGTTCTCACATAAGTTCTACACAGCCAAGAATGGGATGACAATCAATGAGCCAATGTCATCTCCAATGAATCCAGGTTCAGTCTCAAAGTGACAGCCTTCATGTTCTCACATAAGTTCTACACAGCCAAGAATGGGATGACAATCAATGAGCCAATGTCATCTCCAATGTATCCAGGTTCAGTCTCAAAAGTGACAGCCTTGATGTTCTCACATAGAGAGAACCTGGAACCCGTTATTCTCTAATCAACATCCTAAAAATGCACCATTACAGAGGTGGTGGTATACTTGTGTGGAGTGGCATTATGTCCAACAGCACACACAGCCAGTGTCGTCTTAACACTTTTGGGGGTCTCTGATCTTATATATAGAGAATATATATAACATATGGTATTATTACAATATGTTGTTATTTTTTTATTCACATGTGGCATTATTACATTATATACAACATATGGATACATATACAGCATATGAGAATTATTATATATACCACCATGACCATGTTATCCCTAAGAGAAGAAATATTCAATATCCACTAACTTTTTAAATAACACTTGAATGAAAAATGGTACATGACAAAAATTGTAGAACTCCATGAAGTGTATCAAATGCATTCACATTTTGTTGCTTAGCAAATTACAAGAAAATGGGTGCTGAAATATATGTTTTTTCCCCATTCTACAAATTATTCAATGAAAATTAAATTAAAACTGTAGAAAGAAATAAACCAACCAGCACCATTTCTAGACAAAATGACACACAGGACAGAATGCTGATATGGGGCCCCCATCATTGTTATTTGTTTAAACAGCAACGATTGAAAGAATTTGTGTATAAGTAGCCCAGGTGCGCAAACCCCAGTGATAAACATATGTGCACTTCTTCGTGTGGACAACACAAATGACTGTTTAAAAAAATAAAATGATTCGGAAAAAATGCGATTTGTGCATGGCCCTTGAGGCTCAAGCCTCACCCATACTTGGGATTGGGAAGGAGGTTGGCTTTCTTTGTTTCTTATTTTGTCACAAAAGATCCACCTGAACACCTAATTTTCTTTCTGTCTCCTCGGGAAATCAAAGCTACGAGCAAGGTTTTTAAAAAAAGGCAGAAGGACTTCCAACTTTCTGGACTGGTGTTTCTTCTTTTCTTTAAATAGAAAAAAACTTGCTGGTGAGTGGTCAAAGAGTTTGACTTTTTGTAAACCCATAAGACAATTAGGGCATTGGGGGCCCCAGTTCAGGTGGAGGCCATGGGCACAGGCTCCATTGGCCCACCCTTTAAGATGGCCATGAACACAGCTGCATGTCTATTTTTGTGGAACTTTAACAGGTTGGAGATACAGAGACGGAATCCTTTATCTTTACGTGAGACTTTTTCGGGGTGCTGTTGTTCCAGGTTTCCTGTTCATGAGACCTTGTAGAGCAGCTATTGTTGATGATTATCTGGAAAATGAATATATCCACTATATGCCAAGGTCAGTACATTCCCAAGACCTCGACCCCATAGAGCATGTGTGGGATGCACTGGAGAAACGCATTGCAAGTCATCAACCTCCTACCAGAACTCTCAAAGAACTCTGATCTGCTCTTGTTCTAGAGTAAAATTTGCTGCCACAGAGTCTTTTTGTTTCCCTTGTCTACGGAATGAGATGTCAGTATGTTACTTGTATCTCTGTAAGAGGTCAACATATGCCTTTCCAGCTCTCCAGACTAGTGGCATAGCCAGAGGGGAAGGGGGTTGAACCCCCTCCCTTGAGGGGATACAGCACAAATTTAAAGCGATATATGCGTGTATACGAGGCTTTCACCAATGAACCAAATCCATGGACCCCCCCCCCTTAAGAAATTTCTGGCTACGCCACTGCTCCAGACCACTGTGCAAAATCACAAAAGCCTCTGGAAAAAATTCCTGCTGTTTTCACCATTTTGGATTGCTGGTTCATTTTCCTGATTTATTCATTTTTTTCTATGTGGTTTGTAGTATGCATTTAGTTCCTCACTAAGGTACCTGTGCATAGTAAACAGTCTAATTTTTGTGTGCCTTCTTATGTATATAATTTAACACTTTTTGTTGATTATGCTGAACTTTTGGACACCAGTGTACATAAACTTAAGTTTCTCAGCAAAGGGAGAAGCCATTGTTTGCAGACTAGGGAACTTTTTCTTTCTTTTACACTAGTATGCCTCAGTAAATTTATGAAATGAGTTATGTGCAAATTATTTTCTTTCACAGTTACCTCATATATGCATTTCATATTTGTGAAGCATAAGTTTATTGCTCATGTGAATGCTGCACTGAAATTTGGTGCAGAAAGTGATAATATATAAATCTGAATAAAAGCAGTGAACGAATGACATTTTCGGAGCTATCCCTTAATAAAATAATAAATAATAATAACTTTTTTGTAGGAGTGTCTCTATATTTTTCCAACCTCACCCATGGGAGCATTTTAAAGGAATATAAGATTTCAGGAGGTTATCATTAATTATTTTTCAAAACAAATCAGAATGTTTATATTTGCAGTTACCATTATTAGCTATTTTTGTTTGTTTGTTTAGCGACTGCCACGAGTGACTCGATGGACTATAACCTGTCCATATTTAAGGCCACTCACCTGTCCAGATTTTAAGGCCACTGATCCCAATGAAGGAAGATAGTCAGTACTGTAAGACAAGAATAACATCCATGCCTCACCGGAATACAAACCCAGACCCATCTCAGACGAATGGTCATAAGCTAGCACTCGGAGCACTGTAGTGGCATTAGGGATTTGTGCTTTTTTGGGGTCACATTAAGTATTCTACCTTGTTTCCTATAAGAGGTTTTTCTGTTACTAGAAATTGATAATGCAGGAGTAACCATAAATTAATCTGCTGTTCAGTTATGCTTTTAAGCTCTTGTTCTATACACTGGCAGATCACACAGGAGCAAGAAGCATGTGCTTAGGGCTTCAGTGCCACCTGGTGTTGCAATGGTCTAAACTTTGGTTTCAGACCATTGGATCCAGGTTCAAATTCCGGTGAGGCTCGGATGTTGTGTTTGTCTTATGGCACTGGCTTTTGGCCTTCCCTGCTATCATAATCATCAGCATCATCATTGTCAACCATTATCAATCCACTGCTGGATGAAGGTCTCCCCAAGTTTCTTCCACAACGATCTGTCTTGTGCCAGTCTCCTCCATGGTACTCCCGCATACTTTCAAATTTCATCCACCCATCTCCCATCTGGTCTTCTTCTGGGTCTTTTCCTGTCCCTTGGAATCCAATCTAAAATTTCAGCTGTCCATCGATGGTCTGTCCTTCTGGCAGTATGTCCAGCCCATTGCCATTTCAGGGATTTAACTCTGATCATGATGTCTTCCACTCTTGTCATTTTTTGGATCCATGAGTTCCTCTTCTCATCTCTCCTGGTTACACCAAGCATGCACCTCTCCATGGCTCTTTGAGTTGTCTGCAGCCTTTCCATGTCTCTTTTAGTTAAGGTCCACGTCTCTGCACCATACTTAAGCACTGGAAGAATACATTGATCAAACACTTTTCTTTTAAGACATAATGGCATATTGCTCTTGAAAATTATGCTGTTTCTTCCAAAAGCTCTTATAACTGCTTATATAGCCAGTTGAGTTACTCATGGTGGTCATTAAGCCCCGAACTAAAAAAATAGAGCCACAGTATCTGCAGGGGCCTCAAAAAAAAAAAAAAAAAAAAAACTTTTATTAATTGATTAAAAAACAAAATAATAATAAAAGCAAATTCTGTTGTATAACTACTGTTATTTTCATAGTGGGTTGCAGTTTCATGCGTTATGAACGTAGCTGTATTCAGTGTCTAGTTTTCATTATTAGTAATGCAACAGCTAGTTACCTTCCTCAAGGCTTAACTAGATTTAATGACCGATGTTAAACCAAAGCTGGTAAGAAAGTATTAAATTTCCAGTTATTCCTGAAATTCCCAAAATAATAAAAAAAAAATCTTTTTTTTTTTTTTTTTTTTTGCTAGTGGTGAAAACTTATTTTCCGTGCTTATCATCATCATTATCATTGTCAACCATTATCAATCCACCGTTGGATGAAGATCTCCCCAAGTTTCTTCCACAACGGTCTGTCTTGTGCCAGTCTCCTCCATGTCACTCCCGCATACTTTCGAATTTCATCCACCCATCTGCCATGTGGTCTTCTTCTGGGCCTTTTCCTGTCCCTTGGAATCCAGTCTAAAATTTCAGCTGTCCATCGATGGTCTGTCCTTCTGGCAGTATGTCCAGCCCATCGACATTTCAGGGATTTAACTCTGATCATGATGTCTTCCACTCTTGTCATTTTTCGGATCCACGAGTTCCTCTTCTTATCTCTCCTGGTTACACCAAGCACGCACCTCTCCATGCTGCTTTGGGTTGTCTGCAGCCTTTGTATGTCTCTTTTAGTTAAGGTCCACGTCTCAGCACCATATGTAAGCACTGGAAGGATGTATTGATCAAACACTTTTCTATTAAGACATAATGGAATATTGCTCTTGAAAATTGTACTGTTTCTTCCAAAAGCTCTCCAGGCAAGTTTTACATACCGATTAATTTCTTCATCAATGTGACACTCACTTGATATCTGCTGTCCAAGATAAACGTACGTGTCTGTTATCTCCAGCTTTTCTCCATGAATCGATAAATCTTCATTTCTTGTAAAAGCATTGAACATCACTTTTGTCTTCTGAAAGTTCACTTTTAATCCCACTTCTTTACTCTTGTCAGCAAGTTCCTGGATCATACTCTGCAGCTCTGATGAGGTAGTTGCAAAAATGACTACATCATCAGCAAAACGAAGGTGGGTTAGATAATCTCCATTAATCTTTATCCCTTTGTTTTCCCAGTTCAGTGATTGAAAGACATTTTCCAATGTAGCATTAAAGAGCTTGGGAGATATGGTGTCACCTTGTCTGACTCCTTTTCCAATTTTTATGTGCTGTATTTTCAAACAGCCGAATCTTTGCACTTGCATTTTCATAGATGTTATTAATAATATTAATGTACGCATCTTCAATACCGCAGGATTTCAGGGCCATTGTAACTGCTGATGTTTTCACCGAATCAAAGGCTTTTTCATAATCGATAAAAGCTATGCACAATGGAAGTTCATATTCCCTCGCTCTTTCAATTAGTTCTCTCAGAATGTGGATATGATCTACAGTGCTATATCCACTCCTGAATCCAGCTTGTTTTCTCGGTTGAGCCATGTCCATTGTCACCTTCAAGCAGTGTGAAAGAACTTTAGTGAAGATTTTATAAACAACTGATAGGAGGCTGATAGGTCTGTAGTTCCTGAGATCCTCAATGTCACCTTTTTTATGTAGCAGGATCATTGTAGCATTGTTCCAATCCTCAGGAATCTTCCCTTCATTAAGGCATTGAGTACTTATATGGGTTAAAAATTAGTTACGCAATTTATTGAATTAGTTGTATTTATGCAATTTATCACTTATGCATTAAAACAATGTTGACTCATTAGATTATGAATTTATTATTCATAAATTCTCCAAATTTAAAGTGGGAAAAGTTTTACCTTAACACGATTTTTATATGTTAATAATTAAGGTATTTCATGTATTTCTGTTAAAAAAAAAATGAGCCTGCTTATGTATGTGTGTATTGCTTGCTATGTAACCCTTTGAGGAGTGCTTTTTTTTTAACAATGTGCATCCTTAGGAGGGAGTTTTTTTGTTTTTTTCGATTTTAGCACATTTTGCAATTAATTTATAAAAACACAAATGTAATGCAAAAAATGATATAATATTGTATTATAACTTGAAAATACAATATTGAAGTTGCATATTTACCTGAAATAGCAGTTTGCAGTCTGAAATTCTTGGATTATAATTTGCGTAGACGTGCAATAGAGTGTGGTATTCCTCAAAGCAAGAGTGAACGCACAGTGCAACACCACAGTCAGTGCATATGAATCTCGTGCTCTGTCTCTTTTGATCCTTTCTTCCTGTGTGCTTGCACATGTGGCACTGTTGTTGAGTTCCTTTGCTGCAGTTTGTGGAACAGGAGCAGGGAAATGACAAGCTCGAAGTCTTGGTGGATCCTCGGAGCTAGAAGGCCTTCTGGCTTTTGGTGATTTTCTTCGTTCAAAATCCTTTTCCATCCAGGGCCGGATTAAGGCCTTAGAAGGTCTCTAGGCTTAGACATCTGAGTGGGCCTCCAAAGAACTTACGACGGGAAATTATTATGTAGTCCGTTAAAAACTTGAAACTGTAACTACTAAATTATCTTCAGAGTTTTCACAATAAGTCATTATATTTTTCATTGTTCTCACAAGAGCACGAGTTAAAAGCTTAAGATTCCTAGATTTTTGTCTTGGAATTTCTAATGATTTAGCATTGTATACTTTTCTATAAGTGCATCTTTTTTGTTATGCAATGTGAAGCCACAGGGGACTTCAACCATTAATGGTTCCAAGGGTAAATTGGGAAGTGTGGGTGGATGGTAGTGAAAAAGCTGAAACTGTCTTGCCGACTCCGCTGTAACGAGGCAAAAGTAAAACTATTTTATACATCTTTCTCCCCCCTCTCTCTTTTTCCCTCTCCCTATCTATTACTTTCCCAGGAATGCCTCCTGGGCCCTTGGTCATGGTGGGTCTCATGGCTATAGCCCCTATAGACCCCCACTTAATCCGGCCCTGCTTCCAGCAACTGCTTGGCCACAGCCAGCCAGAAATCCAAGAGGTAGACTTTTTCCTTTCTGGCTACCTGGAAAAGGATGCAGGCGTTCAGAAGACATATGCCTACATCTATCTGTTTGATGAAGCAGTCCAACATGTGGTAGAAGAACTTCTTGTACCATTTTATTTATTTTCAAGTAGTTTCAGAAAAGCTCATCTTCATGTCTGCGTGATTCACGGCCCCCATATTTTTGCTGTAGTCCAAGACACATAGTGGCTTGTCTACTTTTTGCTTTGTAGCCCACTCCTCCTTTTCAGTTTTGCTGTAGTCCAAGACACATCGTGGCTTATCTATTTTTTGCTTTGTAGCCCGGTCCTCCTTTTCAGTTTTGCTGTAGTCCAAGGCACATAGTGGCTTGTCTACTTTTGCTTTGTAGCCCGGTCCTCCTTTTCAGTTTTGTTGTAGTCCAAGACACACAGTGGTTTATCTACTTTTTGCTTTGTAGCCCAGTCCTCCTTTTCAGTTTCTCACATTTCATGTTTGTGGATAGTTGATAGGAACCACACATCCCTCTTATCATACCAAGTTGCCAAGATTGTGTCAGTCATAGGCATAACCACTGGGGGGCTGGGAGGTCAGGATCCCTCCAGATTTTCAGAGTTGGGGATCCCCAATGTAAAGGACCCCCAAAATATTTTGGGAATATAATGCACACTTTTTTATGATGTGAACCGACTAAATTTAATAATATAGAATTGTGATTTTTCATAGAATGTAAACACATGTATAACGTGTACTTAATGAAACTGCAATATGGATTCCTAATAAGCAAAGTCAGCTCTACAACTTTGTAATTTACATTTCTGCCCTATCTATCATAGTTATACAGTTGTGTTTGCTAAGTTTCACAATTCGCCAACAGAAGCGCCTATGTCATGCCTGTTATATCGCGCCTCAGCAACTTCTTTGTTCGTGCGTGTGTATGTGTAGGAGGGTCCAAACTATTTTATACAGTATGCAGTATGTATATATTATTTTATATATATAATCGGAGGGGGGGCTGGGGGTCCGATCACTGTGTATGTTACGACACTGGTGTCAGTGCACCTTGTTTCAACGTCTTCCTTCTTCATTTTCTTGGGAGTGTCTTTTGTCATACCAGATCTGTTTGCCTTTACTGTGGCAGATGCTCCAGTTTGCTTCTCATGCATAAACTTGAACAAATCAGGGCTAGTATACACATTGAGAAAACACTACGGTACCCATCCACACATTGAAAAAACACTATGGTACCCGTATGCTCATACTAACCGAAGCAAAAATAAAAAATGTGCCGGTACATTCATACTCCTCAAAGGGTTAATAATACTAAACAGGATGCACAATGTGATTTTTTCTATTGCATGAGCAGTGCTTGCTCTGGCTTTTTTAAAGTTTTTGCCAACACATTCGCCAAATTCAATTTTTTTTTCATCAGATGTAATCTGAAGTTGCCAATTCTTTTTTACTCTCTATTGGAAATATAAAAACTGTAAAAACATAAAGTAATACACGGTCGAGTCACATAATTGTGACCACCATGTGCATCATGGACAGCAGCTAGACGGGCTGGGAGTGATTCAATAAGGTGCTGGGAGGTGTTCACAGGTTTGTGGAGCAATGCTGACTGCAGTGCATCTGACAGCTGCTGGAGGGTGCGTAGTGGAAGATCCATTGAGGGAACAACATGATCGAGATGGTTCCACAGATGCTTAATCGGGTTTAAGTCTGAGAAATTAAGGGGCTAGAGAAATGCTTTGAAATCTTCATTGTGTGCTTCCAACCACTCTCAAACATTTCTAGCTGTGTGACACGTCGCATTGTTGTGCTGGAAGATCCCATTCGCCTTAGGGAAGACAATCGGCATGTATGGGTGTACATGGTCTACAAGGATGGATTCATAAGGAATTCAGTCCATAGTGCCATTCACAGGTATAAGTGGACCCAGAGAATGTCACGAAAACATTCCCCAGACCGTAGCGCTGCCCCCACCAGCTTGTGTTCTTTCTGCAATGGTTGAAGTGCTTGTTCTCCAATGTTTGCTGCCTTATATGCCTATGTCCACATAATCGATGAAGCAGAAAACGTGACTCAATGGAGAAGGCAATCCTTTGCCAATCAGCAGAGGCCCAATTCCGATACTGCCGTGCAAATGTAAGCCTTTTCTGCCGATACACCTTCGTTAGCATAGGTGCAGTGACCATCCTCCTGCATCGGAGCCCCATATACAACAGGGTTTGCTGAACTGTCATTTTAGACTCACTTCCGGTAGCCCCCTGGTTTATTTGGCTAGTGAGTTGCTCCACTGTAGTGTGTTGATCAGCCCTCACGCACCTTCAAAGCCAACCTTCACCTCTTAACCACAGCAGCAAGCGAACAGTTCACAAACCACGCTGTTTCAGAAATACTGCCACCCCTGGCCCAAAAGCCGATAATCATCCCTTTTTGCAAATCTGAAAAAACGCACTTTTTGTCCATGACAGCAATGAGTGATATGTTTTCAGATTGCCTACAGCACACCTTATTTACCCTCCAAGCCAGCTCATGACAGGTGCCTTCTTTCATTGGCTACGCGCTGTTGACATCAACAGTAGGAGGTGAATGTGTATAATTGCCCAAAAACAATAGGTTGTAGATTCTTTATGATTAAACAGCAAAATATTATGTTATAGATCCTGAATTCTAAAAGAAAGAAATACAGGCACTTATTTTCAATTTATTACTACCTACAAAATTTCTAAACAGAGAATTATTGACAAGATAAATTTCAAATGAATTGAAAAATTGGGTATTATGTTTATTCTGTGGCTTAATCCTACAGGTACCAGCGTAAAAAGAAATACAGATATTGAAAAATTGCACTTTATTACATATTGAACTTTCGCCTAATAACAATTTTCATAGAAATCGTGCAAAATTGGTTGATGGTTTTCATCAAAAGATAACCCACGAATAGAATCGCATTTGAAGGATTCTATATTAATTTAAAAATATCTTTGGCATTATCGAAGCAAAATTTGGCATGACGTCCAAGCAAAAACAATCTTAAAAGATTGTTTTTGCTTGGACATCATTAAAAAAGGCAGTCACCATTATCTTCACCAAAATTTTTTATCCATTTCCAAATTGATTAATGTGATCAGCAGCATGACCCCTAATGAGTATGTGATTTCTTATTTGTATGTTTTTTTTTGCTTAATTAAAAAGTAATACATGTTGTATTTAGTTTAGCATCCTTAAAAAAAATCAAAATTTTTAGCATGGGGCCTCAAAATCAGATTGTGCTTGGGGCCTTGAAATACTTAATCCATCACTGATTCTATAAGAAAACTTTTCCTGCTATATAATATGTGCAGTCTCATAAATTTTGAGAGTGCTTGGTTAAATTGCAAAAGTTTTTTGATAACATGTATAATGTACTTTCCACTAACATTTCGTGTGATTTCCATCGGCTTCATTCAATTGGTTTCAATGTCTCTGAGTTAGCAATGTTCTTTCTCATCTATCTCTCTGTTATACATAATTGGAACTGGCACCATTTCTTTCTTCATACCATGTGCACTTTGTCTCAGCAGAATTATAAGTAGAACATTTATTATGCCTAACTCGCACAAGTGAGTCAATAGTTTGGCAGTGGAGTAGCTAAGGGTGATCCTCAGATCCCAAACCACTTCCTCGTAGCTTGAATTTTATTGCAAAGATTTCAAAACACATCAGTACATCAGTTTTTCTCAGTAGTGGTTTTTGTTTTGTTTGAATATTTATATTCAATAAGAAATGTTGCTTAAAACAGACATGCAAAGTGGACAGTCTTGTCAATTTCACTTTACTGATTTAACACTTCCCCAAGGGACCCCAGGGACAGGGGTATTTTTTCTGTTTTAAAAAATTTTGCAGTTATTCCCATTTGGACTATTTTTTCTGGGAGGTTTTCTCTGATGACATAAATCCATGGATCCCCTTACAGAATTTTTGGCTATACAAATGGATGTAAGCACACTTTTATGCACAATCAGCACATTTACCCAAATCATGGGGTGAATCCAATAAAGAGCATGACATTTATTGTGCTTACTTCTGCTCATTAGTTACGAATGGTGGGGGGAGGTAATGAAAAATGGCTGTTGCCATTGCGAGACAAGGACTGGCATGCATTCAGAATGCATGTATGGAAGTGGGTATGATTTCTTTAGACTTACATAACAACCCAGACCTGAGAATTAATAGCAACTTAAGAATTCAACAAGTAGAGACATTTTTTAATTACAGTGGAAAACCCAAAACAAACAAATCAGATATAAGAATATTAAAAGTGCATACAGGCCTGTATTTAGGTACATGCAGCTGAATAGGGTACCAAAGTTTGAGGGATGGCAAAATAATATTGAAATAAGAAAACTATTGAAAACTCAAGAGTGGCTCATTAATCTAGGAGTGCTTGCTAGATTTTTTCTTTTAGCCTTTGCTTTTTCAAAGTAATAAATTCATTTGAAAATGCAAAGGCTAAGAGAAAACCACTTCTATAACTGTGGTAAGCTCCATAAATGAGGATATGTTTTATAATGATCATTTCCCAATGTTTCAATATATCTTTTCTACAGACTCTTTATTTATTGGACTTCAGTATGGATAACAAAATAATTGTTGTGCAGGAATAATTTTCTGCAGTATATTTTTATAAACTTGTAAATTTCGCAGTTTTTATGGTTTATTTAATTATGTTACAATATTTCTACAAAAGTGAAAATTAATGAGCATTTTGTTAAATTTTTCATAACCATATTTTTGCTAGTCAATGCTATGAGTAGGTGAGAAGTGATGTTGGTGTTTGAAAGGGGTGTAAAATAAATTACTGCATAGGGGCATATTATATCCTAAATATGGGTGTGATTGCATACAATGTAAAAAGTTCAATAATTCTGTATTTCTAAGATTTGCAATGTATGTGTATAATTTCATTGAAGTCCACTTTTCCATGTAAATTTTTGTGGAACATATTTCCCCCATAAGTAGAGGTAAACAGATCCAAGGTACCCAGTCTCCATAGTACCTGACTTCAAATTCTATTCTGAAAACTTTATTTTTCAAAATTTGAATTTCTATTATGAAGCTTCCATTTCTTTGACAAAGCAACAAGTACAGTATATGGATAGTTTTTTTTTCTGTTTGCTTATTTTCATAGGCATACCATACTATCAGAATAATTAAGTTGCCAGTATCTATTTTTGGCACGTTGATAGCAGAGTTATGCATTCTGCAGTCATGTCGGCAGTAGTGAATTAAGCTGAAGTTCAGTGATGCAAACCAAGCATGCACGTAGAGAAAGCATCAAAGATATCTGTAGCCATATCATTGATTTCATGTTATGCATCAGAAGATACAGCTGAACTTCCTTAAATGAAAACCTATTTTGAAATGTAGCTAATTGATACAAGTGTAAATGCAGCTAATTATACAAGTTTCGTAGTTTTAGCTGTGGGCGTTGCACTGAATTATTGAACAATATCTGACAAGTAATGCATTAGTTTTAACTGTTGGTCGCAGTTCTGGGTGCATGAGTTTTTTGTTTAGATCGATTATGATCTCGTTTTTTATTTTCCTCTTATCTTGCGAAAAAATATTCTGGCTCCTGAAGGAAAGGAGCTGGTGCTTAAAAAAACTAGGGTTTTGTCTACTCCTGCCCATAAAGTGTCTCATATTCTGTGAGTTAACAAAACATGAGAAAGCTGAGATTTCAGAACCAAGTTCTCGTGGCAAAATCTGTACTTGTAACTCTTCTCAACTTTTTGCATTTCAAAGTAGTGCCTCTGCAAATGCCTTGGGTCTCTAGAATGTGAGCCAAGATGACTGTTCAGTGTGGGAATTTTGATGGTGCTTGTTTAGTTTTAATTGCAAGAAATTTTTATAATACTGAAGTTACAGTTTGAAACTGCATGGCTCTTGGTTGCAGAAATGGCAGTGTCAATCTAGAGTGATTTATGTTTCACATGCGACTGAAATTTCCAATTTTTATTTCCATTTATTTATTTATTGGAATTTTGAATAACATTTCACGAGTAAGTCTCAACATACATGTTTTAAGCACTTAAGTAAATGAATAGTGAATGGGCATTATACAGTTAGTTCTACTGATGCGTAAAAGTTGTACAGCGATACGGTTAACTAAATATTTAACATGGCTTATAAACATCTTGCTGTGAGAACAACACAATGGCAATACCAACAGGCAGCTGAAGGCTCATAGTAGCTAAATGTAATAAGTTTTTATAGCTCTAGAATATTTTCATTGGGAAAAAAATGATGTTTAAAACTTATTTCCGTCAGAAGAGCTATGTACATTGTACAACTCTTCAGTAAACACTGTTCTGAGTTGAACTTCAAATGGCTGGTGGTAGAGAATTTCTTCACAGATTTTATGAGAACTGTTGATTCTGGGAGCAAACTTGAAATCATTGGATTATTGATTCTTACTTGAACAGAATATGTGGCAAAACTGTGGAATCAGGCAAGGGTCTGATATAGTTTTATGACCATTTGCTAGTTATATCACAGCTCTGTTGGGGACGCTCTATGAATAATAACCGTCATCATGGTGCCCAGTACAACATTTGTTGGCACCCTCACAAGTAGTTTTTTTTTTTTGTTTAATATGTGCTGAATTGTAAGGGTTTTCAGCCACAGCGAACAGGAAAAACACCTTATTTTTGCACTTAATTATTTGTAAAAATATTCTATTGTGATGATTTTCATTGTTCCAGTAATGTCAAGACCTTTTACTGTCTGCAGTCATCATCATCATCTTGAATTACAATACTCTCAGGGTATTTTTTTTTTTGTATGCTGTACCATTAAAAAGCAGTTCAAATAAGTGGCCCTCCTGAACTTGGTGCTTGGAAGAGGTATGCTAGTCAGACCACTCTAAAGAAGTCTGCCTTGCATGTGATCACCAGTAAAAGTAAAATCCTAAAAGGAAAGCATCTCTTTCTCATCCATCCATCCATCCATGACAGGTTGAGTCCCGCAAAGATGATTATTCACCTTTCAGGTTTACTGGCAAATCCATGCAGCCGCCTTGCTACTCCTCTGCTGCATGTGGGTGAGGTGTAAAGTGCATCTGAGGCCAACTTCAAAGGGAACTATCAACATATATGCATCACCAAGCCCAGAGAGTCAGCGGAAACCCCCGGAAACACTGCTGACTAGATGACCAGCAGGACCGAGATTCAAACGCCTGACAGGAATGCCTGCCTCCCACACTGCGCCAGCGTGTTAACCAAGTGTGCCACACTGGTGGTATGGAAGCATCATTTACTTCAAATTTGTAAAACTCAGAGCATCATGTTTCTGTAACCTCAGCAATGTACTTAGACCCATACTTTGCCAACTTTTAGATAACATTTTGAACTTCCGTTTTTCTCCATAAAAGCATTCTGGAACTATAATAATCAGTTACAGTCAGTTCTTTGTCATTCTGGCATTTCTGCTGTGAGATACATCATTGTAAAAATGGTGTACACTCTTGTACACAGTTACAAAACAAACATTTCAGGCAAGGGAAATAATGCTTTACATTTTTTTTTATTCACATGCTTTCATTATAAATGCATCAAACACTGCAAAATGCCCAGTGGGGAAGCCAACATCCTGTTTGTTTAAATTTGTAGGACAATGGAACCATACCTGATAGTTATGATGCACTGCAACACCTGTCTAATTGGAGTGCAATGGACTGGAGCTCAGCTTTGGTGAAACTGACAAGAGATCACAAGGGTTCCATATAGTTTGCATAACAAAATTCGTGAAAATTGCGGCCCATATAACAAACTGCTTTGTCATGAATACCTAAGCCTAACATAGCTACCAAAGCAAAATAAGAAGTGGAATGAGTTAAATCAGTCCCAAAGCAAACCATATATAACTTTGTGACCTTTCAACAATAACATCACATCTGTGCATGAAAGGGAATTTTGAACTTCCGTTTTCTCCATAAAAGCATTCTGGAAAGGGAATTTTGAGAAATGTAACAATCTGGAAACCAGCTTTTCCATTCAGCATGGTGCAGGTCCACGGACATATAGATAATGAATCCACATGTTGATAAACACAGCTTAGCTTTAGTCATTGACCCACTTGCTCCAATTGGTTGTGAGCTTTCACGTCTTGAGGACCAATAGGTGGTGTCATTGCTGTTCAATCAGAATATATTTGTTTGTTATGAAGCTAATATGGGTTTGATGATAATTTTATTTTAATATAATACTTTGCCATTAATTAATTTCTGTTTTCTAAGATAAAAAGAACTTTAAAAAACCAAACATTTAAAATTATGCATGAATCACTAACAGTATTTTGGCCTGTCAATTATATTCTCAGTTACGACCCCCCCCTCCCCTAGGATAACAGCCATGCATAATAACAGACACCTATAAATAGCAACTGAAATAAAATTATAGGAAAAATATGAAGTTCAATTATATTTTTTCAAAATGTGATTTTTTTCAGTTGTTCTGTGCATGCAAAATTTATTGTGGTATAATGCTGCTCGTTTTTTTTTTTTTTTTTTTTGGGGGGGGGGGTAGTACCCATAGTGAGTAACTCAGTGGTTTATAAGCAGCTGCCCAACCCTAATTTAGGGTCACAAGTTCCAGGGAAGGGAAAGAGCCACTGCCGTAAAACAAGCACAATATACGTGCCTCTCCGGGATTCGAACCCAGACCCATCTCAGATGAATGGTCAGAAACCAGCACTTGGATCACTGTGCTACAGGGGCAACACACTGCTGTTATCATTTCAAGATGTTGTAGAGAATTCTCACTCGGACTTTCATCAGTCAAAAAAAAAGAATAGAATGTGGTTTCTTGTTTATTCTCACAGGGGCAATTAACTTCTCACACTGTAAAGTTGTTTTTGAACCGGGTTACTTTGACTACTGCTTTCCTTGAATAAACTTTTAATTGAATCATGAGAAACTTTAAGTCTGTTTGCAGAAGCTGCAGGTTACAAGAAGATGTGCATTAGATGATACAAGGAGAATGAGTTCTTGTGTAAGACAAAAAAGTGTTTCCACAAAACAAAATCACATCCTTCGGACCTCATGAAACACAATAGGAAAAGATCAAACAGCTTTGGCACCCAAGGTAAGTGCAAACTCTCAGTGCATCAGAGCAAGTGACCTAACTGCTAAAGTTTAACCTAAAGAAATAAAAAGCATATGCAATACTGTTTCTGCTCTGTTAAATGGTCTGACAACTATCATTATATAAAGTCCTGATGTTAAACAGTAGCAAAAAAAGTTTACAGCACTTATCTTTAAAATTACCACTGTACTGTACTGTTCTTGAATGTTTTAAGAAATGCATAGGATTTTATTTTGGATATCTGCAACTTTGTCTCTAAGAGCTGGTAAATACTGGGTGATTCAAAAGTTCAGTGCAAAAGTAAAATGTGATTAAAAAATATCTATAAGGCAGAGACACATGTGGTTTGCAGATTAATATTCACCAAGGTACAGGATTTTATATGGCATCAAAGAAAAAAATAGTTCAAAATCTCGGCAATAGAAGACACTGCTGCACAGAGTGCCACATAAGTGACGTTTGCACATTACTCTCACAAAGCAATGTTCTGGTGAGACATTGAGCAGGCATAATGCACACGAATGGCCTTCTAGATCTTCAGATCTCACACCCGCTGATTTCTGGTTGTGGGGCTACTTGAAATCCCTTGTCTATAGAGGTAATCCCCAGACCTTATCATTGCTGGAAGACACCATATGGCAGGAGGTATCAGCCATTCCAGTTGACAAGTACACTCTACAGATTCTAGAATATGTATGCAAATATCAGTTGCAAGACATACTCAGCATATGCAAAAAAAAAAACAAAAAAAAACACACATAAGTAAAAATTGTTTCAGAAAAAACCTACAAGTTGGTAACCCATGCGGTTAACCTCAGCTCCCCATAGTAAGTAGTAATCATAATTCAGTGTCCGCACTGAGTAAGACTCTGTTTACAAAATATAATAAAAAGTCTTAAAATAACAGTTATTAAAAAGGTTTATCTCCTGCTTTAATCACCAACTAAACAGAGCAGAAGTTTTATTTCTCGTGTTTGATTAACTAGACATTTACACCTCAACCTCATTTAAAAATGAAGCTTACTTGTGAAATGTAGTTCTGCAATACTTGTTTCTCTTATTCGTATAATTAAAAACTGTACAACAAAATTGCATTTTAATGTTGATAATATTTATCCAAAATGTGCTGATACTCGAGAATATTTACAAAACTGTAGCCTTAAATCTGTAATGGAACATAACACGATCGCCAAACGCTGAAAGAACTGAGGAGACTCCTTGACACACGCTGGAGTTGTACCTCATCAAACATGGCGGACTCTCCTCTTGTTGGCTTCACCTGCCTCAGCGGAGAGCCAATAACAGAAGCACTCTACGTACTTCTATCTTGTTGGCAAACACCCATACATACTAGGGGTGTTCAAATGAAAAGGTATGAAACGTCATAAGAACGTAACCGTTAGCATATTTGTCTATGCCTCTATGGGAGAACGTAGCAACACATGTAGGGATGCGATTGGAGTCACCGGCGTGGATCGGAGCATGCGCAGGAGAGAGCAGAGGCTCTTATAAAGAGCGCCGTCCAATTGACGCGGCAGTGCGTGTGAGGACAGGATGGCGTTCACATTGCCAAATTCGATGATTGAGGAGCAGCGAGGCGTTATCCGATTTCTGATAGCGGAAGGTGTTAAACCGGCCGCTATTCATCGCGGAGGGTGTGGTTCTGCTCCATGATAACGCACGTCCACACGTCTCCAGGGTCACACACGCGGAACTGGCCAAGTTCCAGTGGGAGCAGCTTGACCATGTCGCCCTGCGATTTCCATGTGTTTGGTCCCCTGAAAAAACATCTGAAAGGGAAGCGTTTACACTCGGACGACGAACTCAAGGATGCTGTGCAGGACTGGGTCTCGTCACGGCCACAGGAATTCTGGGAACAAGGAATCCTTCAGCTCGTTAATCAATGGGATCGTTATGCTACGTCCTATGGTGTATACTTTGAATAAAGTCTTCATTTATACCCACAGTGTCGTTTCGTACCTTTTCATTTGAACATTCCTTGTAAATTTTCACTGTGTGTTTATTGTTTTTTTTTTACATAAACATGTTTGCTTGCCCACAGAAATGAAACACAAAAATTTGATTACATGAAAAAAGAAAAACAACTTAGATATGACACGTAAAACTTGGATGGATAAAATCAATAATATGGTGGAACAAGAAGGAAAATGAATTACATTCCCCCCACCCACACACACACTTCAGTATTGTACATTCTGACAACTTTTGAATTTTTTACAGCATAAAATGTAAGAAATCATCAATGCAACAGTTATAAGAAAAAATTTGTTCATAAAGAATTATGGGAAAGAAACAGAAGTGCTTTATCCAGCACAGAAATCACGCAAGAGTATTTTTTGTAGATGATGACATACATTTCTGTTCTTCATTCATACATTTTCACACTATGAACATGTAGAAATTTCTTCAGCATGCACTGGAAAATTTTGGAATTAGTTTTTGCTATAAATCAGTTGTCACTATAATTCTCATTGCAAATATCTTTGTGGTTCATTTGAAATAATTGTAACAATTACACACAAATATCCAGACAAAAAAAAGGCTGTATTATCCCTGAATACTTGGTCCTCGCGCACACTTCTTCCAGCAGATTAGGCACTCCTGGGTTTTTCACACTTACGAATAAAATGTTTTTGAGTAAATTTACAGCATGTATGGACTAATGAGATTTTTCATCTGTGTATAAGCTCGGAAACCATATACTTATATATCTTGTGGTACACACTCCTTAACATTTTCACCTGTGTGGGCGACTAAATGTCTTGAAAGATCATGCATCTGGGAAAAGGTATTCTGGCATATTGTACACTTATAAGATTTTACATCTATATGGATGGGTAAATGGCATGAAAACATCGATTTCTGTAAAACTTTCTTGTGGCAGACTGTGCACTTATGAGTTTTCTCGCCCACATGAGTGACCAAATGCTTTGAAAGATTATATTTTAGTGCAAATTTCTTGTGACACGCAGTGCACTCATAAGGCTTTTCACCTGTGTGTGTGAGCAAATGTGTCAAAAGACCAGCCTTCTGGGTAAATTTCTTGTGGCACACTATACACTCGTGATGCCTTTCACCTGTATGGCCAATTAAATGCCTAGAAAGTGTTGATTTTCAGGGAAAACGTCTTGCAGCATATTGTGCAGGTGTAATTCTTTTCACCTGTATGTGTGAGCAAGTGTATTGAGAGATAAGATTTTTGCGTAAACTTTTTATGGCATATTGTGCACTCATGACGTTTTTCACCTGTATGTGCAATAAGGTGCTCAGAAAGTTTTGATTTATATGCAAAACTCTTGTGGCACACTGCGCACACATGAGATTTTTCTCCCTTATGAGTGAGCAAATGCTCGGAAAGAGTCGATTTTTGTGCAAACATCTTCAAGCATATTTTGCACTCATAAGGTTTTTCATCTTTATGAGTCAGCAGATGGGCAGATAGTGTTGATCTCTGTGAAAACGCCTTACGGCATATTGTACATTCGTGAGGTTTTTCACCTGTATGAGTCAGCATATGCGCAGAGAGTGTTGATTTCTGTGCAAACGTCTTGTGACATATTATGCACTCGTAAGGCTTTTCACCTGTATGAGTAGAGAAATGCTGCGAAAGTGTAGACTTCCATAAAAATTCCTTGTAGCAGACGGTACACTGATGAATTTTCTGACCTGTATGAGTGACCAAGTGCTTTGAAAGATGGCATTTCTGAGCAAACTTCTTATGACACACTTTACACGTATGAATTTTTTCATTTGTATGCGAGCGAAAATGTACAGAAAGTGTTGCTTTCTGTACAAACTTCTTGTGACACACAGTGCACTCGTGAGACTTTTCACCTGTGTGTATAAGCAAATGCGTCAAAAGACCAGCCTTCTGGGTAAATTTCTTGTGGCACACTGTACACTCGTGACGCTTTTCACCAGTATGACTGATTAAATGCATAGAAAGTATTGATTTTCGTGAAAACTTCTTGCAGCATATTACGCAAGTGTAGCTCTTTTCACCTGTGTGTGTGAGCAAGTGTGTTGAAAGATTAGATTTTTGCGTAAACTTTTTGTGACATATTGTGCACTCATGACGTTTTTCACCTGTGTGTGAAATAAAGTGCTCAGAAAGTTTTGATTTATATGGAAATCTCTTGTGGCAAACTGCGCAAGCGTGAAGTTTTTCTTCCTTATGGGAGAGCATATGCTCTGAAGGGCGCATTTTTGGCGAGCTTATCGTTGCGGACATTTGATATCCTATAGTTTACGATTTCCGAAAAATTTCTAGAATAACAAAGAAATTACCAGTTCCACCTCTTCATAACATTAATGCTGAGCAACAACTGACAAATCCAACGGAATTCTTCTAATATACACAAACAGAATGAAATATAGTGGCTTTGCAGACAGCTGTGAAAGAATCGAAATCAAAAGTATCTCACAAGATAAATTATATATCGTTACCAATGTCAAAATTAGCAGTATTAAATGTCAAAATTAGCCGTCAGTGTCAAAATTAGCAATGTCGAAATTAGCCGTCAGTGATTTCGAACATTAACCGCTTGGGGACACATCAGAATATTCTGATTTCAACGCGGAAAGTTGGTATTCAAAAATCATTCGTGAGACACGCGTTCCAATTGGTAGAATACGGATTTTACTAGCTGACGTAACTGGACTTAGGAATAATAAACAGACAGTTCTGCACTATTATTTTGGAGGCATTCCGAAAGACAGTAAGAAAGAAAACCTTTGAACATATAAGGGAAAGCAGTGGCGTAACCAGAAATTAATTGGGAGGGGGGGGGGCATATCGTCGCCGCAGTGTCAAAACCATAAACGCAAAATTTTGTAGAATTTGGAATTATTGCTATTTAAAAATTAAATTTGATCAAAGGATCACTTTCGCAATTACATCAGACTGTTCAAGCACTATGCGTAACATGTACATCAAGTTGCATCTGCATTATGCATGAGTGAATAAAATTTTACATGATGTCATGTCAACAATCGAAAAATTCTCACATTCTTGGTTTGGTTTTATCAATTTTTTTTTTTTTTTTTTGTAGGTTTTACGACCACCGTGAGCAACTGAATGGGCTATAAGCAGTCGCCCGTCCCTAATTTAGGGTCACTTGTTCCAGGGAGGGAGAGAGCCAGTGCCGTAAGACAAACACAACATCCATATGCCTGACCGGGATTCGAACCCGGACCCCTTTCGGACGAATGATCAGAGGCCATCGCTTAGACCACTGCGCCACCGGGGAACACTGCAGCATGAAGTGATAAAACCAAGCAAAATATTTTTTTCTTTGATTGGAGGTTTAACGATAACCGTGAGCAACTCAATGGGCTATAAGCAGTCGCCCGTCCCTAATTAAGGGTCACTGGTTCCAGGGAAGGGACAGAGCCAGTGCCGTAAGACAAACACAACATCCATGCCTCACCGGGATTCGAACCCGGACCCCTTTCGGACGAATGATCAGAGGCCAACGCCTTAGACCACTGCGCCACCGGGGCGGCCAAGCAAAATATGTGGGGGAAAAAAATGTGCATGAAAACAGGCATTTTTATTTTCCTCAAATACTATTAATTACAAAGTAATGTTCATTTTACGTTTTTTTTTCCTGCTTTGGTATGTACTTAAGATAAAAAGCTTACCCCCTTCCTACCCCAGGCCCCAGCTACCACCATTCATTAGCCTAACCACTGCTACACCAGTTCGCCCTCTTCTAGCCAAATAATATCACCGACAATTTTTATCACTTTTTAATACTAGACAAAATTATTTGGGGGAGGGGGTTTGCATTAGAATCCACTCCGGTGGCGCAGTGGTCTAAGCGCTGGGTTTCTTTGTTTTTTTTATTGGAGGTTTAACGACCACCGTGAACAACTCAATGCGCTATAAGCAAGGAGCTTGGAATAAGATATCTGGAGATGCCCTTGTTAATGAAGCAGTACCACTTTCCTTGTTGTTGTTTTTTTTTATTGGAGGTTTAACGACCACCGTGAGCAACTCAATGGGCTATAAGCAGTCGCCCATCCCTAATTTAGGGTCACTGGTTCCAGGGAAGGGAGAGAGCCAGTGCCGAAAGACAAACACAACATCCATGCCTTACCAGGAGTCGAACCCGGACCCCTTCGGACGAATGATCAGAGGCCATCGCTTAGACCACTGCGCCACCGCGGCGGCGTACCACTTTCCGTGAAGACTATAACCGCGAGCGATTATCGAGTTTATATTACTTGGAGACACTACTCCTATCCACGCAGCGCCGCCCCGGTGGTGCAGTGGTCTAAGCGATGGCCTCTGATCATTCGTCCGAACGGGGTCCGGGTTCGAATCCAGGTGGGGCATGGATGTTGTGTTTGTCTTACGGCACTGGCTTTCTCCCTTCCCTGGAACCAGTGACCGTAAATTAGGGACGGGCGACTGTTTATAGCCCATTGAGTTGCTCACGGTGGTCGTTAAACCTCCAATAAAAAAAGTATCCACGCAGCACTAGCCGCCACAAGTCATCGTCCGTACTCCCAAGTGACGTCATATGCAGTCATGACGCATCAGCAGTAAAGAAGCTGCTTTGAAAGCAATGGAACAAAAGCTTATAGGCGTATAGACAGATAAAATGAGTAATTCAGTAATCTTTATCAATTACATATAAGCTTACTGTTTCATCACCGGTACAATTTAGTTCTTTTTTGCGCGTACGTGACGTCACGCCAACGATTTTTTATTGGAGGTTTAACGACCAGCGTGAGCAACTCAATGGGCTATAAGCAGTCGCCCGTCCCTAATTTAGGGTCACGGGTTCCAGGGAAGGGAGAGGGCTGGTGCCGTAAGACAAACACAACATCCATGCCTCACCGGGATTCGAACCCGGACCCCTTACGGACGAATGATCAGAGGCCAGCGCCTTAGACCACTGCGCCACCGGGGCGGCCACGCCAACGATTAGCTGTGACCTATGGCGGTAGAGTCAGTGGTGTCTCCATCTAATATAAGCTTGATGCGAGCGACGGCCGTCGAAGTGTGGGAAAGCTCATGGTTTCCAAGGGTCGGCCGAATCGCCTTCTTTGTTCGCAAATGTTTCCAATATAGCAATGTGTAAGAAGATACTGAATTTATAAAATTCTAAATTATTTTGGGCCTCCTTTTTTTTTTTTTAATGGAGATTTAACGACCACCGTGAGCAACTCAATGGGCTATAAGCAGTCGCCCGTCCCTAATTTAGGGTCACTGGTTCCAGGGAAGCGAATGAGCCAGTGCCGTAAGACAAACACAACATCCATGCCTCACCGGGATTCGAACCCGGACCCCTTCCAGACGAATAATCAGAGGCCATCGCTTAGACCGCTGCGCCACCCGGGCGGTCAGTTGATTTTTATTGGAGGTTTAACGACCACCGTGAGCAACTCAACGGCTATAAGCAGTCGCCCGTCCCTAACTTAGAGTCACTGGTTCCAGGGAAGGGAGAGAGCCCGTGCCGTAAGACAAACCCAACATCCATGCCTCACCGGGATTCGAACCCGGACCCCTTACGGAAGAACGATCAGAGGCCATCGCTCAGACCACTGCACCACCGGGGCGGCCAGTTGAAATTGCATAGGTATCATATAAACAACGGCAAATTCCCACAGTTTGCGACTTCACGGTTGAGAGACTCAGAGCATCTCCAGAAGTAATATTCTAAACTCCTTGGCTATATGCAGTCGCCCGTCCCTAATTTAGGGCCACTGGTTCGAGGGAAGGGAGGGAGCCTGTGCCGTAAGACAGACAGGACACACCGGGATTCGAACCTGGAGATTGCGAGTAAGCGGGGCCTATGAGGAGAGTCATCTGAAAGGAACACTCTTTATCGGGGAAAGTTCTGCTTGCTAAGCAATTCATTGTGTGGCATATGTGACAAATGATTATATTGAATTATAATGTTGAAAGTTTTATCGTGGGAAGTTCTGCTTCCTAAGAAATTCATTGTGAAGTTACTTAACATATGTGAGAAATGATCATATTGAATTATATCGTGGAAAGTTTTATCGTGGGAAGTTCTGCTTCCTAAGAAATTCATTGTGAGGTTACTTAGCATATGTGAGAAATGATCATATTGAATTATATCGTGGGAAGTTCTGCTTCCTAAGAAATTCACTGTGAGGTTACTTAACATATGTGACAAATGATCATATTGAATAATACGGTAAAGTAATTTTGTGCACGCTATCATAAGGAATATTTGCAGTTTCACAGATGAATACAAGACGAAATCTATCTTAATATTAAAATTGAGGACGACTTTAATATTTAGCTAGTTGTATACCATATTCCGTATAGCCCAAAAGATGGCAGCACGTCACCTACTAATCACGATACGTGCTGTTGTGAAAGTGCGGCAAATATAAGGATACTAAAGAGTACCCTTTTAAAGGTCCTTTCTATTACCCTTAAAAGGGCCTTTAACAATGAAAAGCATGTCTCCACACCAAAATATTTGTTCTAAAAATTAAGGTTTTCCTCATGAATGTGAGAAGTTCTAGCTAGAAAAATCAAATAGAGTGATTTTGTATTGGCAAAGAACTACCTAATGACAGGAAGTAAAACCTCAAAACAGTGTTCTGTTGATGTAAGACACTTCCGTTGGAATAAATATTCCAGAATGTTGTTTGCCATATATTGTGTCTGAGAAAATAGTAAGTAATGTGTAATATATATATTTTTCTAATATTTAGGAAATTCTTCATATTTTTGTCCCTCCAAACTTCATCAAAAATACTTGCAATTCCACATTTCAACCCCGCTTCTCCCCGAAAAAAAAAAAAAAAAAAAGTTAAACAGCTCATGGGTTCTCCATACAAAACACATCAGTACTAATCCTGTGCTAGAGCAGTGAGCGCTGACATGCTGACATCTGTCGGCTCTGTCAGAACTATATAGATTGAAGGTACTTCGGTAGCTAAGTCGCAACTCCATGTGGTCACGTTGCTATAAAAACCCAAAAGTTCCCCTACCAATAAAGTACACTCTCTATTTACCTCCTGTCGCATTCCGACTGTAGTGGTAAAACAAATGAAGGTAACAACTGTCGCAATGAAAACACCCGAACATTTTATTTCGTGTGCAGCAAAGCTTACATGTCTCAGTAACATAACTCTCCTCATAAGCCCCGCCTACTTGCAATCTCCAAAGTAGCTCTGAACCAATCGCGTGGCGGAAATGGCCAATCCGTTTTAAAGTTCGGGTGTTTTCTTTGCAAAATGGTTACCTTCAGTTGTTTTACCCGTACAGTCGGAATGCGACAGGAGATAAATAGAGGGTGTACTTTATTGGTAGGGGAACTTTTGAGTTTTTATATCAACATGGCTTCATGGACTTGTGACTTATCTTCCGAAATATCTTTACTCTATATAGTTCTCACTGAGCCCAAAAGATGTCAGCAGATCAGCGCTCATTCCTCCTTCAGCTATGATTAGTACTGATGTGTTTTGTATGGAGAACTGATGAGGTGTTTAACTTTTTTTTTAATTTTCGGGGAGAAGGGGGGGGGTGAAATATGGAATTGAAGGCATTTTTGATGAAGTTTTAAAGGGACAAAAATATGAGGAACTTCCTAAATATTAGAAAAATGTATAAATGACAGATCACTTACTATTTTATCAGACACAATACATGGTAAACAACATTCTGGGCCACCTCGGTGGCTCAGTGGTCTAAGGCGCTGGCCTCTGATCATTCATCCGTAAGGGGTCCGGGTTCGAATCCCGGTCAGGCATGGATGTTGTGTTTGTCTTGCGGCACTGGTTCTCTCCCTTCCCTGGAACCAGTGACCCTAAATTAGGGACGGGTGACTGCTTATAGCCCATTGAGTTGCTCACGGTGGTCGTTAAACCTCCAATCAAAAAAGCAAAAAAAACATTCTGGAGTATTTATTCCAATAGAACACTGTTTTGAGGTCTTACTTCGTGTCATTAGGCAGTTCTTTGCTAATACAAAATCAATCTATCTGATTTTTTTTCTAGTTAGACCTCCTCACATTCATGAGAAAAAAAACTTGATCATCAGAATATATATTTTGGTGTGGAGACATAATTTTCATTGTTAAAGGTCCTTTTATGGGTAATAGAAAGGACCTTTAAAAGGGTACTTTTTAGTATCTTTTTATATACGTACTTTCACAACACCACAAATCGTAACGGGTACTAGGTTGACGTGCTGCCACCTATTGGCCGATATGGAGTATGATATAGCTATTTATTGAAGTCGTCCTCAATTTTAATATTAAGATAGATTTCGACTTGTATACATCTGAGAAACTGCAGATATTCCTTATGCTATCGTGTGCAAAATTACTTTACCTTAATAGACAATATGATCATTTGTCACATATGTTAAGTAACCTCACAGTGGCCGCCCCAGTGGCGCAGTGGTCTAAGCGATGGCTTCTGATCATTCGTCCGAAGGGGTCCGGGTTCGAATCCCGGTGAGGCATGGGTGTTGTGTTTGTCTTTCGGCACTGGCTCTCTCCCTTCCCTGGAACCAGTGACCTTAAATTAGGGACGGGCGACTGCTTATAGCCCATTGAGTTGCTCACGGTGGTCGTTAAACCTCCAATCAAAAAAAAAAAAAAAAAAAAAGAAACCTCACAGTGAATTTCTTAGGAAGCAGAACTTCCCAAGATATAATTCAACATGTCTCCGTCCATGACTCTCCTCATAGCCTCATAGGCCTCGCCTCCTCACAGTCTCCGAAGTAGATCTGAACCAATCGCGTGGCGAAAATGGCCTTAATCGCAATTCCGTACATTCACTTGTGAAATACGCGAGCGGGCACTCATAACTGCATTTCATACTGCCGATAATATGTATGCGTTTAGACAATTGAAACGTAAATGTTATCAAAACATGGATGATGGAGTCCCCGCAAAGCCGGGAACTTATGAATATGACAAGAAATTTGTACCAAAGAAAATAAGGGGTGAAGCAGAAGAGGAGAACGAACAGGATCAACAGACGCTGTCGTCGTGATGCGAGAGTTCTCCTAACGACGGATGAAAGATTTGTGGACTCGTCGCCTTCAGAGTCGTCAACGGAGCCGTCTACGGAATATTCGTGAACGGAGCCATCAACGTAATATTCGTCAACGGAGCCATCAACGTAATATTCGTCAACGGAGCCATCAACGTAATATTCGTCAACGGAGCCGTTACTAGAACAGCCAGAGCCATCCACATCAGCAGAGCAATCATCAAAGCAATGTGAGCTATCAAAACAACCGTCAAAGCAACAAGAACCAGCACCAGAATCTGCACCAGCCGAGCCATTACCAGTTTTTACAGTTCCCCTCTGAGAAAAACTGTTCCCTTGGTGGCTGTTGGAAATCCCATCACTCCAGTGCTGGAAACATCTGATGTGCAAGGACGGTATCACATTTAAGTTTCCTATATCAAAAATGGTGACTCTTCATCATTAACTTTTATCATACAACCTTCATTGTAAATATTTCATTTGTATTCTATATATCTTGTTACTCTTAAATAAAAATTAAAAAATGGGGAAAGAGGACTTTGGTCCTCTTTCCTCGTCTTTTTTTTTTTGTCAAAGTTTCTGACCATTGGTTCATGTTTTGGAGTTTATACAAGTCTTGTAACCATTGGGGACATATTATGTACATAAAAAGGGAGATTTTGCAAGTTACGAGTCATTGGTGGTATATAATAAGGGTCTTGGGATATTTTTTTTTATCATTGTGACATATCTCGTATAGTCTTTTCACAAATCCATTAACACCATGAATCGTTCCATAGATTCTCTGCCTGTGGTGTTATATTTTCTATGATCATAGTGTCTTTTCTCACATTCTCAACCTTTGGTGTTATATTTTATGTAATCATAATGTCTTTTCACACATTCTCAGCCTTTGGTGTTTAATTTTATATAACCATAGTGCCTTTTTTCACATTCTCAGCCTTTGGTCTCATATTTTATGCAATCATAGTGTCTTTTCACGCATTCTCAGCCATTGGTCTCATATTGTATGTAACCATACTGTCCTTTTTCACATTCTCAGGCTTTTGGTCACATATTTTATGTAACTATAGTGTCTTTTTTCACATTCTCAGCCTTTGGTATTATATAATGATCGATAATTGTGACGAAGCAATTGAAAATGATCTGACGGGTTGCCTTCACTGTGATATTGTGAGAATAACGGGATCTTAACTTTCAGATGAGTTGCGTTCCCCTTTATATTGTGAGAATAACGAGACTTTTTACGTTAGACTGGTTACATTCACCATTTATAAAATGTAATATTGAGAGAATAATGGGGCTTTTCACGTTAGACGGGCTGCTTTCACTATTTACATAATGTAATATTGTGAGAATAACGGGATCTTAACTTTCAGACGGGTTGCCTTCACCATTTTAAATGGTGGTATAAGGTGCTAGTAACGGGATCTCAGCATTTAGACGAGTTGCCTTCCCTTTTAGGATCACGTGATCTATCACTTTTACTTTTGTTTGGATACATATTGGAGTGACTGTACGCTTTACTCCTGAATAGAAGATGCTTTAAACGTTATCAAAAACTCCGAGATTTCTATTAATACACATTATATTTAAAAAAACGTGGTGTAGTTCACAATCTATTTTTAAAGGTGTGAAGGGCCGCCCCGGTGGCGCAGTGGTCTAAGGCGCTGGCCTCTGATCATACCTCCGTGAGGGGTCCGGGTTCGAATCCCGGTGAGGCATGGATGTTGTGTTTTGTCTTAGGGCAATGGCTCTCTCCCTTCCCTGGAACCAGTGGCCCTAAATTAGGGACGGGCGACTGCTTATAGCCCATTGAGTTGCTCACGGTGGTCGTTAAACCTCCAATCAAAAAAAAAAAAAAAAGGTGTGAAGAAGAAGGATGTTATGTTCGAAGGGTTAAAAATTCCAATGTTGAAAACAGGATATCATTTGATGGCATGCCATTTATTTCCATTGATCACTGTACATTAGAGTGTCATCAAGGTCGTTCATCATTGAACAAAAGTAAGGTGAAGGCAATCCAAGATCGTGACTACTCGTGTAGTAAAAGCAAAGTTAAAAAAAAAATGAATTGTACAGCACAAATCCAACTGAAAGTTTAAACGGAATTTTTCCCACCCGATTTCATGCTTGTCCCTCGTGAGAATTCCCTTAATAGCAATCTTTAAAATCACACACGTTTTAGGCACTTATGATAAATTTTTATGAAGCTGTTGTCATCCACCAATGGAGGTGTTCGGATATCTGCCTAAGTGCGAAATACTGATGATAAATCCGGTAAATAAATTAATACAGACATTTAACGTGGACCGGGAAATTCAAATAAAGATCTTCGCTCTTTCCACGTTCATAAGTGAGTCACGGAAAAATTCTCATTGGCCGCCACCGGGAGTCGAACCCAGGGTCTTCCAGTTACGCGCCGGATATGCTTCCGCTACACCACAGCGGCCTCGAATTCCTCCAGACTCACACACAACTAACTGCCAAGCCAATTTGGCAGGTTGCTTCTTGGAGCCCCGCACAATGCTGGGGATTCACCAAAGATGGTAAGCAGCAACTGAAGAAATAATTAGAAGGCGAATGAATAATTAATACAGACATTTAACGTGGACCGGGAAATTCAAATAAAGATCTTCGCTCTTTCCACGTTCATAAGTGAGTCACGGAAAAACTCTCATTGGCCGCCACCGGGAGTCGAACCCAGGGTCTTCCAGTTACGCGCCGGATATGCTTCCGCTACACCACAATAAATAAATACAGTAAATAAAGCACAATAAAGACCACAGTAAATAAAGCACAATTAAAGAAACATTGGTAAATAAAGCACAATTAAAGAAACATTGATGAATGATGCTGTTAGCCATGCAATAACAAACATATTTCTGGTATAAACAACACTGAGAAATTGTTGATTCAGAATTCCTATAAGTAATAATTGAAAATAAGAAGATATTAGGAGTTAAAACACTGAATAAGGCTGTAAAATTGTCAACAAATGACCACTTTTTCGACAGCGTACAAGAAATCACAGTCGAAGGAGATATCTTTTCTAACAACGCTTCTCATTGGTCGAATGTGAGACGTCACATAAGGGACCGTATATGCGATTACCAAGTAGTGTCCCACAACTGCAAAACTCATGGAGGTAGGAAATATAGGAGACGCTGTAACCGCAGATTTCTGAAGCCGACCTGTTAACTGCTATGATATCCCTCCGCATGCTTGGTTACCCTCTTGGTCGTGTCTGCCATAGGAAAGCATTGAAAATTTGTGATTTTTAGAAGCTCATATTTTTCGTTAAACTGGTTTGTCAGCGTAGATTTTTTTCTGTGTTTGACAACATACTTTAGCTTGTTCATATTTAGTTTCCATGGGATCCTGCGTGGCATTCAGCTGTGCAAATAAATTTAAAAAGAAAATACCAGGTATGTCATTCCACCGGTTACTATCACTTTATTTTCCATTTACTAGGTTTAATTAAGTTCTTTGGGATTCAATCGTCGATTGCAATTTACTGTGAATGACAACTGTATATTTTGCTGTGATTTGCTTCCTTTTAGCATATTATGTAATGTTCTAAATTTGTAGCAAAATTAAAGAAGTCGCTAGGTTTACGTAGGTTATACAGATCTGTTTACGAAAATCGTAGCAAGTTTTTCTGGAATAGTGCAGGTTATGTAATCGGAGGGGTATTCATAACTGAACCACGTTTAAAAAGATGTTCAATATAACTACATTATTAAGATAATCGTCTTTGAATTATTTATAACCCACCTATAATTATGACAGTGTTCATATCCAAAAACTTTGCACTGTAAACAACAACGATAGGGGTTAGGAATTAACTACATTTACCAAAAGTTCATCTATTTCTTTTTTCCTGTTTTAGGGCTTGACCATTATACCAAATTGCAGATTTGACCATTGCTAGTAAATACTCATTTTAAACTAATAGACAAGGTGTTTTTAATAGTGTGCTACAAGATCAGTTAATAGAACTGGAGCTCCTTTATTTAAAACTGAACTTCACAGTACAAATACAGATTCTCTGGATTAGCAGAGGACATTAAAATATTAACTTTTGCATGTGTGACACTGCACTAACCGTTTCTTGGAATTATATGACAATGCAAAACATCACTGTTAATATCTCCTGATTCACAACAAAACCACTTTGTATGTGAAACATAAAATGATGATGACGCTAAACACAGTAGCTGTGAAAGCTGAAACACAAAGGGTGCACAGATATTTAAAAGATTAAAAAAAAAGAATAGAAGTAAGAGACAAATGAACAAGGAAACATTTGAAAGTGACTGAACATGAGTACCTTACAGTGAAGATTTGCACTTCTGGCTCCTCTCAAGCTATGACCCTGTAAACATATGTATGCATGTTTTGATTTTTAAAGAAATATTCTCATAATACATGGAAATACATTATAATTATTCACACAGCAATCATACATCTCTAAATTACCTGTATTTCCTGTTCATTCCAAAAATAGATTTGATTCTCTTCGGCCACCCCATTTCTAGTCACTGCACCAGTGGCGAATTTACAGATTGGACGCCCATAGGAACAAATTTTCCAAACTCCCTCTGCGGAGGAGCTCATCACCCGTACACTCGTTCGCGTTCTGACATCAAGACCGGCAGAGTCGTACCCATGGAGGGGTCTAGCTCCAGGTGGTCTAGAAATCCCCCCCCCCCTTCCTCATCCGAAATGTTCGACTTCATGGTCAAACATACATATTCATATATTGGCTGAGCGCATACATGTTTTTGTGCTTGCACCATTGGAGCTTGGACCCTCCCTGAAATTAAGTTCTGCGTACTTGCCAGGGGCTCCATGAATGAAAGTAACACTTCCCAGCGTTTTGTTGATCCCGTAAAAAAATTGTACAAACTTTGTACTAAATTAAAAAATGAATAGGGTTTTTCACAACTACTAGCAGCACGAGTACCTACCAAATTCAAAAAGTGCGCAGCGCATGGTACTTAGTGGGCTTTAGGATATTTTTCCTTAATGCGGGCTTGCAGACTACTATATGTTCCGGACATATTACTAGCGTTGTCTTACGATTGTCCACGGCAATCGGTAATGTCTATCGAATTTGCATTCAGAACATCAATCACCGCATCTTCCAAATTTTCTGACTTGTGTCCAGGATTCAGGAGAAATTGTAAAAATCTTTCAACAGGTTGTTCTTTTTCGTTTGTGTACCTCATCACGAAAGAAAGCTGTTCCACATATGTTAAATATCGGGAGTTGAATCGACGATATTTGAATAGTATTTTGCTTTTTTAACTTCGGGAACAGTCTTTAATTTCAGGTTTGATGCCATTAGCTCCATGACTTCGTCATATATTGTGGAAGACAGATATGATGTCTTTCCCGAACCTGGATTTCCATATCGGGTTATGTGATCCGCCAGGAATGGATCGAATTCAGCAATAAAATCTAGCGACATCATATAATTCCCGTTATGAATATCCCCAAATTTCTCTTCCCGTCCGCGGCTCACCAGCTTTTTGACAACTGCAAAAACTCTAGTCAGAACATTTCGCCAATATTTTTTTTCAGTCTCTACTCGTGACTCGTACACGTTTTCTAGTTTTCCTATATTTCTCCTTCTAGTTAACAGTGCTAATTCATTGTTTTTGTGCTCCAGCGAATTTTCATACTGCGATAAAATTTGTTCGGTATTTTTTCAATCAGATACACCGTTAGTCGCAAGATTAGAGGGAGCAGCCTGCTTTGATCTGAACAGCCTGCAAGGTGCTCAGTATAACGAAGCCGTTGTGCATAAATACACAAGGTATTCTCGAGAGCTCACCTCACCAATCTACAGTTTTCGATAGAAAGCACCTTCATTTAAAAAGCGACTTTTACCACCTATCTTTCTTTCCGATTTGGAAAAATCAGCATCTTTATTTTGATTAAATCCTCGGCGTAATAGAGTATTAATCGCTTGTTCGTTACTTTTCCATTTCGCTGGGTCATCGCTGACGAAATCATTCTTAAATTCTGAGAGGTCTGGTTCGCAAACAGACGGTAAGTTTACGTTCAAATCAGCTGCCGAATCGTCTACAGTTTGTCTTCGTATTTCTTTGCTTTCACATGCTTCTGAATGGTTCAAGCCATTAGCATCTCGAATATCCTGGTTAAAGTTTTGGTTGTCTCCATCGAATTTTATTATTATTTTTTTAACTGTCTACTTTGCTTAGGCTTTTCAGCAGCTTAGATTCCTTTCCTTTTCAATCGCGATTTTCCGATTCTGAGCCCCACTGAGTTTTCCCTTTTTTTCACTCATCACTCTTGGAGATTTCAGTACTGCACAGCATCCCACACACACTAAAACAAGCATGTTCAAACTTCCTAATAAAAATACAGTATAAAAAAGTACAACTCACCGCAGAAATTGCCGCAAACGCTAGGTTATTTACGAGTATGATACTTTGATTCACTAATATGTAGCTTTGAGCTCTGATTGTCTGACCAGTTACAGTTCCCTGAGCTTTGTAAAGCGCATTTTCATCTGATAATGATCATATGTAGAGGATTTTAGGAAGGGAGTGTCTGACCCCAGGTCTTAAACAACCCTTAGAAATAGGAAACTAGGAGATTTGGGCTAGAGCGCCCGATAGGAAAGTGACACGGAAGCGAAGTAGAAAGGGGGAGGAAGACGCCCTTATTTATTACCGGGGGGCCGTACCCGGGGTCCGACGGACGGCGGGTATTTAGTGGATCGACCGTTCGTACCTGCCTGGGATTGAACCTGTGGCCCTTCCCGTGGCAGTCACGAACGTTGCCCACTCGGCCACCCGCGCCGCATTTTCATCTGGTTGGGGATTGGAGTACACGTACGCCTTAATCGCACGTTCAGCCATTCAGATGAAAGGAATTTGAAAACCTTTGTCTTCGACTACATAGGGTATGGTAAACGGGTCTCACACGGTCACACCCATGCCCCCACACATGGGACTCCCTGGGAATGAAGTATGCCTTGTCCTTTTCCTTTGCTTTCTTTTCTTTTTCTTTATTTGTTGTTTGTTGTGTCGTGGTCACCATTAGAGGTGGGAGGGGACAGGACAGACGTCGCGTGCCCAGTGCCCCCTCCCCCGAATACGTTGTTTTTCTTTTTCTTCTCAACCTGTTCGGGTTTCGGTCGGAATGATCAGGATGAATTATTTCCGGCCATGTCCCCTACGTTGCAGCAGTTGTTCCGTCCAGGAATGTGAGCTGGGACTCAATCAGAGAAAGAACCCTTCGAACCCTTTCCCAAACAGGAGGTTGTGGTATGGTGGTGCCCCAAAGGCACTGGTAGTGTTGTTGTATGACACACACACACCCACCCCAAAAATAAATTTTAGGAAACGCTGCTACGTCCGAACATGACTCTACTTAGCATTGCTCCCAGTCCCACCACAATTTTACACCCTCACAGAAATGTTTGCGCCCCTCATGAAGCTGCGCCTACCGTGCCTCATTGGAAATCCGCCACTGCACTACACAGTTTTGATATTCTAAAACTTCATGTTCTCTTATTCATTTTATGGAGCAGTAAACATTTTAGGATCATCAGTTACCTTGATATTCCATAAATAAGCTATCAGTCATATACATATTTCATTCATTTCTGGTACCAAATGTTTTCTTTACCTGATTTAGTTGCTATTCTGTAATGCATGTATATGTTCTGAGATTAAACATTGTTTTCATGCATTTTAACAACTCTCTCATGAATAATCTGCTTTTTCTGTCTAATATTAATTATGGCATTAATGCTCTACAGCATATATGCTCTAATCAAACTTCCCCTTTTAGTTCTCTGTTGATATTTAAAGTCCTTCTTGTTACCTTTTCTTCCTTTACATCATATCTTACTTTTTTTTTGGTAAAATAAGTGAGATGTAGCTAAAAGGTCATTCCTTGCACAGCGGGTGTGGCATGTGTGATTTGTCTATCGAGCTTATGGTCTGTCTCTGTTTTATCAGCATACTGTAATTTCTTCAAAGCCGAGGTATTTGTGGTAGCTGAAACAGTAAAATATTTATTGTGGTTTATTTGCTCACAGTTCATGTTCTGATTTCCTCAGTGTAATTAGCCTGTACTGTTTCGCACATCAATGTAAATCTCTTGTACCCAATATTTTTTAGTTGTTACAGATTTCCTGTATTGTATATATATTTTTTATATTCTTGTTGTGTATCCATGCATCCCCCACCCTTCATTTTTTTTGTTTTCCCATTAGGACTGAAGGACTAAGCCTTTTAAGAGAAAAGACACTCATACCTGGTGTGGCACCCATTGTATGTGAAGGAAAGCATTTTGCTGCTGCTAGTGAAGGTTCCTGAAGATGAGATTTAACTATTTAAGACAAGTGTTTTGTATTGGATGTCCATACAAATTTCCTTACAAACATTTGCCATTAATGGTTTGAATTACAGCAGTAAGCTAAGTTCCAGCTACAAATATTGTTGAGTAAGCTTTTCTTTTCTTGCATATATAAAAAGGACTTCAAGAAGTTTCATGTGTATGTGGGCATCAACTCAATAATATTTCTTCATGTTCTAACTAGCGCATACTCTTTTGTCTTGTGTAACTAGAGGTATATTGAATCCCCATTAGGAAATGATAATACTGATATATTTTCTACAGCTTACAATGTACATAATGAGTGTGAAATGCAGCTCACAGCTAGGCTTTCTGATGACAGAAATGGGGAGAAATCTGGAATTCAGCTGAAGTAAAAATATAACAGCATAACATTATAAAGATATTAATTACAATATATGAAAATGTACAGTTATGATAAACAAATAAATTACTTGTGAACACTTCATTACTTAACTAATCAGATGAAATAGGCAGTCATAAGAAGTTCTAGCTTAAAAGACAGCATAATATTTGGAAATCAGATTTTTTGTATTGGAGATTTAACGACCACCGTGAGCAACTCAATGGGCTATAAGCAGTCGCCCGTCCCTAATTTAGGGTCACTGGTGAGAGAGCCAGTGCCGTAAGACAAAAACAACATCCATGCCTCACCGGGATTCGAACCCGGACCTTTTTCAGACAAATGATCAGAGGCCATCGCTTAGACCACTGCGCCACCGGGGCGGCATCAGATTTTGGTACTGGAGATGTTACATGGATAACAGTAAACTAAAGAAGGTTTAGCATCTGATGGCAGAAAATTTGCACTTCTATATTTCCCATGCACTTCTGATTAGTTATCAGTTAATTTTTGTAGCCAGAAAATGTAGGTTAAATGTGCATTAGCAAATGGACTGCTGTTAGCAATGCTCTCTGTCATTAGAGCTGAAATTAATCACCTTGTTGTGTTGATTAACCACACCTTATGCGATCAGATTTTCCTATTCTTGAACATATGTTGTGCTGGCAACAAACTGCAGGATTTATTCTCAATGAATTCTTTATTAATAAATATAACCATGATCATGAATGGTATACATATATTTCAAAAACCAAATTAAAAATCCTTATTATATCATCATCATCATCATTGTCAACCATTATCAATCCACTGCTGGAGGAAAGTCTCCCCAAGTTTCCTCCACAACGGTCTGTCTTGTGCCAGTCTCATCCATGTCACTCCCGCATACTTTCAAATTTCATCCACCCATCTCCCATGTGGTCTTCTTCTGGGTCTTTTCCTGTCCCTTGGAATCCAATCTAAAATTTCGGCTGTCCATCGATGATCTGTCCTTCTGGCAGTATGTCCAGCCCATTGCCATTTCAGGGATTTGACTCTGATCATGATGTCTTCCACTCTTGTCATTTTTCGGATCCACGAGTTCCTCTTCTTATCTCTCCTGGTTACACCAAGTATGCACCTCTCCATGCTGCTTTGAGTTGTCTGCAGCCTTTGTATGTCTCTTTTAGTTAAGGTCCACGTTTCTGCACCATACGTAAGCACTGGAAGGATGCATTGATCAAACACTTTTCTTTTAAGACATAATGGCATATTGCTTTTGAAAATTATGCTGTTTCTTCCAAAAGCTCTCCAGGCAAGTTTTGTACGCCGATTAATTTCTTCATCAATGTGACCCTCACGTGATATCTGCTGTCCAAGATAAACGTACGTGTCTCTTATCTCCAGCTTTTCTCCATCAATCGATAAATCTTCATTTCTTGTAAAAGCATTGAACATCACTTTTGTCTTCTGAAAGTTCATTTTTAATCCCACTTCTTTACTCTTGTCAGCAAATTCCTGGATCATACTCTGCAGCTCTGATGGGCTACTTGCAAAAATGACTACGTCATCAGCAAAACGAGGGTGGGTTAGATAACCTCCATTAATCTTTATCCCCTTGTTTTCCCAGCTCAGCGACTGAAAAACACCCTCCAATGTGGCATTAAAGAGCTTCGGAGATATGGTGTCACCTTGTCTCACTCCCTTTCCAATTTTTATGTGTGTTTTATTTTCAAACAGCCTAATCTTTGCACTTGCATTTTCATAGATGTTATTAATAATATTAATGTTTGCATCTTCAATACCGCGAGATTTCAGAGCCATTGTAACTGCTGATGGTTTCGCCGAATCAAAGGCTTTTTCATAATCGGTAAAAGCCATGCACAATGGAAGTTCATATTCCCTCGCTCTTTCAATTAGTTCTCTCAGCACATGGATATGATCTATTGTGCTGTAGCCACTCCTGAATCCAGCTTGTTCTCTCGGTTGAGCCATGTCCAGTGTTGCCTTCAAGCGGTGTGAAAGAACTTTAGTGAAGATTTTATAAACTACTGATAGGAGGCTGATAGGTCTGTAGTTACCGAGATCCTCAATGTCACCTTTCTTATGTAGCAGGATCATTGTAGCGGTGTTCCAATCTTCAGGAATCTTTCCTTCATTAAGGCATCGAGTGAAAATTTGGGCGAGTACTGTTTCGATTTCTCCACTTGCTTCTTGTATGATGTCTACAGTAATTCCATCTTCTCCTGGAGCTTTTCCTCGCTTCATGTTCTTGATTGCATGTGCAACTTCTGCTGGAAGGACTGGAGGAACTCTGGTACTGGTATCTTTCATGATGTCTGGAGTGCATGTATCATCCCTTTCATATAATTTGGAGTAGAAATCTTTCACTCTTGTCAAAATTTCGCCTCTATTTCTTGTTACAGAACCATCTTCTTTTCTCAGTGCCATAATCTGTTTTCTTCCCTTACTGAGATGTCCCTTTGCTATCTTTAGGCTTTGGTTGTTTTCAATTGCTTTCCTCACTAGTTCACAGTTGAATTTTCTTACGTCTTCAGTGATACTTTTTTCGTACTGTCTTGCATAGCTCTATATATTCCACTTTGGAAGTCACATCTTCTTTAGTTGTCCTCATCTCTCTTCTTTTTTGCATCAACATTTTCGTTTTTCCTGATAATTTATTTACATGCAACTTGTTCTTAGACCCAGCTAATTTTGTTGCTGTTTCCATAAGAGCTTTGGTTACTTTTCTGTTAACTTCAGAGATGTCCACTTCTTCCGATGTTAGGCCTTCTAAAGCAGAGAACCTGTTCTTCAGTTCCAACTTGAAGGTATTGTGTTGTTTTTTAAGGTTGGTTATGTCAATAGATTTTGTTTGTCTTATGAGCTTGCCACGTTCAAGTTTAGTGTTGAGGTGCATCTTACATCTCACCAATCTATGGTCACTACCTGTGTTGAACTTGTTTAGCACACTGCAGTCTTCTATGACGAATTTTTTGTTACACATAATAAAATCAATTTCACTTGTCGTCCCATTTGGATGTCTCCATGACCATTTCCTGTGTGGCTTTTTCTTGAAGAAGGAGTTCAAGATGAAAAACCCTTCTGCCTCTGCAAACTCAACGAGAGTATTTCCACGCTGGTTTCTGTTGCCGTGACCGAATTGACCTACTGAAGTTTCACTCTGTTGCCGTTGCCCTATTTTTGCATTGAAATCTCCCATAATTATTTTCAAGTGCTGCTTACCTTTATTATTTAGATGACAAATTTCCTCATAAAATTCTTCAATTTCTTCTTCAGGATGACTTGTGGTGGGTGCATAAGTTTGAATAATCTGAGCCTGGTATCTTCTCGATAGTTGGATAACGAGTCGTGCAGCTCTGTCAGAGGAACTTTCAACTTCTACAACTTTATCCTTCAGTTTCTTGTTTATTATAAATCCAACACCACTAGTTCTGCCAGTATCTGTCCCACGATAGTAGAAGAGATGTCCACTTTTCAGTTCGATGAGATCTTCTCCTTTTCTCCTTACCTCACTTAGCCCCACGATGTCCCACTTGATCCTTTGTAGTTCCTCTTCCAATTCAAGAAGCCTTGAATCAGAAGATAGGGAGCGTCCATTGTACGTTGCCAAGGTCAGCATCAGATGGCAGCCTAGTCCGGTCCTCCGGGGATTCTTAGCACCCTCTGCCTTCATGTCGCACTGGCCGCTGCCTTGGCCAGGTACATTCCAGCTGCCGGAGACTGAGGGCCAAGATTTAAGTTGTGGAGTCATTTTGGAGGGGTTTGGCCATAACTCACCACGCTGGCCAAGCGGGTTGGTGAGTGTGGGATAGAATTTCCTCTAATCCCGATGGTATAGTTATACCACTATGGGCGGTCGTCAGAGCCCCTTTAGTGGGAACAGGATGCATCACGAGAAGGCGGGGTTGACATTTGTCAAGGAGAGGCTGTGATGTTACGCATCACCTGACCTTACATCCCCCTTATTATATACACAGGTCTTTTTCATTTACTACTTAAAAGCTATTAACTTATTACATTATGAATGTGCCTCTGTTAATAGTGATTGATTGATTGATTGGTTGGAGGTTTAACGACCACCATGAGCATTTCAACATTTTATTGACAAAAGGCATGATACAGCTCGTCAAACTGGACAAGGAAAGAATACAGAGAAAAATATGAATGATACATGAAAATGATATATACATGAATAAGGGGCATAGCCACCCAAAAGGATAAATACAAAATGCTAAAAACCCACAATGGGGACAGACATGTGACACTGAACACACGCAAAAGACTTTAGGTCAATGACCTGTGATACAATATATAGAGCTTGAAAATACATTAAAAATACAGGATGCACAATAAATAAACTGTGAAGATAAAGTTTCGAACTTAGCACTACATAGGAGCACAGTGCATATAACATGAGTGGTGCACATTGACATATCAGAAGATCACAAAACAGTTCAGAAACCACTTAATATACAATGCTAAGAAAAACAAGAAAAGTGAAGAGCAAGTGACATACTATACATAGTTACATGCAGAAGCACAGGCTGCTGGAGCAGAACAAAAAGAAGTAAAATAACTCAGTAAGCAAGGTACTAGCAAGGTGAAGAGAAGAGCCAAACACCAAAACAAAGACAATCCAAAAGAGGACACGATCAAGTCACCAGTAGGATGGCAGAACCATGAATAGAAAACCACCCAGTGCGCTGGGCCCAGGTGTTCTGAAAGGTGTCGATTGTGTGTGCGGAAGTTGCAGCTGTGAGTTCCAACCGGAGACGCGCCACAAGCCGGCCCCGAAAGCTAGCCCGCAGCCGCCCACCGGCCGACAGAAGGGATGGAAGTTCAGGAGAATTCCTGAGAGATTGATGAAATGAGTGAATCACTTGCTTGGTAAGTACGAAAAGAAAGCAGCAGGCATCCGGAAGGCGGGTGGGCGGATGTTTTGTGAGCAACAGCCACGGATATGCTTGAAACGGCAAGTCCGTGGAGCAAATTATGTCAGCTAACCGGAAAACAGTATGAAGAAGTGGCAGCAAGATAGGGCAGTGGCAGTACATATGAGCGACGTCTCCGTCAACGCCACAGAAAGGACAGAGAGGAGAAGAGATAAGAGACATGCGATAGAGAAGATGGGGGACAGGGAGCCGGCGATGAAGGAACCGCCAGTGGGTGTTACGTTCTAGCGGAGAAGAAAGGGGGAAGAAGAAGCAGACCAAACGGCCAGGGAGGAGGAAGGAGAAACCCCGGAAATGGGAGGGGGGACTCAGAGGGAGCTCGAAGGAGACGGTACAGGGCAGAGGTAGTAAAAGAAAGGACAGGGGCGACAGAGTCACGAAAAGGAAGAAAGAAAGGGAGAAGGAGGCTGGGGCCGGGGCCGGGGACGACGAGGAGGCCGTTGGCAGAAACAAGAGAAGGATAGAGAAGCTGAAGAGAGAAACGGAGAAGGGTATAGTCGTCCTCAGGGGAAGGAGTTGGGGTGGAAAAGAGTAAGTCGATGGGTTTCCAGGAAAACTCAATGGGCTATAAGCAGTCGCCCGTCTCTAATTTAGGGCCACTGGCTCCAGGGAAGGGAGAGAGCCAGTGCCGTAAAACACAACAACATTACATTACTTTACTAACAAAGCTACCCGACAAACTGAATCATTAATTAACAGCGCTAATTTAAAACATAAGTAAGCAGAAATCCATATCTATTAAAGTCCAAGAACATTTCAAAAACACTGCAAGAAAAAAGGAAACCAACATCAAGGAATACATCTGAAACATCTGTACACATCAAAGACACCATCGTCAACCACATTATGTCTCTTTACGTAAGCTTTAGCATCCTCTATACGTTTATAGTATGTTTCGTAACAAGTGTCCAAAAGTTCAGGAACAGGATTTTTCGTAATTATCCAATTCAACACGGCATCCAAACGATGTACAATAGCATTTAACTTATACATATTTAACTTGTAAAACTCCGGAGTGAGTGGACATATCTTTTTATTAGGCACAAAAAAATTTTCCAATTCGAAAAAATCCAAAGTTTCGTCATAATCAGGGCAAAATGCAATAAGTTCCATGACAAGACGATACCGTGATGGCTTATCTCTATCTTCGGCAAAATCAGGATCCCGGAGAAAAGAAAGATCTATACGAGGGATGAATTCCGGTTGAAGATAGTCTTTAGCTTTGCTCCGTTTTAAAGGATCACCACTTCAATCAATGGGGGGCCGTTTAAATGTCAAAGCTGTACTTGAGTTCTCTGCGAGATTCTGCAATGCTACTGAACATTTATGTAAGTCAACAATGCCCAAAGTACGAATATTTGCTTTTGTCTGAGTCCCAGAATCCAATGAAGTCGGCATTTCAATCAATGTCTTCTCTATCGGCTCGACCGGATCCACCACTCGGGTTTCACAAGTCTCAGCCACAGTAGAAACCAAATCAACGACATGTGAAATACCCTGTTCTAATCCGATCTTTCTTCAGGTACAGCAATTCTTTCCTCATGGGAATCAGAGAAACTCTTCCTCAGGGGTGGCCTATGTACATATGTGCATTTAGCACGGATGTGCCCTCTTTCATTGCAAGAGTAACAAAAAATTCCTGTATAAATATTAAACCTGAAACTCTGAGAATCCAATACAATGTCAACCTCTTTGGGACAAGTCTGAAGAGCTGATTCATGGACCTTATTCCCCTCGCATTGCATCATTGGAAAGCATTTCCGTGGCCGAGGACCAACAAGAGTTTGTTTACATGCGTTTTCCCATTGCTTAACATGGCATTACGTCGCAAGGGTTCAGGAAAAACGCGATTTTCGTAAATTTAATAAAGACATGTATAACTTTTGCTCATCGTATGGTTGTGCTAATAAATCCTGCAACCTAAATTGTGTAAACGAAAGAAAAACATTCTTTAATTTTCCGCTGAAAAAGACGAAATTATTAAGGGAATGGCTGTGTAAAATGAAACGCGGTGATTTCCATTCCGATGTGCACTCTCCAATATGTTCTGCCAACTTTAACGAAATAGTTTTTGGATATTATGACACTTCGAATCAAAGGCAGTTGAAACCTCGTAGTATGCCTTCGAATTTTAATTTCAAAAAAGAAAAAGAGAAAAAGAAATAAAAGGCAGGCGAAAATTAATGGAATATTTGGATCGGTAAATTACGAATTAAGTTCTACTTTCCTCAAAGAATAAAACAAACATATCTATAATTTCTCTTTTATTTAATGTTACACATTCATTTAATTTTTGAGCAGATTGCCTAGCGTACGAACCCTAGTTTGTTTCCTTATTACGTATTTGTCTGAGCTTTTAAATGTTTTTGTTTTACAAAACAAGGTACTAAATTTTTTGTTTCAGATATTTCGTCAATGTCTGGCAATAAGAACATGAAAATTTAATATAGCGTGTACGAGAAATGCTACATTAAAAACTTCATTATGACTAACGGCGATGCTTTCCTGTGCCATGTGAAATAAACATCGAACAGAAAATGTTCTTTGTATTGGGAACCTCAACGAACTATAGGGGGCGCTGCGCAAACGTAAACAAACTTCTCTAGTACGGGTATCATAAAGTCGAATGTTAGAATGGCTGGTTTGTCGCTTTCAATCCTTGAAATAATGAAATTTGTGGACGCTTCCAAAAATTCAAGATGCATTAAAGAAGGGGAAGTGATTGTTAATGTAGGCCATATAATTTCTTGTGGAATTAAGAAGGAAGATGGAAGAGAAATTCTCATAGTTTCGCACTGCATTCAGTCCACGACAATAACGTCGTCGCCTCACTCCATCAACGGTGTTTTAGATACAAGTAACAGTGAAATTTCTATAAAGTCATTTGAGTGCTCTTGTAAAGCGGGCAGAAGTGGAACGTGTAAGCACTGTGTAGCAGTAATGCTTTACTGTAACAGGTAACTTTTATTTTTACATTTTCAGGCAAGTGATATAGTAATACCGACAGGGGTGTTCTAATCCGGATTACTATTAAAAGCTGACATTTCGTTTCACTTGACGTTTCCCAGGACCCATTTTCAATACTGTCAACAATAGCATTTGTAATTTTTGAACATTCTGTTCCTAAAAGTGTTTGTGAATTCAAGATGCATTAAAGAAGGGGTAAAGCATTACTGCTACACAGTGCTTACACGTTCCAACAATAGCATTTGTAATTTTTACTGTCAACAATAGTATTTGTCTGAGCTTTTAAATGTTTTTGTTTTACAAAACAAGGTACTAAATTTTTTGTTTCAGATATTTCGTCAATGTCTGGCAATAAGAACATGAAAATTTAATATAGCGTGTACGAGAAATGCTACATTAAAAACTTCATTATGACTAACGGCGATGCTTTCCTGTGCCATGTGAAATAAACATCGAACAGAAAATGTTCTTTGTATTGGGAACCTCAACGAACTATAGGGGCGCTGCGCAAACGTAAACAAACTTCTCTAGTACGGGTATCATAAAGTCGAATGTTAGAATGGCTGGTTTGTCGCTTTCAATCCTTGAAATAATGAAATTTGTGGACGCTTCCAAAAATTCAAGATGCATTAAAGAAGGGGAAGTGATTGTTAATGTAGGCCATATAATTTCTTGTGGAATTAAGAAGGAAGATGGAAGAGAAATTCTCATAGTTTCGCACTGCATTCAGTCCACGACAATAACGTCGTCGCCTCACTCCATCAACGGTGTTTTAGATACAAGTAACAGTGAAATTTCTATAAAGTCATTTGAGTGCTCTTGTAAAGCGGGCAGAAGTGGAACGTGTAAGCACTGTGTAGCAGTAATGCTTTACTGTAACAGGTAACTTTTATTTTTACATTTTCAGGCAAGTGATATAGTAATACCGACAGGGGTGTTCTAATCCGGATTACTATTAAAAGCTGACATTTCGTTTCACTTGACGTTTCCCAGGACCCATTTTCAATACTGTCAACAATAGCATTTGTAATTTTTGAACATTCTGTTCCTAAAAGTGTTTGTGAATTGGTAATTGTTGATAATCATTAGGTTCTGCTTTTTTGAACCGATGACTGTTGACAGAACATTGCAAATCTTGTTCCATAATGAAGGTTAAATTTATATGGATAACAGCAATTTTTTGTTTTCAAGATTATGTAGAAATGCGGATTTTTTAATTACTACTATGCAATAAAAACATGCTGCCTTGTTTATTATTCATTCAAAGACGTTACTAGGTTAGTAGCATTTCACTGGAAGGATTTCAAACGCAAGGCACAAACGTTTATACTAACTTGTGAAAAACATAGCCGAAACCTTGGGAACGACATTGCGGGACACAACAATATGATTTGTTCTTCTTCACGAAATTCTCCATTATACAACTCTCTAATTCCAGAATGAATGCAAAAATACACCAAACTACGACAACTGAACGTAATGAGCGATCTGCCAACAGCCAAGCTATAGCGTCTAAAAGGGGAAGTGTGCCGTGCGAACTCAAAAACTGCGTTCGAAATATGTCCCACGCCGCATCGCGGCGCTGCAGACGGCGTCTGTGTCAAAGATTGTGTGTACTGTTGTGCAATGTGAACCAAACAACAGGGGTTGGATTAGGATATGTACGATTTTCTTAAGTGTGTGATTATGGAAACACATTTTATGGTTCAGTGAAATGTCTAAGTCTGGCGCAGAGTGCAGCGTCGGCAAATGTAATTGAAAGTATAATTATGCGTGATTTAAATTGATATGCTACCTCCTCGAAGAATGCCTACCAAAACGCTAACAAATGGCTTGTATGTGCCAAGTAAAGACGTGCTGTTTGGAAAATTTAAATGTATATCACTCAGTAGCGGCTAGTGGTAAGCTGAGTTGGAGGGGCTGCATTCAAATTTTGTAGATATCACTTCGAAAGCTAAGTTACTGAGCGCCGCCCCGGTGGCGCAGTGGTCTAAGGCGTTGGCCTCTGATCATTCGTCCGTAAGGGGTCCGGGTTCGAATCCCGGTCAGGCATGGATGTTGTGTTTGTCTTTCGGCACTGGCTCTCTCCCTTCCCTGGAACCAGTGACCCTAAATTAGGGACGGGCGACTGCTTATAGCCTTATAGCCCATTTGAGTTGCTCACGGTGGTCGTTAAACCTCCAATCAAAAAAAAAAAAGTTACTGAGCCTGCTCATGCTGTCTCTTTAATAATAATTTATGTATATATATACTCCTAGAAATGAATATTTATATTTAGCAACTGATGGGGAAATTCTAGAGGTAACCGATACCTGAATTAGGCAACAGATATCAATGGGTGGCCACATTTATGAAGAAAATAATCGGCGTATAAAACTTGGTTTGATGCATTATTTCTTAAAAGAAAAGTGTTTAGCATATTTTGTAGTCACAAGTCACTTTAATGTGAACTTCCAAATCGAATTGTAGTGCTATCCAGTATTTTCGTGTATATTTCCTCATTGCTTACCTTGTGGATAGGTACCCAGGCATACACCGGGTACTGGCCCCCGGTAATAAATAAGGGCGTCTTCCTCCCCCTTTCTACTTAGCTTCCGTATCACTTTCCTTTTGGGCGTCTAGCCCAAATCTCCTAGTATCCTATTTCTAAGGGTTGTTTAAGACCTGGGGTCAGACACTCCCTTCCTAAAATCCTCTACATGTGATCATTTGATCATCACCCATGCATACCCCATTGTACAGCAAAGAAATTAGTTCCACATACATTTCACACAGGACCCTTATTCTAACGATCCTAACATGACTCTCATTAATCAGTGCATCCTTCCAGTTGTTACGAATGGAGCAGAGACGTGGACCTCAACTGAAACAGATATACTGAGATTGCAGACAATGGGAAAAAGCATTGAGAGATGCATGTTTGATGTAACCAGGAACAGGGAAGATACAAAGAGGAACTCTTGGATCGGGAAAATTACAAGGACGGAAGACAGCAATGATAGAATCCCTGAAATTGCAATGGGATGGACATATTGCTAGAAGAAAGAGCCAGCGAGAAATATTAAACTGGATAGCAAGAGACAAAAAAAGACCCAGAAGATGATGTGGGAGATGGGTGGATGAAATTCGGGAGCAAGAAGAAAACTGGCTCTAAACAGACTGTTGTGGACATCCAGCAGTGGATTGAGATAGTGGTTGTAAATGATATATAACTGTAAATACTGTAAGAGCAACACACACTCAGTTACGGGAACCAGTTTTCAAGGTAAAAATAATGTGTGTGCCAATGACAGCGGACACGCACCCAACGTCATATACGCATTTTCAGGTGTCGATTGTGACCCCTAGAAATATAATAAATATTTTTCTTCTGATACGCTCCCTTTGTAATTTTGACTCGCAGGCATTCTCTTTAATAAATACGAATTGCAAACATATTCCCAGTTTCAATTTTCAAGCCATGATTACAATTTAGTGTAGAACAATTTGGTTTCAAAATTTACCAACTTTGTAAATTTTCTAAACCGTTGTGTTTGATTAAATGTTGTGTTCAAAGTAAAGCTTGGGGGGGGGGATGCATAAGCAGCAGAAAAGTAAAATGTGGTCAATGGAGCAACTTCAGTGTTTTTTGATGAACAGAAATTTACACGAGTTTAAAAGCGAAAATTTCACTGTGCCTGGTAAGTGATAATATTAATTTTGTGCAAGTATCTCGCTGCAGAAATTAGTCATTTTTATTTTTTATTTTTCAATTTATCCATTACTGAACTTTATTCTTAATCACAATTTGTTCACATGCCCATTTTGACCAGAAGTGAAACTTTTTGGTAAAAATCTCGGCAACTGAGTATTTGTTGTTAGCAAACACGAATGATCTCCAGTTGTTAGAATTATCATGTTGAATAAAAGTTGGAACAAACCAAAAATTGAAGGCCCGGCGATGAATTCGCAGCCAACGAGAAACTGCATGGTAGCTACGTCACTCGCAAACAACTGCGAGGACCACTTATATTTGCTGCACCAGCAAGAGCTGCCGCCCCAGGGACGTTTTATACAAAGGAAATGAACTGATGTGGGAATAGGCAGAGTTTCACACACGAGTTGGTTTCAACGTTGGTTTCAACAGGTCAGAGCAGCGCGCCAGCGTTCTTTTCGCTCCCAGAGGCGTGAAAAACTTCCAGCAGAGTTCAGTAAACTTCTCTCTTAGTGTGGCATGAAAAAACTGCTTTGGCTAGGGGTGTGGTGGGGGGATGCAGCCCCACAGCTTTATTGCAGGAGCCGCTCCTGCTGTATATACAGAAATTGCAAGGTTTTTTTGTATGGGACATTATATTGAATACGCTTATTTTTAATTTAATGCTAAAGTGTCAGCATCGGCGATGTTGGCCAGTGACCATCAGGTACAGTGGCGTAACCGTGTTTCAAAATCTGGGAAGGGGGGGGTCTGATCACATAATATATATACGCCAGCGATGTTGGTAACCATGCTTAATCGACATCGCTGTTTTATTAAGTACACATTATACATGTGTTCGCATTCTACGAAAAATTACAATCTTATATTATTAAATAACTTAGTTGGTTCACATAAAAAGTTCATATCATTATATTCCCGAAACATTTGGAGAATCATTTACATTGGTGATCCCACTCTATGAACATCTGGGGGTCCTGATCCTCCCAGTGGTTAGGCCTATGATCAGGTATAAGTAATGCCGTGGTTCAACAAATTGAATGCTGTCAGTCAGAGACAGAGCTCTCCTTAAAAACAATTTAGGGACAGCGGGCAAAATTTACTGTTTGAAGTAAATACGTGGGAGTGTGTAAATATAAAGTTGTGCTTCCATGTATCTACTCTTCAAACGGTTATACAGGAACAGCTGATATATAGCATCTAAAAGGGGAAGTGTGCCGAGCGCCCAGCGTATGTAGTGATTAGCGTGGATATAGCAGTTATATATAAACGTTGAGTAAGCTATACGTATTATTAAGAGGCTTAACAAAAATTATTTTTGCCTGTTACTGACTGGTTTAAAAAACGGTGTGTACCACCTTATTTAAGCTGTGTCACACGTATTTACAATGACATTCTTCTCTGACTGAAGCATTATTTGGTCATAATGCATGCATGAGAAAGCATTTACCAGTAATTGTTCAGAAAAAAAACGCAAAAAAAAAAAAAAAGAATGGGGTTGATTTGGAGGGATGTTTTTTATACCGTTAGATAAATTTTACTATTAAATGAAGAAATATTGTGCGGGAGCAAATAATTTACCAAGACATTTATTTGTTCTTAATTTCTGAAATTGGAATTATTTCAATCTCATACTGATATCCCCTCAGTAAATCCAGAAAGGTTTATCGTCCCAGTAAGGTGCGCACAGTGACACACTGTGTACAATGTAAACATGTAACAACGTTGTTTAATGCCACTAGGCCGCCCCGGTGGCACAGTGCTCTAAGCGATGGCCTCTGATCATTCGTCCGAATGGGGTCCTGGTTCGAATCCCGGTGAGGCATGGATGTTGTGTTTGTCTTACGGCACTGGCTCTCTCCCTTCCCTGGAACCAGTGACCCTAAATTAGGGACGGGCGACTGCTTATAGCCCATTGAGTTGCTCACGGTGGTCGTTAAACCTCCAATCAAAAAAAAAAAAAAATAATGCCCCTAGTAGTTGGGAATAGGTAATACAGATATAATTTACACTAACTGAAACAAATGTTGAAGCACATGTGAAAAAACTGACCTCTGACGTGGATCGGTTTTGAGTATTGAACTCTCATCAGCATGGGGACCAAAGGCGTGCTGATGAGAGTTCATTATAAATGGCTTTAGGCATTTCCATACAGAAGCCACATGCAGTTTGTAATAAAGCAATGTTTTAATCTTACATTGCTGGTATATACCGAGCATTATTTATTACAATATTACCACATCTCAGCACATTGGTTAAGCTTTATTCAATTTATACAGTGAGGCAAAAGAAAGCATCTCATTTTAAATAGGTTTTTTTTTACATAACACATTTTTATTTTTTATAAAGTAGAAGCTTGATTAATTCATTGTGGGCTGTTATATGTCAAAGGCTAGTGCAGCAGTTGTTGAAATTTTTATCAAAAACCGTTTCTCAATTGCATAGCAACAGAGAAATTTATCAGCAACAGAATGTGGGAGGAGGATTTAAAAAGTAACATTACACAAAAAATAAATAACACACAACTTGATGTTTAGGCATCTTAGAAAATGCAATTGAAAGAGCAAGAATTTGTGAATACAACTATTAGATGTTTTCACACATAATTAAATTTACAGAAATAAATTTAATACGTGTTTAGTTTCTTTTTTTATTACTTTTACACCACCTTGTAAAGAGTAAATTAGTCACTCATGGCATTTTGCAAGTTTTCTTCAAAATACTGAATTTTGTAGTATATAATTCCATCATGGAAGCCCTAGTTAGCAATACTGGAAATGCCAAAGCTAAATGTTGATTGAAAAAAAGAAGTGTTAATATCAGATTACCACCAGTGGTTTTGGGATTTGAACATTAAAAAAAAAAGATGAAGGGGTGGGGCAGTTTGCTAAAGAATCCCACAGTTCTAAACATTTTTAATAACATATAGTAACTCTGCAATATTATTATTACCACACATGTTCCTTAAAATCTTTTTGTATATTAATATCTTATCTGCTGAACTATTTAGTTACTTGGGGGGAGGCAAAAAATTTATGTTTTAAAAATAAATGCATTTACAGAAATGAATTTTGAATCTCTAAATAACTTACCAGTTTTTGGAACTTTCTTTTCTAAGTTTGTTAACAACCTGGACATTTCTTGACCTCAATATAGGCTGGGGTTACTTATTTGCATATGCATTAGGCTTACTGTCTGCTATGTGCATACATATCATATTTAATGAAGGAAAAGTTAACTAGCCACTGCTACATACTCCCAAAGTTATCCAATCTTTTTAATACGGTCATATGCTTCTGCTCTGCTTGCTCAGAGTTGAACATTGATAATGTGACTAAGTTCAAACCCCTGGATTTGAATGACAGAACTTGTTCTGTTGCGAAGTTCTTATTAACTGTTAAAGTAGTTTTGAGGGAGTCTCGGGGTGAGGGTTTGAGCTGTAGCATTACTGTGGAGTCTGTATATATTTACCGACTCCACAATAATTATAAATGAGAGCTATTGACTGACTCCACATACATTTACTCACTCCACAGTAATTATAAAGCTGTCTCTCACTTGCTTCCTCATAAAAAGAAGCTCAGCACCCAGATCCAGGGACTTAATATTTATTTGCAGCGTCTCAGCTTAAGGTACTTCATTTTTTCTTGATTATCATTGTGAATCTTATTAAGTCACTTTATATAAAAATATAACCATGTCAGTAAATACAATTTTGCAATCTTACATGTCACATCTTTACTGTGTTCTGCACAACCAATTAATTTAATTTTCTTTATCATCAAGATAGCTAAAATATCAATGTTGCTATCTCTGTGTAGTTTTTCGGTGCTGAAATAATGTGTAACAATACCTTCCAGTTGACTGACAAGAACTAGGAGTTCCTTTGATGGATATAATAAGCCACCTTTATCAAAATCTCTTATCAGCGTTCCAGAAAATCTGGCCTTTTCTTCAATACTGCAAGTTAAACACATTTTGGTGCAATCTTTGCATTTAGTTAGTGCAATACATTTCTAGCTACATAAACTAGCAACTGGTTATGGGAATTATGTAGGAAAAGGGAAGCACAATCAGAATATGCAGCACTATTCAAGGTATCTTTCACATTATATAGCATTCCATCACTTAAAAGTTCATTTAAATTTAACAAAACATTAGGTTTGCAACTGATGGAGTCACTTGGCTCAATAAGGGAATTGATGATTTCTGTTGTGCAGCCAGTACCACACTTTACAGGCTTGGCCAGATTATAAAAACTTAAACACTGAATGGTCACTAAAAGTTCTGCTGCAGTGGGATGGTCATTGCAGCCTGACAGTTGTCGAATAATGCCAAAAATGTTTTCTATCGAGTCTTGACTCAAGCACGATGTCATTACATACTTGTGGTTCAAGGTTTTCACTTGTGGTTCAAGGTTATATAGATATTTTAGTAGAGAGATAGCACTGCTTATAGTGATTCATAATCCTGCAGCTGTGCTAGCATTTAAAAACCCAGTCTTCTTATCTCCTGCAAAAGCTTCCCATTTATCTAAACATAACAGAACATCATTAAGTACTTTGCATCCCTCAGAATCTATGCGGAGACTACTTGATGGACCCCTAGAGGCCATTACAGTAATTAACTGCATCATCAACTTTATGAAAAATGCAGTTGCATTAGTGCTTCCAAACTGTATTTCAATATGATGCTTATAGAGAAAAAGGCCTTTTAATACTTCGTTGCTAAAAAGCTGCAAAGCACAGCTTGCCCTCATTTTCTCAAAGTTATTCGGGTGAATATGAACACGTGTAATTTTTGGCATGGCTTTTAGAGTAGTTATGTCAGAGTCCTTCCTCCATGCTGCTTCAACATGCTCTGGTCTTGCTTCTCCTTCGGGCAGAAGAAAACCTCTGATAACAAATGCGTTCCGTACACATTTTATTAAGTGAGGAAAAATCTGATATGAAATGTAAACTTCTAGAACAATCTGTAGGATGCATAATGCTGTATTTAGTTCCAGAACAATCTGCTGATATACCAAATGTCTTCCACATATTCCTGGTCCAAGAAGCCCCATCACACGTAATGAAATTAACAAACAGGCCTGCATTTTCAGTGAGAATAACAGCTTCAATAATTAATTTTGCAAGCAAAGTTCCACTTATATTGTTACTTGTGGCAAAAACACCAATTATTTGGGTCCAATCTCCATTTAATGGCTGAAACACCATTACCAGTCCGTGATTACATGGGGTATGCTTAACAGTTTCTGAAGTGTATGGCCCAATATGAACAAACCCTAATATTTCACCAGATGATTTTGCATGCAGTTTTTCTGTAAGCTTCACTTCATCTATTAATATACCACCATGTCTTGCAAAAGGCTCCATTTCACTTGTTTTCTTTGAAATAGTTTCAAACGTCAGTGCATTGAATCCAAAACCACTGTTGTAATTTGAAATATACTTTCTAATAGTTGTTCTATTAGGCAGGATCATGATTTTGTGTTTCCGTATGTGCTCGTACAATTTTGGACTTTTTATGTGCATTAGTAAGCATTCAAGAATCCATTCTTTGGTATATGACATACCTCTTGCAGATTTCTTTTTTGCTGCCTTATAACAATGAATAACCATTTGCTGCTGCTTAATGGGTAATTCTGCTATTTTTTCATTAATGGAAAGTTCTGTAAAATTCTTTTTTTTTTTTTTTTTTTAAGTTTAATTAGAGAGCGAAATAACCCGTTTCTTCAGCCTGTTGATTTTCCGAACTGTATTTTGATACTTATTTTTAAATGTAGCCTTTCTTCTTTGATAAGCTATTTTGCGCAAAAGTAAGCGCTGCAGATACTTACATCTGAGGCAAGTCTTTGTTGTTCCTTTCCTTACACAATTTTTGCTGTACAAATTATTCTAAAAATTAACTCCACTTTCAAGGTACTTCATGTTATTTTCAAATTCTGAAATGGAGCCTGTGCCATGACATACTGTTAGCCTATCAGTGTCTCGAATAATGGATTTTAATTCATCTTTAGAAGTAATATTAGAAACTGAGTTAATTTTTATTCCACGTAAATACACTTTACAGGTAACCTCTGGTTCTTTATTGGTAACAACAACCAGTTTTTCCGTTGTCAATGAATTTGACAATTCACATTTGAATGAATGAACATGGAAAATTATGCACTTTGAATTATTTGCAGGAATTTGCTTACCCCAAAATTCTGAAGGCTGTGATATTCAGTAGGCAGTTCAGTGTAACTCTTTGGGAAGTATATTCCAAGCTATTTAAATTACCATCAGGCTTATCATCGGTTTCCCTAACTTTCCTCTTTTTTGCCAGAGGTTTTGACAAATAATGGGGAAGGTTTGGAAATATTGTTGGAATTGCATCTGGTGTCAAGATGGGCCGATCTCTGGGTATAAACACAGTCTCCTCATTTATTTTATGCACAAAATTTCGAACCACAAATCTCTCAAAGTGCAGTTCACATACAGCACTAAATTTGTCTAAGTTTTTATCTGCACCGGGAATCAATCTTTGCCACTGCTGTAAAAGTTTATCATTTTTGGGTATTCCAAAGAGTTTACTGTTTTTGTACTGAGTATTGCAACCTGGCACAAAACTATGGTTATTTCTCTTCCGCATAATGAGCTAAGTATAACTTATATACAATATTTAGGTAATCCACATTCCTTCTAAAACCTAAAACATAACACGTCTTCGTCTAAATCGCCGCTCTTTTCACAGTAAGCAACACGAATTTAGTTTTCCCGCTTCGCTCACATTAAGAAAGAGGGAAGGGAAGGCGATCGTAGCGCCATCTACGAAGGGGACAAATTTCGGTATCCACGCCAATCATTACGCATGCTAGGCGCTCGGCACACTTTACCTCCTAGACGCTATACCCGTACTACAGTAATTCGTCCTTTTGCCGCTAGAGGGAGAGCGCACCGCTGAGATTGCCAATATTTTTGCAACCTTGATTTGTTCTTCTAAGAAATTAATTTCTTCTTCTTCGCCCTGTAGCTCTATTAATTCCACGGCAGAATCCATGACGTTAGGATTGTAAAAATTAGGCAACAGTAAGAGATAATCAAATAGCGAAAACATTGAATCAGCAGGCATGTTGGTACGCATCTGACGTCACATGAATAAGGTCCATTCGGGAAGATAACCCAAAGAGTCCGCTTCACCCACCAACATGACAATAATTTGAAGATTGCGGGGCTTCTATAACTCTATGAACTGGTCCCACCACCCGGCTAAACTGAGAAAGAAGAACTGTCAACGCAGAATCCGGTACCTCAAGTGGCACCGGAGACAACGTTACAGTGATCGGTCGTTCACGTGCAGAAGCAGGATACAAAATTTGATTATTTATAGAAATCCTTTGCTTTAAAACAAGATTACAATCGGCACTATTTATAAACAACACTGATATACCACGTTTCTGTTAATAGTGATGTGTATTAGAAGTATAATATTTTGAATGCAGTTGGATTTCTTTTAAAAGTGATTTTACAGTAGGAATTATTTCTGCTGCTTATGTAAATCTGTTTTTATCAAAACATTTTATCAAGTCAGATTTCCTTTACTACTAGCAGGACTTGTAAATCCTATTTCCACAAGCTAATAAATTGTATATTTTCTTGCTATATTTTGAAACTGCACCCTTTAAAAAGATAATAAGTTACACCCCCCCCCCAAATGCTCCCTTCCTATTAAGGCCTGTAGTTTTAAAATTATTTGCATTCATATCTTTGATGCTCACCACAGTTCTAACCAAACCAGTTGGAATTTCCTACCTTCATTAGAAGAAGCTAATATCAGTCAAGTGCTTAAAGCAATTATAAAAAATAAAATGTAGACACAGTAACATCATATTTTGAGTCTGATTTTTTTCAATTTCTTTGAAAAAGCTCGCAGATTTCCCATTTTTTCTATAAAGGCTTGGAAATAAAATCTAGATATTTCATGAATTTTTGTTTTTTTAAATAATAATGTTCAATGAGAATATTCTTCCCCCTCCCTTTGCTTAAGAACAATCATAATTGTTCTTCAAGTAAAACATACGTGGAACGTCGTTGTTTACTTTAATTTTCCTCCTGACAACATGGCAGAAGTGTTCTCTCCCTTTAAAGTGCGGCCGCCCCGGTGGCGCAGTGGTCTAAGCGATGGCCTCTGATCATTCGTCCAAAAGGGGTCCGGGTTCGAATCCCGGTGATGCATGGATGTTGTGTTTGTCTTACGGCACTGGCTTTCTCCCTTCCCTGGAACCAGTGGCCCTAAATTAGGGACGGGCGACTGCTTATAGCCCATTGAGTTGCTCACGGTGGTAGGTGTTGCGACTTCTGAGCTCCGTCAATTCGTGCGTATTTTGTGTGTTTCTAGAGAGTTGTGTATCCCAAGTTTCACAGCATTTCCCTTTGGACGGTTCCGCTATCGTTTGTGATTACTCCCAGATTGGTGAGTTGCTTTTTTCTTTTGCTATTACAACTTGTTTATCTCTCGGCCGAGCTGGTCGAAGCTACGATAGTCGGCGCCATTGCAAATGGCGTCTTCCGGCGGCGAGGCCCCGGATCAGGATCTCACTTCCGGTGTTCCTTCGCTGTTGATGACAACCTCTTCTTCTTCCATGGGTGCTGCTTCGCTGCCCTCCCCACGTAACGGCGTTGCACTGCCCTCAACTCGTGACGTGAACGACCCCTTTCCTCAGGCTGTTCCGTTGCCTTCTCACTCATCTCAAGCTGCCACCACCTTCGTTGCTGACGATGACGCAATGGATGTCTCGTGCAACGGTGCCTTCCCCATGTCATCAAAACCTCTGACGTCATCGTTGACGTATGCCAATGCCATGGCCTCTTCCACTGTGCAACGGCCCCCGCAAGGCATGTACGCCGGCGCCGAAGCTCTCCAATCACACCTACAACGTGACGGAAATACCATTTCTTTGGAAATTCCCAGAGACTCGCTAGCAGGTACTGCTTTCACTACGATCTTAGACAGAGGTGTTGTCTTTTAATCCTTGCCAAACACCTTCTTCAAAGATTATTCCACCGCTTTAAAGCGGCAATTTCCAAAACATGCCATTTCTCACATGTTTCGGCGAGGCCGAACGATTGTGGTTTACTTTTCCAAGGCCGACTCTGCTCGTGCTGTGACGAATGCCGGTCTCACCATTGGTGATCAACATCTTCTTCCCAGCCCAGTTGCCGAGCGCCCATTGAATGTGTCCTTCTATCCGATACCCCCGGAGGTGACCGATACAGTTTTTTTTTTGTGGTTCTTGCGTCATTCGGCAGCGTGGTTGGAACGATTCAGACATTTTCTGCTGCCCCTAAAGACCCCGACGACAACACCCTGCTCGGCGCGTGGGTAGAGTTGTTTTTTCTTCCCCGGAGGACATCCAGACCATCCCGACTAGGGATGTGCGATAGACCAAATAAAACTATCGATAAACTATCGACTGGTTTGTAAAAACTCTCGACAAACAATCGACAGTTTTTGTAACACATCGAAACTATCGATAGTTTTCACGAATAGTTTTCACGAATAATTTTCTCCTTCAGTTTTTCAAAGCGCTAGTTCAAATTTACCGTTTTTGTGTCACAGTTCTTCACGTTTACTTTACTTTTTCTGCTTTTTTCCTGTTCGATTTTTTAAATTGTCGATTAACGGAGATGGCGACGTTTTCTAAAAGAAGAAAAAGTAATGTGTGGGAATTTTTCGAGCAGGTTAGTTTAACACAGGTAAAATGTAAGATTTGCGAAAAGCAAATTTCATATTCGCGAAATACCTCAAACTTGTGGGACCACATTAAACGTAAGCACAGAAGCATGTACGCCAGTAGTATTGCACCCGATGTTCAGGTACTGAATGATCTTCAATTAAACAGTGAAGTGCCATCAGTTTCTGGGCAATTTAACGAAACTCATTCCAGAGCAAGGCAACCCACAATCTTTGAAACTTTGACCCAGCAGCAAGCAATGACACCTACTGGAGCAGGGTCTCAACGAATAACTGATACTTTGCTGTTTTTTATAGCAAAAGATGCCTTACCCCTGGATGTAGTATCTGGGGAAGGTTTTAAAACATTTGTTAAGGAACTGAATCCCAGGTACAAGGTGCCCTCTCGCAAAACCATCACATTATTGGATAAGAAATATGAGCTGATAAAAATTGGTTTATCTAAGAGACTGGAGGAATCCAAGTGGTTGTGTCTCACAACAGACATATGGACTGATATAAATAGCAAGAGTTATATTGGTGTTACTGCACATTTCATTACCAAATGTAATGCTCAAAGTATGGATTTGGCTGTAAAGCCTCTTAAAGCACCACATACCTCAGAGAACATTGAAAGTGCTCTTCGGGAGGTTATGAATGAATGGCACATCACTAATGAGAAAGTTGTTTGCTGTGTCACTGATGGTGGTGCAAACATTGTGAAAGCAGCTCAGCAGATGTTTTCACAACACAGGCATTTACACTGTGTGGCACATTTGCTAAATCTAGTTGCAGTAGACTCTGAATGCTATAGAAATTATAAAAAACTTATTAGGAGAAGTAAAAAGGACAGTTACTTTTTTCAAGCATAGTGCAAGTGCAACAGAAAAGCTCCATGCTGAGCAAATGAAGGATGGTGTCGCTGAAGGGCAAACACTAAAACTTACTCAAGAAGTAGGCACCCGTTGGAATAGTACTTTCTATATGTTAGAGAGATTTATACAATTATATGGCTACATAGCAACTGTTTTAACTGTTGTGGATGGACCACCGATCTTGCACAAGAGCCAGATTGATGAATTAAAGAGCATCATGTTAGTTTTAAAGCCTGTGGAAGAAGTGACAAGGGAAATATCTTCACAAAATCATGTAATTGTGAGTGCTTTAATTCCCTTGTTGCGCTGTTGCAAAAAGGCAATTCAAAATGTACCAGTTGCACATGGTGCAGAATTGTTAAAGAAAACATTGCTCGAAAATTTCACTAGACGTTTTGGGGCAGTTGAAAATGTAAAATGCATTGCCATAGCAACAATCTTGGATCCAAGATTTAAGCGATTGCATTTTGAGAATGTTTTGTTCTGCTCACGTGCAATTACTGGCCTTAATTCTTTGTTGCATGAACATGAGAAGGCTACTGAAACACCTGTGTCACCTGTACAAAGCACAGACAGCATATGGGCTTTTCATGACAATCTGGTCAGCACAAATTGTTCAAGCAGTGACACTATGGGTGGCATAAGTGTTTCCTTGAGGCAATATCTGCAACTTCCAGTTATAGATCGCAATGAAAACCCATTGTTGTTCTGGGAAAGGAATAAATATGTATATCCTGGGCTCTATGATCTTGCACAAAAATATTTGTGCATTGTTGGAACTTCAGTTCCATCTGAAAGGCTCTTCTCAAAGTCTGGTAATGTGATGACAGCAAAACGTAACAGACTTCATCCCAAACGGCTAGAGAAGCTGGTTATCATGGCAAATTGTAGTCATCAGGAATGGCAAGAAAAGTAAACATAACAGATATTACATATAAATTTGGGAAATAGTACATATGTAAAATACCTAAAATTTTAAAGTTGTTTTAAAAAAGATACAAACATGCCAAACCTCTTATGATATCAAATAAGCAGAATAGTTTGAAACAACAGGCATCATGCAACATTAACTATGTGAAAAGTAAGTAAAAATACACAAAGTTTTGTATAGTAATTAAATTCATATAAGCAGAAGCTCTTGACTGAGCTATAGTTTTGATCACCTGCGATCAACTGAATCAAAGCACTGGTTGCCAGAAGTACTACTTGAATTGGCGATGCAGAAACAATTATCAGATTTTAGTAGATAGATCTACATAAATGGAATTTGGTGAGCGATACATGAATTGCAGTTCGTAGTCACCAATATTTCAATACTTTCTTGAAAACATAGAGTTGCTTTTCTTTATAAAGGTGTCGAGTTTTTTTTATTTTATTTTTTCTTTCCAAAGGGGGAGGGGGACTGCAGAAATGCCTTCAAGGTTTGGTGCTGATAACCCTATTTTTGAAAGACCATTTAACACATCCTGTTTGTTCTCACACAGGCTTGTGTTGATGTTTTGGTATATTCCCAGTGCATTCCACCACTACTCACAAATTTATTGTTTTAAAATACTAATTGTGCCAGGATTGTCTGCAACAGTGAATCATCCTTCAAACAAGAAGTTGCTACAATTAAGAAAATTTCTGAAGCCCATCAATACCCACCATCTATAATAAACAAAATTCTCTATGATTTCCACATGAAAAACTTCCAACTCTTACACTAACACTAAAATAGAACCCTATTTATTGGTTCAGTCCCTTAGCATTGTTCATTTTCTTATAAGATCTGTAAACTCTCCAGGGCCCATCTTCTTAACCTGTTATTATAAAGTGTCTGCTAAAAACAGAGATCCTGTTCTATCCCTAGACACCCCTAAAGTTTATGCCATACCTATTTCATCCCCCTCAGGACTCAGTATACCTTGGTGACTCGTACTGAAGCATCAACACAAGACTGTGTGAACATAAACAGTATGTGCCCAGATGATCTTCCAAAAACAGCATTATCATTACTAACTGAAGACATTTCTGCAGTCCCCTTGGGGAAAAAATTACCTCCTTTATGAACAAAGTATTTCTACATTTTCAAGAAAGTATTGAATTGAAATATTGCTAGCCAAAACTGCAATTCAGATATCCCTCACCAAATCCCACTTATTTGGATGTCTCCTAAAATCTGGCAACCAGTCCTCTGATTCTGTTGAGGGTGATCAAGACCATACATAGCATGGTCAAAAACTGCTGTTTATATGAATTACTAGACATAAACTCAGTGTATTTTCTTAATTCTCAGGAAATATGCAAAATTTAATCATAGTTTAAACCACTGCAGTAAATAGAGTAATTGTTAAAAGGATTACATAAAAATTGAAAACTCATTGTTAATACAATCCCTGGAAATGTATGTAGTGAGAATAATTATTTTGATGAGATCATATCTTAATCACATGAAACGATAACTTTATGGAATTGGTTGTTCTAAATCAGAGTTATAAATTCAGAATTTTTGTCTGTCAGTACGAATCCTGGCACACACTTTCCACAGCTCCATTTTCATTAAATCCCTGACCAAGTCCTGGCTCCATGATGTTTTCTTGGGAAAGGGAAGCAAAATGTTTTCATTATATATGGCTAACTGATATTATTTCTATTTTGCCAGCTTTCTCCAAAGTTTGAATTCAAAAGGTTACCTGCTGGCAGTGTGCCTAAAAGAAAGCCTTTTTGAGTAAATTTCTATAATTTCACTCCCAGATGTACTATCTACTGTGGATTTCTTTACTTATGTGGGCAGTGTAAGTTTCTTAGACTGAATTTGCAAAATTCTTGATTATGCATTTTTAAGTTTTCTCAACTTGCTACCTACCATAGGGTTAATATTTGATAAAAAGAAAAAAGTGTTATAAAACCCAAAAATATTTCTCAGATAAATTGTTCACATCATAACCTTTTTTTATAATAATGGTCAATGTTTTCATTTCAGAGCACTCTCAAAATTCGCTTTATTCGTTACAAAAATACATGAAACACAGTCACGCCAGCAACACAGGCAGTGTGATGGAAGGCAGAAAATAAAACATGAAATGGTAAATACAATGAAGTGTATGTACAAAGGTTGATGATAATAATTACAGTGAATGCTGTAGAACCAGCAGTAGCTTAAGGGAGTAGACCAGTGAAACACGACACTGCAGGAACAGTTCAAAACATGTAGGAAGAAGATGCGGTGGAAGTCTCTGAAACACAATGCGTATGAAAGTCCATGCTGGTACATAGAGAATACAAACTCAGTAAATATGTAACTTCATTTTCTGTTCATGTGAACTCATTATAGGTAAAAGAAACTTATACAGTTTATCAAACATCACTAACCTACACAAAGGAGATCAGGATCCAGTATGCTTTGATGTAATATTTATTCAAAGTAGTTCACTGTAACCCACAGTAAGCATTTTAGCTATTTAGAAGACAAAAAAATAACAACACAACATGCATTAAGTTTTGTGGTAAAGCCGACAACACATCATCATGACTAAATAACCTAACATGCTCACAGCTCTTCTATACTACAGTGAAACTTGTTCGTCTGGTATAATATGGTCTTACCCAGCAAGGCTGTAGCCAGGAAAGGGCCAAGATGAGCAAAGCCTGAGCTGGGTTTCCTTTTGCCCAACCTAGTGACTCACTAGAGGCGTAAGGGTGGGAAAAATTGACCTGGCCACAGATCAAGAGAAGGTGCAAAAATTACTGCTTGCAATCTGCTTTAATTTATAATTGAAACTTCACCAGTTTCCGGGTACACTTACAGTTAAATTTTCTTTCTCAAAATGTTAAGAGGATGCTATTTGCTTACATTCAGAAATGAAGACGTATGACGATGATTGGCAAAACACGTAACAATATTAACAAATAAAGGTAACTTGATCACGCTAGTTACGTTAAATGAAAACTTTTACAAAAGGTTCGTAAGTTGGAAGCTTTCAACCTTATCTTAGGTCTAATATGGTCTTACCCAGCAAGGCTGTAGCCAGGAAAGGGCCAAAATGAGCAAAGCCTGAGCTGGGTTTCCTTTTGCCCAATAAGGTCGAAAGCTTCCAACTTACGAACTTTTTGTAAAAGTTTTCATTTAACGTAACTAGTGTGATCAAGTTACCTCTCATTTGTAAATGAAGACGTAGTTGTACAGTTCGTCTAACTAAAGTAGAACCACAGCTTTTGTTCATAAGAATGGTGCCCGCTGTTTTTCTTTAGTTGGATGGATAAGATAAGGATGTCATTCACATTGAAGATTCTCTCGGGGATATTCGATCATTATTGTGGCTACGAGCCATGACTGCCTGATAATTTCGGCCCATTTGATGTGAAATTGAAAACCCGAACTCCGAAACATATATATATATATATATCATCACCATTATCAACCCATTGCTGGATGAAGGTTCCCCAGAGTTTATTCCACAACTGTCTGCCTTGAGCCTATCTTCTCCATGTTACTCTGGCATGCTTTTGAATTTCATCCATCCATTTCCTGTGTGGTCTTCTGGATCCTTTTCTGTCCCTTGGAAACCAGTCTAAAAAATTTCAGTTGTCCATCGGTAGTCTGTTTTTCTTGCAGCATGTCCAGCCCATTGCCATTTCACGGATTCTACCCTGATCACAATGTCTTCCACTCTTGTATATATATATATATATATATATATTAATGAGTTCAGTCCAACCACAGATAAATTACAACGTAATACAGAACTCCAATAACAACATCCCTAAACTCCTAACAAGAGGGAATATCCTTCAAAAATCAAATAACCCCCTCCCCCCCCCACTTCATCACCACAAAAAAAACATTTTTTAATAATATATAACTGTACACCAGATCACTCATCAGGGAAAGACATTTGGTACTCTGGGGTAGAGGTTCAGGTTCATTCATGAGAGTGCTAAATTTTGAAGCCAATAGTTAGATATCTTAATTAATTTCTTAAAAATATCTCTTCCATGCACTCTGTCTTCCCTACCTTATGCACTCTGTCTTCACTACAGTTTCATATTATTATTAAAAAATGTTTGGTTTCTTTTGGTGGTGAAGAAGGGGAGGAGGAGAAGGGGGTTATTTGATTTTTGAAGGATATTCCCTCTTGTTAGGAGTTTAGGGATGTTGCTATTGGATTCTGTATTACGATTGTAATTTATCTATGGTTGAACTCATTAATATGCTGATTATGTTTGAAACCTGCAGCATGGTGTGGTTTTGCAGAAATCATATTACATTTGTTTGCAAGTTACAGGTTACAGTTTTTTAAGTTAAGTGATATATATAATGTTTTGGAGTTCGGATCAAGTACTGTATATACATATATAGATATGCATTTGTAGAAAATAGAAAGACAGATTGGGGCGCAATATTTTGCGGTTTACCCCGGGCGCAGAAATCCCTAGATACGCTTCTGTGACTCTCACTACAGTCCACTTCCACAGCTGTTTTATATCCTCTGCCCGACCTCAGTCATCAACTGCCTCCTCTAATTCCTCTGTCTGGCTACGGCCCTGTTACCCAGGTCTGTAATGTGAAACAATGAGTTGAAAAATCTAGATAAATATTATAAGTACCCATATAAGTTGCACAGAGTGATAGGAGATGAAAACTTCCAACTACCATGAATTAGTTTCCATTTTTAAAAATATTGCCTTGAAAAATGTGTCAGGATAAAGCAGAAATATCAGAAAAAATATTCCTCTGGCTTAACTTGTACTAATTGCTATGCAGGAAAGCTGCAAAGCATAATTTATCATTTCATCATTATTTTCCCCTACAAATGGTGGTTATCTGTTAGATTGCTTGTTTCACATATATTGTATATATATATGTACGTATTTGGTGTTGAAATTGTCTGTTTGATTTATAATAACTCTGCATATATTGCATATCTCATTATCAATCCACTGTTTGATGGTCTCCCCAAGTTTCTTCCACAATGGTCTATTTTGTTCCAATCTCCTCCATGTCATGCCCGCATGCATTTGAAATTCATCCGCCTATCTCCTGTGTGGTCTTTTCCTATCCCTTGGAATCTAGTCTAGAATTTCGGTTGTCCTTCAGTGGTCTATTCCTTTGGCAATATGTCCAGCCCATTAGTATTTCAGGAATTTTACTCAGATCATAGTGCCACCCATTCTTGTCACTTTCCTGATCCAAAAGTTCCTCTTATCTTGCCTGGTTACATCACACATGCATCTTTCTATGCTACTTTTAGTTGCTGCAGCCTTTGTATGTGTGTTTTAGTCAAGTCCAAGTCTCTACTCCATATATAAGAACTGAAAGGATGCATTGATTAAACACTTCTCTTTTAAGAATAATAGTAATTAGCATATTGCTCTTGAGAAATGTGTTTCTTCCAAAAGCTGTCCAACCAAGTTATATAAACCGATTAATTTCTTCATCAATGTGACCCTTGCATAATACCTGTTGCCCAAGGTAAATGCAATCATTATCAGTCCACTGCTAAATGAAAGCAAGGCCATCTAGAAAACATAAGCCCATAACATTAGAGAGATAAGTTCTCTCTCCTTTTGATGTTGCACAGAAACCATGGCTACCAATTGGTTTCCAACGCTGTCATGTGTGGCGTCAAACACGACACCAACGCATCAGTCCGTGTAATATGAGAGTGACATCATAAACGGAAGGAACTCATCTCTCAAATGTCATGGCCTTGTGTTTTCTATACGGCCTTGACTAAAGTCTTCCACAACTGTCTATCTTGAGCCAGTTGCCTCCATTTTCCCTCCGGCATGCTTTCACACCCACCCATCTTCCGTGTGGTCTTCTGTCTTTGGTATTCAGCCTGATGTTTCAGTTATCTATTGGTGGTCAGTTCTATAATATATATGTGTGTGTATTATGGACAATATCTATAGAACTGCCACCGATAAATAACTGGATGAAATATTAGACTGGATACCGAAGGACAGAAGAAGAAGAGCACAGGGAAGATGGGTGGTTGAAATTCAAAAGCATACCAAAGTAATATGGAGCAGAGTGGCTCAACACAGCTTCAGAAGAGACTTGGGGAATCTTTCATTCAGCAGTTGATTGATAATGGTTAACAGTGATGATGATGTTAGTTTTATATTGATTATTGGTTAAAAAGAAATAAAGTAATGTCAGTTTCAAGTCAATGACAGATCTCAGAACATTTGATTACAATAAGCTCTACAGTGAATGTATGGCCCTGTAGAAGTTACCCTTCATTCCGTGAATTATGTAAATCTGATTTGGCATCACATCATATTTTGAAATTTGGTGTCTAGACCATATCTCCTGTTTCATAAGCATCAAAAAAAATTCTGATTTTTCACAGTGCTTTATATTTTTTATACTAACTATTTTCTGCTAAGAACAAATTATTTGAATATGATCAGTTGGATTGTAAGTAAAATTCTAGCAATTCAATACATTTTTTCATGTCATTTGCAAATGTATGTCTTATGCATTGTAATAAAAAATATTGTACAAATTGTCACACTTTGCAGTGTTGTGATGTAATGTGGGTTTCATATCATTATCACATTTTGAAATATGATTTCTTGATATAAGTTTCATTTCTTATGTATTAAAATGAACAAAGCATTTGATTTCTCCCACATTTTGCATTTTTATATTGCTACATTTTCTGCTGAGAATAAGTAATTAGTTGTTTATTTAAAGATATATTTTGTTTGGTACAATCATCCAAACCGTAAATAAATTGTTTGTAATTGAATATGATTTTCTTACTTTTCATGTAATTTACACTGTATGCCTTTAGTGTTGTAATTGAAAAAATCTTATAAATTGTCACAGTGTTGTGATGAACCACCAGCATAGTGCAGTTGCTTAAGTCACTATGCACTGTCTGGGAGGCACTTTCTGACGGGTGTTCAAATCCCGGTCCTGCCGGCTTTCTGGTCTTTGTTTTCCTTACAGACTCCCTGTGTTTGGGGACCTGAATGTGTGGATGGTTCCCTGTGAAGTTGTCCCTTGGTCCTCCAGGTGTGTGTGAGGGGGGGGATGTTGGACGTGGGGTTAATGTTACGAAATCTCACAAAAATGCTCATTGAAAAAGCCAGGGCCCACACAAGGCTGTCAATTCATTGAAGAAGTGTGTTGAAATCTGCGGTATTTAATCTCACTATTGAATTCTAAAATTTGATTTCCTGATATCAAAGTTTTAAACTTTTTAAATATAATGTCCTTATTTTTCATATCATTTGCAATGTATGCCTTGTACAGTAACTAAAATATAAAAAAAAGTCCATGTTGTGATGAAATGTGTGCTTTGAATCTCTTGTTATCATGTTCTAAAGTTTGATCCTTCATTCCTTATATATTATATCAAAATTTGTAACTACAGTCACAAATTGTATATGTTTTTAGTGCAATGTTATGATTTATGGGAGTGAAAAAAACATTTTATTACTGTTGCATCTGTTACTCACATTTAAAATAGTATTGCTCATAGTTTTAGAAGACATGATATTTGGTCACAGAATGTAATGTACAGTGACAACTAGAATTCATTCCTTTTTATTAAAGCAAACAGTATTTGAATTTCTCCAAAATGTGTTTTCATATTGCTACCTTTCTGCTGAGGAGAACATTTAGATGTGGTCTTCTGTCTTTTGGTATTCAGTCTGATGTTTCAGTTATCTATTGGTGGTCACTTTCTGCTGAGGAGAACATTTAAAGTTTATTTTAAGTGTTAGTGTTGTTTGGTACAGATTGTAAACAAAATTTTAATATTTTTCAATTTACTTCCGATATTGGAGGTTATATTATTTAACGTGCATTAATGCATTTGAATTTTTGAACTTCACTTTTAGTTGGTAAAGTTCGATGAACACTTATCGCACGTGGGGCTTGGCTTTCAATTCATATTTCCGTTATGTGGATGCGGCACGGGGGTTTTTCATTTGGCCACGGGTCCGCTTTTTTTTTTTTTTTTTTTCCGTTGGAATTTATTTTGCCTCATCACCAAATGAGTTTTTTTTCCTTTGCGGCGTCCTCATTTACTTCAATATTTATTCATACCCGAGTACTTTCGGTAATACTCCTTTACCGTCTTCGAGGGGGACGTTTGCTCCGATCAGCACGGACCGTGTCAGCTGGGCATTTCGGTGGTTCTCGCGGGCTGCATTTTGTGTTGTAATGGAAAAGAAAGCAAAAAATTTATACTTCACAGTATAGGTAAAATTTGTAAATTCGGTATGTTATCCATTTTGATTATACTGCTCATCTGTTAAATAAAAATATGAACTGTCACATTTTAGCTTTTAATTATAAGTAAGGGTAGTAAACATGAAAACTTCCTAGTATTGACATTTTACTTGATTATAATGATGAGTACAGCTGCTGCGGGTGCGCATTGGCTTTGCTTTGTAATAAAATCATGTAAACAATGAGAAAATTTTCTTTGCACAAGTGTACTCACTATTTGACCTTGATCAGTAGTTGAACGTCACAGAAAGAGGGAAAGCAGGTTCTCAAAGAATGGTCGTATTAATATAAAGTAAGCTGATGACAAAAAAGCAAATAACTATATACAGAATATATATATAAGCATAATAAAGGTTACATGTAAATTTTCAAAACAGCTTTTGAAATTCCAAAGCACCTGAGGCTACATAAAAGAAAAATCAAAAACATACAAAAATTGAAAGCAGTAGCAACTGATTTGGAGAAATCAAAAGAACAGATCTAACAACCAACTGGGAGAAAAGAAAGAGGAATGTAGAACTATGGCAAGATGCTATCTATGGTTTCATCAAGAGCTAGGCACAGATAACACCTCATACCTCTGTAAAGACCAACAAGTGTGGATTTTGCATCATCCAGTCTGCTACAAAAACAGCAAATGATAAACAGAAAATGCAAATAAAAAATTAAAAATAAAATTAACCTACTCCAAAACAACTAAAAAACCCCCACAGATAACCTTCCCCACCCCAAAAAAATTTAGGAGAAAATATAAAGCACCCAAAAAACAAAAACTATGTCTATGTGTGTATATATATGTTTCCCAACTGTTAAGGAAGTTTTTTCAAATTTCTGCTTTTTTTTTTTTTTTTTTTTTTTGGTTTCAACAAATATAGAAGACTTGGGTGTCATGCATCCAAATTTTTATAGTTCTGGTTGAAAAATTGTAGAAATGCAAATACCATGTTGCGCTAGCACTCATTTGCATTTCCTCAACAATAACAGCTACCTTCCTTGATATATCTGCCACTGGTTGATGGACTGTAGCCACAGTTGTTTCTCACCAAAAATATTTTTTTCCCAACATGCTTGATTCCATTAATGCCATAATCAATGAAAAATAGCTTAAAAAAAAGTGGAAGTTGGTGAAATCAACATGGCACTGTAAAAAACATTTCTGCAGCAGATAAGATTTTTCAAGTGTTTTATTCATTTAAAAAACTGAAATGGCATCTTGAATACTTCATAAGTGTTCACAGAAAGTAAAAAGATTGACTTCAGTTTGGCCGCCCCGGTGACGCAGTGGTCTAAGCGATAGCCTCTGATCATTCGTCCGTAAGGGGTCCGGGTTCGAATCCCGGTCAGGCATGGATGTTGTGTTTGTCTTACGGCACTGGCTCTCTCCTTCCCTGGAACCAGTGACCCTAAATTAGGGACGGGCGACTGCTTATAGCCCATTGAGTTGCTCACAGTGGTCGTTAAACCTCCAATCAAAAAAAAAAAACTTCAGTTTGCTCTATTTTTAATGTATGTCAGTAATATTAATCTTTATGTATTAAAGTGATTAAGTACAAAAAGCATTCATGCTATGGTACAATATTAAGAAGTTTTGTGTTTGGAATTATTATGCAGATTTGGTGTTAAAATGGGTTTTTGAAATATAATGACCATCTTAGTGGTATACTAGTCTGCTGGATCTGTGTTTTGAGTTCTGAATGAGGCATGAGTAGTATGTTTGTCTTTCTCTTTCTGCCTTCCATGGAACCAAGTGCCTTAAATTAGGGACAGACAACTGCTTATAACCAATGGATATCCTCGTGGTGATTGTCACACAACACACACACACACACAAATGGTAAACTTACAAATATGAGATATTTTTATTTCCACCTGAAAAGCATTTTTTATTTTACAGAGCAGCTTCTTGTACTTGTGATCCATATTGAAAACAATGTTGCCTGATACAAGTGGACTGATCCAGAGTGATGTACATTTTTGGGTTACTTAATAACCACTGCAGAAGGTATCACTTTGCTATGATTGGTCAAAAAGAAAAAAATTGGTATAAAAATTACTGTGGCAAAACTTTTTTTTTTTTTTTTTGAATTTTCTAAAGAAACTGTCAGTATGGAATTCAATGGCTGGGGCAAACAATTCCGTGCTGTAACAAAAAAGCAGCACAATAGAAACAACTTCACTGCTGTGATGGTGCAGTGGTCTAAGTGCTGGCTTGTGATCATTCATTGAAGATAGGTTTGGGTTTGAATCCCAGTGAGACATGGATGTTGTGTTCATCTTACAGCACTGGCTTTCTCTCACTCTCTTACCTAAACCTGTAGCCCTATATTAGGAATAGACAACTGCTTATAGTCCATTAAGTTGCTTATGGTTGTCAAAACACCAACAAGTAAAAAAAAAATATACAGTTTGCGACAAGTAAGAAATATGAGATCAATGAACTTATACCAAATTACTGAAAAAAACATGACTGCCCTGTTGGTGACAGACTAAAAAAAATCATAATTAGTATCTAAAGTGTACTATACAGATGATAAAACTATACACACTCTCCACCATTTTCTGAAAAACCATGAAAATGACAGCAAATTAAATGATTTAATTGAACCCATGCATTAAATATCAAACCTTTCATTCAAAGTAGCAAAAAGGATTTAATCACTACACTGGCATCTATTCAATGCCAGCAAACATTATCCTCTGAAGGCAAAAGAAATCTTATAAAGAATTATTATCTTCATGTATAAAAATTAAGCAATTGAAATTGTATAATCATATGTATATACTGTATATTTGTTCAGCATGTATATGATCAGCCACAAATGTTATTTGCAAACAAGTTAATATGGCAATAGCATGTAAGCCTAAAATAAATCAACATATACGTCTTCCTTTTTTTAAGTTGCAAAGTAAAAGGATGCAAATGTAAGCCTGCCGCCCCGGTGGCGCAGTGGTCTAAGGCGCTGGCCTCTGATCATTCGTCCGTAAGGGGTCCGGGTTCGAATCCCGGCAGGCATGGATGTTGTGTTTGTCTTACGGCACTGGCTCTCTCCCTTCCCTGGAACCAGTGACTCTAAATTAGGGACGGGCGACTGCTTATAGCCCATTGAGTTCCTCACGGTGGTCGTTAAACCTCCAATAAAAAAAAATGTAAGCCTGAATTCCAGCAAATGAGACATCAATAACACACCATTGGTTTGTAAAGAAATGTAAGACCACAAAAGGCTCAGAAGAATATTTCTGAACTCATCCGAGTGAACAGGTTTAAAATGGTCATTCAGCACTAATTGAAGGTTTTGTTACAAGGAATCTCTGTGCATATGAAGAAGATGCTGTAACAAGAGACTGTATGAATGAATCTAAACTAGGTATTGATTATGTTGCATATAATTGAGAAACGAACCTCCCTGAAGATAGAATTCTTCACAAATGCATGGAAACCAATACAGGAACCGTGGGTTTGATTCTTGCTCCAGTGCAATGTAATCTTCAAGTTTTCTAAACTACATGGACACGGTGAAATTACGGCACTTTTGTGCCACCAATAATATTGGGCAAAGGGCATCGTGTTTTATTCCTAAATGACAAAACAGGCACATTGTTCAAAGTCACACGTTCTCAGTTCTTCCAAGAAACGTAACTATGTTTAAGGCAAAACGTGCTTCCAACATTCTCGCCGGGAATTAGGAACTGGCGTATTAAAAGGGAGGCGGCTTTAACGAAGCTCCCGAAGTGAATGAATCTTAAATACATGCGAAATCAAAACTCCCACCTCACAAACAGGATCAGGATCTATATCATCATCAACCATTATCAATCCACGGCTTGACGAAGGTCTTCGCAAGTTTCTTCCACAACGGTCTGTCTTGTGCCAGTCTCTTCCATGTTACTCCCGCATACTTTCGAATTTCATCCACCCATCTCCCATGAGGTCGGGTCTTTTCCTGTCCCTTGAAATCCAGTCTAAAATTTCGGTTGCCCATCGATGGTCTGTCCTTCTGGCAATATATCCAGCCCATTGTCATTCCAGGGATTTTACTCTGATCATGATGTCTTCCACTCTTGTCATTTTTCTGATCCACAAGTTCCTCTTCTTATCTCTCCTGGTTACACCAAGCATGCACCTCTCCATGCCTCTTTGACTTGTCTGCAGCCTTTTGTAGGTCCCTTTTAGTTGAGGTACACGCCGATTAATTTCTTCATATATATATAATTATCAAGCATTATCAATCCATTGCTGGATGAAGGTCTCCTCAAGTTTCTTCCACAATTGTCTGTCTTGAGCCTATCTTCTCCATGTCACACACATATATATACATATATATTATTACTTCTTCAAGTATGAATACTAAAAAGTATGGCTATACTACTTGGATTTAGGTAGTATAGATACTAAAAGTATTGCTATACTACTTGGAGTTAAGTAGTATAGGCTGTAGCCATACTTATGGACTTGTCTTAAGCCACTGACACCAGGGAAGGCAGAGAGCTAGTGCTGCAAGATTAAAAACACACTCGTGTCTTACCGGGATTCGAGGCCAGACGAATGGCCACAAGCCAGTGCTTAGACCACTGCATTACCAGGGGCCAGGGCGGCACCGGATGTTGTGCTTGTCTTACTGCTTTGTCTCTACATTATCTGGAACCAATATGAGCCTAAATTCGGGACTGGCAACTGCTTACAGCACATAAAGTTACTCACAGTGATCATTCCCCCACCCTCCTACATAAAAAAAACCATACACACACGTCTACAGCTTGATATTTTGGGCATTTTTCCAGATACCAAGAAGTGTCATTTTCAGTGAGTATTTTTTTTCTGCAGGCATTGTTTCAGGGATTTCTGCCGGTCATTTATGGCAAACTATATCGGTGTTTTCAGAATTCAGAACCATTCGATAGCTAATTTCACTGCATACTAAATGTCGTGTTTTAGAAATGGGAAATTCTTTTTCGATAGTTGGGCTCATTGTGTGTGAAACTATCGTTTATTTATTTATCGTTATTATTTTCTGAATGCGCAACTATTCCACAATAGATCTCATCGTAAAACCATCAATGTTCTTGAATTGCGTAGTCTTGGACACTCGACGATCGCTCTGTCACATTTAATAAATTACTTGAAAGGAAAAGATTTCATTGTCACTCAGGACAAATTATCAGCATTTCCAAAATTACGAACTATTCGACAGTTGATCTCACAGTGTGTAAAACTACCAGTGTTTTCGAAATGTAGAACCATTCGTTAGATAATTGTCGAACTATCCATACATTTTAAAATGTTCAACGTTTTAGGCAACGATTTTACAACGAATAACATGAACTGTCGATAATTAGATGGTCGATAGTTTCCAAAACCTATCGCGCAGCGTTTTAGGCAACGGTTTTGTAACGAATAACCAAGCGAATAACATGAACAGTCGATAGTTTGCAAAAACTATCGCGATACTATCAGAAGACTAAACTATTCGAAACTGGGCTGTCGATAGTGCTGCAACTATCGATAGTATCGATAGTGAGAATACTATCGCCCATCCCTAATCCCGACTCAATTCAAAGTCAAGTGCGGTAACCAGATCCGCTATATTGATGTGCTCACTGAACATCACTGCAGCAAATGCAAGAAGTTTGGGCACTTTTACAAGCAGTGTCGCAATGCTGATGCTGCCCCACAAGATTCACCGCAGGTGACTTCTCTTCAATGCTCTGACTCGCCCTTGCCTCCACGACTATCGTCTGAAGCACCTCTGAGACGAGAAAGGGCTCCGTCATCGACTGGTGTGCAGCCATCTTTCTCCGCGACTGACTTTCCAGTGCTGCCGGAGTCCTCCACATTCCGCGCCCCTGATCCACCTGCTGACTCCGCCGACGACCGTGTCTTGTCAGCTACTGAAGTATCATTTCCAGATACTGACGGCGCTTCCACCAGTACGGAACAGACCATGAGTGACACCTCCGAGCCTGATCACAGCGCTCGCCAAGATAAGAGGACAGCGCCCAAATCTCCTCGCAACACCACCAAGCGAAGGAGAGCTGCTGGGAGCTCCACTCGCTCATCGTCCCGGACCCGCCAGAAACCATCTTATCTTCAAGACTTTGATACCACTTCTGACCCTTCCTCTCCAATGGTTTCATATGAAGACTTTGATCAGAATCTTCGCGACACATCGTTCCCGTCTTTGCCTCTTACGTATGAGGAGCTACATGCTCTCACCTGTTACACGCAAAAAGCGCACGGCTTCCTCCAGTATGCGAAGACCCATGAAGCTGGACTTCCTGCAATCCTGCAGCAGCTTTCCGATCTGGATAAGCTTGTGGACAATTCTTTTTACTTATCTGCACTGCAAATCCTCAGAACACATTAGGAATACATTAAGACCTTATTTTAGAACGCAATGTGTGCCAGATTAAGAACACTTTAATGTGTTCTAATTTAGAACATATTTGGAACACATTTTAAGAACATATTTTGAGAACACATTAATGTGTTCCTAAAGTGTTCTTGCTGAGAACAACATATTATGAAATGTGTTCCCGATGTGTTCTTGTGCAGAACACATTGAGAGTAAGTTTTAGAACACATTTTGTTCGAGTTTAAGAACACATTTAATGTGTTCCCAATGTGTTCTTGCTGAGAACACATTACCAAATGTGTTCCTAATGTGTTCCCAACGTGTTTTTATTTAGAACATATTCTCAAATGCGTTCTTAAATGTGTTCCCAAAGTGTTCCAATTAGAACACAATGGGAGTAAAATGTAGAACGCATTCTGTGCCAGATTAAGATCACATTTCGTGTGTTCTTAATGTGTTCGAATTTAGAACACATTAGGAGTAAATTTTAGAACACATTCTGTTCCAGTTTAAGTACACATTAATGTGTTCTTATTTGGAGAACACATTGAGAACATATCAGGAGCACATTCAGAATTGATTGGGAACCTATGCGAAACATGTTAGGAGCCCATTACCAACATATCGGAAACAAAACATATTTTGAACGCATTCTGGGTAACTCGTGGACAAAATGCATTGTTGTGAAATGCAGGTGTTCCATACCAGCAAGCTTTCAAGTATGTTAAAGATAACACAAGTGAATAGCAATGTTAGGTTTCACATAAAAAGTGAATAGCAATGTTAGGTTTCACATGTGTTCAGATGTGTTTTCCTTTGCGGGAACGTAATGAAAATGTTGAAATTTGAAACAGCTACTGTGACACACCTCTTAAAGATGAGTAACATTCATCTGAGACGGTTCATTGTTCAAGCTAAATTTACCGTTCTGCGATCAGTATTGTACAATGGGATGAAATATGTTTTGGATGTTTGTGTTTTTGAACCATGTCTATACATATGAAATTTCTCCCATAAAGTAATAACATATTGCTCTAATAGGAGCAAAAAATAAATGTTCATATTAATATAACACAAACAGTCCACCAGCAAAAGAATTGACTGACAATTTTGTTTTTAATTTTTTATGCATTTAATTGAGCCAACAACCTTTTGGCTTTTTGGCCTAGTGAATAGTACTTATGGCCAAGAGTGTAAAATGCCAGTGTGGCCATTGCCTGCAGATATTTTTTTGGATAATTCAGTTCATAGGTATAATACACTGCCAGTAGCACAGTTAAAAGTGACAGTGTGTCCTTTTGAGCAACAGCTATAAAGCTTCCTTGGAATACAACTGCAACATCTTTTATTCCTCTGAGCTGTATTTACAGTATCGCATGGGGTGGAGCATGTTTATCAACACTCTGTATTTGTTTGAGAAATTCTGCAGCATCCTGAAATGAAAAATACAAAAACAAATAAGCTACATATGCCACTCTGAGCAATGATTTCATATATTTGAAATTATGGACAACAAAACCAAATTTGGCATTTCTAATATAAAATTCAGGACAAACATGCTATAAAAATAGCACAAAATTAATTTCAATGTGCATTTGCAGCATTAAAAGTAAATCACTTGTTTAATAGAAAACTGATCTCTTCCCATAGTTTGCCTTCCCAGAAGAATATTTAAGAAAACATACATATTTTATGTGAAACCTAACATTGCTATTCACTTGTGTTATCTTTCCTCCTTTAAAATATGTGCCCTTTTAAGAAAAGCAAAAGTTATTACCTTACAGTACCAGCTCATACAGTCTATACGTGCTAGCATAATGTACTGTTCATCACTTTTTCTCATTGCCACAATTGTATACAATGAGTTTTACGGGAACACTGTAAGAGGCTATATAATATATATACTAGCTTATTTGGATGTCATACAATATTATGTTAAAATATATCACATTGTTTCTAGTATCTATCAAAATATTCTTAGTTATAATCACTGTAAAAATGTGATTCTGGTATAATGTGAAATATGAGCACTGCCCATTCTTAAAGCTAGGCTGCAACATAATAAATATAAACTTTTCTTTTTAGGAAAAACTTCTATATCATGACTGCCCAGCATGTAAAATGTTCAACTAAACAATATGTACCCAATAAAGTGTTAACAAAACCATCAGAGATTTTCATGCTATAATTTTGAAAATTGTTTTACCTGAATTTTGGGTATGGGGCAAGACTAATATCATTCAGTATAACCCAAGTTTTTTTTTATTGTGCGTGTGTTTCGTATTAATTGTGTGATCTTTAAGACTATATGCAATGTAAAAATATCATTACATCAACAGTGCAAACACCATGCATTTCTAAAGTCCTTTGTTTCATATAAAAGTTGCTCTCAATGGCAGCATTGTGGATACACTAAGCCAGAGCAGTGTATCAACAAAAACAACTTAAAAAAAAAGTCATATATTGTAGAGATCATTAAGTGACAGCACCCCTGCTGTCCCTTAAAATTTTAAAGAATAATTTTTTTCTCCCACACCCCAGAAAAATGTGGTGAGACATGTTGAAGTAGATATTGCAATGCTTGAATAACTTTCCATATGGAACAAATACCTATCAAAACACTCTTAACGTACCAAAATTTTAGATAATGCTCTTCATTAAGTGACAGCTCTATCAACAGAAATGTGAAAATCACACGAAAGCATATATGTGGTTATACTGTTGTGGCAAGAGACTCATATCCAATATGCATCAGTCACTTACACCACTGCCTAATGGACAAAATTTGTCAGTTTCTAGGTCCACAGTAAAAGCATATAATGCAGATCTGGAAAACAGAGAATAGCTATGCTTGTGGCATAACTTCTTCCTGAAGAATTAAAATATTCATTGAAGCAGTTTTTGGGGAAAGGTGACAAGTCTTGCAAAATATACATCCTACAGAACATTTATCGAAACTTGTTGTTATGAAGCCAAATGTGTCAGTATGTAGGATTCCAGGAAAACTACAATATCGTGTAAAAATTGCAACACCATGAAGGACTGATGTTGGCTTTATACTCACAGGATGTGTACAACAGGCTGGGACATGCAAATGATTAAAATGTCAGTGAAAATGTGCATGCAGTTTCAGAGCAGTGCCCTCTGAACTGTCCGGTCTTGGGTATAAAGAGTTGGCTCAAATGAGATCTTGCAATCAGTGAAGAACTGACATTGAATACAAATGGTGTTTCTTGTGTCTCACTATGTGCCCCATCTCTGCAGAAGGTCACATTATAAATACCTGATGGCCTTTGAGTAAGGAAGGATTGTTGGGATGAGAGAAGCTGAATTTTCGTACCACAAAATAGCCACTAGTGCTGGGGAAAATGTCAGTACAGTGATGCAAACGTGGCATCAGTGGACAGATAAGGCTCAGACACACTGAAATTCAGGAAATGGACTGCAATATTGCTTGCTCGACTACACAAAATGACAGACACCTTTACCACATGACAGTGACCAATTGCACACTGACATGCATTGTATTAGCGCAGCAGTGGAGAACTGTCAGAGGTCATGGTTTGTCCTTCAACACAATTAGATGTCATCTGCTTAAGAGAGGACTGGTCACTAGCAGCCCATTCCTTTGACCCTCAATCAGAGATACCTCAAGTTGCAAAGGGGTCTCAAACAGACATTGGCATGCTAATTGGCAACAGGTCATGTTTTCTGACGAGTCACGATTTAACTTGATGCACCATGGTGGTACCATATGTGTTTGAAGATATCATGGTGAATGGCACCCTGCAGCATCGTACCAGCCCAACCCCAAGCGTCATGGTTTGGGGCACCATTGGTTTTAATTCATGATCTCATCTGACCCGAATTGAGAGAACCTTCAACAGCCTGTGACGCATCAGGGATGTTTCAGAGGCAAAGCTATATCATGGTGAGCCAGTCTTAGCATATATAATATATGCAGAATACTCTTGCAAGAATATCAGTCATTCACTGCTGAAGATGTAATTTTGAAAAAAATAGTTCTTCAGCATACCATAGCTTCCATTCAGTAATTGTGTACATTCTGCAAGTGAATCATCTGCATTTACTGGTCTCCATCACTAGCATTTGCAACAGTACTCATCTGAACACCAGTAAGATTGATTGGGATGGCTTGTAGAAGATAAGAATAAAAAGAGTCAGCTTTTGGAAACAAAACTGTACACTGTTGGTGTAATAACTTGAGCAAAAACACAAATCATGCTACATACATGTGTTTAATGCAAAAATTATTAGGTTACTATCTCTTTATGATATTATTGAGTGTTTTGTTCTTGTAACTAAATTTAGGGTACATATGACTATTTACCTATTCATTCACCATGCATGAGTAGAGTAATAAGTTAGTAGAGCACCATGCACACAAATTTTCATTCCACTTTTGCAGCTATTGCAAAATCATTTTTCCTAAATGTGGTAGATTCCTCACTTGACTACTCAAAATTTTTAAAATTATTTCCATCTTTCCAATGCGCCAATAAAAATGTTAATCAGCAGTTCTTGGATTTTATGTACTTTTGTAGTAAGTGCAGTTTTGGGATAGCCACGATTTTGAGGTAAAAATGGTCCACTATGTATTTTATTTTATTTTTTAATACTTTCACTTCAAATGGAAGTTTTATTGAACTCACTGGGTGGTTCATCATCAGCCTGATCTAAATCTAACCTAATCCACATAAAAGTGTTTCATGTAGATTTGGCAGACGACAAACAACTAAGTGAGTTCAAAAGTACTTCCATGTATAATTTCATTGTTACATAACAAACAGTAGTTGATTTAAAAGCATTTTATCAAATTCAATTGAAATAAGACTTTTGTCTTTTTATTAGCCACTGCTTTAAAAGACTTCAATAGAATTTGAAATAAAAGGCTTTTTAATCAGCTACACTGTTTATTATGCAACAATCAGATTAAAGTATTGATCAAATTTTAAAAGGATCAAATTATAAAAAGGTATTTTCTTAAATAGTTTTAAATTACTTAAATTCCCTTGAAGAAAGTATTTCTTTCTGCATTTCTATACACTTATATCACATGAATGCCAGAAGGAATATTATAATTTCACTTAGTACAAATTGCAATTACACTTTAAAATACTTGAGATACTAAACTTATAGAACTGCTAAAGTTATTTGCAAAATAAGAATACATTTTCATTTAATTAAAAAAAGTAGTCAGATCTTGCTATGCATAAATTCTACAGTCCCATAGTGACACTGCATGATTTTTTACATTACATAAACCCAATTATTTTCTTACCTCCACAAATTCAATAATTGGGCAGGACTTCTCTCCTTTCGTCTGGAAAATCCCACATTGATTTTCAAACCACAGCCATGAACCCAGAAATTGGTCTTCATACTAAGAAAGGAAACAAATAATATTCAGAAATATTCTACAAAATCAATGAAATTAAAATGATTGTTCAACAAATTATGTTGATAAAATAGAAAATAATACAGTGCAGTGCAGACATAATTCACCAGTGATATTTTTGCATTGGGGGTGGACTGGGGGACAAAATAGTGGCTTAGATTCCTGTACTTTATATCAAAGAAATTTTGACTAAACATTAAAATCTTTACAACACCTGTCTCTGGGAATCCTCAAGTAATATATATACTGCCAAAGTTCTATTCTAATATGCTTTTTAGAACTGGTTCTATTTTTCTTCCATGTCATTTTAAGTTAACAGAAAATTTCTCAATGCATGCTAGAAAAGCATGGGGCTTCTAAGATAAAGAAACTATTAGTACCTAATATATTTTGGAGGGGGAGGGGGGAATATGTATGTGTGTGTGTGTGTGTGTGTGTGTGTAAAGAAACCTTGTTGATACACAATAGAAAATAATGCACTTACCACAAAAAAAGCACCACATTCAATTTTAACTTTCTTACTGTTAATCCCACGAAACCTGTCATTTAGTGTTAGATGACTGATGACAGGATATTAATATCCTGGAAATACTTTAATTTTATTGAAGAATATACACAACAAACAGTAAGAAAATGAATGTTGCACATGTTCCCTTTTTTAGTGGTAAGTGCATTATTTTCCAATGCGTATATTTAGTTTGTATAATTATCAGAACTATTCATCTATACTGTAACACCTGTTCATGCTTTCAAATATTTAGTGCATGTCCGACAGTTAGTGTGAGTTGTTATTTCTTACAGATCTTGGTAAACAGACAAATATTAGTTCATATGATAATTTAAGTTCCTCACATTAAATTAAATATGGGAAAATTGTTATTACACACTAAGTACTGCTACCACAAAACTATTATATGCAGTGGTGTACATATGGCCTCTGCACAGCCTGTGGCATCCACTGAGGTTCAGGGGGGCCTCCCCAAACATACAGAATACTCTAAGTCTTTCCGTATAACAATTACGGGGCACCTCAGATTATCAAGTTAACCCCCCCCCCCCCCAACCGATTGTCCATGCTATTGATTGCATGAGTGTTCACCTTTCTAAAGCACATTTTTTTCCTCTTGTATAGTGAATCACATCTTATTTTTAACTGTTTTTGTAGGTTCAAAGTGGTCAGATGCACATGTCTACATGATACTTCCCTTTCAACACTTGTTTCAGGCACATGGGCCAGATCCCGTTTTTGAGCCATTACCAAATATGCATTATTGAAACCACAAGTGACTTGTGCATAGTAGCCTAAATACTTTTTCATCTTGCTAATTTTTTCTATTGCATCATCCATATCTGTCACTTCATGTTTGCAATTCTGTTAATAATCCATGCATTATTTTTTTTTAAATCGTTCAGTTCCCACAGTCTAGCTACATGTTAATGGGAGATACAGTCATAAAATACTTAAAAGAGGAGAAGTATAGGTAATGCTCTTATTCCTATTGTCCAGTGGTAACTGCAATTGCTTCTCAAAGCTATTTGTGCTAGATACTGACTGTGCAACTTCAGTTTACTTGAATGACAAAAATGTGAAGAATTCAAAAAGTGGTATTTTAAGAGCTATATACATTCAATAAATTTACATGATCTTTACAACAACAATGTGCATGATTAGAAAAAAATAATTAGCACTTTTTCTGGGAAAGTATTATTGACCAATATTAAATGGAGATTTTGCAATAAGAAATCAGTTGCTACATTTAAAAAATTTAACATCAGTTACCAAACATTAAGTTAAATCATATCTGAAAACTTACCAGTTCAAAACTGTTTTTACCTGTAGCACACAGGTCAATTTTTTCAAAAAATATTTTCCTCTTCGACTTGAAAATTTCCATTTGTTCCCTTCCAATTAGCATTGAAAACTCATAGATGAACTAAAAAAAAAAAAAACATCAATAAAAGGAACAGATTAATCTTTTTTTAATTCAGTTATATTTAATCAAACAAACTATGTTTTTTAATGTGAGGCATGTAGGAGCTTTACACAGTAAATCACAAAGACAGAAAGAAGAAAAAAGCAGAATGTATTATGTAATGGTGCAGCAGAACATATGCATTGAAGATTGCACAAAGTAGTCATAACTACAAAGAAATGTGAAAACAAAGCACTGCTATTATGTATTTCATTATATCATAAGTCTATCCAAAGCTGTCCAGATACTGTGCAGATTTATATGACATAATAAATTATACAACAGCATTGTTATATGATCCAATTGCTTTCTATTCAAAAATGATAATTTGCTTCCATATGTGTACTATCTGCCCATTTTCAACAGAATTACAGCTACAGAAATCGGTATACTTCTCAGCTATCTCTCATACACCAACTCCAACCAGAGTTGTTGAATTCGCCAGCTTATATTGCTTGAAAAATGCAGGATGGCAGACTCACCAACTGGGGTAACCATATACATGGTAGTAACATCTCATAGAGAATAGCTGAGATCCAGTTATTATCCTCTATCATTTCCATTACCAATGAGATATTTCATCATATTAAGCAGAGGAAGTGAGAGGCAGTTCATGTAGGATTACCCACCCCACGCACACACACACACAGTCACCCATCTCAACTAGTGATTTTTAAGACATTTTTTTTCCAGCCATGGTTGCAAATTACAATACATTCTCAGTAACAAAGTTCTGCTTAGTTGTAGTCATACTGATAAAAAATTAAATAGCCAAAACAGCGATATAGTTTGTAGCTGTGACGACTTAATGAACGCCAAATTTCCAAATTTCTGTTTCACACGTTTGTTTTAAAGTATTTAAACACCATGGAATGTCCCTGTATAATATGTATCATGAGATACACCATCTAACTATATTCTGTAATTTGAAAAATTGATTGATAGAAAAATTCTTGAAAAATGACTGTTCCCATAACACTTACTATAGAATACACCCTTACAGAGTTTCATAGCCTTGCTACCTGTTACAATTATCTGATATTCTTAAAATGGGCATAAGACATTGCTTTAGAAACACACACACATGCATACACACACTTATTTATTTATTTAACAGCAAGTGCCTTTCAAAATGTATAAATGTATATCAGTCATGGCCAGATTAAGACTTTTTTAGGCACTAGGACAAGAATTTTTAGGGAAGTCTCAATGGCCTGTCTCTTACCATTTGTTGTTGGCTAACTTATTTCTAGTGATTTTCAAATCTCTTTTTTTTTTTTTTTGCTGCATTTAGACCATCATGGTGACCGAATGGTCATTTTGAAGGGTACTAAGGTGATAATTGTGGTATTGGCTACCTTTTTCACCAGCCCCCCCCCCTCCTCCTCCTCCTCTCAGGTTTTCTTCTTGGATATTCAACACCAATGTCCTGTTAGTTCTTCAATGACAACTTTATCTTTCCTTGGGGTTTAAGTGCAAATTCTGTGCAGCTCCTTAGGACCTAGGTGGTACATGGGTAAGATCGAAATAATCATTAATACCCTATTCAATGCTTTGTCCCAGTCTTAAATCTGTTCTAAGGTATTTTGAATGAAAGCAGATGCAGAAGAAATAACAAGGGAACTATTTCTTAAATTGATAGTCAGTAAAAATAAGAAAAATGTTGTATACTCCATAAGAATTCAGTTTGACACATTTTTGAATAATTTTTCATTAAAATTCCTTATAGTGAGATTCTTAAACGTAACGAAGCTTCTGTATGATTAGGCTATAGTCTTTATGCCCCCACCCCCATCCAGGGCTGATATCAGCATGCACTTAATGCATGGATTAATGAAAAATAATATCAGTAAAATTACGGGTATGTAATGTTTGTCATATCTAATGAAAGGAATGAACTGAGTTATTTATATTTCCTAATTACATAAGAAAGTTTGCAATTATTTGTGACATATTCAGTTGCCCCAAGTTTTTGTATGCACACTAAAAATTTATGAGAAAATTGAAAACCTTTTACAGGCTCCTCAGGTACCATAATCTTTCAGTTCGTAGTCAAATAAATCAACACTCTAGGCAATATTGCCTAAGTCATTGAGAATGTATCAAATATATTTCTGTTATTCTGGATGAACCAGTGAGATGCTAAATTTTCAAGTTCACCAAGAAATTTTAAACATGAATTACACACCATGTGAGGGCACTCTATGAGGTAGAACTATGTCTTTTATGTAAATTAGATTTATAAAATAATTTCCTTGATTACTTCTATTATGGTTCAGAGAATTCCCAATATCTCATTTATGAGTCAGTTTATATAATAACAATTGTTAGTCTAGGTCTCCAGATCAAGAGGTTTGGGGGCTCCAGGAAAGAACCATGTTATGGAGCCACTGTTCCTCTTAACCAGTCTTTTCAAGAATTTTGGAAAATATAGCATAGGGAAATATTTACCTCTGAAATTAAAGGGGAACATATTTAATGTAAGAAAATTAGAAGGAACAGTAAAACTGTGAAGAGGGGTGTATTTTGTACCATTTAAACATTTTGGGTAGCTTTTTAACTATCTTTTTCACATATATGGCACTTGCAGTAGAGATAGAAAAATAACCAAAAAGTGCCTGAAAATGTTATGCGTATATCATGAGGAATACTTATATATATGAGGGGCATTAAATAAATAATACTGCAATTAAAAAATCCGGTAAGTCAGTTGATATCATTGACAAAGAGAGAAACTAGATGCTCTTTCACCCTACCATAAAAATTTCGGCACATTTATTCCTTTTAGGATAGCAGTCATGTGCAGTACATGCAAACTAAAAAATATATATGCATATTTTTTTAAAATGTCAATGGAGGTGCACGCCTCTGAGGATGTGCCCCGGGACTCTAGCTCTGAAAGTCCCCCCCCCACACACACACACGCACCACCACTAATCTGGCTCTGAACATGAGTTTGAATCTGAAGGATGCTGCCATGAGAACCCTGGATACATGGAATTGATATTTCTCAGGGAGAGAGGGACTACATATTTATGCACTTTATTCATATTTTGAATCTGATTTTCATCAAAATGACAATCAGTGATGGAATAAGAAAAACTGATGTATATGCAACGGAAAATTAAAAAAAAAAAAACTTCGATTAAAAAAATCAAAGCTTGGGGGCCATCCCTGAACCAGGGATCTAGGCAGTTGCCTGGACTGCCCATACCTGGATCCGGCTATGCCCAGGACTTAACACAGGACAATGAAAAAAAAATTAAAATTTTATTAATTGCTGAAGATATGTAAAAAATTCATAAGAAATATTTTTTGGTAGAATATTGCACTATACTTTTTTTCATTCCATGCCCTTTAAAAAGTGAGCATGAACATTTTTGTATCACCCCAGTTGCCTTCGAACATTATCAGATGGGTGACACAAACAAAAATGAAGTCTGCATGATCTGAAACCTGCTAGCTTGCTAACATGTATAACTCAGTGGTGTGAAAAAATGCTGCACTTAGTAGTAGTAGTAATGGTAAGTCAACCAAACAGTAATTGGCAAATTCACGTTTGATTGAGAGTGGGGCTGAATTTTTTCACACTCACTGAGAGGTGAAGATTAAACAGAAAAATATAGGGCAACATTCTACCAGAAATTGGTTCAGAAAAGTGCAACATAGAATATAGAAACTGCAAATTGTGAGTAAAAAAATATGGTTTAGAAAATAGAAGGAAGTAAAGAGGTTGTTTTACATTAACTTGAAGCTGAAGTGATTTTTGATTTCAGAAAACATAATATGGCACGGAAAATAAAAAAAATAAAGCAGATATATTAAACTTTCAACTTACGATTAACATGCCTTGTTGGTGGACATCCACAGTACCAGCAGAAAGTTTTTTCCTCAGTGTTTTCAAATTCGCTGCATTCATTGGCTCCACAATCTTTACAACTTCCACGAAATATACCGCGTATGTCGTACATGGCTATTTTAAAATCCTAAGTCTATGGAAACAACAAGATTTCTCTGAAGGAGCTAGTTACAGTGTAAATCAGGAATGAAGAGCAAGTTGGAAAAATAGAACAACTGTTTTGAAATGATGAAATATTGCACATAATGCTGTGTTACTTGATATTCAGTTCATGATTAGTTTTTATAAATACAGAGGATGTGCACACATTTTTAGAACCTTTTTGATAAGAAACTACATAAAATAAAAGAGAAGTTCAGAGAATTGAAACTGGCAACAGCATGTTAGATGAACATGAAAGAAACATCTGCCACAGTTAAATATCGTCTGCTAAGAAAATGGCGCTCATAAACAAGCTGTGGATACAAGGTTATGCTTTTGCTCTTTACGAGGAAAAATGTTCGTATTCTATATTTAAGAAATGCTATGAAAATAATAGAATTAGCATTTCTAAATGTAAAATAAGCAATATTATTAATAGGGCTAGGAATTTTATGATATAAAAATTGCTAGAAAATGCCCTATAAAAATGATTTTATGACTTAAAAGCTAAAAAATGCTGCATAAAACAAAAACAAAAAAACCCCTAAGAAATGCATGTTTCTTTTTTTATTTTCATGCAAAATTAAGAAAAAGAAGAGGTGCATGAAACAAAACATAAAGAATCCAAGAAATATAATTTAATCTGTTGACTGTTGCTGTGTCAACTGAAGTTCTTTATTTTACTAACGGAAACATGACCTATAGAACAAAGCAAAAAAAAAGAAAATGCAACTTAATTGTTTTACAATTTCTGTGCCAAACTAAAAATTTACTGCCCACAAACATATCTCTATAAGATAAAAAAAAACCATTTAAAATACAATTTAACTTTTCAGTTTTTGTACCAAACAGAGTTTTTTTTTTTTTTTTTTTTGTTAACAAAAAATAAGCCTTATGAAAGAAAACAAGAAACAGACATAAAAATGTAACCTTCTTCCAGACAGAACCTTCACCTTCCTTTTTTGGCAACAGCTGTGCTCCAAATGGGAGAACAGCTCATCTGCGGCTTGAAGGAAGAGACGGGAGCTGTAGAATTGCTTTTACTGCCCTGCTGTTTGCTACAACGCATGTACAGATAGATGTTCTAAACACAAGCACTTTTCTCAGTCTTGCTTCTGGCTTTCAGAGGAAAATGGAGTTTCAGGGAACACACATTCAAAAATGCCCTTTTTATTGAAAATACCAAAATATGCAAAATACCAAAATATCACAAACAACAAAAGAGTGCCTTGAAATGACAGAAAAATCTGAAAAAATGCCATAGCGTGTAAAAATCACAAAAAAATGCAGAAAAGTGCCTTAACAAAGATACTTAAATCAGCTTAATTTTGTATGAAAGGCATTTGAATACACTTGAACGATTTAATATTACCATAAAACAAAGTATGCAAAATCATAAAAATCCTAGCCCTAATTATTAATAATAGAAGGGAAAATAATCAAGCATTGCTTTTAACAGGAAAAAGAACAAATGAATATCCAAAGAAAGTATATACTTTTATGACTATTTCAAAAGTAAGGTCTACGGTAATAAAAGAAAATCCACCAACCCAAAGAGCAATTGCTGAGTTATTAAGAATCTATGTATCAACTGTAAACCAGGTAATAAACAAAGATTTGATCTGGAAAAAAAAATGTTCAGGGGCTGAGCGCATAACATGGTGTATACTTCTTTATGAAAATCACTTAGCTGGAGACAGATGGAAATTTATTGTAACTATTGATGAAGCATGGATCTACCTAAATGACTAACAAAAAAGGTCGACTCACTATCCTAAAAGAGCAGAAAAAGGCTTACAAACTCATTAAAAATCTCTGTATCAACTATAAATGAGGTAATAAACAAAGATTTGAATCTGAAAAAAAAATGTTCTGCGGTAACATAGTGTAGACTTCTTTATGAAAATCAATTAGCTGGAGACAGATGGAAATTTGTTGTTACTATTGATGAAGCATGGATCTACCTAAATGACTGTAACAAAAGAAAGGTCTATTCACTGTCACAAAAAAGCAGAAAAAGGCTTACAAATTTGGTTCCAAGAATCCAAAGAAAGTTTCCGTATAGGATTCATGATTGCTGCTGGTTTCTCGTATGGTGGGAAATTAAAGTTTTGAAAAGAATGTTAAAAGCAATTCTACTTATTACCAAAATAATGTCCTAATTCCTATAATTAAAGAGAAAATACCATTCCTTTATCCACAGAGCCTTCTAGAGAACATAACTTCATCAGGATATGGCTACCAGTTACATCCAAATCTAACACTCTATTACCTGAAAACATGAAAAAATATATATATTTTACTCATATTCTTTCAAAGTTCCCTGTTGTGTTGCCAATGGATTATTGTGCCTTTGGACTACTAAAAAGAGTGCTTTCTCAGCACAGACATAAAACAATGATTGAACTATGAAAAGCAGTGGAAGAGGGGTGCAATAAAATAATACTACCAATTTTAGGAAATTTCCTCTTTTCTTGGAAATCTAGAGTTCAGTCTGAAGAATGTCATCAGATAGAATATTTAGCAAAGAAATATTTTTTTAAACACTGATTATATTGCTGGAAGATCATTCTAAAAATGTGTAAACATCCTCTGTATAACTAGAAACAGCTATCGGGAATTTGAGCAATTGCACAGTTTACCTTCTCAGGCCGATTTTATCCAAAATTATGCACTAATGTGTTAGAAACTGTTTAAAAGTGAACTTGATGAAAGTCTGAAATTGATCTGATGTTTATTTCTAGCAAATTTTATTGAACCCTAATAATGTAGTGTTACAGTGACATCTCTTACTGATGGCACTGGCTCACCTCCAAGTGGGTGTGGTCCTAGCCTCTCCCTGAGAGGGTAAAATATGATATATCCCATTACATGAAATAAGTTCTTTATTAGAAGTAAGTTTTATCCGTTTTCATGCTCTAACACTGCAGAGCACTGTATAATTACCAGCTGACTGCTGCTTGGTATTGCAGTGTTTCTGAATAAATTATACACAAAATGTTCTAATTATAATAAAAGATTTAGATATCAAATATCTACCTAAAAAATTGTTTTTCAATGAAAACCTCTCCCCTATTACAAGCACTTGTATTGAAAAGCTAGAAGATTGGTACAGCAACAAAAAAATAAAATATGCCTGGATAAACAATGGAAATTTCTACATAAGACAGGGTTAAGACAACCGAAAAAGAAAAATTGTCTTGATTGAGGATTTGCACTTAATTTTTAAACACCTCAATCTACATACTACTGATAATTAATAATATAACTATAGTTCCTAATACAATCTCAATATTACTCAGTCCATCTATTATCTATTAATACAGATAAAACACTTAAAAATAATACATTACAAAGATAATTACAAAATAAAATCACACTCTTAGAAACACTTATACGATTAATTTGTACACCACTGGATGTAGTATGCATTACTGAAACTTGGTTTCCTACCCAAAACTATACTATTCAAATCAGTGGCAGCGGAGCCGCCCGGGCCCGGTCAATAATTTCAATAATTTTAGCCAAGATTTTTTTTTTTTTTTAAACATATGTGCGATTTTTTGTTGTGATGTGCCTTAGAAAGTTCTTCCAGGTAAGTTGTCAAATGATCCTAATCCCAAACAAAGCTTCTTAGGCATTGTTTTTCTTCTGTTTGTTCCAGGAAGTGGGAAGGGATTGCACCACAATTCGAAATTTTGGGCCCGGTCAACAAACTTTACTTTCCGCCACCCCTGATGATTCAAATTAATAACTTCCAGGACTTCAATCTCAACTGAGAATATTCAAGGGAAGAGGGGGGGGGGTAGCAATCTATGTCAAGAACCAACATCAAAATTTCTCTTTAATTAATGAGTTCACATTTCTGAATAAAAATATTGAAATACAGTTCAAAATGAATTTTATATTATTACCACATGTTACAGACCAGCTTATTCAGATTACAGGGAATTTCTAGTGATATTAAATAACCTATTTGAATTTGCAGATCTTACAAATAAAAAAACATTTATATTAGAAGATTTTAATAACAATATTTCTTGTAATAACACAATAACTAAACAATTTAACCAACTATTACCTACATCTGGGTTTTTCAATACAATTACTTCCTCAACTAGAATCACCCCTAATACTAATACTACAATTGATTATCCATAACTAATGCTCCAACTCAAGTTATAACAACAGGGATATTGCAATGTGACACACAGTTATCACTTACCAATTTTTTTAATATACTGGAAGGGAAATCAAATCCAAACCCACCTAAGCTTCACAACAGTCAACAAATAAATAAATTAAACCTTGATAAATTTAAAACACTTTTGAGTGCTTTAACATGGGAAGAACTTGAAATGTATGGATCCCCAAACTTAGCTTATAATGGGTTTTACACAACTTTAAAAGAAATCTATGATAAAGTTTTCCCGATTATTTTAAATAATATAAGATGGAGAAAGAAATTAGCCGCCACGGCGGCGCAGTGGTCTAAGGCGCTGGCCTCTGATCATTCGTCCGTAAGGGGTCCGGGCTCGAATCCCGGTCAGGCATGGATGTTGTGTTTGTCTTACGGCACTGGCTCGCTCCCTTCCCTGGAACCAGTGACCCTAAATTAGGGACGGGCGACAGCTTATAGCCCATTGAGTTGCTCACGGTAGTCGTTAAACCTTCAATCAAAAAAAAAAAAAAAGAAATTTTGCAAACCGTGAATTACTTCACATACTCAAAATTTATAAAAGCTATTCCACATATTCTTAAACTCATTCAGCTAATAATCCTTCAGACATACAAATAAAGTGCACCTTTCTAATTCATTTGTTTTCATAGAAATTAAATATTCAGAACTTCTGCTGATACTAAAACAAATACCGGTCCTGGCCATGATGAAATACACCCTGCTACAATAAAACATGTTGCTGAAAAAATTATAAAACCATTATTCATAATTTTTAATCTGGTATTCCGCACAGGAATGTTTTCGAGTGCACTTAAAATAACTAAGATTACTTCCAAATATAAATTAGGTTTAAAAATGATGCTAATAATTATCGGTCTATTGCAGACTTATCCATATTTGCCAAAATTTTAGAAAAATTAATATACACAAGACATAACATTTACACTAAAATAAAATATAATAAAAAAATTCAATTGAGTTTCCAACCCCATAAATCTACTGAAATCGCATTGCTTCGTTTGCAAAACATTATTAAAAAAAATTAGCACTTAATACTATGACACTTGCTGTTTTTTTAGATGTAACAAAAGCATTTGACACAATAAATCATGAAATCCTACTTCAGAAATTACATATTCTGAAAATAAGGGGAATGCCTCATGCTTTACTTAAAAACTATTTAATAAAAAGACAATACACACAAATTAATCAGTTTCAATCTACTTTACTACAATCGCATTATGGCGTCCCATAGGGATCAATTTTGGTTACCTTGTTATTCAATTTATACATTAATAATATGTTTAGCATAACATCAGAAAATGATGTCATGCTATATGCAGATGACACCACATTACTTTTAAGGGGACACAATTTAAATGACATTATTACTACAGCTAATGCTCACAAGTATACTCAAATTGGCTAGCTACTAATGAATTGATAATTAACACTTATAAAACTAAAGCTATGGTCTTCTCCAGAGATCTGAATAGGGCCATACCATAAATTTATTATTAGAAAATAAAATAATTGATATAGTACCAAAAAAAATATTGTAACTATTTGGGAGTGCATTTTACCCCTGATTTACGATGGACTAAACATCCTATAGCTCATCCGAATGGATTCGGAATATTAACAATACATCCACTTTTCTATTATAATCTTGGTAAAATGTTTCAGAGACTTAAGAACAATTTGCATACAGATTTAATTGAAATTAATTGCAATAGACTATAGACACAACTACCAAACAAGAAATAGATTACTGCTTCACCCAATACAGCCTAAAACTAAGCTATTAAAACAAAGTTTAAACTATCCTGGACCAGATTATTGGAATTCATTGCCCTTGGATTTAACAAATATTAACAACCAAAATCTCCTTTAAAAAATACTTAAAAAACACCTACTGAGTTAAAAAAATAATTAGATATCTTCCTTTATTAAATCCAAATAATAATCCTAAATATTTACAAAAATAATTTATGATAAGGCTAAAATACTTTTGAGGGAACTAAGGGCTATGTCAATATTTCTAAGAGGCATTTTCTCTTGTTCCCTTTGAGCTTTGCTATTCAACAGCCTTTGTATGTATAACTTATTGTAATATTCTTACGTTATGTAACAGCACAAACAAATAAATATAAATAAATAAATAAAAAAGAAATACCTAAGTACAGCAATGCATTCATACTGTATTTGAAAGCTAAATGCAAGAAATATGAAGAATAATATCCCCCATATTTTCTGAAAACTCCTGAACTTTATTCTAGCTGCCATGGGATTATTTCCATAAAAGGCAGTTAAATCCTTTCCCAAAGGGAAGAAAACTTTTGGGAATAAATTTGTTTTGATTTGTAACGTTTTTTTCAAAGTTAATGAATTGTTACACGATGTTTTAATATTTTGATTTGCTCAAAGAATTACCAGTCCTTTGGAAAATCTCAATCTAAGATTTAAAAGAAAATGCTATAAAAACTGAATTTTTAAAAGGTTTTCTATGATATTGGGATATAAATTTAGTGTCAATAACAGCATGAGAAGGTAAACTGCATAGTTACTGCTGATACTAACCATGTACCCTACAAGTATATGGATTTACAATATATAGTTTGGATGCAAACATGGTGACTGTAAGTGGCCAAGGTCACTTCAACAAATCCAGATGCTCACAAGATTGGTGGTTCTTAAAAATCACCTCGTGGGCATTTAAACTTTGCACAAAGTTAGATTTCTCAGTTTCTCTAACAAGAAGAACTATTTCCTTCCCTTTTACTAAAATTTCGTCAATAACAAAAAACTTCCCTGCTCCTTCATTTGATGCAACAGCTACATTTGGTCTTAATCGACATCCATGGAATGTGACTTCTTTCGCAAGCCAAATGTTTTCATGGCCACTGCTGAAAGCAGCAATGACATCTTGCTGCACATTTGAAGGATGTGTAGTCAGGTTCAGTTTACTCTTTATTAAAATTTCATGGCCTGCATACAAAAAATTTGGGTTTCTCTCACCCATTCTACCTAGCTGATGACAGCACATCCACATCTGGTGGAAATGGGAAATGCTATAAGCTATATTTTTAAAACTACCCTATTTTTTCCCCTTGAACACACTAAAATGGGCCTCCCAGCGCATACACCACTGATGGCGCAGAGGACCGAATCTTCTTATTTGCCTGGGGAAATGAACTAAGAAATGAAATTTTGGGGTCAGTGCAACTCCAGGGTACTGTTCAATGAATGCACAATGGTGTAGGGCAATCAAATTTCTTAGCTCTTCTTCGGTCTCTTCTTCAGCGTAAGGTGAGGTACAAATGTTTGTTATCTGTATTAGGCAAATGAAGTTAACAAATTTTGGGTTGCTCACATCTATCTTTTTGGATAGCACAAATGGCAGGACTGTTAAAAGAACGAGAACTGTTGATGCTGAAATGTTAATTTTGCCAGCATCCTTAAGAACGGCTGCATCAAATGAAGGGGTTTACTGACAGTTTGTAAATAATTGTAAATCCATGCACTGAGTTCTACATTAAGCCATTGCAAAGAAAAAGTTTTTCAGTTATAATGAAATGAGCCAAGAGTGCTCTAAGCTCGACTAGAACCACCCCTTCCAGCAAAATATGCATGGGGTCATGAACTGCAAGTTCTAGTTGAGCTCCTGTGATATCCAAAAGAGGAGACCTGTTATTGATTCCATATCTCTTACTGAGATGTGCCTTTGAATGTTTTGATGCTTCTTCTAGAATATCACATCTTGCTATATGCTCATCTGTGCTTCGGAGAGGAAAGGCATCATCAGTAAAATCCTGAAATATTTGAGGCCGAATTCCTTCACATGATCGGCAGCATTTATAGGCATTTGCCACACTTTCCTTAAAACCCCATAGGGAGTTAGAAGCAGGGATGTCAGCTGGTGTGCCCCGAAGAATGGCTTTAAAAAAAAGTGTGTTGACACCTACATCGAACCAACAACCATCACTTAATGTATCCATTCCTTGAATAAAGTCAAGTAGAATGTTTCTCAAACCACTTTTCTTCACATATGTAGTTTTGCATACTGCTACAAGCTGTTTAACATGCAGTGATGATCGAAACTGTGGTGGAATATTAGCAATCTCATGGCTAACAACAGTTAGTTTATGAATCTTTCGGCACATTCCAATAGGGTTCACAGTTTCAATGTCATCAATATTGAGCACAATTTGCAGCAAATTTTCAGTTTCATTTTGTAGGTAATACTCTCCATCACACCAGTCCCTCATGACACCATCAGTACTTCTATGGGAACATGTAGCCCAATACAGTACTTCAGGCATTGCCAGTAAATGTTGCAAACTATCTAGGAAAGGTACATAGTATGCATAGTTGTTAACATATGTCACCCTGTTATTTATACGTTTAATGTCTCTGCTGACAAACTGCATTTGGGGAAGCAGCAATTTAAAATTTTGAGAATAAAATGTTTTCCTCTTTTTAGCAGAGCTGAATTTATTGCTGCTGTTGAAATAAACAGCAGATAATTGATCTTCAAGGTCCAGATCATCTTGCATCCCTCTTTCTTTGAGTATTTTACTTAATGCAGCCTTAATCTGATTCTTTTGGGTTTCAAGCAAAATATCAACTTCTTCCGTAATAGCATTTAGTGTGCTCTGAGAGAGGCCATGTTTAGCTTCTAATTTTAACAAAAAGGAAGCTAAGGCAAATTCCAGATTATTTTCTGTAACAGTTTCTGAATGTTGTCGATAATAACAGAAACCTGCATCAGAATCGAAAGCATCATCATTAAGATTACTGGTACTAGAACTTGCATCCTGTATGCCATCTGGGAATTCCATGTTATGGAATCTGCTGTGATGCATCCTGTATGCATGCCAACTTTTCGACGTGTATGGGCAAAAAGTGCACTGAGCAAGAAAATGTGGATCATTCTTATGGTACCTAACAAAATGCAGCTTTAATTCGTTAAAATTACCTGTGCTGAAATAGCACATTGAACAGGAATGCATGTTAGATGCCACGAAAACAGATCACACGTTAGGTACAAACTTAGGAAAAAGAGAAAATGAAATAATGCTATGATACTACTCACAGACAATGATGGCACTGGGGAAGAGAGATGTGTATATATTGAAGGTACAGCAGCTCTGATGTTTGTGAAGGAAAAGAAATCTGGGTGTAGCAGTCAGCACTGCTATAAAAGACAGGGGCTGGTAGGATATACAAGCAACTAAAGATAGAAAGAAAGGGCACTTACTTGATGAGATCCCATGTGTCTATGCCGCTTGATTATAAAGGTGCCGCACAAGCCGAACTTGTCTCCAAAACAAAATTCCCACTTCAATGATGGCGCCATGCAAGGACAAGTACAATAACAGCCAACCGAGGTGTTAGACGAGCAGACAGCAGAGGCGCTTTGATGACAACAGGACAGCTCCCATGGGATAGCGAGGAGGTATGAGAATTGAGAAGTGCCTTTTTGGCTGCCGCTAGCTGGTGACCTGTATGTCACCTGATGTCCAGAACACTAGAGCAAGCCGGAAACTTGAGATTATTTTGGTGGGAAACTGAATGTGTGAGTGAGCCCATGTAGTAAACAAATTGATTAAAAGAAAAGAGATGCCGACGACCCACGCTTCTAAGGTTTTTCTATCGAACTCAATTCAACTTAGTTTTCGTTGCTGTTTCTTGATAAGCGAAATATTTATCGAATGAGTCTCATACGTCACGAAAACTGAAAAGCAATATTTAACGTAAAAGGCCGAATAACGCTAAATTTGATTAATCTTACACACCTGCAAACAACTTCATATTCTTTTATTCGTTTTGTTCAATTTCAAAATCCTTAAGTGCTTTGTAAAGTAGCACTGATATTATTTTCCGGTAAACCAAAGGAAGATGCAGTAAAACAGCACTTATAAAACGTTTCTAAAAATGCTTTGAGATGTATACATCGTAACGAAAATAAGATATTTAAAAAATGAACATTTTCCTTTTAATTTATTGCTTTAGTCAGTTTAAAGCGGTTGCGGCAGACAGTAAACAAGCGAATAAGATGCTCAAAAAAAAAAAAAAAAAAAAAAAAAAAGAGAGAAAAACTTTGATGCTGAATAAACTTATCCCTATGACTTTGAAAAATGTATTTATGTATTAATAAAATATAAATTTTAAAGGTGCTTACGAATACCCCGAATCTGTGTAAATGGGTGAGCTGGGCTACTAGAAGAATGGATATAGTGCATTAGGGCATTTATTCGCCCTTGTATATTTGAAAGTGAAAGACCATTTTGTTTTCAGATTGTTGTAGAGAGGAGTCATATATACACAAATTTGACAAAGAAATATTTCACAACGGTGCGTTTGTTCAATCATCTCAGTTGCTGATTTGCTAAATTATATATGAAGCTGTGATTTCGTTGCAGGATCGGCTGGACAATCCCAGCCCCGCGCTTTCATAGGCCCCACAGTTTTGGAAATAAAAACAAATTATTTTCCGTAGAATCTTTTACACTTATTATTCGCTTACGTTTTGGTGCCCGAGGCCCTTAAATTTTTTTTTATTGTTTTGTTTTTGATCCCTACACTTTCAAATATGTTCCACCCTTCGTCGTACAGATACTGAGATTTGCAGCTTTCAAAAAATATTGTAACCACCTTAATCTTTTCTTTTTTATTTTCAACATTCAAGAAATAAATTAAATTTCATCTTTTTGCTGCTACCTGCTTTCATATAACCAACGGTTTGTATGTAAACCAGGTATTTCAATTATATAAACAAATAAAAAGAACAATATCAGAGTTGTTTTGGGGTTATATATGAGGACAGTTCTTCAGATTATTCAGTGACTTTAAAAACAGTACGGGGAAATAAAAAATATTTTTTATATTGGCAGTATGAAATAAAGCAAAAAGTCACTAGTTTGTCAGTTCCTCCACCTTGAATCAAAAAATCACAATCACGTGTATCGGGGGGGAAGCTATTTATGCGAATTTATTTTAGTGACATCCTCATTGTTCGCTAGACAAAGGTACTCGCTATGCAAAAACTTTTACTACGCAGATTAGTTGAAGTTATTTTTTAATCATTTGGTGATGAAGTATTTATAAGAATCACAATACAAACTCAACCTCACTCGTCGGAAGGTATAGATTTTGAGCACTTTTTCTTCATTAAAATATAAGTTTTATTTTCTAAGCCTCGCAATGAAATTTTGTTCCGAAGCCCTGTAATGTAATTTCGCTCAGGCAGGGACGCGCCAAGAGGGGGTTCAAAGGGTGCGAAGCACCCGGGCGCCAGCTTCCGGGGGCGGCAGGACGCCTCAATCTAATTTTTCGGTAGATAAATAAATATAAGTGACGTGAGAGAAGTTAAGAAAACGTTTTACTGTGAGAAATCGTAATGGTATGTGGCACGTTTGTGTTTTTAGTAAAAATAATTCGTTTATAATACAACAGAAGTCGTCTTGAAAACAGAGAAAAATTTTTACTGTTTTGTTTAATAACATATACCGCGGGCAAAGGATTACAAATTATTTGCCTGCGGTATCTGTTTTTTTTTTTTAAATCTTGAAGATTTCAGCATTTATGATATGCTTGGCCAGCGCTATGACAATGGGGCCATTGTGAAGGAAAAACACAATGGCCTTCAAAAAACATAATTTTTAAAGACATGTCGAAAAAACATAATTTTTCGACATGTCCTTACGCATTTTATAAACTTTAAGCGGCTCATACTTTAAATCTGGTCGGAAATTACGGCGAAAAAATTTCCCTACAGATTGTGAACATTTTCAGCATTGTTCAAGAAATATATTCTTTCTTTTCTGAACAACCTTACCGATGGAAAATTTTAAAGAAAGAGCTTCCAGCGTTGACGGTAAAACCGTGCTCTGAAACAAGGTGGGAAAATAGGATCGATGAAATAAATGTAACGAGGACTGGGGTACAATTTCGATGTAATCCACTATATATTGTATTAGATTTTTTTGTTAGAATAGTTAAAGAGACGCCCGTCAGGTTCAATGTTATATATATCGTCGTCGTCAACCACAATTCTCTGCTGGAAGAAGGTCTCCCCAAGTTTCCTCCTCAACGGTCTATCTTGCGCCAGTCTCCTCCATGTCACTCCCGCATACTTTCGAATTTCATCCACCCATCTCCAACGTGGCCTTCATTTGGGTTTTTTCGTATCCCTTGGAATCCAGTCTAAAATTTATTTTGGTTGTCCATCGGTGGTCCGTTCTCCTGGCAATATGTCCAGCCCATTGCTATTTCAGGGAATTTAGATGTCTTCCACTCTTGTCATTTTCCTTATCCACGAGTTCCTCTTCTTACTTTGCTTCGTTGCGCGTGTGTGTGTGCGCCCGCCCTCCCGCCATCGGGAAGCTGTAACATGTTTATCATCGTACATAACGAAACTTTTTTTTACCGGTAAAGCGGACTTTTTTGTAAATTGACAGAGAGAGAGAGAGGAAGCTGACTTCATGGAAGCGTCACCTGAACTAGAGTTTTACATGTTTTTTTCCTTCAGTTTTATATGAGACAATTGTGTTTTATGAAAAAGCTTAATTTACCAGAAATAGAAAATAATGTTGCTAAAGATATGTATTTTTCCCTGTAGAAATCAATACAAATTGGAAAATATTCTCGTACAAGGGGGCGGTAAATCTGGGCTTGCACCCGGGCGGCAAATGCCCTTTGCGCGCTCCTGCGCCCAGGACCCCGTAAAAGTATCCATCGGGCCATGCTTCATTGTGTTTCAATCAGAGCAACAATTTCTGATATGGAAAATTCCAAGAGGTAAATAATTCCTCAAAACGAGAGCAAATATGAGACATAACGATTCGGAACACATTTAGAACACATTCATAATGTGTTTCCGAATGCGTTCTGAATGTGTTGCGAATACGTTCTGAATGGGCATTGAATGTGTTCCATGCTGAAGTACAAAGCGTTCCGAATGTGTTCTGGAAAAAAATATGTTCTAAAAATTAACTCTAGAACACATTTTACGCGTGGAGAACACATTAGGAACGCATTCGGATCACATTTGGAACACATTTGTCATCAGCGGAACGGAATAGAACAGATCCGGAACACGTTAGGCACGCATTTTTTAAAAAAGCGTTCCCAATGTGTTCCAAATATGTGCTGAGCGTTTGCAGTGTGGTCCTTCCGCTAAGACGGCCAAGTTTATTCGTAAACAGATCCACGGACTCAAGATTTCTATCACCAGGCTTACCACGTCGCCGGGTGACCTGGCACTTTCACGGTAGTTTCCTTCAACTGTCGGGGGTTTGTATCCCCCGAGGTGAATTCCGCCGTGCATGAGGACCTCTCGGCAATTTGTGCCGATGTCCTCCTGCTCCAGGAAACGTGGTGCTCGCCTACAACACCTTTCCATCAGTGGCGCCGATGGCAGTACACCTTCCATCATGCCCATCGTGTACTGCTTTCAGGCGGAATTGCTGTCAGAATACATCACCGTTTTCGCCCATCTATCACTTCTGTTGCTGTTACCAACTTATTTACCGATCAATTACAATGTTTTACATTTTGCATCAATTGTGTACCATATCATATCTTTAATGTGTATATTCCTACTGACGACTCTCAAGTCCTTCCGCTTTTTCATTGCTTTCGGGCTGCGCTTGAGGCGGTCCCCCTCGGGGACTTTTGCATCCTCGGGGGGACTTCAACTGCACTCTACACTCGTTGCTTGACCGCACGTCTACAGGAGGGGAGCACCGCTCCCTTCTTGTCGATCTGCTTACTCAACTTATTACCGATTTCCATTTTGTTGATTCGTACCGGCATCTTCACCCGGACACCATTTCTTATACTTGGCGGAATTCTCCAGCACAAGGTTCGGCGGCAGCACGTCTCGATCGCATATATGTCATCCCACCGCTGCTTCCAGCGATCACTGCGGCGAGACATCATCCATCTACCTCTTCCGACCATTCTGCTGTGGCGCTTACCATCTGCGTTTCCTCTTTCCCGCCTTCCAGACAACGCTCCTGGACCTTCGATGATTCTTTACTCTTGGATGTGGCGTTTTGCGCCGACGTCCGCCGTTTTCTTGCTGATAGACAACATCTCATCAGTACCGCTTCCAGTACCCTTCGTCTATGGTTAGACATCAAACACGATTTTCGTCTGCTCGTACGCCGTCTTTCGTTCGCTATTCGTAACGAACGTGCGAAGGATATTTGTAATCTCCGTTGCTCCTTGGCTGCAATCCCCTTACAAGATCCCGTTTACCTTGTTGTTCAGGATGCTTTACGAGCGAAACTCCATCCGCTCGCCGTGTAGGCTACTCGTAGGCTGAAGATGCTTCATATTTCTTCACCGGAGATTTCCTACGAGAAGCTCTCACGTACCGAAAGAACACACCGTACGTCGCAGACGCTACGCCACCTTCGCCTACCTTATGGTACTATCTCATCTGACCCTTCACGTCTCTGCACGGAAGTTCGGCGCTTTTTCCAGGACAAATTTTGTGCGGTGGTGCCTACTGATGCTATCTCTTCCTCCCCTCTTATTTCAGCTCTGCTTCAGGTCCCACCCCGACTCTGTGATCCTCTTCTTTCCGCCTTCTCTCCTGCTGAATTTCGGGAGGCGTTTGCCTCCCTTAATTCACGCGCATCCCCGGGACCTGACGGCCTTCCCTTCTCCTTTTACCGCGCCTTCCTCCCGTCTTTGATGCCTTTTCTTCTCGCTTGCTTTTCTTGCGCCCAAACCTCTTTCGCACTGCCGCCGGAGTTTACTGTAGCGCATATCATCTTGCTGCCCAAAAAGGGAGACCTTTTGGATTTGCGAAACTGGCGCCCCATTTCCATTCTCAATCTAGACTATAAGCTTTTCACAAAACTTCTCTCTCGCCGCTTGAACTCTGTGCTTCCCTTTCTTATCTCCCCCGACCAGTCCTACACTGTGCCTGGTCGGTCCATTTCTAACAACATCTCCTTCCTCCAGAACATAGTTTTTCTCGCCCGCACCCTCTCAGAACCCCTCGCCCTGTTTAACCTTGACCAGAGTTCAGCATTCGACAACATCTCCCACGACTTTCTTTCTGCCACTCTTCACGGCTTTGGCCTTCCTTCCTCCTTCGTTTCTCTCCTTCTCAACCTCTATCGGGGCGCTTTCTTCCACGTCCGGACGGCCTCCTTTTTAACGGCGCCCGTACCTTTTCTTCGAGGAATCCGGCAGGGCTGCCCCTCTCAGGGCAACTCTTCGCCATTGTCTTTGAACCATTCCTCCTGGCTGCTCGAAGATCACTCCTGTCTACTCTTCCTCCGTCAGTTGCCAGCACTAGGCACCATGTGTGCGTACTTACAGCATTTGCAGATGACGCAACCTTCTGTCTCCGCAGGACGTCCAGTTCGACAATCTTCTCTCCACCTACCATCTTTACGCTACTGTTTCTGGCGCTTCGCTTAATGTCACCAAAAGTACTGGTTTGTGGTGTGGGTCGTGGATGGGCCGGACCGATACCCCCTGGGGTGCGGTCTGGTCCTCCTCGACTCAGAAGATCCTTGGAGCCCATATCGGTCACCCCTATACTGCGGGCCTTTTGACATGGACCAGTTTGCAGTCTAGGTTACGTCATCAAGCAGCGCTTTGGAGATTTGCGATTCCCTTTACTTCTTACTGTCAGCGAGCTCACATTGTTCGACGATACTTACTTTCCCTCTGCACCTATTATTGGACCTCCACCGTCTTCTTGTCAACCCGCCTGACGGAACTCAACAGCATCTTTACTTCAGTAATCTGGGCCTCCAAGCACTGGTCAGCCGCTCCGACGCTATATCTCCCTGTCAAGCATGGGGGCATTAATCTTATAGATGTTCACTGTTACTATCGTGCATACCGCATCGCCTCCTTCCTTCGTCTCGTCACTTCGCCTTCTCCTTCTCTTACACTTTCTCTTGACGTTATTCATTCTCTTCGCGATCCATCCTTCACTTTTCTTCTTTTCCTCAAAATGGACTACTTTACTATTCCCTCTTCAAACTTTCCTACTATTTTATCTGAGGCTCTAGAGCTTTTCCGTTCCCTCCCTCTCTCTCGCTCTCCTCCTACCACCATCCTGGATCTCCTTGCAGAACCACTCTGCCGCCCCGGTGGCGCAGTGGTCTAAGGCGTTGGCCTCTGATCGTTCGTCCGAAAGGGGTCCGGGTTCGAATCCCGGTGAGGCATGGATGTTGTGTTTGTCTTACGGCACTGGCTCTCTCCCTTCCCTGGAACCAGTGACCCTAAATTAGGGACGGGCGACTGCTTATAGCCCATTGAGTTGCTCACGGTGGTCGTTAAACCTCCAAGCAAAAAAAAAAAAAAAAAAAAAAAAAAAACCACTCTTTTTCTCTACCCTGGTTCACCCCCCGATCAACCTTTCTTTCTTTTTTTCTCATGGTTCCGTGCCGGCATCCTAACCGTGCAGGCCCTCATTAATCCCGATTTTTCCTGGAAACCCCTCGACTTCCTCTTTTCCACCCCAACTCCTTCCCTTGAGGACGACTATACCCTTCTCCGTTTCTCTCTTCAGCTTCTCTATCCTTCTCTTGTTTCTGACAACGGCCTCCTCGTCGTCCCCGGCCCCGGCCCCAGCCTCCTTCTCCCTTTCTTTCTTCCTTTTCGTGACTCTGTCGCCCCTGTCCTTTCTTTTACTACCGCTGCCCTGTACCGTCTCCTTCGAGCTCCCTCTGAGTCCCTCCATCCCATTTCCGGGGTTTCTCCTTCCTCCTCCCTGGCCGTTTGGTCTGCTTCTTCTTCCCCCCTTTCTTCTCCGCTAGAACGTAACACCCACTGGCGGTTCCTTCATCGCCGGCTCCTTGTCCCCCATCTTCTCTATCGCATGTCTCTTATCTCTTCTCCTCTCTGTCCTTTCTGTGGCGTTGACGGAGACGTCGCTCATATGTACTGCCACTGCCCTATCTTGCTGCCATTTCTTCATACTGTTTTCCGGTTAGCTGACATAATTTGCTTCCAAGGACTTGCCGTTTCAAGCATATCCGTGGCTGTTGCTCACAAAACATCCGCCCACCCGCCTTCCGCATGCCTGCTGTTTTCTTTTCGTACTCACCAAGCAAGTGATTCACTCATTTCATCAATCTCTCAGGAATTCTCCTGAACTTCCATCCCTTCTGTCGGCCGGTGGGCGGCTGCGGGCTAGCTTTCGGGGCCGGCTTGTGGCGCGCCTCCGGTTGGAACTCACAGCTGCAACTTCCGCACACACAATCGACAATTTTCAGAACACCTGGGCCCAGCGCACCGGGTGGTTTTCTATTCATGGTTCTGCCATCCTACTGGTAACTTGATTGTGTCCTCTTTTGGATTGTCTTTGTTTTGGTGTTTGGCTGTTCTCTTCACCTTGCTAGTACCTTGCTTACTGAGTTATTTTACTTCTTTTTGTTCTGCTCCAGCAGGCTGTGCTTCTGCATGTAGCTATGTATAGTATGTTACTTGCTCTTCACTTTTCTTGTTTTTCTTAGCATTGTATATTAAGTGGTTTCTGAACTGTTTTGTGATCTTCTGATATGTCAATGTGCACCACTCGTATTATATGCACTGCGCTCCTATGTAGTGCTGAGTTCGAAACTTTATCTTCACTGTTTATTTATTGTGCATCCTGTATTTTTAATGTATTTTCAAGCTCTATATATTGTATCACAGGTCATTGACCTAAAGTCTTTTGCGTGTGTTCAGTGTCACATGTCTGTCCCCAATGTGGGTTTTTAGCATTTTGTATTTATCCTTTTGGGTGGCTATGCCCCTTATTCATGTATATATCATTTTCATGTATCATTCATATTTTTCTCTGTATTCTTTCCTTGTCCAGTTTGACGAGCTGTATCATGCCTTTTGTCAATAAAATGTTGAAATGCTCACGGTGGTCGTTAAACCTCAAATAAAAAAAAAAGTGCGATCTTTTGAAAATTCACTCATAATACAAATTCTCTGAAGCTCGATCGTTACAATTTCTATGATAAACAATATTTCACGATAATCCTCTAAGACAGAGAAAGATTTTAAACGTTTTATAAAATTATGTTTAGTATAAACACATTTTAAATCGTCAGTTCATATACGTCTCAGTCGTTACGAAGACGCTTTTTTAGATCTCATTTCCTCCATGAAAATCTAAGTTTCCGTACTGAAATTGCTTTCATGTAAACCTAAGAGTTTCTTAAACCTATTCCACTGCTTTTCCATTTCGCTTATAATTTAAGACAATGTAAAATCTTAAGAAAACGAACAGGGTCTCGCTAATGCTTTCCTACGGAAAATCGTCTGCTTTTGCATCTTGAGGGTAACCACGCCAAAGCTGGCGGTACTACTTTAACCGCGGAAGCGTACAAATCCGGCTTCACTTTGCTAGCATGGGAAGAGTTGGCGACAGCGCCTTCTCTTATTCCTACCTCCATGGAATAGGGAATCATTCCTGTCAAGAGACGCTCACATCCTTCCTTTATGGAGACGCTAGCTGATGTGATTGCTTAGCGCCAGCCGCGAAGCTTTGAAGAGTTTTCCTTGTGAATGTTTCTATGATGTAATGTTTCATCCAGTTTCATCCGTCATTGTTTTGAGTTTATCCTAAAGAAGCAGGCGTAACTTTTAGAGTTGTGTTCAGTCCTTTCCAGTGTTTTTGTTTTTTTTATCAGAATGGACTGTTCTGCATGTCGTAGTTTGTTCCTGAAAGGCTATAAATGAATGCGAATGTGAACATTGAAATTAAGAGAGAAGTGAACCGGATTCTTATTTTATGGTAAGATTTTTAATTGAAAATTTTCCGAAATCTTTAAGTCTAATCATTTAGATTTGGTAAAAGTTGGGAAAAATCGTAATTGAATTAATTGGCAATGCATTACATGTAATGGTAATGAGAACAAGAACTTAGTGTTACCATTACATCGTTATGGTTAACTATATGTTGGTAATTAAGCAATAACTAATGGGTAACTACAATGTTAAAAAACCAGCAACCAGTACACCCTCTCATGTTGTGTAGGTTATTTGATGATTGTTCCACCCCTCACCCATCAGACCTCAAATGTGTGTGTGTAGGTATTGGAGATTGTATGTGTATGACATGAGTAGTTGCCTAGTCTTCGCCGCAAGTAAAGTGATTTGAACGAAATAATACATATGCAGTAAGTACGAATAGGATGTTTATTTTGGTTAGAGAATAGTACAAAAATGAAAGAAAGATCAATGCCGTTGCATGTGATCTTAGTCTTCAACAAAGAACAATTCGCTGAAGCACACAAAAATGTCGAGAAATAACAAATTGTGCGTTAAACGGCAATAGAAACCACTCTGTGACACTACATCACTTAAAATGGAAGGAATGAAATGTCTGATTTCTACAAAATATGGCAACTATTACAAAGTGCACTACGAGTACAACAGAAAGAATGAGCAACTAGATCATCACAAAGTAAAGAAATGACAAATCCTCATTGTGAAGTAGAATATCTAGGTGGCTTGTCACAAAACAAGGTAGCATTTTCCTATACCCTAATCTCTAGTTTGTTTGTGGTCTTTTTCTTCATACGTAAGGTTTGCTTTGAAAACAACCCTCTTTTCAAACATTTCATTTGAAAGTCTTAGCTTTGCAGTAATTGGTAATAGTAGCGTATGAGAACAACTGTTCAACGAGGGCAGAAGGGTATTATACTGCACAAACAGATGTTTTACCTTTTTAGAATTATGCACCACTTGTAAATCTGGTTCTTCAAGGCTGAAATGGGCATAGATGAGTTTAGCTTTCCTTGTTGGATGTTTGTTTTCACTGTCATATTCAGAATTGGAATCAATATAGAAAACATCATCTTTGACTTGGCGACTGGTAGAGGGTGCATCCATGAGATATTGTGATTTAATTTCTTTTGACAACTCATTTATGAGCAATGTTTTCATTTTGATATATTAGGAATACAAGATTGTCCTTTAAATTGTCTGAACTTAGGGTGACATAAAGCTGCTAATTGCAGCATTTTCCACCTGGAAAGGTGACAGTGTGAAGAATTCCTTAAACCTTTGTTCTAGACTTTCCAAATAAGCTTCGGCTAATCGTCGGCAATATGCGAGGTCTCCAGTCAATAGCATTTGTAATTTGTGCCTTAATGATAAAGTTGGAAGTAGGATGCCGAAATACATGTCGTGTTCACCTTGGAGGATGTCTAGGTCTTTGGCGACGTGTTTAGTGCTTTTAACATATTCTTCCATATAACTGAAGTCTTGATCTCTCAGTGCACTCTTTAAGTCTAATGCTAACATAGCTGACTTGCCTGTTATGTGTAAAATTTGTTTTATAGCATCATATAAACTATTCCACTGTGTTACACCACGCTTGCTAAGTATGTGACCTAAAATAGCTTGGATAATTTCTGCAGATTTCGGGTGATTTGCAGCTCTCCACAAGGTATTACACCTTTTCATCTCTTGTTGATACATTTTGGAAAGATCAGTATTGCGGTATCTGTATTTGCACATAAACTGAGTGTATGTGATGCACACTGAAATGGAAGGGTAACCATTCCCAAAGGTGTATACGTGTAGCCGAAAAATGCTCTTCATCATCATCACTAGTTGAGACTGAGGCAGCGTCAGTATCATAATCGGAACTACCTAAACTGTTTTCAGAGTCAAAATCCACATCATTCTTAACAATGCTTGCCGCTTGAATCCCAAATATTTGAAATGCTTTAACGAAATTGCTTCCGTTGCCAGTAATTGCAGCCACTACTTTAGAAGAATCCAATCCAAACGTTTTGTATATCTGCAGAAGCATTGCATATATTTTATCATTACTATGCGTTCCTTTAAATCTTTGACAAGCTAAAGCTCTAGAAACTTTTTGTAATGTCTGTGCCTCAATCCAGTGTACCATCACTCCCAAGAAACTTCTGTGTCGTCCTGACCAGATATGTACTGTTGTGCAAACAAATTCAGTGTTTTCTAACTCTTGTTTTATGTTTGCCACTTGTTCCTTATAATAATCAGAAATTTTGCGACCAAGTGATCTGTGACTCATTATTTTCAGATGTTGGGAATCACCATTCAGCTTTTTGATTATTTTGTGGAAATAGACGTTGTCAGTGCATCTAAATGATATCGTGGAATCCACAAAATATGTAAGCACATCCCTGTTGAACTCTTCTTGCGAATAATATTTTCTTTCGAATACTTTATGACGTGATTCCCCTGATGTGCTAGTGGTTCTTCATTTCTTTCAAATACTCATAGTAGTCTTCTACATAACTGTCTCCGTGTTTCCTCTTCAAATGCGTTGTAAAATTTGAAGTACACGTTCTTGATTCTTTTCCTTCGAATGTTGCATTTGGTATACTTTGCTACAACTTTGTCTCCACTACATTTATTCTCCACTGTTTCAAAAAAATGACCATGTAATATACAACTAGGATACTTACAGCTTCTGTGATATCAACTATTGATCCTGTGTGTCTGCCACTGGTTGACGGGTTGCTACAATCCATTGCCGAAATACTTATTTCGTCCATCTCCAGTACTGTATTCTCGTCCATTACATGTTTTACTGTCCCAAATAATTACCCCACTATAGCCACAAGCACATATTAGCACTGCACTCACAGTTCAGCAACTCAGGGTGCACTGCCGAATATTACAGAAATTTTCAAACTCTTGACACTGTTGCCGTACTTCTCAAGTGTTGTCCACTACTTGTCTGATACGAACACAGTACTCGCGAGTGACTGACTCCTTTATATATACTTCATGACAGGACCTGAACCTTCTGGAATATTCTTGATTTACATAAAGCTCTCCAACTTCCCACTGCGCGATCATTCTGGAACATTCTACTAACGTCTAACCCAATCTTGCCGCTTCTAGAACATTCTACACGACACTTCGGTCTCTGTCTGCTATGTTACATGGCCGACTTTTCTAGACAGCTTTTGGCACACGTACATTTCTATGAACTATTAGTATGTAATTATTATTTGCAAATTGTGTAATTTCATTACCAAATAATTCCATTGTGTTTGAATGGCATTATTAAATAATTGAATTAAATCCTCTTCATTGTAATGCATTGCAGATTAATTCCATTACCTTGTGCAAACCATACTTCGGATTACCTTATAATGCATTACCTGTTACTGCATTACCTTGTAATGCATATAATTGTAATCTGTACTTCCATTACTTTGTAATGCATTCCTGCCCAACTCTGGTAACCAGTCATTATGAAACTGCTGAAATTTCTACAAGCCAATGTGGCTAGTGGAATAAAAATTTTACTGGCCATATGAAATGAAAAAAAAAATACTTCAGTAACTTCTCTAATTATGTTTCTATGAAATTAAATGGGTGCATGTTTTTTTTTTTTCTTCTAATGAGAGAGACCTCCCCCCATTAACTTCATAAAAACAGATGCAGAGCAGTTACTACATAAAATTATTAGATTGATGGCAAATATTGCATATGCTTTTGTTCCAAAATGATTGATTTTCTGATAATTTATTTTCAGTGATGTAATATCATTACTCTTACTATCTTAATTTACACATACAGAATTTATTTTTGAGAGGCCATTGAATTTAGATGTCTGATTTCTTTTAATATTTAAAACAAAGGGACAAAAGCTAGGATATATGTACATGAAGTGGCACTAATAATGTTGATACAGTTTACTGCTTATATGTACTGTGTCTGATCTTCCCATCAAAGGTATCTGCCCACCACAATTGAATAGCATTATGAAGATCAAAATCTTTAATTGAAGTGCCATTGCATTTAATCATCATTAAGTCATTTAAAGTGTCACTATTCAGACGTGCCCAATTACTGGTTTTTATGAGGTTCATATTGCTGATGCTCAACGTCAATGGGCTCGTGCATCGCTGCCGCCGAAATGCTTGCGTGCTGCACAGCAGCAATTTTCCTTCGCTCCCGATACTTTCTCATGCGTTCTGCCGAGGACATTGCGGTGTTTATCGAAAGCTGACGAGTTGCTCTTCCGCATAGACTACGTTCGATGTATTTCTGCTTGGCTTTTCGACGAGTACATGCCGACATTGTGAAATTTTCAAAACTTTTCAAATGTGATCTAAAGTTTCACAACCAACACTGTATTTGATTTCACTTTTAATGTCAAATCGACAGATCTCGACGTTAGCTTTCATTGGAGACCAATTTTAACGTCTTAGCGCTTTGCAGTGCCGAGTTATACTGATTAGAAGTTTGCGCATCGCAGCACAGTAACTCAAGGTCACTAACAAGTTTTTGTTCCCTTAGCTATCGAATGACACTAGGTTAGTTTGATTCGCGTTGATAATACAAAAATGATTAGACCGAACTCGATGCCCATTTTTCCGTAACGCTCAACTTTCGGTACTGGCCTGATATTAAAGATGTATTCACGTCAAAAAAAAAAAAACCCCGCTGCCACATCCTTCCTATTGTTCCTAAGCTGTGGTAAATTTCCGAGATCCAATGCAGGGAACACGCGGCCTCTTAATAGCATTGTCGGTGCACGGAGGCCCGATAAGAAACCTGTTTAAACATCGTGTCTGCATGGTGATGAGACTCCGGATGGGATCGCTCACGAAGTATGATGTTCACGAGGATCGGCCAATATTGACGTGTCTCGGACTGAGAAAATCGGTTTAAACAACAGTGCTTGGTAGCGAGCGCGATTACATCGCGAGCATTTGCATCACGGTGGTGGCAAATCGTAGTTTCGTCAGTCGAAACACCGTAACATCGATGTTAAATTCACACCAGTTTTTTGCAATGTATCGATACATTTCAGAGTTCTAGTGTGTGTGTGTGTGGGGGGGGGGGATTGGACAAAATAGTTGTTCACTTGGGGGGAAAAATCTACTCTCCATCATTTGTTATTATACTAAAAAATTTACTAGACATTACAAAATATCTGGTCGCCATTTGGCGACGGGCAACCGACATTTGGGAGGCCTGCTGGTAACTATATATTTTCGGCCCTTAAGAAAAATTATGTCCCCCTCCCTTTCCCGCATTTGCTCTATTTGCAAAGTTAGCATTTATTATTTATGGCTACCCATCAGCATATCAAGTATTCCCTTCATGAAATTAAGTAACTATAAACAAATAGTATGTAACCTAAACTATGAAAGGGGGTTAATATGTTAAAATATGGATTTTGAAGTTGTAGGTGATTTTTGTAGAAAAAAAGTATGCTCTTTCCAATGAAACCAATTCCAGGTCTCTAGCTCTATCTACTGCTTCACAATTTGTACCTAATGATGGAGAATAAAAACTGAAGAAGTGAAAAATTGGAACATATTTTTTATTGTCAAAAAGAAAGGTAGAAGTATAAAATTATCAAGTATAAGGACAAATTGCACACATTTTTTTTTAAATTGAATATTAAAATATTTTCCATTAGTGTAAACAAGTTCTGAGGCTGCAAAAAGGTGAAATTATTGACAACTATTTATACAGGCTGATAAGTTTTTCTTTAATTTGTGTTATACATATTTAAAATTCTGTAAAGTATGCAATTACCCTGAATGCATCTTCAATCCTTTCCAATCTGTAGTCTAAAGCTTTAAAATAATATATAAAAGTCTTGAAATTGATCTTATTTCAACAAAATTGGCAATATCCCATTTACAAGTCACATTTTGAGGTTGAGTTTTACACTTTTCAAAAGGTTGTCTCAGTTTAATTAGTGTGTTCTTGCCATTTTTTTTGTAATGTATTCGAAGCTGTAATCAAGCCTGCAATATTTTAGCTGTGGCACTGACTTCTGGTAATACACTGGCGGAAAGTGAAAAAAGAACAAGAAGGAGACGTCTGATACCAACGAAATTTATACAGCATAATAACGGAATACAGAGGATAATGTGATCAAAACATTATGGCACAATACAGCTGTATTTGCTGGTAAACTGAAAAATAACATTTCCATGTAACATGGTTAGTACAAGGTTGAACCGCCATAAACTGCGTCACACGGTGCAATTCTGGCATGGAGTCTGTCGTACGGATGTTGGATGTAAGTTTGGGGTATTGAGTTCCAAGCATCATCAACCTGGACGCGTAAATTGGGGATGGTCGTGGCTGGCCATGGAAACCGGATAAGTCGTCCCGTAAAATCCCACACGTGCTCAATGGAGGACAAATCCGGTGAATGTCAGGCCATGGAAGTTGTTTCATACCCTGAAGTGCATGTTGCGTTGCACATGCCGTGTGTGGGCATGCGTTATCTTGCTGGAAAACACCACGATGGACCGACCTTACAAATAACACAACAACGGGCTGAATGATGTTGATGTAGGAGGTGCTGTTTAACGTACCCGGTACAAACACTAGTTGTGTACGGGAGTGATAGCTGATCACTCCCCACACCAGGTGTAGGCCCTGTGTGTCGCTGGCAGATGCAAGAAGGGTGAAGACGCTCCCCTGTGCGTCTGCAAACACGCATACGGCCATCGGAGGCTCCCAAGCAGAATCTGCTTTCATCGCTGAACACGACAGATCGCCATTGCGTTCTCCAGTGCAGACGCGGGAGACACCACTACAGCCGTTCCTGATGGTGGGCTGGAGTCAAAGGCACACGTGCACGTAGTCCTGCATCCAGTAGACGGTTGCGGATTGTTCGCACAGTCACCTCAGGTGCAACGGCAGCTCGAATTTGCGTCGCAGTGGATGTTCTGCTTGATCGGTCCACTCATCAGTCCGTCTGTGACTCCCGGTTCCACGTCTTCTCTTGTGGGAATGTACCTCGGACCATCTACGCCACCATCGTACCACCACCGATACTTCTCGTCCAATTCGCTCCGCAATACGACGATACGACCACCCGGCCTCGCGGAGTCCGACTAGACAACCTCGCTCAAAGTCCGATAACTGCTGAAATCGTACACGTCTTCCATGTCCAGGCATTACAGCTTCTTCAGGGTCCTCGCACGTGTCCGTATGCCGACGACTGATTACATTCACTTCGCCGTACTCCTTAAATACCACCGATGATAATTTGCATATTATGCCGTTCTGTGGCGTAAGCGCTCAGCGGTTGGTGCCGAAATTAACATCATACCTACGTAAACTCGACCTCATTAACATATGTAAATTTCATGATCGTCCGCCAATTCCTTCTTGGTGTTCTTTTTTCACTTTCTGCCAGTGTATTTCCGCCAAAAAGAGACAGAGGCAACTTGAATGAAATTTTTCTTCATTTAAGTTGCTTTTGTTTATTGCTGCTCAGTGTTAAACTGTTCATACTTTTAATTTGTCAACAAAGCAAATTTTAGCAGCTAGTAATGATGTAATTCATCCTGACCATCTTATGGGATCTGTTTCATGAAATACTTTATCCGTGAGAAAGAGCAGCTGAAATTTTCCATCTTTTTAAGGTGCAACCAAACACGTTGAATAATCTTTCAAAGTTGTCCAAAAAAGTTGATGCTTCTTTTGTATAGTCATTTATAACTGAATTGAGGTTATGGCTCACACGTTGCACAGGGGTTGAAAAATCTCTTGAAATGTTAGGAGCCAGAAAAATCAGCACAATGTCATTTTTAAAATTTTTTATTAGTACGAATAAGATAATACTAAGTGGGTTAATGTAAAATTGATACACGCTTTATACACTGTGTTTATGTCCATGAAGGTATTTCAAAACAAATGCCTCACAGCTTTTGTTTTAAAATACCAATGGTCAACAGCTCTATCAGGGTTAAAGTTCTTTAAATCAGGTCCATTCAAATTAATCATCAATAAATTTTGTAAATTGTCTACTTCCATTCTGTTTCTTAATTTATTTTTTATCAGGTTCATGTGAGAAAATTCTCTCACATGAAGCTGTGGAAACTGATATAACAGCTACTATCTTAATAAGAGCACTTAAATGTGGAAATCTGTCTTTCATGGCTTGAGTTTTTTCTAATAATTGTTCAATATTAAATTTTTTTTTCAAGATCATCAAGAAACTCTGCTTCTGTCTTACCTTTATTACTTAGAAATTTTCTATAATGTAAGCCTAACATTTTTATTTCACTTTCTCCATAATTAAATAAATTTATACCATCCGGCCATTGAAGTGTGTCAAATACTGCAACATCATCAGTAAATTTTCTAAGAATCTCTTTTAAAGACTGGATACCATCATTCAGGACATTTTGCTTGTCATTTTCAAAAGCATTTGTATCAATTTTTGTAAGATATATATATATATATCTTTAAATTCCCCATCTAAAGTTGTGTTAGATACAACTAAATTTTCCATTTCACTGCATGTGCTCTTTAAAGTCTCTAGATTAAACTGTGCTTTCTTAACATGCAAATTAATTGAAGGTAGAAGTTGGTCAGATTTTTGAAACAAGAAATAATGAATTAAATATTCTTAAAAAATCCAACAACAGAAAGTGCACAAGATGAAAAGATTTCAAATCCTTCAATAAACCCTTGACAGTTGCAGCCTGTCCTCCAGAACTATTTCATATATCTTCTAAATGTAAAACAACACTAGTGTAATTTTTAATCAAAGCAGTCAGAGCATTTACTTTACTTGCTACTACCCATCTAACATTATGAAGATATTGAAATTTTAAAAGTTCAGTTTGCAAAGCTTCTGTCATTTTTTTAAAGCTGTTTTAATCTTTTAGGTGAATTTTAATAAAACTTATAAAGTTGTTTTAGTACACTGTCAATTTTTGAAAGGTATTTTGTACCTTTAATTGAACTTAGTAGGCCTACAGCCAAATTCAGTCTGTGAACAACACAATGAATTGAAATTAAGTGTTCTATACCTGTTATAGCCCCTAATTTTGTTACCAAGCCATTTACTTTTCCCACCATTCCTGCTGCTCCATCTGTTCCAATGCCAATGAGTGGAGAATTGGGCTCTAGAAGAATTTCTAGACCAGCTTTTTGTAGCATCTGCTTCAAAGCATGCAAATAAGATTCACTTGTACCACTTTCAAGTGGAATTATGCCTAAGAAACTTTCTTTAATCACTATCTATTAGGAACCGTGCATAAACAACAAGTTACTCTTCATCTGATATGTCAGTTGAACCATCTAATAAAATGCTTAGGAACCTACTCTGCTTCAATTCTGCTAATAAATCTTTCTCAATTGTACATGCTATGTGAGAAATTGTTTCCTTACAAGAGTTATTGTTACCATATTCTTGAAGAACCTCAACTGTGCAGTTGCTGATTAGAGTTAATGTCTTTTATATCTGTAAATGACCTATTGTTTTTGGCCAGGTAATATGCAGCATTAAAAACCACTTTCAAATGATTGGACATCTTTTCATCCATTTTTTTCACACATTTTGCTAGAGCAGTGTTGTTGGGTTCAGTTTCATCTTTCAAAGCAGCAACACATTTTAAATGTTGCTGTGAAATTCCATGTTCTTTAGAAGTCTCTAATTTAAACGTTTCAGTGAAACCACGAACTAGTTTAAATGATCGATCATTAAGATTGGGGCATTTTGTGCATATGGAACAGTTGGATATTCCATTATCTTCATTATATTCTATCCAAGGCAGCTCCTTTATCCATGCATTTTGGAACTGTCTCTGTTTTCCACGTGGCCGCTAACTACTACATGCTTTGTTTATCTGAGCAGGTGATTCTATGGTGTCAGAATTATTAAAATCATCAGCAGCTGCTCCACTTTCCATAACGTCATTATCCTTTGACAATGTTTTAAAATAATCAGTCAACCGAGCGCATTTCATTTTGGGCCGAATAGGATCGGTAAAAGCTGAATGCTTCATAATAACGGTGCCTTTCCCCCTCTCTCGCAAAGGTACTCAGTGTCTACAGAGGGAGAAACGAGTCTCTTATCCTTTGCGGTGGCTGGCGCCAGTCACTGACATCACAAATCCACGCCACGAACATTGCGCACCGACTGTGTAGCGTAGAGAGGCGGGCAGTGACCATGTGCGAGGCAAATGATAATTACTCTCATTGGCCTTGCCATGAGCTGCCGTTTAAAGGGTCCGACCCATTTAATTTATTTTTTCCCCTCTATTTACGTGTTGGTATATTATTGGCAAAAGCAAGCTGGAGCTTTTATTGTGGCGATTATTTTTAATTAAAAAAACCCAACAACGTTGGGCTGAAGTTTTGTCGCCAGCTCCGATATTTTAGTAGCCATAGCGGCTTGGCGCCCTGTATTTTTCAAACCCTGTCCTAAAGTGTTTCGTACCAATTTAATCATATGACACTGATCGAGCATTACGTGGATGGGTTTCTTAGTGGCTGGGTGAAGGAAAAAGGTTTTAAATTCCAAACCAGAATTAAAATTACATCCTAATTTTGATGCCATGCTCAAATTTGTTGCATTTCCATCAAAAGTAGGGTTTACTACTTTAGCTCCTGACTCATGAGTAAGGTTTAGTGCCCAATTTATCAAATTTACCAGTTGTGATCCTGATAAGCCATTTACAAAAAAGTAGCCAATATGTGTTTTGAAATTGGTTTTATGCCTGCAAGTATTACACATGAAGAATTTTTTCCACTGGCAAGTCATCCATATCAAGTTCAGTCCCCATATTAACAAAACCGTGAAACCCTTTTCCTTTCCATTACATGTTTCTTCATAGCAATCTCATCGATAGTCATATTCCAGAAAAAAATTTTCGAGAAAGGTATCCTTCAGATGAATGAAAAGATCCAAATTAGTATGTAAATGTTTGAAAAGAGCATTGTTTTGCACTTGCTTCTCATAGGGCTATTGGACTAGTTTGGCCCTAGTTTGACTCCTTTTGGACTTATAGGGTGTGTGGCCAAAAACCTAGTGCTCCAAGGTCGACAGAAGGTTGCGGGGAAAACGGGCTTCAGGGACTAGACGTCTTAGCACCTCCACCCTATTCTTTCCTCCAAGGCTGTAGCAAAGTAAAGGCTTTTGTTTACACAAAAAGTGTTTAAATTTTGCTGCCAGGTTCCTAAACATTTAAATACCTTCTGTATAAAAAAAGCCTTTTATATGGTTTCTGATCAATGAGAAGGGACCTTGATAAAGATCTTGCTAGGCCAGGAACATGAAAATGCAAAAGAACTTAAAATATATGGAGACTATTTGAATGCTTTTCAAGTTAAAGTAGAATTTAATTATTATAATCTGAGTAAAATCTGTGAGCAAATGTTATTACGTAATTCTGGCTAAGTGAAACGATTATTAACACACTGAATACAGCATGTAAAGAATTGTGTCGCACAATATGTAAAATTTTAATTTATATACATTAATTAAAAAAATATATTTAACAGCATGCATGTACAGTGCCTGACAGAGAAAATGCCACACCACAAAGACGTGAATGCAGCACCATGCAAATTGCAGGGTGGGGGCACACGTACAAGTTATGCACATGATTGCATTTGCAGGCTAATTGCATGAACGACATGCGAGATATGAGCGAACAACCAGCCCGTAAAGCCATCGGTCGAGACGTCACGGCTGCAAGAAGTGAGTGGTTCTGCTGTGACCATATCTGGAAAACGAACAAGATGTGCCAATAGTATTAAGACACCGTCGTATGTGATTTCGTCGAACAGATGAGTTCACGAGAGGTGTCATCGTAGTCCTTTCTACCTCCGGATGGTTCTCGTGTCATATTATGGATGAAATGCGTGGTTCCACACCCGTCAGTCGCATTTGGAGACAGTGCTCCCAGGAAGGATCTGTGCAACATTGTATGGGGACCGGAGCACAGAGACGGACGTCCGAGCACACTGATCGTCGCATCCGACATCATGCTGTAGCATACCCACACCCACAGGCTGCAATGGGCGACATTTTGGGAAGTGTACGGGGAGGCTTGAATACTTCGATATTGACGCGGACAGTGTCGCACCGTTTGGCTGCATCTGGTTTGCTGTCCAGCCGTCCAGATGCAGCCAAACGGCTCAACCGCTGTCCAACGATAACTCGCTGTTAAGAGTAGGCTACTTACTCTTAATAGCGAGTTATCGTTGTCACCGCTTGGCGCGGTATCGCTCCAGGATTGCGTGGGGTGCTGAATGGAACAGCGTAGTGTTCAGCGACAAATTGTGATTCTGTTTCACCACGGATGATTGCAGTGTGAGAGTCTGGAGGCAATGTGGCCAACGGGAGGATTCCTCCGCCGTTGTGGAACGCCACACAGCCCGACAATATGGGATCATAATGTGGGCTGCTATCTGTGCCAACAGCCGCTCACCACTGGTATGCATTATGGGCACATTGATGGCACACCGCTATGTTGACGAGGTGTTGTGGCCCGTGGTTCTACTGTATCTGCAGGGCATCCCAAACACCGTTTTTCAACAGGATAACTTCTGGCTGCGTACCGCTCGGATCAGCCTGAATGCTTTACACGGTGTGCGGATGCTTCTATGGCCAGCATGATCCCCCGACCTCTGTCCCATCCAGCATCTATGGGACAAGATTGGACGTTGGTTGAGTACCCTCCTACCCCACACAATGAAGATGAATTGTGGACTCGGATCAACACCATATGGTCCACGATACCCCAGGACTCTATTGGAACTCTCAATGTCACGTCGGATTCAGCGCTGTATTGCCCAAAATGGGGGCCACACTCCTTATTGATCATCTTGTATATTCAGCCACTGGTGCCTAGCTTGTATGTTACAATTAAATCATTTGTTCAAAACCTACTTGGCTATCTGTGTGTGCAGAGTGGTCTGTTTTCGAACATTCCTTCATGGTGTGGTATTTTCTCTGTCAGTCAGCGCGTGCCTCTCAAATTTTCGATCTACACACTAGATCATCGTCAGGAGTTCTTGCGTCTTTACTACCTTAATAAATTTATCCTCCATAATTCCCGTTAAGTATTTATGGTACGAAAAGTAATTGGAGGAAGCCATGAAGTCATTAATTATTAGAATGTATGAAAGGTTTAAAGAATTGCATTCAGAGGCAAACATTGGATTTTCCAAATTCTGTGATTTGCATCCTCCAAAATGGTGTGTGTTAGATAGGGGGGGGGGACACTGGGCACACATCCAGTATGTGTGTGCTGTATGCATCAAAATGTCAAGATGATGATTAATGGGGCAAAACTTAATTATACTTACAATGAAGTGTGTATGTTTCACTGATGTCTGCTCTGCCCTGGTCAAGATTTTGTTTTAGAATGCTTGGATTCATTCGAAGATGATATATTCCAAGTATCCTATAAACAGTGGGTTTCAACCTACGAGATAGAAATACATAGAGTGCTTCTGAGATTGATTCTCTGCTGAGGCAGCTGAAGCCAACGTGGGGAGAGCCCGCCACCTTTGATGAGGTACAAATTCTGCGTGTGTCAAGGAGTCGCCTGGGTTCTTTCAGCTGTTCGGCGATCGTGTTATGTTTAATTACAAATTTAAGGCTACAGTTTTGTGAATATTCACAATTATCAGCACCTTTTGGATAATTATATCAACAATAAAATGCCATTTACTGGCTTTTAATTGTAAGAATAAAAGGAACAAGGATTGTGGAACTACATTTCACAAGTAAGCATTTTTAAATAAGATTGAGCTGTAAATGCTCAGTTAATCAAGCACAGAAAATAAGACATCTAATCCGTGTAGCTGGTGATTAAACCAGCAGATAAAGCATTTCAATATCTGTGTTATCTCAAGACTTTTTATTCCTTATATTTTGTAAACAGTCGTACTCAATGTGAACCCTGAATCATATTTATGGGGTGCTGAGGTTAATTGTGGGTTACCAACTTAGAGGCTTTTTGGGAACAGATTTTACTTATGTAAGTGTCTTTTTTTTTTTTTTTTTACATATACTGAGGATATCTTGCAAATGGCATTTGCATGTATATTCTAGAATCTGTACAGTGTACATGCTACTTGCTTGCCAAGACAACAAATATTTCAAAATCTTAAGAACCAGCAATTTCTTTTTATGTGCCAAAGATCGTGTACCCATGGCTAATGCCCATTAGATAGCAGATACTGGTAAAGCAGTCAATTTATAGTTACTTAAATTGCAGAAGTAATAATTGTGATTGGTAATATAAATTTATTGCTTGCTGACACCAGTCAGGAAACAATCTAGTATTTTATCTGATAGCACAGGGTCACCCAGCTTGTGTTCTAGGCATTTGTCTCTGATTAGGGATTAATCTGTAGTATTACTTCAACAAAGTGAGAGTGGGGAGCTTGAAAATTTCTTGACAGAATACTCTTTATTTGTGAATGTGTTAGTACAATGTGTGTGGTCTTTTGGGTAGCAAAAATACAGGCAATATTGATTTAAAACTGAAAATAGGAAACAAGGAGTACAATGGTACCTCAAAAATGCAAACATAAAATATTTATGAAAACTGGCACAAAATATTATGATATGACAATTGAAAAAAAAAGTATGGAATACAAAAGAAAGGGACTAGCAACATTTTGTAAAAACTGCTTGCATTTGATTTTTGTGTGATAGGTGGTGGTTTTTTTTTTTTTTTTTTTTTTAAGAATGTAACCTCTGATTCATGATGAATGAACAGTCAATATGTCCATGTATAAATTGCCAGTTATTCCTTTTGCATCAACCATATGAGAGGTTAATATTGAACAAATATCACTCACGTAAATTAATCTTTCTTTGAATTGAACAAGTTGTGCCTGTATTTCTCTAAAATACAAATCAGACACACTTGTTGTATTTCCAGCAAGACTGCTAAAGGAACCCGCAAAATAACAACACAAAGCATAAACATTTGCACACCATGAATGCAAATCAGTGGTTGTTAATTTTTCTCTTCATATTAATAAGAGGCTGTGCCCTTAAAACTGAAAAAAAAAATAAAAATAAAAAAAAATTATGTGCAGTACATCTTAACAATTGCCAAAATGGGTACAAATATCAGGTGAAAACTACCAAATTTCAGCTTTGAGTCAACAAAAAACTAGGCTTCTTAAAAAAAAAAGTAAAATATGAAAGTGCAAATAAAAAATATTAAATACTTAATATTGAAACAAAAAAAAAGACAATTTTTTGTCCCATAAAAAAATTAAAGTCCATAATCTGAATTTTTTGGTCACTGAGCCCAGGGCTTGAAAAATATCTAAAATAATACATGCCCAGAGAAAATTTACCTGCCCAGGTATTAAAAGCAGGATGTGTAGAAAGATTTTTCTTTTGATGCCAAAAATTAGAAGTCTTTTTAGGTTGAAAAAGTACATAAAACTATTTTTAGCTACTCGGTACTGGTGTTGCTAACTGTAAATATCATTTGGAGCATCATATTGCCCCAATGTCTGTCTATACCTAGGTCACAGGGAAGTTACAGAAGTGATATATACATATATATATTAACCACAACAGATATTAGGTCAACAAGTTTTATTTAAACTGCACTTAAGAATAATTATTTTCAATTCTTTTTCTTATGGATAAACCTTGGAAGATAGTTAAATAAAACATAGCAAATAAACATATGTATATACAGAGATAAAATAATTTTCATCAAAAAAAGGGTTAACCTATTCTTGCTGTTAAAATACATCAAAAAGTAAACTGACAAAATAAAAAATACAAGAAAAAGGTAAGTAATGTTTATACGTAATGTTTTATATATATATATATATATATTCTATAAAGAAGATACCTAAGCAAAAAAAATACATATATAATTTTGACTCACACCTAGTACAACATAGAAAAGGTTATGTATCTACCTGTGTGAGTAAAAGGAGAAAAGATAAAAAAATAAAATAAAACAACTGAATGTAGAAGGTGTCGAGAATACTGAGCCTTGGCTTTATCAAGGACCAGCAAAAACTCTGCATTTTCTCACTTCCACAAAGACCTAGTTGGAAATGGGTTTCTGCAAGGCCATAGATGCAAGTAACATTCCCACCTAAAATAGTTTAACAAATATATATATGTCATGTCCTCCGTAGAGTTGCATGACCTAGCACTAGTTAACAATTTCGCTTGCATCCATTAACCTTCCTGGCCCGACCCATGCTCTTCATCTGTTACTATTAAACAGAGAGAAGAAGATTAAAGAGAACTCAAGCTGTGAGAGTGACATAATAATTAGAAATGATTTTCAGCCATAACGAAATTCCAAGTTCGTTTGAGAGAGAATTTAAACCTGAAAATCAATGCAAAAGAAATCCAAATTTTTACATTGCAATTAAAAAAAGGAAATATTAATTTTTAACGAACAGATTTTTGAAAGAAAACTTGAGTCTAAAACCCCTACTCTACAACTTATGACAGCACGAAAACGAGAATAAGTTAAAGATAGTAATTAACTAAAGAAAACTTTGTGAAAGTTATATACCTTAAACAGTTAGTTGCAATATGTACAAAGTATTTCAGCAGTGCTTTAAGTGCATAATTAATTAGTTATTAAGAACTTAACTACTTTGAAAGAACAGCGCATAGACAGCGCATAGAAAAGGAACAAGCTTAGCCATCTTCTGTTCCTAGGTACCCCAAAAGACGCTCAAAGTTACAGAGAAAAGAAAGAGTTAAAACCCGCAAAAATGTTAACAGACAAACCAATGCCTAAAAGCTGAAAAGCTAAAAAACAACAGAGAAAAAGTACATGAAGTACAAACATTGAACTTATAAAACCTAGAACCCAAAAACAAGGAAGAGAGCTTACCTCGTGTGTGACAAAAACTTTTCTCCTCACAAGAGAAGAACATGGCTGACCTCTTCCGCCACTCCCTAGATGCTGGGGGGCAGTGAGGGTGGGGCTGATGACCTCCTCATACAGCAAGAAACCAACGCGCGGAGATTTTAACCAGAGAAAAAAAAATATATATATATATATATAAACTTAAGACTGTGGATCTGTATGATCAGAAAGAGCAGAATTAACTCTCCAGAATACATGAGAAATATTATAAAATACACGAGCAGTGTATTTAATAATCTTTGCATGTATTAAATCACCTTAGTGAGCTTCTATAGATTAATCAGAATCTTATTAATTTTAATGTTGGTTTTACTATTTTTAGTATAGCTATCCTAGTGTTGAATAACTAGTTTTCTTTTTTATTTGTTTTTATTTTCTTTTATAAACAGATTTTTAAGCTTTTTTTTTGTGATTTTGTTTATATTATTTAATTTTTTGTTTTAATAGGACCGTCATATCCATAGCACTAAGGTTCCTTTAGGTAGTTAATAGGCATCCTCTAGCCAACTTCCTTACGGCTTTGATTGGTCAGAATCATATTATTAACTGTGTAGAAAATTAAAGCAGATCTGCCAACCTTACTCTATTATTCAGAATAATTTTTCTTAAAGTTCTTTTGATGAAAGAAGAAGGAATTTCGTTCTCTAGAAAACTTTCTAATAGTATATTAATGTGGTAATTGAAGTCCAAATTGTTGCTGCAAATTCTTGAAATTCTTAGGACCTGAGAAATTAGTACATTCTCAATTACTTTGGTTGAAATGTTATTATTCCAGTGTAGATATTTAATTACTTTGAAAGGAAAATTAACTCTTTTATCAAAGAGGCTAATAGATGGGTTACCTCTGTTGAGCTTAATGCTTAAGTCTAGGAACTCAAGTTCCTGATTACTGTGGTTGGTTTTACATAAGTTAAGAGAGCTAGGATAGATATTATCAAAATCACTCTCTATAACTTCTGAATTATTGATACACAGCAGATCATCAATATATCTAAAAGTGTAAAGGTAGTTATCTGAGCATGTGGGGTGATTTTTAATGAATTTATATTCCTTAAAGAACAGGAATAGATTAGCGATATTCGTGGACGTTGATGTTCCCATGGGAATACCGTTCACTTGCTTATAGAGAGTATTATTATATAAGATATGGTTATTTTTTATGCAGCAATTGAGATAAGAGTTCCAAGTTCCTACATCAACAAATTGGTTAAGTTTAAATTCTGCATACAGCTCTTTAAAGGTAGTGATTATATCTGATAGAGGCAGATTAGTATATAGGTTTTCAAAATCATAACTATTAATATCTAGGGGACAAACTTTGAGTATAGTAGAAATTACTTCTGCATTATTATTAATTATCCAAAAATCTCTGTACATCAAGTTAGAACAGTTTCTAATGTGTTTCAAAACCTTCTTTAAGACATCTTCAAAAGCAAGATCTATTTTCTTTTTATGACTCCTTACTCCACTAGCTATGAACCTGAACTTCACAGGATCCTTATGAAACTTAACCGTTGCAAAAAGAAATGGAAATTCAGGCTCATATCTTCTAGTTTGTGGAATTTTAAGTTTCTTGAAGAATGCCTTAAACCGATTTTCTAACTGCTTGGTAGAATAACTTACGGGCTCGTATGTTACTCTATTATTGAGTTCCATAGTTAACAATTCAAAATAGAACTTCTTACAGATAATTGCAAAATTATTGCTGAGTTTTTGCTGGTCCTTGATAAAGCCAAGGCTCAGTATTCTCGACACCTTCTACATTCAGTTGTTTTATTTTATTTTTTTATCTTTTCTCCTTTTACTCACACAGGTAGATACATAACCTTTTCTATGTTGTACTAGGTGTGAGTCAAAATTATATATGTATTTTTTTTGCTTAGGTATCTTCTTTATAGAATGTGAATTCTGAATTTTCAAAACTGCTGCGTTGCGCGTTTTGATTTTCAGGTTATTTTGCAACCTTCGTTTTAAATTCTAAAGTTTTTCCTTAGTCTTCAGTTTTGCTCTTAAGTAACTAATTTCAATTTATTATTTAGCAGCTCATGCGCAAATTCTAGTTGAAATGTTTTATTATTATTTTTTTATTACTATTTTTTTATTTGAGGTTTTTTTTCATTTTCTAATTTTTATCTTTAGTATGTTTTGGATGCAGCTTTTTGGAGTGTAGTTTATACTCGAGTTTGGTCTTTTCTTGGACTGCTTATTTCTAAAAAGTTTTTCCTAGTTGGTTTGCTCAGAATTTGTATGTTTTGGCCCAAGTGGAGTTCTAAGGACGATGAAAGGATTGGAGGTCAGCTCAGATATTTTAAGTCCTCCCGCTCGGTTAGGCTAGCACCCTTTCCCATAGTGTATGAACTCGCTGGCAAAGGTAATCTAAAGTTATGAAATGACAAACGTTGTTTGACATGTAAATCTGCAGATCCTAACCTGTATTCTTCTGTTGAGGATAATTGCTCCAACAAGTTTTGCAAAGCCTACAATACCATCTATAAGCTCACCTGTACTGTCTGCAACCTTAGCTATATTGGCCAAAGTAAAAATCCTCTTCATCTTAGGATTAATGGTCACAGATCTCTAGTAAACAAGTTCTCTAATTCAGGAGTGGACCCCTCCACAAACGCCAACCAGTACTCTACCTTTGAATTAGAGCATTTCCATACTCATGGTTTTGACAAAGTGAAAATAGAGGTACTACATATTATCCCTGACCTCTATGCTCGGCTAGAAACTGAATCCCTTGAAATTTTGCAGCATCAGTCTCTTTATCCCTATGGCCTTAATTCCACTCTATCTGACAATAAGCATAATCAGCATAAATTTTCAATTCGTGAACTCTTCTTTCTTGTTAATAATAAGAGCTGCTCTAGAGGTAATAGAGGACAGAGGTTATTTCGCACATCAAGCAAAGTTGATTTTGCTAACCTGCTAAAAACTCTGGAAAGCTTTAAAACTGGCACTAATTTTGTTAAAAATACCTACAAAATTCTCAAGTCCTTCAAGCACTCTGTCCTTAAAAGTTTTTTCAAATTCTGGAATGAAACTGCTGACCATGTTGATAAGCATGTTTTTGCTTTGGTTCTGGACATTCTTAAACATATTCTTAAAGATAAAATTTCTTAAAGAATTTTCCAGTAATTTTGTTACCATCAGGTTCCTAAATAAAGCCTACGATAATCTCAATGTAAGGAAGCTGTTCTACAATAATGCAATTTTTTTTCCCATCCACAGGCACCAGTCTATTGTAAGTTTTAAATATGTTAAGACCTTAGGGTCAATAGTTAAAAACTACAAACTTAACTCTTCGAGCTACATTCCTGTAATTACTACATGTTCTTGTGATGAACATAAAGAAACAGTTCACTATGATAAGAATTACAACCATATTATCACCGGAAACTTGAGTTTTGTTGAAAATGAAAAGCTTAGAAATTTATTAGAGTATGGCTCTAAATTCAGACCTTCCTTCACAATTTCCAAAGAAAGGATTCTTGAGAGCTTCACTCAAGATGTTAATAGGTACATCGTAAAAGACCAGTTTAACGTACAATCAGCCTATTGAGGCCTTCGCAGAATGGAAATATAATATAATCAATAGCTTCACCGGTGAGTTGGCAGGTCTGGACTTTTGTTTCGACAGAAATCTCTTTTTCTCTGGAGAAGCTAAAAGGTCACTCTCCAAACTACAAGACCATTTTATTTTTACCACTACGGATAAAGCTAGCAATAATTTTGCAATTATCTGTAAGAAGTTCTATTTTGAATTGTTAACTATGGAACTCAATAATAGAGTAACATACGAGCTCCGTAAGTTATTCTACCAAGCAGTTAGAAAATCGGTTTAAGGCATTCTTCAAGAAACTTAAAATTCCACAAACTAGAAGATATGAGCCTGAATTTCCATTTCTTTTTGCAACGGTTAAGTTTCATAAGGATCCTGTGAAGTTCAGGTTCATAGCTAGTGGAGTAAGGAGTCATAAAAAGAAAATAGATCTTGCTTTTTGAAGATGTCTTAAAGAAGGTTTTGAAACACATTAGAAACTGTTCTAACTTGATGTACAGAGATTTTTGGATAATTAATAATACTGCAGAAGTAATTTCTACTATACTCAAAGTTTGTCCCCTAGATATTAATAGTTATGATTTTGAAAACCTATATACTAATCTGCCTCTATCAGATATAATCACTACCTTTAAAGAGCTGTATGCAGAATTTAAACTTAACCAATTTGTTGATGTAGGAACTTGGAACTCTTATCTCAATTGCTGCATAAAAAATAACCATATCTTATATAATAATACTCTCTATAAGCAAGTGAACGGTATTCCCATGGGAACATCAACGTCCACTTAATATCGCTAATCTATTCCTGTTCTTTAAGGAATATAAATTCATTAAAAATCACCCCACATGCTCAGATAACTACCTTTACACTTTTAGATATATTGATGATCTGCTGTGTATCAATAATTCAGAAGTTATAGAGAGTGATTTTGATAATATCTATCCTAGCTCTCTTAACTTATGTAAAACCAACCACAGTAATCAGGAACTTGAGTTCCTAGACTTAAGCATTAAGCTCAACAGAGGTAACCCATCTATTAGCCTCTTTGATAAAAGAGTTAATTTTCCTTTCAAAGTAATTAAATATCTACACTGGAATAATAACATTTCAACCAAAGTAATTGAGAATGTACTAATTTCTCAGGTCCAAGAATTTCAAGAATTTGCAGCAACAATTTGGACTTCAATTACCACATTAATATACTATTAGAAAGTTTTCTAGAGAACGAAATTCCTTCTTCTTTCATCAAAAGAACTTTAAGAAAAATTATTCTGAATAATAGAGTAAGGTTGGCAGATCTGCTTTAATTTTCTACACAGTTAATAATATGATTCTGACCAATCAAAGCCGTAAGGAAGTTGGCTAGAGGATGCCTATTAACTACCTAAAGGAACCTTAGTGCTATGGATATGACGGTCCTATTAAAACAAAAAATTAAATAATATAAACAAAATCACAAAAAAAGCTTAAAAATCTGTTTATAAAAGAAAATAAAAACAAATAAAAAAGAAAACTAGTTATTCAACACTAGGATAGCTATACTAAAAATAGTAAAACCAACATTAAAATTAATAAGATTCTGATTAATCTATAGAAGCTCACTAAGGTGATTTAATACATGCAAAGATTATTAAATACACTGCTCGTGTATTTTATAATATTTCTCATGTATTCTGGAGAGTTAATTCTGCTCTTTCTGATCATACAGATCCACAGTCTTAAGTTTATATATATATATATATTTTTTTTTTCTCTGGTTAAAATCTCCGTTGGTTTCTTGCTGTATGAGGAGGCCATCAGCCCCACCCTCACTGCCCCCCAGCATCTAGGGAGTGGCGGAAGAGGTCAGCCATGTTCTTCTCTTGTGAGGAGAAAAGTTTTTGTCACACACGAGGTAAGCTCTCTTCCTTGTTTTTGGGTTCTAGGTTTTATAAGTTCAATGTTTGTACTTCATGTACTTTTTCTCTGTTGTTTTTTAGCTTTTCAGCTTTTTTAGGCATTGGTTTGTCTGTTAACATTTTTGCGGGTTTTAACTCTTTCTTTTCTCTGTAACTTTGAGCGTCTTTTGGGGTACCTAGGAACAGAAGATGGCTAAGCTTGTTCCTTTTCTATGCGCTGTCTATGCGCTGTTCTTTCAAAGTAGTTAAGTTCTTAATAACTAATTAATTATGCACTTAAAGCACTGCTGAAATACTTTGTACATATTGCAACTAACTGTTTAAGGTATATAACTTTCACAAAGTTTTCTTTAGTTAATTACTATCTTTAACTTATTCTCGTTTTCGTGCTGTCATAAGTTGTAGAGTAGGGGTTTTAGACTCAAGTTTTCTTTCAAAAATCTGTTCGTTAAAAATTAATATTTCCTTTTTTAATTGCAATGTAAAAATTTGGATTTCTTTGCATTGATTTTCAGGTTTAAATTCTCTCTCAAACGAACTTGGAATTTCGTTATGGCTGAAAATCATTTCTAATTATTATGTCACTCTCACAGCTTGAGTTCTCTTTAATCTTCTTCTCTCTGTTTAATAGTAACAGATGAAGAGCATGGGTCGGGCCAGGAAGGTTAATGGATGCAAGCGAAATTGTTAACTAGTGCTAGGTCATGCAACTCTACGGAGGACATGACATATATATATTTGTTAAACTATTTTAGGTGGGAATGTTACTTGCATCTATGGCCTTGCAGAAACCCATTTCCAACTAGGTCTTTGTGGAAGTGAGAAAATGCAGAGTTTTTGCTGGTCCTTGATAAAGCCAAGGCTCAGTATTCTCGACACCTTCTACATTCAGTTGTTTTATTTTATTTTTTTATCTTTTTCTCCTTTTACTCACACAGGTAGATACATAACCTTTTCTATGTTGTACTAGGTGTGAGTCAAAATTATATATGTATTTTTTTTGCTTAGGTATCTTCTTTATAGAATGTGAATTCTGAATTTTCAAAACTGCTGCGTTGCGCGTTTTGATTTTCAGGTTATTTTGCAACCTTCGTTTTAAATTCTAAAAAGTTTTTCCTTAGTCTTCAGTTTTGCTCTTAAGTAACTAATTTCAATTTATTATTTAGCAGCTCATGCGCAAATTCTAGTTGAAATGTTTTATTATTATTTTTTTATTACTATTTTTTTATTTGAGGTTTTTTTTTCATTTTCTAATTTTTATCTTTAGTATGTTTTGGATGCAGCTTTTTGGAGTGTAGTTTATACTCGAGTTTGGTCTTTTCTTGGACTGCTTATTTCTAAAAAGTTTTTCCTAGTTGGTTTGCTCAGAATTTGTATGTTTTGGCCCAAGTGGAGTTCTAAGGACGATGAAAGGATTGGAGGTCAGCTCAGATATTTTAAGTCCTCCCGCTCGGTTAGGCTAGCACCCTTTCCCATAGTGTATGAACTCGCTGGCAAAGGTAATCTAAAGTTATGAAATGACAAACGTTGTTTGACATGTAAATCTGCAGATCCTAACCTGTATTCTTCTGTTGAGGATAATTGCTCCAACAAGTTTTGCAAAGCCTACAATACCATCTATAAGCTCACCTGTACTGTCTGCAACCTTAGCTATATTGGCCAAAGTAAAAATCCTCTTCATCTTAGGATTAATGGTCACAGATCTCTAGTAAACAAGTTCTCTAATTCAGGAGTGGACCCCTCCACAAACGCCAACCAGTACTCTACCTTTGAATTAGAGCATTTCCATACTCATGGTTTTGACAAAGTGAAAATAGAGGTACTACATATTATCCCTGACCTCTATGCTCGGCTAGAAACTGAATCCCTTGAAATTTTGCAGCATCAGTCTCTTTATCCCTATGGCCTTAATTCCACTCTATCTGACAATAAGCATAATCAGCATAAATTTTCAATTCGTGAACTCTTCTTTCTTGTTAATAATAAGAGCTGCTCTAGAGGTAATAGAGGACAGAGGTTATTTCGCACATCAAGCAAAGTTGATTTTGCTAACCTGCTAAAAACTCTGGAAAGCTTTAAAACTGGCACTAATTTTGTTAAAAATACCTACAAAATTCTCAAGTCCTTCAAGCACTCTGTCCTTAAAAGTTTTTTCAAATTCTGGAATGAAACTGCTGACCATGTTGATAAGCATGTTTTTGCTTTGGTTCTGGACATTCTTAAACATATTCTTAAAGATAAAATTTCTCTTAAAGAATTTTCCAGTAATTTTGTTACCATCAGGTTCCTAAATAAAGCCTACGATAATCTCAATGTAAGGAAGCTGTTCTACAATAATGCAATTTTTTTTCCCATCCACAGGCACCAGTCTATTGTAAGTTTTAAATATGTTAAGACCTTAGGGTCAATAGTTAAAAACTACAAACTTAACTCTTCGAGCTACATTCCTGTAATTACTACATGTTCTTGTGATGAACATAAAGAAACAGTTCACTATGATAAGAATTACAACCATATTATCACCGGAAACTTGAGTTTTGTTGAAAATGAAAAGCTTAGAAATTTATTAGAGTATGGCTCTAAATTCAGACCTTCCTTCACAATTTCCAAAGAAAGGATTCTTGAGAGCTTCACTCAAGATGTTAATAGGTACATCGTAAAAGACCAGTTTAACGTACAATCAGCCTATTGAGGCCTTCGCAGAATGGAAATATAATATAATCAATAGCTTCACCGGTGAGTTGGCAGGTCTGGACTTTTGTTTCGACAGAAATCTCTTTTCTCTGGAGAAGCTAAAAGGTCACTCTCCAAACTACAAGACCAATTTATTTTTACCACTACGGATAAAGCTAGCAATAATTTTGCAATTATCTGTAAGAAGTTCTATTTTGAATTGTTAACTATGGAACTCAATAATAGAGTAACATACGAGCCCGTAAGTTATTCTACCAAGCAGTTAGAAAATCGGTTTAAGGCATTCTTCAAGAAACTTAAAATTCCACAAACTAGAAGATATGAGCCTGAATTTCCATTTCTTTTTGCAACGGTTAAGTTTCATAAGGATCCTGTGAAGTTCAGGTTCATAGCTAGTGGAGTAAGGAGTCATAAAAAGAAAATAGATCTTGCTTTTGAAGATGTCTTAAAGAAGGTTTTGAAACACATTAGAAACTGTTCTAACTTGATGTACAGAGATTTTTGGATAATTAATAATAATGCAGAAGTAATTTCTACTATACTCAAAGTTTGTCCCCTAGATATTAATAGTTATGATTTTGAAAACCTATATACTAATCTGCCTCTATCAGATATAATCACTACCTTTAAAGAGCTGTATGCAGAATTTAAACTTAACCAATTTGTTGATGTAGGAACTTGGAACTCTTATCTCAATTGCTGCATAAAAAATAACCATATCTTATATAATAATACTCTCTATAAGCAAGTGAACGGTATTCCCATGGGAACATCAACGTCCACGAATATCGCTAATCTATTCCTGTTCTTTAAGGAATATAAATTCATTAAAAATCACCCCACATGCTCAGATAACTACCTTTACACTTTTAGATATATTGATGATCTGCTGTGTATCAATAATTCAGAAGTTATAGAGAGTGATTTTGATAATATCTATCCTAGCTCTCTTAACTTATGTAAAACCAACCACAGTAATCAGGAACTTGAGTTCCTAGACTTAAGCATTAAGCTCAACAGAGGTAACCCATCTATTAGCCTCTTTGATAAAAGAGTTAATTTTCCTTTCAAAGTAATTAAATATCTACACTGGAATAATAACATTTCAACCAAAGTAATTGAGAATGTACTAATTTCTCAGGTCCTAAGAATTTCAAGAATTTGCAGCAACAATTTGGACTTCAATTACCACATTAATATACTATTAGAAAGTTTTCTAGAGAACGAAATTCCTTCTTCTTTCATCAAAAGAACTTTAAGAAAAATTATTCTGAATAATAGAGTAAGGTTGGCAGATCTGCTTTAATTTTCTACACAGTTAATAATATGATTCTGACCAATCAAAGCCGTAAGGAAGTTGGCTAGAGGATGCCTATTAACTACCTAAAGGAACCTTAGTGCTATGGATATGACGGTCCTATTAAAACAAAAAATTAAATAATATAAACAAAATCACAAAAAAAGCTTAAAAATCTGTTTATAAAAGAAAATAAAAACAAATAAAAAAGAAAACTAGTTATTCAACACTAGGATAGCTATACTAAAAATAGTAAAACCAACATTAAAATTAATAAGATTCTGATTAATCTATAGAAGCTCACTAAGGTGATTTAATACATGCAAAGATTATTAAATACACTGCTCGTGTATTTTATAATATTTCTCATGTATTCTGGAGATTAATTCTGCTCTTTCTGATCATACAGATCCACAGTCTTAAGTTTATATATATATATATATTTTTTTTTTCTCTGGTTAAAATCTCCGCGCGTTGGTTTCTTGCTGTATGAGGAGGCCATCAGCCCCACCCTCACTGCCCCCCAGCATCTAGGGAGTGGCGGAAGAGGTCAGCCATGTTCTTCTCTTGTGAGGAGAAAAGTTTTTGTCACACACGAGGTAAGCTCTCTTCCTTGTTTTTGGGTTCTAGGTTTTATAAGTTCAATGTTTGTACTTCATGTACTTTTTCTCTGTTGTTTTTAGCTTTTCAGCTTTTAGGCATTGGTTTGTCTGTTAACATTTTTGCGGGTTTTAACTCTTTCTTTTCTCTGTAACTTTGAGCGTCTTTTGGGGTACCTAGGAACAGAAGATGGCTAAGCTTGTTCCTTTTCTATGCGCTGTCTATGCGCTGTTCTTTCAAAGTAGTTAAGTTCTTAATAACTAATTAATTATGCACTTAAAGCACTGCTGAAATACTTTGTACATATTGCAACTAACTGTTTAAGGTATATAACTTTCACAAAGTTTTCTTTAGTTAATTACTATCTTTAACTTATTCTCGTTTTCGTGCTGTCATAAGTTGTAGAGTAGGGGGTTTTAGACTCAAGTTTTCTTTCAAAAATCTGTTCGTTAAAAATTAATATTTCCTTTTTTAATTGCAATGTAAAAATTTGGATTTCTTTTGCATTGATTTTCAGGTTTAAATTCTCTCTCAAACGAACTTGGAATTTCGTTATGGCTGAAAATCATTTCTAATTATTATGTCACTCTCACAGCTTGAGTTCTCTTTAATCTTCTTCTCTCTGTTTAATAGTAACAGATGAAGAGCATGGGTCGGGCCAGGAAGGTTAATGGATGCAAGCGAAATTGTTAACTAGTGCTAGGTCATGCAACTCTACGGAGGACATGACATATATATATTTGTTAAACTATTTTAGGTGGGAATGTTACTTGCATCTATGGCCTTGCAGAAACTCCATTTCCAACTAGGTCTTTGTGGAAGTGAGAAAATGCAGAGTTTTGCTGGTCCTTGATAAAGCCAAGGCTCAGTATTCTCGACACCTTCTACATTCAGTTGTTTTATTTTATTTTTTTATCTTTTCTCCTTTTACTCACACAGGTAGATACATAACCTTTTCTATGTTGTACTAGGTGTGAGTCAAAATTATATATGTATTTTTTTTGCTTAGGTATCTTCTTTATAGAATGTGAATTCTGAATTTTCAAAACTGCTGCGTTGCGCGTTTTGATTTTCAGGTTATTTTGCAACCTTCGTTTTAAATTCTAAAGTTTTTCCTTAGTCTTCAGTTTTGCTCTTAAGTATATATATATATATATATATATATATATATACTGAAGAGCAAAGCCGAAAACAAAAGAAAAACTTTTGAATTTAAAATGAAAGTTGCAAAATAACCTGAAGATCAAAACGCGCAACGCAGCAGTTATGAAAATTCAGAATTCACATTCTATTAAGAAGAGACCGCAGCAAAAATAATTTTTTGACTCATACCAAGTACAACATAGAAAAAGTTATGTGTTTACTGGTGTGAGTAAAAAGAGAAAAATAAAACAACTGAATGTAGAAAGTGTCGAGAATACTGAGCCTTGGCTTTATCAAGGACCAGCAAAAACTCTGCATTTTCTCACTTCCACAAAAACCTAGTTGGAAATGGGTTTCTGCAAAGTCATAGATGCAAGAAATAAGCCCACCAAAAATTAAAAAATATATATATACATATGTCATGATCTCCGCAGAGTTGTATGACTTAGCTTTAGTGAACAATTTAGCTTGCATCCATAACTTTCCTGGCCCGACCCATGCTCTTCATCTGTTACTATTAAACAGAAAGAACACTTTTCTTTTAAGACATAATGGCATATTGCTCTTGAAAATTATGCTGTTTCTTCCAAAAGCTCTCCAAGCAAGTTTTGTACGCCGATTAATTTCTTCATCAATGTGACCCTCACTTGATATCTGCTGTCCAAGATAAATGTAGGTATTGGTTATCTCCAGCTTTCCCCCATCAATCGATAAATCTTCATTTTTTGTAAAAGCATTGAACATCACTTTTGTCTTCTGAAAGTTCACTTTTAATCCCACTTCTTTACTCTTGTCAGCAAGTTCCTGGATCATACTCTGCAGCTCTGATGGGATAGTTGCAAAAATGACTACGTCATCAGCAAAACGAAGGTGGGTTAGATAATCTCCATTAATCTTATCCCTTTGTTTTCCCAGTTCAGTGATTGAAAGAAATTTTCCAATTTGGCATTAAAGAGCTTGGGAGATATGGTGTCACCTTGTCTCACTCCTTTTCCAATTTTTATGTGTGTTGTATTTTCAAACAGCCGAATCTTTGCACCTGCATTTTCATAGATGTTATTAATAATATTAATGTATGCATCTTCAATACCACAGGATTTCAGGGCAATTGTAACTGCTGATGGTTTCACCGAATCAAAGGCTTTTTCACAATCGATAAAAGCCATGCACAATGGAAGTTCATATTCCCTCGCTCTTTCAATTAGTTCTCTCAGTACGTGGATATGATCTATTGTGCTGTAGCCACTCCTGAATCCGGCTTGTTCTCTCGGTTGAGCCATGTCTAGTGTCACCTTTAAGCGGTGTGAAAGAACTTTAGTGAAGATTTTATAAACCACTGATAGGAGGCTGATAGGTCTGTAGTTCCTGAGATCCTCAATGTCACCTTTTTTATTGTAGCAAGGTCATTGTAGCGTTGTTCCAATCCTCAGGAATCTTCCCTTCATTAAGGCATCGAGTGAAAATTTGGGCGAGTACTGTTTTGATTTCTCCACTTGCTTCTTGTATGATGTCTACAGTAATTCCATCTTCTCCTGGAGCTTTTCCCCGCTTCATGTTCTTGATTGCATGTGTAACTTCTGCTGGAAGGACTGGAAGAACTCTGGTACTGGTACCTTTCATGATGTCTGGAGTACATGTATCATCCCTTTCATATAATTTGGAGTAGAAATCTTTTACTCTTGTCAAAATTTCGCCTCTATTTCTTGTTACAGAACCATCTTCTTTTCTGAGTGCCATAATCTGTTTTCTTCCCTTACTGAGATGTCCCTTTGCTATCTTTAGGCTTTGGTTGTTTTCAATTGTTTTCCTTACTAGTTCACAGTTGAATTTGCTTACGTCTTCAGTGATACTTTTTCGTACTGTCTTGCATAGCTTTATATATACCACTTTGGAAGTCACATCTTCTTTAGTTGTCCTCATCTCTCTTCTTTTTTGCATCAACATTTTGGTTTTTCCTGATAATTTGTTCACATGCAACTTGTTCTTAGACCCAGCTAATTTTGTTGCTGTTTCCATAAGAGCTTTGGTTACTTTTCTGTTAACTTCAGAAATATCCACTTCTTCCGATGTTAGGCCTTCTAAAGCAGAGAATCTGTTCTTCAGTTCCAACTTGAAGGTTTTATGGTGTTTTTTAAGGTTGGTTATGTCAATACATTTTGTTTGTCTTATGAGCTTGCCACGTTCGAGTTTAGTGTTGAGGTGCATCTTGCATCTCACCAATCTATGGTCACTCCCTGTGTTGAACTTGTTTAGCACACTGCAGTCTTCTATGACGAATTTTTTGTTACACATAATAAAATCAATTTCATTTGTCGTCCCATTTGGATGTCTCCATGTTCGTTTCCTGTGTGGCTTTTTCTTGAAAAAGGAGTTCAAGATGAAAAACCCTTCTGCCTCTGCAAACTCAACGAGAGTATTTCCACGCTGGTTTCTGTTGCTGTGACCGAATTTACCTACTGAAGTTTCATTCTGTTGTCGTTGCCCTATTTTTGCATTGAAATCTTCCATAATTATCTTTAAGTGCTGCTTACCTTTATTATTTAGATGACGAATTTCCTCATAAAATTCTTCAATTTCTTCTTCAGGATGACTTGTGGTTGGTGCATAAGTTTGAATAATCTGAGCCTGGTATCTTCCCGAGAGTTGGATAACGAGTCGTGCAGCTCTGTCAGAGGAACTTTCAAATTCTACAACTTTATCCTTCAGTTTCTTGTTTATTATAAATCCAACACCACTAGTTCTGCCAGTATCTGTCCCACGATAGTAGAAGAGATGTCCACTTTTCAGTTCAATGAGATCTCCTTTTCTCCTTACCTCACTTAGCCCGACAATGTCCCACTCGATCCTTTGTAGTTCCTCTTCCAATTCAAGAAGCTTTGAATCAGAAGATAGGGATCGTCCATTATATGTAGCCAAGGTCAGCATCAGATGGCAGCCTAGTCCGGTCCTCCGGGGATTCTTGGCACCCTCTGCCTTCATGTTGCACTGGCCGCTGCCTTGGCCAGGTACATTCCAGCTGCCGGAGACTGAGGGCCAAGATTTAAGTTGTGGAGTCATTTTGGAGGGGTTTGGCCATAACTCACCACGCTGGCCAAGCGGGTTGGTGAGTGTGGGATAGCATTTCCTGTAATCTCGATGGTATAGTTATACCGCTGTTGGCGGTCGTCAGAGCCCCTTTAGTGGGAACAGGATGTACCATGAGAAGGCGGGGTTGACATTTGTCAAGGACAGGCTGTGATGTTACGCATCACCTGAACTTACATCCCAAATAATATATATATATATATATATATATTTATATATTCTATAAAGATACCCAAGCAAAAAAAAAAAAAAAAAATATATACAAATATAATTTTGACTCACACCTAGTACAACAGGACATGTTGCCAGAAGAACAGACCACCGATGGACAACTGAAATTTTGAACTGTATTCCGAGGGACAGAAGAAGACCCCATGGGAGATGGATGGATGAAATTCGAAAGCATGCCGGAGTAACATGGAGGAGACAGGCTCAAGACAGACAATTGTGGAAGAAACTTGGGGAGACCTTCATTCAGCAGTGGATTGATAATGGTATATATATATATATATATCATCATTGTCAAATGGTTTCTGTTATAGAACCTTTCAATGTATTTAAATATCTTCTCTAGTACAGCTGTAATCCAGTCGAAAAATTTTTGTACAGGAACTCCAAAACTGTCAGACAAATTATAAATAAAGCAATGTAAATCCTTGGTAATATTACTTTTTATAGTATCAAGTGAAATGAAAATCTGTGGTCTGTACTTCACACCTGCATCCATGATTTTCCTTTAATTAGTATTGGTAACAATATTTAAATTTCCTGTCAGAACATGTCTATAATATTTGCCAACAAATTGAGAGCAAATGTCCTCATGGCAAAAACAGGGTAAATTCTCTAAATCAGTATCTCTAAAGTTCTTACAAAATACATTATAGTTAAAAATCTTTTTACCAAGTGTTGGATCAAGTTTAAATGCAGAAACAACCTCACAGATGTCACCAATTGGATATATTGAAGCAAACTTCTGTAATATTCCTCGAAAAGGAATCCTCTCAAAAAATTTTGTTTGGAGTCTGATGACACAATATCTTCCCTGTAGCTGTTTGGAAGTAACATCTTTTTTATTGTTTTTATAGTAACAGATGTCCATCAGGAGATCCCTGATATATTTATTTTTGAAAGAATAGTCTCTTATTTTTCTTAACAATGCTCTGGTCTTTGCAAAATTAAGGTATTTCATTGCTGCAACAATTTTCTTAATACTATGGGGACAACTTGCCAAGTTCTCAATTTCCATCAAGAAGTTATCAAAGTCAAAAAACGTTTGTCTGTTTTTTTCGATTCCCCCTACAACCTCTTTTTAGGGGTTTCTGAATTCTCTAAATTTTAAAAGGCACTACAAAAAACGTTTTGAATGTTTCTTTTTTCATCATAAGGCACAATTCTTGTTCCATTGAAAAGATTGTTGTGAGACCATAAGGATAAAGGCTTTTTTTGCATTAGCATTTCATGGTTTTCCAATGTGATTCTCTCCTGCTCATTGTATTCAATACCCAAAATTTGTAATAATAATAATAATATTGAAACTATGTTCCTGAAAATGGGCCAGTTCAATATCATTAGGACTTTTGAAAGTTTTTATATCAGATCTGTGTCCATTGTTTCTCAAATTTAGACTGGTGGAAGTTTGTCCAATATAATTTATATGGCATGTGCCACAAGTTATTTGATAAACACAACATTTAATCTTACAAAATCTTGGTGAACTTTCATGTTTACAATTTTGCTCAAAATTCTGGCTTTGCAAGTCTGACATCTCAAGTCTCGACATTTACTAAATGTCAATTTGAAGGGAGAAGTAGAAGGAAAACAGGTAGAAGAAGAATCCAAATTATTTTGCAATTTTTTATTTTTATTATTTTTTTCTATATTTTTAATTATGTCTAAAAACTTAAATGGAGACAGTCTCTTACTTATCGCGGCCAAACCTGCTGCCTCATCTGGACGCGCAGCCCAGTTTATACAGCGCGACGGCTGATGCTGTATGTTTTCTTTCATATTTGTTCCAATCATGAAAAGTATCAGCTCGAATATCAATGCACTAAATCACACAAGTATTTAAACTCAACAGAATACTGTGCAAAAGCTGCAGGTGAACATGTCAAGCAGAAACAGCAAAGGAAAGTTAAATTTTCACTCATGTAATATAATATTAACCACAACAAAACTGTGCAATGCTGCAAGTATTAGATGTAGTTAGTGTAAGTAAAAGAGAATTAACATACAAGCAATCTACCCTCATAAACAAACAAATAGGGCCAAAAACCTTTAGAAAAAACAAAACAAAACTGAAGTGAATAATAAAATGAAGAAACAATGTTAAGAAAGTATATATAAAAAAACGTTTACTTAGAATCCCTGGATCACTCTTCAGGGAAAGACATCCAGAGGCCCTGAGCACACAAGTTCAGTTCAGGTTTCATGAGAATACAAAAATCTCAAAAAAGCAATACTGGATATCCAATTTGAAATTTTGTGTTGTAAATTTTGATGCATATTCTGTCTTCCCTACCTGAACTATAGAAAATACAAAAGAGTCACTAGGATTAAAATTGAACTAAAAAATGAACTATAAAGCACATTACCAAAACAATAATGTTACATGTACTATTGTATAAACAAAAAAGGAACAACAAAACGAAAACTCGGTCAAAATTCTCCCTACAAGATTAAAAGACAGTAACTTTTTTTATATATTCTTAACATTGTTTCGTCATTTTGTTATTCACTTCAGTTTTCTTTTTCTAAAGGTTTTTGGCCCTATTTGTTTGTTTATGAGGGTAGATTGCTTGTATGTTAATTTTCTTTTACTTACACTAACTACATCTAATACTTGCAGCATTGTGCAGTTTTGTTGTGGTTTATATTATATTACATGAGTGAAAATTTAACTTTCCTTTGCTATTTCTGCTTGACATGTTCACTTGCAGCTTTTGCGCAGTATTCTGTTGAGTTTAAATACTTGTGTGATTTAGTGCATTGATATTCGAGCTGATACTTTTCATGATTGGAACAAATATGAAAGAAAATATACAGCATCAGCCGTCGCGCTGTATAAACAGGGCTGCACGTCCAGATGAGGCAGCAGGTTTGGCCGTGATAAGTAAGAGACTATCTCCATTTAAGTTTTTAGACAAAATTAAAAATATAGAAAACAATTATAAAAATAAAAACTTGGAAAAAAATAATAAAAATAAAAACTTGCAAAATAATTTGGATTCTTCTTCTACCTGTTTTCCTTCTACTTCTCCTTCAAATTGACATTTAGTAAATGTCGAGACTTGAGATGTCAGACTTGCAAAGCCAGAATTTTGAGCAAAATTGTAAACATGAAAGTTCACCAAGATTTTGTAAGATTAAATGTTGTGTTTATCAAATAACTTGTGGCACATGCCATATAAATTATATTGAACAAACTTCCACCAGTCTAAATTTGAGAAACAATGGACACAGATCTGATATAAAAACTTTCAAAAATCCTAATGATATTGAACTGGCCCATTTTCAGGAACATAGTTTCGATAATATTATTATTTCAATTTTGGGTATTGAACACAATGAACAGAAGAGAATCACATTGGAAAACCATGAAATGTTAATGCAAAAAAAAAAAGCCTTTATCCTTATGGTCTCAACAATCTTTTCAATGGAACAAGAATGGTGCCTTATGATGAAAAAAGAAACATTCAAAACGTTTTTTGTAGTGCCTTTCAAAATTTAGAGAATTCAGAAACCCCTAAAAAGAGAGGTTGTAGGGGGAATGGAAAAAACAGACAAACGTTTTTTGACTTTGATAACTTCTTGATGGAAATTGAGAACTTGGCAAGTTGTCCCCATAGTATTAAGAAAATTGTTGCAGCAATGAAATACCTTAATTTTGCAAAGACCAGAGCATTGTTAAGAAAAATAAGAGACTATTCTTTCAAAAATAAATATATCAGGGATCTCCTGATGGACATCTGTTACTATAAAAACAATAAAAAAGATGTTACTTCCAAACAGCTACAGAGAAGATATTGTGTCATCAGATTCCAAACAAAATTTTTTGAGAGGATTCCTTTTCGAGGAATATTACAGAAGTTTGCTTCAATATTTCCAATTGGTGACATCTGTGAGGTTGTTCCTGCATTTAAACTTGATCCAACACTTGGTAAAAATATTTTTAACTATAATGTATTTTGTAAGAACTTTGGAGACACTGATTTAGAGAATTTACCCTGTTTTTGCCATGAGGACATTTGCTCTCAATTTGTTGACAAATATTATAGACATGTTCTGACAGGAAATTTAAATATTGTTACCAATACTAATTTAAGGAAAATCGTGGATGCAGGTGTGAAGTACAGACCACAGATTTTCATTTCACTTGATACTATAAAAAGTAATATTACCAAGGATTTACATTGCTTTATTTATAATTTGTCTGACAGTTTTGGAGTTCTTGTATAATTTTTTTCCACTGGATTACCGCTGTACTAGAGAAGATCTTTAAATACATTGAGAGGTTCTATAACAGAAATGATTTCCTACAGGGATGGAAAGAAATTAAGGAAGAAATTGAACAGCTAAGAAACAAGTACTGTATATACTCACGTATAAGTCGACCCCCCCCCACTTTTAGAGGAAAAAATCGTAAGAAATCGGAAACTCGCGAATAAGTCGATCCCGGAATGAAAAAAAATAAAAAAATTCAATGAATTTATTCAAAAACATTTGAAAACGAAAAAAAATTATATATATAATACTAAATTTAATTTGCATACCCAAAAACTTCATCGGATCCCTTCAAAATCTGATTCCGTGTCAGACTCGCCAAACAGTTCAAAAAAGTCTTTCTCCGTCATCGGCGCATCGTCATAAACATTAGTATTCCCATCTATGCCTGCGTCATCAGAATCACTGTCATCATCACTCATAAAAATCTCATCATCCTCTGTGCCATCAAGTTTGTTACTAATGCAACATTTCTTGAATGATTTCACGACCATTTCCGCAGGTATCGCATCCCAAGCATCCTTGACCCATCGCGCAATCAAAACAATATTCGGTTTCTTTAGATTTTCACCCTTGGTTTCAGTCGGCAAATCGGAACTTATCCAATCTGCCCAATACCTCCGCACATTGTCCTTGAAGGGCTTATTAAGGCAGACATCTAGTGGTTGAAGAACAGATGTCAACCCACCTGGCATGACAGCAAGAGTTGTTTTTGAATTTTCTGCAGTTATTTTCACTTCTGCACAACAGTGTGCAACAAACATATCCCACACCAAAAGAGAAGGTTTCCTCAAAAGTGCACCTGGCCTTTTGTTCCACACATTCTTTAACCAGTCAATTGTTCCGGATTCGTTCATCCATCCTTTTTCATGGGCACGAACGAGCACACCAGACGGAAAGACAACGCTTTTCGGCAGAGTTTTGCGTTTGAAAATAATTACCGGAGGTAGCTTACTGCCGTCGGCCAAACAGGAAAGAATAACCGTGAAATTGGATTTTTCGTGGCCAGTCGTTTTGATCAAGATATTTTTTTCGCCCTTTTGGTTCACCGTTTTTTTCGAAACACATGGTGGTTTCATCCATGTTCCCTATTTGGGAAAGTTCAAAAGCAGTCTCTTTTCTCTTTTGAATTACATACTTTTGAAATTCCATTATCTTTGCTTCGAGGTCACGAGGTAACTTTTGTGCAATTTTGGTGCACTGGCGTAGACACAACCCATAGCGGTTCATGAACCTTGTGCACCAACCTGGTGAGGCACGAAAAGTGTTATTTGCAGCTGCAAACTTTTCATCTTTTGTGAGCTTCATTGCTCGCAAACGTATACCAGTTCGCGTTACAATGTAACCATTTTGTCTGCAGCGCACAATCCAATCATTCAAGACACTTTCCAGCTCTGGGAAAGATGTCGTTCCACTGCGCAGCGCCTTTTGCGATTTTGGGATTTTCACCAAGTCCGTTTTTTTTTTATTCCAATCTCGAATCAGTTTTTCGTTAATACCAAATTGACGTGAAGCAGCATAGTTGTTAGTATTTTCTGCAAAAGAAACCACTTTCAACTTGAATCCTGCGTTATAGGACATCCGTTTCTTTACACAATCCGTGTCACCCATAATGGGAGAAACGAGACACGTGCGATTAAGAACAAGCAACACCTAACGCTGGCTGTCTCATGGCTCCGTTACGTCGAAGGTCAGCGCAATCAACTGGTAGTCGGAAGGGTGGAGCTTTCTATGTGCGGCTGTGACTGCGCTGTGGATACACAAAGCCAGGAGAGAGGAGACTTTTCAAAACGCGGAGAAATTCGGAGGGTCGCGATTTCGTAATTCTACCACATCAGTGTTTTTTCTTTCTTTCTTTTTCTTTCAGAGGGTTGCGATTTCGTAACTAATACCGCATCGGCATTTTTATTTCTTTTGGGATGGATTGCCTTTTGCCTCACAGGAAGAACTTTTGGACTTAAGATTTTTTAAACCCCGCGTATAAGTCGACCCCATTACTTTGAAGCTCTCATTTTGTCCCAAATTTCTCGACTTATACGCGAGTATATACGGTATGTTATTGCAACCATTGATAAATGTGTGGGTAATTTTGCTTTCATTTGCAAAAAATTATATTATGAAATCTTATCAAAAGAATTAAGTAATGAAAAAACCTATCAAACTGTAAAATGTCCTGATGTCAAAATTATACAGAAGAAAATTTTTAGTTTTTTTAAACTACTAAATATTAGAGAATCCAAGATTGAATTTCCATACATTTTTGCCACTCCTAAGTTTCATAAGGTTCCGGTTTGTTTCAGATTCATCACCTGCGGTTTCAATAGTTACAATAATAAAGCTGGCAAATTTTTTCTAGAACTGCTGCAGATTATCTACAATAATATTCAAGATGCCGCTTGGATTATTACAGACAACAAAAAAATCTTACAGTTTATCAAGGATAATCAACCATTTAAAGGTGAAATTAATACATATGATTTCAATAATCTGTTTACTTCTATCGATTTACAGGATCTGCATACAGTTCTCTAATGGTATTTTGATGAATTTGGTCACCTTTTGAAAGTCAGCAAGGAATACTGGGGACACCTTTGTAACTTTTGTGTCTTCCACAACTATATTTATGATAAAAATAGAATAATGATTCAAAAACATGGTATTCCTGTGGGTACTTCATTTTCAAGCCTGTTAGCCAATTTATTTCTGCATTATTATGAGAGAAGGATTGTTATGGAGCATGTTCATAATTTTAGATATGTTGATGACCTCATCAGTTTCTGTGTTCTAGGCAAGACTTTTAATATGCAGGATTGTTAGTTATCTCCCGAGCTTGGTTCTGGAAAAAACAAACAGGAATTCTGAGATTGCTTTTTTGGACTTGCAGATTACACTAAAGCATAAAAAATTCTCAATAGACGTATTTGATAAAAGAACAAATTTTGACTTCAGTCCTAAATTACTGAATGTTTGGACTCCAAGAATTCCAAGAACAATACATAGAAACATTATTATATCTCAATTTTTACGTATCCCTCGCATTTGCAATAACAGAGACAATACTACCAAACAGTTAAAAGAGCTTTTTTCCACTTTGAAAGATAATTCTTATCCACCAAAATTTTGTAAATTTTACTTTTGTGATCTCTTATCTACTTACAATCTACATTCTACCCTAAAATATCTTTGTACTAACCACTTCTTAGGGCCACACTTAAAACAATGTTTCTTCCGAGTCGCCCCGGAGACTTATAACACCCGTTCTTTACATCCACTAAAAACATTTATTCGACATTATAGAAATTTAATTATTTCAGAAAGTACCTAGGAAATTACAGCTAAATTTGTTCACTTTGTTTCTGAACACACCTGGAGTTTAATTTTCCAACTTGGTTTTACGTCTTAGCCGCGACTCTCTAAGAATGACTTTGTTTATGTCATGAAGGGTTTGGTGGAAAGATTTTTGTTGCTGTTACTGTCGTTTAATCTTGTAGGGAGAATTTTGACTCAGTTTTTGTTTTGTTGTTCCTTTTTTGTTTATATAACAGTACATGTAACATTATTGTTTTGGTAATGTGCTTTATAGTTCATTTTTTAGTTCAATTTTAATCCTAGTGACTCTTTCGTATTTTCTATAGTTCAGGTAGGGAAGACAGAATGCATCAAAATTTACAACACAAAATTTCAAATTGGATATCCAGTATTGCTTTTTTGAGATTTTTGCATTCTCATGAAACCTGAACTGAACTTGTGGGCTCAGGGCCTCTGGATGTCTTTCCCTGAAGAGTGATCCAGAGATTCTGAGTAAACGTTTTTTTATATATATTTTCTTAACATTGTTTCTTCATTTTGTTATTCACTTCAGTTTTTTTTTTCTAATAGTTTTTGGCCCTATTTGTTTGTTTATGAGGGTAGATTGCTTGTATGTTAATTTTCTTTTACTTATATATCTATATCTATATCATCATCATCAACCATTATCAATCCACTGCTGGATGAAGGTCTCCCCAAGTTTCCTCCACAACAGTCTGTCTTGTGCCAGTCTCCTCCATGTCACTCCTGCATACTTTCGAATTTCATCCAACTATCTCCCATGTGGTCTTCTTCTGGGTCTTTTCCTGTCCCTTGGAATCCAATCTAAAATTTCAGCTGTCCATCGATGGTCTGTCCTTCTGGTATTATGTCCAGCCCATTACCATTTCAGGGATTTAACTCTGATCCTGATGTCTTCCACTGTTGTCATTTTTCGGATCCATGAGTTCCTCTTCTTATCTCTCCTGGTTACACCAAGCATGCACCTCTCCATGCTGCTTTGAGTTGTCTGCAGCCTTTGTATGTCTCTTTTAGTTAAGGTCCAAGTCTCTGCACCATACGTAAGCACTGGAAGGATGCATTGATCAAACACTTTTCTTTTAAGACATAATGGCATATTGCTCTTGAAAATTATGCTGTTTCTTCCAAAAGCTCTCCAAGCAAGTTTTGTACGCCGATTAATTTCTTCATCAATGTGACGCTCACTTGATATCTGCTGTCCAAGATAAACGTACGTGTCTGTTATCTCCTGCTTTTTTCCATCAATCGATAAATCTTCATTTCTTGTAAAAGCATTGAACATCACTTTTGTCTTAGTTCATTTTTAATCCCACTTCTTTACTCTTGTCAGCAAGTTCCTGGATCATACTCTGCAGCTCTGATGGGGTAGTTGCAAAAATGACTATGTCATCAGCAAAACGAAGGTGGGTTAGATAATCTCCATTAATCTTTATTCTTTATCCCTTTCAGGGTTCGTACGGTCCTTAAAAGTCCTTAAGAACTCCTTAATTTCCATTTGCCTTTCTAAGGGCCTTTAAAAAGTCCTTAAGAACTCCTTAATTTCCATTTACCTTTTTAAGGGCCCTTAAGAACTCCTTAATTTCTGTTCTGTTTTTAAGGGCTCTTAAAAAGTCCTTGAAAGCACCGTAATTATATTATATTTGGTCGTTAAAAAGGTCGTAATTTTTTTTTAACCAAAGAAATGTGCGCGTTATGCAGGCCAGCTGGTTTCATTAGCGTACTGATGATGGTTTTACGTCACTAGATCCTAGATCGCATGTCGCAAAATTTACCCATGTTCTGTATTGCTTTTGGCAGTTTGCCAACCAGCTACCTTCAAATCCCTTTGGTTTAGATTAGATTTATTGCTGGCTTCTTTATTTCTTTGTGCGGGGTCAGTGCAGTTCAGATCGTTATCTTCCGTTATTTATTAGAGAATGTGGTATATTCTAGTCCTTTCAACTAGCCAGAAATATGTTCAATATTTAGATGCCGAAAAAGAAAAAAAATGTGCCAAGCAACATGTGGGAGGAAACGTAAATTGATTGAGAGGAATTGCAAATGCTTAGTACGAAAAAACTGAAAGTAGAAAAAAATATTGCTGAATTAGATAAACGTGCAGATGACCTTGCCGCCCAAGGGGAATTGATGAGAGATATGAACTGCTTCCTTCAATCAAATAGTTTTCGAAAATTAATAAAGGAAAAAATTGAAGAATTGGCAGAAATTACCATGTCAGTAGTTGCAAAAAAGGAGCTGAAAAATTAATTTCATTGTAGGTCTACGACCTTTGCTTGACCTCAAAAAAGTGAATATTTACATAATATAATTTCCTTGCAGTCATTGTTAAATTGCATTACTGTTTTTTAAGTTTAAGAGACAAAAACAGATGCATAATAGAAGTAAAAATTCTGAAGGAAATTTCATAGGTGTCTTGTTACTGCAGTTTATTTTAGCTTTTACACCTATACACTATTGCAGGGCTGCTAGACCTGCGCCAATTGCGCCAGCCCATGCCGAAACGTTCTTGCGCCATTCTGCTAAAAAATCGCCATTTCAACGAAATCTGCGCCAAAAGTTGAAATTTACCGGTCATCAATATTTTAGCATTATCTTACGACATTCGAAATCGATTCAGCGGTTAATTCGTACGTGAGATTATTCTGCGGATTCGCGAAGTCCCCTCCGTTTTTTTTTTTTTTTTTTTTGTCGTTTTCAAGATCGATACAAAAGTGAAGAAATTTTCGAGATATTAGTTGGGAAAAGGAGGTGGGGGGGGGTCGTATTCCGCCTGGGGACGTTGTTTTGTCTTTTTAAACGTTCGGAAACGGAAGATAAACGAAGTGCAGATTTTTCCCGTAATCATATTTTTTTTTCACTCGCGATGTTGCTTCTGTTCAGTATTAAATATAATTTCAGCTTGAAATTGTAGGCAACGATTTCCGAAAACGGAAGTTAGGCCGCCCGAAAATTTCCCCGTAATCTTCGGTGACGAGATTCTCACGCTGATTCGAGGAATTCCGTCTTTTTTTTGTTATCATTTGAACCATGTACGAAATCGATGCATAACTGAACTGAAATTTTGGGAGGATTGGTGGTGGTGATGGGGGGTGGGGGTGGGGGGTCGTTTTCTCCTTTGGAGGACGGAATTTCATCCTTCGAAAACGGAAAGTATACGGAGGTAAGATTTCTCTGGTAATCGTAATTTTTTTTTCTCGCGATGTTTCCTCTGCCCAGTATTGTTAGATATCCTTTTATTCCATAAATATTTGTATTTCAGCTTGAAAATGTTGGATAAATTTCCGAAAACTGAAGTCAGACGGAGCGAAGATTTCTTCCTTAATTGTATCGTCCTCCCCCTCCCCTTACCCGCGATGTTTCCGCTCCTATGTAGTTGTTAAATGTCATCACCCTCATAAATGTGTGTGCATTTTAGCTTGATAAGGGTGGGGGAAATTTCCAAAAACAGAAGTGATGAAGTTTGGAAATTTGTAAGAGTTGATGCATGGTGTTCAAAAAAAAAGGATTCATTCTCTGAAAATTACATCATTTATCTAAAATAGTTAAAGCTCTGATATCAGAATTCATGGTTCTCAGGCTGAAAGTTCTTTAAGCATGATGGATAAAATTGTCATCTGAGGGAATAAAAAAAAACTAAAAAAGAAAGAAAAGTAAAAAAAAAAAATGGTAAAGGGAAAACTATGAGCAGAAAAATAAAATAAACAGTGGATGCTGTGCAGTGGCAGAGTCAACAAAAGACAAATATGGCCGTGGAACTTGCTGAGAAGAAAGTAGGGTTTGCTCGCAAGAAGAAACCAGAGCTAATGTTTTAGCAAGTACAAGAACAAAACCAGGAAAAAAAAAACTGTTTGAAGCTCTCTTTCAAAACCACGCTATTTTGTTTGGAATTCACTAATTTTATAATTGTGAATACAGTGGTGTGATCTAGTTAAATATTTTCATAAATAAATTACAGTAAACGATTCAGTTTTGTTCATGCTTTGTAATATTCACACTTTCTCACCATGCAGTCTGATTTTTCACCAAATTAAAAAGTACAGCTTTGTTTTTTTTTCTTCGTCAGTCTCATGTATGTTAATTAAAATTGCTCACGAGCGCTATGGATAAATGAAAGGATTGCTTATATCGCATAACTTGTAATCAATTATCAGGAATACTGATCTTTTGGTTCTTAAGTCTGAATTTTGCCCCTTACGTTCAGGGATCAGAATTTTTAGGAGGTTTTCTTTTTCTCATTTTGATCTACCTTGGGGAACATCTTCACCCTCACACTTTTCTTTTTCCAGATGGAAGGTGCGTTGAACCACTTACTAACTCGCAATCGTCTGCTTAATGTCCATGTCCATATATGCAGGATCCCATGCATGCAAGAACAGTGGCTCTTTCAGACAGCAACAACAAAAAAGTCATACACTGATTCTACTACTGAAGAAGAGGGGGGTGGGTCTCATGCCAAAACGTCACTGTGCAAGCTTTAAGCGATAGAAGCAGCTTTTATCTAACCAACTTTACTAAATCTCGACTATCATCTTATGGTTTTGGTTCCAGTTGTAATTGTTCACAGCAATAACGAAAATTTGACATTGATAATAACTTGATAAAAAACATTGTATGAAGAGTATCATGGTGCAACTGCTTAAAGATGATGCATATAGTTTTCAATGTTATCTTATAGTTTTGGTTCCAATTTGATTATTAAATGCTACATTAGTTTTCCTTTTATATCGAAGGTATGCTTTCCTTCAGAAAACCTTAGGAGTTTGTGATGAACATGCAAACCACGTATGCGTGGCTTGCCAGTTGGTTTCAAAAATAATGTATTTTAATCTGAATGCCATGAATCTCGAAAAATATGCTGCTAAAAACCAACCAAACAGTAATTACATATTATTTATTATTCCTAAGTGTATATTCGCAAGCGTTCAGTATCAATAGCAACAGTTCTTCGACGCAGCAGCATCTTATTTGTGTTACAGCGAAAAAAATGCATTCAGAAGAAAATCCCTGATATTAATGTGTTACGCTTAAAATATTGCAGGTCATGTAGTTTTAAATAAATCATGGGTAGTATAATTGTTTTCCTATTCATCTCACTGTTGGAACGACAGAAATGCTAATTAGCAGTCGTAAGAAAAGCAGTAAAATGTCAACAAACCTGAAATATAAAATTTTTTCATAGTTCATAAAATAATGGTAATTCTGTATATAAACATAACTTAAAACACAGCATGGACTTAAAACAATTGAAAATGCTATCATTAGCTGCTCCCAAACCTGAGTTCTGCACCAAAATGCTAATTTTCTCGCTCCAAAACCCAACCCCCGCAAGGGGATATCTGGTTTACCAGTTATTTGGGGAGTGACGCCCCCACGGCCCGAGCTCACCTTGTGACGGAGTACTTTTCGTTTACTCTTGAACGATAACATCACCGAAGGGACAGCTGTTCATCCAGCTGATGGGGGATGGCGTCCCCACGGCCCGAGCCGATTTTCTCTTATTGTTTTGCTTTTTTCGTCTTAAGTTCTTATAATGACATGTACCCGCCTCAGTTGTAGGCTGCTGAGGTTGTGATGAGGCGCCAGCTCTGGGTTTTGTTCCTCGTTCTCTTCCCTGTCTTTTCTCTTTTATGTTACATTTTCTGTTTTTCCGGAGCTGGTTAGCTTAGACCTACCTGCATGTTTGCCGTGTGCGGTGACCCGTACAGGTGGAAATGAGGATGCTGTAGGCTGAGGTCTTTGGGGGCCGGGTTGTAGTGTCTCCAGGTGCCAACACTCCTCTTTGCCCTCTGCTTCACCCTAAACGGGAGGCTGGGAGCTAACCCACTCCTGGTCAGGAAGTCTGTGGCCGAGTTGCGTCCAGACTTCTAGCGGCTTGTCGTTCTGTTCGGCTGGGTGAGTTGGGGGGTAGGGTGGGCATGCCAAAGGGGTGTTCTCCGGGCACGGGAAAGTCTGGGTGCACGCTGAGCGTGTGTCTGCCCTACCAACTTGCTATATCCGCTGACTATCCCTAGAGCCGTGTCCTGCGTCCTCTTGGGCTTGCGGACCTCCGGCTCTCCCTCGTTGGGCTCGGTAGTGGGTGGGGAGGTTGGCGGACGAATCTATTTTTCTTCTCATGGCAACACAAAGTGTTTCCCATGCTGTTAATTTGAAGCGCCGTGTGGAGGAAGGGACACCCTCCTCCACTAAGAAACTTCTAAGTACAAACTGCAATGCTCTGTTTCTTCTAATCCATTCTGTTGATCCTGCACAATCCCTCAGTTCGAAGAGTCCTTTTTGGATTAATAAGGCTCTTCAGGCCGTTGCGGGCTCACCAAAGAGTGTTAAGAAGCTCCCGTCAGGGGATCTTCTTGTGGAGACATCTAATCCACGCCACAGTGCCTCCTTGCTGGAGACGACCGTTCTGCTGGACATTCCTGTGCAGATCTCGCCCCATGGTTTGCTCAATTCCTCTCGCGGGGTCATCAACTCCCGCGACCTGCTGGAATGCAGCGATGAGGAATTGCTGGAAGAACTTGGGGAACAACATGTCACTGGGGTTCGCCGTATTCTTTTCCGGCGTAATGGGAAGTCTATTCCCTCCCGGAACATCGTGCTGACATTTGACTCACCTACCCTGCCCACTTCCATCAAGGCGGGGTACTTGCGGCTCGATGTTCGACCATATATCCCGAACCCCTTGAGATGTTTCAAGTGCCAGCATTACGGTCACTCCCAGCAGTCTTGCCGTAATGTAGCAAAGTGTGGGCGCTGTGGGTCGCCTGAACACTCTTTGGCGGACTGCTCCGCTGACTCGGATCACTGTGTCAACTGCGAGGGATCTCACCCGGCTTCTTCTAAGCAGTGCCGAAAGTGGATCGAGGAGCAGGCTATCCAACGCCTGAAGACGACCGAACATCTGTCTTATCCTGAAGCCAGACGGCGGATAGCTCCTCTACCAACAAGCCGGCGCTCCTATGCATTGGTTGTGGTCCAGAAGGCTACTGTTGCGGTGCAGACTGAGGTGACCATCCCAGCGCGGTGTCCTTATGTTTTTGAGGACATCGTTGCTGCCGGATTGGAGGCACTGAAGTCTCGCCGCATTGAATCCAAGGCGCCATTACCATCGACGCCTAATACATCCTCTGTGCAGAAAGCATCCTCTGCCAGCACTGGGACCCAGTCCCAGGGCGCACCTAAGAAGAGGCCGGAAAAGGTGAAATCAGGTTCCTCCCCCTCGAAACAGAGCAAGAAACCACCAAAACCTCCGGTAGCGCAGCCCTGTGTGGGTAAGCACAGCCCTGTGTTGCCTCCGGACATTGTAGATGGTCAGGAGCTGATGGACGACTCGGAGACATTCTAGTCGTCTGTCATTTTCGTTTTTTCATCCTTTCCTTTTATTTTTCATTCTGGCTACGCTCATTCAGTGGAATTGCCGAGGTCTGCGTTCACGCATTGACGATTTAAAAGGCTTACTGTCTTCGCACACACCCGTGTGCGTGTGTCTCCAGGAGACAAAGCTTCGCACGACAGACACTCCTTCGCTGCGGAGACATTCTTTCCGCAAAGATCACCAGGACGACGTCATTGCCTGTGGAGGAGTGGCCGTCGTTGTCCCTCATGGTGTCCCTGTCACTGCGGTTGCCCTTCGGACGACTTTGTAGGCAGTGGCAGTGCGACTATCTGTGAACACTCTGCTCACGGTGTGTTCCATCTACATACCGCCAACTGAAGCTGTAAGCCTTTCGGATCTGGAAGATTTAGTTGACCAGCTGCCGCCTCCTTTCTTCATCTTAGGAGATTTCAATGCACACAATCCGTTGTGGGGTTCTGCCACTCGTGACTCCAGGGGCCGTGTTGTTGAGTCCCTTCTCTCCAACACGTCCCTCTGTCTCCACAACACCGGGGCAGTCACTTACTTTCATGAACCCACCCATGTCCTTGAGTTCGCCATCGTTATATCCTGACTGATCCTGGAGCGTGTCTGATGATCCCCTTGGCAGTGATCATTTTCCCATCTTTCTCCGTCTAGCAGGTGACGGGTACCGTCATCCTACTCGCCCTGCTAGATGGGCTATCGAGACTCATTCACGGCTTCAGCGATCATTACTCCAGTCATGGTGACCTCGGGCCAAGTGGGACTCATTCACGGCTTCAGCGATCATTACTCCAGTCATGGTGACCTCGGGTACGATCGATGAAGCTGTTGCGGCGGTAACGGATTGTCTTGTGCATGCGGCAGACTTTACCATCCCTAAGTCTTCGACTAACCTTCCACGTTGTCCAAGACCTTGGTGGAATTCCACTTGCAAGGCAGCTCGTCAGGCCCAACATCGGGCTTGGGATAGGTTTCGTCGGTACCCCACCGACGCGAACTACTTGCTTTCAAGAGAGCCAAATCTTACGCGCGTTTGGTACGTCGTCGTAGCCAACGGGAATCTTGGATACGATACGTATCCGGGATTAACACCACTACCAGCTCTGAGATCGTTTGGGACAGGATCCGCAAGATTCGGGGTAAGTACCCTTCTGGGGAAATCTCCATTCTTGAGAGTGGTGGAGGAACGGTTGCTGACGCTCAGGGTATTGCTGACTGTCTGGGCGCCGCATTTTCTTCGGTGTCCAGCAGTCGCGATTACGCTGCTTCGTTCCGGCAGGTACAGCCGCGGCTTGAACGGTCCAAGGTATCCTTTGGACCGTTTTCCGCTGCCGATTATAACAGCCCGCTGACTGCCGTCGAACTGAAGATTGTCCTGAATCGGTCCGGCCGAACATCTGTCGGACCGGATAACATCCATTATGAAATGCTGAAGCACCTTTCTCCGTCCTCTCTTGAATGTCTGCTGGTCCTGTTTAACAGGATCTGGCACGAGCGCGACTTTCCCGAATCTTGGCGCACTGCCATTGTCGTTCCTGTTCTCAAACCTGGTAAAGATCCCGCTAACCCGTTGAACTACCGACCAATTGCTATGACGAGCTGCCTTTGCAAAGTACTAGAGCGCATCATCAATTTTCGTTTGGTTTTTTATTTGGAATCACGTCACCTTCTTTCACCTCATCAGAGTGGATTTCGGAAATTCCGTTCCACCTCGGATCATCATCTACGCCTTGAGACATCTGTCAGGGAGGCGTTTGTCCGGCGTCAGCACATGGTCTCCGTGTTCTTCGACATGGAAAAAGCTTACGATCGAACCTGGAGATATGGCATTCTCCGTGATCTGCGTGACTGCGGATTGCGGGGAAATTTGCCAACCTTCATTGCCGGATTTCTCCAGGACCGGATGTTCCGTGTGCGCGTCGGATCGACCCTCTCTGCGTTATACCCACAAGAGCAGGGTGTCCCTCAAGGCTCCATTCTTTCTGTGACATTGTTCATCCTTCGTGTAAATCATATTTTCACTCTACTTCCTCCGTCGGTTCATGGCTCCATGTACGTGGATGATCTGCAGATCTCTTGCGCATCTGTCAACATGCGCATCATTGAGCGGCAGCTGCAGTCGGCCATTAATAAGATCTCTACCTGGGCCTCCCACAATGTATTTGGCTTCTCGACCCAGAAGACCGTTTGCATGCATTTTTGCCGCAAACGGGGTCTTCACCCAGACCCTAACCTCCGTCTGGGGTGTTCTACCATCCCTGTGGTGTCAGAAGTCAAGTTCCTTGGGCTAACTTTTGACCGAGCTCTCACCTTCCGACCTCACATCCAGTCTTTGAAGGTGAGGTGCACGATGTCATTGGGTATCCTGAAGGTCCTCTCTCGAACATCTTGGGGGGCTGACAGGTGCTCAATGCTTCGCATTTACCATTCTCTGATTCGGTCAAAGTTAGACTTCGGTTGCATAACGTACGGTTCGGCACGTCCTTCCGTGTTGCGGCCTCTGAATCCTGTCCATCACCAGGCTCTGCGGCTATGCACTGGTGCTTTCCGTACCTCTCCCGTGCATAGCCTGTATGCGGAGGCTCATGAGCCGCTGTTATGCATCCATCGTAAGCAGCTGTCTCTTCAGTTTTACACAAAACTGAAATCTCTTCCTGATCATCCGCTGCATGGTTCCATCTTCCAACCGGCCTGTGTCCGCTTATTTTCCAACCGCCCCTCCTGTGTTCCAACGTTCGGGATTCGGATGTCTGCCATAGTGTGCGATGCTGGTCTAGACTTGTCAACGATTGGTTTGACCCGGTTCTACAATGAACCGCCTTGGCAGCCGGTTCAAGAAACGGCTGACCTTTCCCTTTGTGTGTGGCCAAAGTCTTCCACTCCTGCTCTGGTGTACCAGCAGCTCTTTGCCGAGAAACAGTCTCTCTTCCCGGATTTCGTGCCTGTATTTACTGACGGGTCGAAATCCGGTGAGGTTGTTGGATCCGCTTTCGTGTGTGGCGATGCCTCCCATGCTGAGAGGCTTCCGCCTGAATCCACCGTCTTTTCGGCAGAGATGCGTGCGGTACACCTCGCTTTGTGTCACATACGGTCTAGATATCATCGTCGCGCTTTGATTTGCTCCGATTCCCAGTCCGTCATCCAAGTTTTATCTTCTCCAGAGGACACGGACTCACCTGTCATCCGTGATGTCCGTCGTCTTCTTGGAACTTTGAGGGGTGATGGCTTCCTGGTCCGATTCTGTTGGGTTCCTGGCCATGTTGGGATCCGGGTAACGAGCTGGCAGATCTCTCTGCCAGGTCTGTTTCCTCCATGTCGCCAGCTCGGCTGCCACTGTCTTTCCGAGATTATCGGCCGTTGATCCGGAAATTTGTTATGGATGAGTGGCAGTCCCTGTGGTCTCAGCAGGGCAGCAATAAACTCTATGCCATCAAACCACAGATCGGACTTTGGATGTCTAGTTTGCGGAAGAACCGTCGTGAGGAAGTTGTTCTTGCACGTCTCCGCTTTGGACACTGTCGTTTTACTCACCGCTTTTTGCTGTGTGGCGAAAGTGTCCCGGTGTGTGAGACGTGCAACTGTCGTCTCACTGTCCTTCATGTTTTGTGTACTTGTGTTCGGTTTTGTGATCATCGTTTTCGTCATTTTCACTCTCATCTGTTGGACGAAGGAGCAGCTACGCTGCTAACCATTATTGGCGAAGCCTGCGACATGAAAGCAGTGTTTTCGTTTTTACACGATATTGACTTTTTTAAACTGATCTAGATTTTACCTTGTTCACTATCATATTTCATTTTTTACCACATCAGCCTGTTTTTAACCTTGTGTACGTTTTTATTGCTTTAGTTTTGTTTTGATGTCTTTTGTTTGGCGCTCTTTGGCCAACCATGGCCCTTGCGCCATTAAAATCAATTAACCAACCAACCAACCAAAACCCAACTTTTCTGCTCCAAATTGCATATTTCCCTGCTCCAAGAATTGCTCCAAAACATGGTAGGGGCACTAACACCCCTGCTATTGCCAAATGTTGAAAATCAATCTGCAATTAAATGTATGGAAGAAGTTACTACAAGTGCAACAGCTGTAGAATTTAAAAAATAAATAAAAATAAAAATGCAACAGTTACACAAGCAAAAATGTGTTATTCATCCAAATCTACGAAAACCAAAATTTTCTCCAGATTTGGGAATTTGGAAGCTGTGTAGTAAATAAATACTTAAAAGAAAGTGATGCTTCACTGTTCAGTTTTGATTCTTTGAATTCTGCCAATGTAGTTTTGAAATTTATGCAAATATTTTTATTGAACTTAAGGCTTTCAATTCCTATGATATGATTTAAGTTACGATGAACTTGTGTGTTTCGATTTGATTTAGATAGTGTGTTTACTTGCTTCATTAACCTAAAACAGGTTTAACAAGCTGTGCTGCATGTTTATAAAAGTGTTATTTTTCCAGCTGCAGCACTTGTAGTGATGCCACCCACAGAATTAATGCATTTAGTTTCTTAGCCTGTGTTCATACATATTTGTAAAAGTAATTCTAATGGAAGGAATTAAGTTATTGAATGGAAAGGTAAAGATACAAAAATTTTTAATTCTGACAATCACAGCCATATGAAATTCTAAGCTGTATTTGTAATGCTGTTTTTGTTAAAATGATTTTGTAAATTAATAAAAAAATATAAATTCGGATAAACTTTGAAGGAAAAACAAGTGCAAATTTAAAAAGTTTCCGAAACCACAAGATGGGCCTATAATCACAATTAATGGGTGAAAATTTGTTGAAAATTGAAATTCCAAAGTAAATAAATTTTATGCTTCACACCACAATACGAAGAAGCAAAGCGTTAGTTCTGTAGATGCAAAGATATGCTTCAGGACAAATAATGGATCCAGTATTACGAGTAAATAATGTATATAAGGAACTTTTAAGTTAGTTGGTTTTTCTGTTGGAGTATTTAGGTTTATTTTAGTAGAACTAATTTTAATTCATATATTTGTGCAATGGAATATTCATTAGTTTCAACAAAATTGATTTATTGTGTTAAAATGACTTATGTTGTAATAGTTAACTCACATTTTGTATATTGTGTATATTTGCATGCACCGATTATGAAGTCCTTAAAAAAAATGTAAAGGTCCTTAAAAATAGCCTGAAGGACCTTAAGAGAACCCCTTAATTTCCATTTTCAAAAAGAGTATGAACCTTGCCTTTGTTTTCCCAGTTCAGTGATTGAAAGACATTTTCCAATGTGGCATTAAAGAGCTTCGGAGATATGGTGTCAACTTGTCTCACTCCCTTTCTAATTTTTATGTGTGTTGTATTTTCCAACAGCCGAATCTTTGCACTTGCATTTTCATAGATGTTATTAATAATATTAATGTATGCATCTTCAATACCGCAGGACTTCAAAGCCATTGTAACTGCTGATGGTTTCACCAAATCAAAGGCTTTTTCATAATCGATAAAAGCCATGCACAATGGAAGTTCATATTCCCTTGCCCTTTCCATTAGTTCTCTCAGTACGTGGATATGATCTATTGTGCTGTAGCCACTCCTGAATCCAGCTTGTTCTCTCGGTTGAGCCATGTCCAGTGTTACCTTCAAGCGGTGTGAAAGAACTTTAGTGAAGATTTTATAAACCACTGATAGGAGGCTGATAGGTCTGTAGTTCCTGAGATCCTCAATGTCACCTTTTTTATGTAGCAAGATCATTGTAGCATTGTTCCAATCCTCAGGAATCTTCCCTTCATTAAGGCATTGAGTGAAAATTTGGGCGAGTACTGTTTCGATTTCTCCACTTGCTTCTTGTATGATGTCTACAGTAATTCCATCTTCTCCTGGAGCTTTTCCCCGCTTCATGTTCTTTATGGCATGTGCAACTTCTGCTGGGAGGACTGGAAGAACTCTGGTACTGGTACTTTTCATGATGTCTGGAGTACATGTATCATCCCTTTCGTATAATTTGGAATAGAAATATTTCACTCTTGTCGAAATTTCACCTCTATTTCTTGTTACAGAACCATCTTCTTTTCTCAGTGCCATAATTTGTTTTCTTCCCTTACTGAGATGTCCCTTTGCTATCTTTAGGCTTTGGTTGTTTTCAATTGCTTTCCTTACTAGTTCACAGTTGAATTTCCTTACGTCTTCAGTGATACTTTTTCCTACTGTCTTGCATAGCTCTATATATTCCACTTTGGAAGTCACATCTTCTTTAGTTGTCCTCATCTCTCTTCTTTTTTGCATCAACATTTTAGTTTTTCCTGATAATTTGTTCATATGCAACTTGTTCTTAAACCCAGCTAATTTTGTAGCTGTTTCCATAAGAGCTTTGGTTACTTTTCTGTTAACTTCAGAAATATCCACTTCTTCCGATGTTAGGCCTTCTAAAGCAGATAATCTGTTCTTTAGTTCCAACTTGAAGGTATTATGGTGTTTTTTTTAGGTTGGTTATGTCAATACATTTTGTTTGTCTTATGAGCTTGCTACGTTTGAGTTTAGTGTTCAGGTGCATCTTACATCTCACCTATCTATGGTCACTATCTGTGTTGAACTTGTTTAGCACAGTGCAGTCTTCTATAACGAATTTTTTGTTGCACATAATAAAATCAGTTTCATTTGTCGTCCCATTTGGATGTCTCCATGTCCATTTCCTGTGTGGCTTTTTCTTGAAAAAGGAGTTCAAGATGAAAAACCCTTCTGCTTCTGCAAACTCAACAAAAGTATTTCCACGCTGGTTTCTGTTGCTGTGACCGAATTTACCTACTGAAGTTTTATTCTGTTGCTGTTGCCCTATTTTTGCATTGAAATCTCCCATAATTATCTTTAAGTGCTGCTTACCTTTATTATTTAGATGACGAATTTCCTCATAAAATTCTTCAATTTCTTCTTCAGGATGACTTGTGGTTGGTGCATAAGTTTGAATAATCTGAGCCTGGTATCTTCTCGAGAGTTGGATAACGAGTCGTGCAGCTCTGTCAGAGGAACTTTCAACTTCTACAACTTTATCCTTCATTTTTTTGTTTATTATAAATCCAACACCACTAGTTCTGCCAGTATCTGTGCCACGATAGTAGAAGAGATGTTTCAGTTCAACGAGATCTTCTCCTTTTCTCCTTACCTCACTTAGCCCGATGATGTCCCACTTGATCCTTTGTAGTTCCTCTTCCAATTCAAGGAGCCTTGAATCAGAAGATAGGGAGCGTCCATTATACGTAGCCAAGGTCAGCATCAGATGGCAGCCTAGTCCGGTTCTCCTGGGATTCTTAGCACCCTCTGCCTTCATGTCGCACTGGCCGCTGCCTTGGCCAGGTACATTCCAGCTGCCGGAGACTGAGGGCCAAGATTTAAGTTGTGGAGTCATTTTGGAGGGGTTTGGCCATAACTCACCACACTGGCCAAGCGGGTTGGTGCTTGTGGGATAGCATTTCCTCTAATCCCTATGGTATAGTTATACCGCTATTGGCGGTCGTCAGATCCCCTTTAGTGGGAACATGATGTACCTCGAGAAGGCGGGGTTGACATTTGTCAAGGAGAGGCTGTGATGTTACGCATCATCCTGACCTTACATCCCTATATATATATATATATATATATATATATCATCATCATTGTCAACCATTATCAATCCACTGCTGTACGAAGGTCTCCCCAAGTTTCCTCCACAACGGTCTGTCTTGTGCCAGTCTCCTCCATGTCACTCCCGTATACTTTCGAATTTCATCCACCCATCTTCCATGTGGTCTTCTTCTGGGTCTTTTCCTGTCCCTTGGAATCCAATCTAAAATTTCGGCTGTCCATCGATGGTCTGTTCTTCTGGCAGTATGTCCAGCCCATTGCCATTTCACGGATTTAACTCTGATCATGATGTCTTCCACTCTTGTCATTTTTCGGATCCAGGTGTTCCTCTTCTTATCTCTCCTGGTTACACCAAGCATGCGCCTCTCCATGCTGCTTTGAGTTGTCTGCAGCCTTTGTATGTCTCTTTTATCTAAGGTCCACGTCTCTGCACCATACGTAAGCACTGGAAGGATGCATTAATCAAACACTTTTCTTTTAAGACATAATGGCATATTGTTCTTGAAAATTATGCTATTTCTTCCAAAAGCTCTCCAGGCAAGTTTTGTACGCCGACTAATTTCTTCACCAATGTGACCCTCACTTGATATCTGCTGTCTAAGATACACGTATGTGTCTGTTATCTCCAGCTTTTCTCCATCAATCGATAAATCTTCATTTCTTGTAAAAGCATTGAACATCACTTTTGTCTTCTGAAAGTTCATTTTTAATCCCACTTCTTTACTCTTGTCAGCAAGTTCCTGGATCATACTCTGTAGCTCTGATGGGGTAGTTGCAAAAATTACTGTCATCAGCAAAACGAAGGTGGGTTAGATACTCTCCATTAATCTTTATCACTTTGTTTTCCCAGTTCAGTGATTGAAAGACATTTTCCAATGCGGCATTAAAGAGCTTCGGAGATATGGTGTCAACTTGTGTCACTCCTTTTCCAATTTTTATATGTGTTGTATTTTCAATCAGCCGAATCTTTGCATTTTCATAGATGTTATTAATAATATTAATGTACGCATCTTCAATACCGCAGGATTTCAGAGCCTTTGTAACTGCTGATGGTTTCACCGAATCAAAGGCTTTTTCATAATCTATAAAAGCCATGCACAATGGAAGTTCATATATATATACATTACATACATACACTATCTACCAACAAGTGATTGGACACCCCAGCAATCGAAGATATCTGTGGTCCTAATACACGTCACGGCAGCAGCCGTTAAATATCGTGTGGGAAACAACAACTCAACCATTCGCATGCAAGATGCCACGCAGTTCGGAGCTCTCTGATTTCGAGAAAGGTGTAATCGTCGGGTATCACAGAAATAGCCGATCCATACGTGACATATCCAGCTAGTTGAAGTACCCAAAATCGACAGTGGCCTACGTGATTGGCAAGTGGAAGATGAGAGGTGACTATCGGAATGTGCTCCGACCCGGCAAACCCACAAAACTGGGAGTTAGAGACCGACGGGTGCTGGCCAGAGAAATTCGGAAGAACCGCACCAAATCGATGGGCCACATTCGCGAGGAGTTTCAAAATGCATCCGGAAGTGTTCTTTTGATGAATACCATCCGTAAGGAAGCCCATCTGCTCGGTTATCATGGAGGTGTTGCCGCCCACAAGCCTTTGATCACCAAGTCCAATAGCGCTGCTCGTCTAACATGGTGCAAAGAACGTCGACAGTGGACTGTTGAGCAGTGGAAACAGGTTCTCTGGAGCGACGAATCAAGGTTCACCCGGTACCGTTCAGATGTCTGGGTTTGGCGTCTGCCTGAAGAACGCCTCCTGCCGGAATGTATTGTGCCAACTGTGAAGTTCGGCGGCGGTGGAATTATGCTATGGGGGTGTTTCTGCTGTTATAGCACCGGACCCTTGGTTGCAATTTCTGGAAGACTCAACGCCGAGACCTACTGCACCATTTTGGATTACTATGCGCTTCCTACGTTGTGGCAGTTTTACGGGGTGGACCCCATATTACTTTCAGGATGACAATGCCACCTGTCATGTTGCGAGGTCCACCATGGCTCGGTATGGTGACAATATGGTCAATCGAATGGACTGGTCTGAGCAGAGCCCGGTCCTTAACCCCATCGAGCACCTCTGGGACGAGTTGGATCGTCGACTTAAGGGGTGCCCCCACTGTCCGAAATCGGTGAAGGAACTGACCTGTCTTCTCCAAGCCGAGTGGAAGAAAATACCACTAGCCGTCGTACAACACTTGGTTGAGAGTATGCCCCGGAGGGTCGCAGCTGTAATCGCCGCTTGTGGAGGTTCCACCAACTATTGAAGGTGAATAAACTTTGTTTTCCTTTGCTATCACAGGTATCCAATTACTTGTTGGTAGAGAGTGTATATATATATATATATATATATGGGATGTAAGGTCAGGTGATGCGTAACATCACATCCTCTCCTTGACAAATGTCAACCCCGCCTTCTCGTGGTGCATCCTGTTCCCACTAAAGGGGCTCTGACGACCGCCGATAGCGGTGTAACTATACCATCGGGATTTGAGGAAATGCTCTCCCATACTCACCAACCCACTTGGCCAGCGTGGTGAGTTATGGCCAAACCCCTGCAAAATGACTCCACAACTTAAGTCTTGGCCCTCAGTCTCCGGCAGCTGGAATGTACCTGGCCAAGGCAGCGGCCAGTGCGACATGAAGGCAGAGGGTGCTAAGAATCCCAGGAGAACCGGACTAGGCTGCCATCTGATGCTGACCTTGGCTACGTATAATGGACGCTCCCTATCTTCTGATTCAAGGCTTCTTGAATTGGAAGAGGAACTACAAAGGATCAAGTGGGACATCATCGGGCTAAGTGAGGTAAGGAGAAAAGGAGAAGATGTCGTTGAACTGAAACATCTCTTCTACTATCGTGGCACAGATACTGGCAGAACTAGTGGTGTTGGATTTATAATAAACAAAAAACTGAAGGATAAAGTTGTAGAAGTTGAAAGTTCCTCTGACAGAGTTGCACGACTGCTTATCCAACTCTCGAGAAGATACCAGGCTCAGATAATTCAAACTTATGCACCCACCTCAAGTCATCCTGAAGAAGAAATTGAAGAATTTTATGAGGAAATTTGTCATCTAAATAATAAAGGTAAGCAACATTTGGAGATAATTATGGGAGATTTCAATGCAAAAATAGGGCAACGGCAACAGAATGAAACTTCAGTAGGTAAATTCGGTCACGGCAACAGAAACCAGCGTGGAAATACTCTCATTGAGTTTGCAGAGGCAGAAGGGTTTTTCATCTTGAACTCCTTTTTCAAGAAATAGCCACACAGGAAACGGACATGGAGACATCCAAATGGGACGACAAATGAAATTGATTTTATTATGTGTAACAAAAAATTCGTCATAAAAGACTGCAGTGTGCTAAACAAGTTCAACACAGGTAGTGACCATAGATAGGTGAGATGTAAGATGCATCTCAACACTAAACTTGAACGTGGCAAGCTCATAAGACAAACAAAATGTATTGACATAACCAACCTTAAAAAACACCATAATACCTTCAAGTTGGAACTGAAGAACAGATTCTCTACTTTAGAAAGCCTAACATCGGATGAAGTGGATATTTCTGAAGTTAACAGAAAAGTAACCAAAGCTCTTATGGAAACAGCAACAAAATTAGCTGGGTTTAAGAACAAGTTGCATATGAACAAATTATCAGGAAAAACCAAAATGTTGATGCAAAAGAAGAGAGATGAGAACAACTAAAGATGTGACTTCCAAAGTGGAATATATAGAGCTATGCAAGACAGTACGAAAAAGTATCACTGAAGACGCAAGGAAATTCAACTGTGAACTAGTGAGGAAAGCAATTGAAAACAACCAAAGCCTAAAGATAGCAAAGGGACATTTCAGTAAGGGAAGAAAACAGATTATGGCACTGAAAAAAGAAGATAGTTCTGTAATAAGAAATAGAGGTGAGATTTTGACAAGAGTGAAAGATTTCTACTCCAAATTATATGAAAGGGATGATACATGTACTCCAGACATCATGAAAGGTACCAGTACCAGAGTTCTTCCAGTCCTCCCAGCAGAAGTTGCACATGCAATCAAGAACATGAAGTGGGGAAAAGCTCTAGGAGAAGATGGAATTACTGTAGACATCATACAAGAAGCAAGTATAGAAATCGAAACAGTACTCGCCCAAATTTTCACTCGATGCCTAAATGAAGGGAAGATTCCAGAGGATTGGAACAATGCTACAATGATCCTGCTACATAAAAAAGGTGACATTGAGGATCTCGGGAACTACAGACCTATCAGCCTCCTATCAGTGGTTTATAAAATCTTCACTAAAGTTCTTTCACACCGCTTGAAGGTAACACTAGACATGGCTGGATTCAGGAGTGGCTACAGCACAATAGATCATATCCACGTACTGAGAGACCTAATTGAAAGAGCGAGGGAATATGAACTTCCATTGTGCATGGCTTTTATCGATTATGAAAAAGCCTTTGATTTGGTGAAACCGTCAGCAGTTACAATGGCTCTGAAATCCTGCGGTATTGAAGATGCATACGTTAATATTATAAATAACATCTATGAAAGTGCAAGTGCAAAGATTCGGCTGTTGGAAAATACAACACACATAAAAATTGGAAAGGGAGTGAGACAAGGTGACACCATATCTCCTAAGCTTTTTAATGCCACATTGGAGGGTGTCTTTCAGTCGCTGAGCTGGGAAAACAAGGGGATAAAGATTAATGGAGATTATCTAACCCACCCTTGTTTTGCTGATGACATAGTAATTTTTGCAACTACCCCATCAGAGCTGCAAAGTATGATCCAAGAACTTGCTGACAAGAGTAAAGTAGTGGGATTAAAAATGAACTTTCAGAAGACAAAAGTAGTGTACAATACTTTTATAAAAAATGAAGATTTATCGATTGATGGGGAAAGCTGGAGATAACCAATACCTACATTTATCTTGGACAGCAGATATCAAGTGAGGGTCACATTGATGAAGAAATTAATCGGTGTGTAAAACTTGCCTGGAGGGCTTTTGGAAGAAACAGTATAATTTTCAAGAGCAATATGCCATTATGTCTTAAAAGAAAAGTGTTTGATCAATGCATCCTTCCAGTGCTTACGTATGGTGCAGAGACGTGGACCTTAACTAAAAGAGACATAGAAAGGCTGCAGACAACTCAAAGATGCATGGAGAGGTGCATGCTTGGTGTAACCAGGAGAGATAAGAAGAGGAACTCGTGGACCCGAAAAATGACAAGAGTGGAAGACATGATCAGAGTAAAATCCCTGAAATGGCAATGGGCTGGACATACTGCCAGCACGACTGACCATAGATGGACAGCTGAAATTTTAGATTGGAATCCAATGGACAGGAAAAGACCCAGAAGAAGACCACATGGGAGATGGGTGGATGAAATTTTAAAGTATGCAGGGGTGACATGGAGGAGACTGGCACAAGACAGACCGTTGTGGATGAAACTTGGGGAGACCTTCATCCAGCAGTGGATTGATAATGGTTGACAATGATGATTATGATATATATATATATATATATATATCATCATCATCATCATCATTGTCAACCATTATCAATCCACTGCTGGACGAAGGTCTCCCCAAGTTTCCTCCACAACGGTCTGTCTTGTGCCAGTCTCCTCCATGTCACCCCTGCATACTTTCGAATTTCATCCACCCATCTCCCATGTGGTCTTCTTCTGGGTCTTTTCCTGTCCCTTGGAATCCAATCCTGTAAAATTTCGGCTGTCCATCGATGATCTGTCCTTCTGGCAGTATGTCCAGCCCATTGCCATTTCAGGGATTTAACTCTGATCATGATGTCTTCCACTCTTGTCATTTTTCGGATCCACGAGTTCCTCTTCTTATCTCTCCTGGTTACACCAAGCATGCACCTCTCCATGCTTCTTTGAGTTGTCTGCAGTCTTTGTATATCTCTTTTAGTTAAGGTCCACGTCTCTGCACCATACGTAAGCACTGGAAGGATGCATTGATCAAACACTTTTCTTTTAAGACATAATGGCATATTGCTCTTGAAAATTATGCTGTTTCTTCCAAAAGCTCTCCAGGCAAGTTTTGTACGCCGATTAATTTCTTCATCAATGTGACCCTCACTTGATATCTGCTGTCCAAGATAAACGTACGTTTCTGTTATCTCCAGCTTTTCTCCATCAATCAATAAATCTTCATTTCTTGTAAAAGCATTGAACATCACTTTTGTCTTCTGAAAGTTCATTTTTAATCCCACTTCTTTACTCTTGTCAGCAAGTTCCTGGATCATACTCTGCAGCTCTGATGGGGTAGTTGCAAAAATGACTACGTCATCAGCAAAACGAAGGTGGGTTAGATAATCTCCATTAATCTTTATCCCTTTGTTTTCCCAGCTCAGCGACTGAAAACACCCTCCAATGTGGCATTAAAGAGCTTCGGAGATATGGTGTCACCCTTGTCTCACTCCCTTTCCAATTTTTATGTGTGTTGTATTTTCAAACAGCCGAATCTTTGCACTTGCATTTTCATAGATGTTATTAATAATATTAATGTATGCATCTTCAATACCGCAGGTTTTCAGAGCCATTGTAACTGCTGATGGTTTCACCGAATCAAAGGCTTTTTCATAATCAATAAAAGCCATGCACAATGGAAGTTCATATTCCCTCGCTCTTTCAATTAGTTCTCTCAGTACGTGATATGATCTATTGTGCTGTAGCCACTCCTGAATCCAGCTTGTTCTCTCGGTTGAGCCATGTCCAGTGTTACCTTCAAGCGGTGTGAAAGAACTTTAGTGAAGATTTTATAAACTACTGATAGGAGGCTGATAGGTCTGTAGTTTCCGAGATCCTCAATGTCACCTTTCTTATGTAGCAGGATCATTGTAGCGGTGTTCCAATCCTCAGGAATCTTTCCTTCATTAAGGCATCGAGTGAAAATTTGGGCGAGTATTGTTTCAATTTCTCCACTTGCTTCTTGTATGATGTCTACAGTAATTCCATCTTCTCCTGGAGCTTTTCCCCGCTTCATGTTCTTGATTGCATGTGCAACTTCTGCTGGAAGGACTGGAGGAACTCTGGTACTGGTATCTTTCATGATGTCTGGAGTGCATGTATCATCCCTTTCATATAATTTGGAGTAGAAATCTTTCACTCTTGTCAAAATTTCGCCTCTATTTCTTGTTACAGAACCATCTTCTTTTCTCAGTGCCATAATCTGTTTTCTTCCCTTACTGAGATGTCCCTTTGCTATCTTTAGGCTTTGGTTGTTTTCAATTGCTTTCCTCACTAGTTCACAGTTGAATTTTCTTACGTCTTCAGTGATACTTTTTCTTACTGTCTTGCATAGCTCTATATATTCCACTTTGGAAGTCACATCTTCTTTAGTTGTCCTCATCTCTCTTCTTTTTGCATCAACATTTTGGTTTTTCCTGATAATTTGTTTACATGCAACTTGTTCTTAGACCCAGCTAATTTTGTTGCTGTTTCCATAAGAGCTTTGGTTACTTTTCTGTTAACTTCAGAGATGTCCACTTCTTCCGATGTTAGGCCTTCTAAAGCAGAGAACCTGTTCTTCAGTTCCAACTTGAAGGTATTATGGTGTTTTTTAAGGTTGGTTATGTCAATACATTTTGTTTGTCTTATGAGCTTGCCACGTTCAAGTTTGGTGTTGAGGTGCATCTTACATCTCACCAATCTATGGTCACTACCTGTGTTGAACTTGTTTAGCACACTGCAGTCTTCTATGACGGATTTTTTGTTACACATAATAAAATCAATTTCACTTGTCGTCCCATTTGGATGTCTCCATGTCCATTTCCTGTGTGGCTGTTTCTTGAAGAAGGAGTTCAAGATGAAAAACCCTTCTGCCTCTGCAAACTCAACGAGAGTATTTCCACGCTGGTTTCTGTTGCCGTGACCGAATTTACCTACTGAAGTTTCATTCTGTTGCCGTTGCCCTATTTTTGCATTGAAATCTCCCATAATTATTTTCAAGTGCTGCTTACCTTTATTATTTAGATGACAAATTTCCTCATAAAATTCTTCAATTTCTTCTTCAGGATGACTTGTGGTGGGTGCATAAGTTTGAATAATCTGAGCCTGGTATCTTTCGAGAGTTGGATAACAAGTCGTGCAGCTCTGTCAGAGGAACTTTCAACTTCTACAACTTTATCCTTCAGTTTCTTGTTTATTATAAATCCAACACCACTAGTTCTGCCAGTATCTGTCCCACGATAGTAGAAGAGATGTCCACTTTTCAGTTCGATGAGATCTTCTCCTTTTCTCCTTACCTCACTTAGCCCCACGATGTCCCACTTGATCCTTTGTAGTTCCTCTTCCAATTCAAGAAGCCTTGAATCAGAAGATAGGGAGCGTCCGTTGTAAGTAGCCAAGGTCAGCATCAGATGGCAGCCTAGTCCGGTCCTCCGGGGATTCTTAGCACCCTCTGCCTTCATGTCGCACTGGCCGCTGCCTTGCCAGGTACATTCCAGCTGCCGGAGACTGAGGGCCAAGATTTAAGTTGTGGAATCATTTTGGAGGGTTTGGCCATAAATCACCACGCTGGCCAAGCGGTTGGTGAGTGTGGGATAGAATTTCCTCTAATCCCGATGGTATAGTTATACCGCTATTGGCGGTCGCCAGAGCCCCTTTAGTGGGAACAGGATGTACCACGAGAAGGCGGGGTTGACATTTGTCAAGGAGAGGCTGTGATGTTGCGCATCACCTGACCTTACATCCCTATATATATATATATATATATATATATATATATATATATATATATATATATATATATAGGTATTAAAAAACACCGTAAAAATTGGAAAGGTATTAAAAAACACCATAATACCTTCAAGTTGGAACTGAAGAACAGGTTCTCTGCTTTAGAAGGCCTAACATCGGAAGAAGTGGACATCTCTGAAGTTAACAGAAAAGTAACCAAAGCTCTTATGGAAACAGCAACAAAATTAGCTGGGTCTAAGAACAAGTTGCACGTGAACAAATTATCAGGAAAAACGAAAATGTTGATGCAAAAAAGAAGAGAGATGAGGACAACTAAAGAAGATGTGACTTCCAAAGTGGAATATATAGAGCTATGCAAGACAGTAAGAAAAAGTATCACTGAAGACGTAAGGAAATTCAACTGTGAACTAGTGAGGAAAGCAATTGAAAACAACCAAAGCCTAAAGATAGCAAAGGGACATCTCAGTAAGGGAAGAAAACAGATTATGGCACTGAGAAAAGAAGATGGTTCTGTAACAAGAAATAGAGGCGAAATTTTGACAAGAGTGAAAGATTTCTACTCCAAATTATATGTAAGGGATGATATATTCACTCCAGACATCATGAAAGATACCAGTACCAGAGTTCCTCCAGTCCTTCCAGCAGAAGTTGCACATGCAATCAAGAACATGAAGCGAGGAAAAGCTCCAGGAGAAGATGGAATTACTGTAGACATCATACAAGAAGCAAGTGGAGAAATCGAAACAGTACTCGCCCAAATTTTCACTCGATGCCTTAATGAAGGAAAGATTCCTGAGGATTGGAACACTGCTACAATGATCCTGCTACATAAGAAAGGTGACATTGAGGATCTCGGAAACTACAGACCTATCAGCCTCCTATCAGTAGTTTATAAAATCTTCACTAAAGTTCTTTCACACCGCTTGAAGGTAACACTGGACATGGCTCAACCGAGAGAACAAGCTGGATTCAGGAGTGGCTACAGCACAATAGATCATATCCACGTGCTGAGAGAACTAATTGAAAGAGCGAGGGAATATGAACTTCCATTGTGCATGGCTTTTATCGATTATGAAAAAGCCTTTGATTCGGTGAAACCATCAGCAGTTACAATGGCTCTGAAAACCTGCGGTATTGAAGATGCATACATTAATATTATTAATAACATCTATGAAAATGCAAGTGCAAAGATTAGGCTGTTTGAAAATACAACACACGTAAAAATTGAAAGGGAGTGAGACAAGGTGACACCATATCTCCGAAGCTCTTTAATGCCACATTGGAGGGTGTTTTTCAGTCGCTGAGCTGGGAAAACAAGGGGATAAAGATTAATGGAGATTATCTAACCCACCTTCGTTTTGCTGATGACGTAGTCATTTTTGCAACTACCCCATCAGAGCTGCAGAGTATGATCCAGGAACTTGCTGACAAGAGTAAAGAAGTGGGATTAAAAATGAACTTTCAGAAGACAAAAGTGATGTTCAATGCTTTTACAAGAAATGAAGATTTATCGATTGATGGAGAAAAGCTGGAGATAACAGACACGTACGTTTATCTTGGACAGCAGATATCAAGTGAGGGTCACATTGATGAAGAAATTAATCGGCGTACGAAACTTGCCTGGAGAGCTTTTGGAAGAAACAGCATAATTTTCAAGAGCAATATGCCATTATGTCTTAAAAGAAAAGTGTTTGATCAATGCATCCTTCCAGTGCTTACGTATGGTGCAGAGACGTGGACCTTAACTAAAAGAGACATACAAAGGTTGCAGACAACTCAAAGAAGCATGGAGAGGTGCATGCTTGGTGTAACCAGGAGAGATAAGAAGAGGAACTCGTGGATCCGAAAATGACAAGAGTGGAAGACATCATGATCAGAGTTAAATCCCTGAAATGGCAATGGGCTGACATACTGCCAGAAGGACAGATCATCGATGGACAGCCGAAATTTTAGATTGGATTCCAAGGGACAGGAAAAGACCCAGAAGAAGACCACATGGGAGATGGGTGGATGAAATTCGAAAGTATGCTGGGGTGACATGGAGGAGACTGGCACAAGACAGACCGTTGTGGAGGAAACTTGGGGAGACCTTCGTCCAGCAGTGGATTGATAATGGTTGACAATGATGATGATGATGATATATATATATATATTCTATAAAGAAGATACCTAAGCAAAAAAATACATATATAATTTTGACTCACACCTAGTACAACATAGAAAAGGTTATGTATCTACCTGTGTGAGTAAAAGGAGAAAAGATAAAAAAATAAAATAAAACAACTGAATGTGAAGGTGTCGAGAATACTGAGCCTTGGCTTTATCAAGGACCAGCAAAAACTCTGCATTTTCTCACTTCTACAAAGACCTAGTTGGAAATGGGTTTCTGCAAGGCCATAGATGCAAGTAACATTCCCACCTAAAATAGTTTAAAAAATATATATATAAGTCATGTCCTCCGTAGAGTAGCATGACCTAGCACTAGTTAACAATTTCGCTTGCATCCATTAACCTTCATGGCCCGACCCATGCTCTTCATCTGTTACTATTAAACAGAGAGAAGAAGATTAAAGAGAACTCAAGCTGTGAGAGTGACATAATAAATAGAAATGATTTTCAGCTATAACGAAATTCCAAGTTCGTTTGAGAGAGAATTTAAACCTGAAAAACAATGCAAAAGAAATCCAAATTTTACATTGCAATTGAAAAAGGAAATGTTAATTTATAACGAACAGGTTTTTGAAAGAAAACTTGAGTCTAAAACCCCCTACTCTACAACTTATGACAGCACGAAAACGAGAATAAGTTAAAGATAATAATTAACTAAAGAAAACTTTGTGAAAGTTATATACCTTAAACAGTTAGTTGCAATATGTACAAAGTATTTCAGCAGTGCTTTAAGTGCATAATTAATTAGTTATTAAGAACTTTACTACTTTGAAAAACAGCGCATAGACAGCGCATAGAAAAGGAACAAGCTTAGCCATCTTCTGTTCCTAGGTACCCCAAAAGACGCTCAAAGTTACAAAGAAAAGTAAGAGTTAAAACCCGCATAAATGTTAACAGACAAACCAATGCTTAAAAGCTGAAAAGCTAAAAACGACAGAGAAAAGGTACATAAAGTACAAACATTGAACTTATAAAACCTAGAACCCAAAAACAAGGAAGAGAGCTTACCTCTTGTGTGACAAAAACTTTTCTCCTCACAAGAGGAGAACATGGCTGACCTCTTCCGCCACTCCCTAGACGCTGGGGGCAGTGAGGGTGGGGCTGATGGCCTCCTCATACAGCAAGAAACCAACGCGCGGAGATTTTAACCAGAGAAAAAAATATATTAACTTAAGACTGTGGATCTGTATGATCAGAATGAGCAGAATTAACTCTCCAGAATACATGAGAAATATTATAAAATACACGAGCAGTTTATTTAATAATCTTTGCATGTATTAAATCACCTTAGTGAGCTTCTATAGATTAATCAGAATCTTATTAATTTTAATGTTGGTTTTACTATTTTTAGTATAGCTATCCTAGTGATGAATAACTAGTTTTCTTTTTTATTTGTTTTTATTTTCTTTTATAAACAGATTTTTAAGCTTTTTTGTGATTTTGTTTATATTATTTAATTTTTTGTTTTAATAGGACCGTCATATCCATAGCACTAAGGTTCCTTTAGGTAGTTAATAGGCATCCTCTAGCCAACTTCCTTACGGCTTTGATTGGTCAGAATCATATTATTAACTGTGTAGAAAATTAAAGCAGATCTGCCAACCTTACTCTATTATTCAGAATAATTTTTCTTAAAGTTCTTTTGATGAAAGAAGAAGGAATTTTGTTCTCTAGAAAACTTTCTAATAGTATATTAATGTGGTAATTGAAATCCAAATTGTTGCTGCAAATTCTTGAAATTCTTAGGACCTGAGAAATTAGTACATTCTCAATTACTTTGGTTGAAATGTTATTATTCCAGTGTAGATATTTAATTACTTTGAAAGGAAAATTAACTCTTTTATCAAAGAGGCTAATAGATGGGTTACCTCTGTTGAGCTTAATGCTTAAGTCTAGGAACTCAAGTTCCTGATTACTGTGGTTGGTTTTACATAAGTTAAGAGAGCTAGGATAGATATTATCAAAATCACTCTCTATAACTTCTGAATTATTGATACACAGCAGATCATCAATATATCTAAAAGTGTAAAGGTAGTTATCTGAGCAGGTGGGGTGATTTTTAATGAATTTATATTCCTTAAAGAACAGGAATAGATTAGCGATATTTGTGGACGTTGATGTTCCCATTGGAATACCGTTCACTTGCTTATAGAGAGTATTATTATATAAGATATGGTTATTTTTTATGCAGCAATTGAGATAAGAGTTCCAAGTTCCTACATCAACAAATTGGTTAAGTTTAAATTCTGCATACAGCTCTTTAAAGGTAGTGATTATATCTGATAGAGGCAGATTAGTATATAGGTTTTCAAAATCATAACTATTAATATCTAGGGGACAAACTTTGAGTATAGTAGAAATTACTTCTGCATTATTATTAATTATCCAAAAATCTCTGTACATCAAGTTAGAACAGTTTCCTGTTAACATTTATGCGGGTTTTAACTCTTACTTTTCTTTGTAACTTTGAGCGTCTTTTGGGGTACCTAGGAACAGAAGATGGCTAAGCTTGTTCCTTTTCTATGCGCTGTCTATGCGCTGTTTTTTCAAAGTAGTAAAGTTCTTAATAACTAATTAATTATGCACTTAAAGCAGTGCTGAAATACTTTGTACATATTGCAACTAACTGTTTAAGGTATATAACTTTCACAAAGTTTTCTTTAGTTAATTATTATCTTTAACTTATTCTCGTTTTCGTGCTGTCATAAGTTGTAGAGTAGGGGGTTTTAGACTCAAGTTTTCTTTCAAAAATCTGTTCGTTATAAATTAACATTTCCTTTTTTAATTGCAATGTAAAATTTGGATTTCTTTTGCATTGTTTTTCAGGTTTAAATTCTCTCTCAAACGAACTTGGAATTTCGTTATAGCTGAAAATCATTTCTATTTATTATGTCACTCTCACAGCTTGAGTTCTCTTTAATCTTCTTCTCTCTGTTTAATAGTAACAGATGAAGAGCATGGGTCGGGCCATGAAGGTTAATGGATGCAAGCGAAATTGTTAACTAGTGCTAGGTCATGCTACTCTACGGAGGACATGACTTATATATATATTTTTTAAACTATTTTAGGTGGGAATGTTACTTGCATCTATGGCCTTGCAGAAACCCATTTCCAACTAGGTCTTTGTAGAAGTGAGAAAATGCAGAGTTTTTGCTGGTCCTTGATAAAGCCAAGGCTCAGTATTCTCGACACCTTCCACATTCAGTTGTTTTATTTTATTTTTTTATCTTTTTCTCCTTTTACTCACACAGGTAGATACATAACCTTTTCTATGTTGTACTAGGTGTGAGTCAAAATTATATATGTATTTTTTTGCTTAGGTATCTTCTTTATAGAATGTGAATTCTGAATTTTCAAAACTGCTGCGTTGCGCGTTTTGATTTTCAGGTTATTTTGCACCCTTCGTGTTAAATTCTAAAATTTTTTCCTTAGTCTTCAGTTTTGCTCTTAAGTATATATATATATATATATATGACTCACCAACCCGCTTGGCCAGCGTGGTGAGTTATGGCCAAACACCTCCAAAATGACTCTACAACTTAAATCTTGGCCCTCAGTCTCCGGCAGCTGGAATGTACCTGGCCAAGGCAGCGGCCAGTGCGACATGAAGGCAGAGGGTGCTAAGAATCCCCGGAGGACCGGACTAGGCTGCCATTTGATGCTGACCTTGGCTACATATAACGGACGCTCCCTATCTTCTGATTCAAGGCTCCTTGAATTGGAAGAGGAACTACAAAGGATCAAGTGGGACATCGTCGGGCTAAGTGAGGTAAGGAGAAAAGGAGATCTCATTGAACTGAAAAGTGGACATCTCTTCTATTATCGTGGGACAGATACTGGCAGAACTAGTGGTGTTGGATTTATAATAAACAAGAAACTGAAGGATAAAGTGGTAGAAGTTGAAAGTTCCTCTGACAGAGCTGCACGACTCATTATCCAACTCTCGAGAAGATACCAGGCTCAGATTATTCAAACTTATGCACCCACCACAAGTCATCCTGAAGAAGAAATTGAAGAATTTTATGAGGAAATTCGTCATCTAAATAATAAAAGTAAGCAGCACTTGAAGATAATTATGGGAGATTTCAATGCAAAAATAGGGCAACGGCAACAGAATGAAACTTCAGTAGGTAAATTCGGTCACGGCAACAGAAACCAGCGTGGAAATACTCGCGTTGAGTTTGCAGAGGCAGAAGGGTTTTTCATCTTGAACTCCTTTTTCAAGAAAAAGCCACACAGGAAATGGACATGGAGACATCCAATTGGGACGACAAGTGAAATTGATTTTATTATGTGTAACAAAAAATTCGTCATAAAAGACTGCAGTGTGCTGAACAAGTTCAACACAGGTAGTGACCATAGATTGGTGAGATGTAAGATGCACCTCAACACTAAACTGGAACGTGGCAAGCTCATAAGACAAACAAAATGTATTGACATAACCAATCTTAAAAAACACCATAATACTTTCAAGTTGGAACTGAAGAACAGATTCTCTGCTTTAGAAGGCCTAACATCGGAAGAAGTGGACATCTCTGAAGTTAACAGAAAAGTAACCAAAGCTCTTATGGAAACAGCAACACAATTAGCTGGGTCTAAGAACAAGTTGCATGTGAACAAATTATCAGGAAAAACCAAAATGTTGATGCAAAAAAGAAGAGAGATGAGGACAACTAAAGAAGATGTGACTTCCAAAGTGGAATATATAGAGCTATGCAAGACAGCACGAAAAAGTATCACTGAAGACTTAAGGAAATTCAACTGTGAGCTAGTGAGGAAAGCAATTGAAAACAACCAAAGCCTTAAGATAGCAAAGGGACATCTCAGTAAGGGAAGAAAACAGATTATGGCTCTGAGAAAAGAAGATGGTTCTATAACAAGAAATAGAGGCGAAATTTTGACAAGAGTGAAAGATTTCTACTCCAAATTATATGAAAGGGATGATACATGTACTCCAGACATCATGAAAGGTACCAGAGTTCTTCCAGTCCTCCCAGCAGAAGTTGCTCATGCAATCAAGAACATGAAGCGGGGGAAAGCTCCAGGAGAAGATGGAATTACACTAGACATCATACAAGAAGCAAGTGGAGAAATTGAAACAGTACTCGCCCAAATTTTCACTCGATGCCTTAATGAAGGGAAGATTCCTGAGGATTGGAACAATGCTACAATGATCCTGCTACATAAAAAAGGTGACATTGAGGATCTCAGGAACTACAGACCTATCAGCCTCCTATCAGTGGTTTATAAAATCTTCACTAAAGTTCTTTCACACCGCTTGAAGGTAACACTGAACATGGCTCAACCGAGAGAACAAGCTGGATTCAGGAGTGGCTACAGCACAATAGATCATATCCACGTACTGAGAGAACTAATTGAAAGAGCGAGGGAATATGAACTTCCATTGTGCATGGCTTTTATCGATTATGAAAAAGCCTTTGATTCGGTGAAACCGTCAGCAGTTACAATGGCTCTGAAATCCTGCGGTATTGAAGATGCATACATTAATATTATTACTAACATCTATGAAAATGCAAGTGCAAAGATTCGGCTGTTTGAAAATACAACACACATAAAAATTGGAAAGGGAGTGAGACAAGGTGACACCATATCTCCGAAGCTCTTTAATGCCACATTGGAAAATGTCTTTCAATCACTGAACTGGGAAAACAAAGGGATAAAGATTAATGGAGATTATCTAACCCACCTTCGTTTTGCTGATGACATAGTCATTTTTGCAACTACTCCATCAGAGCTGCAGAGTATGATCCAGGAACTTGCTGACAAGAGTAAAGAAGTGGGATTAAAAATGAACTTTCAGAAGACAAAAGTGATGTTCAATGCTTTTACAAGAAATGAAGATTTATCGATTGATGGAGAAAAACTGGAGATAACAGATACGTATGTTTATCTTGGACAGCAGATATCAAGTGAGGGTCACATTGATGAAGAAATTAATCGGCGTACAAAATTTGCCTGGAGAGCTTTTGGAAGAAACAGCAAAATTTTCAAGAGCAATATGCCATTATGTCTTAAAAGAAAAGTGTTTGATCAATGCATCCTTCCAGTGCTTACGTATGGTGCAGAGACGTGGACCTTAACTAAAAGAGACATACAAAGGCTGCAGACAACTCAAAGATGCATGGAGAGGTGCATGCTTGGTATAACCAGGAGAGATAAGAAGAGGAACTCGTGGATCCGAAAAATGACGAGAGTGGAAGACATCATGATCAGAGTTAAATCACTGAAATGGCAATGGGCTGGACATACTGCCAGAAGGACAGACCATAGATGGACAGCCGAAATTTTAGATTGGATTCCAAGGGACAGGAAAAGACCCAGAAAAAGACCACATGGGAGATGGGTGGATGAAATTCGTAAATATGCGGGAGTGACATGGAGGAGACTGGCACAAGATAGACCGTTGTGGAGGAAACTTGGGGAGACCTTCGTCCAGCAGTGGATTGATAATGGTTGACAATGATGATGCTATATATATATATATATGGTTGGCAATGATGATATATGGTTGACAATGATGATATATATATATATATATCATCATTGACAACTACATGTATTATCATTACAATATATGTATACTGTATATAATCAATATATATATCATCATTGTCAACCATGATCAATCCACTACTCTATGAAGGTCTCCCCAAGTTTCTTCCGCAGTTGTATGTCTTGAGCCTATCTCCTCCATATTACTCCGACATGCTTTCGAATTTCATCCACCCATCTCACATGGGATCTTCTGGATTTTTTTGGTAACACCGAAGCTATGATTTAACTTTGGGGCTCCAGAGGTTTTTCCCTGAAGAGTGGTTTGTGGTTCCTCAGTTGTTTTATTCTAAGTCATTTGTGTTTAGAATCATGAAAGTGGGTTGGTTGCTTGTGGTTAATTCTATGTTTATTTCTACTACGTCTGATTCCTGCACAGGGCGCAGTGTTGATGTGGTCTAATTACTACAGGAGTGTGCTTTACTTCTTTTTACTGATATATATATATATATATATATATATATATATATATATATATATATATATATACTTAACGTCAACCATTATCAATCCAATGCTGGATGAAGGCCTCCCCAAGTTGCTTCCTTAATTGTCTGTCTTGAGCCTGTCTCCTCCGTCACTCCTGCACGATTTCGAATTTCATCCATTCATCTCCCATGGGGTCTTCGTCTGGGGCTTATATATATATATATATATACACATAGAAAGAGAGAATTATATTGTGTGAAGTATTTAGTGTATGTGCTGGGAAATACCTTTATTAAGGGCAAGTTACCACAATTGCCTTGCCTACCCACTAATAAGGCTTACAGATCTGTGTTTTCGAATATTAAGGCTAAAAAACAGATTAGAAACATGCCCAGTGCTAAGGACTTTTAATTTTTATTAAATAAAAACCAGTTAAGTAGTAGTTTTCTTCTGATTATATAAAAGAAGGGCAGTTGGTAAAAGTATTTTAATATTGGTGCCTCTTGGCTGTGTAAACTCATTGTTCGTTTTCTGTTTTTCTTCAAACTTTTTTTTTTTCATTTAAAGCTCTCGTAAAATTTTGGCATCTATGTATTTCGAGTGATAAGCTGTTTAATGATTCAGCATTCTCATGGTGATGACCGACGAATATCTAAGATTTGTACCGAATTGTGGATTGACTGCAACTGTAGTTTTTCTTTTTTTACTTCTTTTTTTTTTTTTTTTTTTTCATTTTCTCTATTAGCGGTGACTTATATTTCATTAAAAACCTGTTCCAAAAAAATTGTGAAATGTCAAAAAATTATGGCATGAGATTTTATTCAACGAGAGCAAGCTGCCTGCATCCATTAAAATATAATTTTCTTTTTAAAACACTATTGCCGCCAACTAACAATAAAAAGCGTTATTTGATACGTTGAAGTTTTAGCCTCAGCCCCTAGGTGTTATAACAAAATTTCTGAGTTATATCCGCATTTAACATCAAACCATATATTACTAAATCTCCCTTTCGTAACACGGAATGGAAATCATTCTGTGCCTCATCAAACATGGCTGCCACTTGTTTCCGGTGGCTTCACCCGTTCGTCAACGTAAGCACTCTACGTACTTCTATCTCGTTGGTTACAACAGATTGATGCCCTTTAGTGACAATTGTAGAGCCATATGCAGAGTTCAAGGAAAATTTATTTGGGAAACTTAATACTTTGAAAAAATATCATTACATAGCAACAGAGCAATCACGTTTCCTTAAGACCAAGAAAGGACTCCTAAATTCTGACGAGTGTATACTGCTTTGCGACTTTTCAGAAAACTACATTTGTGGTACAAGATTAAATTCAATCGTACCACTGATTAAATAGCCAAGCTACTCTTCACCCATTTGTTTGTTATTTTAAATCTCATGACAAATTACAACAAGTTTTTGTGTAATTAGTGATTCGATGACACACAATGCAACATCAGTACATACATTTCTATGAAAACTTTTACCCATCTTAAAAGACCATCTTCCTAATGTGTAAAAGGTAATTTATTTTACAGATGTTGCTAAAGGACAATATAAAAACAAAAACAAAATTTGTAAACTTAGTTCACCATAAGAAAGATTTCAATCTAGAAGCTGAATGTCATTTCTTTGCCACTTCTCATGGGAAAGGTCCGTGCGATGGAATAGGTGGTACTGTGAAGTGACATGCAACAAGGACATCCTTACAACTTATTGACAAACATATTTTAACACCAGAAGACATGTTCAAATACTGTACAGGACAAAAAAAGGAGTACAATTCTGTTTTGTATCACAAAAAGATATTGATGAGGGGAAAATGTCATACTTGCAGATAGATATGCTTCTGCTTTAGAAATAGCAAACATTGGAATACATCATTACTTTATTCCAATGGAGAACAATAGATTAAGAATTCAACTTGTGTCAAGCAGCAAGAAATATGAAGTTGTTAACATATCTAAAGTTTTTGCAAATACAAAACTTGCAGAGGAATCCAAAAAAATAAAAATGGTGATTACATTGCACGTGTGTATGAATCAAAATGGTGGCTTGGCATTATCAAAGACTGTTCTGAAGAACACAGATATTTCAAAATTCAGTTTTTTCATCTACCAGTGTCAGGAACATCATTTCCTTTGTCAACTAATGAACAAGCATGGGCTCCATAGGTCAACATTTTAAAAGTCCTCACACCACTGCATTACCCCAAAACTGTCTTTGTCTTTGACGCAATTGCATACCTGCCATATTTTACGCTTTATGCGTAAAAAGTACGCATTTTCACTTTATTTTACGTGTTTACTGATGAATCTTACGTTTTTACGCATTTCTGATTTTGCAGTGTGTGGAGTGAAAAGGCTCCAGTGGATGGGTCACGTGGTCCGGATGAAGTGCTGAGGCTATGAAGCCTTCGGCGCTATTCTCCCCATGCGTCGTGTCGGGAGGAGGAAAAACGGAAAAACAGGTTCTGGTGAAAACCAGCTGCAATAGAATGTTGTCATTCTGGAGGCAAGTAACACCGGGGGGGGGGTTACGGTTGTTTGATCTCATTGGCTTCCTGGCTTCCTTAAGTTTCCTTTCTTCTTTCAACTCATTTTTCTCCTCGTAACGAATGTTACCATTTGCAATTCCTGCGCAGCCATTATCATTCATGACTGACTCCGTTTGTACTATTCTAAGCTGATCACTTTTTAATCAAGAATGGCTGCAAGTAAGCCTTTGAAAGCATATTTTCAAGTGTTTAAGGAATCGTATACAAAAGATTTTCCAAGTATAAAACAATCTAGCAAGGGTGTAAAGTTCGCATTTTGTGAAGTTTGCCAGAGTGATTTTAACATTTCGCATGCCGACCGTTAGGATATTTCCCGTCATGTTAATGGCCCAAAGCATAAAAATAATGCAAAATGTGCGCACCAAATTTCTAAAGTTGACGCATTTTTTAAATCTGATTCTCAGTTAGATGTAACCCAAGCAGAGTTATGTTTCACTGCTTTTCTTGTAGAGCACGACGTGCCGATCAGTGCCCGCTGACCACGTGGGACAGTTATTCCGAAAAATGTTTCCGAAGTGTGAGATTGCTAAACGTTATGGTTGTGCTAGAAGTAAAACATCCACACTTATTAATGCAGTGGCAAAGGTAAAAGCTTCCAGTATTGTTGAGTGTTTGCAAATGGGTCCATTTTCCGTGGCATGTGATGGGAGCAATGATAGCGAATACAAGTTATAGCCAATCATTGTAACCTTTTTCAACCCAGGTGAAGGCATGATAAAAAGTAACCTATTGAGCTTGCCAAATGTAGTAGGAGATTGCACTGGGGCAAATATCAGTGAGCTGATTATAAATGAATTTCAACGTTTCTAAATTCCATTTGACCACTGCATTGCATTTAGCTCAGACAATGCGGCTGTGATGCAAGGCCAAAGGAATGGGGTTATTGCTTTCCTGAAGAGAAAGCAATGCAGTTTAATTTCTATTAGATGCCCTTGTTACCTAATAAACCTTGCCTCTGAGAAAGGTGCCGCAACACTCCCAGCTAAATGTGGTGATATTCTTCTTGATATATTTTATTATCTAAATAAGAGTGTGAAAAGAAAAGAAATGCTATAGAAATTTCAGAATTTATATGGAAAGGAGGCTAGCTGGCTTTTTCTTGGACGAAGTCTAACTAGACTTGTGAACCAGTGGGATCCCCTAACAAACTTCTTTAAAGAGACAGTTCAGGCCCAGATGTCTAGATTGCCAACCACCCCCCTGTCATCCTACTAAATTCCAAAAGTTGCCGACAAGTGCTGCAGTCAAAAGAAAAAGTGACACGTTTGAAATGCTGCCGCGAAAGAAACGTTAATTAAGTCATAGTGCAATGTTAAGCAGGGAAGAGAACATATTTATGTTCCTGTCATCTCCCGTTAACAAAGCCTGCTATCTCTTTCTGTTGAGCATCATACCTGTGTTTGAGACAGCAAACACAATATTACAATCTGGATCACCATTTAGCCATAAGTTGAAAGAAGTTTTGAATGGCTTATTAAGAGAATTTTTTTCAAAATTTGTGAAACCTTCAGTGATAAAACAAAATTCATTGCTTGATGTGGATTACCATTCCTCTTCAAATCAAAAGGACTATTGCAATTTGGTAATAGGAAACTCTACCCTTAGATGCTATATCACAGCTCACAGAAGAAGAGAATTTTTTTTTTTTCTGCAGTAATCAGATATTTCGTGACTTTATGTGATTACATTGTCAATAAATTTCCTCTTCGTAGCAAAATATTAGAGCATGCTGAAGTTGCCGACTTGAGCAAAATTGAAACTTCTAGTTTTGCTAGCATTAGATACTTTCTGGACTTGTTTCCATTTCTGTTACAAAGAACAAATAGTGAAACAGAGAGCTGCAGTCAAGCATTATAGATCAGCTTGAAAATCAATTCAATTCTTTGCAACTTGAAGACATTGATAGCATCATGAAAACACATGAAAGAATTGATGTTCAGTGAAATGAAATTGCTAAAATAAAAGGGGCTTATGGCTGCCTTAAATTTAATATATTAGCCAGTGTTGTGCTTTCTATTTTGCTTATTCCCCATAGCAATGCTGAGTATGAAAGAATATTTAGCTTAGTGAAGAAGAATCGCAGTGAATTTCCCTTCTTTATGTCAAACAAGACTTTGGAAAACTTGCTTGTGATAAAGACTCAAGAATCAAAGCCATGTTATGAGCAAGTGTTCAGTGAAGAGTTCCCGAAAAAAGCCAAAAGTGCCAGTGCAAGTGTTGCTTCTGTTTCCGCATTGCCTCCCAGTGATGCTCAAGTTTTAAACTCAAAACTGTAAGTATCAGTAAAACACATACTTCGACAACTTTCAGACAGTAATGACTTCCATCAAATAAGTTTAGTTCATACTTGGTGACTTTCATAAGTTCATTTTGGGAAATTTAGTGCAGAAAAAAAAAGTACATGGGAAAGTTTTTTTTTTTTTTAAGTATGTGGGCACTATATTGGTGTTTGTGATTGAGAGATTTTTTTATATTTTTGAAGTCAATATCTTGGTTGGCGACAATTGCCGTAAATTGTGTGAAGTTCGCGTGTAATGATGCCATGAAAATTTTACTGAAATTTTACTCAAATTTTACTAAGTTGGCAGGTATGCAATTGCTAGTAGGCCATTTAAAACGCATCTGAAAGAATGTTCTAATTTGCTGTCCCATAATTTTATTTTTCATATTAACTTTGCACTATATTGTATAAACAGGTGACTACTTCTATGGTGGGCATATACATTTTTGTAGACTGAAATGGGTCAATTTGTATTATCATTATTTCAGAAACTATTGTGAAGCGCAAAACAAAACAACTTTGAGAATGTTTAAATATGCAATAGAAGATAGTCCTAAAAAAAAAATAAGGTGTTTATCTGCAACCCCTTTTGATTTATTGTATCCCCAAAATGGAAATTTTGGTAATGTTGCAATTATAAAATATTTTCTGAATAAAAAAGGGAAACATAACACAAGTTGAAATATGCTTTAACATTCTTAGCAACATATAAGGATTGCCTGAAAAAATATTCACTTTGTGTTTAAGTACCCTTCTTGTATAAAAATGCTGCCGAAAAGTGGCGAAATCGGCACTTTGACCTCCTACAACCTGATGAATTATTATGCTATGGAAATGAGGTAATTACCTCTATTTAGGTTTATTTAGGTGTCACTATCTCGACAATTATGTACAGGTTATTTACCTCTCTATAAGTGTCATTTTCTCGACAATTACTCAATTTGTGTTAATTAACAATCACCCTTATTCTAGCTCATTTTGGGGGGTTTGAGGACCCATATCTCCAAAGAGGTTGGGAAAATAAAACTCAAACTTTGTTTTCAGGGTACTTTTATGTCGTAGTGTAACATATTAAAAAATGAGGAAAATCAAAAAACCCACAACTAGCACCTGGTGAATTAATATGGAATGATTCCTCAGATAATAAGCCGTTCTGATGTTTCTATGGATCTGATTCCATTGGAACATCAGAATGATGTTTCTATGAATCTGCTGCAACAGTTTCAGACTCTTAATGGGCTCTTTGCTATTGAAAGTTTTGCAGTCTATCGCACATGCCCGCCAGAAATGCTCTGCTTGTGCCACTCTAACTTCAAGACATTCCCGTCCTGCCAAAAGGGGCAGTGATGGTGCAAAGGTGTCAATTTCTTTATCTGCAACCATGCTTTTAAAAGATCCAAATCTTGTTGCTTCATCAATTTTCTTTGAAGCACCAGGGGGCATCAATTGTTCTTCCTGGTGCTTTGAAGTCTTCAGTCGGATCTGCACAAAAGTAATCTTTACAGCCTTCTCAGCTGTTGCCGTCACCTGCTACTAAGTTCTTTGATCAGCCTGGTAAGATACCAAACCCAGTTACTACTGACTCGTCAGATGTTATTCTCCCATCAATGTCACCTGTACGTCTTCTACAGTAGTTGAACATTTTTCACCAGATTTTGTTAAGTCCGTTTACAATTTTTTTCCTTCAGTGCTGTTCAGCTGCTCCTTGTATTAAGAGTTCTGTCCAGGTGGATGATTTTAAATTTGTTGGAGTCCCCCCTCCCCCCTCATCACTTCCATTTTCCCTTGCTCACTTCAAATCAGGTTTTTGACCCTTGTTTTTCGCACTATATTCAACCCTTTTCCTGATGATGATTCCCCCTTCCCCGTGTAAGGACTGTAATGGTGACCATTCAGTAAAAGACTGTGAACTTATGCCATCAACTGAACCTCACTGTCAATGTGCTGAATGTGTTCCAAAACTTAAGCATGCCTTAAAATGCCCACCCAATCCTGATTTCTTCCAGTTTGTGCGACTAAAGTATCACCCAACAAGATAGAGTGTAGTAGAGTGCTTGTCCTATTGGTTGAGGGTCCAGCTGATGTGAAGGATTTTCAAGGTCCCAGCACCATCTCTATGACAGGCATTCTTATGGATTTTTAACATTAATTTTAATTCTAGTACAGTAGTTTTTCTGAAAGCACAGCCTTATTCCACCTTCTTGTACAACATACACCTGTACCGATGATTTAGAGAAGGCTCAATAACCTTGCGGAGGTTTATGGGCTGAATTTATTGAAATAAATTTTCTATAGATATTTATTTTTCTAACTTTCTGCTTATAGTAAGCACCATATGAACTGTGGTTCAACAAGTTTGTTTGTATCTTGCATGCCATATTAATAGGCAAAAGTTTAAAAATATAATGGAACTAAGGGAAATTTCCCTGAAAAATATAGAACGTCTTTTGAAAAAAAAATTATGTGCTTTTTTTACCATTATGGCCGTTCATCAGTCCGTAAGCTCCTGTGGACACCGGATCTTTGCACCTGTTATTACTGGGGTTTTTTTTTTTTTTTTTGGTTGTTGTGAAGCCTGTGAGGTGAGAAAGATGATCCTTGCTTTCACTTTTTTTTCTGGTACATAATTTCGCTTCTATAGGGAGTACATGCACATGCTTTCCTCCCACATCATTGCTTCTAAATATTTGATAGATTTTTTTTTCTGTCCTTCAATACCATTTACAATGAAGATCATTTTTGAGCAGCTTCTTTTTCGAATAATGCAGAGTTTTCCAGGAAGGGGCGTACCTACGTAAATGACATTTCCTCCTATATCTCTGATTTTGAAAATCCGATTTGAAAAATTCTTCTTGCTTTGGGTAGTATTCACAATGAAGAATGTTTAGGACACAATTTGAGATTTTTGTAGGGAGTAATCCTTCAGTTTTATTCACAATGAAGAATGTTTAGGACACAATTTCAGATTTTTGTAGGGTGTAATCCTTCAAGTTGGGGGCATACAGGTATATTTCTCTTTCCGATGTAGTTCAGCAAAGTCTGCTTTCGTTAAAGCTTTATCGAAAAACGTTCTTTCTCTCTCACATATTAAAACTAAAGGAACTCGCTAAGAAAAAAAAATGTGCACAGAACAATGCACAGTTTTTCCACCAGGTGGAGTACTCGTAAGTCATTTTCCTCGATATCTCTGCTTCCAACAGTCAGATTTTCAAAATTTTTGCTTTGTTTGGACACTTCTAGTGAGAAATGTTTTTCCTATAATTTTTTATTTTTCATAATGAACAATTTGCGCCTAGAGAGTGTAAGTTCATATTTCCATTTAAATCCCATTTGCAGGTATATCTGCTCATCTAAAAACCGGATTGAAAATATTCCTTTTCAGTCAAATACGTCTACTCTGGGATTTGAACCCAGACCCAACTTAGGCGAATAATTCAAAGCCAAAACCTCAGACCTCTCAGCCAGTGGGGTAACAACATGGTTTTTAGAAGCAATGATGCAAAATAAAAGATTTTTCAAATTTGAATGTATTTGCATTTACTCCCACAGAGATGAAATTATGCATTGGAAAAAAAGACCAAAACATTTGCACCGGGAAGGTTTAAATGAAATTCTCACATTTAAACCTTCCCAGTGCAAACGTAAGTTTTTAAATTGGACTAATAGGTGCAGAGATATAGTGTCCACAGATGGATGGAACTCTGTTATAGCATAAGCACATCTGTTTCAGCGTTCGAATTACTCGGTGGTCGTTGGACCACTGAACTATTGATTATACTGGCCCAGATGGCCAGTAAGTTTGTTTTTTTTCCTTTCTAATTTGTCAGAAGTTAAAAAATGAATTTCTGTTTCTTTTATTATGCTGTATGGTTTTCTTTTTAGGCTGCAAACTAATGATAAGTTTAAGAACAAATATTGTAAATATTTCCATTGAAATGATACATTTTTCCACATATATTGTAAATATCTTTAAATTTTTTTTTTTTTTTTTTACGGGCTAGTGGTTTGCAAATTTTAGTGGTCTGCTGGGCCAGTAGAAGATTTATTTCTAATTCTAACACTGTGTTTGTTTTTTTCCAAAGACGTGCTAAACATCATTATTGTTTGTGGAATAACTCTTTTACGGGTCTTATAGAGGTTATTTTTCTTCAAAGTTGGTTGTCAAATTTTCGAACTAAAGCCTAGTTCGTCATCAGGACTATGTCACTGGAGTAGTTGCTGCCACTCAATTGGAAGAGTCCATCCGCAATTATCGTTAATTGTGGTATTTCTTCTTCTTGCTATTTCGATCCCTTCTTCTAGTTTCCTCTTTACTAAGTTTGACTGGTGGGCGCTTATTTTCACTGAGTCCCAATTTATGGAGTGTTCACTTGCTTGTATATGTCTGTCTAGCCCTGTTTTGTTCCCAATGTTCCTAATAGCTGCTTGGTGTTCTTTCATTCGGACCTTAATACTTCTCCCTGTTTCTCCTATGTAGCTGAGTCCGCAGTTACAGTCGATGCAGTAAATTACTCCTTCCTGCAATTGGATGTCCAATTCTTTCTGCTTTAAAGCTGGCAGGAATTTCTTTATTTTGTTATTAAGATCTGGAGCTAGCCTGATATTATATTTTGCTCCGATCCTTTTCAGTTTCTCGAAAAGTCCCTTGTGGTACGTAATTTTGCTGGTGAATTTGAAGTTGGTTTTCTCCTGCTTCTTTTTTGGCACTTGTTTAAATATTTTTTCAACATATGGGGAGGGGTAATTGTTTTCTGCCAATATTTCCTTTAATTCTTCTTTGTGAAGATCTTTCTGAGTAGCTGAAGAGACCAGGATTTCAATTTTTTCCAAAAATTGTCTCGCCGTATTCGATTTAATATAATCAGGGTGGAATGAGCAGAAGTCTAACATCTTCCCTGTGTTGGTGGGTTTTCTAAAAAGCTGAGTGAATATTTTTCCCTCTCTTGAGGTCAAGGTTAAATCTAGGTAATTGATGTTATGGTCTCTTTCCTGTTCTAGGGTATACTGCAAGGTATTCTCTAGTAAGTTAAATTCTTCCAGAATCTGAGAGGGTAGAGATTGGTCCACAGTATCTACTATAATTAGGACATCATCCATGTACCTTACATAGAGAGCAAACAAGGAGGGTTGTATAAGGATTTTTGCCTCTAGTTTACTTATATAATAATTTGCTAGCAGAGGTGCTAGTGGAGAACCCATTGCAAGTCCTGAAGTTGTTCCACCCTGATTATATTAAATATAATGGGTTCTCCACTAGCACCTCTGCTAGCAAATTATTATATAAGTAAACTAGAGGCAAAAATCCTTATACAACCCTCCTTGTTTGCTCTCTATGTAAGGTACATGGATGATGTCCTAATTATAGTAGATACTGTGGACCAATCTCTACCCTCTCAGATTCTGGAAGAATTTAACTTACTAGAGAATACCTTGCAGTATACCCTAGAACAGGAAAGAGACCATAACATCAATTACCTAGATTTAACCTTGACCTCAAGAGAGGGGAAAATATTCACTCAGCTTTTTAGAAAACCCACCAACACAGGGAAGATGTTAGACTTCTGCTCATTCCACCCTGATTATATTAAATCGAATACGGCGAGACAATTTTTGGAAAAGATTGAAATCCTGGTCTCTTCAGCTACTCAGAAAGATCTTCACAAAGAAGAATTAAAGGAAATATTGGCAGAAAACAATTACCCCTCCCCATATGTTGAAAAAATATTTAAACAAGTGCCAAAAAAGAAGCAGGAGAAAACCAACTTCAAATTCACCAGCAAAATTACGTACCACAAGGGACTTTTCGAGAAACTGAAAAGGATCGGAGCAAAATATAATATCAGGCTAGCTCCAGATCTTAATAACAAAATAAAGAAATTCCTGCCAGCTTTAAAGCAGAAAGAATTGGACATCCAATTGCAGGAAGGAGTAATTTACTGCATCGACTGTAACTGCGGACTCAGCTATATAGGAGAAACAGGGAGAAGTATTAAGGTCTGAATGAAAGAACACCAAGCAGCTATTAGGAACATTGGGAACAAAACAGGGCTAGACAGACATATACAAGCAAGTGGACACTCCATAAATTGGGACTCAGTGAAAATAATCGCCCACCAGTCAAACTTAGTAAAGAGGAAACTAGAAGAAGGGATCGAAATAGCAAGAAGAAGAAATACCACAATTAACGATAATTGCGGATGGACTCTTCCAATTGAGTGGCAGCAACTACTCCAGTGACATAGTCCTGATGACGAACTAGGCTTTAGTTCGAAAATTTGACAACCAACTTTGAAGAAAAATAACCTCTATAAGACCCGTAAAAGAGTTATTCCACAATCACTATGAATAGAGGTGTCATAAATGCATTTACAACTATCATTATTGTGTAACTTTTTTCAGAATGAAACAATACTAATAGCTCTGCCTAGCACTGGTACTGTATAAAGGGGCATTATTGCTGTTTCCCACTGCAAACGAGCACAACATCCTTCTCAGAAATACTTATACTCAGTTTTAAATGCATTTATTACTCATAGCACATATTTTTAGGATATATTTTTAAGTTGAGCTAGTGCAACTGTTTAACACTTACATTAGTTTTTACACTGACACAAATTTTACTCAAAACTTCCGGTTCTCCATTTCCACCTGTCATACCAATGGCTGCTGCTCTTTCAATTTTGTTTAAAATGGCATCTTCTCAAGCACTCTATTTATTTCTATATTATTGGCATCACCTGTTCCTTGACAACAGGAATTTTTTTCGCAATGGACTCGCTCATGACTCTATGTTCTAGACTTCATTCTGGCACTGTGTGGAACTCCACAATAAAGTTCATCTTCATATTGACCTGTTTATCTTCCTTGGAATCTGAGTCATTGACCGACATGGTGTAACTATATACACAGTCATATCAGAATAATATGACCACCTCCAGAATCACAGTGTACTCGCCCAGGATCATCACAGAGTGCACGTGACAAGGTCGACCACATGGTGATATAAGCGGGCAGCCAGAACAGATGAGCCATAGTTCATAATGTGAGCACAATGGGCAGAGGTAGTGATTTGATGGACATTCAAAAAGGAATTATCATTGGCTACCCTACCAAGGGTAGATGCATCTCAGAAACAGCAGACTTTGTGGGCTGTTTGCAAGGTGCTGTAGTAAGGGTGTACTAGGTATTAAATCACTTACTCAAGGCTTTACCCAAATATATTCCTTTGGTTCTAGTTCCAGTTAAAGGAAATTTGTTTAATTTTTCTTCCCTCTGAGTTCTTTTGGATTTTTACAGATGTTTCTGGCCTTTTGATTTTAGTCAAGGCCTGTTCTCAATATATAGAAGGATTAACAAAAGTTTTGTTTACTTCTGAAGAAAGGTGGTAATGGTGTCATCTGGGTCAAGGGTGGTTAAGATCAAGACGCCAGAAACGTCTGTAGAAATCCAAAAGAACTCTCAGGGAAGGAAGATTAAATGAAAAAATTTTCAATTGGAACTAGAACCAAAAGGGTGTACCAAGAATGGACTGCTGGCACCCGAGTACCTCCCAACGTCATAACTGTGGAGCCTGAAAGGCCATCGACCCCAGAGGAGAACATCGCCTCTGTCGACTGGTAAAGGACAATCGACGCGCAACAGTGCAGCAATTGACCACACAAATGAATGCTGTTGCATGCAGGTATATGTCCCTGATAACAGTAGAGCTAGCCCTGTTACGCATGGATCTCGAGTTGATGCTGCGTTAAGGCGCCCATGTCAACCCAGGTCCATCGCCAACGATGGCTGCAGTTTGCATGGGACTAAAGTCATTGGACAGTAGAAAAGTGGGAAAAGGTTGCCTTCTCCGACAAATCGAGATTTTTGTGGAGGAGAAACCTCGATTCGTCGGAGAAGGCAACAGAAGTAACTGGCAATGGCGGATATGGCATCGGACACATGAGAACCTACACTCGGACACATGAGAACCTACACTCGGACATGCTTGTCGGTTAAGTACAGGCCGGCGATGGCAGTGTGCATGTCTGGGGGATGTTTTCCTGGTATGACCTGGTACCACTGGATGGGTCCCTAAACCCTAAATGCCAATGGCTACTTTAAAGATTAAAACTGGTGATTATTTCAAGTGGCCATTGGCAAGTGGGTGGACAAAACTTAGTGGCCACTTTCCTTACGGCTATTTCGTGTTGTATACACATTTTATCACTGCACTGTATGCCTCTCATTTATCTAGACATAGTTAAATTTAAGCTTATAGTAGTTACAAGGGCCCACTGTCCAGTGCAATTAAATAAATAAATATAATCTTAAAAGTTATATTTTTCTTCAACCACATTTTCTAGACAGTTTTTATTGGAAAGATAATTTCATTTTTATTTGATCTCTTGTTATGCTCACAAATGAAATCTCTCCACTATAAATTGATAGCAATGGATGGGTAAAAATTTTTCAAGCAATACTTACTTTGGCTTACTTTATTTGCTGTCTATTTTCTGAAGTCATTTTTTTCATAAACATTGTCTTGTCAAGAACATTGCCCACAATGCATGAGTTCTCTTAACTTCTGCATTGCTTGGCATAATTGCCAGCAGCATCTCAACAATTTGTGCTGTGACCTTCATGTACTAAGAATTGCTTGTTCTTAGCTCTCTAGCAGTTTTTGGTGAGCTATTAATGATAAAAAAATGTTCAGACATTATGTTTTGAAGCTGCTTCCATTCTGTTAAATTTTTCTTTTCATTCAATTTATTTTTGGTTAGGTTCTTGGTGTCAAAATGAAAACTGTCTGTACAGCTTTCAAAAATGAAGAATAGCAGAATCATTTTGTGGTACTAAGTGATTGCCAGTACTGAATCATTTCATAGCCATACATCTAACATAGCTGAGATTGGAAGAAATGTGATACCAACCTCGTCACTTTATTTTATAGACTCTGTGATTCCTGACCACTAACAGAAAATAAAAGTTCAGTAATTTGCTGGGTTCTAATAAATATTACATTAAAAACATTGATAAACCTTCATAGGTGTTGAAAAAATAGTCATGACGAAATAAGAACACATGCAGAGTATCCTGATGCCATCGGATTCTGTCCGGTTTTCGAACCCAGTGTTAGGTGTTTTTCTTGTTGTTTTTTTTCCTTCCCGAAAATGTTCAGTTTTGGTAGAATTTTAATGATTTGTTATTTTTTCCTGTTTGCTCACCACAGACCTTCCAAATGCTACGAATTCTCCATAGTGACTATGGAAATTGTCGATCTCTACGAAATATGGGAAACATCGAATATACTATGAAAATATAGTGGTTATCTTTTTTTCTTCTTCAGAAAACATTCAGTTTTGGCAGAATTTTAACGATTTGTCATTTTTTCCTGTTTGCCCACCTCAGACCTTCGAAATGCTACAAATTCTCCGTAGTCAGTGCGGATATCATCCACGCTACGAAATAAGGACAACATCGAATATACTACGGAAATAAAATAAAAATTTTTTCATGATTTCAAAATTCTAACATTTATCAAACATTTTTGGGACTGTGTTTATTGGATGTTTTTAATGTTGCGAATTTGTTCGATATAATTTGGGCGTCTTCATGCCATTCGTTGCCTGAAAATGATTGCTTTTAGCAGGGATGAAAAAGTTCTGTAGTTTTATAAATTTTGAATTTTTCTTACCCAAAGATGTGTTTTAGCGGGGTTTTTTTTCACTGTCTGGTTATATTCTTATTTGTTATATTTTTTTCTGATTATGTTTCTCATTTTAAATATCTTCAGTAATAGTAAAAAAGAACAACTTCATATTTTAAAAGTTTTTTCTAGTGAAGCACAGTTTTTATTATTTGCTACAGCCAATTCTTCGAAACCAATCAATATTGAAAGTATTTTTCCTTTTCCACTTTTTTAAAGCTACATTAAATTTCAAAATCGTTACTTATTCCGCCCCTGATGAAATAGACCTTTTACGTGATCCGTAAAATTACTATCTTGGAGAGTGAACAATACAGCACTGATTTTTTATGTTTAATTTCGCTGAAAAACTTGTGTTTACCCATTCTTTAGTAACATTTTACTGTATTAAGGGGTAGAGCAAGACTTTTCTTATTTTATTAAAAGTGAAATTCACATGTGCAAAGGAAACACGACTGCATGAAATGAAAGACTGCGGCAGAAAGTGAAGTCCCGATTTTCAACATTTTCTTTACAAAAAAAAAAAAAAAAAGAAAAATCAAAGGGAAAATGCTTGCCCATTTTGTTTGTTGATAAGCAAGAAGTGCCTAAGCAATGGAAAATCATGCATTTTCAGAGAAATTAAACTTTAAAAAATGAGCTGCTGAATGTAGTTACTTTTTGTCCCAACTTAAGTGGGAAAACAAGAATAGTTGCCCCCGTTCTTGAAGAGTGAATCTATAAATAGATCGTACCCTCTTATTTGCGGAGAAAAGGACTGGTTTTCACCGCACGTGTGTTGGATGGTTTAAAAATGCATTGAAATCCTATAACAGGAGTGTTTTAAAAAATACAAATAAATTCCTTAGCAATGAAAAAACTTGGCTAGTCACCAGTCCTTGTGGACAGGCAAATTTATGAGCGTGGCGCAGGGCCGGATTAAGGTGGGGTCTTATAGGGGCTTTAGCCCTTTGGGCCCACCATGGCCAAGGGCCCAGGAGGCATGCCTGGGCAAATAATAGAGAGAGAATGAGAGTGAGTGAGTGAGAAAGAAAGGGAGAGAGAGAGCGACAAGTTTATAAGATAGTTTTACTTTTTTTTTCGTATGATTTCCACTGTCAGAAATAGAGGCTAAAAGACAGACAAATTTCACGGCACTGACTCACCAAAAGTGAAGATTTTTGTGTGTCTGTGTACAGCGTGGTCGGCGAGGCAGTTTCAGATTTTTCACTACTATTCACCTACACCTCCCAATTTGTCCTTAGAACCGTTAATAGCCAAAGATCCCTGTGACAGTGCATTACATAACAAAAAAGATACATTAAAAAAAGTACATAATGCTAAATCACTAGAAAATCCAAGACAAAATCTAGGAATCTTGAGCTTTTAACCCATGTTCATGTAAGAACAATGAAAAACACAGTGACTTATTTTGAAAACTGTGCAGATAATTTATTTGTTGCAGTTTCGTGTTTTAACGGACTTCATAATAATTCCCCGTCATAAGTTCTTTGGGGGCCCACTCAGATGTCTTAGTCTTGGGGCCCACTAAGGTCTTAATCTGGCCCCGGCTTAGCGACCAAAGTAACTTTTTCTACTGGACATTTTATTTCATTCAGTCGCCAAGTGGCGACCGCTAATTTTAATCTTTAGGCTACTTGCCCATCCTTGGTTACCACATACATCCCTTCATGTTGGACGTTTACCCAAGTGGTAATGGTGTCTACCAATAGGACAACGTACCCCCTGCCATGTCACTTAGGGGGGGGTGACTGGTTCCAGGAACATGACGGCAATATCTCAGATCTCCCTTGGCCGGCGAAATCGTCTGACCTCAATCCCATAGAGCACTTGTTTGACTATTTGGTTCGAAGTGTTGTGGGTCGGCACCCACAACACGTTGAACCTCTGGCATTTCCGAGACCTCCGTGCTCTGCTGGAGTCCAAGTGGGCATGTGTGCATCTGACAACCTTCCAGGGCCTCATTGCATCCATGCCATGCTGTCTCGCCACTGTCACCTGGGTCAAGCGTGGTTATTCTCATCATTAGGTAGGTGGTCATATTATTCTGATATATAACTTAAATTGACATTAAATGTCAGTCATTACTGTTTCACACGTTATGCAAGTTCTGCAATCGGGAGATTGTTAAATGCTGTTAGATACCTATGGGGCATAGTATTAGCAAGCAATGAACTAAATATCTACTTACTATATTTGTAGCGGCTGTCAGGGGCTTCTTATGAACGTCTGTAATGTGTTTATTCCCAAGACATTGCCGTAATTGTCTGACTCTTTCAAAGAACTTTTTCAATTGTGAAGTTTAAAAAATAAAATTCATGATATTGTAAAATCTGCACCAGATAAAATTGAACAAGAGGGATTTTTACAATGAAGGTAAAAAATTCCTTTAACATCAACGAAATATGAAACTGTGTTAAAACCTTGCCGAATTTTTTTAAAAAATGAACTAAAATCTTGAAGAGGAAATTATTTTGACTGCAAAGCAACCACGACAGCAACGAAACATGAAAATGAATTACAACGCTCGCCGAAATTTTAAAAAACAAAGTCTTGACAAAGAAATAATCATCTTGAATTACAAAGCTAAAACAAATACATCTCCCGACTGCGAAGCGCCAAACTAGTTTCTGCTAAAATTCATAGCTATCATCAGTGGTAGGTGCACGGACGTTGTAATTACCGCCCTCTCTCGCTCAGATATGCCGTTCAATCCAAATGCATGTTCAGCCCTGTCGTGCAGATATTTGCGCATCATGGTTTGGGCTTTATTGCACACATCTACAGTGTCGCCATCTGTAGTTAAACAAAACAAACAAGTATCACTTAGGAGTAGAAATATGCACCTGTATTTTTAGGTAATATCTGATGTAAGCTGTTTTATGTTATTGTTTTTCTTCTTGAAATGTATTTTCTCCTGTTCAATAAGGTACCTCCATGCAAACTGAAGCTCTACTGGACAATTCATGTTACAATTGTATCTTTTGGTTTTCTCAATGACTACAGCCTCAGCCTCAAGTCGTTTTCGCTGTGTGAGGACACGCATTATCCTGAAGCAACAGGACTAACCTTCTGCCCGTGCCGGTATATGGCCTTTTTGCCTCCAGTGCATCACTCACATAAATGAGTTGCTGACAATAACGCTCAGCATTGACCGTTTCACCAAGTTTGAGCAACTCATAGTGTACAACACTACGCTGATCCCACCATATGCACAGCAACAACTTATTGGCATGGATATTCAGTTTGGCGGTACTGGTGGTAGGCTGACATAGATGAACCCATGATTTGCGCCGCTTAGGGTTATCGTAGAGGGTCCACTTCTCATCACAGGTCAAAATCTTGTGGAGGAAATCTTTGTTCATGGAAATGGCAATATTGTAGCGCCTAGACTTGTTCGCAGCTATGAGTTGGTGGGGCACCCAACAGCTCTCCTTGTGAATCCGGCCAAGCTTGTGCAGGCACTTTGCAATGGCTTGCCGTGTTACTCCGAGTTCCTGGGTGAGCTGTGAATCTATGTGACAGGGACCGCGTCCGACAGTTCCAGTTTCTCATCGTTAACTTTCTGTGGCTGTTCCGGATGTTCTGCCTCACGGAGATCAAAATTTCCCTGCTTAACCGCTGGAACCACTTCTTACACATACTGTAGGACACAGCAGCATCACCCAAAGCAGCACATATCATTTGCTGGGCTTCCGTTGCACTTTTTTTCAGCTGAAACGCGAACAGGAGGCAGTGCCTCAAGTGTTGCTTCTCGAACGACATTGCTTTCACCGTCAACTTTTGTCCCTTCTGTCGCTACAGCTGTGAGCGGTTACGGTTGCCTGGAAAGCTGTTGGATGGCGCTGCAGTCAGCCATTATCGCACACAGTTATTTGCATTTGCCAACATTCTATGACCGCTTGCTGTTAGGGGACGAGAGTTAAGTTGCACACCTAATATCCGAGTAAAGCCTTAAGTGATTTAACATACTGTATGTATGAAGTGCAAAAGTATTTCATCGAAATAAGCTAAGGAGGAAAGGAAAGGCAAAATTAAAAAATAACTTTATCTGATAAGATAATAAGGAACATCCCATGCATGACATTAAAATTGTTGTTATTGATATTTTAATTCCATATTATTTCAGCAGCACAATGTGCGACTGATACATATTTCTTTATTTCAGCATGATGTCGGAGAAGTACACATTAAAATATTTCGGCTACACTTTAGACTTCGGCCCCCGTCGTCTGCTTCAGCTATCGTGCCAATGGAATGCCGGGAGAGACGTTTCGCGATAGGTGGCGCTGCAGCTGCGTCGTCTTTTCCTCCCGCGCTTTGTGTGTTACATAATTGCTGTTTGCTGAGTCCGTGAGCCGTGAATCCCGTATACTTACTTCTGTTCGCCCTGTTCTAAGCGATAAGTGGCTTGTGTGTGAGCGGAAAGGATTGCTTCCAACCGAACGAAGATGTTCCGCGGGTCTACCAATGAGTTTGCGAGTGGATATGTCTCATCGTTTAGGACAATTCAGGTGTAGGAAGAATCACGTTACAGGGAAAAGTGAGCAGTGTTCCCGTTTACTTGGGATGTGGTTTGAAGCTGCTTGTATTCCTCTTGATAAGGTGATGACTCTTTTATATTGTTTTGCCAAAGGATTGTCCTATGATGATGTATTTGAGGAATTTTCCCAGGGTGGGGTTTCCACATCCTCTGCGACAGTCTGTGACTATTATCAGTCTTGCAGAGAACTAGTTGCAGAATTTATGGTAGCTTACGAACAAGACGAAGGACAGCTTGGAGGCCCTGGTGTCATCGTAGAAGTGGTTGAGGCGAAGGTTGGGTAGCGGAAGTATAATCGTGGTCGTCTCGTTGAGGGCACCTGGATCCTTGGCATATTTGAACGAGATTCAAAACACTTCAGAGTTGAGATCTGCCCGCAGAATAACCGCTCTGCTCGCACATATCTGCCGCTCATCCAGAAACATGTTCAACCTGGAAGTACTATAATGACGGATCAGTGGGCTGCGTACCGCAATCTCCCATCCTGTGGTTTCCAACAGCTGTCATTAAACCACTCGCTCAATTTCATCGATCCGACTACTGGGACGCATACGCAAGGTGTTGAGAGCAATTGGCAGCCCCTCAAACGCACACTATCTAATGGAACTTACAAAGACCATTTGGCAGACCACATTCTGGAATATTTATTGCGATGAAATTGTCGTCTCTCCTGTGAACACTGTTTTAAAGGGATGACTGCTATCATCAAACAGTTCTTCCTTAGTACGTAATGTTTTCCACTTAAATATTCGTACTAGATAGACAGGTTCTCAATGAGGAGGAAACACTTCTTTTCCGTCGTTATAAATATTTAATAACACCGTATTACAAAATAAACCCCTTCCTTTCGAAAATACCCCTGCCACATATTTCGCATCCCTAGCACTCCTCTCGCACAACACATTCACTGATTATGTAATGAACGCAGCGAAGGAGCAAAAAAATGCCGACGCAGTTGCAGCGCCACCTTAATTCTCCCGGCATTCCACCAGCGCGTTAAGCTGAAGCAGACGATGAGGGTCGAAGATTAAAGTGCATCCAATATGTCATACAAAATGAAGAAACATCACTGGACAAAAACAATGCATAATTATTAATGAAATGTCGTTAAGCCATTCATGAAACTGCATAAGCCTAATGATACATGAAATGTTACTTAAACCTACTTAGTTTCACGGAAACTATTATGTTTGTAATAAAATAGCCTAGTTCATCAATTCATAAGAAATATTGTGACATATACTCTAATTTAGCTTTCCTTTTCAGTTTCTTTCTCTATGTAAATTTCAGTTCATTCTCCTTAACGTTTTCCAAACTTGACATGACATCTTCTCTCTTGCAAGAGTTTGGTTTACAACACCTTAAGGTCAGAACGCGTGACCTATGGATGTGTCAGATGAAACAGAAGGATGTTTAATGTTTGAGAAGCAGCAGAATGTGGAGAGAGATGGTGGAAGTTGTAATGTTAATTGTGGAAGAGACGTCTAATTGAAGTTTTGCGCTATTTTGAAGGCTGTGTGTTAAATTCTAGGGTTGGTGTTGTTTTCTTAACCAAGTGTTATTATTATCAACTCACATTCGTTTGATTTAGATATTAATATAAAAAAAGAGTTTTAGTTACATCTTGTTGAAGTGCCAAAGTATTAGTGGCTGAATAAAGACTAATTGTAAATAACTTTTCTCGACGTTTACTTGAATGACTCCTGTTTCACTGTAGGTGAAGTTTTTAGGTAGTGTTCAGTCAGCTATGCTTAAATGAACATTGTAATATGTAGTTTAAATTAATAAAATTACTAACTTCTCTTGTAATCCTCTTATCACACATCAAGTCTTCAGTACTCACAGTACAAGACATGCGCAGACTGTTTCACGGTTTCAGTTGTAGCGGGTTTGGTTTGTTACGACCCGATTGCTGTTATCACAAACAGGAAAATCACTTGGGCCTCTGGTACTTGAGATTGCTTTAGTTCAGCTTTGTTTTTGGGTATATAACATTTGATAAAACCACTAATAAATGTACTTATATAAGCACCCCATGCAAAATCAGTGCCATCTTACTCTGCGTATGTGCATCATGTATTTCTCTTGGATCGCAGAACTGCAGAATGAATCGTTCCTGCTAGTATTGCTGCAAAATACATAACTCTCTTCATGGTAAAACATGAATTTGTTTCTTTTCCCTTGCTGTACAGTTTTCCTTTTAGGCTGCAAACTATTGATAGGTTCATGAAATGCTGTTGGATAACAGCTATTGTTTTTATCCTTTATGATCTGTAAAGAGTGGAAGAAACAACAAATACAGAAAGGCAGTTTTCCAGTCCTTGTCTTTGTAATGGCTACAGTCATTTTTCATTACCTCCGTCCCCACCATTCCTAACGAACAGAAGTAAGCAAAATAAATATCCTGCTTTTCCTTGGATTCGCCCACCCTAGTGAATGCAGCAGATACTGACACACTGACACCAAACTTTGTTTCTGCCCCAAGAAAACACACTAATGAAGGACGTCAACTGGATTCATGAAGATAATTTCTGTAAAAGAGGAGAATTCACATGAAACAGTGTTCAATGGGGCACTGAAACTAACTTCATGGGAAAGTAAGAGGGATGAGAAATAAGACTAAAATAAGGAAAAAGAAACTAAACCCTAAACAATAAATCATATAAATAAAAGTTGCTCATGTATGCATTTTTGTAAACTTGGAGTCTCCTTGTTCCCTTTTTACTTAAAAACATATTGGGATTGAACTGTTACTCTGCTATATCACCAATCTATAGGAATCTTATTCTGGAAACATTCATTATTGTGTTAGTTGCACCTTCAAATTAGTTGTTTTAAAAACAAATACTAGAGATAATTCTATTGAAATGATGATGCGTTACTTTCTGCGTATATACTGTAAAGGTCTAAGTTGTTTTTTTTTGTTTTTTTTTCAGACCAGTGGGCATTTTGCTGGACCAGTGGTTTGCAAATTCTAGTGGTCCTCTGGGCCAGTAAAAGATTTATTTCTAATTCTAACACTGTTGGTGCCTTCATTATTCTGATTTTACTGCAAATAGTCTACACCCCCCACCACCCCCAACACAAGCAGAAAAACATCCTATACTGTGCTTGTTGCTTTATTAAAGAGATTGATGTTTCATAACAGTAACCTAAAATTTGAAAAGTGGAATTTCTAGAACAGAATTTGAAAATACAGGATCCAGGTGGAAATTTTCATGTGCCATAACCACTAGGTATATTTGAATTTATCTAACCTTCAAAATAGGATTTTTTTTTTTTTTTTACTTTGGCATTCCTAGACAGGTAAACATTAAAATATGAAGTTGCAATTAACTCAGTTGGGAGAGAAAAGGGAGCTCAAATGCTTCAAATGTACCAGTGCTTATGACTGGTTTCATTTACATATCAAAGGTATAATTTTTTGATTTCCAAAGAGAACAATATTTTTAAAAATTTAGCTGATCAAAAATGTTCTCAGATATAACAAAAATTCCAAGTTACTTGTTGATTTAAAAATATCAGTCTTACCTTTAAAATGATGCATCAAAATTATTAGTGTCAGACAAATACAAGCAAATTTATTAATAAAACAATGATCACATTTAAAAAATGTCTTAAAGATTCAGAGAGAATCAGTCTTCCTTTTTGGTTATTCATTGAAAAAACAAATGAAATTCTGGATTCTGGCTTTTCTATATGCACTACATTGACAACAGTCACCGGACACCCCTTCAAAAGCAAATGAACGGATCCGCTGCATTGTTAAGATGCACGGTACAGCTGCAAATGGTATAAAAACAAGCCTGCAGCGGACTGCAATCATGTCACACTGTAAGGTTGAGTGAAAATGTTGCAGCGGAAGAGAGCCGACTTTGAAAAGAGAAAGATTGTTGGGTGTTATATTAGTGGGTTGTCCAATAAGAGAAACTGAGAGGCCTTTAAACATACCCAAGTCAACTGTTTTGCATGTACTGAATAAGTGAAAGACACATGCCGTGCCTGAAGTAGCAAAACGTACTGGCAAACCAAACGAAATGAGTGATAGAGCACGTCGAAGCACCGGGAGTCGTTACAGCTAATCGATAGAGTACTTGCACATGACCTAAGTGTACAGGTGAATAAAAATCCTGGAACCTGGGTATGTACACGTACCATTTGCACAGAACTTCATTCCATGGGTTACTGTGGTATGAGGTTTTCTGCGAATGGTATGTTAATCTCAACTCCTAATGCTACTCGTCGTTTAGCATGGTGTAAAGAGCATTTATCACGGACCGTAAATCAATGGAAACGGGTCCTATGGACTGATGAATCCAGATGCAGGATCCGTCAGGCTTGATGGCCGTGTATGGGTATGGCGGCAGCAGAGGAACAGTGTTTACCACAGTGTACTGTTTTTACAGTCAAGTTTAGAGCTGGCAGTGTACTTGTGTGAGGGTCTTTTTCGTGGTGTGGTCCTGACCTATTAGTTATCGTGGACAAACTTGTTAACCAGCACGTCTACCTCGATATTCTGGGCAATTATAGCCTACCAACTCTGTGGCAATACTATGGAACCAAGCCTTATTGGTACCAGCTGGATAATGCACCGAGCCATACAGCAAGAACTGTTACAGCGTAGTTCGACGATTGATGATAATTCCATATCGTGTGTGGACTGGCTAACATAGAGCCCTGATTTTAATCCCATAGAGCACCTGTGGGGTGAATTAGAGTGCCGCATAAGAAGTTTGGAACAAAGGCCTACTACACAGCAACAGTTAGGCAGCATTATATACTGAATAGAAGTGCACACCTATCGCTGTGTTCCAAAACCTTGTCGAAAGCATGTCTCGAAGGGTCAGTGCATGCATATTAAGGCCAAAGGTGGACCGACACCATACTAATGTATGCCAGTAAAAAATGCTATGTTGTGTGCCTCTTCTAGGTGTCCTGTGACTTTTGTCAATATAGTGTATAATAAATCTATCAATAATCAATAATCTATCAGTGATTATTGAAGTTTCAGCAAAACCCATACCTATGGAGTAATCCTGTCCCCTCCCCTTCCCCCAAAATGATTTAACATGGAATGAGCCTCACTTTTCATGCATGTGAGTTAAAATTTTTGTTTTCTTAATCTTTGGGACCTTAAGCACTGTTTAACAGCACGTAATAGTAGTTATGGCACAGCATGATGTCTCCGCCTAATTTTTATTAGTTGTTTTCTGTTAATGATATGAGAATTTGTTATTTCAAAGTTGAACTGTACTGAAATATTAACATTCATTGTTTTGAAATTTGTGAGACTATTTGTAGCACTTCTGCTATTTTGATTGTAATTTTTTTGTTTTCTCCTTCTCTAGGAATAATGAAGCGTAGAATGTCTCAGAATGACACCACTTCACTTGCCAGCAAGTCTGCTAAGATAGGAAATGAACATAATTCACCACACATTATACAGAGTACTACCCCAGTAGGGGTAGTTGATAGGAGAGGTTGGACTCTTATACATGAATCAGCAGCATGTTCCACACATGTGCAGGATTCAGAAGAACTTTCCAAATGTGATTCTAGCAATATTAAGCAACAGACTGATTTTCACCAAATTCCTCCACTCTTAGCATGCAAAGAAAAAAATGAAGAAGCAGAAAATGCTGTTCCATTACTTTTGCTGCATGGAGTTGATGCAAACTTCAGACACAGAGAATGTATACAAGTTATTCTTGAGTACGTTGGTAATCAAGACAAGAAGAAGCTCTTGAAGTTTTTACTGATTGCTGCTGCCAAGGATGGACACACGGAATGTCTAAAAATATTCCTTGCCTGTAGTGCTGATCCAAACATCAGCATGCAATTGTGTATGATTCTACTCACAGCAGCTGCTAGAAATGGTCACCCAGAGTGTGTAAAAATACTACTAAATTACAGTGCAAATCAGAACTTGCATGTGGACAAATTACTGAAATTCTTACTCATTACTGCTGCAAAGAAAGGCTATGCAGAATGTTTAAAAGTACTCCTTGTCTGTAGTGATGATTCAAACTTAAAAAACACGACACCACTAGAAATTCTGCTCTTCGCTGCTTCTGAAAATGATCATACAGCATGTATAAAAGTACTCCTTAATTACCATGCTTGTCCCAACATATGCATAGATAAGTTTTCAGAGAAACTGTTCCTTTGTGCTGTTGAAAATGATTATGCAGACTGTGTAAAACTACTACTTGATTATGTTGCTGATCCAAATTTGAACAAGGATGGACTGTTGCATACTCCACTCGGTGCTGCTGCTATAAAAGGTCATACAGAATGTGTAAAAATACTTCTTGACCACAATGCTGATCAAAACTTGAAAAATGATGGATTGCAAAAGACCCCACTTATTGTTGCTGCTGAGGGTGGTCATGCAGAATGTGTAAAAATTCTTCTAGATTACAATGCTATTCCAAACTTGAGCATAGATAAATTTCCAGAGACTCCACTTATTGCTGCTGCCAAGAAAGGTCACACAGAATGTGTAAAAATACTTCTGGACCACAATGCTGATCCAAACTTGATAAAGGATGGATTGCAAAAGACCCCACTTATTGTTGCTGCTGAGGGTGGTCATGCAGAATGTGTAAAAATTCTTCTAGATTACAATGCTATTCCAAACTTGAGCATAGATAAATTTCCAGAGACTCCACTTATTGCTGCTGCCAAGAAAGGCCACACAGAATGTGTAAAAATACTTCTGGACCACAATGCTGATCCAAACTTCAGAAAGGATGGATTACAAAAGACTCCACTCATAGTTGCTGCTGAGAGTGGTCTTGTAGAACTTGTAAAAATTCTTCTTGATTACAATGCTAATCCAAACTTGAGCATAGATAAACTTTCAGGAACTCCACTTATTGCTGCTGCAATGAATGGCCATACAGAATGTGTAAAAACACTTCTTGACCACAAGGCTGATCCAATCTTGGAAAAGGATCAATTGCAAGAGAATCCACTTGTTGCTGGTGTGGAGAATGGTCACACAGTGTGTGAAAAACTTCTGCCAAATTGTAAATCTGTTTCAACCTTGAGCAGAAATGAGTTTCCCAGGACTCCATTCATTGCTGCTGTTTTAAATGGTCATATACAATGTGTCAAAATTCTCCTTGATTACAGTGCTGGTCAAAACTTAAAAATAGATGACTACTTAAGGACTCCACTTGGTCTTGCAGCTACGAGTGGTGATGCAGAATGTGTAAAACTTCTTCTTGATTATAGTGCCGATCCAAACTTGAAAATGGAATTTTTAGAGATTGCACTCATTGCTGCTGCTATGAAAGGTCATATAGAATGTGTAAAAATACTCCTTGATTGTAATGAATGTCCAAACTTGGCATGGAATGAATTTCTAGGGAATCCACTCATTGCTGCTGCTAAGAATAACCACACAGAGTGTGTAAGATTTCTTCTTGATTGCAAAACTGATCCAAATTGGAGCACAGATGAATTTCCCGAGACTCCACTTATTGCTGCTGCTGAGAATGGCCACACAGAATGTGTAAAACTGCTCCTTCATTGCAATGCTGATTCGAACCTGTGCATAGATGAATTTCCTGAGACTCCACTAATTGCTGCTGCATTTAATGGTCATACAGAATGTGTAAAAATTCTCCTTGATTTCAATGCTGATCCAAACATGAAATCTGATGAAATTCTAAGGACTCCCTCTTTGCTGCAGCAGAGTATGGTCACACAGAATGTGTGAAACTTCTCCTCCTATACCGTGCTGACCCAAACTTGAGGGTGGATGAATTTTTTGAGACACCACTTATTGCTAGTGCCAGGAATGGTCATACAGAATGTGTAGAACTTCTCTTGGATTACAATGCTGATCCAAATTTGAGAGTGGATGAATTTTGCATGACCCCACTTATTGCTGCTGCTAAGAATGGTCACACAGACTGCGTAAAACTTCTCCTTCGTTACAATGCTGATCCAAACACGACAATGGATACATATTTTAAGACCCCACTTTTTGCTGCTGCTGAGAATGGTCACACAGAATGTGTAAAACTTCTCCTTCATCACAATGCTGATCCGAACATGACAGTGGATATATGTTTTAAAACCCCACTGTTTGCTGCAAGTAACAAGGGTTACAAAGAATGTGTGAAACTTCTCCTTGAGTTTGGTGCTGATCCCAATTTGAAATGGAAATACTCTGGTGAGACCCCACTTCTAGTTGCTGCTAATAATGGTTACACAAAATGTGTGAAACTTCTCCTTGAGTTCAGCGCTGATCCAAATTTGAAATTGAAATTGAAATACTCTGGTGAGACCCCACTTCGAGCTGCTGCTGAAAATGGTTTCACAGAATGTGTAAAACTTCTGCTTGATTACAAAGCTAAACCAAACCCATCAGTTTGTTTTTCAATGGTTCCACTTACTGCTGCTGTTACATTTGGTCACACAGAATGTGTAAGAATTCTTCTAGATTACAATGCTGATCCAAATTTGTTTGGGCAAGTATCATATATCGATCATGATGTCCAAGCTCTGCATTTAGCTGTTTTTTATGGCCGTTCCATTTGTGTAAAATTGCTGTTAGACAAAATGGATCGCCAGTTCCTAATGCATCATCTTACTTCCCTAATTATGTGTGTCTACTTCGAATGGCTGTTACTCGTAGACATCATGAGTGTTTAAAAATTCTTCTTTTATATGGTTTTCCAGTAGATTGCTTACATCCCAGGGAAATAAATGAGTTTGATGACTGGCATTATCATTTACGAAATGGTTATAAGGGCTTAGCACATTCTCTTCGTGAAACTGCCTTATCATTGGCTGCAAGTACCGGAGATTTAGCATCCGTGAACATTTTACTGGAGCATGGAGCTAGTGCGAATCCAGTATGTTATAGTGTTGTTCATAATAATGGTGTGCACCAATTCTACTCCTATCCTCCAGTCTTCAGTGCATCATTTAAGTATGATTTCATGTTGTGTTTGCTCTTATATGGTTCTGATCCACAGCTTCTCTTTAAGAAAAAAGTGTTGAGAGTGAACAATGCTTTCTTGATCATTTACCTGTTGATATGAAGTTGAGCCACAAAGAAATTCTGGATATTTTAGAACTGCTTCTTCAATTCACTGCAGTCACTGGACAAGTTCGGAGTTCTTTCCATGCTGTTTCTGCCGATTACCGAAATACCCTTAATGCAAGGCGCAAGAAAAGGTGGAATGAAATCTTGAAGGAAATTGATAAGCCATCATCTCTACAGAGCTTGTGCCGTGCGAAAATAAGACAGTCGATGATTTCCAAATATGGTTATTTTGCTTTTAAGACAATCATTAATAATCATTGCTTTCCACAAATGTTAAAAAAATATGTGTTATACAGTGAGTTTGATGATGGTACAGAGTTCAAGAAAATAAATTATAAATGATTTTGGATTGTGTGCTTGTAGTAATTATTTTACATATAATTTTAGTTAAAAAAAAAAAAAAAAGACCACGTCTATAATTAAGAAAAATTTTGTGTTGATTTTGGCAGATTTACGGTTTTGTAAAACTAAGATTAAATATTTTTAGAGTTCAGAACAGAGACAGTTGTGGACAGTTATTTTAATTAACTGATGTCATCAAATTGTCATGACACTAACATAGAATACTTGGATCATTGTAAATTCTAATATCCTTATATTAACTATTTTCATGCAATTGAACCCGGATACAGCACTTGGTGTGGGAATGTTTCAAAAGTAATGAAAATATTGTAGCTATTTATAATTTATTCACTTGAAAAACTGAAATCAACTGATTGAATGGACTGCACTATATAATACGTATGATACCGACAAAATCATGATAAATGTAAAGCCATTAAATGTAATTCATTGTAGGAGTAACAAAGGTGCTGCAAACATTAATCTAACTAAATAATTTATATTTGTTAGTAGCTCATACCTTTTTTTTTTTAATTGTGTGTCTGGAGGGGGGGGGGGTAGTTCTAATTTTTTATTTTTTTTTTTCAGCGCTGACTTTCTAGTATGTTAGACCTTTCACTGTTAATTTGGCCATTCTACCTTTTCTTTTCTTCAGTCATACATTGTTCATCACAGAGTGCAACCTTTCAACAGAGGCTGAAATGCCTGGTAGGCAGAAAATGTGCTCCAGAATTCTGCTGAATTTTGAAGAACTAGAGGCTGCAGCTAAACTTGTCTTTCACATTGCAGGCATGTTGGAATGACTCCCATGAGACATTGAAAATTCATATGAACACTATTTACATTTAACCCTACCAACATCACCTTATACCATTTTTTCAAAAAATGGTATAAAGTATAGAATTTTTTTCCTTTTAATTAAACAATGGATGCACATTTCCTGTTTGGTATTTTTAAATCAGAAATCTAAATGGTTTATTAAAAAAAACCACTAAAGTATAAAATATATTTCACAGACTTGACAAAATACTTTCTCTTGACTTTCAGATTTACTTGTTTTGTGTGCTTTTCTTCAGTAAAGCCCACAAAACAATGCATACTTAAATATATACAGGGTGTCCATAAATGAAGTATACAACTTCAGTATGCGATTGAAAAAATACTACAATAAATAAAAACTTGCTTTTAATGTCAAAACACAGGGTAACTGTGAACGTTTTGTTTTGTTAAATGTCAGTAGGTCTCCACGTGTGCTCAGTTGGTTGCTCATAGGATGTCTAAATGATAGTCCAGTTCCACCCACGTACGCTGCAGAATGTCAGGTGTAACGAGGAGGAAGGTTGCAGTAATACGTTCTTTGAGCTTGGTGATAGATGTAACCTTTTTCTTGTACACTATGTCCTTAATAAAGCCCCAAAGAAAAAATTGCATGAGGTAATATCAGGGGGATGGGGTGGCCATGCCGTTGGACCCCGATATCCAATCCAATGCCCTCGAGAATGGTAGTCCAAAGAATTCATACATGAGATTCTTCCGCGAATTCACGGAATTCCGCTTTTTTTCGGCATCATTTTGGTCATCCTCGAGGTCATTGCAAAAATGAAGATACATTTTTCAGAATTTTTAGGGGGTGTATGCGATGTATACGAATGTGTTCCCGCTTTTCTGAGATCGTTCGAGAATCGAAGCTCTCGTGAAACCTCTTTCTACGGAGGACGCACAGAGATGCCAATTGACAAAAATTACGGATTTCCCCAGGATTACGGGTGACTAACAAAAAATTAAGGAGATTCAGATTTTCACTGTTATTAAGAAAGTTCTAATGGTTTTGTAAATAATCCATGTAAAAGCCTCTGAACAAAGTTCATAACACAGCCCTTTGTATATATATTTTTTTTTTTCTGAGGTGGCGGAATTTGTTTTGCTTGTTTGAAGGTGTGAAAAACAAAAAAGCACGGCGCCAGGATTGCATAAGCCCGGCGTGCTTCTTTCGCCGTTACCCGTTATTACGTCGGCTCGGTGTGCTTCTTTCACCGTGGCCCCGGATTACATCGGCCTGTCTGAAGCATCTGAATGAAGTTCGTGATGTAGCTTCCGAAGAGAAGGAATTTGTTTTGTTTGTTTGAAAGCCAAGAGGAAAGGAAGAACGGCGCCGCGCCGTGGTTACGTAGGCCTGGCGTGCTTCTTTTGCCGTGATCCGGAATTACGTTGGCTCGGACGTGCTTCTTTCGCTGTGGCCCGGAATTGCATCGGCCCGATGCCTCTGAACCAAGTTCGTGACGCACCTCTTTGTTTGTTTATTTTTTTTTCTAAGGAAGAGGAATGTGTTTTGCTTGTTTGAAAGCTTAGTGGAAAGAAAGCACGGCGCCCGGCTAGGATAACGTCGGCCCGAAGCCTCTCAACAAAGTTCGTGACGCAACCCTGTTTCTTTCCTTTCTTTTTTTCTAAGGAAGGATATGTTTTGCATGTTTAAAAGCTAAGTGGAAAAAAAGCATGGCTTCGGGCCAGTATCACGTCGGCCCGAAGCCTCTAGACAAAGTTTGTGAAGCAGCTTTCCGGTTTTTGTTTTTTTCTGAGGAGGAGGAATTTGTTTTGCTTGTTTGAAAGCTAAGTGGAAAGAATGTGTCATGAGAGGCCCAAAAACATGGTTAAAAACAAGAATTCGGCAGAGAAAATCTCCCCACTTGCTTGACGTTGATGGAGATTCATGTCACCATGTTCACAATGCAAGTAAAAAAAATTGCAATCCATTTTAAGGTTACATTGAGAAATACTTTATTGACTTCTTAAATGACTTTAAATGGTCGACAGATCAACGTGAAGCCCTTACTGAAATTTGTGAAATTATAGGGCTAAAGTTCACTGAAATTAAGAACATGGTACAACACAGGTGGTTGTCATTCTATCATGTGGCATTAAACAGTTTACATATCCATGATGCCCTTTTGCTCCTGTATGATGGACAGGCCTTGACAAATATGATTCAGATTTAGGAGCCAGGGTTGTAGCTGGGGGGGGGGGAGTGCGGTGGTGGTGGGGTATTCATTTTCTTTAAAGTTGATAAAATATCAATAAACAGAAAGGGGAAGACTTAAGGTTTGTTGTTTTGACCTCTTATTTACTCTCAATTTGAAGAAATTTGGGCAGGATAAAAATATATAATCAAGTAAGAATGTATTTTATATACCATTGACAAATGACATGAAACATATCGATAAGAAACATACCTTACATCTAAGTGCTTGTTGAAATCACAAAGATATTTCAGTTCCAGAACCACAACGTGCAATAAGTTTGCTGCATGACTCATAATTTCTTTAGAATTGTGTCTTTGATTTTATATTTGTCTTTCAATTTACTTATGAACATAAAGCAGGTGATTTTTCACAATTCCTGTAATATGGAGATTGTTTATGATATTGCTTTCAATTAAATTATATTAATATTAGCTGATATTATGCAGCAATTGAAGGATTGAAATGTGGAAACTTTTTTTAAACAAATGAGATAGAATTAAATTACTGAGTAAAAGCCAAAAAAAAAAAAAAAAAAAAGAGCATTGTAAGAACACAAATAGGGCACAGGAACTAAATCCCAGATGCTTTATTATGGCCATGAATATGTCTTGTGGTTTTAGCACCAAAATACCACCTGTCAATAGCCTTTGAAGGGTCAAATTCAGACACTAATTTCAGCCTTTTAGCCCAAATAGGTAACGAGATACAACTACTCATAGATTATCTGGAGGTCACGATTTTTTAATTTTCAAGGTTATGTAATTAGAAACCCCGTGGGTGGACAGGGATAAAATTTGGTATTTATGCATAAGTCTACATGCCTGACAATCACACCAAATTTCAAGGATATCAAAAGGGGTCGGGCTGTGAGCCTTGTTGATTTGACACAGAAATGACCCTTTAGTTTTTTTGTTCTCATTATTATTTTTAAGTTACTGTACTTTGAGTATTCCTTTTCATGGAAACAGCACACAGTTGTCAGAACATTAATGGTAGGACAGTGTTACATATAAGGTGAAAGTTTTGCTTGCGTTCTTAAATACTTGCCCGAAAGCATGTAAAAACTGAGGCTTTAACCATTTCCTGTCATTTATAAAGTTTTGAACTAGGGAAAGAAAATGATTTTTTTTTTCTGTTTGATTCCAAAACAGAAAAAAGTTCAACATATTTAATTACAATTTAATCAATGAAATTACTACTAACACATAAGTATCTAATTATAGTAATCATTAATTGATGAAATGTAACAGATGCAAATTAAACAGTATTTAAATTACTGTTTCAAGAGGAAATGTAACAGTATTTAAATTACTGTGAAAAATATTTTTTCAGATTAATCCGATTCCCCTGAAAATTTTGCCGTCGAACCCCCCTCCCTCTTCAAATTTTGATATCAGATCAGTACAGAAATGGGGTCTGGCATTTTGCGAAAACCTTTCAAAGTAATTTGTCAATGCATTCTCTTGCATTGACAAATTACTTTGAAAGGTTTTCGCAAAATAATAGCATTCTCTTTGTGCAACACTTTCGAAGTTATTGATTGCGTCTAAGTATTACCATTTTCATTTTCTGTGAGAACATTCTAAGTAATTTGTCAGTCAGACATAACACACTGCGTTCATTTTGCGTAAAACCTTCTAATTTGTTAGGTTTATCAAAATATTAGCTTTTCTTTCACTTTGTGCGACAACATTAAAAGTAAATGGTTAATTTCGTCTAAATATCGCATTTCGTGCCACAGCGTTTTTAGTAATTTGTAACAAAGCAACAGCACATTTCGTTTATTTTGTGAGGCAAATTTCAAAGTTCCCATCAGCTGGAATTCTAAGCGAAGACTTCGCAAATACTTAATCAGTTTCGTTTAAACATTAGCATTTCCTTCATTTTGTGTAAAACTCAAAGTGATTTGTGAACTAAATATTACATTTTATTCATATTGCAACACAATACGACCTTCGAAGTTTTGATCGCTCATGTTTTATGAGATTCTCCCGGTACTCTGTCAGCACATTTATGATAGCTGAGACGGCACACTCATGGTAGCTGGTACTAAGTTGGTCACATGACTTCAATGGTTGCCGTTCGTTTCGGGGTCTGCTTCTTTCTAGTTGGCTATGACCGTATGCATATGACGTCATGAGGTAAACCATCCTAGCAGACGCCCTGGTGATTAATTGGTGTACAAGCACTGATTGGATTTGCATTGTGGAGCGTTAAGGAAGGTGGTGTTATGTGCTATTTTCGGCTGTAGTAACCGAAGTGGGAGAGATAATGATGTGCCCTATTATAGATTATCATCTGAACAAACAAAGTGGAATCAGAATTATAAAAATTTAATACAGAAGTGCCAAAATTTGTGGTTATCACATATCAGCATTGACATTGATGACCGGAAACAAAGGAACATTAGAGTATGTAGTTTACAGATATGTTCATAAATTTACTGGTGCATTAGCCACAAATACTCTATGAAGATCTTTAGACTAGAATTAACCTTTCTTACGAGTAAGATTATGCTGTTCTTTATCGTGAATGTATCCACTGCTATAGGGGAGTGAATATCTTATGGAACCTTCATATGTTGGGTTTCCAGGCCGATTTTAGAAAAATGATCTCATGATAAAATTCACCAGTTTATTATTATTATTGCTATTATACGCCAATAGCGGTATAACTATACCATCGGGATTAGAGGAAATTCTATCCCACACTCACCAACCCGCTTGGCCAGCGTGGTGAGTTATGGCCAAACCCTCCAAAATGACTCCACAACTTAAATCTTGGCCCTCAGTCTCCGGCAGCTGGAATGTACCTGGCCAAGGCAGCGGCCAGTGCGACATGAAGGCAGAGGGTGCTAAGAATCCCCGGAGGACCGGACTAGGCTGCCATCTGATGCTGACCTTGGCAACGTACAATGGACGCTCCCTATCTTCTGATTCAAGGCTTCTTGAATTGGAAGAGGAACTACAAAGGATCAAGTGGGACATCGTGGGGCTAAGTGAGGTAAGGAGAAAAGGAGAAGATCTCATCGAACTGAAAAGTGGACATCTCTTCTACTATCGTGGGACAGATACTGGCAGAACTAGTGGTGTTGGATTTATAATAAACAAGAAACTGAAGGATAAAGTGGTAGAAGTTGAAAGTTCCTCTGACAGAGCTGCACGACTCGTTATCCAACTATCGAGAAGATACCAGGCTCAGATTATTCAAACTTATGCACCCACCACAAGTCATCCTGAAGAAGAAATTGAAGAATTTTATGAGGAAATTTGTCATCTAAATAATAAAGGTAAGCAGCACTTGAAAATAATTATGGGAGATTTCAATGCAAAAATAGGGCAACGGCAACAGAATGAAACTTCAGTAGGTAAATTCGGTCACGGCAACAGAAACCAGCGTGGAAATACTCTCGTTGAGTTTGCAGAGGCAGAACGGTTTTTCATCTTGAACTCCTTCTTCAAGAAAAAGCCACACAGGAAATGGACATGGATACATCCAAATGGGACGACAAGTGAAATTGATTTTATTATGTGTAACAAAAAATTCGTCATAGAAGACTGCAGTGTGCTAAACAAGTTCAACACAGGTAGTGACCATAGATTGGTGAGATGTAAGATGCACCTCAACACTAAACTTGAACGTAGCAAGCTCATAAGACAAACAAAATCTATTGACATAACCAACCTTAAAAAACACCATACTACCTTCAAGTTGGAACTGAAGAACAGGTTCTCTGCTTTAGAAGGCCTAACATCTGAAGAAGTGGACATCTCTGAAGTTAACAGAAAAGTAACCAAAGCTCTTATGGAAACAGCAACAAAATTAGCTGGGTCTAAGAACAAGTTGCATGTAAATAAATTATCAGGAAAAACAAAAATGTTGATGCAAAAAAGAAGAGAGATGAGGACAACTAAAGAAGATGTGACTTCCAAAGTGGAATATATAGAGCTATGCAAGACAGTACGAAAAAGTATCACTGAAGACATAAGAAAATTCAACTGTGAACTAGTGAGGAAAGCAATTGAAAACAACCAAAGCCTAAAGATAGCAAAGGGACATCTCAGTAAGGGAAGAAAACAGATTATGGCACTGAGAAAAGAAGATGGTTCTGTAACAAGAAATAGAGGCGAAATTTTGACAAGAGTGAAAGATTTCTACTCCAAATTATATGAAAGGGATGATACATGCACTCCAGACATCATGAAAGATACCAGTACCAGAGTTCCTCCAGTCCTTCCAACAGAAGTTGCACATGCAATCAAGAACATGAAACGGGGAAAAGCTCCAGGAGAAGATGGAATTACTGTAGACATCATACAAGAAGCAAGTGGAGAAATCGAAACAGTACTCGCCCAAATTTTCACTCGATGCCTTAATGAAGGAAAGATTCCTGAGGATTGGAACACCGCTACAATGATCCTGCTACATAAGAAAGGTGACATTGAGGATCTCGGAAACTACAGACCTATCAGCCTCCTATCAGTAGTTTATAAAATCTTCACTAAAGTTCTTTCACACCGCTTGAAGGTAACACTGGACATGGCTCAACCGAGAGAACAAGCTGGATTCAGGAGTGGCTACAGCACAATAGATCATATCCATGTGCTGAGAGAACTAATTGAAAGAGCGAGGGAATATGAACTTCCATTGTGCATGGCTTTTATCGATTATGAAAAAGCCTTTGATTCGGTGAAACCATCGGCAGTTACAAGGGCTCTGAAAACCTGCGGTATTGAAGATGCATACATTAATATTATTAATAACATCTATGAAAATGCAAGTGCAAAGATTAGGCTGTTTGAAAATACAACACATATAAAAATTGGAAAGGGAGTGAGACAAGGTGACACCATATCTCCGAAGCTCTTTAATGCCACATTGGAGGGTGTTTTTCAGTCACTGAGCTGGGAAAACAAGGGGATAAAGATTAATGGAGATTATCTAACCCACCTTCGTTTTGCTGATGACGTAGTCATTTTTGCAACTAGCCCATCAGAGCTGCAGGGTATGATCCAGGAACTTGCTGACAAGAGTAAAGAAGTGGGATTAAAAATGAACTTTCAGAAGACAAAAGTGATGTTCAATGCTTTTTACAAGAAATGAAGATTTATCGATTGATGGAGAAAAGCTGGAGATAACAGACACGTACGTTTATCTTGGACAGCAGATATCAAGTGAGGGTCACATTGATGAAGAAATTAATCGGCGTACAAAACTTGCCTGGAGAGCTTTTGGAAGAAACAGCATAATTTTCAAGAGCAATATGCCATTATGTCTTAAAAGAAAAGTGTTTGATCAATGCATCCTTCCAGTGCTTACGTATGGTGCAGAGACGTGGACCTTAACTAAAAGAGACATACAAAGGCTGCAGACAACTCAAAGAAGCATGGAGAGGTGCATACTTGGTGTAACCAGGAGAGATAAGAAGAGGAACTCGTGGATCCGAAAAATGACAAGAGTGGAAGACATCATGATCAGAGTTAAATCCCTGAAATGGCAATGGGCTGGACATACTGCCAGAAGGACAGATCATCGATGGACAGCCGAAATTTTAGATTGGATTCCAAGGGACAGGAAAAGACCCAGAAGAAGACCACATGGGAGATGGGTGGATGAAATTCGAAAGTATGCAGGGGTGACATGGAGTAGACTGGCACAAGACAGACCGTTGTGGAGGAAACTTGGGGAGACCTTCGTCCAGCAGTGGATTGATAATGGTTGACAATGATGATGATGATGATGATATAAGGTAGAGAGACTTAGTGCTACTCGCCAGAATTATTATTATTATAGCCTTACCTGTGTAAAGCTGAGGATTTTTACCTTAGCTTAAGTTTCAGGTTGGGGAATATCTAAATTATTAAAAGGTAAACTTTCAAATTAAATAATTAAGCAAAGATGACACGATATTTTTATCTTAATTAACTGTGTGACTATGCTGTTAGCACAGAAGCTAGTGGCTGTGCTGGAATGCAGAATTTTGAGTTTCTTTCAAGCAAAAACATTCTCCTTCATACAATATTGTTCAGGAAAAGTGAGGATGGAACTTCATATGGGTCTCCACAATTGCCCAATAACTTTAATTTATCAAAATAAAGCTGTTTTTGATCACCAGATAACCCACTTACGTAGCCCATGCAATGCATCTTTGATCTCACTTGTACACCAGTTGTTCTGCAAGAAAGCAGCAGACGAAAAGCTGACGCGAACCGCGGTTTTGTGACTTCAGTGCATAGGGTCCATAGTAGGGCTGTCGAGATCACATCAGTCACTTCGTTCCTCACCGGGCCCAAGCATAGGTTTTGTGATGTCACGAAAAGGATCCTTCAGTCCAGCGTTGTCGCACCCATTGCTTCTCTACGGAAAAGAAGTTTCATGCTGCGCTTTCATGTTTAAAGTCATCCTCTGAATTTTGCGAATGATATTGCATTTTATTTGTGGTATTTCTTCTCCAATATTCGCTAGTAAGCACTAAGACACCACACTTGCGAGGATCATAGAGTTTGTTTACATCGTGTTTTGTTGACAAAACAATTGGTAACAGATCTTGGCTGCAGCTTTTGCGAAACTCCAGAGTTAACTGATGTAAAGACAAATATAGGAAGAAATTATACACTTTTATTAGATTGGGGAAATAGGATTTACAAGTTTTTGGCGATAGAGTGGAAAATCTGAGTTGATAAAATGCCCTGGTGAAACCAGATTTACAAGAACAGCGAAAATATCCCTACTTGAACACCTTTTTAAAAATAAATCTACAACTGCATTCAAAAATATTACATACTTCTAGTACATTTCACTGTCATAAAAAACACATAAATATGTAATAAGTTAATGGGTTTTAAGTAGTAAATGAAACAGGAATGCATATAAAATGTTATATTGAAATTTTAGGAGGTTATTAACAAAGGACTCTTGTTTTATGCTGATATTGAAATTTATTTGTAAATTATAGAAAATTTTGAATTTGGGAGATGGGTGGATGCATTTCGAAACAAAACTGAAATTTTGACTAAGGCCAGGAAACAAAATAGAAAAAATAAAATAAAATGCACCACTGAATTTGGCAACTCCCAAAAGTTACTATTGTATTGTTTGCGTTTGCCGAGTAGATACACCTGAAAGTGTAAGAAAGGTAACTATTGTTTGCATGTGTACCAAAATTGTAAACACTAAAATTTAATGGTATACAATGTACACGTGTAAATAACCTTTTGGAAGTGGTGATGATCAAATTAGATGTTAGGACAAAACATTGATTTTACCACAATAACCTAAGATTACTTTCCCACCTCAGTCATTGCTGAGGGGTATGAGCTTGAACCATGTGATGAAAATTTGCTCTTAAAATATCTAAAACTTCACTGCACTAAGGTTTAGGTTTTTGAAAGGCCACTTGGCCTATATTTATTGTAAAACTTAACCAAAAACAACAACAAACACAATAACAAAGTGTTTCAAGAAGTCGGATAATTACCCAGACAACCATGTGTTTTTGTTTTCGAACACAATCAGCTTTTAACATTTTTGTCAATTTCACTTTTGGCAACCAGGCCTTATAAAAGCAAACAAAACGAGATGACACTCACTTGTTGTATTTATATCAACCATAAAAGGAAGAACACATATTTTTGCCAGAAAATCAAGATTTGCAAAAACACATAAATACTCTTGACTTAGAGAACATAACATAAACACTGTGGATGAGTTTAGACAGCTGAAGTGCAATCTCTCCTTCTCTTCATAAATTTAAAGATTATTGTATACACAATACAGATTTCATTTCCTTTTGAACACACCCCTCAAACCAGTTTCCTTAACCAAAATAAATTTTAAAATTTCAATAACTGAGTAAAAAAAATTATAAATAACCAAAAGTTGCTTCTGTAAACAATCCTACACTACCAGGAAAATTTGCATTAAAACTTAATATACTCAACATTCTAGCATTACTTGATACAAAATCACTCTACTAAACACACTGTGCTAAATACCTTACTCAATTACCTCAAAAGCTATCATTACACCATAATGCTGACAAATATACTTAAAATTCACCCTATCATCTGGAAAAATTCAAAATACTTCACTATTCAAACTTGCTCTTAGTACACAATATCCCACTATGTAAACAAAAGGCAAACACTAACTCTCAACACTCCTGGACACAAATTCATACTTATCTGCACTCCCACTGTTCACAACAACTTAAAATTTACACCACTAATACTCACCATCAATTTATCAACAACTTAATCGAAAAATCCTAACTAGTACCATGTAAGCTTGTAGTAATTTTTACTAACTCATGTAGTAAGCCACTGAGGTAACGTGTAGGCAAAACATCTCAGTCAAATTACTAAATTTCACTTAAAAACAAAATTCTCACTGGGAGGAAGTATTATTGAGGCTCAAGGTGAGATTGGGTCGTGAATCCAATTCGACCTATGCACCGAAATGGTAAAATATGTGTGACTATCACCCTGTATTGGTTCTTCACTCTGATTTTGGGACAAAATCACTTCACTCTCTGATAGATACCACCTCCTATGAGCCGACCAGCTTACTCGGGCAGAAAACAAATCCCCCAATCTGTTTTCATACACCCTTTCAGACCTAAGGCGTCCACATAGGGAAAAGCACCCCACCAGAGTTCTCTTGCCCCCAAAATATCTCATTCCCCATTTTCCAGAAAACTACATCAACATCTTCATCTCCAGAAAATTCAATACATCACCTTTTATTCCAGAAAATTACTTCTTATCCTATTTTTCCCAGGAACACACTTCATATCTTCACTTTCCCAGGAACACACTTCTTTCCCAGAAAATCATTTATCTTTATTTCCCAGGAACACACTGTACATACTCATCTCCCAGAAAATCACTATACCGCAGAACCACTTATTTCCAGAAAAATTCAACACCTATCGCAAATCTATCCTTTTCCAGAAATCACCTCCTGCTGAAGAATTTCCAACGTTATACAAGGGTAATGTACAGTACAACACCTTATTAAACTAGTCAGCGTGCATGCCCTTTTTTATGTCTCCCCACTCATGAAAATTAGTTTTCCAGATCCATCTGCTGATATGGTCCTTAGTCATAATTAATACCAAATGGTACAAACAAATTTTACACCCAACTACGTGCCAAAACTAGAAAATTACCATAACCTGCCTTTAAGACAAAAATTTACTATCAGACTTACTTTATACTTACTACTACCAAATACAATTTATACAATATTAAAATTTACCAAGCACGCAGAGTTAAATCTCAATAATAATAACTGGTTTGAGGAGTGGCTTTTCCATGATAGATTATAACACCATTTGGATTTCAGATATTCCTTACACGTGTAAAAATTTACGCAGCATAACACTACCAAAAAGAAAAACTGAATGAAAAAATTTACATTTCTTGACTTCAGTTCTTAATTGAACTCCATAAACTTTTCAAGTTTCTAACAACACTTCTAGGCGAATTTTGACGGCTTCATCGCTCTTGGTTTTTTTTTGTTGTTGTTGTTGTTGTTGTTGAAAATAAACAAAACTTACCCCCAGTCCTTAGAGATCGGTGAAGGGCAACAAAAAAATAAAAAATTGCAACAAGTTCCAGGGTTTAACTTTTCTTTTCCGCAGCGTCTCTTCCAGGGCCAAGATGTTATAGCAGCAGATGATGTTTTTTTTTTTTTTCCCCAGGGAGACCAGGTCAGCCTCCCTCGGATATGTGCTGGCCTCTTCCAGCCTAACGCCGGCCATTGATGACGCCGAGCGTGGCCTTGATTCTGAACAATTTGCTGGAATTTTTTTTTTCCCTTTGTTTCTTTCTATTTATTATTATTTTTTTTTTTTTTCTGGAGCGGGTGCATAGGAGTTCTTTATTCCTGTTAACCCAGCAGCATAGCCAAAAATCCAGGAAGCAGAACAGCACTTGGGAATTTATCTCCTAGTGACGGCTGACCCCTTTTTTTGTAGTCAGGAAGTGGGCCAGGCTCTCCGATTCACAGCTACCGTAGTCAAGATGTTGTTCACAAGGCTCCATAATGGCATTTGCCATAACTTCCAGTGCCAGGAGGAACTTGCTTGAGTCTCCTGTGGGTGTAGGTGGTGGGGCCTCTTTTTCCGAGATATCAATGGAGGGAGACCTTTTTTTTTTTTTTTCAGCTCTCCCCGGTAAGAATTTGGTCTGCTTCTTCCTCCGCCATCTTGAAGCGCACATACTGGCATTCAACTCTTACCAAGTGGTCGTCCGTTACTGGGAACATCATTGGACATTTTTCATCTCTGGCAAGGAGATCCTTGCAAAATACTCATTTTAACTGAGCTTTGCGATTCAATTCCAAATTTTCATTCTGACTGTCCCCTCCCCACCAAAAAGGCGAGGAGCGAAATTTGCCTTCCACTGTCACTGCAGACCAGCGAGCGCAGCGACCAGAAACAAAGTGTCCTCTCTCAACGGATAAAAACTCTGGGGTGCTTGAAACCGCTGACCCCAGCAACCAACGAACCAATCGGCGAATGGCTGGTGGCTTCGCGCCAAAACAGACCTTCCCCCAAGGTCCCAGCGAACATTTTCTCCTCCACTTTTCTCATGCCAACGCGTGACCCCTGACCATCACACGTAAGCAAAAGGGGAAAAACTTCGTACCTCTTCACACGCTGTTGTTCTATAAATAGATTTCTTTTGCCCAGAGAACCCTCTGTGGCCACGTTTTGGGAGCTTCTAAATCCCTTTTGCCCAAAATGGCGGACTGAAAGAAAAATTTCCTTTTCTCACAACTTTTTTTTTTTTTTTTTTTTTTTTTTTTTTCAGAAACGCTTTTTCCTCATTCCGTGATTAATACAAATAATTTTGCTTTTACAAAGGGGTTGATGCTGTCTTCTTTTGCTCGCCCCTTTTTTTTCTTTTTCTTTTTAAAGAGAAAAAAATTAATCAGGCCAAAAGAAAAAAGAAGTTTAATGCTTATTATTCCCCTCTCTTTTAAGAAATTTTGTTTGCTTGGTCAGGGCATGTGAAGTAAAATGAATATGGCCATTTATTCCCTTATCTCACTGCCTCTTCCAAACATAATTTTGAAACATGCACTGTCGAGTATTTTCATTCTGTGTATTTTATTTATTTTCTATTATTTTTTTATTTTTCGTAAATCTCAGCGAAGTGATCAGGTTCCCCAAGATTTACGAACATGAAAATTCTCGACAGAACATATAAGAATTTTTAACTTGGCTTCTGAAACATGCATACTGCAGCCAAATACATATATGTATGCAATTTAAGGCAAATTTATATTTTACATTACATTTATTTATTACTAGACAGAAAATTCATCAAGGACAAATTATGGAGTTGGTTGCTAGCAAAGCATGTGTTCGGGAACAGGGAATTTGCAAAAATATCTCATTACTGGGAAATCGGATCAAACAAGGTATGTAAATAAATACATCGCTCTTAACCACGTTCTGGAAACACACAGTAACCGAAAAATTGTTTTTCAGCCGCCGCTGTGCAATTTTTCGGTTGCAGTGTGTTTCTAGAACGTGGTTAAGAGTGATGTATTTATTTGTTTACTTGTCACCATGTATTTGGAGTATTCTCAAACAAGGTATGGTTATTCAGCATATCAGAGAGATTAATTTTAGCTAATGATGGAGAACATTGCTAATAGCAGCCCATATGCTAATTCACATTTAACCTATTTTTTATGGTCACGGAAATTAGTCTCTGGTGCATGGGGAAAATAGTTAATATTTTCTTCAATCAGATTACGGTACTGAATCTGCTTTGGTTTATTGTTCTACATGTAACGTCTTCAGTACCAAAATCTGATTGTCAAAATTTTAAGCTTGTGCTGGCTGTTGCTTATGATAGCCTATTTCATCTTCTTAGTTAAGTAATAAAGTAATTGACACATGTATACTCATAAGTTTTATGCTGTTATATTTTCAACTCAGCTGCATTCAAGTTTTTTTCTCCATTTTTGTCGCCAAAATGCCTAGAAGCAAGCTGCCTTTCATCCTAATTATATCGCAGATTGTGGAAAAATATATCTGAATTATTACATCCTGATGGGAGTTCAGTTGCATCTCTAGTTATGCAAGACAAATGAGCAAATTAGAATGTGAAGCATTTTTTGAGAAGTTGAAGCCCACATTAATGTAAAACTTCCTGCATTAAATAAAAATGTAATTAAAAAATAAGCTTACCTACAAAGTATTTGCTGCTTGAACTTCAGATTTGCTTATTGGTGCAATTCGGACCATTAAAACAAATATTCGTAATGGAAATTTTTTTTATAGAAATCTACTACAAAACATTTAATTCAAATAGTCAATAGTTCACTCTCCAGGTGACATTCTTCATTGGCTGCAATGTGCTCCACAGTAAGTATATGTGTTTATCCTCTTGAAAGCGTGTCCTCCAAACTGTTCTAATGAGATGACAGAAAAAAAAGAGGAGGGGGGAAGGGTACGTGGATACACAACAGGAATACCAGAGGGATCAGACACCCAAAAAAATCATTCCCAAAGTATTAGGTAAAAGGGATTTATGCTAAAGTACAAAACAGCACATGCTTCAGGCTAATCAATCACATTGTAAGCTATAGAATAATGCATCCAAAGAGCTATTGTGTCCTAATCAGGATTCAATTATATCTCTAGTTACACAAGACTTGAATAAATGCGATAATTAGAACATTAACTGTGAGCAATTAAATGAAGGTAAATATAGTAAACACTTTGGCTTACTGGTTAGACAAAAACCTCAGTTTCAAAGAAATTACAAAGAGGCTTTAAATAAATTTGATATCAGCATAGTAATATCAACATCACAACCAAATATCAAGACTTTTTTTTTTTTTTTTTGTTTCTATTGTTGAAATGCATGACTATCATTTTACACGGCAGTGTAAAAGTAATAAACAAAAAACAGTAGAAACAAAAATGGTATTTAATTTATTCGTGGAAACTTAATTGCTATGTATGAATAACATCCAACAGTTGTATTTACAAATTCTTGCTCTTCCGATTGCATTTTCTAAGACACCTACATGCCCCTCCCCAAGATCTGCTGCACAAGCCTGTGACATATAGCAGCCTGCAATGAATTCGGTGAGCTTCTACTTTATTTATGATAAAAAAAAAAAAAAAAATCTTAGGTGGGATGATTACTTTTGCCTGACAATATTAATTGAACAAAGCTACACTAATGTGCTGAGATATGGCAATATTGTCAAAAATGCGTGATATTTTTGGTACATACAAGCAATGTTAGATTAAAACATTGCTGGATTACAAACTGCATGTGGCTTCTGTATGGAAATGCCTGCAAGCCATTTATAATATGTTGGTATAACTGCAGGTATTCTTATATATTGGAACATGCACATGTGTAAGTGATATTTGAATCATTACAGGTGAACTGCACTTAAGAGGAAAAAAAAAAAAGGTTTTAATGTTGCAAGATTTATGCCATATGGCAGCATAAATTGATATACAGTAAGCAAAACTGGAGAAGCTATGCATATAACAACCTTCTAAATACCTAACTTTCCTAATTATCTCCTTCATTCTCTGAAAATTTTCCAAAGAAATATAATATGTGTTGCAAAGTATGCTATAACACATAATTTGGGTGCAAAAGGAATTCTGCCTTCAAATTCCTTGTTTTGTTTAAATAAAATGGTTTAAGTTTTCTTGCTCTGCTATTATCTTTTACACAACCACTTCTTGGTGTTTGTAGTTTTTCAGAGAATTTTTTTGTGCATGCCAAAAAATTAGTATTTGTGATACTTGTTGAGCACTGTTTTTTTTTTTTTTCACAGATTGTAAATACAGTTTTTAGCAGCTTTTGAAAAGAATAAATCACATTGAAGATAAAAGCATAGTATTTGGAATCACACCCACTGCAAGAGTTTTATATACATACACAGAATAGGACAAACATAACAAGTCAGGGCTGTTTGTGTTCCGGGTCTAACCCGGATTTCCGGGTTTGGGTGATCTTTCATGCCCGGAATTCCAGAAGTTTAGCTTTGAAGACATTTTTAAGACTGTTAAATTTTGAGTTCTAATAAGCGACAAAGCAAAAAAAAAAAAAATTGAAAACTATTCATGGCAAAAGTATTTACTAAAAAAAATTGCTTTTCACCAATGAATTAATGTGATGATAATATTGTCTTCCTCGCCGATGCAGTTGACTCGAGCTTGACACACGAAGCCGGCAGTTCATGCTGTGGTTATCCGTTGTTCTGTGGGAAAGACGTGCGCAAATTCTCAGTCATTTCGTCGGCGCTCCTGTTCCTCGATGCAAAAAAAAAAACAGGGTATCGCTCTGATGAGTGATGTGGGATTGGAACTTGGAGTTGGAGGGGAGGGAACGAGTTAAAGCAAATAAAGTGCGTCACTCACGTGTCTGCACCTACACGCAGGAGCAGCCTGCCTCATTGTATTAATAAGTCAGTGACGGAGAGAAGATGTCTTTGTTTCCCTGATGAAACGTTTGTGGTTTTTGTTTAGGCAAAAGTGATGGGGTTTTTTTTGTGTGTGTGTGTGAATGTTTTTAGGAATTTGAAAGTTTACATGGTTTAAGTTAAGTTCGTCATCTACGATGAAATTTTTAACCAAAACTGACGATCTCAAGACATTAGAGGCTTCAGTCAAAAAAAAATTCTGGTGGGATTGGCTAGAAAAAAGACACCCAAAAGGAGAAAGCTAGGATATGGTGTCAGAAAATTGATACAGCTGGGTCGTGTTTCTGCATACATAAATGGAGTTCGTGCTACAGTTCTGCCTCCAAAACCTGTTGAAGCAATTATAACAGCTAATTGTAATAGTAAAGGTTCTTCTCCTCTTCGGTACACAAACAAGACACTGCAAATGAAGGATGTTGGAAACGTAAGCGTCAGCCTGATAGCATCTCCGGTAAAAAACAAATGAAGATTGCACACTTTTTTAAGAAATAGTGTTATTTTATTAGTAAATATAACTTTAGATTAACACCACACCAGACTGATGGGTCTTTTTATTAATAAATGGAACTTAGATCAACATCCAATTTGCTAAATATACTGTTATTTTATTAGTAAATAGAACTTTAGGTCAATACCACCTGACTGAAACTTAACGACTAAAATTTCTGTTAAAAAAAAGATCAATATCCTATGAAAAAGAGGAGTTGCCCTTCTAGTAACATAAGAACTTGACTGCAGATTTTCTTTTATTTATTTGCCAAATGGGTAATTTTGCAATTGGAAAGAAATGCAAAACTTTTTTAAAAGGTATGTTATGTGTGTAATTGGTTTATTTTATACAAATGCAAAATTTTTATTAACGTTCTTAGTGTGGTATATGTTAAAGACAATAGCATGTAGTTGTCGAAATCAAAGTTACTTAAATTTCACGGAAGGAATTTATTTTTTTAGCAACAAATTAATACTGCAAGCTCAACCCCAAAATAATTTACTGTTGTGAGCAAAAGGTATAGGTAGGTAGTAAGTAATTCCCAAAGCGAAACCATTTTATCTTTCGAAGTATTGGTAACAGCTTTGCTGATAAGTATAATAATTAGAGGTACTAGTAGTAACAGAAATACTTTTGTTGTGCGGGGTGGGGGAGAGTTACCTTCACATGTTCATTTATGTCTCGAGTTTATGCATTGGCACCGTTGGGAGACGCCGATGATTTCAGGGTTTCGTGCCTTGCCTTGCAAACACCTCTGGTAAGTTTTCTTGTTTTACCTACATATTTTTGCACACATAACTAAGCTTACAATTTCAGTTGCTTTTGAATTACCTTAAACCAAACACATACTGTTCACAAACTGAACACAAATTTTGATATATACATAAAACATGTTATTAAATAAAAATTCCAACAGTGCCAATTTTAGGCAGCTTCTTTGCAAACCTTACATTTTTTTTTATTTTTTTTTTACTGAAGCACTTTTATGCTGCAGTAATTTTAGCTTATAAATATGCTAAAATACTGCAGCATGACAATGTTTTTATTGAAATTTCTATACTACAGATCAAATGTTTATTTGCGGATGTACACATTTACACCCAAGCAGGTGTAAATTTAGTATCACACTGAAAAATTAGTTTTTAGACAACTGAAACAAACACATCAGAATGCACCAGCCACGGGATTAGCTGATATTATCTACAAAGAATTTAAGGTTGATAGTTTTCTTTTGCTTCTTGTTGGGCTCTGCCTACGTCATTCTATATCTTATCGTAGTTATTCAGAAAAACATGAGGTAGTTACAACAGAAAGGCATTTGCTTTTATGAACACTGCACAGTCAGCTCCACAACTACATTTTCCCCTTAGAAGTACATCAACAAAATTTGATTTTTTGAAAGCTAACTGAGCAATTAATTGCTTCAAATTTCCTTGCCTCAAAGTCTGCTTCAAAGTTTTTGCTTATATGCAAAAACTTTGAAGCGGATTTGTAAACATTTAATTTATCTCTGAAGTAAACTTATTTGTTTCATTTTTTTTATATTTTTTTTATCAATAGCTGAAAAATTCTAAAGGGAATGTGTTACAATATTTACTTTGAATTATTGGGGACATTTTAGTAAACTCTGTCAGTAAGCTGTATGTACTGACAAACCTCCTGATATGAGCTTTCAGGTTCAAAATTTCTATCACATGCTAACATTAGTTTACATTAGTTTGCACTGAGGACATTTTATGTGTTGGCTTACCTTATGGGCTACATAACCAGCAATATAGATTTAAAGAAGAAAATGTAGCCTTTGTTACTTTACCATATGTATTGAAAGCTTCATAGAACAGTGTAGGTATTTTAAAATGTTTTGTACTATCAGTGAATTTAAGAGCAAAAATAGTCTCTTTAGACAACATGTCTCTCTTTGGTTGGAAGATTTAAAGCATATTTCTGCAAGGCATTTAACTCACGTAAATAACCACATGCACTGAGCCAGGTGCTGAAATGACACAAAAATACTACTTTGTAATCTGATGAATTTTAAATAGGTTGGCAAAATTTATTCAGCTAAGCATGCCTTGATGTGAATGCCTAACATTTATTATAACCACAGCATTTTAGAATAAAATGAGTTTATTCATAAATCTTTTATATTTCCACTGTACACCATGTGAGACCCCTGTTCAGAAAACTTTCAAGTTTTCTGAACGGAGAGGTTACATGGTGTACAGTGAAAATATAAAAGATTTAAATCCCTACCATGTATAATATTTCTTCAGGAAAATCGTTTCCCAATCTATCTAACAGAAGAAATAATTTGTATATGAAGTTCATTCATGCCTGTGCCTTTACTATTTACCTCAAAAGCTACATTACTTTCATGAAAAATATTTAATGCAGGTGCAACATTTTGTTGTTTGGTTGATGTTGGGTACAAAACTTTTTGTTAAAGTGTCATGAGACTTGTTTCAACACAATTCTCCAGGGTCAATAGAACATGAGTAACATAAGGTATGATATGTGGATGTTTGATTCAACCAATATTTCTTATAGCTTTTACTAAATGAACAGTGTAAGAAAAAAAAATCTCAGCTCAACGAGGGTGTTTATGTATGGTTTCCACTTATAATTCCAAACATACTGCAATTGATTCTGTTTCTGTCTAAATTAATACACATATAATCATGAAAGTCTGAATTGTGACAAAGCTGTTGTCTTTTAATCTACAGACAAACTGGCTTTCTTGGAAACTGAAAAGGTGTATTATAGGGCTAGAAAATTTTTCAAAATTGTAACATCCCCAGTTGAGCATGTTTTGTCCAGAAAAATACATGCAGCACCCCCCTCCCCCCCCCACACACACATATACTGTACTATTTTTTTCTAATAATTTCAGGAAAAATATGAGAAAAAACTTTTATTGTATATCATAAATTGTCCCCCAGCAATGAAATTTGAACTCTCCTATATGTCACCACATTTCAATAATTGCACCCAGCAGTGAAATATGTGATCATCTATGGGTCACTCTAAGTCAAATCAGTCCTAAGTGTAACATTTTTTTAAATTGTTACATTAAATTTTTTTTAATGTAACATTTTCCTTCTGTATTTTTACAAAAAAGGCAATTGTGTGTGTCTAGGTTTACAATAAAAGGCATTTTTGTGTCTATGATGCCTGTCACATGCCTGAGGTTTACAAAGGCATTTTTATAAATGTCAACCTAATTAGTCAACTGGGCTTATATTGGGGCCATCTGAAAGCTTATTACATGAATTATCACACAAATCACATGGAAAATTTAGTTCTCAAAGTCGTTTAAAGCTTTTTCTTTTGAGATATCACACAATCACATTATGGAAAATTTAGTTTTCAAAATAGTCCATTTTGACTTAAATCTCTCAAAGCACACCACATTAATTTTATTAAACAAAGCAGATATAGAAAGCAGCTGAGTAGTACAATTGACTGGGAAATAAAAACAACAACGTTTATTTCTAACATGTACAGTGGTAGGTCTTTTACATGCTTGATCAGGCATGTACGGAAAAAAATACCATGCCCTAGGTGTGTTAAGCAATAAAATTTTTGAGGTCTGGTGTAATGTATATTTTGTCCATTAACAGACTAACAATCTTATCATGCTTTTCAAGATCTACTTTCTTTTTTAAATAAGCTATTAATGTTACTCGAGTTCACCTTTATGGTTTAGGGCTGCGCCTGGCTTTTCAAGTACATAGGATGTAGTAGTGTAAATACATCACTGTTTTTTATCGGTGTGTATGACACAGTATGGCAAAAATAAATGGTAGAAGCCCACACTACAAGATGTGTAGTGTACCTAACATGTTCAGGTGGTCAATTTAACTTGTTCTGTCAAAAATGTTAGCTTTAAGTTAATTTTTCTGCCTTAGCATAGACAATTTTAATTTTTGGTAGCGAAAAATTGTTAGAGAAGCATCTGTGGAAGTCCAGGTTTCTTCCTAGGAACTACAAATAAAGAACCATCAGTTTGAGTTACTTTGTCTTTTCTTATGACAAAATGCTCACTTAAGTGATTTACATATATTATAGCAGTAGCACTGGGGCTAAAATCTGCATTCATGTTCATTCTTTGGGGAAAAAATACTGGTGTGCAAGTTTTATCTGCACTATACTTAAATTTACACATTGGTACACAACTCTTCTGTCCCCTCTAAAAGCAAAAAGAAACAAGTACTTAACAATGCATAATATAAAAAACAACAGATTATTCAAAGACAGTCATGCATGGAAAAATGCTTAGTCTTAGAACATACCTATGCCTTACAGAAATGGAATGAACATCAGGTGAAAAAAAATTTTGGTTCTGTAAATAAAATGTACGACTGACAACTTAATCATGTCATAGCGAAATAATTGATGGCTTTAAAATGTTCACTACTTTGAAGAATATGTGTATGAAAACATGAAATTTTATAACGACAAACATTTGCAAGTCTTGGAAATCAACGGACTGACATGCTGTTTTGAAATCGCAATACAATTTTAATTCAAAATTCTAAAGTCATACTTGACTACAAACCATGAGGACAATAGTGTCATACGTATTACTACTTACCGTGCTGAAGTAAAAATTCCGTATTATAAAACTACAAGCAGAAATCGACAGACACAAACAAACACAAGTAGGATCCTTTGTGTGACGCCACAACCCAGAATTTCTGTCTGTGCTTTGGCCCGGTAAGAAATGTGATCTTGAAGGCCCCGTCCATAGCCCACTGGAAAGAAGAGGCCCTGAAACAATTTTGTCAGGTGATCAAGAAGATCTCAATTTCCATGCTCTGAACTGCAGGTAAAATCCATTAGGCCGTCGCAGTGGTTTAAGCGATAGCCTCTGATCATTCGTCCGAAAGGGGTACAGGTTCGAATCCCGGTGAGGCATGGATGTTGTGTTTGTCTCATGGCACTGGCTCTCTCCCTTCCCTGGAACCAGTGACCCTAAATTAGGGACAGGCGACTGCTTATAGCCCATTGAGGTGCTCACGGTGGTCGTTAAACCTCAAAACAAAAAAGGTCTGTTACCAAATTGCTGTGAAGTTTTTTATATTTTATTATTTTCATTTATTATTGTGATTTTCTATCCAAAGAAAAACAAATTAACACTCGTAATAACATATAATGTTCATTTACCAATACAAGAAGACATGTTAGAGCGTTTTTTTTGTGTTTTTTAAAGAAAGGATTATTTAAATTTTACCTGCTGGTTCCTTGTGTTACTGATATACAAGTAAGATTACTTTACTGTCTTAAGTAATATAATGTGCAAAGTTTAGTTATTTATATATACATTGAAAAAAGGATTTGTTACTCATATGTTTTGTTGGTAAAGCTATATCAGTTGTTTAACGGTTTGGCATTTCGGTAAGAAGTATACACCTTACCCTTACAGAAATGTTTTTTGCACTGCTTTTGTGTTCCTTAGTGGTAGATTTTTTACTATGTGCTATATGTTCAAATGACAAAAGTCCGCCTTTCCAAAAAATAACGACAATAAAAAACCCTCTAAAAATATGTTCATGTCAAGCAAAAGAAATACAAAAAGTACTTAAGTTTTTTTCCTTGAGTAATCCATGAATAAGGAACACACTGACACCGCACACCAGTAATGTTAACATTACAGGTATAGGCCGAAACCAAAAATACTGACGCAGGAACTCGGCAATGGCGGCGGAGCAAAGTCCTTTAATAAAAATAGAAGGAAATTGAAAAACGTTCCGCAAAAATTCAACAAGGAGTTCAACATGAGCAAAACAAATATTGTAAACAAGCCGCCATTTTGGAATCGATGCAAGACATATGCCATAAAAAATATTTGCATTTCGTGCCACAACTTCTTAAGTAATTTGTCGACAAAACAACAGCAGATTTCATTTATTTTGTGCAGTAAATTTCAAAGTTCCCATCAGCAGGAATTCTAGGCGAAAACTTTGCCAATACTTTGTCAGTTTCGTTGAAACATTAGCATTTCTTTCATTTTGTGTAAAACTTTCAAAGTAATTTGCACATTTTATACATATTGGAACACAATCTTCGAAGTTTCAGTCAGCTCACGTTTTACGAAATTCTCCCGCTATTCTGTTGGCCCATCAGCACATTACTGATAGCTATGGCTGAGACTGAGACGACACACAGCCGCACACACGGTAGTGAGATTAATAGCTGGGACTAAGTTGATCACATGACCTCCGTGGCAGCTGTTCGTTTCAGGGCCTCTTGTTTCCTGTGGGCTATGCATACGATCTATAATTCAGTTATATACCTTATTTCAGTCTATATACCTTATTTCCCTTTTTATACATTACTGGAGCCAGTGATTTCCATTTTTTAAACGTTTTTAAAGAACCATAATTTTCTGGTTTCTAATTCCATAACTCTTCTAAAGTTACATTTTATAGCTAATTTAATTTGTTCTGTATTTTTAGCTTTCTGTTCAAAAGATAAAGCATTTCTATTTTTCCAAATATTATATTTAGAAATTGCCAAAAGATGTTGAATTGCAGTGTTTTTAGAGTCTGAAATATTTAAGGGTACATGGTATAAAATCTGATATGGCGTAAATTTCTCATTATAATTTAAATAATTTTGAAGCCATTCCCAAATATATTTTACAAAACTACAATCAACAAACAAATACTGACGTGACTCTTCCAATTTACAATAGCTACAATTGGGGTCAGATTTTAAATTTATTTTAAATAACCATTTTTTTGTTGTGATAATGTTATGAGATATTTTGAATAGTAAATCTCTAATATGAGTTCCTAGTATTTTTGGGATTGTTGTAGCAAGATATTGCTCAATAGAGTAGATTGCAACTTTGTTTCCAATTTTTTAGGGTTTCTTTGATTTAAGGCCAAATATAATCCCTTCAATTTATCATCATGAACAATATTTTTAAGAACAGAGTTATACTTATTAATATCCATAATTCTCTTATTTCCTGATATTTTACTCCAGTAAAATAAGCAAATGTTTTTTTCTATTGAGGATGAACTGAAACACACCAAATCTCGACCAACCTAACATTTTAGCAACTAGCATATTTGACTAAATCATAATTGCAGGAAGAAAAACAAAGCTTGTTAATCACTATTTCAGTGCCTATCCTGTGATATGTTCTCCTTTTTGATCTTTTACAAGATAATTTGAAAAAAATGTTTATATAGTCATCTTTTCTTAGCAAAAAAAAAAAAAAAACAAAAAAAAAACAGTTCACACAGGTTGGTGTTTACTGAAGCATAGAAGTGCTTTGTTAGAAAATTAGGTGAAATAAAGTGCTTTGTTATTCTTTCAAATTATATGTAGGAGTAGCTTTTAAAGTTAGTTTATTGAGTCTGAATACGGCACTGCAATTAATAATGGATATAAAGAGCTCTGCATGTCTGAGGAAAAGTTGTGATAGTTTTGTAAACATGATTTCTGTAGAGCCCCTTTTTTATTTTATACGGTATTCATTTTCCATGAGCTCATGGGGTAAAAATATTTTTCAATAAAACAATCTGAGGAACAAAATCGGGTGATTAAGGCCCACGTAGCACAGGATTGTTTTTTCGACATTGAAATCAGGTTCATTGTGTTGATTATTGGTTTATGGTTAATTTGAACCGTATTTTCGACGTGGAAATACAGTTGGTAGTAATACGTTGAAACCATAGAACTTTTGAAGCGTTTTTTCGCCGTGGAAAATTGGGCTAACCCTACAGCGCCATCTATATGTATCAATAAAAAGAAAAGTTAAAATATTACAACCCACACCCATGTAACAAAATATTTGTTTTCGAAAGGTCGGTTAGGTGTTGAATGGTTTAAACTATTTTAAGGTAAGCACTACATTTGATTTCCTGACTAAAATTTTTGATGTACATATCTTTTTCAATTAATTTTTAAATTACAATCCTCCAGACCTCCACCCTCTTGGGAACCGGAAGCTGGTGGAAATAGGGAACCGGAAGCTGCTGGAAGGTTAAGACATCGACTGAGAGACGTATGTGAAACACGTGGACATGGTGTAGAGTAAAATTAACGTAAGTTGTAAATTATTTCTAGTCATAAAAATCAGAGCTCTGTTGTGTGTGTGTGATCAATTTCATAAATTACTGTTCGTTATTAATAGCATCGATTTCTGCCCCAAAGTTATTTATTTCAAAGCGTGCCTCTGTAGTCTGTACTGATCATGTAGCTGTGATCCATTTTGGTATATGTTAAAGTAGACCAAATTTTTACTAATCAAAAATATTCACTGTGCCAACTTAATTCCTTGGGTTGGTTGCATTTGAGATTGTTTTCTCCAACGTTTTTTGAGTAATATTAGTATTCAAGTTATGCCAGCCCTCAACAGAGAGGTCAGAATGTCAACCTAACAAAAAATAATTTAATGAAATACGTCATGCTTTGTTAATTGTAGGGGCCTAAATAGGATTCTAGTCACAGCATCTAGGAGGCCTGCGCAGATATATGAGATTGGAATTACCAATTATCCTTCCCCTCAAAAGAAATTTATGGTGAAAAGAGGCGTGCTCGTCTTTTTTTTTTTATGTACAATTTATATTAAAATCTTTGAAACTTGCATAAAAGCTATTTCCAAGAAATGTGGAGATGGTTTGGAGGAAGGATGATTGCTGTTGTTGGACTTCTTTGTCAGCATTAAGAAGTCATGATTGAGACCCATGTTGGTCTGAGTCATGGTGTGCTGAACTATATTTGACCATGGTTTGTTTGGTAATAATTTGAGCTGCCCCGTTGGCATAGTGCAGTGGCGTTACCATGTTTCAAAATCTGAGGGGTCCAATCACACATTATATATGAGGATCCCAGAATCTGGGGGGTGCTGTCCCCCAGTGGTTATGCGCATGGCGCAATGATTCGTACATGAAGGGTCCAGGTTCGAATCCTAGTGAGGCATGGATGTGTTTGACTTATGGCACTGGCTATCTCCCTTCCCTGGAGCCAGTGACCCTAAATTAGGGACAGGCGACTGCTTATAGCCCGTTGAGTTGCACATGGTGGTTGTTAAACCTTCAATCAAAATAAAAAAATATATATAATAATTTGAGTGGTATTATTTTGAACCACATGGTAAGGTTACTTTTCTTCTCCCTCATGTGTATTTTGGTAAAAATTATTACAATTTAATTTTGTACAATCAGGTTTTCAGCAAAAAAATCAATATAACTGCTTTACATTTTTCAACTTTGAAAAGTAGAAAGTAACCCTACATGAGAGCCACCATATTAAGTATCTTACACAGCTGAAGTTAGCTTAAATTGGTCAACCTAAAGTAGAAAATCTCATAAGAGCAGTAACAAGGAGTGATCATTTCAATAATGTTGTACAAAACAAAGTATAAGAAGTGATGCATGATAGTAAAATGCTATTAAAACACTTTGTTTTGTTAATCAACAAAGCCAATAATAGTCTGGGTGGTAAGAAAAGCATGTTATGTCTAAAATTTTTAGAAGCAGAAGCCTTTTGACTTGGCTTAGGTCTTGATCACCTGTTTGATCAAGACCTAGAAAAGCATGTTATGTCTAAAATTTTTAGAAGCAGAAGCCTTTTGACTTGGCTTAGGTCTTGATCACCTGTTTGATCAAGACCTAGGCTATGGCAAAAAGCTGCTGTGTTTCTAATATTAACATAAATAACATGTTTTTCCTACAATCAACATTTACATGTTGTGTATATTGCAGTTAGTGGAGTACTGGAAAAAGTCGAGCCCTAAGAAATAGTTTCAAGGCCATTTCCCTAAAATCTATTAGCTTTCCAATTTCTGAAAATTTTAACTTCCACATTTTTAACCAGGCTTTATGGCCATTTTAATAAATCAAATTTTTTGGAACCTATGAATATATTTTACAAAATCAAAATTATATAAAACACAAATGTGTATACCATAATTAAAATGATTTCCCTTGTTTTATGCTGTATCAAAATACTACAAAACACTTACACCTAAGTCCTATCATGCAAAATTTATTCTTTTAGAGAACTAAGGCCAGCATATGACATCATTAACATTTATTTATGGCTAAATTTTATGTGACAGTTATCTGTAAGCCCAGAAAAGTGCTTTGTTACTATAATTTCTCATTTCGTCAAAACATTTAGGACACCGAATGAAAATCTTAAGAGAGTAACTTCTTTCCTCAAATAACAGTAAATATATTCTGTGACTAGGTTGCCAATCTGAACATCACTAATTCATCATGATTGGGACCAGTGGCATATATTCTAGGCTAGCTGTAGAGCCCAGAGAATGCACAAATAAAAGCCAATTATCAACGGTATTAAGATACATCGATGCTTTTGGTGAAAAAAAAACAAGAGTGGATTCGCTTCTTTCGATTATGAGAATCAGTCAGACGCGCGGTCCAACACCAAACGCCAAGCAGGTCTTCGAGAGTCTTTGCTGCTCTGATGCTAAGAACTTTGATACGATCGCCTGCTAGCATTTCCATGACAACATGAATGAGCGTATGGAGGTGAGCGGACCATTGCTTTGCGCAACAGTTCGCTCAGAAAAGAGAAGACTTCGTACTACCTCAGTCTCTCCATGCTTTTGCCTTTAACGCTGCATGTTTCACGAGAGTTGTTTCAGTTTGTGTGAAGTGTCAATGAATTAAAATCAGTGATATATCTTAAATTCACGGCTTTGTTGGATTCGAACTGTTTTGATAAATTTTGTGAAAGCTTCCCTGAACATCTACTATCAGAGCTGAAGGTGTTTTATTCTCTTGATGAATACAAAACAAATCAGTAAGAGATATTACTTGTTACATAAAGTTGAATAATTGGACATAGTGTTTATTGAGGTGTACAAATTAGCAGACCTAATATTAAACTTTACATCAACAACTGCAACTGCCGAAAAAAGTTTTTCTGTATTAAAAAGAATCAAGATATATCTTAGAGCCACACAAGGACTTGTACATTTGAGCAGCTTGGCTGGTTTATTAATAGAGAAAAACGTTATTTTTAAATATGAAAAAGTACTCGGAAGAAACATTTTTGTGAAAACGTAACACTCAAGTTCACACAAAAGGAAAGAAGAATGGAGTTTATGTACGAATAAGTGTTCAAATCCTAATCCTCACAATTATTTGGTTAGCAATAGTATGTTACTAAAATTTAGAAAAAAATGTTACTTCTCTTGGGATCGATGAAGAACAGAAGATAAATGGTGGGGGGGGGGGTCCATCTGGGGACAATATTTCGTTTTTCAAAACTTTCGAAAACGTTTATTTTTTCCCATGATGTTACCTGTGTCCAGCATTGTTGCTAAATATGATTTTATTGCATGAATTTTAGCATTCTAGCATGAAATTGTGAGCAACGATTTCCGAAAACGGAAGTTAAGATGGCGCGAAGATTTCCTTGTAGTCTTCAGGTATGAGATTCTTCCGTAGATTCGAAGAATTCCAACATTTGCGTTATCATCTGGGGTATTCTGGAGAACAATGCATAACTGAACAGAAATTTAGGGGTGGGGAGGGGGATTCGTTTTCCGTTTAAGACGGAATTCCATCCTTCAAAACTTTCGAAAATGATAGTTAGACGCAGTGAAGATTTCTCCTGTAATATTTTTTTTCCAGTTTCTCTCGCGATGTTTCTTCTGCCTAGTATTGCTCTTAAATACCTTTTTATTCCACAAATACTGCATTTCTGCTTAAAAATAGAGGAAAACATTATCGAAAACAGAAGTTGGTCGAAGCGAAGATTTCTCCCATAATCATATTTTTTTCTTTCTGCGATGTCCTCTCTTTCCTGTATTGTTGTTATATATTACTTTCCCCTATGAATGTCTGCACTTAGGCGTGATAAGGGAGGGGAAATTTTCTAAAAACAGAAGTGATGAAGTTTGGAAATTTATTAGAATTAATGCATGGTTGTTCAAAAGTATTCATGTTCTGAAAGTTACACCATTTATTTAAAGTAGTGAAAGCTTTGGTATCATACACTCATGGTCCTCAGGATGAAAGTACTTTCAGCGTGATGAGTAAATCATTGTCATCTGAGGAAATATCGCTGTAAATGGAGAAGTTTGATACAGCAACAGTTAGTAAAAACTATCTGGTAGTTTGTATTTCTTTTTAGAGCTAACCTCTGAATCTCCGATAAAAGCTTAGTGATATGTATGTATGTATCCGAGGGAATAAAAAGTTGGAAAAAGAAGAAGAAAAGTGACAATGAAGAAATGGGAGGGCAATGATATCAGCGAAAAGAAAAACTAAGCAAAGACTGCTGTGCAACTGCAGAGTCAACAAAAGACAGATATGGCCACAGAACTTGCTGGGAAGAAAGCACCACAAGAGAAAATTGGACTGATGTTCTAGCAAGTACAAAAAAAAAAACTGTGTTTGAAGCAATATTTTTTTATTTATTTTGTTCTGAATTCAGTAATTTTATATTGTGAATACAGTGGTGTGCTCTAAATATTTTCATAAATAAATTACAGTGAACAATTCCATCTTGCTTGTGCTGCATTATATTCACACTTTCTCACCGCACGTTCTGATTTTTCACTCGTTTAAAAAGTTAATCTTTTTTGTTCCTTGGTCTGTCTCATGTATGATACTACTTACCACCATGTCATAAATTCCTGGCCTAGAACAGATTCTGGGCATGTAATAGTTATGATGCATTTTTTTCTTTTTTGAGCTTTATGTACCTATGGAGTAACATATTTTTTTTAAATTCCATTGTGACCAGTCTTTATTTGAAGACTTAATATGATTTAAAATGGTTTTGTTTGAACAACCAGACAGTGATTATATTTGCACTTTTAAGGTATTAAAACCCTGCAAAGTGCGTATAGTTTACATGCAATTCATTAATGAAATACTATTAAAAAGCACCAATCACTTACCCTAAAGATCATGGTAATTTCCATCGACTTCACACTTCCAGCACGTCAATTATCGTAATGTTGTTGGCCTTCGAAGGTTTACAGACATCTTGCTTACGATTCCTTCTTCCGGGGATGAAAACATCATATTTTTATTTTTATTTTTTAAGCCATATGAGATGTAACTATAAGCTTGTCAATTCCATAAAAACCACACAAGCATACTACTCATTCATACAATTCAATTAAAAAACTATGTACATATTTACACAACCTTACATTCCTAGGTGGTTAAGTCTAGGAATGTAAGGTTGTGTAATATTGTTACTCACAGTTGACAAAGGCTTAACCACCTAGGAATGTAAGGTTGTGTAAATATGTACATAGTTTTTTAATTGAATTGTATGAATGAGTAGTATGCTTGTGTGGTTTTTATGGAATTGACAAGCTTATAGTTACATCTCATATGGCTTAAAAAAACAAAAAAAAAAACCTACGTTTTCATCCCCGGAAGAAGGAATCGTAAGCAAGATGTCTGTAAACCTTTGAAGGCCAACAACATTACGATAATTGACATGCTGGAAGTGTGAAGTCGATGGTGGGTAAGTGATTGGTGCTTTTTAATAGTATTTCAACCAGACAGTGGTCCTGAAATAGTTTAAAATTATAATAATATATCCATAACTCTTATATAAATGAGTTCTTTTTTCTCTTTTTTTTTATATATATATAAATGTATAACCAGAAATTGTTATGTATATGACCCTTTCTTAGCTGTATTTAAGATATTTTCGTGTTTATATGCACTTCTGTACACTTCTAATATTTTGCAACATAGTTTCCAGTAGTATCTTATTACTATATCATGTGAAATTGTATTAATTTTTTCATTACCCCATTTATAACACATTTTTCTGTTGGGCTTTTTTTTTTTCTCTGTAGTCTTTTTTGTTTATACACACATTTTAAGATGTATGCCTTGTGAAGAAGTTGAGGGAAGTGCATTGTAATTTTAAAGGTTGGGAATTTATAAATTATGTAAGTCATATGTATGTATGTACTAGTGGTAGAATTTTGAAAAAAACTTCCATGGTCCTGCAAATCAGTGTATAGTACAAATTCATACTCTGCACCCATTTTTACTGGTCCGCTAATGACACGATAGAAAAAATGTGTAGATATGTTGAACCTTTCCTTATCCTTAAAATTCCAAAATGTATTATTTCAAAATATTTAAATGTAAACATTATTTAGTTTATATATTGATTTTAGTATATGAAAGTAGGTTGAACTTTAGATTTTATACCTATGAGTTTTAAGGTTTTTATTCTATAATTTGCTTCAGTAACTGAAGGAAAGCCCAAGTAGGGAAAATTTTTTTTCAAAATCATTATAATGCACTATACCTAAAAATTTTGTAGAAATTAAACCTAGTTTCACTTTGAGTGACATTTATTATCTGTAATACTAAATTTATCATTAGTACAGCAAACATTTCCAAAAGTCTGCATTCTGTGTTAAATTTCTTCCAGCCTGTAGCTTAGGGATTATTATAAGTTACAGGTTAAATAGGCATGCAGTTTCACTATATGTTAAGTAGGAGTATTTGAATTGCATATCCTGAGTGGGGGGAACAAAAGTCCTGGAAATGTCCTGGAATTATGTGATTGAAAAAGACTGTAAACAATGGTATGTATACAGAGTTTGTGTCTTTTCATTACATGGAAAAATTTCCTAACCACTTGACAGTGATTTTATTTTAAAATCATTTTGTAATTTAAGATTGTTCACCAAATTTTGCACTAAGAGCTAGTAGTAAGACCGAGTAATGTGATAAGGAATATATATATACGTTGTCGCAAATAAGCTCTCATACAACATGTTCTGTTTGAGGAAATAGAGGGTAAGGAGATGCAGAATGTGCAGTAGCAGCACTACTGCAGTTGAGCTTTGAAGCCACTGGCATCTTCTCCCTCCATTCTCTTCTTGAAGAGTTAGCGACATGTTCTTTTGCCATCTGGAGTAGACTATCAAGCCTGCTCAAACGATATGGCTGCTATGTAAGAAGGCTAGTTTCATTGGGGTGAGGATAAGCTCTAATTTTGGGACAATTAAAGATTGAACATGCATACCCTATTTATAGCAGACCATACCATGTGTAAACAAAACTCAAAGAACTTGACAGACCCCAAGGACTACCTACCATTCACAGTCTCATGAGAAATGGTGATAGTGTTAGAAAAAGAAACAGGTGTTTCATATTTTTAAATCATTATCTTTCCAGAACTTCCTAACAAGATTTTTCTATAAGTTCTGCATGTTGGTGACCATAAAGTGCAGGTGTATTCTCTTATGTATTTCAAAAATGAAAGTTTTGTATTTTGTTTCAAATGATTTTGAAACAAAACAGGTGGCAGCCAAATGAAAGTTCCGTATTCATTGTTTCCATTTGTGATAATATTCATGCCAGACAAAACTACCCACTTTGACATGTGATCACAAAATGCAAGTTACTGCCAACACAGGTTTCACTGTATATCAATTCATTGATTTGAAGAAAAATTTCCCACATGTTTCAAATTTGATTTTAAACTTAATTCTTGGTAACCACAATTGCATAATGACAATAAGTTTTGGCTTGTATTTTCAACATGTTTTCACAGTGCATTTTTTCTCTTTTATACTCTTTTGTTCTGTTTCAATCCTTTAGTGTCGGCAAATTATTCTGTGTTAACTATGCGTGTACAATGGGAGGGGGGCACGTTTTCCAAACATCCACCCAGTTTTGCATTTATTTCCTTAATTTATAGGTTTGTAAGGTGAAAAAGGGGTGTAATTAGATGGTAGCATCAAATTCATTTAAGTCTGCATTTAATTAAGTAGGCACTGTACAAAGTAATACAAACGTTCAGATGCAAAAAGTAAGAAATGACCACAAAGTTTGATCAGTTTTCATTTGAGCTAAAGAAAAATGCAATGTAAAGTTCATTTATTCTTTGTGTTGAATGATTGAACAGTGTTTGGTTTTGCACTGTGTGTGATATGTGCTCTCTATATCTTTTTATTCTTACTGTTTTTCAGCTGTGCAGAAAAAAATGTTGCATCTCCTAGAAGAAATTAAGAGCACACAGAACCATGCAGTGAATACCCTAAATCGAGCAGTAAACACTCTAAATCATGCCATAAAACTGCTCACAAATATGAAATTAAAAAAATTTTATACCCCACAAAGGGTTTCTTCTATGCTGCCAGTCAAAACAGAAGAAGAACTACAACAGTGGGAAAAATTCCTTCAAGAGGAAGAAAATTTTGATGTCACTGTAAGTTGCATGCTATTATATCTATTCCATAATCCTTAGTCTTTTACTTATGGAAGGGTGTGTATGGCAGAGTGAGTGCACACATGCATATTACCTGCATCCTTGGCAGTTTTAGTTAACAGACTTGTGCTTAGACTCGAGTTCCAGATTCTTGTTCTGCCCATTCTCTGAAACCAGTGTGATGTGCAACTCCTTGGTGCACTAAAACGCACATGCAGGCAGGTAAATTGCAAAATAAATAGAGTAAATAAATTAAAAAAAGAAACATTTTGTGCATTATAGTGAAATGTCCAGGAATGCCTTAGATCATCTTTGTTAGAGAACATTCTTGTGCAGTTTCGTTTTATATGAAGTTAAAATGTGTGTGAACAGGATGAGCACATATAATGGTGTCCAAGAGGAGCCATTATTGCTGGAAGCATCATTGCGTGATACAATTGGACTGTAAGAAGAGGACAACCTGAAGGCTGCTGGCCCTCCATACTTTTTAAGATTGTGGTCACATTATTTCAAGTGAAAAATTATAAGCTTAATATTTTTAATGGTAATTTGCTTTACCATAGAGTTTTTACGTGACAACCAGTGGCAAAAAAAAAAAAAAAAAAAAAAAAAGCCTTTGGTTTTGATTCCGGGAAGGTAAAACTTTTTACTACCATGTTCTTTTGGTCAGGCAATTCATGACCAAGAAAAAGACAAATTCTGTGCTGCCACCAAGCAGTATGCTCTTTCATAATCAATGTAATCAAGATACTGACTATAATGATACTGTGCATGCATACTCCCTCCTCCCCCTCCCCTTTAACCACACTCAGTGCTGCATCGATGGAGTGATGTACTACTGCCATGCTGGTGCAGTGTTTTGTGTATTCCCACTACCAAGCTATTGAAGCATGTGTTCAGCTGAACAGTACTTAAGAGTAGGTGTCGGTTTAGTCATCTTGTTTCGGTGGATATTGTGATAGCTCATTTCTGTGTAGAAAAATCAGAACAGACTTATCACTTAATTGTAGATTATAGTTGTTTCTTTAAACATCACTCATAGTATTGAACTTACAAAGGAAATCAAAATACAGGAAATAAATTTCAAAAAAAGTTCTGGTATTTACTGTTTTTTTTTGTTTTTTTTTTTGGTACGAAAGAAAATTGTATTTCTCATTTGTACTAATGTGTTTTAGTAAACCACAATTTTAATCAGTGTGTAATAAATCATAAAAGCAGGATGTCTTCATTTTGAAACTGCACACAATTCAGCAGTAACATCAGTTACTGATGCTGCTAATAATTTGAGGTATCTGCAGTTTTGGCTTTCTGCAAAAAATGTATATATATATACACACTGGCGGAAAGTGAAAACAGAACACCAAGAAGGAATTGGCGGACGATCATGAAATTTACATATGTTAATGGGGTTGAGTTTGCGTAGGTGTGATGTTAATTTCGGGACCAACTGGTGAGTGCTTACGCCACAGCACGGCATAATATGCAAATTATTGTCGGTGGTATTTAAGGAATACGGAGAAGTGAATGTAATCAGTCGTCGGCGTACGGACACTGCGAAGACCCTGAAGAAGCTGCAATGCCTGGACATGGAAGACTGTACGATTTCAGCAGTTATCGGACTTTGAGCGAGGTCGTCTAGTAGGACTCCGCGAGGCCGGGTGGTCGTATCGTCGTATTGCGGAGCGAATTGGACGAGAAGTATCGGTGGTGGTACGATGGTGACGTAGATGGTCCGAGGAACATTCTCCCACGAGAAGACGTGGAACTGGGTGTCACAGATGGACTGATGAGCGGACCAATCGACGCATAAGAAGAGCGGCGTTGTCAAGCAGAACATCCACTGCGACGCAAATCCGAGCTGCCGTTGCACCTGAGATGACTGTGCGAACAATCTGCAACCGTCTACTGGATGCAGGACTACGTGCATGTGTACCTCTGACTCCAGCCCACCGTCAGGAATGGCTGCAGTGGTGTCGCCAACGTCTGCACTGGAGAACGCAATGGCGATCTGTCGTGTTCAGCGATGAAAGCAGACTCTGCTTGGGAGCCTCCGATGGCGTATGCGTGTTCGCAGACGCACAGGGGAGTGTCTCCATTCTTCTTGCAGCTGCCAGCGACACACAGGGCTTACGCCTGGTCTCCTGGTAAGGGGAGCGATTAGCTATCGCTCCCGTACACAACTAGTGTTTGTACTGGGTACGTTAAACAGCACCTCCTACATCAACAACATCATTCAGCCCGTTGTTGTGCCATTTGTAAGGTCGGTCCATCGTGGTGTTTTCCAGCAAGATAACGCACGCCCACACACGGCACGTTTACCGGATTTCTCCCCCATTGAGCAGGTGTGGGATTTTATGGGACAATGACTTATCCGATCTCCACGGCCAGCCACGACCATCCCGGATTTACGCGTCCAGGTTGAGGATGCTTGGAACTGAATACCCCAAACTTACATCCAACATCTGTACGACAGACTCCATGCCAGAATTGCACAGTGTGACGCAGTTCGTGGCGGTTCAACCTCGTACTAACCATGTTACATGGAAATGTTATTTTTCAGTTTACCAGCAAATACAGCTGTATTTTGCCATAATGTTTTGATCATGTTATCCTCTGTATTCCGTTATTATGCTGTATAAATTTCGTTGGTATCAGACGTCTCCTTCTTGGTGTTCTTTTTTTCACTTTCCGCCAGTGTACATATATCATCATCATCATCATCATTGTCAACCATTATCAATCCACTGCTGGACGAAGGTCTCCCCAAGTTTCCTCCACAACGGTCTGTCTTGTGCCAGTCTCCTCCATGTCACCCCTGCATACTTTCGAATTTCATCCACCCATCTCCCATGTGGTCTTCTTCTGGGTCTTTTCCTGTCCCTTGGAATCCAATCTAAAATTTCGGCTGTCCATCGATGATCTGTCCTTCTGGCAGTATGTCCAGCCCATTGCCATTTCAGGGATTTAACTCTGATCATGATATCTTCCACTCTTGTCATTTTTCGGATCCACGAGTTCCTCTTCTTATCTCTCCTGGTTACACCAAGCATGCACCTGTCCATGCTTCTTTGAGTTGTCTGCAGCCTTTGTATGTCTCTTTTAGTTAAGGTCCACGTCTCTGCACCATACGTAAGCACTGGAAGAATGCATTGATCAAACACTTTTCTTTTAAGACATAATGGCATATTGCTCTTGAAAATTATGCTGTTTCTTCCAAAAGCTCTCCAGGCAAGTTTTGTACGCCGATTAATTTCTTCATCAATGTGACCCTCACTTGATATCTGCTGTCCAAGATAAACGTACGTGTCTGTTATCTCCAGCTTTTCTCCATCAATCGATAAATCTTCATTTCTTGTAAAAGCATTGAACATCACTTTTGTCTTCTGAAAGTTCATTTTTAATCCCACTTCTTTACTCTTGTCAGCAAGTTCCTGGATCATACTCTGCAGCTCTGATGGGCTAGTTGCAAAAATGACTACGTCATCAGCAAAACGAAGGTGGGTTAGATAATCTCCATTAATCTTTATCCCCTTGTTTTCCCAGCTCAGTGACTGAAAAACACCCTCCAATGTGGCATTAAAGAGCTTCGGAGATATGGTGTCACCTTGTCTCACTCCCTTTCCAATTTTTATGTGTGTTGTATTTTCAAACAGCCTAATCTTTGCACTTGCATTTTCATAGATGTTATTAATAATATTAATGTATGCATCTTCAATACCGCAGGTTTTCAGAGCCATTGTAACTGCTGATGGTTTCACCGAATCAAAGGCTTTTTCATAATCGATAAAAGCCATGCACAATGGAAGTTCATATTCCCTCGCTCTTTCAATTAGTTCTCTCAGCACATGGATATGATCTATTGTGCTGTAGCCACTCCTGAATCCAGCTTGTTCTCTCGGTTGAGCCATGTCCAGTGTTACCTTCAAGCGGTGTGAAAGAACTTTAGTGAAGATTTTATAAACTACTGATAGGAGGCTGATAGGTCTGTAGTTTCCGAGATCCTCAATGTCACCTTTCTTATGTAGCAGGATCATTGTAGCGGTGTTCCAATCCTCAGGAATCTTTCCTTCATTAAGGCATCGAGTGAAAATTTGGGCGAGTACTGTTTCGATTTCTCCACTTGCTTCTTGTATGATGTCTACAGTAATTCCATCTTCTCCTGGAGCTTTTCCCCGCTTCATGTTCTTGATTGCATGTGCAACTTCTGCTGGAAGGACTGGAGGAACTCTGGTACTGGTATCTTTCATGATGTCTGGAGTGCATGTATCATCCCTTTCATATAATTTGGAGTAGAAATCTTTCACTCTTGTCAAAATTTTGCCTCTATTTCTTGTTACAGAACCATCTTCTTTTCTCAGTGCCATAATCTGTTTTTTCCCCTTACTGAGATGTCCCTTTGCTATCTTTAGGCTTTGGTTGTTTTCAATTGCTTTCCTCACTAGTTCACAGTTGAATTTTCTTACGTCTTCAGTGATACTTTTTCGTACTGTCTTGCATAGCTCTATATATTCCACTTTGGAAGTCACATCTTCTTTAGTTGTCCTCATCTCTCTTCTTTTTTGCGTACATATGGATTATTAGGGTAATCAAGGACAACTTGAAAAATCAAAATAAACTCCATATATGTACATATATATATATGTATATATATGGAGTTTATTTTGATTTTTCAAGTTGTCCTTGATTACCCTAATAATCCATTTCTGCTCACCGTAAGTGAAGGTTTTATCTCATTGTTTGAGCTAGAAGTAATTGATACTTTATCACTTAATAATGCAAGGAAATTTAGAAATAAACCCCAAGAATTTGCAACTGTTAGGGAAAAAATAAAATAGGAAATTGTATAGCCAATTTTAACAGCTACCATTGCTTAAAAGAAATGGCAGAATGTTAAAAGAACTTCACAGGTCCTAGGGACCAGTGTATATCAGAAGTTTGATAGTCCATGCCCATTTTTACTGGTTTGCAAATGACATACATGTAATTATAGCATGTGTTTAATATGCACAGGGGCGGATGGAGCTTTTGCGGGGCCCGGAGTGAAATTTCATTGCTTGCACTAGGAAATAAATCTCATATTTTAATAAAGTGGTTACGTGAAAGTAACAACTTTATTAAAATATGAGATTAAAGATACACAGGATGTGAAACCCACAAATTTGCCTGTGACGGCGACAAATTCGCATCCCTCTGCATTCCGGAGCTGAATGCTTTACCGATTAAGGTACACCGACGGAATTTATCTCTGTAACTTTTCCTTTTTGACATGTGCTTCACCTCTGTAGTACTTCAAAACGAAAGTATCGTAAAGACAAAATGATTATCTCAAAGAAGCATTTGCTTTAAGCTCAAGAAAAAGATCAGAATATGCATTGAAAGTTCAGAGAGAGAGTAAAAACTGTTAAAATCTACGATTTTCTTTCCAAGAAGATGGGGCTGAGGTTGTATTTTCACTTATTGTATAAAAACTGCTTCACAAAATGATAAAAAGCTGCGTGCATAGTGAAATTTTTGGATGGCGAATATTTCAGTGTAGAAATAATAAATTCGTGTAAATAGTTTTTTCTTCCTGATACATGTTTTATTGATTGGCTTTTAATGCAAAATAGGGTAACTGACAAATTAGCGACTTTTTAAACTTTTATACGAGCTCATATGTGATTTTTTTAAGAAAAAATCCAGTAATGTTTTTAAAGTCACTGAATAAATGGCCTCCGTGTGTAGCCCGAAACCAACTTTGATAATGTTCTTTTTTATTTTATTTAAATTTAAGTATCTGGTTTGCATGAAAATTGTTAAATATATAAAAGCAAGGGCCACAAAATGATGAAATTAAATTTGCGATTTCATGAATTCGGAAAATATCAAGGTCGTAGCAATAATCACTTGAAATCTACAGATCTCTGTATTTGTACAGCAAAGGGCGAAAACCGGTGGATTGGAAACAAACAAACAAAAAAAACTTAAAAAAAGAAACATCTTTTTAAGGGTCTCGCACCCGAAAACTTACACACACAAAATTAATTGTAAAAAATTCTAACTAAATTTTTTTTTTCTTAAACTGCGGGGCCCCTTAAAGGCGCTAGGCCCGGGGCGAGTGCCCTGGTTGCCCCTATGGTGCAGCCAGCCCTCAATATGCATGCTGTATTAGTTTTATTGCTGTTCTTCAAACTGGGGTACATAAATATAAACTTTAATATCAGATTAACTTAAAATAGAAAATAAGTTTTACAAAATATTTTCAGACTGATTAGAACTTGTATGCCACCTAATGAACATGTAAGTTACAATTGACTTTAGTTATTATTGTTATTAAAGGGTTTAAAGTTTAATAACTTTTTTTACTTTGTATTTTCACCTGATTGAATCCATACTGACATGGTCATAAGTGGGTCATATTGTGTAATATCAGGAGTATCTAATTAAGTGTAAAACAGCTTCAGTGTTCAGTTTTAGTGTTTTGATTTCCCCCATATTTTTTAAACCCCATTTATACTTGGCTGTGTTGCAATTTATTACCTTATGGGGAATACTTCATGCATGTTCCAGGATGGAATTAGTTTTGGAATTATCACTTACAGTAATAAATGCAGTCTGTTTATCAGTAAGTTCAGAATTTTATCAAAGTGAGTGAAGTATTGTTTGCTTCAGAATCGTGCTGGAGCCAGCTAAAAGCTTTCAGCCACTGCAACTGGAATGCACATGATTGCCGATCGTAAACATCTCTTCGTCACTGACACTTCTGGAGTCGCACATTTTGTTTGTTTAATAGACACTAGGAACTGATGCTACCATCTGAGTATACTGATAATAGTCAGTAAATGCCATAAACTTGTTCTATATCATTATTAACGAAAAGGCCAGTAACAAAAAAAAAAAAAAGTATCTACAGACATCAAAAACTAATCTTAAAAAATCCAATCCATAGCTACCAACAAGGGGACTTGTAGATGAGCAATCTCTATGCATGCATTAATCTACAGGAGTCATTTAGTGGGTGCTGTTCTTGTGAATGATCCTTGAACGAGATAAACCAAAAGACAAAGCTAGAATAAAAACCTATTTAGAAATGCAAGTATACTACTTTTAGTTGTGGATTTCGCACTGAATTATTGAACAATATGTAAAACAATGTAATTTCCTTTGTCTGAATATTTGTCCCACTTTGGTTGCACTGTGGAAAGAGCACTTGCCTGTTTTAATTGTCAAATCCCTGCCATAATCAATGTCCTTTTTGTATTGTGTAATGTTCATGAAACATACTTTCTTATTTGGAACACATCTCTTTCATTTTGACGAAATATTGTTTCATGTATGTTTGCGACATTCCATATCAAGGTAAGATTCTCAATAATGAACGAATGTTCACAAAAAATGCTGTGATTAAAGAAATACTCAATAAATAAGTCATTTAAAAAAGTACTGCACATATCTTATTTTTCCCTGTGGTTATTGACGGACTTTCACTTAGTCTGAGAAATAATACATACATCAGTTTCGATTGTTGGTTACAGTTTTGCATGTGTAGTTTGTGTTCAGATTGTTCATGGGTTTTCTCCTCATATCTCTTGAAAAAAAAAAAAAAATGGAGCTGGTGCCTGAAAATTTTGGGCCTTAGTCTACCCTTGTATAATATATAGTGTTGCTGGTAAACAATGACTTGGCTAGCTTAACTCTAAATGTAACAACTTCTTACAGTTTAACTTCATTAATGGAAACTCACCTAAAAGGTTGTTGTTCCTTTTGCAACATTTACTGCACGTATATTTCCAGCTGACTCGTCATACTGTGTGATGGACTTTTCGTGGTCGTCGTATCTCTTCCCTGTGTCTTCACATATACTCTTGCCAGTTGTTTTTGAGCCCACACATCACAGTTACATTCATATTTTCATCACATATGCACAACTTTTATTATCTTCAACATATATTTAAAAAGGCTAAAAACACTATACCTAACTTCCATTCCATTTATCAAAGACTTTAACCCTAATTCTCTTGGTCTTTAACTGCCACCCACATCCTTATATTCACAAATGTATACATATATTCATATTAAAAATGCTATCTATATACACTATTTACAGAAGCTCTACTCCATCAACTCAATTCATTTATACAATGGCTCAACCTTCCTTCTCCAACCCTACTTAGTTTTCCAACGGGAAACACAATACACTTAACCACCGATATACTGTAAGCCTCACTCCCATGACTTTGTCTGCCTCTAGCACTTTCTGCCAGACCCTGGCTGTCTTCAGGAGACTTCTCGAAAAACAACCGTTCCTCTCCGCAGCCACAGAGCAAGTAATGCAATCGTCTCCGGTCCTCTGTTCTCTCACTGGTTAAGTGTATTGTGTTTCCCGTTGAAAATCTCATGATGTTTGCCGGTGGTGCCATCTGCACTTTCTGCCAGACACTGGCCATCATCCCCTGAAGACGGCCAGGGTCTGGCAGAAAGTTTTAGAGGCGGACGAAGTCCTGGGGGTGAGGCTTACAGTATGGGTGGTTAAGCATATCGGGTTTCTCCGTCGGAAAACTAAGTAGGGTTGGAGGAGGAAGGTTGAGCCATTGTATAAATGAACTGAGTTGATGGGGTAAGGCTTCTGTAAACAGTGTATATACATAGTGTTTTTAATATGAAGATATGTATACATTTGTGAATATAAGGACTTGGGCGGCAATTAACGACCAAGAGAATCAGGGTTAAAGTCTTTGATGAATGGAATGGAAGTTAGATATAGTGTTTTTAGCCTTTTAAATATATGTTGAAGATACTGAAAGTTGTGCTTATGTGATGAAAATGTGAATGTAACTGTAATGTTTTGGCTCAAAAACAACTTGCAAGAGTGTATGCGAAGACACAGGGAAGAGATACGATGATCACGAAATGTCCATCACGCATTATGACAAGTCAGCCGGAAATATACGTGCGGTAAATGTTGAAAAAGGAACAACAACCTTTTAGGTGAGTTTCCATTAATGAAGTTAAATACAATTTGTGCGTAAAATAAGAACAATTTTCGGGAATATGTATGCATTTTCTGGTTGTGTCTTTCTTTATTAACTTCTTATAGGTATGTATTTATGTGTGTTGATTTTTAATTTACTTTCAGGTTAAACACTTAAGTTGCAAAGGTGGCACAACTGTTGGCCAGACAACACGTCATATTATGAGGGAAGTAATGTCCAGTGGTTTAGCCATCCAATATAACTGGGCTGGACGTGGTGAAAAGAAAGCGTTTAAAGATCTAAGAGCTTTATCACTGATTACATGTAAGTACATATATTTTGCATTCAACCAGCAAAGTGGCACATTAGCTTTACTCTTTCTCGATCTTACTATTCAACACTGTAATAGTTACAGTAGTCCTTTATATGTTAAAATAAATAAACACTTATTAAACTCATGTTAATGCACTTCTGTTATTCAACTGTGCTGAAAGAATTTGGCATCATCTCTCTCTCTCTCTCTCTATATATATATATATATATAAGATGTTCTCAATAGTGATTTATTTAAAGTCGAATTTGCTGTGAAATAAAAAAAAGAATTCCAAATAACATGTTTTATTGCATTGAAAAAGCTGCAAAGCTTATGGAAATCAAAGTTCTCTTTTGATGCCTCTGTCTATAAAAATCCTGATCCCAGATTAAATGAAATCCTGACAGCTATGAATCTGAGACCAGTGAATCCATATCCAGTTACTCCTGTGGATTCTCAGTATCCATTTGAAACCTGAATATTGATTATACAGTTAGGATTCTGTTCTCCTACACCACAAAATAATGGAGACACAAAGTTACATCCCGGAAATTTATCAGTTTTTTAATAGTGCATATGTGTGTAGCCATGAAATGTAAAAAACAATTTTTCATCTAGACAAAGTAAATGACATAACCTTTCTCTGATGGAAGCAAGGTTGAACTTTGGCTGCACGAAGAAGGAACAGAACAACACTATCTCAGTTCTCTCAAAGCTGTATCATATCGCGTTACATATAAAAGAATTGAAGAACAGTGTTTTTAATAATCTAAAATTCTAAATTTAATGAATAATCACAAACAAAGTAAAGAACTGCATATAACCAAGTTTAAAAAAGCATTAGAAACTACAGTAAAATACTGATGCTGAATTATGTATAAAAGTGAAAAGCATATAACAGAGGTTCTACTGTATGTACTCGGATGTGTGTGTGTGTGTAAGCTTTGGTTTCACGGTATTTTTGTCAAGAGTGTTTTGAAGTTAAGGTTGTTGTACATAGGTGAATGTTTCAAAGGATTTCTGGATTGTGTAGAACAAAATATATTTGCCATACAACTTGCTATACTGGATTCTTAACAAGGTAATAATATCTCACCAGTAATTTAAAGTGTGCATTTTTTAGAACTAGGTTTTCAAGAAGCACAGATCTATTGCATTCTACATCTGTTCCAGTTATAGATTTGCATTCAGTTGTGGGAGTTATTTCTAGTCCCCTTAATCTGTCATAACAGCATTTTAGTTTTTCTTATTAACTTTCAATGAATGTAATTTGACTGCTAAAGGTTAAATACCATGTATTCAGGCCCTGATTACCGACTAGGCCCGTAAGGCACGGGCCTAGGGCCCTCAATTTTCAGGGTCCCCCAAAATCCCAATCCCAGTATTTCTCCCCCAAGCTTTTTTTTTTTTTTTTTTTTGGTTATATTTAAACCACATGCAGGGTAGAAAAACTTCTCTGCCGGTGTCCATCATAATTCCCGTTTGAAAATAAAATAGGAATGGGGGGTGGGTGTTCAATACAATGATAGTCCATGTGAAATGCATATACGTAGGTTTAGCAGAGAGAGAAAACTAAAAAGAGTAAACAAAAAAGATAACAAAAAGTGTAGTACCAAGCTGCCATCCATTTCTAGAAGTAAGATCAGAAGAGGATAAAGTTCCAACTTCAAAAATTCTTTAAAAAAAAAAGTAGTTAGTAATTGTGGACCAAAAAAAAAAAAAAAAAAAACCCCTAGGTAAGCGTGCAAAGTCATATAACAGAACCTCAGGTAGAACAATTAGAAGTGTAGGGTAGTTGAATTTTCAGTAAATAAGACAGCAACATATAGAACATTATATAATTAAAAAAGTGTAGGCAGAAAACTGTCCTGAAAAATATAGAGAGGTACTATTGAGAATGGAATTATCATTTTGCTGTAGAGGCCCCACAACACTTACTGTGCCTAGGGCCCCATAAAACCTTAAGCAGGCTCTTATTACCTATATCAGTAAATTAGTTTCATATGGACATGTAGGCTAATAATCATTTATGCCTGCACCCTACAGAAGAGTTAATGAAACCTTATTTTCCAACCAGCACTATTAAACAAAATTAGTAAAACTGCCTTTATTGTTTCTAATATATAAGATTATGAGAAACAACTCTTGTCTTAGTGTGTAGCTCACTGCAAACTTATGTCCAAAGTATTTTATTGGAATAAAACTAGTTATTTCGTGAATTTTGAGGGGAAACCTCACCACTTTTCTGTGAGGATCATTTTACATCAGACATGCCAAAAATTTATATTAGACTGCAATAATTTTTAGTGTTGAAATAATTATTGTTGATTCACATTTTAAAAAATGTCCTCGGAACTTTGGTGGAAATTTTGTTTCCTATATAACTTTTATTCAAGTTTTATTTATTTATGATTTCTTAAAAATTATGGGTCAAACTGGAATACTTAGTTCAAGTTGTAGCAGTTGATTGTGCTAGATTGATAGTTTTCTTTCAAAATATTTTTTATCAGTCATCTGAGTCATATGCATATGTATGTAGCAATTAATAAAAATGTGTTTTTTGTTTGTGTTGTACAGGTGCTGTTTGTCTTAATCCTCGTACCAAAAATTGTTCAGGTAAAGAAGTAAAAGTTGTTAAAGCATGGCTAAAATATGCAGGATTCCGGCATTCTGGAAAAGAAACAGTGAATTCTTCTAGTAACTGGATATATGTTTTCGTACCAATAGAAACCATTAAATTGTGTATGCATATGTGTACGTCTGAATAAAAGTTTTTCTTAGTAATACCTTGTTCTGTCATGTTGACTGTCGAGGAAAAACTATTGAGGTTAAACTTTCCCGAATTATTTTTACTTAATTTAGATCTACAGAAAGAAATATTTGCACATTCTTAATTGTGTGTGTGTGGGGCCACCTTCAGCAACTTTTAAGTGCAGTCAAACGACTGCACTGTACCTAATTTAGTATCACTGGTTTGTACCTAATTTAGTATCACTGGTTTGTACCTAATTTAGTATCACTGGTTCAAAGAAAGGTACAACCAGTGCCATTGAACAAAGATTAATCCTGGTTCATTTTGGACAAATGAACAAAGCCTTGGCCATCAGTATGGCTTTTAAAAAAATTTCTGGAAATAATTCCTCACAATCATTTGTTTTTCTCTGGGTTTTTATTTCAAGAGTCTTTACTTCCAATTTGTGGGATCCAATCTTCACTGCTAAAGATTAATTGGTGGTGCATCGAAAAGTTAACATAGTGTTTCCTCAAAGGTAGCTAAGTATGTTGTGTATGTGCAGAAATACTGCGATTTTCGGGAGAGGGAAATTCTGAACATAACAGATTAATATATAGATTGTGGGATGCTAACACCAGAAAACTAATTATAATTATAAATATAATGATCCGATTTATTGGTGTCAAAGTAAGAAATCACACGAATTTCACTCCGCAAGCTTTCTCCGTCAACGGACGGCTTCATCAGGCTGTTACATAGAGAATACAGAATCAAATTTGTAGGCAGAACGTAAATTCTAATATGACAACTGAAATCATGCGTGAAGACCGCGCGCGTAAATAACCACGGAACGTGGTGAATACAATATCTTGAAAGTTACTGCAAAAGCAAAAAATGTAAATTTCAGGAAGAAACTAGAATTATGAAGTCCATCTTGCGATGCCTAGCAGATGGTTCCAAGCTACCAGTAGTTCGAAAGAGACATTGCCGCCCCGGTGGCGCAGTGGTCTAAGCGATGGCCTCTGATCATTCGTCCGAATGGGGTCCGGGTTCGAATCCCGGTGAGGCATGGATGTTGTGCTTGTCTTACGGCACTGGCTTTCTCCCTTCCCTAGAACCACTGACCCTAATTTAGGGACAGGTGACTGCTTATAGCCCATTGAGTTGCTCACGGTGGTCGTTAAACCTCAAACAAAAAAAGAAAGAGACATCTGTGTTGCATACATCCTGCCACGTTAATATCTCAACTGTTTCCCTTATGGCAGCTGTTCTTGCGTCTCCATATGGTGCGATCTTCAAGATATTCTGCCATTGGGGTTGAGCTTGATGGTTAGCTACTTCTTTGGCAAGGGATGTAGAAAGCTTCTTTTGTGCAACGTTCCTCTTGTGCTCATTCATTCTCTCCTCAAATGGCCTTTTTTGTGTGACATATGTAAAATTTAGTAGAGGAGTCTGGGTATAACAATGGGAGGCAATAGATGCCCGCATCTGTGAGCTTCAAGGTTCCATTACCTCTTGCTGTGCTGAGGACGGTTGCCATGGGTTTAGAAACTTTTAGGCCGACATCCAATCCTTTCTTCTGAAAGTGATTTTGAATAAAATAAGATATTTTGAGGATGTTTTTCTTTTTTTTTTTTTTTTTATTGGAGGTTTAACGACCACCGTGAGCAACTCAATGGGCTATAAGCAGTCGCCCGTCCCTAATTTAGGGTCACTGGTTCCAGGGAAGGGAGAGAGCCAGTGCCGTAAGACAAACACAACATCCATGCCTCACCGGGATTCGAACCCAGACCCCTTACGGACGAATGATCAGAGGCCAACGCCTTAGACCACTGCGCCACCGGGGCGGCACTTCAAGGTTCCATTACCTCTTGCTGTGCTGAGGACGGTTGCCATGGGTTTAGAAACTTTTAGGCCGACATCCAATCCTTTCTTCTGAAAGTGATTTTTAATAAAAAAAGATATTTTGAGGATGTATGGGATCGAACCAACAAATTTTAAAGGTGCTCTTCTGTTCGGTGTAACAGCAAGTGCGTTGGCTTCAACTTTCGCTATCGCGTCCTCTACGCGGGAGACTTCAAACCCTCCTGCAAAGGCAAGCTCTGCCGCCCCGGTGGCGCAGTGGTCTAAGCGATGGCCTCTGATCATTCGTCCGTAAGGGGTCCGGGTTCGAATCCCGGTCAGGCATGGATGTTGTGTTTGTCTTACGGCACTGGTTCTTTCCCTTCCCTGGAACCAGTGACCCTAAATTAGGGACGGGCGACTGCTTATAGCCCATTGAGTTGCTCACGGTGGTCGTTAAACCTCCAATCAAAAAAAAAAAAAAAAAAAAAAAAAGGCAAGCTCTTTCAAAGACTTAATTTCGGCATCATAGTCAGATTTCAAGGTGCAAAGATCTCTGGATCTTTTAGCCCGGTATTTGAATAGAGCATACTTGTGTGTTGTTGGGTTGGCTGATCCTGGTGGAATAGGGTTTGGTATGTGCATGGGTTTATAGTAGACTTTGGTAGAGAGTGTACCTGAAGTCGATTTCGTCACAAGTACATCTAAATAAAGCAACTCTCCTTGATTATCCATTTCTATCGCAAATTTAATGTCTTCATGTATGTTGTTTATGTCTACTATAAAGTCTTGCCAAAGAAGTAGCTAACCATCAAGCCCAACCCCAATGGCAGAATATCTTGAAGATCGCACCATATGGAGACGCAAGAACAGCTTCCATAAGGGAAACAGTTGAGATATTAACGCGGCAGGATGTATGCAACACAGATGTCTCTTTCAAACTACCGGTAGCTTGGAACCATCTGCTAGGCATCGCAAGATCGACTTCATGATTCTAGTTTCTTCCTAAAGTTTACATTTTTTTGCTTTTGCATTAACTTTTAAGATATTGTATTCACCACGTTCCGTGGTTATTTACGCGCGCGGTCTTCACGCACGATTTCATTTGTTATATTAGAATAACGATCTGTCTACAATTTTGATTCTGTATTCTCTATGTAACCGCCTGATGAAGCCGTCCGTTGACGGAGAAAGCTTTTTTTCTTTTTTTTTTTTTTTTTATTTGAGGTTTAACGACCACCGTGAGCAACTCAATGGGCTATAAGCAGTCGCCCGTCCCTAATTTAGGGTCACTGGTTCCAGGGAAGGGAGAGAGCCAGTGCCGTAAGACAAACACAACATCCATGCCTGACCGGGATTCGAACCCGGACCCCTTACGGACGAATGATCATAGGCCAACGCCTTAAACCACTGCGCCACCGGGGCGGCCGGAGAAAGCTTGCGGAGTGAAATTCGTGTGATTTCTTACTTTGACACCAATAAATCGGATCATTATATTTATAATTATAATTAGTTTTCTGGTGATAGCGTTCCACAATCTATATATTTGTTTGCTGTTTCCGGGCATATAATGGACGCATATCATAAACTTAGAAGATTTAGAATCAAGCTTGAGATGGAACGATCGCACTTTGATTTCTTGCAAGAATGCAGAGCGCAAGACCTGAATCCTCCTTTCCTCAAGTTTAAATCTACGCTTGACAATTCTTGGTTCCGACGTAAAAAGTTAATATTCCAGCAGCAAACGCTGAAGCACCTCATTCGTTCCAAAAGAGTTAGAATCATGGAGCTGGAATCCAAGTCCTTTAGCCTGCACGCTGCTCTAATGCACCTGGTCTCACCTTTGGAGCTGGATATAATGCTAAGAATAATAGACATGCTGGCCAGCAGAGAACGTAAAACCCACGGAGCTCGCCACAAGAAGAAATTAGGTAAGCTCTGGGCAGAACAGCACCCGAACGTTCCTCAGCATCAAGATTTTATAATTCCAGTCATTAATGTTTCTTTTAAGACATTTACCCATTCAAAGCTTGTGATCCTGCAGAAAAGCCCGAAATTTACATCTGAGAAATCTCTTAGATACAAAGAAGTGGTGCCACAAATCGAAAGTGTCCTACGCCATTTGCCAGTTGCTGAGCGTGACCCTATCAGATACAAATGCGCAGCCATGCTTACAAGGATCGCGAAGCGAAAACACGGAGTAGAAATTACATTCAGAAGCTCCCTAATGAATTAAAGAGGCTCAAAAATGATAAAGACATTGTTTTCCTGCTAACTGATAAGTCGGGCAGATCGTCATAATGGACGAGCAAGACTACGCTCAAAAATGATAGAGACATTGTTTTCCTGCTAACTGATAAGTCGGGCAGATCACCATAATGGACGAGCAAGACTACGACATAAAAATTCGTTCTTTCATTGATTCGAACACCGTCATGCAGACAAAAGACCCTCTCAACAGATGGAAAGCAAGAGTCAGGAACGCTGCTAATTTTAAAGCCCTTCCAGACGCCATCAAGCGAGGAGCGAAACTCCCTCCTGGGGCACCCATACCTAAATTTTTCGGGAGATTAAAGCACCATAAAGAGGGCAACCCAATCAGGCCGATCGTTTCAAGGAAGAGAGCACCATCAGCACACCTTGAGAAAGCCCTAGCAACTTTTCTTATGCCATTCCTTCCGAACACAGACAGAGTCCTTAGCTCCTCGAATGAGTTCATCTCCAAGCTAAAAGGTATCACCCTTGCACAACATGAACTTACTGGCAGCATTGATGTTATCTCCCCCTACCCCTCTGTTACAATACCGGAAGCTACACAAAACATCAAACGAACCCCGACTGGAGGTAACCTTTATGATAAAGAAGCTCTTAAAGATATCTTTGCTGTTATTGACTTAGCTGTAGAATCCAACTTCTTTGCCCATGGCTCCCACGTCTACAAGCAATCAAAAGGAGTCCCGATGGGTTCAGCCTTGTCACCAATACTCACTGAAGCCATCATGAGACCTATTGAAGAGATCGTACTCAGCACTCTTCCCAGAACACCAAGAGTATGGCTACGCTATGCAGATGATATCTTCTTTGTCTGGGAGCACGGAGAAGCCTACCTGCAAGACTTTATAGTAGGCATAAACAACATACATGAAGACATTAAATTTGCGATAGAAATGGAAAATCAAGGAGAGTTACCTTATTTAGATGTACTTGTGACGAAATCGACTTGAGGTACACTCTCTACCAAAGTCTACCATAAACCCATGCACGTACTTAACCCTATTCCACCAGGATCAGCCAACCCAACAACACACAAGTATGCTCTATTCAAATACCGGGCTAAAAGAGCCAAAGATCTTTGCACCTTGAAATCTGACTATGATGCCGAAATTAAGTTTTGACAGATCTTGCCTTTGCATGAGGGTTGGACGTCTCCCACGTAGAGGACACGATAGCGAAGGTTGAAGCCAACGCACTTGCTACACCGAACAGAAGAGCACCTTTAAAATTTGTTGGTTCGATCCCATACATCCCCAAAATATCTTATTTTATTAAAAATCACTTTCAGAAGAAAGGATTGGATGTCGGCCTAAAAGTTTCTAAACCCATAGCAACCGTCCTCAGCACAGCAAGAGGTAATGGTACCTTGAAGCTCACAGATGCGGGCATCTATTGCCTCCCATTGTTATACCCAGAGTCCTCTACTAAATTTTACGTAGGTCTCACAAAAGGGTCATTTGAGGAGAGAATGAATGAGCACAAGAGAAACGTTGTACAAAAGAAGCTTTCTACATCCCTTGCCAAAGAAGTAGCTAACCATCAAGCTCAACCCCAATTGCAGAATATCTTGAAGATCGCACCATATGGAGACGCAAGAACAGCTGCCATAAGGGAAACAGTTGAGATATTAACGCGGCAGGATGTATGCAACACAGATGTCTCTTTCAAACTACCGGTGCCGCCCCGGTGGCGCAGTGGTCTAAGGCGCAAGCCTCTGATCATTCGTCCGTAAGGGGTCCGGGTTCGAATCCCGGTCAGGCATATATGTTGTGTTTGTCTTACGGCACTGGCTCTCTCCCTTCCCTGGAACCAGTGACCCTAAATTAGGGACGGGCGACTGCTTATAGCCCATTGAGTTGCTCACGGTGGTCGTTAAACCTCATCAATAAAAAAAAAAAACTACCGGTAGCTTGGAACCATCTGCTAGGCATCGCAAGATCGACTTCATGATTCTAGTTTCTTCCTAAAGTTTACATTTTTTGCTTTTGCATTAACTTTTAAGATATTGTATTCACCACGTTCCGTGGTTATTTACGCGCGCGGTCTTCACGCACGATTTCATTTGTCATATTGGAATTAACATTCTGTCTACAATTTTGACTCTGTATTCTCTATGTAACCGCCTGATGAAGACGTCCGTTGACGGAGAAAGCTTGCGGAGTGAAATTCGTCTGATATGTTACTTTGACACCAAGAAATCGGATCATTATATTTATAATTATAACGGATTAATAAACAGATTGTTGCATAATTAGCAACTGCACTTATTTAAAATAAAATTGGGGTGTGACATTTCCTTTTAGGTAATGTTACACATCTTGAAGCCATTTTGGGATGAATATTTTAAAACATGAATTAACTTTGTATTGCTTGATAGCTGCATACATACAGTGATGAAATCTTATTTAATTTGTTCATGTGCGCTTCTTGCTCACGACAGACCTTTAATAAATGTACATTTATTAAAGGTGTATAAAACTGCTGGGGGGGGGGGGTTCTACTGTTTCGCCTCTGTCCGCCTTTTTTCTCATAAGCTGGCTGGTTACGCACATGAGCAAATTAACGACAATGCTTTTAAGGCAATAAACGGTGTTTCATAAACGTATAATAAACGGTATTTGCACTACAGTGGGGTTTTTTATGAACGTTAATTAAACGGCATTTACACGTACAATAGATATTTTTAGACTTTGAATAAATGTTATTCACACGTATAAGGTTTTATATACACGGTGAATTAACGTGTTAAAGACAGTTAAACAACCTGATGAGAAAACGCACATGAGGAAAGGAATTAAAATAACGTTTTTTTCAACGTAAAGTCCACATTTCCATATCAACCAGTTTTAATTTTTTTACCCTTTGTTACGTGGAAAATCGGTTTCTTTACGTTTACAAAACGTTCATTTCGATTCGCAATACGGTTATCTAACGTTGGAAAGACGGTTAAACAACCTGATTAACAAATGCATATTAGGAAAAGGTTGTATAACAATGTTTTTTCGACGTAAAATCCACATTTTCATATAAACCGCTTCTTTAATTTTTTGACCTTTTGCTACGTGGAAAACCGGTTTCTTTACGTTTGCAAAACATTCATTTTGGTTCGAAATGCGATTATCTAACGTTGAAAAGACAGTTTTTTTTTCTTGATAGTATGGTTAATCAACGGACATTTTCGACGTACCTTTTACCCCTTTTATCAACGTTGATTTCAACAAAACGCGTCAATAATTTTCCGAAATTGAATCGACCAATTTGTGCTACGTGGGGGTAATATGAGGGAACGATAATGCGGTATATTTAAATTCGCATTGCTGCAACTTCACGTATCAGGTGTTCGTTTTATGTAGCGGCGTATTTTTTATTTCACAGCTGAATTTCATCGAAATTGAGAACTTGCTAATTAAATTTTGATCTAAAAAATTGTTGGTTCGCCTTCGCACCCGAATATTCATTCTGCGATATATTATGTGTTGAGTCAAACACTGTATGCACGGGCCGCGGGTAGCATGGTGGGCAACGTTTGTGACTGCCACGGAAGGAACTCAGGTTCGATCCCAGGCAGGTACGAACGCTCGATTCACTAAATATGCGCCGTGCGTCGGATGGGCACGGTAAGCTGTCGGACCCCGGGTACGGGCCCTCTGGTAATAAATAAGGGCGTCTTCCTCCCTTTTTCTGCTTCGCATCCGTGTCACTTTCCCATCGGGCACTCTAGCCCAAATCTCGTAGCTTCCTATTTCTAAGGGTTGTTTAAGACCTGGTGTCAGACACTCCCTTCCTAAAATACTCTACATATGATCATGATCACTGTATGCACTTTTCCAATAGCTATGTATTTCTCATCAATTCCTCATGTTTACAGATGGCGATGGTATCTCTATTTTTTTTTATTGGAGGTTTAACGACCACCGTGAGCAACTCAATGGGCTATAAGCAGTCGCCCTTACCTAATTTAGGGTCACTGGTTCCAGGGAAGGGAGAGAGCCAGTGCCGTAAGACAAACACGACATCCATGCCTCACCGGGATTCGAATCCGGACCCTGTTCGGACGAATGATCAGAGACCATCGCTTAGACCACTGCGCCACCGGGGCGGCGGTATCTCTATTGCTGCTCGTTGCCTCCGAAGATCTTGCATTGTGTTTGCCAGTCTGTTCTTCCAAATCCTGGGTGCCATCTCGGTGCCGTGACGGCATCCACCATCCACCAATGAGATGACGGAATGTGTGTTCGTGAGCTGATCATATCCCCCTCGCCAGTCGCCAGTGGTTTAAGCAAAGGCTACTGACCATTCGTACGAGATGGGTCGGGATCCGAAGCATGGTGTTGTGTTTGTCGTAAGGCACTAGCTCTCTCCGTTCCCCGGAACTAGTGGCTCTAAATTAGGACTGCTTAAACCTCCAATCAAAAAAAAAAAGTTGTATTTCATGCTTCCACACCTTTATGTAAAGGTTTTTCTATTGCTATTGGTTTCGTGGTGTGTCGTGTTTTCAAGCTCCCAAGTTTTGCTTGTGTTTATGTTGAAATGTCGTTCGTAGGATGGTTTGCAGTAGCGTGACGTATGTATGAATGTTCCATGCTTCTTTTGGTGAAGTTTGAGAGCGTTAAGTGCTATAGTTTATTCATACGAAGAGTTTTATTTTGTGGTTGTGCTTGCCGTTGACGAGTTCTGCAAATGGCGATATCTGCCAGCCATGTTACACGTGACCATCGAAAGGATGTTGATCGACGTGGAGCGAGATCTACTGATAAGAAGTCATCGTTAAGTGCGCCGAATGTTTCTCCTGTGACCTGTGAGAGAGTTGCCATGGTGATTGACCCGAGTTTCTCAAGAGATAAGAATCCAACAAGTCAAACCGGTCCTGGAAATCAACAGAGCGTGTCTTCGTGCGTTTCTGCTGAAGGAATTTCTTCTGCGATAGGAATGCAGAAGAGTGTTTCTATAGAGACGGAAAGTTGCAGCTGGGCGTCTGTGGTTGATATGGAGAATTCTGCTAATACGAGTGATCAGCGTTGTGCGTCAGAGATTGAGTGCCAGGGCAATCCCTTTCGTCTCACTTTCGAAAGGGATTCCAAGGTATGTCAAGATTTTCATGATCTTTCTAAGAAAACTATTATTTTCCATGCGTTACCACAGACTTCGTTACCAGTATATTTGAAAGCTTTGGAAGAACGAGTGCCGAGAGAGGCAATTAAAGGAATCGGTCGTAGTAAACGAGGTATATCAGTGTTGTTTATAAATAGTGCAGATTGTAAACTTGTGTTAAAGCAAGCGATTTCTATAAATAATCAAATTTTGTATCCTGCTTATGCAAGTGAACGACCGATCACGGTAACTTTGTCTCCGGTGCCACTTGAGGTACCGGATTCTGCGTTGATAGTTCTCCTTTCTCAGTTTAGCCGGGTGGTGGGTCCAGTTCATAGAGTTATAGAAGCCCCGCAATCTTCAAATTATTGTCATGTTGGTGGGTTGAAGCGGACCTTCCGGGTTATCTTCCCGAATGAATCAGCTCTTCAGACTTGTCCTAAAGAGGTTGAAATTGTACTAGATTCTCATGGGTTCATGTTTAATATTTATACAGGAATTTTTTGTTACGCTTGCAATGAAAGAGGGCACATTCGTGCTAAATGCACGTATGTACATAGACCTCCCTTGAGGAACAGTCTCTCTGATTTCCATGAGGAAAGAATTGTTGTACCTGAAGATAGATCGGATTTAGAACATGGTATAACACATGTCGCTGACTTGGTTCCTACCGTGGCTGAGACTTGTGAAACCCGAGTGGTGGATCCGGTCGAACCGATAGAGAAGACATTGATTGAAATGCCGACTTCATTGGATCCTGGGACTCAGACAACAGCAAATATTGGTACTTTGGGCCTTGTTGACTTACATAAATATTCAGTAGCATTGCAGAATCTCGCAGAGAACTCAAGTACAGTTTTGACATTTAAACGGCCCCGCATTGATTCAAGTGGTGATCCGTTAAAACGGAGCAAAGCTAGAGACTATCTTCAACCGGAATTTATCCCTCGTGTAGATCTTTCTTTTCTCCTGGATCCTGATTTTGCCAAAGATAGAGATAAGCCATCACGGTATCGTCTTGTCATGGAACTTATTGCATCTTGCCCTGATTATGACGAAACTTTGGATCTTTTCGAATTGAAAAATTTTTTTGTGCCTAATAAAAAGATATGTCCACTCACTCCGGAGTTTTATGAGTTAAATATGTATAAGTTAAATGCTATTGTACATCGTTTGGATGCCGTGTTGAATTGGATAATTACGAAAAATCCTGTTCCTGAACTTTTAGACACTTATTACGAAACATACTATAAACGTATAGAGGATTTTAAAGCTTACATAAAGAAACATAATGTGGTTGACGATGGTGTCTTTGATGTGTAGAAATGTTTCAGATGTATTCTTTGATGTTGGTTTCCTTTTTTCTTGCAGTGTTTTTGAAATGTTCTTGGACTTTAATAGATATGGATTTCTGCTTACTTATGTTTTAAATTAGCGCTGTTAATTAATGATTCAGTTTGTCGGGTAGCTTTGTTAGTAAAGTAATGTAATGTTGTTGTGTTTTACGGCACTGGCTCTCTCCCTTCCCTGGAGCCAGTGGCCCTAAATTAGGGATGGGCTACTGCTTATAGCCCATTGAGTTGCTCACGGTGGTCGTTAAACCTCCAATCAATCAATCAATCAACCACACCTTTATGTAGGATAATTTCATTATTTATATGTAAGCTGACCAGAAGCTCGAATTGTCGCCCCGCTGGCGCAGTGGTCTAAGGCGCTGGCCTCTGATCATTCGTCCGTAAGGGGTCCGGGTTCAAATCCCGGTTTGGCATGGATGTTGTGTTTGTCTTACGGCACTGGCTCTCTCCCTTCCCTGGAACCAGTGACCCTAAATTAGGGACGGGCGACTGCTTATAGCCCATTGAGTTGCTCATGGTGGTCGTTAAACCTCCAATCAAAAAAAAAAAAAAGCTCAAATTCTTGAGGACAATCCTAGAATTTAAATGTTTGTCCTCAAGTGCCCTCGAATTAACAATTCGTCATTAGCTCAATAGATTTTTTTTAGGTTGGCGGTTTAACGACCGCCATGAGCAACTCAAAGGGCTATAAGCAGTCGTCCGTCCCTAATATAACGTCACCGGTTCGAGGGAAGGGAGAGAACCAGCGCCGTAAGACAGACACAACATCCATGCATCACCGGGATTCGAATCCAGACCCCTTGCGGACGAATGATCAGAGGCCATCGCTTAGACCACTGTGCCACCATGGCGGCCTTTAGATTTCTAATTAAGAATTTTCTTAAAAGTAATCATGAACGCATTAGCCTATTAAAACCGTTTATTTTTGTAGCACAAAGGTTTGCCAAACTTTCGCACTCCACTGGGAGGCTCTTTGAAGGCATTGAAAAATCCTCCGCTGCCCCGGTGGCGCAGTGGTCTAAGCGATGGCCACTGATAATTTGTCCGTAAGGGGTCCGGGTTTTAATCCCGGTGAGGCATCGACGTTGTGCGTGTCTTACGGCACTGGCTCTCTCCCTTCTTGAGACCAGTGACCCTAAATTAGGGACAGGCAACTGCTTATAGCCCATTGAGTTGTTCACGTTGGTCGTTAAACCTCTAATCAAATAAAGAAAGAAAAAAGCCTCTCAGTGGAGTGCGAAAGCTTGGCGAATCTTTGTACTGACTACACCTAAGGTGACCAGATATTGGAACACTGAATTGAGGACAAAAGGGCGTGGTGTCCATAAATCGGCGATTCATACGTACTCAAAATACATATGCAAATCTTTTTGTCACAGAACTGCACTTCTTCAATGAGTGTGATATTACATATGAAAATTTGTTTCTTAAAAGGATATATCTTGTAGAATGTTGGCAATTTGTTCTGACAAACTGGAACTACGATGGCGAGAACATATTATCAAAAGTGAAATGCTTTGGCTTAGGTATATGTGCCGAACTAAAATCAAGCTGCACACTGATAAATTAATTGTATGGTGAATTTTTCCTTTTGCCAAAGCTTTTGGAGGAACTCGGAACAAATACAGTCGAAATTTGACCGCCGCCCCGGTTGCGCAGTGATCTAAACGATGGCTTCTGATAATTCGTCCGAAATGGGTCTAGGTTTGAATCCTGTTGAGGCATGGATGTTATCAGGGCCGGATAGAGCGTTTGCGGAGCCCGGGGCAAAATTTCATTGCGGGGCCGCGTAGCAAAATTTCATTGCTGCCACTAGAAAATAAATCTCATATCTTAATACGAGTAAAGTCGCTGCGTGAAAAATGTCTAATAAGCACACATGATGTGAAATCCACAGATTTGCCCGTGTGGCTCTACTCCGGAGCTGAGAGCTTTCCCAATTAAGCTACACCGAAGGGATTTATTGCTGTAACTTCTCTGTCCGTACATGTGCTTCACCTCTATAATACGTCATAACGAAAACTATCATAAAGACAAAACGATTATCTCAAAGAAGCATTAGCTTTAAACTTAAGAAAAAGACAATAATCGGATTGAAAGTTTAAAGAAAGACAGAGAGAGAGAGAGAGGGAGAGAGAGAGGGAAAACTGTTAAAATCTACTATTTTCTTTCCAGGGAAAAAGGGATTGAGGTTGCATTGTGATTCTTATAAAGCTTCCTCACAAAATTATTAAAACATACGTGCGTACTGAATCTTTTTGCATTGCGTATATTTTTTGTAGGAAATAATAAGGTTCCCTGTAAAATAAATTCATATAAACATTTTTTTCGCCTGATGCATATTTGGTAATTGTTTTTTAATGAAAAGCGGAGTAATTAACAGATTAGTGACTTTTTAAATTTTTTAACGCGCTCATATATGATTTTTTTTTATTTCTAGTAATGTTTTTAAAGTCCATGAATAAATGGCCTTTATATGTATCCCGAAAATAAATTTGATATTGTTCTTTTAATTTCTTTAAAATTCAGTATCTTGTTTTTTTTTTGTTTTTTTTTTTTGATTGGAGGTTTAACGACCACCGTGAGCAACTCAATGGGCTATAAGCAGTCGCCCGTCCCTAATTTAGGGTCACTGGCTCCAGGGAAGGGAGAGAGCCAGTGCCGTAAGACAAACACAACATCCATGCCTCACCGGGATTCGAACCCGACCCCTTTCGGACGAGTGATCAGAGGCCAACGCCTTAGACCACTGCGCCACCGGGGCGGCCGTATCTTGTTTGCACGCAAAATGTTAAATATATAAAAGTAAGGACCACAAAATGATGAAATTTAATTTGCTATTTCATGAATGCGAAAAATATTAAGGTATTTACAATAACCACTGGAAATATGGAAGTGGTCTAAGGCGCTGGCCTCTGATCATTCGTCCCTAAGGGGTCCGGGTTCGAATCCCGGTCAGGCATGGATGTTGTGTTTGTCTTACGGCACTGGCTCTCTCCCTTCCCTGGAACCAGTGACCCTAAGTTAGGGACGGGCGACTGCTTATAGCCCGTTGAGTTGCTCACGGTGGTCGTTAAACCTCCAATAAAAAAAAAAAAAAAAAGAAATATGCAAATCTCGGTATTTGTACTAGAAAAGGCGATAACCTGTTAAAAAAGGGGGGGGGTGTTGGAAACAGGGAAAAAAAACTAAAAAAAAAAATCTTTTGAAGTACCTCGCACCCCAAAACTTACAAAATAATAATTGTAAAAATTTCTACCGAAAGTGATTTTTTCCTTAACTGCGGGGCCCTATGTAGTCCAGCCGGCCTTGGATATTATCTTTGTCCTACGGTTCTGGCTCTCTCTCTTCCCTTAAGTCTGTGGTCCTACATTAGGGACGGGCGACTGCTTATAACCCTTTGAGTTGCTCACGGTAATCGTTAAACAAACTTCCAATAAAAAAAAACCAAAAAAAAAAAAAACAATTGACCGCGCCAGTGGTGCAGTGTCGTAGTGCTGGCCACTAACCATTCTTACAAGTTGGCACTGGCTCGAGTCTCGAATGAGTCATGGGTGGTGTGTTTGTCTTATAGCACTTGCTCGCTCCCTTCCCTAAAATGAATGTCTTCAAATTAGATACAGATGAATAGTTGCTCGCGGTGGTCGTTAAATTCGGAAAGAAGAAAAAAAAACAGTCAGAATTTGTTTTCACAAGAAACATGTTGGGAAATTAATACAACGAATACTATTTTTAAGAACATTTTTCATTAGGAACATAACGAGCTAGTGAGGAAGTGTAAATTCGAGGAATTTAAGGACAATTTGCGTTCCCAAAGGCAGCAGACGTTTCTGGGGACAGTAAACTAAATTCCAGGGCTGTCCTCAAGAAGTCGGGACTTCTGGTCAGCTTAACTACACCACAAAAATAAACGGATATATGCGTTTCATGATTATTCAAGTCTGGTGTATTTAAACTAAAGTTCTTATAAATTGTTTTCGGTGTATTAATTTTCCAACGTGTTTCTTCTGAAAACAAATTTTAACTGTTCATTTTTTCTTTCCTCGAGTTAAACGAACACCGTGATTAACTTAGGGTCACTAGTTCCAGGAAAGGGACAGAACCAGTGCTGTAAGACAAACACAACATCCATACTTCACCGGGATTCAAAACTGGACCCCTCTCGGACGAATGGTCATAAGCCATCGCTTAGACCACAGCGCCACCGGAGCAGCCCTAAATTTGGAGACATTCGTTCTAGGAAAGTGAGAGAGCAAATGCTGTAAGACAAACACATCACATTGGGACTCGTACCCGTACCAACTTGTACGAATAGTCAGTGGCCAGCACTAAGAGCACTGCACCACTGGGGCCGCCAAATTTTGGCTGTACTTATTTGAGTTAGTACGAAAACTTTGGCGAAATAAAAAATTTGCTTCGCAATTTGTTTATTTGTGAACAGCTTGATTTTAATTCAGCACAAATACCTAACATAAAGCATTTCACATTCACTTTTACTAATACAGTATGTTCTCGCCATTTTTTTTTATTATTGGAGGTTTAACGACCACCGTGAGCAACTCAATGGGCTATAAGCAGTCGCCCGTCCCTAATTTAGGGTCACTGGTTCCAGGGAAGGGAGAGAGCCAGTGCCGTAAGACAAACACAACATCCATGCCTCACCGGGATTCGAACCCGGACCCCTTACGGACGAATGATCAGAGGCCAACGCCTTAGACCACTGCGCCACCGGGGCGGCGTTCTCGCCATTATAGTTATGCTTTGAAGAATGTTTGTAGTTCGTACAGTGACAATTTTCCGTACAAATTACCAACATTCTTAAGACATCCTTTTAAGGCAAGTTTTCATATGTAATATCACACTTATAGAAACAATACAGTTTCGTAACAAGAAAAAAATTGGATATATATTTTGAGTATGCATGCGTCCCCAAATGTTCTGAGCCGCCCCGGTGGCGCAGTGGTCTAAGGCGCTGGTCTCTGATCATTCGTCCGTAAGGGGTCCGAGTTCGAATCCCGGTCAGGCATGGATGTTGTGTTTGTCTTACGGCACTGGCTCTCTCCCTTCCCTGGAACCAGTGACCCTAAATTAGGGACGGGCCCATTGAGTTGCTCACGGTGGTCGTTAAACCTCCAATCAAAAAAAAAAAAAATCTCCTTGGTAGACACCCGCTGCAGGGTATAGGCCTTCCGCCTCCCCAGTCTTTTCCAATTTCCTTGATCCCAGCTTCAGTCCATTTAGCACCTTTAAGTTTCTGAAGGTCATGTCTCCATTTTACAGGACCGTAGCAAGCTTTTCTTATCAGGTAGGACGAGACTTAAAATTACACCCCTTCGAGTTCAAAATTACACCCTTTTGAGTTCCACTCAAATAATACGCGGTTTTTATTTTCTCACACACCGCCATTATAGGAAAGTGTACGTTCGTTCGAAACTTGCACTTACGTTATTTCGCAGAATTTTATTAAAAATGTAAAATCTAGGCAAATACCCCAATACCAGAGGTACCAAGCAAAGCGTATGCGTTTTGTAACCGCCAAGAAAACACTCCATAGAAATGTAGAACGAAAAGCAAACCAGCGCAGAAAGAATGAGTATCGGATAATGAACGTAACAATAGGAAGAAGCTTACGTGTAGGGCTAAGAAAAAGATGGACTTTCTGCGACAGAGCACAAATGATGAATTACCTCTTCATGCCAATGACATGTTCCGAAAGGTCATGGAGGTTAGGCATATTAGCAATTCAGGATATTGCAAAAATGCCTCCATTCACAATTTTAAAATTTTATTCATGGATATGTGATGTTCACACCTCATACTCTGTACTCTGGTTAAGTGTATGGACTACTGTATGGTCGCTCCTGTGGTGCAGTGGTCTAAGAGATGGCTTCTGGTCATTCGTCCGAGATGGGTATGGGTTCAAATCCCGGCGTGGCATGGATTTTTTGTTTTTCTTACGGTACTGGCTCTCTCCCTTCCCTGGAACCAGTGACCCTAAACTAGGGACGGGCCCACTGAGTTGCTCATGGTGGTCGTTAAACTTCCAAAGTAAAAAAAAAATACTGTATGAGGCTAAAGTCTTTAAAAAGAAAATACTGAAGAATGTGACTTTCATTTTTAGTAACAATTTCTATTTTGTACATTCCCGAGAGCATGAATTTACGACCCTCGAATGACCATTCTGGGAGGGCAACCGCCTTCCCTGTAGCTGCGACCCAAGGTTGCTGCGGTTAGGTATAATTCACGAGCCTTGCAGGAATCTCGACACGAAATAGGTATACAGTCCCTTATGAGCCTTGGAGGAACCAACCAATAGGAAGCGGCGTACTAAGTCTCGCAACAGAGTGTTTTATCATGTTTAATCGTACTACGATTGATTACAGATCTTCGACAGTCTGAAATTTAATGACACTGTTTACGTTTTTCTCAATATCAACGAAGTCGGTTGTTTTTCAACTTATTTGATGTGTTAGTCCTAAAACACTTTTCAAGAAACATCGTATTTCTTACTCAATAAAAAATTAAAGGAAGCGGTTCGTTCGCCTCTGATTACGGTAGAAATGAAGCATATAATGTATATACTGTTGGTGTTTTCTATCATGGGGGCTCAGTATTATCCTACAATTGTTTGTGTTGGGTAAAACTTGCCGTACGTATTTCGTAATTTATATTGCTGTAGATTAGTTTGAAAGGCGCTTCCAACAGGTATCAGTTAATATTTCAAGATCTAAAATTATTTTCGTATTTCTCACTCATTATGAAACTTTAGGAAGCGGCTCATTCCTATCTGTTTTGTAGTGGAAATTAAGTATACTCTTTGTGTTTTCTATATCTCTCGGACTTCATAGATAGATATGCCTGAAAAAAAGTGAGGGATGATGTCCTCCAAGGTTTAACTGTAGTGGATAAAACGTTTTCAAACAGTTCGGTGATTTATACGAAGGCCTCTGATCATTCGTCCGTAAGGGGTCCGGGTTCGAATCCCGGTCGGGCATGGATGTTGTGTTTGTCTTACGGCACTGGCTCTCTCCCTTCCCTGGAACCAGTGACCCTAAATTAGGGACGGGCGACTGCTTATAGCCCATTGAGTTGCTCACGGTGGTCGTTAAACCTCCAATCAAAAAAAAAAAAAAAAAAAAAAAAAATTTATACGAAATGTTTACATGCATGTGCTTTGGAACAGGAAACCTATATATTCACAAAATGTAATGCGAAATCAGTTGAACTGATGCAAAAACGAGCTAATGCCTTTCAAGATTTGTTCGTGATTTATGCTTTTTTTCTAAATATTTGAAAAAACTCACGAGGTAGGTGATTTATACTGCTGCATATTCTATTGTGCAAAAACCTGCTGCCCTGCAATATTCCTGATTTATTCTCTTTCTCCTAAACAATGTTTACATACTTTGAAATCCAAAACAGCCCAGCTGTAAATCTTCAGACTAGGTAGTTTAATTCTAATGCGAAACTATTTGGAATTATAAGTACCAAAATAGCTGGTGCCCTGCAAGGTTTGTCGTTTACATTCTTGCACCTAAAGAATGTATACATGCGTTGAAATACAAAACAGCCCAGCTCACACTAGGTAATGTAAATCTAATGGGAAATTATTTTCAGTAATGGAAGCCAAAATAGCTAGTCTCCTGCAAGCTTCATGGTTCTCTTAAGAATGCAGCTGGTGTCCTGCAAGGTTTGTTGTTTCATATGCTCTTAATATCTGCTGGTGTCCTGCAAGGTTTGTTGTTTCATATGCTCTTAATGTCTGCTGGTGTCCTGCAAGGTTTGTTGTTTCATATGCTCTTAATGTCTGCTGGTGTCCTGCAAGGTTCATGGTTTATATTGCTCCTAAAATTTTTTTAACATGCTTTGAAATACAAAACAGCCCATCTCTGTATCTTCAGACCAGGGAGTTTGAATATAATGTGAAATTATTTTCAATTATAACAGCCAAAATAGCTGGTGCCCTGCAAGGTTTTTGTTTTATGCACTTGCTCATAAAGGATGTTTACATGCTTAGAAATACAAAATAGCCCAGCTCCGTATCTTCAGATTAGGTAATTTGAATCTAATGTGAGATTATTTTCAATTATAACAACCAAAATTGCTGGTGCCCTGCAAGGTTTTTTGTTTTGTGCACTTGCTCGTAAATGATGTTTACATGCTATGAAATACAAAATCAGAGGTGTAGCAGGTATGGCGGCTGCCCTGTGCGCAGCTCAAGTGAGGATGTGGAAATCACTGCTCAAGATCTGATTAATAGTGGAATTGAAACTTTTGCACCAGTTTCTCGTAGTTTTCATGCCACAATTTATTTGTCCATTTACAGAAATTTTTTTGAAGTGTTTCATGGCCTTACGAGCTTAAAATGGACCTTATTCATGTGACGTCAGAAGTGGATTTCTGCAGACCAACATGGCTGCTGATTCAATGTCACTATCTGTTCTCCCATACTGTTGGCTAATTTTTACAGTCTTAACATAATGGAGTCTGCCAACGAATTAATAGAGCTACAGGACGAAAAAGAAGAAATTAATTTCTTAGAAGAACAAATCAGGGTTGCAAAAATATATATACCAAGACAATTTTGTGTTCGGTGTTTATTTCGAATGAATCAGGAGAGCATCGCCATTAGTCATAACGAAGTTTTTAATGAAGCATTTCTCGTACACAGTATATTAAATTTTCATGTTCTTATTGTCAGACATTGGCGAAACATTTCAAACATAAACTTGGGAACCTTTCGCAAAGCAAAACATTTAGAAGACCAGATAAATACATAACATGGAAACAAACCAGGATTCGCACACTAGGTGATCTGCTGAAAAATTAAATAAATGCATAATATTAAATAAAAGAAAAATTATAGATATGTTTGTTTCGTTCTTTGGGGAAAAAATGTAGAACTTAGTAATTTACCGATCCAAATATGCTATCAGTTTTTCTTTCTCTCTCCTTTTTTTTTTTTTTTTTTTTTTTTTTTTTTTTTTTTTGAAATTGAAATTCAAAGGAACACGTCTGCCTTTGATTCATAGTGTCATAATAGCCAAAATCTTTTTCATTAAAGTGAGCAGAAGATATTGGAGAATGAACATCGGGATGGAAGTCATTGTGTTTCATTTCACACAGCCATTCCTTTAACAGTTTCGTCCTTTTCAGAGGAAAATTATGGAAGATTATTCATTCTTCTATACAGTTTAGGTGGCAGGATTTATTAGCACAGCCATACGACGAGCATGTCATTGATAAATTTATGAAAATTGCGATTTTTCTGAACCCCTGTAACGTAACGCCATGGTAAGCAATGGGAAAACGCATGCCGCCCTGGTGGAGCAGTGGTCTGAGCGATGGCTTCTGCTCATTCGTCCGAAAGGGTTTGAATCCCGGTGAGGCATGGATGTTGTGTTTGTCTTTCGGCGCGGGCTCTCTCCCTTCCCTGGAACCAGTGACCCTAAATTAGGGACGGGCAACTGTTTATAGCCCATTAAGTTGCTCACAGTGGTCGTTAAACCTCCAATTAAAAAAATAAATAAACGCATTTAAATTTCTGGTTTACATTCTTGCTCCTAAAGCTATGCAAAAGCTTTTCCATGATGCAATGCGAGGTGAATAAGGTCCATTCGTATTTCTTACTCAAAATGTTTAGGGAATGCTAGTTATTCACATTCCAAAAAATGAAGGTGCTGCCATTTAAGGCATCTAACTAAAGTAAAACTATGGTATTCATTGACAAAGATGAAGTGTGCAGTTTTCCTTTAATTGGGTGGACTTGTACGTACATTGCAAGATGAAAGTGTCGTTCACATTGTCGACGATTCTCTGGGGCTATTCGATCATTACTGAGCAGGGCTCGATTTCAACCGGTAGTTAGTAGCAAATTGCTAGCAAGCAAATGTGTTTTGTTAGTGATAAAAAGTGGTACTAGCAAAAGTTGCTAGTGGAAAAATTTTGAATATTTTAGTGTGAAATGTAAAGCGCCACTGCATTGCACATGTGGAATATTTTAGACACATACAAAAAGGAACAACTTATTTCTGGAAATGAATGTTTCTTGAAAAGTACAAACACTGTAAAAACATTTTGGCACCAGTAGAGATATCCAGTATATTTCCCTTATCTACTTCTGCAGGTGAGGTTGGGTTGTTTCATGGAGAGAATCCAGGGTAATTGGAGGGGCAGTTTAAACTTGCAAACATTGATTGCTCTCCTGAGTATTGAGGTTGAAGCGAAGGTCTGTCCACAGACAAGTTTGAACCCAGGCCTGGCCACCCCGGTGGCGCAGTGGTCTAAGGCAATGGCCTCTGATCATTCGTCTGAAAGGGGTCCGGGTTCGAATCCCGGTGAGGCATGGATGTTGTGTTTGTCTTACGGCACTGGCTCTCTCCCTTCCCTGGAGCCAGTGACCCTAAATTAGGGACGGGTGACTGCTTATAGCCCATTGAGTTGCTCACGGTGGTCGTTAAACCTCCAATCAAAAAAAAAAAAAAAAAAAAAAGAACCCAGGCCTGCTGTTTTAAAATTATATGATGAAAAGAGTTGGAACCCAAATCGTAAACCACACAGAAAATAACTTAAGATTTTGAATAGTGTTCTTGAATTTTGTGAATAAAGTTAAACAAAAAACTTTTTTTAAATATTTGCATTTGAATTAAACTGTTAGAATTAATCTGTCAGGTCATGAAAAGGTGAGTTTCATCTAAATATTTGTTATCTTTTCAGCATTACAATGTGACAGTTATAGGGGTGAAATCAAAAGTTGTTATAGTTGACTAATGGAGGGGGACATTAGAAGTTTCTTTTGTATAATGTTAATAAACTTTCACTAGTAGATAATGCAATTTGCTAGTAAAAAAATAAGGCCACTAGCAAGTGTTGCTACTACTAATAAAAAAACGAAATCAAGGCCTGTTACTGAGGCTGCGATTCTCGATTGCCAGCGTCATTCAGTCTCTTTGATATACCAAAAGTCAGAACTTGGAATGTGTAGAAAAAGCAGTACAAATGGTCACATTTTGTTTGTGCCCCCTGCATAGAAGAATATGATGTTAATTTTGTTTTGGCGAGCTGTGTATGTATATATACTAATGTATTACATTAACTATAAGATAGAAAGACAAATGGGAGTGCATTATTTTGTGATTTGCCCCGGGCACACCAGTGCTTGGTTACACTTCTGTACAAAACAGCCCAGCTCTGTATCTTCTGACTAGGTAATATAAATAATGTGAAATTTACAATTATAAAAGCCAAAATAGCTGGTGTCTTGCGAGGTTTTTGTTTGTACTCTTGTTCATAAATGATGTTTACATGCCTTGAAATATAAAACAGCCTAGGTCTGTATCTTCAGACTAGGTAATGTAATTCTAATGTGAAACAATTTTGAATTTTAAGAGCCAAAATAGCCAGTATCTAACAAGGTTCATGATTTATATGCTCCTAAGAATATAGCTGGTGTCCTGCAAGATTTGTGGTTTACATTCTTGCTCCTAAAGAATATGTACATGCTTTGGAATTAAAAAGCAATCCAGCTCTGTGTATTTAAACTTGGTAGTTTAAATCTTATGTTAAATTATTTTTAATTTTAAGACTAAAATAGCTGGTGTCCTGCAAGGATTTTGTTTTATGCTCTTGCTCATAAAGAATGTTAACATACAAAACAGCCCAGCACTTATCTTCAGACTGTGTAATTAAAATCAAATGTAAAAATATTTTCAATTATAAGAGTCAAAATAGCTGGTGTCCCACAAGTTTTGTGATTGATATTCTGGTTCCTAAAGAATTGCATGCTTTGAAATCTCTCTCTCTGCCATCAACAAAACTTTTAAATACAATTTTAACACCAGAATTGTCTTTCTTTAAAAAACAATGTGGAGGATATGTGTTTATATTTAGATTTAATAAAGGCAAACCTTCAAAATACTAAATTGCTTAAAAGTGCATAACAGGAGGTCCATCTATTTTAACCCAGTGCAACAGCAGTAAAAATATAAAAGCCTGTAGCAGTAGTGATTGTTACTTGGCATAAACTATACTTGCTGCTTACCCTATAAATTGTCCCGTTATGTTTGTATAAGTTTGTATTAAAAAAAATGCATGTGGTGCAGTACCTCTAAAATGTGCATGTTTCATTGTGCTGATATACCTTCGAGAAAAATAACATATGGATTAATTGCTGATACAGCTTATATAGCATACCTAACATTAATAAAACTCTCAAAGAACATTAAGTTCAGAACTGATATACAGCATAGTTTTTTAGTATATATTACAAAGTTATTCATGTCCACATCTGTTTTATTAGTATGAGAAGAATAACTGATATTATGAGCAGTAGTATGAACAAAATAGGTTAAATGCAGCATAAGTGCATTTACTCTCATTTTTAAGTTTGTTCTAGCATCCAACATATTGGACTGAATTATTTTTGTTCCATACTGCAGATTACTTGATTATAAAGTGCTACAATAAAATAACAGGATAAATAAACAGCCAGGGGTGCAGAAAATGTTCAGGGCCCAATATTTTCCCAGAACACATTGTTTTTGTCTGAAATTTCCCCCAAAACTGTAGCGAATTTTCATACAAGTTTAAGCGATTATTAGAGTATATGTCGATGATCAAGAACTATTTTTAAAGCCTGATACTTAAAAATTTGAAAAAAATCAACAAATATTTATTCCAATGAATAACGTGCTTTTTTTTTCGCAAGAAAAATTGTCTTTTTTTTTGTTTAACGCACGAAAGATTTAGTGCTCCAGGTGAATCTCTCCCCTCTAGCAGGTGAAAGTTTTAGGCAAGACAGGAATAGGCGAATCGAGAATTATTTTCTCGCCTGAAATGGCGGAACCCATTAACTTTCGACTTACGAAGAATAGGCGAATCAAGAAGTAACCCGAGGCTGAAAAATAAACAGCTAAAAAATTCTGTAATTAACTATAATTTATTTAATTCTAGCATTCCAGGCGTTTAATTGTTCCAGATAATTTTACTGAATGAAATTTAAATTCGATTTAAATCCTTTGAAAAATGCATGGGTCATTCACTTTATAATGTCCAGAACCCCCTATAATTTTTCAAATTGGCACCTATGACGCACTTTCTGCCATTATTTTTTTTCTCTATTGGAGGTTTAATGATCAGCTAGAGCAACTCAGTTGGCTATAAGCAGTCGCCCGTCCCTAATTTAGGGCCACTGATTCCAGGGAAGGGCGAGAGCCAGCGCCATGAGACAAACACAACATCCATGCCTCACCAGGATTCGAACCCAGACCCATCTCAGATGAATGATCAGAACCCATCGCTTAGACCACTGTGATGGCCCATTAATTTCGGAAACGTTTATTAGCGTGACTAGTGGTTGCGTCGTACTTGTTACTCACGCCATGCTGTCTCCGCCTTGACATTAGTAAAGTCGTTTAGTCTCTGTGAATCGTTTGTGAGCGGCAGTTCGCAGTACGTCATAGCCCCATTACTTCTTGTATTCATAACGACACATTTTTCAAAATGATTACCGTGAAGTAAATTACTCCCATTTTTCACGTTATATTCGTTGTTATATTTTGACTCTTATAATTGAAAATATTTTTACATTTTATTTTTACACAGTCTGAAGATAGAGTGCTGGGCTGTTTTGTATGTTAACATTCTTTATGAGCAAGAGCATAAAACAAAATCCTTGCAGGCTGCCATCTGATGCTGACCTTGGCTACTTACAATGGACGCTCCCTATCTTCTGATTCAAGGCTTCTTGAATTGGAAGAGGAACTACAAAGGATCAAGTGGGACATCGTGGGGCTAAGTGAGGTAAGGAGAAAAGGAGAAGATCTCGTCGAACTGAAAAGTGGACATCTCTTCTACTATCGTGGGACAGATACTGGCAGAACTAGTGGTGTTGGATTTATAATAAACAAGAAACTGAAGGATAAAGTTGTAGAAGTTGAAAGTTCCTCTGACAGAGCTGCACGACTTGTTATCCAACTCTCGAAAAGATACCAGGCTCAGATTATTCAAACTTATGCACCCACCACAAGTCATCCTGAAGAAGAAATTGAAGAATTTTATGAGGAAATTTGTCATCTAAATAATAAAGGTAAGCAGCACTTGAAAATAATTATGGGAGATTTCAATGCAAAAATAGGGCAACGGCAACAGAATGAAACTTCAGTAGGTAAATTCGGTCACGGCAACAGAAACCAGCGTGGAAATACTCTCGTTGAGTTTGCAGAGGCAGAAGGGTTTTTCATCTTGAACTCCTTCTTCAAGAAAAAGCCACACAGGAAATGGACATGGAGACATCCAAATGGGACGACAAGTGAAATTGATTTTATTATGTGTAACAAAAAATTCGTCATAGAAGACTGCAGTGTGCTAAACAAGTTCAACACAGGTAGTGACCATAGATTGGTGAGATGTAAGATGCACCTCAACACTAAACTTGAACGTGGCAAGCTCATAAGACAAACAAAATCTATTGACATAACCAACCTTAAAAAACACCATAATACCTTCAAGTTAGAACTGAAGAACGGGTTCTCTGCTTTAGAAGGCCTAACATCGGAAGAAGTGGACATCTCTGAAGTTAACAGAAAAGTAACCAAAGCTCTTATGGAAACAGCAACAAAATTAGCTGGGTCTAAGAACAAGTTGCATGTGAACAAATTATCAGGTAAAACCAAAATGTTGATGCAAAAAGAAGAGAGATGAGGACAACTAAAGAAGATGTGACTTCCAAAGTGGAATATATAGAGCTATGCAAGACAGTAAGAAAAAGTATCACTGAAGACGTAAGGAAATTCAACTGTGAACTAGTGAGGAAAGCAATTGAAAACAACCAAAGCCTAAAGATAGCAAAGGGACATCTCAGTAAGGGAAGAAAACAGATTATGGCACTGAGAAAAGAAGATGGTTCTGTAACAAGAAATAGAGGCGAAATTTTGACAAGAGTGAAAGATTTCTACTCCAAATTATATGAAAGGGATGATATATGCACTCCAGACATCATGAAAGATACCAGTACCAGAGTTCTTCCAGTCCTTCCAGCAGAAGTTGCACATGCAATCAAGAACATGAAGCGAGGAAAAGCTCCAGGAGAAGATGGAATTACTGTAGACATCATACAAGAAGCAAGTGGAGAAATCGAAACAGTACTCGCCCAAATTTTCACTCGATGCCTTAATGAAGGAAAGATTCCTGAGGATTGGAACACCGCTACAATGATCCTGCTACATAAGAAAGGTGACATTGAGGATCTCGGAAACTACAGACCTATCAGCCTCCTATCAGTAGTTTATAAAATCTTCACTAAAGTTCTTTCACACCGCTTGAAGGTAACACTGGACATGGCTCAACCGAGAGAACAAGCTGGATTCAGGAGTGGCTACAGCACAATAGATCATATCCACGTGCTGAGAGAACTAATTGAAAGAGCGAGGGAATATGAACTTCCATTGTGCATGGCTTTTATCGATTATGAAAAAGCCTTTGATTCGGTGAAACCATCAGCAGTTACAATGGCTCTGAAAACCTGCGGTATTGAAGATGCATACATTAATATTATTAATAACATCTATGAAAATGCAAGTGCAAAGATTAGGCTGTTTGAAAATACAACACACGTAAAAATTGGAAAGGGAGTGAGACAAGGTGACACCATATCTCCGAAGCTCTTTAATGCCACATTGGAGGGTGTTTTTCAGTCGCTGAGCTGGGAAAACAAGGGGATAAAGATTAATGGAGATTATCTAACCCACCTTCGTTTTGCTGATGACGTAGTCATTTTTGCAACTACCCCATCAGAGCTGCAGAGTATGATCCAGGAACTTGCTGACAAGAGTAAAGAAATGGGATTAAAAATGAACTTTCAGAAGACAAAAGTGATGTTCAATGCTTTTACACGAAATGAAGATTTATCGATTGATGGAGAAAAGCTGGAGATAACAGACACGTACGTTTATCTTGGACAGCAGATATCAAGTGAGGGTCACATTGATGAAGAAATTAATCGGCGTACAAAACTTGCCTGGAGAGCTTTTGGAAGAAACAGCATAATTTTCAAGAGCAATATGCCATTATGTCTTAAAAGAAAAGTGTTTGATCAATGCATCCTTCCAGTGCTTACGTATGGTGCAGAGACGTGGACCTTAACTAAAAGAGACATACAAAGGCTGCAGACAACTCAAAGATGCATGGAGAGGTGCATGCTTGGTGTAACCAGGAGAGATAAGAAGAGGAACTCGTGGATCCGAAAAATGACAAGAGTGGAAGACATCATGATCAGAGTTAAATCCCTGAAATGGCAATGGGCTGGACATACTGCCAGAAGGACAGATCATCGACGGACAGCCGAAATTTTAGATTGGATTCCAAGAGACAGGAAAAGACCCAGAAGAAGACCACATGGGAGATGGGTGGATGAAATTCGAAAGTAGGCAGGGGTGACATGGAGGAGACTGGCACAAGACAGACAGTTGTGGAGGAAACTTGGGGAGACCTTCGTCCAGCAGTGGATTGATAATGGTTGACAATGATGATGATGATGATGATTCGTTGTTAATAAGTGAATTTTTCATTTTAATATTACTATTATTATTTTACCCCTGGGCAAAAATTTCCGTAGAGCTGCCTTAATTTCCCCCGAACTCTGTTCGCGCGTTTGGACGTATTCTGCACTCCTGTATACAGCAATGCGCCCTTTCATGAGGTAGGAACCATATGAGTTTTCAAAATAAGGTGGACAATGGAGATTTGTATACACTGAGTGGCCACTTTATTATGACCACCCCCTCAGTACTTCGCTGGGCCACCTTTTGCCTTTAATACTGCGTTGATTCTTCGTGTCATGGACTCCACGAGATGTTGATAGGTGGTTTGTGGAATCTGACCATGCTTGATGAATAGCACTTTCCAGGAGTGTGAGATTGCAGGGTTGTGGATCCAGCTGTCTGATGGCTCGTTCAACTTCATCCCATAAATGCTCAATGGGGTTGAGATCTGGAGATTGTGGTGGCCACCTAAGCAATGTAAACTCACCGACATGTTCCTGAAACCAATCCTGTACAATACAAGAGATATGGCAGGATGCATTATCTTGTTGAAAGTAGCCATTGGAATAAACCATCCACATGACAGGATGCGCTTGGTCCGCAACGATGTTTAGATATGATGTGCCAGTCAGACGTTGATCAACACGAATTAAAGGACCCAAAGCATGCCAGGAAAACATTCCCCAAACCATAATGTTGCCTCCACCAGCTTGAAGGGTTGTAGCAATGCATTTGGGGTCCATGCTTTCGTGCTGTTTCTGCCAAATTCTCACTCTGCCATCGGCATGGTGCAACTGAAAACGTGATTTATCGGACCACATAATTTGTTTCCAATTATCGACTGTTCAATCCTTGTGCGAATTCTCTTGTTTGCAAACAGCAAAGGTGTTCGAACAGGCCTTCAGCTGCCATATCCCATCCGATGCAGTGTACGGCGAACAGTACGTGCAGAGATATCCTTGATTAAGATGGTCTGTAATTTGCTGCACTGTTGCTCTTCTGTCATCTGTTACAAGTCTGGACACTCTCCGTTCCGCCCGAGCAGTCACTAATCAATGACGACCACACGTCGCACGTAGAGACCCAGTTTTTTGGCTGACAGTCCAGTCTTTAAACACTTTAACAATAGCTTCTCTGGAACATTTCACGAATGCGGCGGTTTTGGTGATACTCGTTCAATGGCTCTGAGCTCCTATAATCATCCCATGTTGAAAGTCCGTCAAATCGCTTTTTTTACCCATCTCGTCACCCAAAAATCACTTCTACTACTGTCACAAGCACTAAGCTTTCCCTTATTATACTAGCCTCACCCTCTGGCGGCAACAGCGTGCAGCCATAGATCATTTGCTTAAAACTGTCAGGTGGTCATAATAAAGTGGCCACTCAATGTATATTATTTACTAACCTCACAGCACATGATAGTGCATTACGAAATCATAAAAATGTGAGACACCAATTTATACAACCTGAATTAGGGATATACATATTTCTTATTCTGAGAAAGGTAAGTTTTCATTTTTCCATATAAAGTTCAAAGTAATACATCTTCCTTTATGTCGTGCAATATACAGGGTGCATAGGAAAGTCACTTTAGCTTGAAATAACTTGCGAACGGAGAGAGGTACAATTTTGCAAGTGAGATAACGGTATAGTAAAGCGACTACACCCAATCGAATGCAACCGATAGCAGTGCCCCTGGTGGCGAAATGAGGAAGTTAGCCATTGCAAATCGAAAATGAAGAGATATTTCCAATTACAAAGTTGTAGAGAATCAATTAATCAATACAAAACGACATTTGTTTCTCACGGATAAGATAAATTGTCGCCTGAATACCTTAAAATGTCAGAAATCGATGCACGACCTTTTGTGTGAACGTTTGAAAAAAACAGGCATAGGTATGAGCAAATACACACAATTTATTGCATAAATGCATACTTATGTCAATACAGTTTGATGACGTCAGACAAAACAAGAAAACAAAAAAAGGCAAACTGGCGCACAGTGATAAAAAGTTAATGTTGAGTATGTTCGAAGAGTTCGCCCTTGCCCACGATACACATTTGCATTCGTGAAAGTAACTCCGCATGCACATTCCTCAGCATGGAAGGTGTCATACTATTGCAAGCATCTGTAACACGACGTCGTAGATCCAGCAGACTTGTAGGTGCTGTTGCATACACCTGAGTTTTTACGTAACCCCAGAAATCCAAGCTCGCCATTCTCACACAGCATATGTAGACCTAAACTTCTAAGCAGGGTACATCCTGCTACTGGTTTTTATATCGTAGGTACAGTACAACGTCACAATCTGCATTTGCATATGGCTACATTTGTGAAATGCGAATATGCAGATTCGAATCGTCGCATATCGATTTCGGACATTTTAGGGTATTCAGGCGACAATTTATCTTATCCATGTGAAACAAATGTCGTTTTTACTAATTAATTGATGCGCTACAACTTTGTAGTTGAAAATTTTGTTCTCTCCTTTCGTTTTTGATTTGCAATGGCTAACTTCCGCATTTTGCCACTAGGGGCACTGCTATCGGTTGCATTCAATTGGGCGTAGTCACTTTACTACACCATTATCTCACTTGCATAACTGTACCTCTCTCCATTCGTAAGTTATTCCCGGCTAAAGGGACTTTCCTATGCACCCTGTATATACAAAGCTTGAAAAATACCATGCCCTGGGCAGGTAAATAAAATTTCCAGTTGCCTGATCCGGGCAAAAGACAGTCTTTGAATGTCGTGTTTCATTTCACTGCTAATTTACAGAAATTACAGAGTTCCAAGGACAGAAGAATATCACTTCTTTAATTATATTATGCTCTAGGTCCAGAAATTGGGACCATATGTAGTTTTGCTCCAAATGTTGTTTATAGTCAGCAACGGGATTCATGCCTCTGATGGAACTAGCCTCCGGTGTTTAGTGACAAAGGGCGAAAACTTTGACGAAAGGAACATGGCATAATCACTAAATTTCTCAAATACCAATTTCATCATCATACCAATTTCAGCATCATCTTAAAGCTTGAGATATTACACGCTTTTGTGCACTGGACATTTTGAACACAGACTTGAACATTTTGCACACGGACACTTAAAATGGAAATACAAAACATATGAAAAATGTTAATATTTTTTAACTTAAAAAAATGAGGGTTCTTATTTTTTATCTTAAAAGATAAATTTACCTGGCCATCAGCTTTCATTACCTGGGCAGATAACTTTTCATATACTTTTCAAGCCCTGATATGTATAGTAGGTAAAAATTATTCTATATACATACATTACATAACAAGTAAAAACTTGATAACATGAGCCAGAAATTGTTGAGACATGCTCTTTAAAAGTAGGCATTACTCACTTAGAACTCTTGTTAAACTGCTATCATTTGAGAACATTTTTGTGTGTAACCAAATTTTCTTGGAAATAATTAAGACATTTTTATTGTACTAGGTGTCAGAAACTTTAAGACATATTTTATAGGTAACCAATTTTTCCACTTATGGAATGACGCACGTATAGGAAATGCGTATATATTGTGCATGAAGGTGTTCCACTGTGTGTGGTTAACTTGTGAATATATTTTTTAAATTACTAGGGGCTCCCAATTAGTGATGGACAGGTTACTGTAGCTTGTAAATCATATTACCAAAATAAAAAATAGAGAACAGAAAAATATAGGCATTTACATGGATTAACGTTTATTATTGCCAAAGATCCTTGAGTCCGGGGCCCCTAATGGTTTGGGAAAATATTTGTGTACTTCATGTGTTTTTTTGTTTTTTTTTTTTCAGTCTAAAATTAAAATCATTTACAAAAATTTTACTCCATGTATGATAACGCATTTCTTCGATATAATATAAAAATGGAAATGTTAGCATTATCTAAGTGTTTCATCCCAAATAATCCTTGGGCAAGGCACCTGTTAATTACCATTTAATAATTATGCCCAATGTATATAAAATTAAAAATGTTTAATAAAATGTACTAAAAATTTACCTCTGTCAAGAGAAATAAAAAGTTTTTGCACCCAGTTTCAATGTACTATTATTATTAAGTGATAATTGAATACATGAGTATTTCTCCCCTAACAAACTCATTTAGACATTTGCAGTATTTGGTGTATCAAAAATGACTTTGCCAAGAAAAGGACTTGTCAAAACACAAAATAGGACTTTGTCATTGCAAATGTTCTACACTTAGACTTTGTCATTGCAAATGTTCTACACTTAGACTTTGTCATTGCAAATGTTATGATGTTTTGAAACACTTACCTGTGTAATATTTTTTCTAGTAAAATAGATTATGTTTTGTCTTTATCCTTTCAAAATTTGTGCTTTTCCTCATATTTGAGTGAATTTTTTTTAATATGAATTTACCAAACTATGTAAATTTAAAACTGAAAACAGGTGTTATTTGCACATAACATGCATTTTTTAGAACAATGAGAAATATATGCATGTTTCCAAGTACATTTCATTACAAAGGTCACTTAATTCAGTGATATCTTTCTGCTGTGCTCTATGTAATATGCTAAAAGTAAAGGTTCATTCACATTACTTGAAGTTAAGGTTTACAACATACTAAGCTGTGCAACTCAGTTAAGGGTCATGGAGGTTAAAATTAAGAGCTGCTGTTTTGTATTTCACCCATGCTAACTGCGTAAACTGAATTTGTATGCATCTGTGGTGAAAAGTAGTGCCTGCCTGTTTTTGCATGATTACCCTCAAGATGCAAAAGCAGACTATTCTGTTCAAAAGCATTAGTGAATCCTTGTGCTTTTTTTAACTTTTAGATTATCTCAAATTGAAAACAGACAATGAAATTGGTTGAGTGAACTCCTAATAAGTTACAGAATAAGTTTCAAAAGAAAAAAATGTTGAATTTGAATTTTTGAGTAGGAAAATTACAAATATCTTTCTTGTAACCATGGAATGGGTGTGAACTAATGACTTAAAGCATGTTTTTAGATGGGATGTAAGCTTATAAAATGTTCAAAATCATTGTATTGAACAGATTATTGTAAAGAATTATTTATCACAGGAAAACTTAAACATTTCAATGTCAACAAAATTGTACAGGGTGACTTTCCAAAATATTGCTTTTTTCTGTCAGTTGCTCTTCATAGAAGTGCTGTAGTATTACTCTCTCTGTCTTTGTCTTCTATCTATCTCTCTCTCTCTCTCTAAAACATGATGCTTTTCTGTAGTGATTTAAAAATTGATTCACGTGTACTCAGAAATACACTTAAAAGCATGCAATTCTGTTTCCAAACAAAAGCAGCATGATACAAATTCTGGCAGTGAATCAAGAGTCAACTCACAGATGTTTTCAAGTACTAACACGATCTGTGTGTCTCTACAATTCCAACTGAAACGGATTCCCAAAATTTGGGTATTCTACATGCCTGTAGCCAGACAAAGAAGTTGGGAGAGACAGCTAATAATTGAGGTCAGACAAAATATAAAAAGACTGCAGTGTGAATGTTTTGGACAGGCAACTCAGGTCAGGTGCTGCCCAACCTGGCCATAGGTCTAACGTGCTAGAATTATTTAAATATTTAAAAAATATGCATAGTTATAAACAATATTTTTTTCCATGTATATAAATTAAAAGTAGTGAAATGTCAGTTATATGCTATTCTAGGGGATGGCTTTAAAAATGTATAAATGTTAAAAAACATGTAAAAGACATTTCAAAATGTTAAATAAATACTGTTGTAGAATTTTGAATGCCTCCAAAAGGGAGGGGGAAAGGCCACACAAGTTTAGATTAAGCTAATTTATAGTGTTAAGGCATACATACATACATGAATACTTTTTCTATCTTAAGGCTATGTCCATTTTGAATTTGTATTATTTCAAACTTCATTTCTAAAACTAGCTTAAGAAATTCTGTACTATTATGTTTTTAATATAGATGAAAAAAATAACGCACTTGGTAGTGAACCAAATACAATTTTGTTTTATATTCAATATTCCTATTTGCAAATTTTTTACCTATAAGCATTGATCTTTTCAAAGCAGTTTGTCTTTATCTATTTGCCGCCCCCTGTGGCGCATTGGTCTAAGCGATGGCTTAACTGATCATTCGTCCGGAAGGGGTCCGGGTTTGAATTCCGGTGAGGCATGGATGTTGTTTGTTTTACGGCACTGGCTCTCTCCCTTCCCTGGAACCAGTGGCCGTAAATTAGGGATGGGCGACTGCTTATAGCCCACTGAGTTGCTCACGGTGGTTGTTAAACCTCCGATAAAAAAAAAAATCTATTCATTCAATATTCACTAATCTTTGCTGGTTTCAGATTTTTTTTAGTTCAGAGTAAAAAGATAATTATAACGTTATTTAGTAAAACTTCAGTTGCATCATCAATTAGATGACTGAAGAAAAAATGCTGTCTCAGTTCTCTCAAAGTTGTAACATGCCAGGTTTTGTATCATAAAAGAGCCTTGTATTCTTGATAATCTGAAGTTCAAAATTTAACAAATAACTACAAAAGGTGTATACATAAATTACATCTTACCTAATTGAAAAAGCAATAAAAAGTATTGTAAAATAGTATTGGGAACTAACGCAGAATTCCACATAAAAGTGAAAAATGTGTGAGTGAATAACAACCAAGGTTCCACTTTACAAACTACTGACTGACCAAAGGTTCCATGTGTTATCAATAGTATGGGTGTGACCATGTGTGGTAAGAAGTAATTAAATATGCTGCATAGGTAACAAACACAGTGGGCCACTCCGGTGGTGCAGTGGTCTAAGCGATGACCTCTGATCATTCGTCCGAACGGGGTCTGTGTTCGAATCCCGGTAAGGCATGGATCTCTCCCTTCCCTGGAACCAGGCACCCTAAATTAGGGACGAGCGACTGCTTATAGCCCATTGAGTTGCTCACGGTAATCGTTAAACCTCCAATAAAAAAAGAAAGAAAGAAAAAAAAACAAAACATACACAGTGGTTAGAATTTAAAGTCCTGGCAATTATCGCAGAACGCATTTCACTTAACTCTGAATCACTCACATCCATAGCTGTATGTATAGTGCAATGTAGATGTACCTTAAACAACTGCTCATTAAAAAAATCAGAATTGCCTGCTATGGCTAATAACTGTTGCCATAGATACTTTATTAATTCAGTTAGTCGTCTGCGTGGTTATTTTTCCCTTTTGCTACAAAGGCCATTCTATAAAAACAATATTTTTTTTAGTTGGCAACAGTGCGAAGGGGGAAAATAGCCACGTAGACGACTAACTGAATTAAGGAAGTGTCTATGGCAACAGATGTAGCAGGCGATTCTGGTTTTGTTATTGTGCAGTTGTTTAAGGTACGTCTACATTGTGCTATACAGCTATGGAAGTGAGTGATTCAGAGTTAAGAAGTGAAATGCGTTGCGCGATAAAATTTTGTTATCGTTTGGGTAAAACGGCTCCAGAAACAGTTGATTTAATGAGAAAAGCTTACAAAGATAAATGTTTGGGTGAGTCAACGATTTTTAGATAGCACCACGATTTTAAAAAGGGTGTTTTTCAGCAGAACCCGCTTCTAAGCCTGGTTGATCTGAAAGTGTTACGGAGCGTATTGTTAACTGTTTGGGCAAGACAAATGACGTGTGAATTAGCGGTGTTAACTAATATTTCAAAAACCTCCGCATTCTATGTGACAAATTACTGCTGCATCGTGTATGCTCCAGATGGGCACCTCATCACCTGACGAGAGAACAATTGTTAGCTAGAGTTTAGGTGTGTCATGAGTGGAAACAAATGTCTACAAAGAATCCAAACTTTCTAAATACAGTAATAACTGCCAATGAAACATGGGTCCACTATTTCGACCCTTCACGAAGCGCGCAACGGGTGTCTAGAAACACACAGGCTCATCTCCTCCGAAAAAAGACCGTCAAACCAAATCAACTGGGAAAGTGATGATGATGATTTTCCTTGATCGTAATGATGTCTACCAGCACACAGTTCCCCCACAAATTACTGTAGTCTACCAGCACACAGTTCCCCCACAAATTACTGTCAATGGTATTGTCATTAGTGGAAACAAATTACTGCAAAGGATCCAAACCTTCTAAATACTGCATTTCAGTCCTGAAGCGTCTGCCATGACACATATCCATTAAGCGACCGGAACTGGTGGGCAAGTGGACTTTACACCACGACAACGGCCGCCCACATGTGGCTGCTTGTGTTCAACAGTTTCTTACGAAATGCAGTATTGAAATCATGCCTACAAGTCCTGACCTAGCCGCGTGCGATTTTTGGTTGTTTACCAACAATGAAGAAGCCCCGTGTTGCAACATTCAACACAGATGCTGACGTTATTTAAGCTGTACAGGGGTCGCTAAAGCAGCTTCCACAAAACGCCTTCGCCACATGCTTTGAAAAGTGATCTGAACGATTACACTGGGGAACACAGTTTTCGTTGACTTAGATCTGACAGACACTTATTTTTTGCTAACTTTTGGGTTGTGAATCCAAGTATGACCTCAGTTTTTTTTCTACCACATCAACTTTTTACGATACATGGTATCCTCCATGTTCCGCGAAAAACATACAAAATTCATACATAGAATGGAAAATAATTTACCTGAGTGTACTTTATTTACATCTATTTTGTTCATACAAAGGATATATTGCTACAGTCCGGCAAATTATGTGCAAGTCGTAGCAGTTGAGATAAAAATTTGCGCTTATAGCTTTTCCTGGAGTGTTCAATCTGTGGACAATCCCGCCGAATGCTCCAGCAATTGTCAGCCGGCATGTGTTCATCCCATCTACCCTGATACCGTCCTATCCATGACCTTCAAATCTTTGTGGAATCGTTCTCCTTGTTCATCACTGAAGGCACCAAGATTTTCCGGGAATGTATCAAGATGGCTATGCAGAAAATGCACCTTGATGCTCTTGTTGCAGCCAAGCATTTTGTAGGAGTCCATGAGTTTCTGAATAATTTCGGTGTAATTCTTTGCTCTTGTATTTCCATTAAAGTCCTTGACAATGGCCTTGAATGATAACCAAGCATTCTTTTCCAGTTCTGACATTGTCCCGATGAAATGTTGATTTTTGATGAGCTGCTGAATCTGTGGCGATCAAATACCCCGGCCTTTATTTTTTCCAAAGACAGGCTAAGAAATGCCGCAATGAGGTACTTGAAACAGTCTCCTTGAGTTGGCAAAGCTTTAACAAACTGCTTCATCAGACCTAGTTTCATGTGCAGAGGTGGGAATATTATGTTTTTTCTATCAACAAGTGGCTCATGTAGAATGTTTGGATCACCAGGTTTGAGGGAAGATTGTGGAGGCCAATTTCTTTCCACCCAATGCTTCTCACGTGCTCTGCTGTCCCACATGCACAGATAACAGGGATATTTTGTGCATCCTCGTTTGCTGACCAAGAAGGAAGCATACCATTTTAAGGTCAACACATATGTCCCAATTGTGTGTGTGATATTTGCAACAACTCAATGATTCTCTTTATATCTCCATATTCTTCACAAAGACAAACTAAATGACCAATTGGGACTGACCCAAATAAATTGCCATTGTGAAGGAGGACACACTTTAAGCTCCGCTTTATGCTATCGATGAACATTCGCCATTCAGTTGCGTTATACTTTGCAATTCCCAATTCCTCCATTAAACCTCGTATGTTGTGGAAATATACAAAGCCACTATCACTTCTAAAGTACTGCAGAAATCCACTTTCTCTGGTTCGAAAGTACAATACCTTCGTTCCTTTTTCAAGCAGGTTTTTCTCACTCAGTTTTGATGCTAGGAGTTCTGAAGCCTTCTTTGACAGTCCCAAATCACTCAACTCATGCTGATCAAATCCCTTACGAACAGAGTCATCTTCAATTACAAAATCGGCATCACTGTTGTCACACACTTCATCACCATAATCATGTTCTTCAAGAGAGGGTAGTGTAACGAAAACCGGCACTGGGATTTCAGCCGAATGAGGCTGTGGTCGTATAGCTGATGGTAGACTAGGACACTCTATGTTACATTTATTTTTCTTGTTATATCCTGATGTTTTCACTATGCAAAAATAACAGTCACTTACATGATCTATTGGCTCTCGTCAAGTCATAGGTATTCCAAATGGCATCTTATCACGTGTTCCCTTCGTCCACATCCGTAAACTCTCGACACACTGCTTGCACACCTTATTATGGGACCATGACTTATCCTGATCACCCAGTTTAACTTTGAAATATGCAAAATAGGCTTGCTTTACAAATGCGCTGATGTTCGCCCTTTGACTGGGAATCGTGAAACTTCCACAGATATAACAAAATGAATCAGGGTTATTTATGCACTTTCGACGAGAAACAGAAGAGGCAGACATCATAAATTAAACACGTGTTTATAAAATAATAAAATATGCTAAGCAAGTTATGAAAAATAGCTAACAGTGAATTTCCATTTATATAGAGCGGCACACTATGTCTCACCACGCTGTCGTGCGTGTAACTGAATAGCCCAGACAACTAACAACCTTTCGCTGGTCCACAAGGTCGTCCTCCATCCCGGCTACAGTAATCGCATGCAGATAAGCGGTAGAGAAAAAGCCTGACGTGATAGAAGAAAACTAGCTGCCGTTACAAAATCAACTGCCGTTACAAAATCAACATGGCCGCCCCGGTGGCGCAGTGGTCTAAGGCGCTGGCCTCTGATCCTTTGTCCGTAAGGGGTCCGGGTTCGAATCCCGGTCAGGCATGGATGTTGTGTTTGTCTTACGGCACTGGCTCTCTCCCTTCCCTGGAACCAGTGACCCTAAATTAGGGACGGGCGACTGCTTATAGCCCATTGAGTTGCTCACGGTGGTCGTTAAACCTCCAATCAAAAAAAAAAAAAAAAATCAACATGCCTATTTCAGTCAAAATAATCGCATGCAGATAAGCGGTAGAGAAAAAAACCTGACGTGATAGAAGAAAACTAGCTGTAGTTACAAAATCAGCATGCCTATTTCAGTCAACGTCAGCTGAAAAAACGAAGTCAACAAAGAATATGTTCAAAATTGTTCCCCAGTGTTAGGCTGTTGCATATCATCAGAGGGAAGATACTTTGAGAAAGAGTAGCATATATTTTGCTGTACCTATATTTCTTCATTTTGTGTGTTTATGGAACGGCAGTTTTACATATATACCCACACATTGAGTGAAAACTGAATTATAACCTCCCGTATCGAAAGTGGACGCGGCCCGTTCACGTAAAAATCACGCCCTCTCGGAAAGCACAGCAATATTGCATTTATGGGATTTCCGAGAGGGCTTGATTAGTAGATCGAGGTAGCATAAATAAGGTGTGAGTAAAAAATAGGTAGAAAATGCGGAGGAGCGTGATGGGTAAAAGCAGTGATTTATCGGACTTTGGGAAAGGGCAGATTGGGAGAGCTCGGAGAATTTTGAAAAAAAAAAAAAAAAAAAGCTCGAGCTCTCCTAGTCTACGATTTTCCAAACGGCTGAACTGGTGAGTTGTTCGCGATCAACCGTAGTTAAAGTGCATCAGAACTGGCGTGAAATTGGTCAAACAACAACCTAGAGGCAAAACTGCACAGGACAGCAAAAGGTTGATGTGAGAGCCGGGTCCGACGACTCGGGCAGGTCAACAAGAACTTGTATCCCTGGTGCATGAGGAACAACGTATGACTGGCGCAAACAGAATGCCTCACTCGATCCATCCTACATGGCCTCTATAGTGCAAGGCGGTTGTATGGTGTGGGGCATGTTTACTTGATAGGAACTTGTATCTCTGGTGCATGAGGAACAATGTATGACTGGCGCAAACAGAGTGACTCACTCGATCCATCCTACATGGCTTCTATAGTGCAAGGCGGTTGTATGGTGTGGGGCATGTTTACTTGATAGGAACTTGTATCTCTGGTGCATGAGGAACAATGTATGACTGGCGCAAACAGAGTGACTCACTCGATCCATCCTACATGGCTTCTATAGTGCAAGGCGGTTGTATGGTGTGGGGCATGTTTACTTGATAGGAACTTGTATCCCTGGTGCATGAGGAACAACGTATGACTGGCGCAAACAGAATGCCTCACTCGATCCATCCTACATGGCCTCTATAGTGCAAGGCGGTTGTATGGTGTGGGGCATGTTTACTTGATAGGAACTTGTATCTCTGGTGCATGAGGAACAATGTATGACTGGCGCAAACAGAGTGACTCACTCGATCCATCCTACATGGCTTCTATAGTGCAAGGCGGTTGTATGGTGTGGGGCATGTTTACTTGATAGGAACTTGTATCCCTGGTGAATGAGGAACAACGTATGACTGGTGTCCGCTATCGTGAATTGCTTGTTGACTGCACACCCAGGAATGTTGCATTTATTCCCGAATGACGATCGGTGTCGTCATAGATGACAACACTGACAATCCAGTACCTGTGGTACTTTGCCGAACCACAGGTACAAAGTTGGGCAGGAATAAATAAAAAACGTTTGGAAAGATTCAATAGTCTGATTCAATTCCAATACAACGCAAGTTATTATCACACACTGTGTGTGAATAATGTATAAGTAATTATAAGTTTAATAGGAATCGAAGCGAAAATTTTCTGAAGTTCAAGAAGCTTTGTATTATTCAATAACTGTAGGTTATACTTCCGATATCCTCCACACCGCCGAATTCACTTTAATCTTAAGATTTGTTGGCAAGCAAAGAGATATAAAAGAAATGTTTTTGGTTTTCTTCAAATCGAGAATCATGTTTCCACATATTCAAAAAAGATTGTATTGGAATCATTAAAGGATCTATCTATTGACATCAAAAACTGCAGAGGCCAAAAATACGATAATGCAGCAAACCTGTAGGAAAAATACAGTGGATTGCAAGCGACATTAAAAAAAACAAAACGTATTGGAACAGTAACCTAGGTGCCATGTGCTAGTTTGTTTTTTTAACAAGCATTGCATTGCTTTAACTTTATTCAGAATTTATACGTATTGATACAAAAATTGAGTCTAAATTAATTACTATTAAAATGGGGGACGGACTTCATAGGCGTGGTTAAATTATGTTGGTGATTAAATTAAATATTTGGCCTATTGCAAATTAAATTGGAAAATTAACTCATTTTTAATTGGGGAAGTCGTGTAATTCCCTTTGTCTGGGTGGAAACAAAGGAATTAGGATATCGCCTTTGGAAGCCTATTCAACAAAGCGACCACCCAGTCGGCTACTGAGAGTCATCCAGACTCTCATAAATACGACTTCAAGTGTGCCATTAGTGACAAAAATCTGTAGGGAACACTGAAAATTACGATTATGAGGGGCGAGGGTCACAGGCTGAACTATACTTGCATAAGCGACGGCGCTCCGTATGAAAGACGAGAGAGAAATCTCAAGTATCGACAGAAAAGAAGCAGATGAAGCCACGTGACAGAGGATAGCCAAAAAGAGGCAGAAGAGAGAGAGAGAGTTAGTTATCTCTGTACGCTGCCGTAGGACAGACGGAGAGAAACTCGCAAGAAGGGTCGACGTAGCAGTAAACCGTACGAGCTCGCTATGTGCGAAGCCTGACGTCCGGCGAGACTCAAGATAGCTACGGTACTTCGAGCGCAGCGGCAAGCTGCCGGGGTACAAGGAAAGAGTAGAGCTTAACAATAATTAGGCGGCCGGGTAAAACCACCAAATATGCCAATTTGAGAACGTCTACTAAAAAGTATTAGTGAAACACGACTAGCAAACCAGCCTTCCGAAAACGCCGTCTCCATCCAAAGAGTGGAGATCGTTGACCTGTCCGAAGCAATACGTAAAAGCGTTTCTCCCTTGCTGCCGACGAAGTTTCTTGACGGGGTAAAAGAGAACTACCCCTGTCCATTGTACAGCCCCCGTCTGCTGGGCGAAGAGGAGTCAGCTCGGGGTGTTACTTCCCCTCCCTACACTCGGTCGATGAAGAGCGGAGAAATTCTCTCTCTGCGTTGTCGAAAGAGTGGAAAGCCAGCAAATTAGTGAAGACTCTCTGTTACACACAGGTGAAGCCCCCCCCCCCACTGTTTCGGTACCCATCGAAGGAAGTAAAAATTCTCCGGCGTTTAAACACACACAGGGGGAAGGAATATTAAGCAAAATAAAGCGCCACAGAGTGTGCAGTGCCAACGAGCTTCATAATAATTCTAATACTGCTTTGTATAGCCTGGATTACGCAACAAGCAGTAAGCAATAAGTGAGTACTTTCTTTTTCTGTTTATTGTTACCCTGCCACTGAGAGGAACTGAGAATATTAACTGAACCCAGATTCTAAATTGGAACTTTGATACGCCCTTTTGAGGCGGAAGTCTGATTCCTGAATCCAGAGGTAGATGATATTAGCTCGGAATAGGGAGCATAACATGTGTTGGTATCACCGAGGGCAATGCCCCGGGATAGAGTTTCCTCCTACAAATAAAGATGTTTAAGTGTTAATCTTACTCTAGTCACTCTAAAGGCTCTGGTGTTGCAGATAATTCCTGTATTGAATTCCTGTGTTTCAGCAAGCCGCTAATGTTCTCGCTAAAATATGCCAGCTCCCGAATTACAAGAACCCACAAGTCTCGTATCCAAATAGCAGATAAATTGCCGACTGCGGCGGGAACGAGACAACGAAGGTATCATTTGGTGACGGGTGTTAATAAATTATATCGCTGGCGCATTCGTATCTATTGGTGGCGAGCGGTGAATACATAACCCAGCTCGGCCCGGTACCGGATCAATCGGTGCCAATGGCGGGATCAGTATATTTCTCTGTCCAATCGACGATGGAATATTCTCATAAAGGGTTTTCCGGACACTCAATCCAAACATTTATCGACGCCAGATGGGCAGCAAGAACAGACAGCAGTTTCAGCTTTAAGAAGGAATTGCAAGAACATCAAGGAAGCATTAATACGAATGGCAATGAAAAGCAATTGGTATATTAGAGGCAGAAACATCAGAATACTGTATTTTAATGAATATGAAATAGCTTTATTAACGGTTTTGGGACAAACTGTTGCAAAGAATAAACAGTGCAAGCAAATCGTAACAAGATGTACAATCGAATTTAATACAAGGAACAACTCTTCTCAAATCTCTTTCTGAATTCACAATGGATGTCAGAACCAACTTCTAAGATATTGAGAACGATGCAAATTTACTTACAGGAAATCAAAGGCAGCAGAATGAAGACAAGGAAAAAATAATTTAAAAAATGTTTTTTTTTTAATAATGCCGTTTTGTAATAACAGCAGTGCACGCGCATTTGTTGTACTTTTTTTTTTTTTTGATTGGAGGTTTAACGACCACCGTGAGCAACTCAATGGGCTATAAGCAGTCGCCCGTCCTTAATTTAGGGTCACTGGTTCCAGGGTAGGGAGAGCCAGTGCCGTAAGACAAACACATCCATGCCTCACCGGGATTCAAACCCGGACCCCTGACGGACGAATGATCAGAAGCCAGCGCCTTAGACCACTGCGCCACTGGGGCGGCCATTGTTGTACTTAAACGGGTTAATTATATTATTTATGTAATGCAGTACATCAGTTACATTGATGCCATTCGGCACTTATACTTATCGAAAACAATGTTGTTCAATCATTAGATTATGAATCAATTATTGACAAATTCGCAAAACTAAAATCGAGAAATGTTCGAATTTAATATGATTACGATGAATAAATGTATACAAAATAACTAAGATATTTCATTTATTTTTGCTCAAAACAAGAACCGATTCTGTTTATGTACACTGAAGTGCCAGAAAAACTGGTACACCAGTCTAACACTTGGTAGGTCCCCCACGGGAACGCAGGACTCCACTAGCTTCTGGAAATATGCTGTAGTAGGCAATGCACACCATACTTCCTGCAGAGCGTTCCACAATTCGGGTGTATTCCGAGGTCTCGGATTCCTGTGTTCGATAGCGCGTTGCATGGCATCCCAAATGTGTTCTATCACGTTCAGATCTGGGGACTTGGGTGGGAATGGCAACACTCCAAACTCAGATGAATGCTCCTCTAACCATAATGTGGCGTCCCAACACTTGTGTGGAGGTACATTGTCCTGTTGGAACAGGCCCAACCCATCAGCATGAATGCAGGACATGGACGGATGTACCTCGTCAGAAACGATGCACACATAGCGTTGGCCGGTCACAGACGTACCAGGGGTCCCAGTGAAGTCCAGCTAAACACACCCCATACCATTACAGACACCCCACCAGCCGGTACAGTTCCCTGTTGATAGGCGGGATCCATGGCTTCATGGGGTTTGCGCCACACACGAATCCTTCCATCTGCCCGATACAGTTGGAAACGCGACTCGTCAGACCAGGCTACTTGTTTCCAGTCATCAAGTGTCCAGTGGCGGTTTTGCCGGGCCCAAGCGAGGCGCTTAGCTCTGTGTCGTGCACCCATCAAGGGGACTCGAATTGGGCTTCAGCTCCCAAAACCCATATCGTGCAGGGTGCGTTGCACAGCCAACATAACCAACATTAAAAAGCAAAATAATAATACCTTCAAGTTTGAACTGAGGAACAGATTCTCTGCTTTAGAAGACCTAACATCGGAAGAAGTGGATATTTCTGAAGTTAACAGAGAATTCACCAAGGCTCTTATGGAAACAGCAACAAAAGTAGATGCTACTAACAAGTTATACATATGACAAAAATTTCAGGAAAAACCAAAATGTTTATGTAAAAGAGAATAGAGATGACGACAAATAAAGACGTAACTTCCAAAGTGGAATATACAGAGTTATTCAAGACAGTACGGAAAAGTGTCACTCAAGACAAGGATATTCAGTTGTGAACTTGTGAGAAACGCCATTGAAAACAACCAAAGCCTGAAGAGAGAAAAATCTCGGTAAAGGAAGAAAATAGATTACGGCACTGATTGTGAGAAAAGAAGATGGTACTGTACCAAGAAATAGAAGTGAAATTTTGGCAAGAGTGAAATATTTGTATTCAAAACTGTATGAAAGGGATGATACATCTCTTCCTGACATTACGACAGGTACCAGCACCACAGTCCCTCCAATCCTCCCTGCAAAAGTTACACATGCAATTAAGAACATGAAACGGGGAAGAGCTCAAGGAGAAGATGGAATTACCGTGGACAAAGTTGAAAATGCTCCAAATACGTGGCGACAAGTAAATAAATACATCGCTCTTAACCACGTTCTAGAAACACACAGCAACCGAAAAATTGTTATATGTAACGCACTCGGCTAGATATCGAGAGTTCTGTTGGTTCAATTCCACAGCGGCGGCTGAAAAACAATTTTTCGGTTGCTGTGTGTTTCTAGAACGTAGTTAAGAGCGATGTATTTATTTATTTACCGTGAAAATTATACAAAAAGCAACTGGAGAAATTGAAACAGTACTCGCCGAAGTTTTCACCAGATGTCTCAATGAAGAGAAGATTCCTGAGCATTGGAACAATGCTATAATGATCCTGCTACATAAAAAAAGGTGACGTTGAGAATTTCAGGAACTACAGGCCCATCAGCCTCCTATAAGAGGTTTTTATGAAATCCACATTAAGGTTCTTTCACATCGCTTGAAAGGCTCAACCAAGAGAACAAGCTGGATTCAGGAGTGGACGATGACAAAGTGGAGCAGAATTATACATATGTATATAGCAACATAATATTTGTTTAGGCTGAACCATTTAATGGCATCAAAATTGCAATGTGTCCAGTTCTCCGACAAGTCACTTCTCCAAATCTGCTTGAAAGTTTCTATAAATATGTATCCGTTTTTTTTTTTTTTTTTTTTTTTTTTGTAAATTTTTGATAAAGTGGTTTCTGTTACGGACCTACAAGAGTATGTACTATGTAACACCCAGAGCCCTATCTCCTGAAAAGTGTCCATAATCATATCGTGGGAACTTTGAGCTCCAATGCTTCCTACGAAAGCACTTCAGATTACTGACACTTGCCTTTTGATCACTAACTTTTTAGTATCATCTTATTTATTCATTAATTTTTTTTTTGTGCAAGCAGTTATATCTTACCCTCTGATAAAACACATACAAAAATTTTGTTATATAAAGAAAAATGGGGAAAGAAACAGCCACTGTAAGCTGTTTGTAAAAGATTTTTTTTTTTTTACCTTTGTAAAGGTTTATCATTTCTAGCGAAAGAATGCCGAGCAGTAAAGTGTTCGGTATTCTTCGCGTTGTACTAAGCAAAACACGTGCAGTTTGCTGGCCTAAGCGTACTGCTCTATTTTTTTCGATTGGGGTTTTAAAAAAATATTTTTTTGATCTGGTCGTACAGATACAGTGGCAAGATAAACAGACATAGTTGTACAGAATTGACTGTATGGTTAGGCAGACAGTGGCGGCCCCAAGTACGGGCATACCGGGCAACCACCCAGGGCCCCGCGCCTAGAGGGGCCCGCACCACCGCCAATTAATTAGTAGTTGCCTGGCGCCACCTAAAATATTGTAATTGTATTTCATCATACACAAATACATGACCAATTTTAATATTTGTTTACTGCTTTTAATTAGTGACATCAAAAAGTTACTATAAATGTTTTTTATTTTTTGGTCAGAGACATTTTTCAGCGGGAAAGTTGTGGAGAAATGTTTAAATCTAATTTTTTTTTTCAAGATATTTTTCATAGAAGTTTTGCCGCAATTTTGGGTACAAGTAGTGAGTTGCAATGTACTCGCTCTTTTGTCCATAGAAACCGACGTGACATCTGCTCTGGACTATAGTGATTTGATTGAAGACTTCAGCCACAAGAAAAGTCACAGAATTCTTCTTAAAATAATGGACTTATCTTATAATTATACAGCTATCAGTGTTTATTTAGTAACAGGTCATTTTGGAAAGATAATATTTTTAACTGTTTTCAAAATAATGAACAGTAATAAACAATAATATTAATAAACAATTACCTTTCACTGTATTACATCGTGTTTGTTTCATATAAATCAATACCACAATTCCTGATTTAAAAAAAAAAAAAAAAAAAAATTGCTTTGGGGTCACATTCACCCCAAGTGAGTGTTTGTGTGAGAAAAAATATCTATAAAAAAAAGGGTTTTGGGTGATTGCGAATGGCCCCGTGAAGAGCCATCACCCGGGGCCCCGCAAGGGCTAGCTAAGACCGCCATTGCATGCAGACATAGACAATATATTCAGATTATATCAATAATGTTCATAGCGAACACGGTCTAGTCATGGGCGCCTGCAGGAAATTTTTCAAGGGGGGGGGTCAAGTGTAATTAATTAAGGTTTGGCTAATACGTAGAAATAAGTAATTCGTGAAAATGAAAGATTAATACTATTACTACTACTTACTTACTACATTAGAACACTACTATTATTATTATTATTAATTGATTCTGCTCTTAAAGAAAGTGTATGTTAGTAATAGTCATGTATTATCATGTACATTGGCAACTGTTTTCAAAATAATGAACTGTGTCGAACAGGTCCACGCCAAGCCTTTTAAGTTCAGCACACACCACCCTGAGCGGAACTTGTTTGGGCGTACTACCTTACGGTTTGTTAGGTTTTCCGCTTTCACGTTATCATTTTTCAATAAAATTAGGATATTAAATTAAATGCCCCAAACTCCATCTTTCCTTGCTGTCCAGTTCTGTAAGTGTAAAAAAAAAGTAATAAATAAAATAAAACAAAATGAAATAAAATGATTCTACAGGGGGTCAAGTGACCCCTGTCGGCACCCATGTATACAGTATGCCAAATGATCAAGTAACTCATTGAGAGCCAGTGCCGAAATGCATGCCATTACGGGATTCGAACCCAGACCACTCCATGGGCGAATGATCAGAAGCCATCGCTTGGACCACTGCAGCTTTCTCATTTATAGTATTGCAGCAGAAATTTTTGAACACATTCTGATACAATTCTTTATTTGGGATCTTTATGAACAACGGAAATGTTGCTCAGCAACTCCTGGTAACACAGAGCCAAGTGACCAACATCAGTGTTTACGAATAGATCGGAATTACGCCGTTCAAAAGCCAACCCCTTCCCCATATAGCGCCGTAAGGCAATGAACTTGTCAATTCTCCCCTTTCTGGGAATCCGCACTACGGCTTAGGCACAAACCTCCAGGGGGATGTGTCTTTGTGGAAACACGGCCTCTCTGGGGAGAGGAGGCAAGCCCAAACATTGTCGGCCAGGAATTACTCGAATCGCCAATGCTTTTAAATTAGCCCTTTCTGATACACGCCCAGGGCTATTCGACCGATATTTGGGGCTGACTCATTAAAATTCCCTGCCACCTCGAAGGCTGCGCGTCAAACACAGGGGGTGGAGTGGGGCTTATGCGATTATTCTCTGCTTTCAGCAGTTTTGGGATCCAGCACTTTCTATACGTTGAGTTAATTCCTGTTCAGACATCTACTCTTTTGCACTTATTTCCAATCTTTTAACTCAGTATATTCTTTATTAAAAAGACCACTTTGTTTATGAACTTTAGAAGAAAAACTGAAATAAAATCTTTAGCATGACCAACACCTGACTTGCTATGTCAGATTGTGAAAAGCAACTACATGTGAAAAGCACCTATGATAGCAATTTATAAGTGTTTTAATTGATTAAAATTTAAGCTGCATGAAGCTTTACAATAGTGCACAAACAACAGTACTGTCATTCGTGGAATTTTACAAAAAAAAAAAAAAAAAAAAATTGCTAAAACCCAAGAGTGAATGAACAGTGAAGTAAGAAATAATAAAATTGTTCTTTTTATGAACTTGAAATTAGTTCTCGGGTATATTTTAAATGTCCAAGAGGCAAAAACTTACTTATCGGAGTTGAAGTTGTAATAAGTTACCCACGTAGCACATATGCACTTACATTGCTACTACCTCAAACACAAATATATGGCAACTGCAATGGGCCTATATCCAGGTGTCACACTGGCCACTTTACCGACCTCCAATTGACCCTGAGTACTAACCAACATTGATCCAACATAAGGATGAATATTAACATAACATTACACCAGCATTAATCCAATGTTTCATATAACATAAAGCCATCAATCCTTCAACATTGAGCTAACAGTGGATAACAGGAAGCCAACACAGCACGCAATGTTAAACCAGCATTTGGGTAACAACATTAAGCTGTCATTGTGCTAATATATTCTACAACATTAAGCCATCACTCATACAACATTGTGCCACTGTTATAACCATAAGCCTTTGTTTTTACAAAATTGAGTTAGCATATCACAAAACATTAAATTTTCATTTGGGTAATGTTGTGCCAACATTTTCTATAACATTAAGCTATCAATTGTACAACATTGTGCCAACATATCACATAATATTTAACCATCATTCCTATATCAGTGTGCCAATATTTTAATGCAAGAATGCAGCATGTCTAGTGTTCAAGAGTTTTGTATGTTACATAGTTCATATTTTAGGCTCTACTTTACTTGAAAATGCCACAACAGTTTTTGTTCTGCACTGTATATGTTCAAGTGCTATGTATGAAAAAGCATGGCTGTTTAAAAAACAGATGAGTTGGAAATTATCTATGTATGGTTTACTAAGGGTGTAATGGAATTTTTTTCAGGGATAGGGGGCTCCCTAAAATGGAAGTTTGGAATCCATCGGGACAAAATAAAAGTTAATGAAAAATAGAAGAAAAAAATTAAAGCATTATTTTCTATTGTGAGTTGATGCATTTTTTCCAATGTAAGTCACATTTTGACAAAGAAATGAAACACTTTTGGGGACCCCCTGTGGCTTACATAGATTTTTATTTGTATGTACAGCAAGAAATGTTACACAATCTCGTGTAGTAGTAATTTTTTTAATGATGCACGTGAAGGTGATATTTTGCTATATAACATACTGCTTTTTTTGCAAATACAGTAAAACCAACCAATAGCAAATCATGTTTATAACAATTCCCTGCCTAATTACCATCAATTTTTCTGGTCTCAAAGTAGAAAACTTCTGGAAATAATTGTTGGCTGGTTATACGAAAGCCTGAATACAACAAAGAATAATTCAAGCATACACTAAATTTATGACTGTATTTTCAAGCATTTTTAAATATTGAAAAAGAAAGGAAAAAAAGTAATGTGTTTTTGTTCATGCAACTATAAGTTAGCCCCCACCCCTATAATTCTTCTGCTTCTGAAAATGTAGATGTGGGAAGTCTAACATCAAATTAATGTATCTGAATATGACATACTTCAATGGTACAATAAAAAAAAAGTCTTAATGCTACATGTGCTTGCATTGATGCAATGCTTCATAATACAAGTTTTGCTGTCAAGTATATAACGCAAATACGTAATATGCAGTTCATTCTTGAAAGTAACTTACCTCCGGTATCTTAGCTCACATAATGTTATTAACTAATGAACAGGAACTGTACACCAACTATACTCAAAATACTGTAATTATACAAGTGATACGAATTTCTTGGTGTAGAGTTTTCTGTCTACTTTCCCTGAAAAAGCCATCTGGTTGATGCATGTAAGCTTGGAACTCTATTCTACACCAAGAAATTCAGATCACTAGTATAGTTATACTATTTTGGGGATTATTAACTGTATTTTCTAAATAAAAACTTTTGCAACAATGACCAAGAAAATAATAATATACCTGGTTTGTCAGTAAAATATTTTCAAATTACTGAATTATACACATGTATATTTCTTTAAATTTAAATCTGATGAACCCATGTTGCAATATGATATCCACACAACTTTTGAACCTGCAGTATGTTAGGTAGACAAACGTGGTGTAACAACACTGAGAGATAGGAATCCTATTCAGTTGAAGTCTCGTGGAAAACATGTAGTTGTATCTAACCTTCCTTGCAAGTGTATAAAACCATGTGAAATTGCTGGGTATCAGGAAAAGAAAATCATAATCGAAGTACATGACATTTTGCAGAGGAATGGACTGCATATGGCATCTGCTTTATAAAGAAGCCTCTTGGTCAAGTATTATGAACATTATCAATCTGCTGTTACAGGCATTATTAAACAATGCTTCAAAATGCAGGTAACAGCAGAAAACATGTTGTCCATTCATGAAAACTAAAGTTATCCCAGTAAAGTCATAATATTTTCTAACGAAACAACTGTTGTATCAATTATCAAGAAAGCAGTGATATAAGGTTTGTCAATAAATCTTTTTTCTAATTACCAAATTACCCACAATTTTTTTTAATTTTGTGTTAAACTCTCATTGCACGATGATATTGACACTTTTAGAACATGCATTTTGTATGGATAAATGAACATGGTATAACAACACCGAGAGGAATTTTATTCAAAGTACTCTACCTTTTAACCAGTGGCTGCTCCCGCTATAGTGCTGCAGAACCACTACCCCCTACCTAAAGCAGTTTTCTTTTAACACCATTCTAAAGTTTTGTAAACTCCTCTGGAAGTTTTTCCTGCTCAACTCCTACTACTTAATTTTTCTGAACTCAGCTGGGAGTTTTTCCTGCATAACGCCACTGGGTGAGGAAGGAATCTTGGTGGGCTGCTCTGCTTACAGCTCTGACGGCTATTGAAACCAAGTCATGTGGGAAACTCAGCCTGTTCCTACATCAGTTCATTTTCTTTGAATAAAACTTACCCGAGGGCTGCTTTTATGGCATCCCTCGCTGGTGCAGCAGATTTGAGTGGTCCTCAGATTTGCTTGCCTAGTGACGTAGCCAGAATTTATTGCACGTCTGTTGTTGGCTGTGAGTGCCTCGCTGTGTACTTTACTGTAAGCTATATTGATAAATATGGTTGTTGCACTTTCGAATGAGAAATAAAATGGTGGAACAAGTTTTAAAAAAGTAATGGCAAATGTATTATTCGAAGTTTCTTTTCCCTTTCAATTTCTGGTTTGTTCCTGCTTTTATTCAACATAATTTTAACTGCAATGTCATGTCCATGGAACTTGAGAAAATTGTCTGTGTGCTAACAAATAGTACTCAGTTGCTCGGATTTTTGCAAAAAGTTTGTCATTTTTTCTTCTGGTCAAAATGGACAATATGAACAAACTGTGATTAAGAATAAAATTTGGTAATGAATAAACTGCAAACAAAACAAAATATAATAGATCAAGGAAGTTAGAATATCCAGATGTACTACTCTAGTCTCCTTGGTCTGAACAAGCGTGCTCTGTATAAAACATCCCTTGATTCATTTATATACTGCCACATTCCTGGCAACCGCCAATGTTACTGCACTGACTTACCTTTCCCAACACAAAACATACTACATGTACTTGCAAGCTGTGTGAGAATTTTCTTCACATTTTTATGGACAATGATTCAATTGCAGTGAACCTTATAAATATTAAAGACACTGATTCAATTAAAGATGCGAATCAGTGTCTCTTAACATTAAAAGGATTCTTCGAAGTAAATTTGCTAAGATGACGATATTTCAAACGCACTTGTTAACTTACTTGTAGATTGTGCTTGGGGAATAACTGGGCTGAAATCTAAAACACACATGAAAATAGACTAATTTTTTAAAAGCAATGAAAGTATATAAGATGATTATGTGTAATGCAATTAATTTTCACCTAATAAAGTTTTAGTAATGCAACATGATTTTTTATTCATTTCCTTGTAATTCAAGTGTTACCTTTGTTTTCATACTGTTTGTACATTTAATGCCAGAAGCTTCCAAGATGGAAAAGGAGAATTTGAACTACAGCGCACAATAAGTACACACACACACACATAATTTAAAAACAGAGAACTGACAGGCTTACAATAATATAGCTTTAGAAATGATATCTACAAAACTGGGATGAAGTTCCCCCCTCACCATTTCAGCTTACCATAAAGCCACCACTGCTTTTAACACTACTGAAAGGCAAAACTGCACGAATCCATGCAGTAAATTAAGCTTAAACCCATATGTGAAATAAAATTTTGGAAATTGCACTGATAAGTACAACACAAAAAATCTGAAGAAAAAACTTTATTTTTGAAATTATAATTTACATTCAGTGAACATAATAATTATCAATGATGTATTTCCTATTAAAGCACAAACAAAAAGTAAAAACTTGAAAATAATGATCTGCTCTCTAAATCAGAGTATTTAAATAAGTATTCTGGTGAGATGGTGGTCAAAAACTGCTTGCACTTCTGCACCTGTAAGAGTAACTACAGGATATGAAACTGGATTTTTACAACCGCCTTTAAATGGAAATACAAGAGTAGAAATAATTAAGAAAAATCCTTTAGTGCACAAGATCAAAAATATAAACATACTTAAATAATTTAGCAGCACGAGTATATTTAGGGATTCACACACACATCCCTAACACCATTCCAATGCCCCAAATTTCTACAGATACCCCTCCATAAAAAATTGTTCACCACAAATCCATTGGATGGTATAGCCAGTTGTAAACAGCAGTTAGCATTTAAATACATTTCTCAACTTTAAATTGAAGTACCTTTTATTGTAATTTCTTATTTGAAGTCTACGTATATAGTAGCCCAATGTCTTTTTTTAGCATTGTGACAGCGCTCGCATCCGTGAGGCTGCACATTCAGGCGGAGAGTACATTTTCAAATTATTTTTTTTTATTAATTTAGGTAATGAATGTGTAATGAGTATTTTTTTATCTATATATTTTTTTTGTTGGCTGCCTCACACTGTGAGCAGAGATTTTCAGGTCAAATGAGCAAACCCCAAATTTTTGGATACTTATACTTATTTTTTTCCTTGTGCCCCCTACCCTCATCTTCGGATCGTCACAACGAAGAGCGAGTGAATGTTGCATGTAAGGGTAGACAGGAGCCGGTGGTGGCGAACTTATTGTAGACCAGCAGGTTGAATCCACTGTGTAGCTGCACCCCCTTCGGTGGCTAGCAAATCTGCAGGAATCCTGGCAGGGGCGTTTTCAGATTGCATAAGGAGAGATTGGGAAGCAGATCAAAGTTTCGGAAATCTTTGACCATTGTAAGATATTTTGTGGGGTCTATGAAGTTGTTAGTCGATCTCTGCATTTTCAAAAGACTCAGGCAGTCAGTAGTCTGGCTGGCGATGCGAGAGGCACTTATATGGCTGATGAAATTTAAGGCACGGCGGGTTACATTGCCTGAAGTTGGGAACTTCAAAAATTTTCCTTAGGGTTGCAGATTCGTTGGGAAGAGAGAAATTAATGGTGAAACCCATACCACCCCCACCCCCTCCCAACGAATCAATAGCCTTCATGCTAATTTTGCAGTCAGTGGAATTAGAGTGGGAATTCTAATTCAGGGAGGCCTGCATTTCCCTGTTCCGGATTGGAGATTGTGTAATTTTGATTTGTGATGGAAAGATCCCGGGAAAGTTGTTGGAAAATTCAAGAAGTTTTTTTTCACTCTTTTACTTGGTCACTTCAGCTTGCACTTCACTTGGCCTTTTGCACTTCCATGTAAGCACTTAAGCTTTGAATGTCAGACGGGTAGTCTGGTTCAGCTCTATCAGCTATGCATTCGAGAAAATAGCCCTCGGAGTGTTCCAATGTGCGTATACCACTATTTATCCTGTCAGTACGGTTGACAGGTGACGTTTTTGAGCATGCAGAAGTTTCCACATGCACAGGCTGGCAAACGGTAGCAGGGGTTCCTGCACTCCTAGTGTCGCCAGGATTATTGGACTTCCTCCATCGTAAAGATGTTGACACAATGTGATGCGATGCAGCAGAGAGGAATTTGACGGGATACGACACTGAGTGCGACTTATGATCAGGCAATGATGTTTTCCCGGACTTGAAGTGGCCAGCAGGCAGGAATCCAGAAATGACCAGATCCTGACAAGGTGATGCAAATTCGCCAGTGACGCAATCATCTTCAGAGTCAAGAACCGTACTTCTCTACTGCCCTGTGAACTGAGTAAAAATTCCCAGTGTAAACTTTTGTGTTTTGAAAGTGGCTCCGTACCCCACGGATGAAGGATGAGAAAACAGTGCGGTCTCCAGGCAATGTGAATGTAAGGTAGGATTTTCATTTTTGTATGTGTGTGTGTGTGTGTGTGTGTCTTCTCAAAAATATTAGTGGCAGGCTGTTGATCAATACAGAGTTATAACTAAAATTAATAAAGTTGAAAGCGTATAGTTAACAAGCACACTATTAGTTGGCATTACTATTATTTGGCATTACTATTATTCTATTTTGTTAGAAATTGAAGTATTAAGATACATAAAATCATTAAGATATTGTGAGCTAGATTATCAACATGTGACAGCTTGAGTACTAAACATTATTTGAGCAAAAAGGTTTTAAATTACCATGTTTGTGTTTTTTTATTAATGTTTGCCAGATAAGACCAATAAATTGTGTTAATGTGTTATATATAATCAGATATATTCTCATGAGTGCTTTAATAATTGCCAGCTGTGTACTCAAATCCTGGATTTGCGAGAATAGCATCTTTCGGCTATGACTCAGTAATGCTTTACTAAATTGTTAAGAATCTAGACGATCTTATTTTTTTAAATATTGTGGCACACCGCTGGACTCTTCGATTCCCGAAGGTATCTGCAGTGTGAATAACACCAGTCAGTGGATCCTGAAACTGTGTCAGCCCTAACTCAGGGAATCGCAATTCACTCGATAACTCCCTTAGTTAACACGTCAGTCAGGTATACCACAGCCGGGACTCGACCACTACAATAGCGTTTCGTAATTAAAGTCATTCATTGCAACCACAAAGTGGATGTGCAAAACTTTTCATGTAAATATCTGCACAGATTTTGCAGATATGCGTTTGGGTCATTCCATGTCAAATCAGTACAATGTTTCACACTGACCTCCTTATTTATATTTTTGAAAATTGTGGTACTTAATGGTCTTACAAAGTAGTGCAAAAATACCAACTTTTAGGGACCTATGTTCATTATGTGAAATGTTAGAGTTTTATCAAGTTTTTGGTTTTTGTTTAAAAATGGCTAGGAAATATTTAATTTTGCTTTGCTTTATTGAGCCTCCCAGTTAAGATATACAGAGATGGGAGTGGTCTCATTTGAAAGTTATTTTAATGAGCTTTTATATGATATGCAACATAACAGGATTCATAACAAAAAAATCAAAATCCAACTCAAAAACATTTTTTTCAAAACATGACATTAAAATTTTCAAAATCTCAAAATTAGCTGCAAATTTTCTTTAGGAACGAGAATATAAATCATGAATCCTGTAGGACACAAGCCATTTTGGGTCTCATAATTGAAAATAATTTCACATTAGATATAAATTACGCAGTCTGAAGATACAGAGCTAGGCTGTTTTGTATTTCAAAACATGTAAACATCCTCTACGAGCATAAGTACAAGACAAAAACCTTTGAGGACACCAGGTATTTTGGCACCTATAATTGAAAATAATTTCACATTAGATTCAAACTACCTATTCTGAAGATAGAGTTAGGCTGCTTTGTATTTCAAAGCATGTAAACATCCTTTACGAGCAAGAGTACAAGACAAACACCTTGCAGGACACCAGCTATTTTGGCTCCTATAATTGAAAATAGCTTCACATTAGATTCAAAATACCTAGTCTGATGATACAGAGATAGGCTGTTTTGTCTTTCAAAGCATGTAAACATCCTTTACAAGCAAGAGCATAAGACAAACACCTTGCAGGACACCAGCTATTTTGGCTCCAATAATTGAAAATAATTTCACATTAGATTCAAACTACCTATTCTGCAAGATACAGAGCTAGGCTATTTTGTATTTCAAAGCATGTAAACATCCTTTACAAGCAAGACTACAAGACAAAAACCTAGCAGGACACTAGCTATTTCGGCTCCTATAATTGAAAATAATTTCACATTAGATTCAAACTACCTAGTCTGAAGATACAGCGCTAGGCCGTTTTGTATTTTAAAGCATGTAAACATCCTTTACAAGCAAGACTACAAGACAAAAACCTTGCAGCACACCAGCTATTTTGGCTCCTATAATTGAAAATAATTTCACATTAGATTCTGAAGATACAGAGCTAGGCTGTTTTGTATTTCAAAACATGTAAACATCCTCTACGAGCATAAGTACAAGACAAAAACCTTTGAAGACACCAGGTATTTTGGCACCTATAATTGAAAATAATTTCACATTAGATTCAAACTACTTAGTCTGAAGATGCAGAGCTAGGCTGTTTTGTATTTCAAAGCATGTAAATATCCTTTAGGAATAAGATTATAAAACAAAAACCTTGCAGGACACCAGCTTTTTTTTTTTTTTTTCACAATTCAGATAAAGCGCCAGTATAGATTCAGATAAAGCGCCAGTATAGATTACCTACCTCGTTGTTGACTGTTTTCCAAACATGACGAACAAAAGTATACATCACGAACAAATGTTGAAAGGCATTAGCTCGTTTTTGCGTCAGTTCAACTGATTTCGCACTTTTTTTTTGGATATACAAGTTTTCTGTTCCAAAGCACATGTAAACATCCGTAAGCATAGCAGTATAAATCACGGATCTGTTTGAACAAGTTTTATCCACTACAGTTAAACTTTGAAGGCCATTAACCCTCACTTTTTTCAGGCATATCTATCTATGAAGTCCGAGAGATATAGAAAACACAAACGGTATCTTAATTTCAATTACAAAACAGACGGGAATAAGCCGCTTCCTAAAGAGGAAGAAATAAGAAAATAATTTTAGATCTTGAAATAGTAACTGATATCTGTTGGAAGCGTCTTCTAAACTGATCTACAGCAATATAAATCACGAAATACGTACGGCAAGTTTTCTTCATTACAGTAGAAACCTTGTAGGACACACTGAGCCCCAATGATAGAAAACACAAACAGTATATACATTATATGCTTCATTTCTACCGTAATCAGAGGCGAACGAACCGCTTCCTTTAATTTTTTATTAAGTAAGAAATACGATGTTTTTTGAAAAGTGTTTTAGGACTAACACATCAAATAAGTTGAAAAACAACCGACTTCGTTGATATTGAGAAAAACGTTAACAGTGTCATTAAATTTCAGACTGTGGAAGATCTGTAACAAGGTCTTTAGATACATCTCATGATCTGTAATCAATCGTAGTACGATTAACCATGATAAAACACTCTGTTGCGAGACTTAGTACGCCGCTTCCTATTGGTTGGTTACTCCAAGGCTCATAAGGGACTGTATACCTATTTCGTATCGAGATTCCTGCAAGGCTCGTGAATTATACCTAACCGGTTGCTGCGGCCCTGCCATTGTTGCCATGGCGTCCTCTTCGTCTCCTTCCATCTCTCAATTGCCATTTTGATGCCCATCTTTCAGTCTTCCAACATGTCCAGCCCATCTCCACTTTGATTGCTTTATTATTTTTATATTTATTATTCCTCTTCTTTCTCTTATAATTTCATTTCTAACTGTATCTCTTCTTGTTATTCCTAACATTCTTCTCTCTAACGTTCTTACCGATACTCTTATTTTTTCACATTGTCGCTCTGTGATACTCCATGTTTCACTTCCATAAGTAAACACAGAGATAATTCATACAGTGAAGATTTTTCTTTATGCAATGGAAGATCCACAGAGTATCTACTCTGAAGAGCAATTTGCCGCCCCGGTGGCGCAGTGGTCTAAGCGATGGCCTCTGATCATTCGTCCGAAAGGGGTCCGGGTTCGAATCCCGGTCAGGCATGGATGTTGTGTTTTTTTTTTTTTTTTTTTTTGATTGGAGGTTTAACGACCACCGTGAGCAACTCAAATGGGCTATATGCAGTCGCCCGTCCCTAATTTAGGGTCACTGGTTACAGGGAAGAGGAGAGAGCCAGTGCCGTAAGACAAACACAACATCCATGCCTGACCGGGATTCGAACCCGGACCCCTTACGGACGAATGATCAGAGGCCAACGCCTTAGACCACTGCGCCACCGGGGCGGCGATGTTGTGTTTGTCTTACGGCACTGGCTCTCTCCCTTCCCTGGAACCAGTGACCCTAAATTAGGGACGGGCGACTGCTTATAGCCCATTGAGTTGCTCACGGTGGTCGTTAAACCTCCAATCAAAAAAAAAAAAAAAAAAAAAAAAAGAGCAATTTAGGGCTACTTTTTCCAGGGAAGGGAAAGATCCAGTGCCGCAAGACAATCACATTTATGCGGTCTCTTCTAACAGTTAATACTGTTATTTATTTAGTTTAATTTTTTATTATAATTAGCATAAATTCTTGAAAGCTGTCAGGCAACCAATACAGCAGTTCATCATTTCGACGAACTGTAGAAAAATCTTTCATAAACTTTTTTGCCATTCATAATTTAGAAGCAAGCGATCTGCAGTAAATAATTTGAGGCGTACCTAAAAATTCTGCTGAATTCTTGTTCTTTTTTTTTTTTAATTGGGTTTTTTTTTTTGATTGGAGGTTTAACGACCACCGTGAGCAACACAATGGGCTATAAGCAGTCGCCCGTCCCTAATTTAGGGTCACTGGTTCCAGGGAAGGGAGAGAGCCAGTGCCGTAAGACAAACACAACATCCATGCCTCACCGGGATTCAAACCCGCCACCTTGAGCAACTCAGTGGGCTATAAGCAGTCGTCTATCCCTAATTTAAGGGCACTGGTTCCAGGGAAGGGAAAGGGCCAGTGCCGAATGGCAAACACAACATCCATGCTTCACCGGGATTCGAACCTGGACCCATCTCGGACGAATGATCAGAAGCCATCGCTTAGACCACGGCGTCTTAGTTCTTGTGATCAGTGAAAGATCTAGCCAATTTTTTTTTTTCTGATTTCTTTAGTGCATTTGCTTTATTTTCGGGAATATTTTTGCTGCCTTTTCTTTCTTTGTTTCTTTCTTTCTTTAACCAAAGAAATTTCCTTAACATTTTGGGCTTGAAAATGTTGGTACACTTCTGTAGTTGTGATGGAAAGTGAGTGGATAGAATGATACCGAAACAGAAATTTCTCAAACTTCAGGTTTTGAAGTGGCGAGTGTGAAGAAGGGGTTTCGTTTTCCGCCTTTGTGCTGTGCAGCAAGGAAATTCCGTTGCGAACAACGTGCTTCGTAACGCGCCGATTGTACTCAATGCGGGTTTTTTTTGTTCATCGTGATATACCATAGTATGTAAGTTATCCCATTTTTGTAACTGTTGAATTTCGATGTATTTTTATGTAATTTTCTGTTCAGTTAGTAAACTGTCATCAATATACATTTATAATACGATACCAGACCAGTGGGTTCATAGTATCTGTTAGCAGGATAAAGGATACCCTGAATAATTAAGCATCAGGTTTCAATAATGTTGTAATCAGAATATTTAATCGAGTGAGGGTGTATTATTTATATTTTTCATTCAACTGTTGATTTGAAAGGAGTCGCAGCCAGCTGTAAGCAAATTAAAAGTCACAGTTTTGAAGTTATTCAAACCTATTCATAGTTTTGAAGTAGATAAAAGTACAAAAGCGTTTTGAATGTATTCAGTGTTTTTTTTTTTTTTTTTAATGTACCAATGCTTTCTTCTGCTTGAGATACGTGATATAACATCCTGTTAAGATAAACTTTTGATGTCATGAATTCTTTTTGTTAACATTTTTCCATTAAATGAGTTCAAAGTTAGGATGGGTTTTTTATTAGCTTATTCTGCTTATGATGATGTGTGTGTGCTTTGGAGCTTGTAAAAAAGCTTTAAACTAACGCAAACGTTAGTTCTTTGATGCAATAACTGCTTTTAATTCCAGCAGGATCTTTGTTGAAGGTTTACCATACATCTACTTAGATGACAACTGGTTATAAAAGTTTGTGCTGTGCAATTTGCTTTTGCTTTACACTATTTCTTGTACTGAGGTGATATCATATTTAAAGTAATTTATAAAGGGAATAATACTATGATTTATTTTAACTTAGCCATGGCTATAAGTATCAGTAATTCTGAATTTGTGCAAAAGTATGGGGACACATATCATGGCTTGGTTCTTATTATTCTCTGCCTCTGTTATTTTAAATGAATATTAAGTTCATAAAACAGTAACAGCATTTATTTCAGAACCTCGAAAAGTTTGACAATAAAGTAGGTACTTCTTGTAAGGAAAAAAAAAACTAGTAAAATTTTAGCTTCTAAACCAATATTAAATTTGGAACAAAAAAACGTTTTAGCTACAGTAAAATAATGGCATGAATGAAATATTTGTTATTTGTATAACTCATTCCCTATTACAACAAAAATCATGAAGTATTTAGTGCTGAAGTATTGTATTTAGATTTCAATACAATTATGCCTTTGTCCATATTTGTATAAATAGTGGCATATAAGGTATGTCATTTCTTTAAGAAGATCATTAGTTTTACAAAACTTCAGAATGTTAGGTTAAATTAGAATATGGTTCTCAAAGTTTCTTGAAATTATACCTCATATTCCAAGAAAGGAAAAAGTCAAAATGCGGTTTTGGATTTGTCTTTAGAGTTAAACGATGTCAAGATGCACACAGGCGATATATTTTTTCAACATTCAGTGTGCCAAGTGGTAAGAGGCATAGGTTCCAGGGCTGATTTTCGACTAGGTGTGCGCCTAGGGCCCCAGAGCTTGAAGGGGCCCTGAAAACGTATGATTGGATTGCCAGTTTTGTTTTGGTTTCATGGACCAAAACAAATCGATCCTTAACGCGACCACTTTGTTTGTATTGGCAATTGATATTTCACTTTCTGATATTATTAACATGTATTTTTTCATGCTTTGTTGATACTCCAAATTTTCGTGTTCTTATCGATTTACTTGTTTTGAAATGCACAATAGACCTTAGGTCGCGGTGCTGGGTCAATTTAGTAACCCCCCCCTCCATTGGTACAAGTACTTGTTTTGAAAGGAACAGTTAAAATAATTTAGCCTTCCTTTTATTGGTTGGTAAAGAAAAGGTTCACGCTTCCCACACTTTTCATTGTTTAAGGCGAATACTTAAAACTGACCTGCTGTTATATAAATCACTTTCATCCTATCATCCTACTTTCAGCCAAAGGAAAACATTTGTGTTGGAACCTTTCCCCCTTCCCCTCAAGTTGCGATGAGGTGTGCTTGTAGATACTGCCCTGATGATTGGGGGTGGGGGGGGGTGTGTGCTGTTGATTGGCCCCCCTTCTTTTTTGGGTAGGGTAATCAAGTTCTTTCTCAGGCCTAATCCCCCTAAACCAGCTTAAACCAAAAGAGTTAATATTTAGGATGAAATAATAAAGAGATTTGAGAATATCACACTATTTATCTTTTTCTTATTTAATAGTGTTAAAAGAAATTTCTATTGTGCAACAACATTTTCTTATTACTTTCTCCTCCTCCCCTGGTTTGATACTGGTAATTATCAAGTATTCTCACCTTTCCTATTCCTTAAATCGACATTAAACTAAGTTTAATACATTTGCTCAATCTGAATTCCACTTCAATTCATCCAATTTTTTGGGGAAATGTAACCCACCATCTCAGATTTTGATGAAATTTGGCATGGAGGTATACTTCACCAAGATATAAAAAATGACCAGATTTTAACTTCCTACACCACATAGTTTCTGAGATACAGTGCTCCAAAGTTTCACTGAACACCAATCGCACACATAGAGTGACGAAGTACCACTTTTTAGAAAATGCTGCCTAACTGTAGTGCTATTTAGTTTAGAAGAAAGAAATTTTGTATCCTTATGCAAAAGAGCTTCCAGAATAAGAAATCATTTTAAATTTCATTGAAAACACTGAATAAATAAATTAAATATGGTGGTAAAGTGAAAATTTAAGAAAAAAACTTGCTATTCTATGTTAGGCTCTACAGCAAATAGCGGAGGTATGAGGGAGCTCTTTTTTAATGTATATTGGTTTTTGACATATACTGTCACACAACAAGAAAAAAAAATAGTGGCTTTCAGCTTGCTTTTGAAGATATGTGCAAATATCTGAAATGCGTGTGGAGTTCCACTTCGTCAAATAAACCACTTTTTTTTTATTAATTATAATTCATCTCTGAAATTCAAGAAATTTCACAAGGAGATAAAACTAACAAGGACACAAAAATATAAAAAAATTATGTTTTCTTATACCATATAATTTCAGAGATACCATATTAACAAGTTAGACAATATGGCTAGTTCAGCTGCACCCCAAACAAGTATGGTGAGGTTTTAAAGTTTTTCAAAATATGTTATTCTCTTATTGCAGATTGCAAAAATTCCTGAAAAAAATTACTCTGAAAGATCTCCCTGAAACAGAATTTTGGAAAATGTATCCCCCCCCCCCCAATGTAAACATTTCCACAAAAGATATAAGCAGGTTTTATATGTGAATGACTAGTTTATACACTAAAGTAAGCTTGCAATGGATGGGCACTAGAAAACAATTGCAACTTATCAGAGAGCACTTTTTAAAAGAAAATGTGGCATGGGGCAAAAGGATACAGCATGATTCCTAAGGTCATGAGAATTTGTTTTGACTTCATCCCAGATCCTGTGCTCAACTGACCACAAGTTCAAATGGGGTAAGTTTTATGACATTGTAAAACTCCCCAAGTGCTGAGTTGAGAGTGGAGGTCAAAAAGATTTCTCTTTTCTCACCTCACCCTCCTAGGGATACCCTCCAGCTAAAGAGAAATAAGGTTTCAGTCCCTCATTCCCAGTTAAGGAAGCAATGGTTCAGATGCTCATGCTGATTTCACTGTGGACAGGCTATCCAGAAGTCTCTTAAACTTTGCTGTGAAATATATTGCTTCCAATATTTTCTTTTTTGTGCATTGGCTGCTCTGTGTTAATCTGACTTTGGGACAAGTTTGTCAACCTCAATCATGGAAAAAAATAATGGACCAGTGTAGTGTTGGATCACTTGCTAATACAGAATGCAATAAATCAAGTTATGTGAAGACAAAAGGGTTTCTCAGTAGTGAAGTACTTTCTGTTGCTGACAAGGAACTTATTTCTTTAAGACCTAATATTCCACATAATGATATAATCTCAGTATGTTTACATCATAAATGTTATTATCTGAAGAAATATGAAAGCTACCAAGTAACTTGTTGCAACCCTTTTGGTGACCATGATGTGAAAAAACCTGTTAAGAGGTCCCTGCATCAAGTCAGTATACAAATAGCCCAACAGCTGCAATCTAAAAATATCACTGTATGCCCAGGTCAAAAATTATGTCCCCAGTGTTGTAGAAAAGCATCTAAATTAGGACGAACTGTAGAAAATGAAGTTTTAAGTGAGACTGATGATAGTGAAATGGCCCCTGATGATTTTATTATTAAATAATGTGCTGCTAAAAAGTTTTGAAAGTTTATCTGATTTATGATTGTCTCTGTTAAAATTACATTCCTTGCCATCCCATAGTAAACCAGCATACGGGAAAAGAAAACTTCTTCAAGCAAAGTTAGCTATGCAGAGTAAAATATCTTGTGTTCTAGAGTATGGCTTTACAGCTCAGTCTTCTACTAGGTACAGTGATGATGAACACTCCATAGATGAAATAAAACTTTTAAAAGCTCATGATTTAGAAAAACTTGTTGCTTTAATGAAAGAAAAGATACCTACTATTAGTTGTCAAAAAAAAAAAAAAAAAAAAAAAATCAGATATTAACAATGGCTTCCTCATCATGGTCCAGAAAAAAGTGGCACAACAGTTTGCAGTTTCAGAATATACAGTACATCAGGCAAGAAAATTAGCAAAAAATAAAGGCATTATATCAGTTCCCAAACCCAGCCATGGTAAGAAACTTTCACAAGATACCATAAAACAGATTATCCTATAGATTAATCATATAGATTATGGGATTTTATGAAGATGATAACTATTCTAGGCAAATGCCAGGAATGAAGGACAAAGTGTCTCTAGAAACGTTCATGCTCAGAAAAGCCTTATTCTGTACGATTTGAAAGAGTTATATCAACAATTTAAGCAAAGATATACTAATGAAAAAGTAGGATTTTCTAAATTTTGTGCTCTTCGTCCGAAATGGTGCATTCTTGCGGGCTTCTCTAGAACCCATTCTGTATGTGTGTGCACTATACATCAAAATGTCTAACTTTTGATTAGTGCAGCACATTTTGAAGAATCACATTAGGACTTTATCAGTAGTCTTGTCTGCAGCAGTAAGAATTCGAAGTGAATGCTTTGGTGTTGTTCAGTGTTCAAAAAGTACAAATCTGAATCAGTTATAGTTGCATAAAGTGAAAGACTGTGATCCCCTGATGAAATCGAATATCACCAGTTGGTGTCTACAGACAGAATGGAGCTTCAAAAGTTATCTTCTTCAGTTGAGAAATTCATTGAATTATTTTTGTCAAAAATTGAGAAGCTCATTCCGCATTCATACGTTACCAAAGCACAGTCTTTATTTTTCAGTAAGTTGAAAGGAACAATTGGTCCAGAGTCTGCCATTATACTGATGGACTTCAGTGAAAATTATGGATTTGTAGTTCAGGAAGGAGCACAAGGGTATCATTGGACCCGCCATGCATGCACAGTTCACCCTGTTGTTATTTACTGTAAAAGAAATTCTGAATCTTTGAGCTCTGCATCAAGTCACTGTTTCATTTCTGATGATTTTGATCATGATGTTGCAAGGGTGTACAAGATTCAGAGTGAAATAATAACTTTCTTAAAAAAGAACTACCAACAAGTAAAAGAAGTACATTATTTTACTGATGGTTGTGCTGCTCAGTACAAAAACTATAAAAACTTCATAAATCTATGTCATCACATTAATAATTTTGCAGTGACAGCTTCATTTTCTTTCTTTGCCACCAGCAATGGGAAGTCTCCTTGTGATGGCATAGGTGGGAATGTCAAACGCATCACTGCAAAAACAAGTCTCCAACGTCTACTGAAAGAGCAAATAACCACTCCAGAGATGTTTAGCTTCTGTCATAAGAATATCATGAAAAGAAAAGTTCCATTTCATTTCAAAAAGTGATATGAATGCTGTGCACAAGAGTGTCAAGTAAGATTTTTTCTCATGCTCAAACAATACCTGGTACACAGAGTTTCCACAGCTTGGATGAAAATTACTCTTTGATTTTGGCTGTACAAATCTAGGAATACAGAGGCAGTTATATACACATTGTTATGTAGCATGTGTATATGTTTCTAACTGGTTTCTAGGAATAATAGAGAAAATCAATTATGAAGAAGGTGATGCATCTGTAAAAATTATGCACTCAAATGGCCCTGCAGTTTCATTTTACTGGCCTTCATTTAAAGATCAGTGCAATATTCCATTTGGACACATTTTATGTTTAATTGACACTCCCATAACAACAAGTTCTGGAAGAACATATGTGTTTTCCAAGTTGGATGAATTATAAGGACTCCATCCTCAGGAGTTGATCACAACATATTAAGAACATCAATGTAAATATTTGTGAAACAGTGCAAAACAAATTACTTGCTTGTGTTTCTTTTTTTCAAGTCAAAACTAATTATGAAAAAATAGATCTATGTACCGTAGGTGAGTATGACTAAGCAGTTTGTTGCATATGCTCACCTAACTTGTTGTCGGGTACAGCTGAACTAGCCATTTTGTCAAACTTGTTAATATGGTATTTCTGAAACTATATGGTGTAAGAAAACATAATTTTTTATATGTTTGTGTCCTTGTTAATTTTATCTCCTTGTGAAATTTCTTGAATGTCAGAGATGAGTTATAATTAATAAAAAAAAAAGTGGTTGAATTGACGAAGTGGAACTCCACACGCATTTTAGATATTTGCACATATCTTCAAAAGCAAGCTGAAAGCCACTATTTTTTTTTCTTGTTATGTGACAGTTTATGTCAAAGACCAATATACATTAAAAAAGAGCTCCCTCATATCTCCACTATTTGCTGTAGAAACTAATGTACAATAGCAAGTTTTTTTCTTAAATTTTTACTTTACCACTGTATTTAATTTATTTATTCAGTGTTTTCAATGAAATTTAAAATTATTTCTTATTCTGAAAGCTCTTTTGCATAAGGATACAAAATTTCTTCTAAACTAAATAGCACTACAGTTATGCAGCATTTTGTGAAAAGTGGTACTCCGTCGCTCTACGTGTGCGATTGGTGTTCAGTGAAACTTTGGAGCACTACTGTATCTCAGAAACTATGAGGTGTAGGAAGTTAAAATTTGGTCATTTTCTATATCTTGGTGAAGTATGGCCCCATGCCAAATTTCATCAAAATCTGAGATGGTGGGTTACATGGCCTGGATGAAACTATGAGGTGTAGGAAGTTAAAATTTGGTCATTTTCTATATCTTGGTGAAGTATGGCCCCATGCCAAATTTCATCAAAATCTGAGATGGTGGGTTACATGGCCTGGATGAAGTGACGTGGAATGACCCATGTGGCTCTGTACTTCGAATTGTAGTACTCTCGTTGGTACTTCAATTTTCTGTTCTACATGTTATTTACTGACCTGCTAAAAACGTGTAGAACAGAAAATTGAAGTACCAACGAGAGTACTACAATTCGAAAGACATTAAACTAACTTTTGAAAAAAGCAAAAGTTAGTTTAATGTTGAGATTAGTTTAATGAAAAAGTTTCAATGATACTCTTACTCAAAAAGCTGTGGATCCTACTTTTCCGTTTTCAAACCAGATGTTCTGCATTTAATTCTTATTTCTGTTTCGGATAACTGCAGTGCAGGTATAAAAAATAATCTCACACATTTTTTTGACTGAATAAAAATGCAGACCTCAATTTTCCAATGAAAATAGTAAGAATAATGCTTTCAAGAAACATTCTTGCTTTCCTGCACTGACTGATGAAAATTTCACTGTCCAACTTTCTTGGTCCATGGCATTCGTCTATCTCATGGATGGCTCTCTTCAATTTAGGGAATCGGTCACCACAGAAAAAATGCCCCACGAAAAGTCGTCTACCCTTTTCAAGTGAAGTACTGTGCACAAATTGCATTTTACCCAAATTTTCTAATGTGGAGGATTTTTCTGGTTGCCTATGTCTTCAAGTATTTTATTTTTACTTGACACCATGCTTGTTGCTTACTAATTTGCTCAAAACATAAAAGCAAGATGATTTTCCAAAGTGAATGAAGCAATGTAAAGAGCATGTTTTGTAATTGAAACGCATTCTAATTTTATGACAATTTATACGCAATGTACTGATAAATCTAGAGAAATTCCATTTTCGCCGCCCCGGTGGCGCAGTGGTCTAAGCGATGGCCTCTGATCATTCGTCCGAACGGGGTCCGGGTTCGAATCCCGGTGAGGCATGGATGTTGTGTTTGTCTTACGGCACTGGCTCTCTCCCTTCCCTGGAACCAGTGACCCTAAATTAGGGACGGGCGACTGCTTATAGCCCATTGAGTTGCTCACGGTGGTCGTTAAACCTCTAACCAAAAAAAAAAAAAAAAAAAAAAAAAAAAAAAAAAAATTCCATTTTCATCGCCCTTAGTGTAAAATTTGCCAAGTAACTATAAAACTCTATAACAAAATACATTACTACGAAAAACACCTTATTATGAAGTACAATTCTAGGGGGAAATGCTCAAGCAAAAGTTTATAACAGCAGATTTCTCCCTCGTAAAAATTCTAAACAATTTAGCTGCTGTGGAACATCAACAAAAGTGGCTACACTTTTTGCCAAAAGCTATCGTTCCTCTCCCTCCTGCCCCTGATATAATGTACTCATTGTGCCTCATTCTATCCTAAAGTCATTTTAAGGTCAGACCCCCTCTCCCCTAACCATAGTGGAGGTTTTAACATCAGAGGACCCTTCAACTTGGTTGGTGATTGACAACAATGGAATTAGCCCTCAGTAGAAGGTGGTTAGGGAAGGGATTTCTTTCATGTGAGAGATAACGTGACACAATGGGCAGTAGCTAATGTACTTTGTAGACAAAACGCCTGTCAACCGAGAATAATTAAAATTCCGAAACTTTCTTGTTCTCAACTGTTAGGATATCTTTCAAGATGAGTTAAATGGCTAAGTCTCATATGCAAGAGATGTATGCATTAACTCTATATTTAAAATGGCAACAAAATGAAGGTGCTTAACGCTAGACGAAAAAGTAAAATTTTTGAAATGCATAGAAATTGAAAGCAAAAAGGAAGGGTACATCGCTAAGCAGTTTGGCATTCCTCAGTCGATTTTAAGCACAATTTTGAAAGATAAAAAGAAAATCATGAAAGCTTGTGAAAACTGGAAAATTTCCACTTCTTTCAAGAGAATGCATTCCCGAAATATGTTGATGTTGAAGATGCTTTGTTCTCATGATTTAAAGATGTACGTGCCAAAAACATTCCTGTGAGCAGAAGCATTTTACAGGAGTAAGTGTGGACATTTGTATCGGCTTTAGGTTACAAAAATTTCAAAGTCAGCGAAGAGTGGCTTGGAAAGTTTAAAAAGAGACACGATGTTGTGTGTAAAAAAGCTAGTGGTGAAACATCAAGTGTTTGTAATAAGATGGTCGAGGATTAGATGTGTGATATATCAGAGATATTCAAAGACTATGAGCTTAGAAATATTTTTAATATAGATGAAACTGGACTGTTTTTTCATGCCCTTCCTCAACATACTTTGAGTTTGAAGGGAGAATTTTGTTGTGGTGGAAAGTTAAGCAAAGATCATCTTTGTTTTGTTATGTTTTAACATGGATGGCTCTGGAAAATGTAAGCTCTTAGTAGTTAGCAAATCTAAGAAACATGTTGTATGAAAGGTGTGTCATCTTTGTCCATTATTTATAAATATAAGAAAAAAGCATGGATGATGAAAACCATATTTGAAGAATGGCTAATTAAGTTCAACAAGAATATGATTAAATCCGAAAGAAATGTTTTACTTCTGCTGGACAATGCATCATCGCATGTAACGTGTTCGACTTAACAATGTCAAACTTCTGTACTTGCCTCCTAACACGACGTCAAAGTTACAGCCATTAAACCAAGGAATCATGCTGTCATTAAAGGCAAAGTATAGACAACATTTTGTACAGAAAATCATGTTAAATATTGAGGCAGGGAAAGAAACGAAAATCAATGTGGCAGAAACAATTAACTTTCTTGAATGGACATAGCAGGATGTATCTCAAAAGACGATAAGAAATTGTTTTTATGCATCAGGTATAATTTCTCTGCCATCCACTTCCTACAATGAAGAAAGTGCTGTCAGTTTAGAAGCTGATCAGGCAACTGAAATGCAGGATAAAGAAGGTTTGTTGTCCCTATTAAATTTATCATCCAGGATTACTTTGGATAATTCTATTGACATAGATGACGCCTTGCAAGCCAACGAAAACTTTTCTGAAAGTGATAAAGTGAAAACTTTGTCTGAAGAAAATGAGGATTCACTCAATGAAGATAAGACGTAAAATCTAAACTGTTATTCTGATATTTCTCCAGTAAATGCAATTTAATGTTTAGAGAAAGTTGGATACTATTTGCAGAACTAAGGACTTTATACTGAAGAAATTAGCAGCTATCTAAATGTTATGAATACAGTTAGAACTAAAGATGCCATGGAAAAACAAAAACAGACTGTACTTACATCATACTTTAAAGCCCAACAGGTATGTTTGAACTCTGCTTTACAGTTTGCAGTATGCAAACTTGCTTTGCATCAAAGTAGAACTAAATAAATTGTTTTAACTACATTACTTTAAAATTAAAGATAATGTCAATATGTACATATATTATTTCTTGAAGCATATGACAGTATTTTATTAAGATATATAAAAGAGAGGAATTCTTAATATTGCGGGGAGATAAATACAGTATGTACATATATACAATAAGTAAAATATATATACAGTACGCAGTTTTATATAGGTATATAAATTAATTTAAACTTATATATTTCATTACTACTTTGGCACAAACCTCCCATTACAAATAACTTACTTTTACTTATTTCTATGAGCACTATTTTGGGATTACAACGTTGAAATCTTATGCGTAATGAAAATTTCTACGTACTAACTGTTCAACGAAAGTTTCGTAATAATGTTTTAATGAAATACATTGTTACGAATTTTTTTCTATTCCCTTGAATTTTATTATAATGAGTTTCGACTGTACCTGTAGAGTGCAACTGGATAAAGTGTTTTTCACTTCAGTTTCAAAGCACTTTGAGGAAATGAATCATACCAAACTTTCAACTGACCTTTCTCTTAAGCTCAAAGAAAGGGACAACATCACATGCCTTTACGATTCTCGTTGGTACTGGCAAAATTGGGGTGCAATAGTCAGAGAAGGACTGCAATGTTCACTTCTTCTATCCAGGGTACCATCGACATCATTTCAAAGATCTAAAAAAGATATACCGTATATACTCGCATATAAGTCGACCCACCCCCACTTTCAGAGGAAAAAATCGTAAGAAATCGGAAACTCGCGTATAAGTCGACCCCCCACTTTCAGAGGAAAAAATCGTAAGAAATCGGAAACTCGCGTACAAGTCGATCCCGGAATGAGAAAAAAAAAATTTCAATGAATTTATTCAAAAACATTTGAAAACGAAAAAAAATATATATATAATACTAAATTTAATTTGCATACCCAAAAACTTCATCGGAACCCTTCAAAATCCGATTCCGAGTCAGACTCGCCAAACAGTTCAAAAAGTTTTTCTCCGTCATCGGCGCGTCATCATAAACATCAGTATTCCCATCTATGCCTGTGTCATCAGAATCACTGTCATCATCACTCATAAAAATCTCATCATCCTCTGTGCCATCAAGTTTGTTACTAATGCAACATTTCTTGAATGATTTCACGACCATTTCTGCAGGTATCGCATCCCAAGCATCCTTGACCCATCGCGCAATCAAAACGATATCCGGCTTCTTTAGATTTCCGCCCTTGGTTTCAGTCGGCAAATCGGAACTTATCCAATCCGCCCAATACCTCCGCACATTGTCCTGGAAGGGTTTATTAAGGCAGACATCTAGTATTTGAAGAACAGATGTCAACCCACCTGGGATGACAGCAAGAGTTGTTTTTAAATTTTCTGCAGTTTTTTTCACTTCTGCACAACGGTGTGCAACAAACATATCCCACATCAAAAGAGAAGATTTCCTCAAAAGTGCACCTGGCCTTTTGTTTCACACATTCTTTAACCAGTCAATTGTTCCGGATTCACTCGTCCATCCTTTTTCATGAGCACAAACGAGCACACCAGACGGAAAGACAACGCTTTTCGGCAGAGTTTTGCGTTTGAAAATAATTACCGGAGGTAGCTTAATGCCGTCGGCCAAGCAGGAAAGAACAACCGTGAAACTGAATTTTTCGTGGCCAGTCGTTTTGATCAAGATATTTTTTTCGCCCTTTTGGTTCACCGTCTTATTTCCAGGAAGGTCGAAACACATGGCGGTTTCATCCATGTTCCCTATTTGGGAAAGTTCAAAAGCAGTCTCTTTTCTCTTTTGAATTACCGTAATTTTCGGACTAAGAGCCGTAGGTGAGAATTTTTGCAATCTTGGAAGCAAAAGTTGCCGTAAGGGCCGCACCTGTGAAGTCGTGGTGCTGCTCAGAAATCTAAATTATCTTCCTTATTTTCATGAATTAACTCACGCCCAACGTGATTATATGTATACTTCAAAGGCTAATTCTGCAACTCAGTGTTGATCTGCTTTACACACTTATTTTTTCATACTGGCAAACATTTTTATTTATACATTTTTTATTAATCATGCTAATTATGTTATTTGTTTGCCTTTATTAAATGCTCAGAACCATTTATATAATCAATATAAATCACAGTTAATCTTAAGACTCCCGTTAGAATATCGCATTGCTCGTAAAACCGCACAATTGTCTAAAGTCCATTCAATGTGGATGTCTGCTACAGGATGGTTCTCTGTTCACCGCAATAGAATCCGTCTTAGAAGTAATTAACTTGTAAATTATCGCTTGTTATGCTTTCGATTAATGTTTTCTTTAATAATGTGTTCGTTCTATGTTATGCTTTTTTTCTCATGTAGAGACGTTTCCTTTTACCAGCTGCTTCGCACGAGTTCGCTGATCTGCCATTAACACTTCGAAACGGCGGTGCGCTTTCTCTGTTTCAAGTGGTTTGACCTACTTTCATTTACTGCGCACTGAGCTGTTACCGCTGGGCGCGCTGTCCACAGAAGCCTCGGACGTTACGCTACTCGTCTGTGTGCTTATGTCCCCATTCTGTCCCCCATGCAAAGGGCGTTTGAGTCAGGCATTCCTGTTCTCCCCCACTTTCCCTCCTAAACCAACATCAGGACAGCGGAGTTATTGTCTAATGTATGAGTAGAAGGGGGGGGCATGATCACAGTCGAGTTCGTGAACAAAAAAGATGTGGTTTGAAAAAATTTACTAAGCATCTGCATGAAAAAAAAAAAAAAAAAGGGGAGGGAAGAAAGTCTTATCGAAAACAAATTCGGCATAAGGGCCGCTCACCCGAAAAATTTCACTTTTAGCAACGTAAGAGCCGCGGCTCTTAGCCCAAAAATTACGGTACATACTTTTGAAATTCCATTATCTTTGCTTCGAGGTCACGAGGTAACTTTTGTGCAATTTTGGTGCGCTGGTGTAGACACAACCCATAGCGGTTCATGAACCTTGTGCACCAACCTGGTGAGGCACGAAAAGTGTTATTTGCGGCTGCAAACTTTTCATCTTTTGCGAGCTTCATTGCTCGCAAACGTACACCAGTTCGCGTTACAATGTAACCATTTTGTCTGCAGCCCACAATCCAATCATTCAAGACACTTTCCAGCTCTGGGAAAGATGTCGTTCCACGGCGCAGCGCCTTTTGCGATTTTGGGATTTTCACCAAGTCCGGTTTTTTTTTACGCCAATCTCGAATCAGTTTTTCGTTAATGCCAACTTGACGTGAAGCAGCACAGTTGTTAGTATTTTCTGCAAAAGAAGCCACTTTCAACTTGAATCCTGCGTTATAGGACATCCGTTTCTTTACACAATCCGTGTCACCCATAATAGGAGAAGCGAGACACGTGCGATTAAGAACAAGCAACACCTAACACTGGCTGTCGCATGGCTCCGTTACCAAAGAAAAACGCTTCGCGTGATATTCTTTGCCGTTACGTCGAAGATCAGTGCAATCAACTGGTAGTCGGAAGGGCGGAGCTTTCTATGCGCGGCTGTGACTGCGCTGTGGATACGCAAAGCCAGGAGAGAGGAGACTTCTCAAACCGCGGAGAAATTCTTAGGTTTGTGATTTCGTAATTCTACCACATCAGCGTTTTTTCTTTCTTTCTTTCTTTCTTTTTTTTTCTTTCGGAGGGTTGCGATTTCGTAATTAATACCGCATCGGCATTTTTTTGGGGGGGATGGATTGCCTTTTGCCTCACGGGAAGACCTTTTGGACTTACGATTTTTTTAGACCCCGCGTATAAGTCGACCCCATTACTTTGAAGCTCTCATTTTGTCCCAAATTTCTCGACTTATACGCGAATATATACGGTACTTCTGTATGACCTAAATACTTATGTGCCACTGGGTCTGCGAGGATTTCACAACGTGCCGTCCGACATCACATGACGTCGCAACAGCTTACCTGGTGCCAGACTGATGTGGGAATCTTCTCCGAAACATTTCTTGCTGCTTCCGGTGTATAGAAATCATTAGCTGCTCTATTTCACAATAATGATGATCTTTATGGTTTTTAAAGAAATCAGAGGTTTTATAATTCCCAGTCATGATAATCGTCATATATTTCTGTAGTTAAAAAAAGAAGGGCCGGCACTGGCTACCGTGTGCCAACAAAATTCTTTCATGTGCCACTCTAGGCATGTGTGCCATAGGTTCGCCACCCCTGCCCTAGGGGCATATAAAAGTCAGCCAAAACCTTTTTCTTGCTATATCTGCTTCCGGGAGACATTACGTATTTGAAAAGTTATTTTTCCTTAGCATAGCTTTTGCCATGAAGAATACATTCCACCTATTTTCAACTTTTCCATTATGCAAAATTCTTCCACTAGAAGGCATAGAGTTTTACCATTTCCCCTTCCATATCTCTTCTTTTAACTGTTCAGTTTAAAAAGCTCTGTCTCTGATACCTTCCTTCTGCTATGAAAAACTTTTAATGCACCATTTGTTAATTTTTGAACATACGTTTTAGCTACTGGTGGAAGTAAGTAGCTGATGCTTTATAAGTAGCTGATTTTTTTGTTTTGTAGCTTATTTTGACCTTTACTAAAATTTGTCAATGAATACTTTATGTAAAAATTTGCCATAAAATCAAAATGCTTTCTAATACAGGAAACTTAAATCTCGTTGTTTCTTAGCATTTTCTGAGCTATAACCAATCACTTTCCATCTGCTATAATTAGTATCATGCCCTGTTAAATTGCTTTGATCACTCACTGATGAATGCAACTGTACACATAGGATTTTAGGTTTTCCCATTATTCTCTTTCATTTCATTTTGGAAATTTTTGTGCATACATTGTTTGCTGGTGAGTACAAATTTAAAATAATGTACATGTAGATTGAGCCTCAATATGATGTTGAAAATTCCTTCCCAAAATAAAATGTAACACAAATCCTTGTCCCATGAATATTTGTTTAAGAAATAATAATCCGTTTGTTCTTTTGAAAAAGTTTCAAATATTTCACCTTTTCTTGTCCTTAAATTTCCAATGTAAGCATTATTTCAAAATAATTAAATATAAATAGTGTTTTATATATTGATTGTGTGGTATATGAAATCATCTCAAGAGTAATGCCACATTTATGTTCTGACTATAGATTTCATACCTATATATTTTTTAGAATTGTTTTTTTATTCTGTAATTTGCTTCAGTAATTGAATTAAAGCCAAAGTAGAAAAATAAATTTTTCCCAAAATCAGTAGAGTATAATGTATATAAAAGTTTTGTAGAAATTAGATCTGGTTACATTTCCATTGATAGTTTTGGTATTTCAGTATTTATTTGTGATTTTAAACTTCTTATTAGCTGCAGCAAACATCATTTTCAACATCTGCATTCTGTATTAAGTTTGCTCAAGCATGTAGGGAGTTGTTTGTTCAAGTTGCAGGTTGAACAGACCTATGGTTTCCCTATATTTTAAGTAGGAGCGTTTGGATCGTATGTCCTGGTAAAAAAGTCCTGGAAAAGCCCTGGAATCCTGTGATTAAAAAAGTCTATGAACCATGGTTATAAAATTAATATTTAAATGTAATATGGTCAAATGTAACCTCATGATGAAAATAAAATGAAATGAAATACTTATTTGTCCTATATACATTGTGTCCTACTGGGAGCAGGCAAATTCATCGAAGATGAATTAATCAAAAACAAATTTGTCGAACGCAAATTCATCAAAAACAAATTTATCGAGTGACGACTTTTTCGAAAAAAGTCAAACAAATTTGTTGATGCGAATTCATCAAAAACAAATTTATTGAATGAGCAATTTACTAAAAGAGGACTTTTTCGAAAAAAATGAAATGAATTAATCGAAATGGTGTTTAAGACAAATGGCCACTGGACGATTGGCCACAAAACAAGTGGCCACTAAACAGCTGGCCAAATGGACAAGTGCAGATGACTACTTTAGGCGCTGTATAAAACTTAGTTTCTTGGTTTCTGATGTGTGCAAAGGCCTAGGGATTAATATTTAATTCCTAAGTAAAAGAGCAATAATACCAGTCTTGGTGTCTAAACCTTATGAATATGAGCATGACGGAATATGTTCATAACGTTTTAACGTTTACATAATAAGTCAAGCTAATAATGTTGTGTTTTTACCTAAGCAATAAATATTAATAAACAGGCCCTCGGCATAGGCTTTTTTAACAGTTTTTATTCCGTCATGCTCATATTTGTAAGGTTTAAGCGCTATGTCAAGTTAGTATTGTTGCACTTTTACTTAGACATTAAATATTAATACATAGGCCCTCGGCCTAGGACTGTTCATCAGTTTTATTCTGCCATGCTCATATTCATTAGGTTTGCATCAAGTTAGTAATATTGCACCTTTACTTAAGAATAAATAGTTCATACACATGAACAAAATCTGTCAAAAAGGCATGGACCTATGGCCAATTTATTAATTTTTAGTGCCAAAGAAAAAGCATAATATTACTAACCTGTCTGGGTGTAAAAGCTTTATGAATAAAATCACAATGGAATAAAAACTTATAAAAGCCTATCTAAATCATGAGCCTATTTTTAAATATTTTATAATTAAGTAAAAGCGCAATTGTACTAACTTGACTTGGTGTCCAAATTTTATAAATACACTGGTGTGCAAAAATTAAGGACGAAGAGAAAAAATTAGCATAACAGCAGAACGAGCAGGCAGAACGGACCGAAAGACCACTCAGGAGATAGACTAGGGTCTGGTACGGTAGGGCATGTGCATATATGCAGCATGACGTTGGGGTGTGTGTGTCGGAAGTCGGAAGGTTATAAAGCACACGGGCGGTGTACGCTCAGCAATTCGGTGAAAGATATAGCACAGTGTACATCGGTTTTAACTACGTCGAGTTGCTGCCACCGTGTGAAATGGCCAACAGGCAATCCAGTAGACGACATCTGGATGACTTTACCCGAGGTCATATCATTGGGAAGTTGGAAGAAGGTCAAAGTGTGACTAGTGTGGCCGAGGAGTTTGGGATCGCTCACAGCATCGTTTCACGAGCTTGGAGAGCATTTCAAACGACAGGAACAGCTGTCCAAGAGCTTAGCCCTGGTTGTCCACAAGCAACTACGGCGGCGGACGACCGGTATTATTGTCCTACAGGCGAGAAAAGACAGACGGCAGACAGAGGGAGAAATCACAAGTCACATACAACAGACAACTGGACGTCTGTTATTGCGTTTTACCGTGGCCATTAGGCTGCGCAAAGGTGGTCTATTTGCACAACGACCAGTACGGTGTGTGCCATTAACACCTGCTCATTGGAGACGGCGGTTTCTGTGGTGCCAGGAACACAAGAACTGGACACATCAGCAATGGGGTCGAGTTCTCTTTACGGATGAGAGCCGATTTAGTCTGATGAGTGATTCTGAACGTATACACATCTGGAGAGAGCAGGGAACACGCAATCACACCTCCAACAACATCGAAAGGGACCAGTTTGGAGGTGGCGGAGTTCTCGTTTGAGGCAGTATCATGCTTGGTAGCCGTACTGACCTCCACATCTTCCAAGGAGCTTCAGTCACTGGTGTCCGCTATTATACCAAGGTTCTCCTGCCTCACGTGCGTCTGTTTAGAGGTGCTGTGGGTCCTGAGTTCCTCTTCATGGACAACAACGCTACACCTCATCGTATAGTGGCTGTCACAGAGCTGTTGGAGAGTGAAGATATTCAACGCATGGATTGGCCTGCAAGGTCTCCGAACCTAAATCCAATTGAACACGTGTGGGACCTTCTCGGGAGACACTTGGCAGCACGTCACCAGCCGCCAGCAACGATTACGCAGCTTCAATTGGCGCTACAAGAGGAATGAGCTGCGATGCCTCAACAGCTCCTTGACAACCTCGTCCTCAGCATGGACAGACGTTGTAAATCCTGCAACGCAGTCAGGGGTGATCATATCCCCTACTAAAGACTGGATTTTTCTTGGCAGCCACCTGTCACATGGACAGTTCTGTGTTCTGTCCAGTTGTGCTCGAAGCTACCTTTTCAATAAAGTGCCTTTGTATCCTTTGGATTCCTTGTTTGGATGGTTTTGCTCACTTGTCCCATATTCTTACATCTTGGGGATCTTATGGTATGATTTGAGTCGATGTGGAGCACTTCTGCACGACGTTACATTCGAAAAACCGTCTCGTCCTTAATTTTTGCACGCCAGTGTATGATCACGGTGGAATAAAAACTGTTGAAAAGGCCATGGCCTAAGCTGTATTTTTAGAGGCAATCTACAGGGAAAGTAGACACGATGAAATCAAAAGTCTGATTCTTGTTAGACTCCCTAATGATTTTGTGGCCACTTAGCCATATTCCATTTATAGTCAAAGTTTTCGGGAAAACCTTACCCCGTGTAAGATATTTAGTTTTAATTGTTATATTTGTAGCCAATAAATGGCAACACCGAGCTGCGTCTTGGTTTTTGCTCTTGTACTGCAGATAGTATTAGTATTGTATCAGCAGTTGTTGTGATCGGTTGTGATTTTCTATTTTGTTTGGTTTTTCGGGTGAGAGTTGCATACGGCAATCTGTTTATTTTTGCAATGTATCAAGTGAGTGATTTAGAAAATGTGTTGACATTAAAAGAGCTCATTTAGAGCTAAAATTTCATACAGTCCTTTATTAGTGTGTTAAATATTCTGCACCCTGCAATATCGCATCTTTCGGTGATTTCGCTTTTGATGAATTCATTTTCGATAAATTTACCTGAAGCCCTAATTTTCAATGAATTCCCCTGGAGTCGTCCCACTCGCTACTTTACCCAAGTTTTTAGTAATAACATCATGAATAATTTCAGTAATTGAATGATGTTTGGTAAGAACATACCTTCATCCATGGAAAACAGAACCATATCATAAGAGACCAGGGCTTGAAAAATATCTGAAAGTTACATGCCCAGCTGGGCATGTGCAAAAAATTATTTGCCTTCCCAGGTAGTAAAAGTTGGATGCCCAGGAAAATTTTTCTTTTAAGATAAAAACTCAGAACAGTCATTTTTTTTTTAAGTTTTAAAAAATATGATGAATTTTTTTACATGTTTTGCATTTTCGTTTTAAGTGTGTGTATTCAAAATGATCAATACACAAAAGCGTGTATCTCAAGTTTTAAGATGATGCTGAAACTGGTATAAAATGATATGATGATGAAATTGGTATTTGAGAAATTTAGTGATTGTGCCATGTTCCTTTCGTTGAAGTTTGCGCCCTTTGTCACTAAACACCGGAGACTAGATCCATCAGAGGCATGCATCTCTTCACTGACCATAAATAACATTTGGAGCAAAACTATATATAGTTCCAATTTCTGGACGTAGAGCATAATATGATATAATTAAAAAAGTTATATTTTTCTGTCCTTGGTATTCTGTAACAATAATACAACTTCCAAGTGATTAGCAGTAAAATGAAACATGATATGCGACGACTGTCTTTTTTCTTGTTGTAAGAAATTCTATTCCAAACTTTATTTTAAAATTTAATTGCCCAGACCGGGCAACTAGATTGTTTTTTTACCTGCCCAGGCTACTAATTTACATGCGCTGGGCATCTCGGGCATGGTATTTTTCAAGCCCTGGAAATGTTGAAAGTGTGCACTCTATGCATTGAGACAGGCTTGAACACGAGACTTCCATGTTTTGGAAAGTTCACGCCAGTTGCTCCAGCATAATCACTGCCACTGCCTTGTACATGTTGTTCTTCATGCCTGTTGTGAACTTGGATGTCGGGTTCGTGATTCTCTGTGGTTAGTTCAGTTGTTTGTTTGTTGCGAGGCTGATTGTACGTGTTAATGATGTCCTTCCGGTTAACCATTCCCGAGTGTGTGTTTCTTGTCTGTATTTATTCGGATGGGAGAGTAAATCAATAAAGAAGTGTCAGTGTGAATTTCGTAGGAAATTCGAATGTCGGACAGCACCAAGTAAACCATGTATTTTGCAGCTGGTTAAGAAGCAGGAGACCATTGGAACATTACATGATTTGTGTGGAGGGGACTGTCCCAAAATGTCAAAAACAGTAGTGTGGGGAGATCCAGCAGAGACTTCTTGCTCCGCCCCGGAAATCTTTGCGTACACTTGCCAGCTGTTCACGAACTGAAAGCGCCAAATCAAGACAAAAGAATGTGGTACTGTCAGTGGTTTCAGGCATTTGTTGCAGAGTGACTAGACATCTTGGATTACACCTTTTTTTCCAATGAAGTGTGGATTCACTTATCAAGATACATAAATTCACAAAACACGCATATGTGGTCAGCGGCAAATCCTCACGGGTTTTTGAGAAAGCTCTTCATGCACAAAAAATTGAAGTGTGGTGCGCACTATCATGTCAGCAGCTCATTCGGCCCATCTTCTTTCAGGATACGGTGACAACAGCCATCTACATGGAAATTGTCCAGGTATATGTGAACCAACTGCACCCCGAAGAGCTGACCACTGGATATTTTCAAGAAGATGAGGCAACTTGCCATACATCGCATGTGAATATGGCTGAAATTGAGTCATTCTTTGGAGATCGCATGATTTCTAAAGGAATGTGGCGACCTAGATCTCCTGACCTAACACCCCCTGATTTCTTTCTCTTGGGGTATCTCAAAGCAGTGGTGTTTCAAAACAAACTGATAACCTTTGAGGCATTGAAAAAGAACATCTGTGAGGCAGTGAAAGCGCCAAATCAAGACAAAAGAATGTGGACAAAAGAACGATTACACTGGAGTAACTGGCACGAACTTTCCGAAATATGGAGTCTCATGTTCAAGCCAGTCTAAATGCACAGGACAGATACTTTCAATATCTCTTACATGGGCGTCCGTGGGGAGGGGGTGTCACCCCCCCATCAGGCCACTGTAACAGGGCGAAAGTCACGAAAAAGTAACGAATTTCGTTCGAAGGTCAGGATTTGTTTGTGTGTGTGTGTGTGTGTGTGTTTGTGGCGGTGGTGTCAGTTCTAGTGGAAAATTCTCCAGAGCTGATTTGGCAGCTCTGGAGAATTTAAGTTTTTTCGTGAGAGTCCAAGGAGAAGATGTTTTATTCCAAGTGTGCCACTACTATGTGAAACATGCTGGACTGCAAAATATAAAAGTATTATTAGAGTTTTTTCCAATAACTTTGAAAAGATATTTGATCAGTTGTGTATACTGGCCACTACAGTTTCAGGTAAAACATGCTAAGAAGCTCATCATTTGGAATCTGCTTCAAGTACAGCAACATTTCTCGTCTGTTTGATTATAATTTCAACCTATTCAGTACGACTGGAATCTGTAACACAAGCTCTCCAACTGTTAAGCTTGATGTAATGAAAGTGTATAATCATGTCCAGGAACTCTTTAGTGTATTTCATGGCCACAGACAAAAAGCAGAACAACAGTTCAAGGAAATTTTTTCGAAAGTCGAACAACTGGCAGAAAAATCGGACATTCAGCTAACCCTTCCGAGACAGTGTGTCCGACAAAAATTCCGTTCCAATGTTGGGGTCTCAACAATAGAAGAATATTTTCGTAGATCAGTCTATGTGCCATATTTAGACTCCATCATATCATCATTGGAAAGCCGATTTACTGCTGAAAATTTGCAAACTTAGCCTCTTTCACTTCATCCACTACAAATGGCAAAGCTTACAAAGGGAGAATTCATGAAGCATTGCAAAGATCATTAAGCTATATGAAATTGAGAACTTAGAAGCTGAAGCAGTCACTTGGTTTGAAATGTGGTCAGGAAGGAAGAAACAAGATGGTGGATGTGAAGATGGACTTCAAGGCTTGCTCAAACACACTGATCTATTTCCTTCTGTTTGACAGCATATTCTTATTGCTCTAACATTACCAGTAACAACCTGCACAGTGGAGAGGTCCTTCAGCACTATGAGATGGGTAAAAACCTGGTTAAGGCAGATGAGCATTTATCTGGACTGTGCATAATGAGTGTTCATCGAGAAAAGGTTTTTGAGAATAAACATGAACTCATTCAAAATGTGATTGCTACATTTGGACAAAACCCAAGACGTTTGCAGTTTTTATTCCATAGTAGCTCTTCTAAAGTGCAAGAAACAGAAAATTGAAGAGGGTATAAAAAGATCAATGTCTACCAAAAAAAAAAAAAAAAGGGGGGGGGAGGTTTATACTTATACTCAATAAAGGGCAATGGAGCAGTACAATTGTTTTATGTAACCCCAAGTTAATGTTTTCATACAAAAAGACTGTATTAAGTTGATTATTACATTTAGCAAGAAGCCTGCAGTAAGGTTAAACTTTTGACTCAGATATGAATAATTAGTGGCCAGTAATTAGTAAATGACATATTTATTATTATTATCCGTTATTTCAATACTAAATATTGACTATAGAATGAAATATGTGTCCAAGTTCCCATTTCATGATATATCGCCTCAAAATTCCTTTTGAAATTAGTGTAATTTAAAAAAAATTCAGGGGGGGGAGGGCTAACAGTGCTCTGATCCCACCTTCTAGCTGTAGGGGTTCGCTGCTCTAGCCAGACCTAACCCTCACTATGCCATATATGAGAGCCCGGGGGTACTATACATTTAAGCAATAATTATGATAGTGGGAGTATACCCGTTTGCCCGTCCCCCCTGGAAAAGTTGCAGTGGACGCCCATGATCTCTTATGATATGGTTTTGTTTTCCATAGATGAAGGTATGTTCTTACCAAATATCATTCAATTACTGCAATTATTCACATTGCTATTAATAAAAACTAAAAACTTGGGTAAAGTAGTGAGTTGAGACACCCTGTAGTTATGAAAACAAATTTTTTGGAATTTTTAAACTCACAGGAAAAAAGATATTTAAGGCTGAACTTTCAAAATTTTATTTAAAAATGGCATGTTAGTGATGCTTTAATTACCTGTATATCAGCCACCAGTTGAGATGTTGAGCTGGGAGTGGTTTCATTTTAAAGCTCTTTTAATGAGTGTTCATATGATGCACAACACAATGGTGTTTGTAATAAAAAAGATTTCAAAACCCAACTCAAAATTTCAAAATCAGTTTCCTCAAAAACTGACATTTTTTAAATTTTGAAAAGTCACAAAATTAGTTCATGCTTATCAATAACTATTCATGAAATATTTTTTTGGGGATTATAAGATATGAGGAGTAACACATAAAGTACTTATTATCAGAAGAAAATAATGGGATCTGAATTTTCTAATTACCTAACACAGGTATTTTTTTCCACAGCATTAATTTTGCACAAATTATTTATGAAATATTGCCCTCTATTTGTATTACTTTTCTCAGTCTGTTCTGTCCTGACCTATTCACTTTTAAGTGATTTAACTGAAATCCATAGCCTGAAAAATGCAAGCTGAAACAGGCATGATCATGTTGGCTCATGCAACAGAACCATTTCCCCTCCTCTCCACTCTATTGTGCTTAGTTTATTCTGCCAGCAGAATTTGTGAAGACAACTTGCTTCGCTCTTTATTTGTTGCTCATTTTTGTGATAATGTGAAGCAGTTTTTTTTTTTAGTGAATTTTCAACAAATCTCTCTAAAATGGATGAGAAATGAGCCCTTAAATTTGTTTAATCCATTTAAATAACCAAACCACTCCCATACATAATAAGGAAGGGATTAAGACCAGTGACAACATGGATGTGCTCCTTTTTTCCTGAAGTACCAATGATAGTTAAAGTTTGTGATGGTTGTAGGAAAGAACTGAGCAAAATGAAAAACAAGCCTGATGATGCGAAAGATGAAATTACAGATTTTCCAAGTACTAGTTAGGATGTAGGTTATGATCACAGTATATGTTCTGATAGCGATTCTGATGTATCAGTATCTTCAGAAGCTTTAAAAACTGTTAATATGTCCCTCCCAAGATTTGGGAGAGTCCCCAATTGACCAGAAAAAAGCAGAATATAAACAATATTCTACAGAAAAAGTTAAAAGAATTAATACTGCTGTGAAGCCCAAGCCCAAACTTTTTGTCAGAGAAGTTTGCGCTTTAAGTCTTTCGACAGTAATGTTAAGCCCCAAGAGTAAGTGATTTTAAGTCACTTGAAAACAAAATTCCAAACTTTGACCAACAGAAAGGAAAAGCTTATGATGCTGACTTTTTTTTGCCTGAATCATGGAGTATCAGGAAGATTGTGAGGGAATTTAATGTGCCAAGTTACATGGTAAGACAGTCAAAGAAACTTTTGAAATAAGAAGGAATTTTATCTACTTTAAGTGAGAAACTTAGGAATCTCTACTGAGGAAACAGTTGAAACTATAAAAACATTTTATGAAAGAAATTAGGTCAGCATACCTATGCCTGGGATAAAAGATGGAAGACTGCTTCAGTGAAGGACAACACTGACCAAAAAATTCATGTTTCCAAACATCTAATGCTTAATAATTTAAAGGAAGCGTACAGATTTTTTAAAGGAAAGTTTCCAAATGTAAATGCTGGTTTTCCAAAATTTGCAGAGCTATGCCTGGAGAATTGTGTCTTAGCCTGTCGGAGTGGTACACAAGCAGTTTGTGTGTGTGCCCCATACATCAGAATGTAAAACTTATGATTAAAATTCCAAGTTCTAATGGTAAAATAAAAAATTACCAAGATGCCCTTGTAAAGATAGTATGCAACCCAGCATCAATTGACTGCTACTTGAGTAACTGTGCATCCTGCCCTGGAATTCAAGTAATCCAAAGTATGCTAGAAAATACCTTTGAAGAAAATGTGATCGAGACTGCAATATTTCGCCAGTGGATCTTTGTTGACAGATGCACCTTAGAGACATTGCAAAAAACAGTCTCTGAATTTGTCAACCTACTTTCTGAGAAAGTTTTGTTTTACTTTGCCATTGTGCGATTTTTCAGGAAACAAATTTTTTGTTGTGCGGGACGAAGCATAGATCCATCATTAGCCCAGCAACCAAGCTGCAGTGCATCCATTTGTTGTGTATTTTAAAGTAGGTGAAAAACTGAGCATGCCAGCTTTGTTGTGAATTCAGTGTGTAGAAGACATTATTGCAGCTGTGTTCTTATTTTAACAAAACCTCTTAGACTTTTTGAAAAGCAGATTTGAGAAATTGCCCCAAAAAATCTAATACTTTTCAGATGGCTCTCCTGCACAATATAAAAACAAAAATCTTTTTTAATTTGTCACCATAAAAAAGATTTCAATGTTGCAGCTGAGTGGCATTTTACCACTACAGCTCATGGCAAAGGGGCATGTGATGATGTTGGGGGGATGGTGAAAAGATTGGCAGCTGGAGCAAGTCTCCAAAGACCATACAATGACCAAATAATGATACCAAGACAACTCTATGAATGGGCAAAAAAACCAAAAAAACACACACACAAATTGACTTCATATTTGTTACACAGATGCAGAGCACATTGTAACAGAGCAATTCTTGACAAATCACTTCAGCAAAGCACAAACTGTTCCAGGAAGTCGAAAACATGTTTTCATACTTTCAGGTGAAACAAAAATCTTGGTCAAACCTTTCTCGCTTGCTCAAACATTAGTTGAACATACTATAACAACATGTGATGGAAGACTTGTTTTCAATGAAATATGTGGTTATGTCTGGGCTGGAAAATTACCAGGTGCCAGGTCGCCTGGGCGCCTAGAAATTTGGTCCTGGCACCCAACTTTTTTTACTTCAAATTTTGTAATTTGCAGTCATTACTTTGAGTTTATAGATGCAAAATGTAACTTCAGCAAATTTTAATTTAATGAAATCAAACTCTGAAATTTTCTGCTTTGATCGCATTTATAAATTCTGTCAGCTTTTATTGTGATGTGTGTGTTTCAAGCAGAGAAAGGCGATGAAACCCTCCAAGTCACGTTACTGACCTGTCAGATCCCAGAAGCATTGAAGATCACACGCTTCGGTTTACCTGCCGGCCCAGGAGCAGAAACAGTGTGATGCAGCGATGGCATCGCAGATTCTTGGAAAGGTGTGCAGACTGTTTTTCTATTTTCTTAACATCAATTGTTTTTAAGATTTCTTCAAATTTTAAAACAAAGGAAGGGAAATTTTCACCCATTTTTAACGTTGGCTCCCGTTTAAAATGTAAATCTGCAATCGATAGATCCCTCGCCCATTTTATTTTAGCTTTTATTCTTCCATATTTTTCAAACAGATGACTTCAACTTGATGACATATAATTGCTTTTCTTGAACTTTGAAGCGATATTTTTATGCACTTTTAACGCACCATGCACTTTTGATGTGCGTGGCGGTTAAAAGTGCATAAAAACATTTCGGAAGCTAATGGTCGCAACTTTTCTTTTTTTTTTTTTTTTTTTTTTTGCATGGAGCCCTAAATTTTAATCTACCTGAAAGTTAAATTAAGGTGATTTCTTTTTTTTATTACGTGATCCATATCATGTTTTTAAAGCGTTTCTTGTTTCCGATGCTGTCGGCATTCCGTAAGTTGACATCGCAACTTTTTTTTTCCTATTGCTTCCAGATAGCTTCACTTTAGTATTCAGTTAGATTGATAAGGTGGTATTTTTTGTTCCTCTTTTTTTTTTTTTTTTTTTTTTCAAAAACCATATTTTTACACATTTTTATCGTCCATCTTCCGTTTTTCACGGTCGCATTATGAGGCATTCCAGAAGTTGATCACAATTTTTGCCTTTTTTGGCTTGGCTTCCAGATAGCTTTATTTCAGTCAGGTTGCCGGGATTTTTTTTTTTTCTTACAAAATCCATATTTGTTAAGCGTTTTGCAATATTTCCTTTCGTTTCCGCTGCATTTCGGAAATTGACGATTGCATTTTGGTTTATTTATCTTTTTTACTTCCAGATGGCTTTATCTGCGATTTTTTTTTTCTAAAACCATATTTTTATGTGTTTTTTAACGCCACCTGCTTTGTTTCCAAAGCCGTATTACGCTGTATTCCAGAAGCTGACAGTCGCAATTTTCTTTTAGGTATTATTTTCTTCCAAACAAATGGATTGATGAGGTGACATTTTTTATTTTTTTTTTTTCTTCAGTACAAGAGAACCCTTGCTGTTTGTCTCACTTTAATTTTATGGGGTTTAATATCAGTGAAAATGTTCCAATCACATTTTCATAAATTAACTAAATTTTTTTAAACTGTGGTCAGTTCACAAATTGGGGTTCAAACGAAAATCTTACATATGGATTCCTGTTTTACAAATCAAGCTAAATGAGGCAAAATTACTATTGTTTCCAAAGTTGAGGTGACCCCCTCCCCCTACTTGATCACCTGAATAATCACCTGTTGAGGCCTAGTACAACATAATTGCTGCAGGAAATAGTAAGAGCAGAGCATAATGTCTATCAGGCAAAACCTCCTTGGAAGAAGGGTGTTAAAGTTTAATCAATTAACTAAATGTAAAATAAAAAAAAGTGTGGATTTCAAATTTCAAATTATTCCTTATACTTTCTGACCATTATTTTTAAAAATCCAAAAGCATTTAAACTAAAGAATGACGTTTCAGTTCTGAATGAAGTTCAAGTTTCTTTTGCATTTCTTGTCAGGGAAAAGTTAGTTTGACTATTGTTACTAAATACTAATTTGCACTATCATCAAAATCTCAAATTGACTCATTTTTTAAAACTTCACTTTGCTGCAGTGCAGAACAATAAATTTTATGGCAAAATTAACATTTAGACACCCTTTACCTTGCAGACAGTTTTTAGGTTTTTCTTTCTGCATTTCAGACTTTTGAAAAAGATTTTGCTTTTGGGGCTTCCGGGAAACAAAATTTTAGCCTGGCAATACTTAAAGATCCAGACTCACGGTCGCCAGGTCGCCACTGGCGATAAACTTCATCGCCGTGGCGACTAAAAATGTTTGATAAAATCGCCAATTCTGGCGACTTGTACGGGGAAAACGTTTATTTTATTTAACTTGTATTGTACGGAATTTTTTTTAACTTGTACGAAACTCGCACGTTTTTGAAAAAGTTTTACTCCAAATGTACGGAAATCGCACAAAATGGCACAAAATTTGAGTTGTACAGAAGTCGGCCATCACCTTTTTCATTCTGCTTGAACAGCAGAAAAGAAAAAAAAGTTTATAAAAAATGCGAGAGCGTCGGTTTTTGATCACAAAGAATGCGCCAAGGCGGATGGTTCATCGTAGGGGAACGAGGTTGCGGTGGGAATGAAAGCAGGTGGTGGACAGCTCAACGTCTGCGTTGGAAAAGTCCAACTGGCAGAAATTTTTATTTTAAAAAAAATTCTCCAATTTTTTTAAATAACTGATTGCAAATTTAACAGTAACTATGTCAAAATAAACTCCCATGTGAAATTTCGTCAAAATCCGATATTTTCTTTTTATTATTTTTAGTGAATGTTCGCTGAAAGCCTGCATATTCCATAGGAAAATTCTAAAATTCGGAATCGGCATAGTCCGGATCTCCGGACGATTCCGGATTTTCGAGGTTGTATTGTAATAATATTTCCATACCTGCGAACTACTACGGAATGTTCGTAGTTTCTACGGATTTAGTTGGGACCTCGCTGTCAAAACTACGAATTCTACGAATTTTCATTTTTTTATAATTTTTTTTTTATATTTTATTGTTTTATGATATGCACAAGATTCTTAAGCGGACTCGCGGAATTCCGCGGTTTTTTTTTTTTTTTTTGTCTTTTAGATCGTTCTAGGATCAGCGTAAAACTGAAGACAATTTGCGGGTGGGGGAGTTCCGTTTGGAGACGGTATTTCGTGTCACAAAACTTTCGAAAACGGTAGTTGAATGGAGTTACAGTAATCGTAAATTTTTCTCCAGATGTTGCCTTAGCGTAAAGTTTTGTTGTTAAATATGATTTTATTGCATAAAAGTATTTCAGCTTGAAACTAGGCAACAATGTGCGAAAACGGAGGTTAGACGCCTTAAAAATTTCCCCGTAATCTCAGACATCAGATTCTTCCGCGAAATCGAGGAACTCCGCCTTTTTCGTAATTATTTTGGTCATTCGCGAGATCAATATCAACCAGTGAACACAATGGGGGGGAGATGTTAGTCGGAGAACGGAATTTCTGATTTTTTCCGCAAACGTAATTCCTTTTTTCTCGCGATGTTGTCTCTGCCCAGTATTATTGTTAAGTAATATTTAACTGCATAAATATTTGTATTTCAGCTTGAAAATAGCAGGAAAATTTCCAAAACCGGAAGTCGGACAGTGCAAAGATTTCTCCCGTAAGCACACTTCCCTCCCAGCGTGATGTTCCCACTCTCCTGCATTGTTTTATTACTTCAGTTTCAACTTTAAAGAATACTATAACTGAAATATGCAAAATAAAAGATACTGATATTATACTAAGCAATTTTATAAAAATAATTTAGTATGAAATATACAATTTGATTTTTTTTTTCAAAGTTTAGCCACTGAGGTTTTTTTTTTTTTTTTTTATGACCACTAACAATTTTGGTCTTGGTGGCCAATGTCTACTAGCAGAATTTGTAAGTCTGGATCTTTAGCAATACTCTGTTCTTGCTCTTTCTTACAGTGTTCCCAATTTGGGGAAAAAGTCACTAAATTCGGGGGATTTGAATTGGAGTTAGCAATAAAAATATTGTTTTGAGATTATCAACTTGTTTTTAGCGGATTTTGTTGTGTTCTTAATAACCTGTTGGGTTTGGGATTGGTGGGAAAATGCGACTTGTTCTTGAAAAAAGTATGCAGTTGTATCAGTTTCTTTTTCTGCCGCCATCGCTGTTGTTTCAGAGTTTGAGCCAGGAATAATTCTGGTCTGTTTGCAAACTTAAATTTTTTGTTCAGTGAACATATATAGAATCATGAAGCATGCTACTGCTACTAGTGAGAAAAGGAAAATGCAAAACAGGCAAGGCTGACCACTTATTTCATTATCCCCATGTCCTCTGCAGGAACAGAGAAAGAAGTGCTCCAAACAGAAAACTCAAGTTCACCATGCTTATCGAGCAGTCATGCAAGCGATGTAAAGGCCAGGAAGTTTCAAGAAGCTTGGCTGAAAGAGCTGAGGTGGCTGTACTATGATGGCACAACTGGCATAGGAAAATGTGATGTTTGTGCCATGTTTCCAGGAATATCGGACAAAAATTCTAAAGTCGTGACAGGCTTTACTGGTCCATTCAAACTAGAAACCTTCAAGAAACATGATAAATCATTTCAACATGAAATATGCATGGTAGCATACACTGAAGAGCAATTGAATTAGAGATACCTGTCTAGTAACGTGTAGCACCACCTTTCGCCCTGATGACCGCGGCGTTTCATCTCGGCAAGGACTCAACAAGACACCAGAAGCGTTGGGAAGCCATATGGGTCCACGACCTCTGAACAAGCTCCCACAGTTCACGATGATTTGATGGAAGGGGGGTCAGAGCCTCGAACATCTCTCACGATGGCATCCCAGATGTGCTCGATGGGATTGCGGTCAGGTGACCTAGCTGGCCAAGGAAGCGAGGTCACATCGATGGAGTATTCATCCAACCATCCGGATACAATTCGGGAGCGATGGCACGGTGCATTGTCTTGTTGCAGAATGAGATCCCCAGTGGGATGTTGAAGATGCACAAACGGGAGCAAATTGTCGTCCAAGATATCCTGGTAACATTGACCTGTGAGGGATGATGTCACACGTACCAGTGATCCCATTTTAGTCCATGTAAACAGTTCCCAGACGAGAATGCCACCCCCACCAGCTTGAAGAGTATCTTGCTGGCAAGAAGGGTCCATCGCATCATGTGGTTTGCGCCATACTCGTATCCTGCCATCCGCATGTACCAACGTGAATCTTGACTCATCAGTCCAGGCAAAAATTTTCCACATGTCTAGGGTCCAGTGGCGACGTTCCTGCACCCATGCTAATCTTTGCACCTTGTGATATGCAGTCAGCAGTGGTACCCTCATGGGATGATGGCTTCTGTACCCCATAGTGAGGAGATGGTTCTGGATGGTGTGGCTGCTTACACGTTTTTGTGCACCAGCGTTAAATTGCCGAGTGATTTCTTGCACTGTGACCCGTCTATCCGCTGTTACAATGCGAGCTAGCAGAGGATGACCTCGCTCATCCACACGCTGTTGTCCATGGCAGTTGGCCCTTTGCCGGGATGGTTTTACCGGATTCGATGTACTCACGGTGCACCCGTGACACAGTGGCTCGTGAAAATCCCAGTGCCTGCACGACTTCTGAGATGGAGTGACCCATTCGTCGGGCCCCGACAATTTGCCCACAATCAAATGTGCTTAGATCCTTCGTCTTACCCATACTGCATCCGACTCTTACAGATTCCCGTCGCATCACTCCTTATATTGTCGGATCGCTGCATACGTCATGTCGTTTCCGTTTACAGGGCCGCCCACAGTGCCACATTTGCATAACGCCAGCTGTCTCAAATTCAATTGCTCTTCAGTGTACAATGCGCAAATGTGCCCCCCCCCCAAAAAAAAAAAACACCGCTTTCTGTAGTGCAAAAAAAAAAAAAAAAATGATGAGAAACTGTTTGTACTTCTGAAGATTTGTTTTAATGTAGCATATTACATTGCTAAAAACAACAAACCTTTCTATAACACGAAATAACTTTTAATACTGGCTAATAAATTAAGGAGTTAAAGTTAGAAATGAATATAGTAATCACAAGACTTGCAAAGAGTTTATTTCACATATTGCAGCTGTTATATAAAAAGAATTGGTATGTGAACTTCAAGGCCAGAATTGTGTGAGCTTGTTGCTAGATGGCTCAACTGATAAATGAGGCACAGAAGAATTGAAGTTGTGTATGCTAGGTATATTAAAGAAAAAAAGGTAAAAGAGAGATTTTTATCTATTCATACTCTTGAAAATGTCACTGCGGATGGATATTTGAAATCCATAGAAGGTGAACTAGAAAAACTAGGACTTTCACATTGGTTGTCTTCTGGTCATGTAATTGGAATTGGAACAAATGGGAGCCGCAAGTATGATTGGTGCAGAAAATGGACTGGTATAAAAACTATCAGAAACTAAAGCCTTTAATAGGCATTCACTGCATTGCTCACAAGTTAACTTTTTAAGTGTGTTAGGGGCAATAAAAAATGTGAAATTCATTGATTAGGTTGATTCAGTACTTTGAAACTCTACAAATTTTATCAGCATTCCCCAAATAGAATGCTTCAATTAAAGAAGATATCACATGTTCTTCAGAGTCAACCTCTAAAATTTCAATACCTTTATAATGTAAGATGGTTGCAAGTAAAGTTGGTGCTCTTGCTGCACTTGAGAAAGACTGGAAGTGTGTAATTATACATCTTGAGAATATACCAAACGAAAAAGGGAATGGTTCAGCTTCAGCAGTTGCAAAGGGTTTCCTGAAAAAGTTAAACGATTTCAGTTTTGTAATCGTGCTGCACTTTCTTTTAGATTTCCTGTCTGTATTTAACAATTTGTCCCTCATAATTTCAAAAGGAAGAACTTATCATTAGTGCAGTGGAACTTCATGTTAAAAATGTCATTTCAACACCTCAGATAATGATGGATGCACCTGGCCATCATGAAGATAATTTTGTTAATAACACAACTCTTACAGGAATACATCAAGAAGTGCAGCTGCATGGGCTTAACAATAATGCCAATTCTTCATTTCAAATGGATAAGAAGCAAGATTCTGGAATTTGGCATCCAATATCTAGAGGAATGGTTTCTAGGACTGTCTGGAAGCGTTCACAGGTGTGTTTCTAGGACTGTCTGGAAGCGTTCACAGGTGTACAAAGGTCTGACGCATTTAAGTCTCCAACAGGAAATAACTTAGGAAATTTTGGGGAGGACATTACAACACTGGGTAAACACTTCCATAAACAGTTTAAATCTGATGAATCTCTTGAAACCACAGTGCTCAGTCTGCTAGGTAAGTGGTACGAATTTAAGGTTATCAGGCAAGGAATGAAATTTCACATGCTGCTAGAAAATGTTCTGACCCACAAGGGGAGATTTCCGGTATTTTGCAAAGCTAATGACGATAGTCGCTATGCTGCCAGTTTTCAACTGTGTGCTGCGAACAAGGGTTCAGTTCAACGAATTTAAAAAAACAAAACAAATTCAGATCAAATATGGAAATTGACAGTTTGCATAATCTAATTATGATCAGCATGAATGGACCAGCACTGGATAAATTTGATCCATCAGCTTCAGTGGACCACTGGTTTATGTTTAGATTTTTATCAAAACTATAGAACCCTGAGATTGGTAGACCAAATTTGAATTTCATTTTGCAATAAGTAGTTTGGGTAATAGGCAGTGCTCAATGTACACTTATATCATTACTCTTTGCTCGAACAACATCACCATGCACCACGTTACATCACCATGAGCTGGTGCACTGTGCTACAAATTGAGAGTATCTTCAAAAATCAGTTGAAGAACAACAATAAATGTTTATCAACATGAAATACTGGAACAGGATGGATTTGGAGAAAGTCAGCAAAAGGTAACACCATGCAAAAAATGTAAAAAGTGTTGTATTTGCTTCTACCATGTTCGGGTGAAGTATAATTTGTTCAGCACACCTTACAGTGCCTTAGGAACTGCGTATAAATACCTTTTAACGTTGCCTATAACCCAAGTTGCCTGCGAAAGATAATTTTCCACGCTAAAATTTGTAAAAACACATTTAAGGAGTACATTGACAGATGCTCATCTAGAAGCATTACTCCTGATGGCTGTTGAAAAAGATGTACTACATACCATACATTGTGACAGTGTTATCAATGAAGTGGCAAAAAACAGTGCTTCGTTGTGTAAAGAAATTTTCTTTAAACTGTAAAAGGTGTCACTAAAAAAGATTAGACAGGCGGGTGAGTAGCCACAGTTTATATTCGTTCTTACTTCAGGATGAATGACTAAATTTCAAAGATTAAAATAAGGTGTATTTCGTGCATTCTACTAATTGAGTAGACACTTAATCCGTCCAAGCATGATAATTAACGAAGAGGCAGAATGGAGCTCACAGCATCCACAAAGCTAAAACGTTTTAATTAAAAATACAATTAAAATGCAAGTACTTTGGGACCAACTATTGGTTTGTCTTCTGGCCTGGAGTAAGCAGCCGAGGACGTCTGTCTTATATAGTCTTGTTTGCCGCATACGTGAATCTGATTGGTATAATCAGTTCATGTGGTCAACCAAATAGAATCCAGGTCATGAAATTATAATTTTAAGTAACGTCATTATAGTCCTCCATACTAGGTTCCCTTTTCTTATTCGCAGCCACACTTCTCCAGGGCAAAAGTATATACCTCAGAAGTTCATCGTTGCAACATAATGATGATTTAATGGAAAATATGGTGACTTTCAGTAAAAAGTGTAGCGCTTTTTGTCCAAGTGCTAGTTAGGATCCGCGCCTCTTTCCACAGAGGTAGGTGGGTGCCCTTATTTATAGTTCTCACAAGTGCTGTGTTAGATGAATGTGACCTAATGTCATATTTGTGCACTCAGTCTTTAGTTTAAGGTCTAGGTGGTCGATCCGATATATAATTTGTCAACATCCTTTGGATCAATAACTTTTAGTGGGATCTGATACAAGCCCTGTCTGTCTACCATGGAAATACTGTCCCTGTGCTTTTTAATAAAGGTCTTGATGGTTGTGGTTTGTAATCCGAAGTCCGTCTAGTATTTTCTACAATAATTCTTGAGAATGTTGGTCATTCCTTGAATATGCTTCATTTCTCTACTCAATGTAGTGAGTGCTACTAATCCAATCTTCCGCTGCACACTTCTAACCACTTCATCAGGATATCCATACTCATGTGCAATTGCAGTGATCTCATTTATTTCCTCCCTTCTGAGTTTTAAGTTGGAGGTATGTGTAATAACCCTCCTGAAAAGAAAGAATAAGGCAGACAGTTTTTAGCACTTTGGTTGTGCCAAATCATAAGGGATGTGCGTGTGGAGATGCCAGCTTTCTGTACACGGTATGAGACAGTCGATTATGGGAGTCACGACAATGCAAGATGAAATCCAAAAATGTAAGAGAATTGCTTTGCTCCATTTCCATCGTGGACTTGATGGAAGGATATTTACTTGACAAAGCTTCAGCAAATTGGTGAAAAGAGTCCTGGTCATACTGCCAAAAGACAAGAATGTCGTCCATGTATCTTAAATGTAAGCATAGTACCGGGGTTGATTCCTGCAGAATTCGTTCTTCCAGGGCTTGCCGTGTAATCTCCGCCAGAAAGGGGAAAAGGGTGCACCCCCGTCATGGCGGTATGTAACTCCCTCAAATAGATGCACCCCCGTCGTGGCGGTATGTAACTCCCTCAAATTTAAAATAAGTTTGTTTCTTTACCCAACCTCAGGGCATTCATTACTGCTTGTACTTGCTCAAAGGAAAAAGAATCCAAACTCAACAATTTTGATTCAATAATCTCATGTGCCAAGTCAACTGGCACGTTAGGAAATAGTGCTATGATGTCCAAAGATGCCATAAGATAATCTGCAGTATGGTTGACTTGAAAGGCTTTTGATGATATTCAAAGCTTGAGTACAGCTGTTAATGGAAACGCTGGAATCCATAGTCAAAGGTGCCAGAAAGGTGGCCAGGGATTTTTCCAGTGTCCTGGTAGGGGCAGATTGCCCGGAAACAAGGGGATCGATGGGATGTCCCCATTTATGTAGTTTTATTTGACCAAACAATTCCGGAACCCAAAAAAACATTTAAAAATTCCATGTTATTACATTAGTTTAGATAATTACGGATACAGCCCTATTTAGACAATGTTAATATTATACTTTTTTATGTGCATCATATTTCTGAAGGCCAATAAGAGTTGGTATCGTAAAATTTTTGTTCTACAAATTATACCTTTGTGAATCTAATCAATTATCATATTTTACCCAAACAAAAAATTATAAATATTATTTTGTTCTTTCTTAGAATTTTTCCACTCTATAAATATTTTGTTCTTATATCTGAAACGGAAAATCGCATAGGAAAGTGAAATATGAAATACTCAGTTAATTAGTATTTGAATAAATGTAGGTAAGCACCAAAAAAAAAAAAAAAAAAATTAAGTTAAAAAAAATACAGGTTGTTTATAGTGATTTTTGTGTATATTCCTACACCATCTGTTTCTTTATGCATCTTAATGGATTTTCTGCTCTATTTCCTTTTTCATTCTACCTTTTGTAGTTAAAGCACATGAAGCAAAATCTGCCTTTTTTTACAGTGAATGTGATTCAAATGTATGTTAACAGCATTGAGGTGGGGGCTGAACAGGCCTAAATTTTTTTCACCATAGTTAAAGTAGTGAAAATACTCACCCATGTTTTATAAAGTTGCAGGTAAAGGTAATGGTCATTATGGAATGTACTATCCACTGTATGACAACACAGAATTCAGAGTGAAAACTAATATTTTATCAAGAACTTATTTTGAAATAACTAAGATTATTTGTGGGGGTGTTCATATACGATCCCTCTCCCCCGAAATGTTCTACCTCTGCTCCTTGTGATAACTGACAAATGCTGCAGATGAAAGCATTTATCGAGATATCATTTCAATATGAAGTTGCAAAATGTTTTGTTTACGTTATTTAGTAAGGTGTCTTTACAATACATAACCACAGCATAAAAGTATGTTTTGTAATTGTAACACATACGAATATATGATCACTAAATGAAGAATCTGTTCTCCACAATATTTAAGTTTCTAACTGTGATTGTCCACAAAAAAAAAAAAAAAAAATTGCAAAAATTGCAGTACAAATAGAAAATTTTACAGTGTAAAAGTTCTGTATTTTTTTTTTCATTTATTTAAATTTAAAAATCATGTGTTATGCAAAAGGATTTTTGGTACAACTGCAACATAATTTTAGTAATAGCAGTTCTCTATCTCTCTCTCTCTCTCTCTCAAATATTTGCTGGGATTTCATTCAGCCCACTTTGTTGAAAATTTAAAAACTGGAAGCTCAAAGGAATGAAAATCAAGATTATTTTATGATCTATCAAACATAAAAAGGCTGTATAAGCAATTTTGTTTAAAAATTTTTTTAATGTTCTTACTTCAGTGTTTTTAAGAGAAAATTTTAAACAAATATAAATATTGGGTCCAAAATTGGGAGCTTCTCCAGCGCAGTTACATACATACCTAACTAAACTAGTGATTTAAGCCTGGCTATTCGCTCTTTCCATGTCGATTAAGTGAGTTTGCCACGATATTTAAATATCTGGAAATTTCTTACTGTGATTGTCTACAACAGAAAAACCGCAGTACAATTTTTCTGCAGTAAAATCTTGGCATGGGCTGAAGAAAAATTTTCTGCAACACTCAATTCAATTTAAAGATGAATGGGTGTACTTTTTTTACCCCCCACCCCTCCCCGCCCTCCAGTACTATCCTTGCCACTGTTTCTAGAGCAACTGCAGTTTTTGTTTTGTTTCTTAAATAAAAAAAGTTATTTTTAAATGTGATATAAATAATACTGAAGAACTACAACTAAACGGGCCCATTTGCAAATATTTTCCCGGGCCCTTTTGCGACCGCCAATCCGGCCCAGATTCAAATCATTGTGACATCATCAGAGTTCTGACAGTCAAAAAACCTCTGCTTCCTACACATACGTATATTGTGCAATACATATATGCTCAACTGAGGATTCCTTGCAGAAAGAGCTTGATTTTCTTAATTGAATTGCAGCACACAGAGGATATTAGCCCTTCTATTATAGACAAAGCTATCCAAAAATTTAGGAAACCGAAGCCTGTCTGCTCACTCACACCAATAGATCTCCCAGTATGAGAGAACTGGATTGTTTTCCCATTTGCTCCTCAGATTTGCTTCAGAATTTGAAAAATTCTCAATTTTTTTAATTTCAGAGTTGTTTTCAAACCTCTAAAAAAGGTGCATTTTTGTGGATCAAAAGACTGTCAAGGACATAAATTCTTGAGGAATTTATCAGATCCCTTGTGAATGTGGACTTTTATATATAGGACTGAGCTGTGCAGGGCTTTGTTTCTGTGCGAAGGAACACAAGACTTACGGAACTGTGAACTGAAGAAGTCATCTTTAGCCCAACTTTGTCACAAAAATAACTGTAAATTTGCAGAAATTATAAGAATTTATCTAGATAAATCCCATAAAAAAGTTAACTAGTCTGAATATAATAATCTAGGAAGCCACAGAACAAAGATAAGTTTGATTTACAGATTAAAAACTGCATATGGGTCGGACATGTGGCAAGCGATCAAGAAAGTCCAACATGCAAGAGTTAAGATGGAAAAATCGGTAGCTCAAATCAAGTTCCTCAAGAAATGTAAGGTAACAGATTTTATTCCAAATTCATTTAAACTTGGAAAACCATTCAAAGAATTACTTTCCAACAGCTTTGTGAATGCTGTAGAGCATATAGAAGCCTAGCGTTTTTTAAAAGAATTAATCAAGAGAATGAAGAGAAATTTTCAAGTATCTTAAGTGAAGCATATAAGCTAGAGTTAGAGGAGTGGTTGAATATTGGAATAAGAGACAAAAATAAAAAAAAAATTAACCAACCTGAAGAAAAAAGAAGAAAAATTTCTAAAGGAAGTTAACACAAATAAGGTCTGAGAAAATAAAGTACTAAAACATGTTAAAGATAATTCCTCTGCAGGTGTGAGCAAAGATTTATTAAATATTTTAAATAAAGGTTTAAATTATAATCTGACAAAGGAAAATTTTAATCCAGAAAAAATAGTTATGGAATTGGAGAGTATATGCAGCACTTTGGAAAAAGATGACAAATTTAAAGCAGATCTCCTCAGGAATGATTACCACAACAGCCTAACAAAGTACCTTAAGCAAGTAAAAATTCCCCAAAAGAACTTTGAAATCAACCAATTAAGAGCCTTAAACCAATTAAAAAAAAAAAGAACATTTAGTGGCTTTGAAAACCGACAAAAGTAAGTTAATTACAATTATGGATAAAGAAGACGATCGAAAGAAAATAGAAGAAGAGTTAAAAAAGCCCATTTATGAGGAGATACTAGACAACCCATTACCTGAATTAATTAAAAAAGTTACAAAGCTTATTTCAGTACAAAAGAAAAAAGGCCAACTTTCCCAGATAATTTTAAAAAGTTCTCAAAATTGCAATTCAGGTTACCTCAGCTATATGGAATAGTAAAATTACACAAGATTAACCACCCAATTAGGCCAATTATAGATTCAAAAAGCTCAATACTTTCAAATCTGAACTATTTACTTAAGTCACACCTTCAAGATTATTAGAAGAAACTCTTTCCATTATAAAAAACTCCTCAACCCTAAAATATAAATTAGAGCAGCTTCCAACCCTAGATTCTCCTATTTTAGGTAGCCTAGACATAGTATCTATGTACACTAGCATTCATTTAGATCAGCTATTAGAATTTTTAGCAGATGACCTGGCAGACAAAATTGTTTTTCATAATCAAGCAAAGAATTTACTTGGGATTTTTGAAATGCAGATTTTCTCCTTAAAAAACAACTATTTTCAATTTGAGAAAAGATTTTTCCTCCAAAAGTCTGGATTAGCAACGGGCTTCCCACTCTCCCCACTTTTGGCAAATTACTATGTAGGAAAGCTGGAAGAAAAGATACTGATTCAGCCCTCATACTTTTGTCTTTATCACAGATATATGGATGATATCGTATTCATTTTAGATAGCAAGGATGAAAATCTTCCAGAAAAAATTCTAAGGTGCTTTAATGAATTAGATTATTCCCTTAAGTTCACTTTGGAGGTTCAAACTGAAGGAAAATAAAACCTTGGATTTGACCATCTACGTCCAGGAAGATAAGTTCCTCACAAAAATGTACAAAAAACCTTTGGATACAAACAAAATACTAGATTTTAACTCCTCTCATCCATATTCAATAAAAAAAAATGTTGCAAACCAATGTTTAGAAAAAATAAATAATTTGGTCTCCTCAGAAGATATGAAAAAACCCACATGGATGATCTGGAAGTAATGCTAACAGAAAATAACTACCCAAAAAAGGAAATAGATAAGTTACTCAAACAAGCAAAGCAAAAATAATACAAGCAAGCAGGATTTCAGGTTCACAAGAAAAATTATGTATCAAAAAGGTTTGTTTGAATCTTTAAAGAGAATAAGCAGTAAATATGATATTAGATTAGCTCCCAGTTTAGACAACAAGCTAAAAAAAATTTGCCCTAGCTTGGTTAAAAAAGAAGAAAACTTGTTAAAAATGCAAGGAGTCATTTATAAAGTAACTTGCAGCTGTGGAAAATACTACATAGGAGAAACAGGTCGTAGGCTGGAAACTCATATCGCGGAACACAAGGCAGCAATAAAAAATTGTTCAAACAAGACAGGATTAGACAGACACGTTAGAGAAACCGGACACCGTATGGACTGGGACTCTTTGACTGTTATTGGACATCAATCCAACTTCAGGAAGCAAAAATTGAAAGAGGGACTTGAAATTGGAAAATACCAGAACTTCATCATTATTGACTGTAAGGGGTTTTCACTGCCTAACATCTGGCAAGACATTTTGCAAAATCACTGTAACCGTCAAGAACTTCATCATTAAAATACCAGAACTTCATCATTAATGACTGTAAGGGGTTTTCACTGCCTAACATCTGGCAAGACATTTTGCAAAATCACTGTAACCGTCAAGAACTTCATCATTAAAATACCAGAACTTCATCATTAATGACTGTAAGGGGTTTTCACTGCCTAACATCTGGCAAGACATTTTGCAAAATCGCCGTAACTGAAGACCACGACGGAGATTGAACGAAAGACTGCCTGATGAACGAGAGGAGTTCTCTCCGAAAATTTGCAGAAATTATAAGAATTTACCTAGATAAATCCTATAAAAAAGTTAACTAGTCTGAATATAATAATCTAGGAAGCCACAGAACAAAGATGAGTTTGATTTACAGATAAATTTTTGTTTGAAAACGCTACGCTTATTGATAAAACTGATTTGACTATCAAGCTTAACATATATTAGAAGCCTCCCACATATACCGCAACTCTTCAGGGCTTGCCAACAACATGACTTTTACTCCATTTATTTCAAGCGTGTAGAAACAACTCACAAAATCCGTGACCATCAGAACTCTGACGATGTCACAACGATTTGCATGTTTATGTTCCGTTTGTTGTGTTGAAGCTGAGCCAAATGCTCTGTAAAACTATGGTAGATGTTAAAATAAACATTTAATTGTGAATAAATGTTGCTATTTCATTCAAATCAACAGTATGTTAAATTACACCACAATGGATGACCTCACACATGCTCGGGGGCACAGCAGCAAAAAATGACCATGTCGAAAGAAGGCACCAGAGGCAATTTAGCCTTGAATGCCACTACACCAAGTACCGGGAACGGCTAATGGGGGAAGTGATTGCTACTGATGATGACTCTGAAAATGAGGAGCTCGAAATGCATATTTCAAACATAGTCATGAGACTGTGATTATTCTTGCTTCCCTTTATGTGATTTTACCTTGTTCATTTCATTCTATTATGGATATACACTATAGTGTGGAAGAAATACTCTTCTCATAATATGTGGATACTTGGGACTTTGTCATCCTTAGCATGCTGGAATGGTAATCAGGAGATGCAGGCTCGATTCCCACTCCAGGACAATGAAATTTTCAAGTTTTCTCAGGTGATTAATATTACTTGAGAACAGTAAAATACAATCAATTCAGATATGTTTGATTGCTGTGTTAATTATCATGACTTTTATGGATAAGTTTAACTTGCTGCCCCGGTTGCGCAGTGGTCTAAGGCGATGGCTTCTGATCATTTGATCAATATGGGTCCGGGTTCGAATCCTGGTGAGGCATGGATGTTGTGTTCATTTTACGGCACTGGCTCTCTCCCTTCCCTGGAACCAGTGACCCTATATTAGGGACGGGCGACCGCTCATAGCCCATTGAGTTGCTCACGGTGGTCGTTAAACCTCCAATCATAAAAAAAAAAAAAAAAATACTTTGTTCATTTCCTCGTTTGTTTTTTAGAATATCAACGTCTTTTAACAACTTCAAAAATTCAATTAGCGAACATAGCCAAAGAGACTGATGATTCTTGCTTCCTTTATGTGATTTTACTTTGTTCATTTTTAGAATATTGATGTCTTTTAACAACAAAAATTCAATTCAGGTTCCTATTTGATGACGAGGAACAGTCCACCAATTAAGTACTAAATAGTAACACTGTACTAGTGATCCGATTTATTGGCATAGGAAGTAGACACATTAGCGTTTCCAAGCTTTCACACATCAACCAGATGGCTTTTTCAAGAAAGTTAGACAGTCTGTCTAACTTCATTGGAAACGCTAATGTGTCTACTTCCTACGCCAATAAATTGGATCACTAGTACAGTGTTACTATTTAGTACAGGTTCCTATTATTCCTTTCATTTTTGAATTCTTGCTAAACTGAAAAAATATGTCTTATAGTGCGCAGCACAGTGTCTGTCATTCAAGACCTTCGTGAAGGAACTGCAAATTAGTGAGAACTTTGACAATGACAAGAGCAATATGGAGTGGGAAGCAGAGTTTGCCGAAAAGGAAATTTAAAGTATTTTTACTTCTTTGAAAAAATGTAGGGAGTAATTTTTAAAAGTGGGGAGTATTTTGGAAAAATTAACAGATGAAATAAAAAAATGGTGGCGATTATTAAAAATCAATCCAGATTTTTTTTCATAATAAAAATATTTCCCTACAACTCAATGTATTTAGAATTTAGATCCATTTTGCTTCTTGTTTCAGTAATAATGATAATATGCGTACTTTAGAACAATAACATTAAATTTATCATGTTTTGTAATGACCACATGAAACAGCAATGTGTTCAAGAACTGAATACATTGCACTTTTGAGATTCTTATAGACATATAAAAATATCTAATAAACTTCTCAGCAAGTACCACAGCCACATTTGTCTTTTGTTGACTCTTCAGCTAAGCAGCATCCAGTGCTTAAATTTTCATTTTATTGATATCTTTGTTACCCTTCCCATTTCTTTATTGTCACTTTTTTTTTCTTTCTTTTATGTTATGCCCTTGGATGACAATTTTATCCATCATGCTTAAAAACTTTCAGTCTGTGAGGACCATGAATGCATGATAGCTTTCACTATTTTTGATAAGATAAAGTGTAACTTTGAGAATATTAATACTTTTGAACACCATGCATCAATTCTTATAAACTTTTCAGCTTCATCACTTTTGTTTTCGGACCTCTCCCCTACCCCCTTATCAAGATGAAATGCAAACCTTTTTTGGGGGAGTATTTAAGAAAACAGCGCCCATGTTTGAAACATCATTGGGGAAAAAAATTACAGTTAAGGGAGAAATCTTTGCTATGTCTGATTTCCATTTTCGAACATTTCCCCTCCATTTTCACGGTGAAATACAAATATTTATGAAATAAAATGATATTTAACAACAACTCTAGGCAGAGGAAACATCGCGTTAAAAATAAAATTACGATTACGGAAAAAATCTTCAAGGCGTCTTACTTCCATTTTCGAAAGTTTCAGGTGGAAAGCATCCTTCACCAGTACCAATTACCTCAAAATTTCTGTTCAGTTATGCATTGATCTTGAGAATAACTCAAATTAAGATGGAAGAGGAGAAATTCAATAAGCTAAGGCACTCATGCCTGAAGATTACAGGGGAATTTTTGCGCCGTCGAAATTCTGTTTTTGGAAAATGTTCCTCCAGTTTCAAACTGAAATTTAAATATTTATGGAATAAAATGATATATAACAACAATACTGGGCAGAGGCAACCGTGGGAAAATGAAATTATGATTACGGAAAAAATCTTTATTTTGTTTACTTCCATTTTTGAAAGACGAAATACCGTCCCGAAGCTTATCTTTACATGTTGGTAAAACTCTTCAGAGTGTATTTTACGCGTTTCTCGATGTGTATTTTTACGTGTCGAGAAAAATGCCTGATACATATTTTCACGCGTTGATAAAATTTCGATACGTACTAGACGTGTAATTACACATTTTGACAAACTCTGATAGAAGTTCAATATCAAGCAATGGTATCTAGTGAATATTTGATTTAATTGGATTGACATGCAATAATTATCAACATATATATATCAAAGCAACTCAAGGCTACATCTGGAATACTAAATGCAAGTAACAGAGTCATTAATAGTGAAACAACCTTGAGTTTTTTCACAGGTTATGTGCTTTCTTGATATCAGTCATTGTTTCCTAACAACAGACAGTTTTGTGATAGAATATCTAGGAATGAAATTTGTTGTTCACTACAGCTCCAAAGAACTTTTTCTGCCAAATGTATAGCTGTGATTAGTAAGTTTAGTATTTAACAATGGCTTTTTATCACAGGAAATAAATAGTTACATTATCACAGAGGGTGAGGAGCCAGTCACCTTTCTCACCTATTGTCACTTTTTAAAAAATTAGTCACCTTTTCAAACTTTTTTTGACCATATTGGGAGAAAATGTACAATTTAACAATATAGTTTCAAAAGAAGATGCTGGAAGTTGAAAGATTATTATTGTAAGTATGCCTACAACTATGTGAATATAGTTATTTCTGTACTCCTGTATCCCCCTTATAATTGTAGGAAGGCCTCATAATTAACATGTTCGTGGGCAAGGCAGCATATGCCACTGCACATTCAGTGACATGACATTATGTACCGTCCAACTTTACTTCACACTGTAAGTACAAAGAAGCAAATGCCGACAAAATTGCATGGGGGTTCCAGTTACTTTTAAGTTTACTGTCCTGCTGAGAACATGAATTTTCCATAAATGTCTCTGCATTTTTATTACGGTCCGTGAATGTGTTAAGACCCAATGATGAATGAAGATGAGCTGAGGGACATCTAAATCAATGACACTTTATATAGAGCCACTACCATTTTATCTTTTCATCCTCTGAGAAACTCCATTTGAAAGTGAAATCTTACGGACTGTCATCAAAATATTTTCCTTCGTGTGACAGAATTTTGGAAAGCAGTCACTGTTTTTCATTGTATTCATTGGGTGCATACTTGGCAAAATTTACAGATTTCGACAATAGTTAAATGTTTTCAGAAAGCTGGATTTCCACAAAACACAGAGATGAACGATGAAACTGAAGTTGACAATACCACCCAGAACCTACTAGGAACAATACCTGAAGACATCAGAAACGACCTGCTAAGTGAAGATCAGTTCCCGGCAATAGATTGCAATATCATAGTGCACGAAGACATGGCAGACACAAAAGAGGATATTTTTTCTGATGTGCTGTCAAACATTAAAAATTTTATTTTAGAGCATGTTCATCATACTACACATTGATTTATGATGAAACAACAAATGTTAAAGATAAAAAGGAGCTGCAAACAACCATGGTCAGAAAGCAAATGTGGCATAACGACACGGCACCTCAGAACTTTTTTAGGTAAAGCAGATGGTGAAACATTGCATAAAAAACTATGTGAAGCACTTTCTTTTGAAGACTGCTGTCATTAGAAAAATCAACTAATTTTTCTAAAGTTGATCTCGATGAACTGTTTACAGTTGGTAATCTGCTTCCTCCTGAAGAACTTGTCATTAATGAAAAGGTCACAGACGAGCTTTCTAAACTGAAAGAAAGTGATAAGTTCTGAAGGAAGCTAAAAAGCACTATATTACTGTTTGTAAGCATGTGTTGGAAAAGACTTGCTTATCAAATGTATTGGGTATATAAATAAGTTTTGAGGGATTTACATTCGGTGTCATACTTATTACTGCTCGCATGTATTTTAAGGTGGCAACACTGCGATATCGCAGTACGAGACGCCAGCTGTCAGAGTCGGTATACGACGTTCGATTGAAGTGCGAAGAAGTATTTGTTTTACTCTATGGAAAATGGCAGCTTTCATCCTGACAAAACAGCATTTACAGGAAGTGTTACTGCATTGCTTTATTGTCAAGAATAGTGCTGCCGACAGATATCGCTTAATGTCAGAAATCTATGGTGAACATTCCCCATCCATAAAAACGTGAGTATTGGTTTAGACGATTCAAAAGGAACGATTTGGATGTCAGTGATAAAGAACGTTCTGGACCACCCAAAAAAATTGCTGATGCCAAATTGGAAGCTTTACTCGACGAGGATCCGTGCCAGACCCAAAAAGTACTAGCAGCAGCATTAAATGTTAGTCAACCATGCATTTCACAACGTTTAGCTGCCATGGGAATGGTGCAAAAGAAGGGAATTGTGTTCCACATGCTTTGCAGGAAAGAGACCTTGAACGTCGAAAAACCATTTGCGAATTGCTGCTTCAGAGGCAAAAAGAACTTTTTTTTTTGCATCGAATTATTACTGCCGACGAGAAATGGATATGGTACGATGACCCTAAATGGCAGAAAGCATGGGTGAAGCCAGGTGAACTAGGTCCTTCAACGCTAAAACGCAATATCCATGGTTCAAAGGTAATGCTGTGTATCTGGTGGGACCAGAAGGGTGTGATCCACTATGAACTGCTGAAACCATCAGAAACTATTACTGGTGATCGGTATCGAACCCAATTAATGCATTTAAAACGAGCTCTCACGCAAAAACGGCTGGAATGGAAGAATAGACACAACAAAGTCATCTTGCAGCATGACAATGCAAGACCACGTTTCTCGACCTGCGAAAAAGTACTTAGAAAGATCTGACTGGGAAGTTCTACCCCACCCACCATATTCACCAGATATTGCGCCATCGGATTACCATTTGTTCCGGTTGATGCAGTCAGCACTTTCTGGAGAACGGTTTGGTTCTTATGAAGACATAAAAAAAACTTGGTTGGACAACTGGATCTCTTCCAAGGAACCGGAATTCTTCCTTCGGGTCATATGTTCACTGCCCGAAAGATGGGATAAAGTTGTAGCTTCAGAGGGAGCCTACTTCGATTAATATTAAAATATTGTTTCTGTTCTCCAACAACGTGTTTTGTTCACCTCAAAGCCCCCAAAACTTATTTATATACCCAATATCACTTAAAAATTTTAGACCCAAAAGAAAGAATGAATGATGGTAGCTGCAGAGACATATTAAAATTTGCAAAAATTATGCCATTTCATGTTCAATTGGATTATTTCTTAGATGAGTGGAAAATTTTGCAACTGGAAACAGATGATACAGCATTTGAAAACAAAACTATTGAAACAACATATCTCAACAACATATCTCAAAAAGGGACTCATTATCAAAAGATATAAAGTTTTCAAAGGTTGCAAAAGTCATAAAGGCAGCTCTTACTTTGTCACATGGAAATGCTGACATAGAGAAACGATTTTCCATTTCTAAGCATATATTAGCAGAAAATAAATCAGCAATGACCGAAAGATTTTTGAACAGCATACTAACTGTGAGGGATGCCTTAGAACAATATCCTAATTTTCTTTTTCTATGCATTAATCCAAAACTCATTAAGTACGGACTACAAGCACATTCAAAGTACACTGCCTTTATGGAAGAATGTAAGAGGAAAAAGAAAAGAAAATTAGAAGAAAAGCAAAAAGAAGAACAAAAAAGAGCAAATTATGAAGAAGATATGATAAAGATGGAAAAGATAAAGTTAATCAAATGTGAGACTGCTGCTCTCAATGACAAGAAAAAAAGAACACCTACAAACTTAAGGAGGCAAGAGGAAAACTCTTTGTGGAAGCTTTGGCTAAACTGAAGAAAACATTTGAGAAAAATGATTTAAAGGGAGCAAACTTAGCTGAAGGCATGTTCAAGGGAGTAAAATGTATGCTAACAGAAGAAAGAGTGAGAGAAAAAGAAGTGGAAATCATTCAAAAGAACCTTGAGAAAAGAAAATCAAGTATGATTACGTCTTTTTTTTTTTTTTTTTTTTTTTTGCTAAGATGCCTTGAAAACAGTAAGCCAAACAGTTTTTTCTTTAGAATTGTTTTTCTGGAACATTGAAGAGAATTGTGCATCATTAGATTTTCAGAATTTTGTGTGATATTTTTTCTGTAAAATTATATAATGGCAATAAAATGGCCATACCCCATACAGGACCGCAATAAAGAGATTTATTGTGATTTTATGTGGCCTTTTTTTGGTAGGGGAGCATAAAAAAAATAGAAAATTCTTTTTTCGTAACTATGTGTGTTGTATGGTATTATGCACATTAGTATACAATGTTACTTATTACTGTTTCACACATTGTATTGACATGTTCCGTAAGACGATTCAAAACTTGCCTTATGGAGCATGTCAAAAATTGGAACAGGAGAGAGGTGAAAACGGCATTAATCCAACACTGCCAAGAGAATGATGTTATCCCAGATTGGGAAAACGTGAAAATCTTAACAACACACAATACACACTAACAAATCCTGATGGCAGAGGCAGTATTGATCAAGAAAACTCGTGGTATAAATTGTAATAACAACACCCCCTACGACCTGCCATATGCATGGAAATTCTTGGTGGAACGTGAGAAGAAAATAAAAAAGAAGATGTCCAAACAAACCCATGACCATAATACGCAGTGATACAACGACCTCTTTGAAAACGCAAACATTGTATGCTACTGAGGATGACTCGCAAAATGAAGAGTTGAAACTAGTTTAGTTAATGAAACTATACAACGTGTGAAACAGTAATAAGTTTGTATACCAATGTGCATAATACCATGCAATTAGCCACGTATTGATGTAGAGCATTTATTGAATATTTGACTCACAAACCACATATATGTGTTGTTTTGTGCTATTGGCAAGAAATTTCTTTTAATCACCTTTTAGTTACCTTTTTAAAAAAATTTGTCACCTTTCTCACCTTTTTCAAAGGTTGCCCTAGCTCCTCACCCTGTTATTATTGAAGAAAATATATTTTTTGAAAATATTTTTTATTTTTAGCAAATATTTTTGTTTTTAGCTCCTAAAAATATGTTTCCTTATCATGAAGGACACACAATCCGCAGATTCCCTAAGCTGGTTTTTTGTTGTTGTTTTGTTTATTTTATTTTTACTTTTCAGTATAGTTTCGTGATTTTACTGTTTTTGTATTGTGGAGTTTTAAGGTATCACTATTGCAAAATTGTTATGGCACTTTTTTTATAAATTGTTGTCTTTCATTATTTTTTTTTTTTTTTTTTTTTTTTTTTTTTTTTTTTTGCAGATAGATTTGCTTTATAGCAAAGCATTTGATGGAAATGGGAAGTGCTGGCTTGAATGAGCATGCTGGTGTTGCCGAATCAATGCATTCTAGTAATGATGAAATTGATAATGTCAGTTCAACAGAAAAACTGAATCTTCAGAGACCCAAATTCTATCCTTGTACTGACTGTGGTCGACAGTTTACATTAAGGGCTTTGGAGATTCACAAACGTTCGTGCACTGAAAAATCTGACTGTTCTTGTAGTGTGTGTAAAACTTCCCTTGTGTCTCACAATGTACATGCAGCCATTTCTGCAAATGATGTTGGTTTTTCAGAGAAGGGCAACAACAGTTGTAAAATCAGTACTGGATCAAATGTTATGAAATACCTTCAGAATGGTAAACTTTTTTATGTCATAAAAAGAAGCCCTGGCATTCAATCTAAAAGTATTGCAGGTCAAAAAACTCCAGATATTCTGAGAGGCATCCAGGAAATAAAATTATGCAAAGCTGTTCATATTGATGGTTGTGTGAAACAGACAGGTATCAGATACGTGGATCATTCATACTCAAATATTGGACCAACATTAGATTTGAGTAGCCTGAGCAATTGCAAAAACATTTCATCTGGCTCCAAACTTGACAAAGCTGATTCTTTGGAGAAAATTAATAATTCTATACAGCCTGATGTCAGGCTTGCATCGAAAATTTTTGTTGTTTACCCTAGCTCTGCTCAAGCAGGCAGTTCTGTAAAAGATGAACAACCCAAAGCTGTTTTTAAGTCTCATGATATCTTACATAATTCTGAATCAGCCGAGAAAAATGATCTTTTTGAAATTGATGAAGCCATAGAAAAACAGAAAGCTTTGAATGCTACTTCTCCAAATCATAATCTCCTCTGCAGTGTCTGTAATACATCCATTTTCTGGGATACTTTTGGAAGTCATATAGTTCATCATTCTCAAATATTGGATAACAAATATTTATTGTGCCCAAAATGTCCCAAGAAGTTTTCAAAACCAGGAATGTTGTTAATTCATTTCCACAAGCACATGTCAGAATTTTCTTTTACATGCAAAGAGTGCAAGATGTCTTTTCAGAACTGCATGGATTTAAAACAACATGGTTTGAATGATCATGGTTATGCTGAATTGCACCCCTTTCATTGTTATATATGTTTGCGTCGCTTTTCCCATTCTCAGACCATAATTAATCACATGCGTTTACATTCAAAAGAAACCCCATTCAAGTGTAATCTCTGTTCACGATCATTCAATCAGATTGGAAACTTACATCGCCACCTAAGTGTGCATCGTGGGGAACGCCCTCATAAATGTCTGGATTGTGATAAGTCATTTGCCGATCCTGCCACTCTGCGGAACCATGTACGTATTCATACTGGTGAAACTCCATTTGTTTGCAAGATCTGCTCTAGAGCATTTACTCAAGTTGGTAACCTCAAAAGGCATATGGCAAGGCATCTACAAGGGCGATCTAGGACAACTGCGCCTGATAGCTATGGTGCTAAGCTTGTTGATTCAAATTCTGAAAATGCTGACTCACATAAAACCTGTACTTCCACTGGAAAAGATAATTCTAGTATCACAGGCCAGGAAGACCTGTCAAATGCAAAACTTAAAGTAACTGAAAAATTCACTGCAGTGACTTCGTCAGATGATAAATCGGTTTCACCCGAAGAACTGGTTGTTGATGAGAGTGGAACTTTTGATGGTTTATCGGATGAAAATTCAGTTTGTAGTGTTGTCTCTACAGTTAGCTCAACTCATGAAAATGATATCTGTAAGAATGATGTGGAAAACATCAACAGATCAGAAAAAAAGTCAAAAAGAAAAAGAACACCACTTTCACCAGAGACTCAAGAAGAAGCAAAACGTGTGTGTGATGAAAGGAATTGGGAGTTGTATCCTTGCCCTGTGTGTGCCAAGGTTTATACTTGGCAACATGATCTTAATATACACTTCAGAATTCATTCTGGAGAGAAGCCCTATGCATGTGATATTTGCCATAAAAGATTTGCACAGAGCGGTGCAGTGCGTACTCATAGGCTGCGCCATCATTCACCTTCTGTGGGCAGCTGATGCTACGCTAATGATTTAAGTTAAACTTTGAAACAAACATTATCATCATACTCAGGTAATTAATTTATTGAACCTGTGCTAGCTACCTTGAAATAATTGAAAAGTTTTTGTATATAAGATTACTTTTATTTTGTAAAGCCTATTTTTAATGATACAACTGCATTTACTTCCATTAATCAGTGATAAAAATTGTATACAAATAATGAGTTGCTTCAGTATCCCCATATTATGAATGAGTGTGTGGATTCAATGAAGTGCTAAGGATGCATTTTGCAACTGATTTTGTTATAGTAAAGATTTATTGATGCACTTCATATGTTTGTAAATTCTCATAAATTTGTGTTATGGCTTTAGTGTAAACTATATAGACATTTATAGTAACAGCATATACAAAGTTGAGGTGCTTGCTGAAATAAAAGTTTGTCAAGAAAGTTGTGCAGCTTTAAAGACTGGTTAAAGTTGGCCAACTCGTGTTCGGCCATTTGAAAAATCAGACTGGTTACTGAAGTCATCTGAAAAATCATTAATTACTGAGAAGATGATAGATGATTTTTTTTCCAATAATTTTAATGCCTAATTAAAATTTGATTGTTTTGTTTATAGATCAGTGTAATTAAAAGTAAAAACAATAATTGAGAAATTATTTAATATTGTTTGCCTAGAGAGGTAAAATTATATACAATTGAGTCTTTTTCTTCTTACTTTTATTTAAAATAAAAATAAATATCAGGTCACTTAATCTTTTAAGCATTTTTGACTTTACTACCAATTATGAAATTTTTATTTATTATAACTTTTGTGCATGTATATGTGATCCATTTTTCTTTTCTGTTATCTTTCAGCATTAGTAACCTAAATTCATATTTTCCTTTTGAATCTGAAATACTGAACAAACTTTCTAGATATGAAGTTAAATTAATTCTAGTCTGTTAAAAATTGCATTTTTTGTTTAATTTCATAAATTGTAAGTTTTGTAGAATTCTGTTATCTTTCAGCATTAGTAACCTCAATTCATATTTTCCTTTTGAATCTGAAATACTGAACAAACTTTCTAGATATGAAGTTAAATTAATTTCAGTCTGTTAAAAATTGCATTTTTTGTTTAATTTCATAAATTGTAAGTTTTGTAGAAATGTTATTCTTTATTGTGATTTTTGTTTGTTTAATATAAAATTTGATCCAGATATGTAATCCCTGTAGAATGAAAACCATAGTAAATTTACTTTGCATATTTTTGGAATAGCAATTTTATGCTTGTATTTAAGTATTTTGAATTGTATTTAAAGTGCATTTGTTTGAATCAAGGCATAACTGTGTAGAGTTTATTTTGAAGGAAAGATGATTGTAGCCCATGTTTAATTTCTTGCTGCATGAATCTTCATCTTTTAAAATATTTGTTAAGTGTCATTCACTATTCAGAAAGCAATACATAAAAAGGTGAGTACTGTACTTAGGTGAATTACTGGTTGTGTTTAATCATGCATTAAATTTGCATGGACAGAGAGTACTGTGAAGCAGAGAATATGCAATGCAAGTCATGGGTTTTAAAAACACTTACCTGAAGTAAAGGCTCAGTGTAAAAGATGTCCAAGAATATATATATATTCTTGGGCATCCCAGGGTAATATTGTAAAGGTGCTCTCAGTGGTGTAGCTAGGCTTTTTTGCCGCCCGGGGCAAGGAGACCGGTCGCCCCCCGCCCCTCCCTATCGGCAATTAAGAAGGGACAAAAAAGCGCAAATAAAGGCCCATCCAACGGTCAACATCTTTGATAAATGCAATCCTGCAGACATTTGCGTAAGACCACATCCAGCTAATATTTTACAAGCATTCATTAACATTACAAAATTAAATCACACCATCAAACTAATTAAAATAAAAAAAAACCTGTTTGCTCTGTTTTTTATACATCTATTAATGACAAATGTATGAAACTTACTATTTTATAGATGTTGATATTAGAACTTCTCATAAAAAGTTTAAGATAACAATATATATTTAAAATGAAGCGTTTTACAATTTTACTTTTCTGGCCTTAATTGCTGCGAAGTCGGTTATTATATCACTGTAATCTAAAGAGGAAGCAATGATATTTTCAATTGAAAGTATTGCCAGATTTGATATTCTATCTTGAGACATTGTTGATTGTAGGTAAGACTTAATCAATTTAAGTTTACTGAAAGATCTTTCACAAGATGCCACACACACTGGTAAAGTAGGAAAAATCTGTGAAGCCGTTACTAGTGTTTTGTAGGCTTCTAATCCCATTGAAGAAATGTACTGTAGCAACCCCTTAGGTGTGAAGTCCAGTTGTTCACCGTTATTTTTTGCCCTTTTCAATAATATTATGATGTCTTTTAAGTCACTGAACAATTCTTCACTGTTTAAGTCATTTGGATACAGTTCTGCAAGCACTGTGCACTTAATGCTGATTCGGGGAAGCTGTTCCTTATAAGAAATGTTGCCATCATTTACGTACGCCTCAAATTTGCAAAGGAATCCAAAGCGTTTTTCCAGTTCTGTCATGTTAGAGAAACGGCTTGAAATTTCAGTTGACAGTTTGTCCAAAATTTCTATTAGGGAGCGTCACATTTCTTGCCAAGTGCTTAATGCAGTACCATCAGTATTCTCCCCTAGCATCGTGCGCTTCCTTCTCATCCTTTTTGTGGTACTGACACCCCATTCATTACATATATGCTCTGCCTTAGTAATGACATTATCAGACAGCTCATTCCTCCAATCATTTAATTTCTCCATCAGCATCTCCAAAAGTGCCAATGCTTGTTTAAAGGTGATTCCTTCTGTCTGCAAGATTTTTGGATTTTGTCGATAGCAGAAAGAATATCTGCCCAGAAAAAGAGTAAAATCACAAAGTTGAAGTTTTCTATTGCATTAATTATTAATGCTGTATCTTCCCTCGTATCAATTGTTTCAGTTGGTGTATCTCTCAAATTCTCTAGTGCAGCAATCATTTCATCCAGTTGAGTGGATATTGCTTTTACCGCATCTGCTTTTGAACTCCATCTGGTGTCATAATGTCCTTTTACAGTAATATTTACGAACTCTTTAAGAACCCTCCATCTGTGGGTGGAACAGGAAAAAAATGTAAATAGATGTTCTACTGTACCAAAAAACATCACTGCCTGAACATTCACATGAGCCGCATGAACTCCAACCAAATTAAGTGAATGGTTGTCACAGGGAACAAACACAGCTAATGGATTCAAATCTAAAATTCTCTTTTGAACTCTTGAATTGTTGCTTGATTGTCATATGACTGACCTCTACAATCATTAAAATTCAATCCATCTCTCTTAAGTTTATTTGTAATTGCGTCTGTGATTCCCTCCGCTGTTTTCACTTCTAAAGGAATGAAGTCTATGAAGGCTTCTTTGATATCTACTGAATTTCGTTTAATCTCAACAAATCTGATGATCTGAGACATTTGTTCCACATGCGCAGCATCTGGAGTTGTATCAAATATAATACTGAAGTACCTTGCCTCCTTACATGATAAAATAATAGATTTTCGTACTGTTTCTCCCAACAGGCAAGTTATTTCATTTTGAATAGTGGGTGAAAGATATGATAAACATCTAGATTTACCAGAGACAGAATCCAAATGAGATATCATGACAGGATCAAATTTAGCCAAGTATTTTAGCAAAACCAGAAAGTTGCCAGGATTTTCTAATCGTCAATAATTGACTCTCGATGACCTCTCAGTGCTAAATTTTGTTGTGCAAGAGTTTGCACTGTGGCAATGACCCATTCAAGGATTTCTTTCCACGTTTTAGATTCTTTACTTACTTGTTGCTGAAGATGATCATCAATAAGTCCCCCTTTATTTAAAGATCGCTCCAATTCCTTCCATTCCAAAAATGCAGAGCGATGAGCAGGGCTATTTTCATGATCTTGAATGCGGGGATTTAACTTTCGCCTAGACGAAAACCCATTTTCACTACTGAAACTGCTTCTTTGATAGTTGTTTTGTAGGAACAAAGTGCAATAAAAACAAAACACAGATTTTTTTGTTGGAGAGAAACACATCCAAGTACCGTTTATCTTTGCACCATTTTGCAAGGGTTTTTCAAACCAACTTTTGTTTAAGGACCATCCAGCTTCATCCTCAGGAAAATGGTTGTCCTGGTTCTGCAATTGACATGTGCCTTTATTCACTATTAAATCACGGAAGGATTGAAATATCTCGGCTGGCCAAGCTCCCATATCTTGTAGAGCAGCATGATCTACATTGTCTCCAGTAATGTTTTGTCCTTCATCGTCTTTAACTTCAAGATTACAAGGTAAAACATCATCCATGTTACTGACACCAACAGAATCTGACAACTGCACTTTGGCGCTTTCACAATATAAAACATTCACATCGTTATCCTCACTATGTTCATCAAAAACCTCGTTGCTAACTACATCCATTTCCTGACCAGAATTTGATTCCTTACTCTCTGGAATATTTTAACACTGATATTTCGATTTTCCTTGAATAAAAGTCTTCATAAACTCTTTGGAGCTTGCCGTAGTTCTTAATCTTGCTTCCCTCTTCTTCGGAAACTGGGCGCCGCTGGGTTTAGTTCATTTTATTGTTTTGTAGCACAAGACGTTAATTTAAAATTTAAGCGGACTGAAGACTAACCAACAAGCAACAACAACTGGTGATTAACGTGACTCGGTAGACATTCGTTATGTATGTGACTGTAAGGGTTGACTCACACTCGCAGACTGACAGTTAAAGTGAGGGTGAGTAGCACGCTTTACGGTGGCAGAAACTTAAAAAACACTGAGGGAGCAACGCCCGAAAGTATCCGAGTCTCTTCGGCCTTCTTGAACCACGACTGGAAGCTGTGAATAACTTTCAAGGTCAGAGCACTGCGAAGAATCTCACTGACCTTGGCCTTACCCAGGGAGAGAGAAGCTTCTACTTACATTGCAATATCGAAAAATTAAGTTCCTAGTCGTAACAATCAATTTCTTCAACAAAATAATGTTTGCAGATTACCAAATGAAAAAAAATTGGGGGGCAGCCTACCGCTTATTTTGCCGCCCCCACCGCTATTGTGCCCCCCCCCCCAGCTACGCCTCTGGCTGCTTTAATATAGATAGCATATCTTGATTCTGTAGTAGTGTTTACTTGTCAATGTTAACATGCTTGGTTTTGTGGGATGTTCCAACTACTGTGGCATGAGATGTGTTCTGTTAAAAAATTAGGGTATTAGAGTATTAGAACAAAGGTACTTACATATGCCATAAAAGTTTAAAAGTGTATCTTTTATGTATATACCAGGTCGTTTGGAAAATAATAGTCGATTTGGATGGTAAAAATGAAAGAAACATACCTCATAGCACACAACCTTGTTTTATTTGAAATAGGTGCCTTCAGCAGCTACCCACCCCTCCCAGCCAGTCCGGAAGGAATTAGGCTTCCTGGATGCAAGCAAGTCCTGTAATGCAATTTCGGCCTTCTCTTAGTTTCTGAAGGGTCCTGTCCTTGAGGTAGTTGCTAAAATACGTGAACAGGTGGAAATTGGTAGATACCAAGTCAGGTGAGTAGCCTGGATGTGGGTGGGTTTTGAACCACCTTAGTTCGTGTAGTTTCTGTTTCGTCATTCGTGACACGTGTGGTCTCGCATGGGAAGGATAGGACCCTTCCTGTTCACCAAGGATGGCTATTGGGAACACAACTTCTGGTGCATTCAGTCAATTTCTTTACAGTATGTGGCTAAGGTAATGCTTTCACCAGCATTCAAGAACCTGTAGTAATGACACAGTGAACAGTCCACCACATTGTCAACAAAACCTTCTTTGGCATCAGTCTTGGTTTAGGATGTTGTTTTGATGGTTCACCATGGTTCAGCCGCTGCCCAGATTGCTTATATTTGTCATATAGCACCCACTTTTCATCACAGGTTGCAATGCTATCAAGTATGAGCTCCTTTTTTTCCGAAGCAGGAAGTTACTGCACATCTCAAACCGTTGTTGTTTCTGATGCTCCATCAGTTTATGTGGGACCCACATATCGAGCTTCTTGATCTTACCAATTTGGTGGAGATGTTCAGAAATGGTTGACACCGACACATTGTACTGTTTGGCGAGTTCTCTGACTGTGGTGCAAGGATTTGCCGTAAGAGTGTCGTTATGAATGACGGAACGTCATTCTCGGCCCATCTCCTCTTGTAGACTCGTGTCACCAGAACAAAACTTTTCAAACCACCAATGAACAGTACATTCAGATGTTGCCTCCTCGCCCCATGCCTTTACCACATTGTGTTAGGTTTGTGCCACATTACCACCCAATTTGAACTCATGAAGCTGAATCACCCACAACTCACTCTTTCTTAACATGTTGTACAGACCACTCTCACACGAATAGCAACAACTGAAGCTCAACTGATTAAGGTGCGTACGTGGTGTCTGAGTCACCCTTCAACTAGTATGAATGGCACTGCAAGCATGTTGGTCTGCAAGCATTGTGGGCAAGTTGAATGTGGCACCTCAGAAAATCAGCCATTAATATGTCATCTGTATTAAAGCAGCTGTATAAAATTACTCTGGGATGTCCAATATATACAGTGATTAGAAGAAGTGCTGCTACTTTTATAGTAATGTTGTATGTAGCATTGCTACAAATAGAAAAATATAGTTGTAGCAGTAGCTAGCTACTGCTACAACTGCATTCTTGAAAAAGCGGCTAGCTAGAGTTGCAACTACTTTTTTTTTTTTTGAAAAGTAGCAACTTTCGCTACTTTTTAGCTACTTTTTTATCTCACGTTTAAGTTGAAGGTGCAAATTTTGAGGAAGGTCGTTATATGCACAGTCTTGCATATAGCATTAAGAGCTAAATACAGAGAAAAATTGCACAAATAATTTAATTTGACATTTACCTCTTTGCTCTGTTTGTCATATGTAACATGTGTCAACATTTTAATCCCAAAGCTGCAGGTTTCTGTAGGTTGAAATGTGTAAAACTACCAATAAAAATGTGTATATTTTGAAGCTTTGATGTTAAATTCTCCATACGGAAAGGTTTCTTGTTGAGATATTAAGTTCAGCCCTACCAGGAAGACTTCTCTGTCATCTGGCTTTTATAGCTTTTTGTACATTTACATTCCATTCTTTCATACTGAACCACTTTGGTTTCCAAGTAGTCTGATGTGTGAACATTAGATCATTCATCCCAGATAGGACTGGTTTCGAGTCTTGGATGAAGCATTCGTTGAAGGTGTATTTGACTGACGGCACTGATTCTTTCCCTTCCCTGGAGCCAGTGGCACTAAACAGGTTTGGGCGACTGCTTATAGTCATTAAATCCGAAACAATTTTTTTTTTTAATCGTGCCTATAAACAAAAACACTGCATTTGCTGAGTTGGTTTTTAGAAGGATGTTAAATTTCATTGTGCAGTATGTATTAGAAACATGTTTCTATGCAAAATGTAAACGGGGAAGATAATCACTTTGTTTTCTTCCCGAAAGCAGTATAATAAAGCATCATCACATACCAATGTTTTATTTCCCTGCTCGTAGGTCTGTGTGTGTGTGTGTGTGTGTGTGTTGGGGAGGGGGGGATTCTCCACATTTACTGAGAGGAAATTTTGCATCCACATTTCCACAAATGTGTTTATGGGTACAGTTTCACCATTTTTGTTATGTGATCTTTTTAAATAGCAAATATATGTGCTCCACAGCCAAAGGGTATGAATAAAAAAATTGTTAACTGTTTGGTTGGCTTTCACAATGTAAGTCAAGTAAAGTGATTAGACACATAGCATACTCAGCCTCTGTTCATCCAAGAAATCCAAAAATGTCAAGTGATTTGAAGAATTTTTCTCAACTTTTTGTTTTTGAAGTAGCATGATTTATAGCATAATTTTCCGCTGCAAGCTAATTTATTTTGTAACATTCTACTGCTACAACTACATTTTCTATTTGTAGCAATGCTGCATGTACAACATTACTGTAAAAGTAGCGTGCTACAGTAGCAATACTATTTCCAATCACTAATAAATATTGGACATCCCAGAGTGATTTTGAAAAGCTGTTTTAATACAGATAACATATCTTGGTTCTGTAGTGTTTACTTGTCAGGGTTAGTATGCCAGGATTTGTGGGATGTTCCAACTACTGTGGCATGAGATGTGTTCTGTTAGAAAATTGGGGTATTGGAATAAAGGTACTTACATATGCCATAAATGTTTAAAAGTATTATGTTTTAATTCCCTGTTCTCCTTCCTTTACTGCATCACACCACTTTTGTACAAATTCTTTAGGAAGGTTATACTTGTAAGGGGATTTCATGCACATCATTCAAAACATGTTTTCATGTGGATAATAATTATGTTTTGATTCAGTACTTGGCATATATATATCTATGCCTAACTTTTAATGATTTGTGTACATAAGTAAATGAACTTCTATGTATAGAAGTATTTTTTATGTATGTTGTTAAGCTCTTTAATAAAACTGTTCAAAAATGATTTGTCATAATTTGATGAATAATAAAGAAAGGGCAAAATATTTTTTTTAAGGAATTTTATATACAATTTTAAATTTCAAATGTGAAAGTAATGCATGCTAAGTTTGATTACCAAAACATTTAGCCTGTTATATTTGCTTGTGAACTATTTGAGGAGAATGTGTGTGTTCAAGGCTTGAAAAATACCATGCCTGAAATGCCCCGGCATGTAAATTATTGACCTCAGCAGGTAAAAATGGAACAGGCAACTAGATTTAAAGAAAATAAAAAGTTTGGAATAGAGAATTTTCTATTCTAGGGAAAAAGATGGTCGTCCTGTGTTTTTCATTTTACTGTAAATCACCAGAAGTAGTTGTGTTATTGCTACGTAGTGAGTGCCAAGGCCAGAATATCACTTCTTTAATTATATTATACTCTAGGTCCAGAAATTAGGGCCATATGTAGTTTTGCTATAGATGTCATTTACAGTTAATGACGGAATGCATGCCTCGGATGAAACTAGCCTTCGATGTTTAGTGACAAAGTGCATAAACTGAAATGAAACAGGAGGATGCACACTGATGGGAAAAAAGCCCTGCTTTATGGGGAGGTTGCAACAACAGAATATTTATTGCACAGCCCCTGGTGGGGTGGAGTTTCTCTGATGTAATTTGAGCGAGTGAGGGAGGGGAGAGTAAAAGTTTCTACCCATGAACTGATAGGGGTACTACTGAAACAAAGGCTAAGTTTCGTTTAAAAACAAGACTGCACAATGCGTTGCACTTAGCCGAAAGAGAAGCGAACATTACCTACTCCTGTACTTAGTTTATATAAGAGAATGGTAGTTTGTGTTAACTGCGGATATTAGTTGTATTTTGTGATGGATATGATATCCAATGTTTTTTTTCGGGGGTGGGGGATCGAGCAATGAGAAAATATCTTACAGTTAGCAATTATGTGAAATTTCTGATCTGTCAGCAGTAGTTACAAATTCGTCTTCCGCATTGCTGAGTGACGTAATTTCAGAATCTACGTCATTGACAAAATGGAAACTAAACTTTACCTCTATGATGTTGTCAGAATTTACATTTAAGCAGATAAAATTTAGTGTACTTTTATGAAATCACCACATGAACTTTTCATCATTTGTTTCTAAACAACAATTGTTGGGATATTTTATGATACAAAATCACATCATCATAATTTTTAACTTAAAAAAAACAAGGCTTCTGTTTTGTCATCTTAAAAAATAAATTTTTCTGGGCATCTAGCTTTTACTTCCTGGACAGGTAAACATTTTCTGCACATGCCCAGCTGGGCATGTAACTTTTCAGATATTTTTTAAGCCCTGGTGTTGGTGGTAAGGGAAGAGGCTTAATGAAAATAACCTGAAATTGCATACCTTGTACCTGCAACAAATAGGTGTTTTAAAATATTTTCAGTCGACTTATATTTTGAGTCACATCAATGCATCATTCTCGTGCATAGATACTGCATGCTCAAGTTGAAATAAACACAGACCTTTCAAGATTAATTGTTAAAATATCAAACAAAGATCTTCGCTCTTTCCACGTTTATAAGTGAGTCATGGAAAAATTCTCATTGGCCGCCACCGGGAGTCGAACCCAGGGCCTTCCAGTTACGCGCCAGATATGCTTCCGCTACACAACAGCGGCCTCGAACTCCTCCAGACTCACACACGCTAACTGCCAAGCCAATTTGGCAGGTTGCTTATTGGAGCCCCGCACAATGCTGGGGATTCACCAAAGATGTAAGCAGCAACTGAAGAAATAATTAGAAGGCGAATGAATAATTAATACAGACATATCCGGCGCGTAACTGAAAGACCCTGGGTTCGACTCCCGGTGGCGGCCAATGAGAATTTTTCCATGACTCACTTTATAGACGTGGAAAGAGCGGAGACCTTTGTTTGATGTTCCTGGTCCACATTAAATGTCTGTATTAATTGTTAAAATATAACATAGATAAGTGTTTTTCAACCTTTTTCTCCTGATGTACCACTTCTCATTTTCTAATTATCTTAATTACCATCAATACCTAAAATTCTAAAGGCTATCAGGGGGAAATAATTTTTAAAGACTGAATTGTATTGTGAAAAATAATGTATTCATGATTAATAACCGAGTAAGTTATACATATTGTATTTTTGAAATGTGAATAGAAGTGACAAAAAATATTAATGAGATACTTGAGCTTGCATCATTGACCAGTTTCTTGATATTGGGCTGAGTTTTGCTCAGTTTTAGCCTCAGGTCGGTGTCCAAATGCAGTCTGTTCTGGTACTTTTTTTTTTTTGACAAAAACAAGCACAGACAATATTTGCTCACACAAATATGTTGTTGAAAAGGGCACCAAGAACTTGATGGTCCTCTCAGCTAGCTTGATGTAGCCACATAATACTTTAATCCAAAAATCAAAAAGAGGAAGTTTCGAAAAGATGTTTTTCAGTCCAGAGTCACCTGAAAGTTCAATGCTGTTCTCTTCCTTCACTTATAAACACTTCAGGCAAAGTATCTCGATCAAAAAATGGATCCCTAGTCCAGTCGTGAGAGTCAATATTTCCCAACAGGTAAGCAGTGAAGTCTTCAGCCAAGTTTTGGCAGTGGTTTCTTATGTTCCATAGTACATCAAGATCAGGTTGAAGCTCATTCTTTAGAACGAAACCTTGAAGGAATGGGAAGAAAGATACATAATCTTTTTTAGCTTCTCTATTTGCAAACTGAAGCTTGCATTTTAGGCATTCACTTTGTCTTGAACAAGAAAGGGAGTGATGTTGTTTCCTTGCAGGCTTTTGTTGAGGTTATTCAGTAAGCTGAAAATATCTGCTAAGTATGCAACTCTACACAGCCACAACTCATCACAAAAGCTATTGCCAAGTGCACAGTTGTCTTTGAAACCACCAAGCAAAATCTGCACTTCTTGCTGCAGTTTAGAAGTCCTGAACAACGCATTTACCCTCGAAAGCCACCATACTTCTGTATGGAGGAGTAACTTTTGTGGTCACTCCCCATTTTATCACATAATATTATTTGAAAATAATCTCATCCTAAGACCTAAGGATTTTATAAAATTCACCATTTTTACCACCTCATCAGGAACAGTTTTCAGGATTGGTGACAGATTTTTGGCCACCAGATGTTCTCTATGTATCCTGCAGTGAGTGAAGTTGGCTTAAAAATCAACTTCATTAATTTTTGTTACTGTGTTTTCCTGTCGTAGAACATGCTCCATCGGTGCAAACTTTCACCCATTTACACCAATCCAGCTTAATATTTATGAAACCATCAATTATCAAACAAATGTCTGGCAGAAGTTGTATGAGCAGTCAGTGGTTCACAGAATAAAAATTCATGAACAGTCTCTCCGTCTTCAAATCTAAAAAAACATATAAGCTGGGCAAACTGGGCAAAATTTGTTGCATTAGTCGACACAACAAACTGGAGAGCAAAGTACTTACTACACTTCAGTTTTTCAACCATTTGCTCTTAACATTGTCTGCCATGGAACTTATTCTTCATGACACAGTATTATCAGACAGGTATATTGCATCAAGCTGTTTAGCAGCTGATTCTGCCAGGACTGAGGAGACCATGTCCTTCACAGCTAGTAAAACAAATTTTCCCCCAACGGTGTGCAATTTTCCTGCCTGTTCTGTTTGTAGATTAGCTTTAAACTATGCTTCAACTGCCTTCTCATTTACAGTCAAGAAAGATATTTTCCCCTTATTGACGATTGATTCGTGTTCTTTCCACCAAAAAAATTATATACTTTTGTTTTGCAAACTGTCATGCATTGTTTTGAAGTGATGCTGGAGGGGTATGGTTTCATGCAGCCATTGGACAATGTTTCAACACAAATGTTTCAACACAATTATGTCCTCACCCATTTAAGTAAATCCAAATGATAAATATGTAGAGTCATACTTCTGCTTGACAACGGGACTCTGTTTACTTGGCCTTGGGGTAGGTGTATGTGTCGGTGAAGAGCAGCTAAACTACACCTTTCCTGCACTTATTGTTACTATTGCTTGCATAGAATCACATCTTGATGTTTCACTTCATTGTCAGTTCTTGGCCTTTTAGCAGGAGTATCCATTGCACAACACAACTTTAGTATGTCATGCTGAGGAACAACAGAAAACTGACTGACAGAGAGAGGAGCTTGCTTAAATACTATGAGAGGAGGATCAAACCAGTTGAATGTTCCAGAATTGTCGAGAGTCTCATAGTTTGCACAGCCTTACTGTTGCAGGCGTATGAACAATTTGGCAGCAAATGACATGGAGCTCTCTCCACCCATGAGCTAGAGTAGGGTTCAAAGTGGAAGTACGTGTGATGCTCGTAATAGGATTTTTCAAAGCAATTTTAAGAAAGCATACTGGAATACAATGTTAGAGTGATAGTCTTTTTACATACTTTGTGAAACAGTTATTTATCCTAATAGAGCCCATTTCCAGTGTAATTTTTAAACTTTATTCATGTTTTAAAATTTTACCCACCCTCCTCTTCTCATGCCCACTTCACTTGTGTCGCGGTTGAAAATTGCTGACATGGATCATTCCTTAGTGACAGGTGGCTGACACTTTTTAAAAAATAAATTACATTTTTCTGGGAGAGTGTCCCTCGTATATGGACTTAAGATGCACACTTGTTGTGTTAGAAATACTACCTTCCTGAAGATGTTCATCAGACTCTCCAAACTAATTGTACGGAAGTGTCTTCACTTTTTATAGTTACATTCTAAACCCAGCAGAGATACAAATTTCCTTCAAAAAGGATTAAATTGGTAAAATTCTGAGCTACAAAACCAACCTCTGAAAATTCATAGTCATTTGTATTATGTAAATTGTGAGAATTAGGTTGAAGTTACAAATTTATTAAATATAAAGCCTTATAACTTTTAAATGTGTATTTACTGACTACAACAAAACATTGTTATGTGGTATTCGTATTTGCAGATCTGTAAAAAAAAAAAACAAAAAAAAAACAGTTGTTTGTGAAAAAAACCATGTCCTTTCTGCTAAAGAGCAACTCTGTAACCACATTAAAAAAATGGAGGTGATAGTACGTTTGCTACGTTTGAAGGCTTGTTATCATAAAGGAGATAGTATTTTAAAATTTCAAAATTCATGACAGTAAACTTTTACCAAATGTGAAAACATTCTATAAGTCTTATCTTGTGTTTCATTTTTTTTATGAGCCACAATGTGTAGAAAATATGGGGGGGATGTAATGGACCAGTAAACATTTTCCAGCAAGTCTTTCATTTGTTGCTAATATACAGTTGAACCCTCATATAACGAGCTCAGATATAAGGAAGGTTTATATATAACGATGTCTTTGCAGTTCCCTGAATTTTCAATGCCATCGTAATGTTATTTCAACTGGATATTACGAACAGCAGTTTTGTCCAAAATCATATATAACGAAGTTTTTGCCTTTTTCCCATTCAACATTTCTCCTGCGGGAGAGTAGCCATTTCCTTTTTTTCTTCTTCAGGATATCTTGAGACCTCTGACTCAGTGAAATGCCCGAAGACTAGCCAGGCGGTGTTGGAATCCCCCACTTTGCCTTAATCCTCCTTCACTGGAGGGACCCCTACTTCATCACCCCAAGAGCTTAGAGGGTAAATGATCTGTTTCCCAGCTTGAGACCAGAAGGGGGAATGCGACAAAGGATCAGGAGGTGGGGTGTTGGGGAATCATGCCAGAGGTTTTCCAATGCCAGCGTCTTCGTTTTGGGGCTGTATGTTAAATTGTTCGGATGGACCAGATAGGCAGATGTTTGTCTTAATCGCACTTCTGCAGTTCCTAAGCGGGCGCATCTGATGGTTTAAAGCTTTGAAAGCAGCAATTTTTCTTATAAATTTGTTCGTTAGAATGCATCAGCACAAGCTGGCAAATCATGTCAGTTGTTAAACGAAAAACACTGAGTTTAAGTGAAAAAATTGAAGCAATCAATTTGGTGGAGAAAGGGAAAAAGAAGTGCGACGTAGCCAAAACATTTGGCATTCCGACAAATTCACCATCCACAATTTTTAAAAATAAGGATGGTTTGAAACGAAAGTTCTTGAAAGGTTCTTTTAGCCATGATAAAAAATGATTTCATGAAGGTCTTTATGCAGACATGGAAGCAGCACTGTTAAAGTGGTTCCAAGAAGTGAGAAGCAAAAATGTTGCAGTCTCTGGCCCTTTGCTGAAGGAAAAAGCATTAGATTTTGCCCGACTTCTAGGAAAACCTGATTTTTAGCTAAGCAATGGTTGGCTTCAAAGTTTTAAAGAGCGTCATGGAATTATATTTAAGTCCATTTGCGGAGAGAGTGCTTCCGTGGATGATGAAACAACCCAAAAGTGGCTGGAATCAAGTGAAACCTTAATTTCGCAGTATGAAGCTTGCGATGTTTACAATGCTGATGAAACTGGTGTTTTTTTATCAGTTATTGCCAGAAAAAACCTTAGCTTTCAAAGGTGAAAAATGTTCTGGTGGGAAAAACTCAAAACTCCGTTTAACTGTATTGCTGTGTGCAAATATAGATGGATCCTATAAATAGGAACTTTTCGTAATCAGGAAAACAAAAAATCCCAGATGCTTCAAGAAAGGTGAAAAATTACCAGTAAATTACAGAGCTAATAAGAAAGTGTGGATGATATCGGAATTCTTTACAGAATGATTGAAACAATTTGACTACGAAATGACAGAAAAATAGGAAAGTTCTGCTACTCATCGATAATTGTGCAGCACATTCGTGTAACATAGTGTTAACGTCTACAAATGTACATCGGTTTCCACCAAACACTACATCAAAACTTCAGCCCATGAATCAGGGTGTTATAAAAAACCTAAAACTTCATTACCACAAAATTTTACTCAGAAAAATTCTTATTAACGTGGAAAAGAGGCAACCAACTGTCATCGATGTTCGAATGGCATGTGATATGCTATCTAATGCTTGGACTACCGTAACTGATGTAACCATAAAAAAATTGTTGGAAACATGCTGGTTTTGGTATTTCAGTAGTAAATGAAGACACAGTGGTTACTATTAAAGACGAAACATGGAATCATCTGAGTGCAAAAGGGCTCATTTCATCGGATTTATCTTTTCCAGATTATCTGCTGGCTGACGATGACATCTCAACGGAATCTCAAAATACAGATCAGGACATCGTTGATGGCCTGTTGAACTCTCAGTATGACACGTCCACTGATGAGGAGGAAGAATACGCAGAAGTTAAAAAAGTATCAAATGCGGTGGCAATTGAAAGTCTTGATAATTGCGTGCTTTTTTTGTGTCAAAAAATCTGTTTTGTTCAGCATTGTTGGATCAAATAGAAAAACAGCTGTCTACAGCAATTGTTCAATCCCAAAAACAGACAACTCTGGATAGTTACTTCCAGAAGTGTGAATGAAAAATTAAAGGTAAATGTTTCAATTATTGTACTTCTGCTTTCTAATACATACATACTATAGTAGTATACTGTATGTGCTTTTTTACATAACTTTTGCTCGTTAGCTGATACATTTAAGGCAAAATCGGATAAAACGAAGTTTGCATATAATGAACTTTTTCTTAACTCCCTTCAACTTCCTTATAAACTGTTTCGACTGTATAATAAAAATTAATGTCAGAAACAGTACTATCAAAACAAGAGTCATGTTTTGTTAAAGACCATCACATTAAAAGACAACTGGAATAATAGCTGATCCAGTGTGGTTACACTTGAGAGCAATAAAAATATCAGAAACATTTATTTTAAGAATGTCAGAAACAGTACTAATCAAAACAAGGGTCAAATTTTGTTAAAAACATCACATCAAAAGACATTATTTTGTACATACATTTAACAGAGTTGCCAGCCGACCGGGAAAAATCAGGAAAAATATTTTTTTTTTACAAAACCCTGGAAAAGCGAGGGAAAATTAAACTGATAATTTTTTGCGTAATTCGTATGCAGTTACCAGGGATGGGAATTCTGCACTAGAGTGCACCAAAAAAAAAAAAAATATTGCGCCATCTTGCTACAAAAGGCAGAATGTGCGCCAGAATCGTCATGCTCCATCCTCACGTCGGTACTTCGGTACACTACATTCTCCGTTGATTCAGTGATTTCAAGTACTGTACTAAGGGTTTTATGTAGTTACTATGGAAATCGTCGATCCGCTACAGACTACAGGAAACATTGAGTATGCTATGGAAATTGTCGGTCCGCTACTGACAACGAAAAACGTAGAGTATGCAGTGGGAAATCAAAAATTTCAGTAAGCAATAAAACAAACAAAACAACAACAAAAAATCCAGCAATTAATTCAAGTGTACAATGATAGCTTTGTTAGCACGTCTTTTGTGAAAAAAAAAGATTGTACTTCTGTTATCGATTTGTCTGTCCGGCTGTAGAACCATATCTCTGCAACTATTAGTCCGATTTGAAAAATTCTTTTTGCATTGGAAAGCCTGAAATATGCGAATAATGATCCTTTATTTAGTTGGTTTTTTTTCACGATGTACAATTTCGCCGCTAGAGGGCGTAAATGTAGATGATAAATTCAAAAGAAATTTTATTCCATATATTTGCTTCTAATCGTCCAATTGAAAAAAATTTTTTGTTCTTTCAATTCCATTTTTGTCAAAGTATTTTAGGTATAGTTACTTTTTCAAGTTACACATAGATTTTCCGCTAGGGGCGTAAAAGTAAATTACGTTTTCCCCAATATCTCTTCTAAAATTCCGATTTGAAATTTTTTTTCAGCGGATACAGCTCCTGATGGAAAATCTGTTACATATAATTTCTAATTTTTGGTAAAGAATGGTTTGGCCATCAGGGGGCATAAGTGTTAATTTTTGCTTCTGATGTATTTGCCATAAAATCTGAGCTAAAAAATCTCGGATTGAAAATTTTCGTTCGTAGACTGATGCCACTCACGTCAATAAACTTTTTCAGGATATTTTCTTAAAATATTGCATGGTTGCACCGCCAGGGGGCATAGATGTATATCTTATTTTTGTCAATATCTCTGCTTTTAATGGTCCGATTTGAAAAAAGACTTTTTTCATCAGATGTAGTTTCCAGTGTGACATGTTTTTAATATAATTTCAAAATTTTCAAGTAATTCATACTTTCCGCTAGCGGGCGTAAAGGTAAATTGCGTATCCCCCGATATATCTGCTTGTTAAACTCTGATTTGAAAAATTATTTCTGTAGCTGATACAGCTCCTGATGGGAAATATTTTGCATATAATTTCTAATTGTTATAATATGGTTTGGCCACCAAGGGGCATAAGGGCCAATTTCTGCTTCTGGTGTATTTACAGCAAAATCTGAGCTTCTAAAATCTCGATTGAAACAAATTCTTTTGTGGACCGATATGCTCACTTCTACAAACCTTTTAGGAATATTTTCTTCATAAAATAATGCATGGTTTCTACGCCAGGGGGCATAGATTTACATCTTATTTTTGTCAGTATCTATACTTCTACGAGTCCGATTTAAAAAATTCCTTTGTTTGATGGTGTTTCTGATTCGAAGTGTTTTTCGTATAAATTAAAAATTTTCAAGTAAATCATAGACTTTCCACTAGGGGCGCAAAGGTAAATTGCGTATTCCCCGATATTTCTGTTTCTGAAATTCCGATTTGAAAAATTCTTCCTGTGTCACAGCAGCTCCTGATGGAAAATGTTTTTCATATAGCTTCTAATATTTGGTAAAGAACAATTTGGCCACGAGGGACCATAAGTTTTAATTTCTACTTCTGATGTATTTGCAGCAAAATCTGAGCTCCTGAAAACTCAACTAAATTTTTTTTTTCTTGGACCGATACCGCTTATATCGAAAAACCTTTCAAGAATAGTTACTTCCTAAAATACATGTTTTTCCAGCCAGGGAGCAAGCATAGATGCATATCTTATATTTGTCCATATCTCTGCTTCTTAGAGTCCGATTTGAAAAATACTTTCTTTGTTGGAAAGCTCTTCCATTGTGAAATGTTTCTCATATAAATTAAAATTTCTTTTAACGCACAAGTATGCAACCAGAGGGCTTAAGTTAACGATTCTATTTAGAAGAATATCTACGGGATTAAAAACCCGATTGAAAAACTTCGTTCAGATGCTATTGTTATTTTGATTGGAGGTTTAACGACCACAGTGAGCAACTCAATGGGCTATAAGCAGTCGCCTGTCCCTAATTTAAGGTAACTGGCTCCAGGGAAGGGAGAGAGCCAGTACCGTAAGACAAACACAACATCCATGCCTCACTGGGATTTGAACCCAGACCCCTTTTGTACGAATGATCAGTGCCATCGCTTAGACCACTGCATCACCAGGGCGGCACTATTGTTTTCCATACCAGTTCCATTGACTTTGAATAACTTTGATACATTTAATTTGCGTCAGAACGGATTCAAAAGAAGTGTTCATTACACCCGAAAATTCGGTGTCAACTTTCTTGTTCTTCTTGCATTGAATATATTGCATTATAGATGCGGCATTTAGTATGTATATTATCATGGAGTTATACATGATCTGTAAATTTTACTTGAAATTTTGTGCAAAATTATCTTCTGCAAAACTCAGGGAATTTTTAAAGCCAATATGAGTGGCAACCCTGATTTAAGGTCAAAACTGGACCAACAGGGTCGATGTTAAAGTGGATGGTATTCAGGCATCGTGACGTCACACCATTCGTTCGCGTTTCGTCAGAGCCATTGTCATACTTCATCGAGCCTTAATGTGTGACGCTGCTGTTGCATGTGACGTCATAACAGGGGTCCTAAGATTTGACAGGTTGCAGCTCACAGTGTTTCTCGTATGCAAGAACATTGTATTTGAAGAAGTTTTACACAGAACAATTCGTTCGATAAAAGTGGATTACATTAGGGATTAATCGAAAATTCATAAAAGGTAAGTTCTTTTCCTGTTTTAATTCATAGGCTTCGAACATAATTCATGTATTCGCTTCGTAACACGTGGAGAATCTTAACACGTGAACACATTCATGTATTCGTTTCTTAACAGGTTTATATATCATCAACTGCATTTTAAACTAGGCAGAGTAAATAATTTGTTACATTTTCGAATATAAACATAGCTATTCCCTTTTTAATATCTACAGGACAAACCTGGGTGGGCTATTTATTAGACCATTGAGAGATGTTAGTGCTTACGCAAGTTTGTTTTAAATATTTTTATTGTTTTATTAGATACTTATTTAAGGTTAAGCAGCTATAACTTTGGAAAAGTGTTTGATATTCCATACCTATCCCCAACCGACCGACCAATCCTTGGCATTGGGTTGTTTGCTTTTGTGAAGTGTTTTACTGTTTTTGTATCAGTTTATATCTGAGTGTTGGAGTTTTTTATCTTCGTAGTCTTTTCTATATGGTATTTATCACCCATTCACCATTTGTTAAGCTTCAGGATCATTTCTATTTCTTCATTAAGCGATTACATTATTTGTTTTCCTTCACTTGGCCTCAATTATTTAAACTTTTCACTCAATAAACGTACTTTTGTAACTATTTCGCTGACGGTGTTGGGTTTTTTTATTTTATGCTACATTGATAATTGCTATTTATCCAGATCACTGTTCGCTAATGTTCTAGAGCACCAAGATTTTTATTTTAAGACTAGCGCTTACTATTGCAAAAAAAAAAAAAATTCCATTTTTGGCTTTGATATGGCCCAAAGTTTACTTTTGGTGCTACAGGTTTTGAATGTTGTTGCTGTTAGTTTCCAAATGGCAAGAGTAAGAGACCAATTTTTGTATTTGCTAGTTGATTCTGTACTTTCAAATTTCTCTGAATGATGAAACTTTTCATTTCTAAGCAATTTAATTAGAGAGTCATAAACCAATATTTCACTGACAGATTAATACTTTTAAGATTCAGCCAGTGCTTCCTAATTAGCCTTTCTCTAAATTATGGATTTCTTGTATTATCAATATGTTGAGGGCAACAGATTAAAGGCTAATTCATATATCTACGCTTTGTGGAAAAGCCATACAAACTGTCAATTTTATTGTGCCTTCCTGGTAGAGAATAACATTGGGGTGTGACATCCCCCCAGCAATGTATGTATGATATACAATGGTCAGACAAAGTTAGGGGTATTGTATGAAGTAAAGAATGTATGTATCTGACTCAAATAATATCAGTGAGGCTATGTAACACAAACAAGAGTGTTTACAAAAACATTTTAATGTGCAATTTCTGCACACAACAAAGTAGTACTGCAATATAGACAATATTGTACATTCTATTCACATTGTACATTCACAAAATATATAATTGTGAATTCCCATTTTCCACTCCTTGGAGGCTATTGTTGTCGGAGCTCGCACACCATGTGCTGTGTTGTCATGATGCTAATTTATGCTGATAACTTATCTCCAGTAGTCACAAATTTGCATATCACCATGTTTCCCCTTTGAAACCATAAAAATCCCTAACTTTTGTGACCACTGTATATATATATATTCTCGTATAATTTATAATACATGAATTGTTTTAGTAGAAGTTCAATCTATACATACATACGCTTGAACACCAAATTACGTGGGAGATAGGCAATGTATATTAGGACAAAGTCCTCTATAATACTGTTACACACGTAGTATATGAGTTTCGAATAGACAAGTTGACTTCAATGATAATGGAATATTTATAGTTGAAATTAAGAATATTTCTTTATGTGCAGTATATATACATTTAAATGTTGAAACCTCACATAGGTTATATTTAGTGAGACATAAAAACGGCAATGAAGCAAATGGAGCAACACGTATTGCGCTCACCTTACTCCAGTTTCAATCCTTCTGGCTTGCAATCGATAATGCTTCTTGTCTGGTGTTGTACCACGTCATTAAAGACATTCCACGTTCAAAGTTCAACACAAATATGAACATCAGCATAATTCTACAAGAAGGGGGTGATGAGTTAAAATAATTTTGAGATCACTGTCAAAACTAGATTACGTTGGCGCAGCCAGAATTTTAGCAGTTGAAACATTTCGCTGTTTTATGCCAAGCTGTTATGAAGTATCCAAATTAAAATATTTAAAAACTTTAAAACAATTTAAAAAAGTCAATAAGTCCCACCTTGCTCGTCCGAACATGTTTCTGGCAATACTGTGCCCATCTTCAGCGGTCGGTTGTATGAGACATCCGTATGCATTTATTGTACTGATTACCTCCTTGTCACCAGTCGACTCATTGCTCATTGGTCCTGTATCCCTGCGTAGGTTAATCATGTGATTTACAACTTTTTGCTATTGTTGCACCATCTGGTGTTCTTTCCTGTAATTTCATTATTAATCGTTGTTGGATGAGATATTTTCAACAACGATTAATAATCTTCAACTGAAGAAAAGTATATAAAACTAAATTTGTTGAAAATATCTCATCCAACAACGATTAATAATCTTCAACTGAAGAAAAGTATATAAAACTAAATTTGTTGAAAATATCTCATCCAACAACGATTAATAATGAAATTACAGGAAAGAACACCAGATGGTGCAACAATAGCAAAAAGTTGTAAATCACATGATTAACCTACGCACGGATACAGGACCAATGAGCGATGAGTCGACTGGTGACAAGGAGGTAATCAGTACAATAAAAGCATACGGATGTCTCATACAACCGACCGCTGAAGATGGGCACAGTATTGCCAGAAACATGTTCGGACGAGCGAGGAGGGACTTGTTGACTTTTTTTTAAATTGTTTTAAAGTTTTTAAATCTTTTAATTTGGATACTTCATAACAGCTTGGCATAGTACAGCGAAATGTTTCAACTGCTAAAATTCTGGCTGCGTCAACGTAAGCTAGTTTTGACAGTGATCTCAAAATTATTTTAACTCATCACCCCCTTCTTGTAGAATTATGCTGATGTTCGTATTTGTGTTGAACTTTGAACGTGGAATGTCTTTAATGACGTGGTACAACACCAGACAAGAAGCATGATCGATTGCAAGCCAGAAGGATTGAAACCGGAGTAAGGTGAGCGCAATACGTGTTGCTCCATTTGCTTCGTTGCCGTTTTTATGTCTCACTAAATATAACCTATGTGAGGTTTCAACATTTAAATGTATATATACTGTACATAAAGAAATATTCTTAATTTCAACTATAAATATTCCATTATCATTGAAGTCAACTTGTCTATTCGAAACTCATATACTACGTGTGTAACAGTATTATAGAGGACTTTGTCCTAATATACATTACATGAATTGTGTTCGAAGCTTATGGAAATAATGAAATGAATACATGAAGTGTGTATTTGTTTTGTTAATAACTTTTTGTGACCACCTATGAATTGAAACAGGAAAAGAATTTATACCTTTTAGAAATTTCAGTTAATGTCATGTACAAAAACAAACACAGAAGAGCACAGCACAGTGTCGGAGCCAAACAAACTGGATCGGAAGGCTCTTTTCATAGCTAATTTGCATACAAATTCCTCCAAAAGGTGTTTCACCATACATATTTTATACCTACAATAAAATAAAGTACTTACAATTATTTATAGCCTACGTACTGCGACGCATTTGGACACTCAAGGAGAAACTTAAGAATTGCAATTCCTAAGTACAAGAATTAAACTAGAGACATTATGCTAAACAAACTTCCTCTAATACTAAGACAATCAAGACCAAAAATTAAGTTTAAATTTACAAAATAGTGAAAAACATGATAAACTGCAGTCTCAATGTTTAAAGACCAAATACACAAGTGTTAGAAAAATACAAAGTAACTCACCAAAATAAAATAAGGCTCTTCTTGGTAAAAATACAGAAAAAATTATAGATAAATATAAACTGGGATATAATATGCACATACTGCAGGTGGAACACAAATAGCCTTTAGCTACATTTAAAAGACAAATTAAAAACATGGCTCTGAAAGCACTACTTGATTTATCTCCCAGCATTTCACCTCACTTTTCTAATCTATCAGCAAAGTTTTAAACGTGTCTGAAAAACTGTTATTAATGACAATACAATTGACCCCGTTTTATGTTTCAATACTTCGGATGTTAGTGATATCAAAATACCTACCTTATGTTACCGCCGTTTTTTGTCATACCAGTTAAATCTGAGCAACTGAATTCCCAAGAAAATTGAAACAGCCGCGATGAAGTCACTAAAATGGACTTGTCCACTCAAAACATTTTACAAAGTCCTATCCCTTGTGAACAATAAAAAATATATAATGGTTAGAGATGGTGTTGCAGTAATCACTATGATAGAAATGCTTTCTTTTTTTATAACATTACTCCCTAAAAAAGACAACCCCTTATAACGCTCCGTCAAAAATAAGTGGTAGTAAAATAACTTTTAGGAACAGGAAGTTTTGTGAAGGGGTAATCATGTTATGAAAATGATTTTTTATGGCATTCTAAATAAGATAACCCTTTAATATTTCATTAAAAATAAGGGGAAATAAAATAACTTTTAGGAACTCAACAAATGTTTTCTGAAAAAGCGAAATTCATCATCTACCCCAGCTTCAGTGTTGTGCCCAAGGGGAGACGGGAGAGGTTGGGTGTTAAAACACCCCAAAATTTGGAACCTTTCGATATTTTAAAAACACTATTTTAAAAGGCAATTTTTTGTAAGTATTTAAAATTGTTTTTATATCTCATGACAGCAACTAAGCATGTTTTCTCCATTAAGACGAGGAAGGGGCAAGGAGCTAAGGACCAGAATGTTCCATTGCAATGAAAAGCCAATACATGAGTATACCGAAAGTTTCTGCGGTGACAAGGCAACCATGACTTATTTCAGATTACTCTAAAGCATGCTGAAAAGCAAGGAGTTTTGATTAAAATACCAAGAATCACATTAAAACAAAACCAATGCTGTGATGAAACCCAGAACACTGTTACAGAATTTCAATTTATGTACCATTTTTAGACATGTATATTAGTTTTATTAGTGCTTTGGAAAATAGATTTCTCGCACACAAATCGGTCTTATCTGGATTTCAATCACTTTTCCCAACTTGTTTCTTGCATAGATAAATTGCAAAATATAAGTGGTCAACCATTATGGGGTGATAAGAATACAGGTAATAAGAATATTAATAATATTTCAGTAATATTTATTTGAATATTTTGCATAGATGTTGCATACATTTTAAAATCATAACACATTTAGTTGTATAAAAAATCAGACCCCCCCCCTCCAAAAAAAAAAATTCTGGGCATGCCCTGCCCAGCCTCATGTTGGCATAATCTGACCTTGTGCATGATAACTTATAATATTCTTAGAAACTATAGGAGTTAATTTTGTCATGCTGCTAACAAGCCTTAATAATAAAATTGCATTTGATATTCTCAAAAAAAAAAAAAAAAGGTACTGCTACACCTGTTACCTTGCTCTGGGCATCTCACAATGAGATTTTTTGTCAACAAATTTTTACCTTGCTCTGGGCATCTCACAATGAGATTTTTTGTCAACAAATTTTTCACATAAGGATTATTTGTTGCATTAACTGCTGAATGAATGTGAAGAAACCTTGACAATTGTTAGGTTCATTGAAATATTAACTTTTATTTTACTTTATGCTACAACTTAAAAAAAAAGTAATTGAGTAATTACATTTTGTTTTGCGTAAGACCGAAGTAATTTGTCAGGCTCGTCGAAATATTAACTTTTCTTTCACTTCGTACGAAAACTTTAAAAAATAAATCATTAATTTTGTTTAAATATTTGTATTTCATGCCACGACTTAAGTATTTTTAAATAATTTGCTAATAAAACAACAGCACACTTAATTTATTTTGTGCGGAAAATTTCAAAGTTCTCGTCGGTTAGTATTCTAAGTGAAAACTCAAATAATTTATCACTTTCATCTAAACATTAGCATTTCGTTCACTTTTTGCGACAACTTTCTAAATAATTCGTGAGCTAAATATTAGTGCATTTTATTCCTATTGCAATATCAACTTTCATCGCACAGAAAGTGATTCGCTAAGGTTTTTGCAAATGAATCTACATGATGTAAACAAATGAAGAACACCACGTTAAACGCGACACATCATCCGCTCTGAAAGAAAGCAAGATCCATCTGAGCTGAACGTCAGACCCCTGCTGTGACGTCACTAAAGCTGCATTGAGGCTCGATCAAGTACATATAACGATGGCTCCAGTTTCGTTCGGCTGGGCGCTCAGGAAACTTGTGAGTCACAGATTGTAAACATTCGATATGTTGTATGTAACTCAGTTTTCACTGTAAAAGAATTGTAGTAATGAATAAAGATTTTGTAGAAGTATATATATGGAAAGTATTTGAATTTAAAATTTTGTAACCCAGTGTGAATATTTTTACAGCTGTAGACTGACAGAAATGATATAGAACTGATTCAAAGCTTTAATATGCAAAAAATAATGTAACGCCAAAAAAAGAGATTTCTAAAAGTGAAAAGGGAAAAAACCAATGCCATTAACGAATATATAACAATTATCACATAGAATAAAATGTCAAACACAAAAGCCTAATCTTTTCTTGTTAAAGAAAAGAAGAAAGAGTAAAACATAAAGATCACGTACAACTCATCTTCCTTCTAAATGGTAACAAAAAAAAAAAAAAAAAAAAAAAGCGCAAGAGCAATTCACGAAACATTCGGTGAAACATAAGCAATTACGCTCTAAAGAGCTTAACACGACCCAATTACGATTACGAGTATCCTTAGTTGTTTATGTGAATGCTTTTCGAGCAGCCAATAATAATTCTCTTAATAATTGTTGTTATAGCCTTCAAATAATTGTAACTGCCGCATATTCCAAATCCGATGCCGGCATCCCTTATAACGTTGCAAAGGCTACCATCAGTCCTAGAAAGTAAAAGGTATTCGAGTGGAATTTGCATTGCTGTTGATAGAAATGTGATTAGGTAATCGTAATGGGTAATCTGATGTTAACAGCTTCTTAAGAACAAATTAATTCGTTATTATGGCCTGGTTCGCATGTCAAATAACCACCAGAAAAATGTGAAGTATAAAACGAAGAGGGTTGGCACACAGTGTGCCTGATGAGGAGTCTCAACCAAGGATATATTTTTATGTTTTTGCTCATGTGTATATAAATGTGGTATGTTGGTGAACATTTGCTAGTGCAATGAGGGTGCAGATCCCTTTGGATAATGGACAATGATTTGGAATACTGCCAAACCGCAAATCCCATTCGCCCCATCTGAAATATATGCATACATACATGTAAAACTATATATCTGAAATATATATATACATATAAAATATTTGTATATATACACAAACATAGTTCATCCCATTAAGCTAAAGCCACATCATTTTCACCACATAAGGCAATAAATGCTTACACAGAATGAATAAGGTACTTTTATTTACTAACCTCTTTTCCTTGAAATATATCTGCAAAATGCAGGTACAGACATAGGGAGGGATTATCATGTTCAGAATGAGCAATTTTGCCGTACCTTGGAACTAGCTAATGCCATGTTGCCACTTTAGTCGTGTTGAATTTGGTAGCCACAGTTTCAAACTATAGCTCTGCAGCATAATTTCCACTGTAACAGGCTTTGTCGCAAAAAAAATTTATTTATACTGGACCATTATTTCCTACAGGCTTTCCATAGACTGGATGGTTTCGGGTTGTTAATTTCAAAGTTCTCATTTTAGGAGTGCAAACCCACAGAAGTCCATTGGAAAGACATTAGGAGATTTAGCTGGAATGTCCAAGAAGGTAATAACCTAAATAGACGATGTCATTGCACTGTCCACATTATTTTGTAAACAACGCATAGCAACTGAAAAATTGTTCCGACAATGCTGGGATCAAACCCCAGATCTCTCGATAACTAGCCGAGTGTGTTAGCTTTACGCTATGGTGCCAACACTATGTGTGGTTTATCAATCAACATTTGTAATACAATGTCATTGCTCTGTCCACATTGTTTTGTAAACAACGCATAGCAACTGAAAAATTGTTGTTCCGACATCGCTGGGATTAAACCCCAGATCTCTCGATAACTAGCCAAGTGCGTTCGCTTTACGCTACAGTGCCAATGCTACGTGTAGTTAGCCAACATCTGTAATAGGGTGTTCAATAATAGAGTTCATCCCATTGAGCTAAAGCTGCTTTACTACATCAGGAGTTTGATTCCAGCGGTGTTGGAACAATAATTTTTCAGTTGCTATGCATTTATAAAATAACATGGACAGAATGATGACGTCGTCTATTTACATTATTTCCATATATTTGAAATATATTTACCATTTGTTTTGCCTTTTGGATTTATTGGCTATAATTAAATAGCTTGTCCTGTTAATGCCACCAGATGGGGACATATCAGTTGCTGAGCCCATCAATATGGATTTGTGTAGTCAGATGCTGACTGATAAACCACACATGCGAATTGTTGGCACTGTAGTGTTCGCTTTACGCTACAGTGCCAACAATTCACATAGAGCTGTGAATTGTTGGTGTAAAGCGAACGCACCCAACTTGTTATAGAGAGATCTTGGGTTCAATCCCAGAGTGTCAGAACAACAATTTTTCAGTTGCCATGCGTTGTTTATGAAATAACGTGGACAGAGCGATGACTTCGTCTATTTACATTATTTCCACGTATTTGAAATGTATTCACAAAGGTAAATAATAGCCCTTATCCCCATTTCCTGCTCAAGTGTGTTAAAATACGCTACCGTCGATCTCAATGTATGGCCAGAAGTCTCATCTTGGTGAACACATATTCAATGGACATCCTGTCCATACAAAGCTGGTATTTCTTCATGTAACAGCGGGTCCAGTGAATAAGCCTGATAGGATGCCGAGTTAACCTTCACATTTGAAGTAACCCTACGTACCTTAAGTTTTCCCCTGGCACAGGATCTAGCAATGATCATAAAACCTTGTGAGAAAGTTCTGCAGCATTTTCTCTACCAGCTATGGAAATTGTTTTGTCCCTTTGCAAAAATTACATCGGGTTTATTTCAGACACTTAGACATGCTTCATTGAGCGTCACCAAGTACCACCATTTTTCTCTCACCAGGTACCTTTTATAGAGTTTTAGCAATTGGTTTGCCCCCTGCAACATGCCTTGGAAAAAATTTATGCACTTAAAACTTGTGGCACTTTTGAAGTTGAAGATTCTTTGTAATAATGTGAACTGTTGACTGGGACACTTTCACAATGTTTTCAATTAGCCTTTGCATTTTAGAATTCTCCCATTACAAGGCACTTCACTTTTCTTACTATGTCTGCAGTTCAGAGTAGCACACTTCTTCCTCAAGAGAATCCTGGTTTATTCATGCTGGCCAGAGTTGTGGATTTTCTTTGTCGGGGGCATTCAGTACTTTATCTTTTGAAATTGCTAATCCACGCATCTCGCAGTTTTATAAGTTGCGTGTAGGAGTATTTGGCACCATAAAGTGCAGTCATGTACCCTTCCCAAAATTTGTCACTTTTAGAAGCTGTAGTACAAAACACAATTACCAAATACAGACTACTAATACTATGGAATGACGGTTCAAACACTTTATTGACTCTATTCTGCAACTGACCACCTGATCAGAATATTTGCATATAGAAATTGTTCATGCCTAACATAATCAACCCTCCATATACTTAAGTGACAGTAGGAAGGGGATGTACACTCAGCTTCAGTATTATGCCCCTAAGATTTTGGAATCCATTGCTCTTTCTCTTTTTTTACTGGGGTGCCTGATGGCATTTTTCAGCAGGAATAGATACTGCAGGGTTTTTCTCTGAATGCCTTCATGTCAAAGTGTGGTTTTCGTGATGATACTTCAAAATGTATGAGTAAAATATACTTTATGAAATTTTCGACAAACATTGAACTTAGTGTGTGGCTTATTTTCTGACTACGAATCTCTGAAATTGAAAACTATATCACATATAACTAAGTCATCACCAGTGACTAAACTATTTTGATGTTAGCTATATATTCAGTTAAATCCAAATAGCTCATTATTATTATTGTTATAATTATTATTATTTGAGTAAATTATTTTGTTGGAAGAAACCTCCAAGAAGAAGGAAAATTTAGCTATCTTAAATTTACCCTAAATGATTCAGAAATTTCCTGAATGAAAAGCCATACCTGGGGCAATATGGATTACTGAAGCATGAGATGTCTTCAATTTTAAGTCCAACTTAGATGCCACATCTGTATGAATTATTTCAAAACAATTTTGTGATACAGCAGTTTCTGGTATCCAGTTACAGCTCAGAAAATGTATTGGCATGGGTTTGGGAAGTGAAAGCAACAAACTTATTCCACTGCTAGTTCTCATGTGGTTTGCTTTTGACATGTTTCATAAAGTGATGGTGAGGGGGAAATGCAAGCTATAAAATGTTTTAAAGGCTTTTAATTTTTTGTTTTATGAGTGCCTAAAACAATGTTTTCAGCCATAATATTTTACTGTGGAGAATTAACAATCAATATAAACACCTCTCAGAGAGAAAACACCGCACCAACTTGCTTGTGACTAGTTTCAACCATTAAGTCTCATAAGAAAAGCAACTGGCATGATGTATTCCCTTGTACAAAGCTATATATCCAAATAACTTCTGAAATTATACTGTAGTTTATGCTACATTTTTAATTCTCTGTAGTAAAATGTTTGTTGATTGTGTTTCCACCATGGTGCATTGCCACTATTGGTTTATTTTGATTCCATCAGCTGGTACTATATCAGATGATAGATATATCAAGCAGTAGCTTGTGTGACCAGTGGCACACACATGTAGAGGGTCTGCCGATTCCGAACCCCCCCCCCCATCCAAAGAAAAGGCCCTTGTCGTTCAGTCATTGGATGAAGAAAACGAATGATGTTCTTTTAAAATTAATTATTTGAACTACTGCTAAATTAAAAAATATCTTACTGCAGATGGTTTCATTACAACTTTAATATTTTCATTATGATCTGTTATTTTTCTGTGTCTTAGTTCTAGTTTTCGTAACGGTCGTTATTTTTCTGTATGTCTTACAGTCCTAAAATTATCAAATTCGTCTTACTTGTTATCAAATTTGTCTCTCAAAAAAGCATTTTTATTTACCTGAGAGCACACCAATGTTCATTTATGTCAACATCCCATTAAAAAATACATACATTCATATATACATTTACTGTTTCTAATTTTGCCGGAGTAGGTATATATGTACATTACACATTTGTGCTTGTCCTGTGGAGTTTTTATTGGACACCTCCCTCTCTTGAAGGAATTCTGTGTGCACTACTGTGTCTGGCAAGATGTATGATGATTGAAATTAGTCTCAGCAGTGTGATATTTTCTCTTGTGCAAGGCAGTCTATGTCTATGCTATTAGTCTCAGCAGTGTGATTTTCTCTTGTGCTAGCCAGTTTATGTGTGTTTAATTTTTAACAGTTAAATACTGCTGTTAAATCAGAGCAGCATTTTACATGGTACCAAAGTACAATAAAATAAATGATTAAAAAGTGCAGTGTCTAATTCATACAGGACTAAGGGAAATGTCCTCACATTGAATATTCTGCAATGGGCACTACACATATGTTTTTTTCTTTTATCAGTTATGATTAATTTTAAATAGGTGCACAATAATAGCTTTACTATATCTACAGCAGAACAAAAAGTTTTCAATTGCAGATTGTTAAAAAAGAAAAGAAATGAAGAAATTACTTTCCTGTAAATTAGTAATTCATATCTATAGGGAAGTAATTTGTGCCCACAATTTCACATTTACAGGAAACTAAACAATACACAGGTTGTTTTCCTGTAAATTGTAATTCACATGCACATACTGGGTGATATACTCACAGTACTACAAACTGGCTCTATGAAACATTGTACATTGTATGATACATTTCAATTCTGTATGATGAATTTCAATGAGACCAATGCATAAATGAAATATGCCTCCTCCCCCATCCAAGATTAAAAAGCGGTAATTATCCTGTGAACTGCATGATCCCATATTACAGTGCTGGACAAATATTTAAGATTTATAGGAGCCAGTTGAAATTTTTAGGATCCAGCCATTGCCGTAACACAGATTTGATAACTTGACTATAACTGAACATATGTTCCCAAAGGTTTTACATACAGAAGATACAGGCCAAAGCACCCCTAACTGTATCCCAAGTAACGGGACCACACAGGCCTTCAGAGTAATTTTGCCACCCAAATCTGGAGCATTGCTCACATTCGACGTCTTAAAGCCAAAGTCACATCCAGCCACAAGTAGACAAGTTGGGTGAATTAGGCACTCTAATGCCACTATCATCCTAAAGTGATATCAGCATTGGCTATAGCTAAAGATGTCAAGCAAGCAAATCCCCCCTCAACACAATACAATCTGAGGACTGTAAGAGTAACTACTTTAAAATAAATTTGATTATAATATGATTTATGCTTTTCTTCTATAGTAAATCCTATTGGTGCAAGAAGGGGGAAGAAAACCTTTATCAAAAGAAGGGGATGGGTAGAACATGGAAAATTATGTCTACAGCTAGTGTTGCTTCAAATGCCCTCCTAAAAAGGTTCATCCACCCAATTAACAAAATTTTTTACTGACTAGCGCTTGCATATTACAATAGTGCACATTTCAGTTAGAAATACAATTATGATTTTTGGTGGCGAGCCTAACATCAATTTAATATCTTGTGTTTGTATTAATTATACAAGCAGGAATGAAACAAGTGTAGATGCATGCAAATTTTAGCACAATATTTATGAGAAAAAAAATGACACCTTCAAAAAAGTAAGTTGCAATCCTTGAGAAATGAAGCACTTTCGACAGCCATCAGCATGTGAATAAGTAATATTGTTCATTTCTCTAATGTACAGTTGCCAAAGTTTTACTTATGCAGTCTTGCTTACATGATATGTAACCAATAGCATATTTTGTAAGCAGGAAAAAAAGTTTCAACTTTTGAAAAAAATAAAAAAAAATAAAATAAAATGTAAAGAGTAAAATGTCTACGATTTGTCTGGGATTTTTTTGTTTTTTTCAAAAAAAATAAAAAAATTCCACCTTTTCCTCCACCTGCACGCACACACTACAAAAAACTGAGTAAGTAACAAGGAAATTAACACTCCTACAATTTGTGCATTATATTGATACAACAGCCTGAAGCCAACAAGATAGATCTCTCTCATTGGCTGTGACAACAGCCAAATAGTTCATATGTAGGTTTGCATTCATGATACAACCTACATATGATGCATCATGCAAATTCAGCTGTTGTACTTATATTTTTCCTGACACATGCTAGCAATTCTGTTTGCATGGCATGTAAACAAAATAAACACATTGTTTCAACTTTTGTTAAAAACAAAGCAAGGATTCGAGTTTGAAAGGATGAAGTTAGATCATGCAGGGTGCTATATATAAGTGTTCTGGGTTTCATCTGGAATAAGGAAAAATATTATCAGGAAATTAATGAACAAAAAAAAAGTTGCAATAGAAGGTAACTAGTAGTGGGGGAGGAACCAGTGCTTTCTTAATTAAATCTAGCAATTTCTTCGTCAATGTTACAAAATATTTCACATCAGTTTTTATTGAATTTGCTGTTTATCTAAAAATGTATTTTAACCCTCTTATCACAAGTGGAAGAAGGCATATAACATGGTTACTTTTGATTCTGTTCCTGGACACATGGTGTTCCTCTTTACATGTTAAGTTGCCCCCCCCCCCTTCCACACACACACACTCCCTAGAAGGGTTAAAATACATTTTCCCTGTAGTACAACAAATTCACTTTATGAATTACAGGAAAATTAGTTTTGACCATTCCAGGGGGAGGGGGTCAAAATAGTGTGAAATTCACAAATGTATATACATAACATTTCTTTCTGCAGTTGGTTTTAGATTGTAAGGTATGGGCACCACCCTGGGGTGCAGTGGTATAAGCGCGCTGGCTTGTGACCATTCGTCCAAGATGGGTCTTCGTTTGAATCCTGATGTGGCATGGATGTTGTGTTTGTTTTGCGGCACTGGCTCTCTTCCTTTCCTGGAACCAGTGACCATAAATTAGGGACTGATGACTGCTTATAACCCATTCAGTTGCTCACACTGGTTGTTAAACATCAAAAAAAAAAAAAGTAATGAAAGTACTAATTTATTTAAAAACATACTTTCTATAATAAATACTTTGAAACCCCAAAACATGAACTCCCATACATTATTTCTTATTTAAAACAATAAAAAGTAAACATACGCTATTGCTAAATATATCTGCTTTGATATTTATTCCAAATATACTATATTTGCAAATACATGCAAAACAATTTGGCATCTTAGGTAGTTTCATTGAATTATTCTATGCAGTAAAAACAATGATGAGCTGTGTTGTCTTTGTTTTATCCAAAAAATATATACATCCACTTGGTACTTCTAAATAGCATTATTTCTAATTTGATTATTCAACCTTCCTTTTCTAAATTATGGGTTTTTTTGTGGGGGGGGGGGGGGAGCTTTTTAATATAAAAAAGATCTTTCCATTGCATGTTACTGTACATTAAAACAGTTATACACAATTATGAAAAGTAAACCAACATTTTTTTTTATGTAATTGAGTATTTTATTGAAAATTTCTAAATAAAACATGTTTTGCAGTAGATAATGCATGATTTTCAAATGTGCGCTTCAGCTCCAAATAAAAATAGTAGTAAAATACCCCCCCCTCCCCTAACACTAACAGCTAAATAACCTTAAAAGTGAAAATACTAAGTGAAAAGCTAAAAACTCACAAAAAGGTGAATCAGGGGGATGATGTGCTCAAGCTCTCATAAAAAAAAAAAAAAAAAAAAACTAGAGGAGCCAAGAATATTTTATTCTAGCTAAAAGTAAGGTTGGCCAATAAACTTTTAGCTCTACTAAAGGCTACAACACTCCCTTTTCCCTGGATCAATCAGGAACCTTCCAAGCAGATGTCCCTGGAGGATAAAAACCCACTTGCACAGAAGTGCCCACTGAATAACGAAGGATGGATTTAAGAAAAATTACAACTCACAGACTGATATTTAAAGATGCTATTTAAGAAAAAGATCAGTAACAATAAAATCTACACAAAAAATCAGTCAACACCTGCTAAACTCAACAAGAAAACTTACAATGAAAGAATGAAACTCCTGATTCATTAAGTGCAAGTCACTGCACTTCAACATTGAACAAGTAAAAGCTAGGCTCTCTGTCTATCCAGAAATCACTAATATCTGGATAAAACTGACCCTTGAAAGGTTCTCTGCCCTTTGGAGAGTTTAACTCTTCAACAAAAAGTGTTTTCCTAAGCTCTGGGAAACATTTTCCAAGACTTAGAAAAATTAGAGCAAAATCTGGTTATTGATGCATAATTGAGGTAAAAGAAAAACCAGTAATTTTTCTGGGATTTCCGCTTTAATTTATTTATCCATAAATAAATTTAACAACATAATCCTGGTCTCTAAACAGACCAAAACACCAAAAAGAATTTTATTTGGGCAATAATTTTAGCCATTTTTTTAGCTTTTCCCCAAAAAGTGTGCTCAAGCTCTAGATAAAAACCCAGGCATAGCTGGGAGGGGGTTGTATCCCCCCTTGAGGGAAGAGACAGTGGTGTAGCCAGAAATTTCTTAAGGGGGGTCCATGAATTTGGTTCTTTGATGAAAACCTCGTATAATCGCTTAAAATTCGTAGTCCATCCCCCTCGGGGGGGGGTGTCCGGAGCCGAGGACCACCCCCTTGGCTATGTATATATATATGCATATATGAAGCTGTTTCACCAATGAACAAAAGCCATGCCCCCCCCCCCCCCTTAAGAAATTTCTAACTATGCCACTGAACCCAGGTGCACTAGAAACTATATAAATCAACAGTGGTTTGTGTAGGAAATATATAGACTTGGTAAAATAAAAAAAAAAAACACTGACACCTAAATAACCTTAAAAATGAAAGTACTAAGTGAAAACTAAAAAAAAGTGAGTTGGGGGAGAGTGTGCTCGGGGGAGAGTGTGCTCAAGCTCTCAAAATAAAACTAGGAGCCAAGAAGATTTAATTCTACCTAAAAGACATGCTGGCTATTAAACTAACTTTCAGCTTTATAAAAAGTTTCAACACTCCCCTAGATTAACCAGCAACTGTATGAGTAAAAGTCCCTGGAGGTGAAGAAACTTACATGCACTGAAGTGTTGAGTGAGAAATGAAGCAAGGATCTGAGAAAAGCTCTAACAGGCAAATACTGAAAGGTGTTCTCTAAGAAAAAAGTCAGTAGCAATAAAACCCATGCCAAAAAAAAAAAAAAAAAAAAAAACAGCCAATACATATTAAATTCAACAGGAAAACCTCAAATAAATGAATGAAAATCCTAAATCAAAAAGTGCAAATCATGGCACTTTGTCGTTATTGTAACTAAACAGATAGCAAACACGTAACCGAGCTAAATGATATAATAATAGGGGCAACAAAAATACTAAAAGACAACAATGTGTTTCCAAGACTTAGAAAAATTAGAGCAAAATCATGAAACTCCTGATTCATTAAGTGCAAGTCACTGCACTTCAACATTGAACAAGTAAAAGCTAGGCTCTCTGTCTATCCAGAAATCACTAATATCTGGATAAAACTGACCCTTGAAAGGTTCTCTGCCCTTTGGAGAGTTTAACTCTTCAACAAAAAGTGTTTTCCTAAGCTCTGGGAAACATTTTCCAAGACTTAGAAAAATTAGAGCAAAATCTGGTTATTGATGCATAATTGAGGTAAAAGAAAAACCAGTAATTTTTCTGGGATTTCCGCTTTAATTTATTTATCCATAAATAAATTTAACAACATAATCCTGGTCTCTAAACAGACCAAAACACCAAAAAGAATTTTATTTGGGCAATAATTTTAGCCATTTTTTTAGCTTTTCCCCAAAAAGTGTGCTCAAGCTCTAGATAAAAACCCAGGCATAGCTGGGAGGGGGTCTGGATCCCCCTTGAGGGAAGAGACAGGGGTGTAGCCAGAAATTTCTTAAGGGGGGTCCATGAATTTGGTTCTTTGATGAAAACCTCGTGTAATCGCTTAAAATTCGTAGTCCATCCCCCCTCGGGGGGGGTCCGGAGCCGAGGACCACCCCCTTGGCTATGTATATATATATGCATATATGAAGCTGTTTCACCAATGAACAAAAGCCGTGCCCCCCCCCTTAAGAAATTTCTAACTATGCCACTGAACCCAGGTGCACTAGAAACTATATAAATCAACAGTGGTTTGTGTAGGAAATATATAGACTTGGTAAAATAAAAAAAAACCAACACTGACACCTAAATAACCTTAAAAATGAAAGTACTAAGTGAAAACTAAAAAAAAAGTGAGTTGGGGGAGAGTGTGCTCAAGCTCTCAAAATAAAACTAGGAGCCAAGAAGATTTAATTCTACCTAAAAGACATGCTGGCTATTAAACTAACTTTCAGCTTTATAAAAAGTTTCAACACTCCCCTAGATTAACCAGCAACTGTATGAGTAAAAGTCCCTGGAGGTGAAGAAACTTACATGCACTGAAGTGTTGAGTGAGAAATGAAGCAAGGATCTGAGAAAAGCTCTAACAGGCAAATACTGAAAGGTGTTCTCTAAGAAAAAAGTCAGTAGCAATAAAACCCATGCCAAAAAAAAAAAAAAAAAAAAAAAAAAACAGCCAATACATATTAAATTCAACAGGAAAACCTCAAATAAATGAATGAAAATCCTAAATCAAAAAGTGCAAATCATGGCACTTTGTCGTTATTGTAACTAAACAGATAGCAAACACGTAACCGAGCTAAATGATATAATAATAGGGGCAACAAAAATACTAAAAGACAACAATCTTCATACATAATTCACAAACACGCAGAAGTTTACTAGTAAATAATTTTAATTGCAGATGCTTGACGAAATCAGAAATTCTTGACTTCTCATCTCAGAATAATTCAACCGAATTTTGGCACCTTTATCCAAAATATATATATGTCTGTGAAGAAATACATGCGTGTGGCCTCGTGCTAAACAAATGTACCCCCCCCCAATTAAAAACTAGGTTGGTTAATGTGCAATGAACATCGTTAACATTTTTCTGCTATTGCAGATCGATATATTCTACTGCTTCTGCTGAGAGATATCTTCGAAGAGCAGCTACGGGACGACCCACTTCGAGTGTTTTCCGAGCCGAACGAATGGTGTGACGTCACGATACCTGAACCAAGGCTAACTAGAAAGACAGGCTCCTGTGCCGAGACGAGCTACGGAGATCACATGACCACGGTAGTGCTGTTGGTGTCGACCTCAGCGTTGGTTTGTTGAGTCAACAAGCAAGGAGATTTGAAGCTGCGTTTTTGATGTTCAAAAACGAACTATAAGAGAATAAATTAAACGTTTAAAAAGACCAGAATTAAAATTAATCAGTCCAGTTTTTTACTGAAGTGAATTATTTAATACTTCCTATCGTGACAAACTTTCACTTCACTGAATTAATAATCCCGTATTTTTTTCAGTGAAAACAAATTTGATTTTTCTTTCCGGTGCGTAAATACAGCTATAGCACGCACTACACACACAAGTACACAATTTATAAACGATTTTCCCTTAAAAATATGTACACTAAAAATTATTCGCCTTCCGACACTATAAAATTGAAAATAAAAGTTTCCCATTTCGATCTAGAAGTTCGCCATAGGTATGCTAGAAAATTATGAGAATCATGGTTTTTTAAGGACTTTTTAGGACTAATATACATCATTTTCCAGGTTTTATTATTTTTATTTTTATCATACGTAATATAAATATATGCGTTTATTGTAATAATTAATATAGAAAGAAAAAGTTACCTCAATAACTGCGAAACAGCTCAGATTGATTCTCCACCACCCACTTATTTTTTCTCTGCACAGTGAGTTTATTATTGTTGCATTCTTATTTTACTTACTAGATATTATAAAACAAAACAAAAAAACATCAATTATGTTGAATAACTTTTAGTAAACACTTTAAGATTTATTAAGCTTTCTTTATTAACTGAACCAGTTCATCCAATTTTGTTTTCTTTCTGTTCCTAAAACTGTTTGACTTTGTAATGAGCAATAAATTCCCTGTATTTTCTGCTGAGCGGTAAGCATTTTCCATAAGGCTTGCTATAGTGTTCCCTCCTGGCTGGGGAATCCCTGAATAGCCAATAGAGCGAAGTAAATAACTCGTTTAAATTCCATTCGAAAACCTTTACACCGTCTTGAAATGCACCATTGACAATATGTAGTCCGTAACTTCGAATGTCAATGTATCCATTGAATTCTCACGTAGCTGATTTTGCAGCACGTCGTAGAACTTCGAGTTGACAGCTGGACCATCCATAGACGCCTGGATTAGTTTCTCAAACAATCATATAATGGTTGCCATAATATCTTTAACCATATTTATTACGTGATATTGAATATTCTTTTCTTTCGAGCAACATTATGTTATTGCTCAAACATTACTGTTACACACGTTGTAAGTGATGATGTTATTTGGTACTGGATGCTTTCATATAATTATTGTATAATAGAATAATATAGTACAATTATCTAAATAATTAACTCATGATAATGTTTTAGGTTATCATTTTTATCCGTGCTCTTGGTTTATGATTTCAGATTTTTTTTTTATCCAACTACCTGACTTATCTGATCCGGTGCCTAAACTGTATCCTTTGTTGATTTAGACAAGCTACGTTCGGAAATTATTGATTTATCATTCACTTCTATTTGATCCACAGTTCAAGTATATCGTTGAACGTTCATGTCAAAACATTTGGTTTCTCCTATTATAATTTATTTTATTTTTATTTTTAATAAAGTCCGATTGTCCTTGTCATTCGATCCGGCGTTTAAACATCATTCCTTGATGACACCATTCTGACTTATCTGATCCTTTGCGTAAATGGCTTCCTTTGTTGATTTATACAAGCTACGTTCAGAAATTATTGATTTATCATTCACTTTTGTATCAAAAGTTCAAATATTTCGTTGAACGTTCATGTCGAAACTTTTGGTTTCTTCTATTATAATTCTTTATCTTCTTATTTGTAATATCATCTGGTTGTCCTTGTCATTCGATCCGGCGCTTAAACGTCTTTCCTTGATGACTCCGATGTTCCATTTACTGCAAATTTTTTACCAAAATCGATGATTAGCATTTATAATGGGGAGTCCTTCGCCAAATCATGTAATTGCAATTTGAAGCTAATGGATCATAACAGTCCCATTAAAGTATTAAAAATAGTTGAAAAAAGCACATCTTTTATATCCAGCATCCGTAAGTTACCAGACTAGTTTCAGCAGCATATTTCCGCTGTCATCTTCAGTGGTCGTACATGGCGACTTTGCGGCCTGTTGTACTACTTGCAATGTCAGTTATCTCCACGAATTCCTCTTAAAATGTTTATGTTGACACATGGGATCTTTTGTCATTGCACGTTTCTTATACGTGTTTTTTCACGTAATCTCTCATTTATGCCTTTTTTAAGTGTCCATCTCAGAATTGTTTAGATTTTCGTATAACTTACGTTCTTTTATGTTGTATTCTTATTTTTGTTTTTTTCTCATTCTTTTTCAGTTGTTAATAATTATTTTGTTCTATTAAATATTTCCATGGGTAAGCCAATTCGTATGGTGCAGATATGTTACAATTTTTATCTTTAGTTTTTTCGATGACCATGGATTCTGATAATAAGATTTGTTTATGGTTTTTATGTGATGTTAATATTTTAGAGTTTTCCCATTCTGGAATAAGTTGATGTTGGTTACAATATTGAATTAATGATGTTTTTTCTTCTTTTTTTATCCAATTATTATGGTGTTTTTGCAACCTTGCTGAAAAATGTCTTTTAGTGCTACCTATATAGCACTTATGATATTCTCCATTATCCGGGTCAATTGTAAGAATCTTATAACTCCTGCTGTTTGCGAGATTTTTTATTCCTATTAGATGTTAGCTTTTCAACACAAAAATTAAAGTTTTCCAAACCGATGTCAGCTGGTGCACACCCTAAAAATTTTGATCCATAGTACCTAGTAATAACTTTATCATAAACTATGAACGAACAAGAATATCCATTTGTTTGCATTGAGTTTTCCTATTTAAACTCTTGTCAAATAACAGAACAAATTCATCATGATTTACATATTCTGTTAACAAAAACAGAAATAATGGTGAAATAGCATAACAACAAAGATGTGCATTTTTCTTTTCACCATATGTCTTTTGTTACATGGCTGTCAAGGAAATACGGCAAAAAAGTTTGTCTTTTTGTTTGCATGAGTTATATGCAGAGTAGCAAAATGTAGATGTAAGAGCGCATGCTCTACACTGATAGTTTCCAAATCGTTAGCGGATTTTGCCGATAGTGTTTGCTGGTAGATTAAAAACAATGAAAATGTTTTTTACAGCAATTAAAACACTTACTCAAGGCTTTACTGAGATTAATATATTTAATTCAATTTTAACTTGAAAAACTTTAATTCTTTTGTTTTTACAGACATTTCTGGCATCTGGATTTCATTGAGGCCTGTTCTCAGTGTATAAGCCCAGTATCAAAAGTTTTGTTTACACAGAAACAGTTTCAATTTTATTGCCAGGTTCTTCTTGAAGTTGCCAGTTATTAAAATCTTTTTCTTATGTATTTTGTAAGTCTACTAGTTTTGAATTAAGCTGGTGAAAATGTTATTTATAATTTTTGAAGGTTCATTAATGGAAGTGTTTTTCTGGGTATAAAAACTTTCTTTAATTAGTCTCTTGTTTTTATGAGGTTTATAGTAAAATATTTTAATGTTTTACCATAAAGGTCCATTTCACACATATTGCAGCACATTCAGCTGCAATGTACTTATTTTGGCCTCATCGGAATCTGTAATGTTCTAATAATTATTTAATGTTTTATTAATTTTTCTTTAAATTATGTAATTCTATTTTTATCATGGTTTGTGCTTCGCTGGTTTGCAGCAAGTTTTCTGTTTCAGTGGTTATGTACGCAGATACATTTTATTTTTATACAACTCTGGTTATATGAATAGTTGCTATATATAAGTTTCATAGCCCACAGCACCTCTGATCTCAGATATTCTATGTGGGGTCACAAAAGCTCCCACATTCGTATTGCTTCAGCTTGAAGCTTACGTTTCTTTGCATGAGCTTACGGTGGGAGACAGCTTTTCCACATGGCATTGCACTTTCATGTAATCACTAATGGTGGTACGTGTAGAAATAGCAGCATTTGCACATTTATCAAGTTCCAAATGTTTTTTACCTTTCATGCGGCTTTTCAATACAGATACACCCATGTTGGAAATGTCAAAGTTTCTCTAACCAAACTTTTCGGAATACACATTTTCCAGTTATACTCCAAAAGAAGGAATAAAATAACCCATAACCAACGATCAAACCACAACCTCGTTGTTTAATGAACAAAGTAACAAACGTGAGCGATAGAATGGAAAACACAAACAGGTGAACACAAACAAGCAATAAAATATGGAGCTCAGGCAAAGATTAAAATACCTAACAAGCGTTTCTCAGGACACGTGTAACAGTGCAAGCTGTGCGGGCGGTATTGGTTATTAAGCCCAGATGGCCACTGCTAGACGCTGAAGCTTCAGCGGTGGAGACGTAATTTTAATGGAGAGTGCTCCCGCATACACCCGTAATACATTTTGCAAGTCTATGAAAGATGTTCCCATTGATTATTTCATCTCACTTCATAGTTGTACACAGAAGTCATGCTAATCAGTCACTGCTCACAGAATTTGTGCATTTTAATTAGTTTTTGATAAAAAAAAAAAAAAAATCAACTTACCTTCTGGCGACTGTCTTCCAATTTTCTGGGACATGAAGCAAGAAATACTATCAAAAAGAGACAGATGGGCACAATTTTTACATATGAGCCACAAATGCCTATTTCAAATAGTTTCAAAGAACGCAGGTGCTGGTCATCACTAGCTGCAACTGTATTCAGCTTCAGAATATTTTTGCCAACTTTTTGTTTTTCCTTATCAGGTTGTAGGAACCTGCATCATCAAAATTTGCCACACACACAGCAATTTTATTTTATAAAACACTAACCATGTGAAAAATCAAGGCTGGTAATGGACATTTAACAATGCATTCCCAAACACCAGCATTATTAAAATTACAATTTTAACACTAGCTAACACTTTAATAACAGTCAAAAAAATTACTAACATGCAATTTCATTTACAATAAAAACACATACTAACTTTTCAACTTTTTAATTTTTTGAGCAGCACATTTATCACCATCTCCAAAATCATTCGTAACTTTAATCAAATTATTAATCTTAATTTTGCTCGAATGCAAACATATGCCTTCTAATACACTACGAAGGGTTTTTTTTTTTACAGATGCATTGTTCTGTTAATTGGCATAAAAAAATATCATGTTGTGAAAGTTTAATAGCACTCAGTTTGTACAACAGGGAGAGTTGATTTTGAATACTGTAAAACTTTTCAGCAAAGGACTCAATATTTTTTTTAAAACATGCCAGACTACAGCAGTAGCATATAAAGCACACTCAGTAGGAACAATTAACTTACCTCTGTCTAATTTTTTAATCAATTCACAAGGTACTGAGAAAACTTCAATATCAATTTCTTTATCAGACTGTAACCAAAATGTGCACTCAATGCATTTACCTAATTGTAACTTTTCTAACTGTAAAACCACAAATGTATGTTAAATTTATTAAAATATCATTGGGCACAATCTCTAATGTGAAATCTTCATCCAACACGTTAAGAAAGGGAGATACATCAACATTGTAAGTGCAGCCTTCTTTACAAGGAAGTAGAGTTTTCAAGTGTACATTACCATTGAAGGAACTTAAAAGTACCATACTTTTGAACCTTAGTTTCCACTCACTTTCAAGAAGCTGCACAAAGCTTATATAATAATTTGCTCCACTCAGCTGCCTGTAGTTTCCAAACCTACCTTCCAAATAGTCATTCTGGAACTTCCCAAGTAACAGATAATCAACTTTATACGTTTTAAAAAGATAGGGTACAAGTTCTAAAAAAGTATCAGTAGTTGTAATTAATGACTGAAATGTTTGTGCAGTTAAAGCATCGGCAATGGGGACTGTGGTCTTCCATTTTTTTAACCACAAAGACATGAATTAAAAAAATTAATTGAGAATCTTCATTCTCTCTAATAGGTTCCCTATATTTATCATTAAATCACTTACCTTCAAATGCACTCTGCACATTTGCTATTTTCCACCATGTAGAAAAAATCTCTATAAACTGACAAGCTGCCTCATAACCAGGGAACATAGCATGCTTACTTGTTGCAATGCACTTTAGAGCAGCAATATTTTTTTATTTATTATTTGCAGAGCAAATTTCACATTTTGCTTTTGTACACTTGAAGGATACAAAACTTTATCAGACAAAAGATGACCATATTTAGCAAGAGAATTTTTTTTCTAATTCATATAATAATTCTAGATGTTTATATTGAGCTTTTAAAAGCAAATCATTATTGACCATATCCGGAAATATGATGCAACGATTCTCACCTTTTTTTGTTATCCAGTTATTCCTAATACACTTAATTATATGAACAGAATCAAATATAAAAAACAATAACCTGGAACTGTCAACAGGGTGAATAATACTTGGTTGCAGAATTTTGTTAGGGGTTAAAAGTTCAAATGCTTTTCTATTAATTGCATTATTATCAGAAATCAAAGAAAGAACTTGAAAGCCAACCTTTTCAATTTCAACAATTACATTCAAAATCATCAATTTTAACTGTTCAGATGTTAAACTGTGAACAGGTGTAATACTTACCACATCTTTATATTTTGAAAACAAAGCTGAAATCATAAAGACTTGTGCAGTTTTTGCAGTTCTGCTGACATCAAACTAGCTACTACCAAATATTGATCCACCTTTGAAACTCATTTGTGGTTCAATGTATATTTCATCTAATAACAAGTTCACAACAAGCTTGTGTTGTTTTAAGTGTTGAATTTTACTTTTCAAATATGTAACACTGCCTGAAATGGAAAATCTGTTAATTAGTTTTTGGAAGTTACGGGGATGTGGAAGATACAAACATTTACTTTTGTAGAGGGCATAGTACGTTGAAGAAGAGTGGACATATATTGAAGATGCTAGAACCATGGAGCTTCAATTTATCAATCTGTTGTTTAAAAAAAAAAAAAAAAAAAGATCATTCAGGAATGTTGTTTTAACTTGTTAGAGGCCTTAAGAGAAACATGAACCCCAGGAGGCCAAATATTACTTTATCTCTGTACACATTAAATAGTCTGTAAATAAATTAGGGTTTATTTTTTCACTATAACCAGAACCAAATGTTTTTAAAATCTCTGATGTGAGAACACATTCTGTTGCCTTATTTCATGTCTGTCACACAAAATGGAAAATCAAAGTAATAAACAGGAGATACTGGTGTTTCTGCCGAAGAAAAAAGATTTCCAAAAATGAAGCCAAAATTTTAAGTGTAGATAATATAGCAGGAAAATCACTAGAGTACTACTTGTTAACTGTCTTCCAAGCTAAGGAAAATAGTAAACATTTATCCTAAATCGAGTCTTTCTAAGCTAAATGAATGTTAAATTTGTATAACTACAATTAATGGTATAAAACATTTGTTCAAACAGAAGGCAATCGTTGAACTCTATTCAGTTATATGTATGTTGCTTACGGTATGTCTAACAAGTCAGCATTTTCTGAAAAAAAAACTGCACAAGATATAAAAAGTATCGCTTTGGTTTGAAATATTGTGAATTTAATTAAAATCTAACTATCCCATAAATCCATCGAGTCAAAGCAATACTAAAACGTATTACACTTTGAAAACTTTAAAACAATATGCAACAATGTGGTGTTTGACTACCTGACCGAGGCACGTCGCTAGGATAAATGAAAATAGTTTATTAGCTGCAATTAGAATAAAATAAGAACACCACAGGAGTTCAATCCACGGGAAAAAAAAAGTTCCTTCCATTCTTTGTAACCAGCAGTTTCTTATCAAATAACTGACAAGCACAGACAGTGAAGTAACGTTTAGGCCTAAATGTGCCACAACTCAAAACCCATTTACAAAAAAAAAAAAAAAAAAAAAAAAAATCACTTTTCTACTTACCAAAATTATTTTTTGTAATCCTTATGAATGAGCATCAACGAGATAGAAGTACGTAGAGTGCTTACGTCGGTGAACGGGTGAAGCCACGAGTGGCAGCCATGTTTGATGAGGTACAGAACGAACTTTGTTCCGTGTTACGAAAATGACTTTTCCCGATATATGGTTTGATGTTAAATGCAGATACAACACAGAAATTTTGTTATAAACACGGGGGGGGAGTGAAACTTTAACGTATCAAATAACGCTTTTCATCATTAGTAGGCGGTATTGGAGTTTTAAAATCAAAAATATTTTTTCATGAATGCAGCTTGCATCCGTTGAATAAAATCCCAAGACATAATTTTTTTGACATTTCACAGAATTTTTTTGGGACAAATTTTCAGTGAAATATGTCACCGATAATACAGTAAATGGGGAAAAAATAAAACTACAGTAGTGGTCAATTTGCAATTTCTGTAAAAATCTTAGATATCGGACGGTCACTCCCATCAGAATGCTGAATCATCCCACTGCATACCACTCCAAATACATAGACGCCAAAAATATTCAGGGTTTTAACTGAAAAAAAAAAAGTTCGAAGAAAAATGAATAACAAACAATGAGTTTACACAGCCAAGAGACACCAATATTAAAATACTTTTACTTAACTGTCCCTCTCTCATATAATCAGATGAAAAACTACTACTGTAACTGATTTTTATTTAATAAAAATTTAGTCTTTGACACTGGGCATGTTTCTAATCCGTTTGTTTGCCTTAACATTGGACAACACAGTTCTGCAGGCTTTATTTGTGAGCAGGCAAGGCAATTTTTGTAACTTGCCCTTAATGAACATAATAAAGGTATCTGCCAGCACTGACAAAAATACTTCACAATACAATTATATATATATATATACTGTATATAAATATTACTTACCTTTTTCCAGTATTTTTGCTTCTGTTGGTTTAGTTTTTGATATATTTTAACAGCAAGAACAGGTTAACCCTTTTTTGGTGAAAATTATTTTATACATATATATATTGTTGTTCTTAACTATGGGGTGTGCCATATAAAAGAGGCCAGAGTATAATGAACGACAACAGTCAAGCAATGTTACTATACATGGTAAAAAATAGTTGAAATGACAGAAAACAGGATTAATTTACCTGTGTTTATAACAATTGCTGAAAGTGCTGTCCTCCAGCATCAAGACACAGCTGCATACGACGGAACATGTTCGTAACGCGCAACAACTCATCGGCAGTAATCTGGGCTATGGCATCCGTAATGTTTACTTTTAATTCATTAAGAGTGTATGGATTAGTTGCATACACTTTCTCTTTCAATGCTCCCCACAGATAAGAGTCACAGGTGAAGAGATCGGGTGATCTGGGTAGCCATAGTCCCTTCGATACAGTTCTGTCCTCCCCAAATACTTTATGCACAGCACGTACTGTAGACTGTTCTGTGCAGTATGCACCATCCTGCTGAAAGAAAGCATATGTTCGCTCTTCTTCTGTAAATGCGGCAACAAATGGGTTGAACAGTTGCTGAACATAGCGCTCCAAGTTGATGGTGTGAGTGAAAAAGAATGGGACGACTATCCTCTTCGCAGACACAGCACACCCAACGCCTATCTTTTGGTCATACAGAGGAGTCTTCATTGTCCGAATGGAATTCGTGTTGGTCCAAATCCTGCTGTTTTGGGCATTGACAAACCCGGACAGATGAAACCATGATTAATCTGTCATGTAATAAAGCGTTGGGTCCATTTCACCACTGACAATGGTTTCAATGTGTAAACTGTTCAGTTAATAAGAAAAAAAAAATAATTAATCTCAAGTTCAGTTTAAATAAACTTTTTGACCTTGTATCTGCAAAAATGATGTCCCTCAAGGTGAATAGCATATTTAATAAGACCTTGTATCTGCAAAAATGATGTCCCTCAAAGTGAATGGCATATTTAATAAATTATTTACTGTCCTTTAAACAAAATGAGTTTTGTTAATTTTTGACGTAGCATAGAACCCTGCTGTTTACATGTAACAGTCCTGCACACATGATGCATTCTTATATTAAAATATATTGCAAGTAGCATTTTTATGATTTTAGACCAGTGTGATTCCTCTCCAAATTCTGAACTAAGAAATAAATGATTATATTCTTTAAAAATATCTGTGTGTTGCACAACACGAAGAGTTTCGCACTGAAAGTGAAGCAACTCATTACTCCTTTTTTAGATAGTTTCTCATGATTGTTCGGAATACCTTTTCTGCTATCGTTAACAATTTAACAACATGGTGATTTGCATAAATAAGACCACCACTGTCTTTGATAAATACCAGTTCCTTGGAACTTATGGTCTGACTTTGTATGCTGATATCTCTACATTCTGAGCATTGAATTTTACTTGATGCTGCATGTACCACATTGCCAGAAATATACTTCACAATGCTCTTTGAGAATTCACTAATGTGCTTATACTCCCATA